>OZ005743.1:151114890-152377567 GCA_963930735.1 Dioctria linearis | reverse complement strand
TTTTTAAGAATTTCAAAACTACTATTTCATTCAAAATTTTATTCTATATACAACAAGACCAATAATATTATTACTCTAGATGAAAATAAAAGTTAAATAATCTAAAAATCCAAAGTTTTGTATGGCAACATCAGGAGGGGGTGGCCCGATTTAGTTCATTTTTGAAATTTTATTTACTATTTCTGTGAAAACACAGTGTACAAAATTTCAGCTCTCTACGTCGACGTGCTCTCAGTCCCCAACAAACATTTTAAGACTTGTCTGATCTATAGAACGTCATTTTTTAAATGAAAATAGATTATGAATTCTTACTCATTTCGACGTCATGTAGACGTAAGTTTTCTACGAAACTAGGACACACACACATTTTCGTTTACTATTGACTTATTATTGACCCCTTTCCAGCCAGGCGCGTATCCAGATCTGCAGCTTAGGGGGGTCACAACTAAAATATTCGAGGGGGAGGACGAAGTCGGAAGAAGTCGCTTTAAAAAAAATTTTCTTAATCATATTTACGTTATATCACAAAATCCAATTTTCAGTTTGATTTGTTAAACCTATCGATAATATTATCCACATCAATGTCGATCTCAGGGTGGACATTAAGGACTCATAACCAGATACGCCTTGCCGTGCAGAGATCGTAGAAATAGCTGCTGACGCAAGCGATTCTGTCACCACGGGTGAAGTAATTATTGACTGAGAGTTAGCTTGCTCCTTGAGTCACATTTAAAGGAATGGGAGTAGGAATGCATGATATGTTACTAATTTCTTCTGATGGAAACTTAACTGATCTTGCCTTCTTCTGCAAAAAAATTGTAAATGCTCTTATCAGTCTTCCGCTTTACACTTTCGCTACTATTTCTATTTCCATCGCTAACTGATATAGCAAGTTTATGCTTCTCCTAGAAATTAAAAGTAAACGTGAAATTAAATTAAACAACACTACTTGAATTAATACGAAAGTACAAGCAAAGCAACGCCAACTACCGCAGAGGAAAGCGAATGGATTTTATTTTTATAGTTTTGCCATAAAAATTCTGTATAAAAATTCTAAAGAAAAATTTTCAAGTAAATTTCCAACAACAAAATGTATGATAGCCAAAGCTCATAAATAGCTTTCGCGACCAGGACCAGACAAGACACCTGAATCAATATAACTCTTTGGAACCATGGTCGGCCACCAGGGCCCCGATTCACTAACACGAAGATGAGAGTTCTTTTGACACTTAGCTCTCCACTCGGAGTTCTGTAACTCGGGGAATTTGTATTGAGATGAGAAGTACAAAACTCTCTTTTCCACTCGACAAAACTCTCGACTGTGTTAGTTGTGAAGAAGTAATAAGAATATTTCTCAACTGACAGTATTCGCTGTTTTTGTTGTGTTTTGTGAAGGTACCTAGGTACGTAGGATTTTCAAATTAACTTATGGGCTCACTGCATATCCTGGCTATATTTACAAAGGCAAATTATTGAAATCCTTGCAATACTTACAGAGAAATATCAATTCTGGTGTCTCAAGTTACCCGCTAAATATTTTAAATCACGCGAAAATTAATAATTTGATCATCTTCCAGTACAGAAGATATACTATACAAAATTCAGATGTGCACGTTAAACCTTGTATGTAAGATTAAAATGCATCAACATTTTGTCCCCTAATTCGGTATGTAATTAGCTTTTGAGTCTGGTAAATGATTTTGGAGATAACTGCAAAAGAAGTGAATCAGTCCGTCTTAATATGAGAAAATGTGGCACCTTTTTGGTACAAAAATGGACATATTTTCTACTCATCATTATGAAGAACTGGTAAATCTTGGAAAATCACTTTCCATGAAAAAAATGTTCACAACGGAGTAGGTACTAATAGATGTGAAACAAAGAACGGAAGAAATATATGCAAAACTAGAATGTAAAAACCATAATTCTCTACGGCCATCCCACACAGAGTTATCCGTCCTTCAATATTGCGATACTTCTCACGTTTTCCCTAACTCTCCAACTATGTTAGAGAATCGCGAATGGAGAGTTAGAGAGATTTAATCGGGGAAAACGAAAATTCTCATCTTTCAAACTCCAGAACACTCAGAGTTGCAGAATCCGGCCCCAGTAATGCATGAAAAATCTAAAGAAAAAATGTCAAATCTTTCTAAGAAAACTGAATGCTTGTGCCCTTGTCCGAAAGAGTGAACCACCAGAATCAATCCACCAATTCGTTTGGACCGTTGCCGGTGAATAGTTATTCATTAAATATCTTAGGAACAATTTGCAACTATATTTCTAAGAAAACTTTAATGCTTCCCTACGAACGTAAAATGTTTGAACGTTTGAACAACTCAGGCTTGAATCAGTGTCGCCATGGCAAATCAACGGGTGGCTAGACGGAGCTAGGGTTTTACTGGAAGAACCCTAATTCAAAATTCGTTAAGTCAGTTTTTATGCTTCTGTTGCGAGCTCCTACCAAGTTGTCCTGTTATCGATTTTATGTCGGAAAATCAGATAGGTAAAAAAAAAAAATTTAAATCGCTGACCAATTTCTTCGATACAGTAAGATTTTCAAAATCGAATTTGTGTTCTTTTCATCTATAGGAGTAATTGGTGCAACAAAAATATAAAATCATCATATTAACCGGGCTGCTAAACAACACGTGCCTGTGATAAATGACTTTTCGACACTACATAAAACACAAGAAAATTCTAAAAAAATCGTACATGTTTCAAAGACGAAGAGCTACGACCAAATGACTATTATACCCACTCCAGAGTCCATTATTACTATTCAAAAGAAGACAAACACCAGCATCAATCGCTGGCGACAACTACACATTGTGCCCGTACCATACGAAAATCGTCCTGTTAAACTTTTAAAACTCACTTTACAGCTCAGCACCACATTAAATTCATCGCGAAATTGAGGTGGCGCTTTGGGGGAGGTTATGACTCCCCCCCCCCCCCCTTATACGCGCCTGTTTCCAGCGACGTCCTTTTTACGTCAATATTTGAAATTTTAAGACCATCGAGTTTAGTTTCCGTCAAATATAGACTTCGTTTTGACTGGCACTTTTTTAAGTCGACATATGACGTCTTTCAGGAGTTCAAGTTGGTATAAATTTAAATAATGTAATCGGAATTTGACTCAAAATAGACCTTAGATTTAACAGCATTTTTCCATCTTTTAGACGTAATCCTAGTTAACCCTATAGAGCCTAATATTAGAAATTTTTCTATTGTTCTTAAACTCTTTTATATATCTTTTTTTTTGTCGTCTTTTTGTCGTCATTTTTGCTATTGCATAGAAACGTGCTGTATATTTCTCGTCATTTGAAAGTGGCGCTGCTTCTCGTCATTTTCACGTCATTTCTCAATTTTTCGAAGCTTCATCGAAGGACGGGCATTCATGACTTGCATTAGTCTTTTTCAAGCAGCAGTACGGGCAACAATTCTATGGTGTTTAGTCAAAAGTACATACATATCTCCAAAAATGTACTATGCGCTACTTACGAAGTTGTGCGCTTTTACTCGAAATAATATTCAGTTTTTTTGAAGTGATGCATTTTGAATACATCGCTTTATTTCAATGTTTTTGTGAACGAAAATTCTCGATAAACAACATAAAAAATTAATAATTTCTTTCGAATAATAAACACATAAGAATTTCCCTACCTTTTAGTTTAAGTTCTATTGGAAATATTCATCGTTCCAGGGTGGAAAAGTGAGTTTTTCATTAAGCGCTTTTGTATTAATAATTGGTGGCTAATATGACAACTTTATTTCCGTCTGAAGGCGTGTTTCATGTGTTTTAATGATGTCTTCTGGGCAACCAAAATGTACTAATTCAGTTTAATTTTGGAGGTTATTTTGGTGGCTAATAATGACGACCTTATTTCCGTCTGTAGACGTGTTTTAGGTGGTACATTGTCGACAGGTCGACGTCAAAAAGATGTTCGATTTAACCAAATTTTGATTTTGACCATTTTTCGATTTCAGTACAAAGGACGGTCTATTGTATGTACATGCTATTGACCAGACAATGTTAGTATCCAAATATATACTGAAAAACGAAAATTTTGTATGGCAACCCTATGAACTTAAATTTACTTTTTTTTTTAAAGAGCGCGTGTGTATCCAAATATCTTAAAGTCCCGTTATCTCTGAAACCGTTAGGACCCCCCCCCCCCCCCATCACCCCATGCAATTTTTTGCTCGTCTAAGCATGACCTATCCGTAGTCTTGGAATATTACACCACATACGGGACACCCTGGTTAATATCCACTAACATGTGTCCGATTATTTACAATTCTGCAACATTTCGGTTCAAAAAAGTTTTCCAGCAAAGTGTAGAAAAACGGAGGGAATGAAATTTGCCTGAAACAAATTCAATAAACTATCAAAGGAATCCAACCAATCAACTAAAAAGAAGAAGGTGGCAAGATCAGTCGCTACAAATAATATATCCAGTCACGAGCAATAGACGACAATTTTATTAGTTCTACTGAATCTTCTGTGCAGAGCAATCCAAAGAGTTTTTGGGCTTTTAGTAAAAGCCTGAAAACATCCAACTCTTATCCTAAAGAAATGAAACTTGGTGACAGTATATCTGCCACACCAATGCAGACTTGTGAAATGTTCTCAACGCATTTTAAATTGGTATATTCTCTCAAAGCTAGCGTTACTAATGATTTACACAATTCTTTACCTTACAGTAACGTGAACTCCATTCAATTATATCATGTTACGCCTCAGAGTGTAGCAAGTGTAATCAATCAACTTGATATTAATAAAAACCCTGGTCCTGATGGTATACCCAATATATTTTATAGAAGATGTGCTTCGACAATTGCAGAACCTATTAGTGAATTGTTTAATATATCTATTAATCAAAGGATATATCCAACGATTCTGAAAGAGTGTTTCGTTACACCAATATTCAAATCAGGAGACCCTAAATTAATATCCAACTATAGACCAATATCAATTTCAAATAGTTTAGCGTTAATATTTGAAAAAATTACATATAATCAACTATTCCCTCAATCTAAAAATTTGATTAACCAAAATCAACACGGTTTCTTTCCGGGACGATCTACAACCTCAAACCTGACTACGTTCACAAACATCGTAGCGATTGCACTGGATGAGGGCAAGCAAGTGGACTCTATTTATACTGACTTCTCTAAGGCCTTTGATAAGATTCAACACAGAAAAGTACTCATTAAAATGGCCTCTATAGGCTTCGGTAAGAATACCACTCAATGGTTTTCCTCATATTTAGAAGGACGACACAGCGTTGTAGTCGTTAATGGGTTCGAATCACTGGCCTTTGAGCAAACTTCAGGTGTCCCTCAGGGTACCATCCTCGGCCCATTTATCTTTATTATTTATATAAATGACCTTCCAATAAATCTAGATTCCAATTGCCTGCTCTACGCAGACGACGCTAAAATTTTTCGTGTCGTTAGTAATTTTGAAGATTGTACTCGGTTGCAAGAAGATATAAGTAAGGTTGAGAAATGGTGTGTCGAAAACTATTTACCAATAAATATAACCAAATGTAAGCAAGTTTCTTTAGCCGTAAAAGGTACACTATCAAATTTGCATATAAGCTATGTAGTACCACATTAGAAAGGGTCGCTGATATTAAAGATCTGGGAGTGGTTTTTGATGACAAACTTTTGTTTTCTTGCCATATTAATTACATTGTAAGTAAATCCTTTAAATTGCTTGGATTCATTTTCAGAACCTGTAAATCTTTTAAAACAACTTTCTCCCATATTGTATTGTTCAATTCCCTAATACGCAGTTTATTAGAATACGCGACCCCTGTGTGGAACCCTTTTTATAAAACATATATTGAGCAGTTGGAACGACCATTAAGGAAATTTACAAAATTTCTTATTTTTAAACTGTTTGGTTTAAGTGCTGTGGAATATCCTATAAGGTTAAGTATGCTTTTTATTACATCTCTTGAAAAGCGTAGGATGTACATAGATGAAATATTTTTGTACAAAATCTTACATGATTATCTGGATAGTCCGCGTCTGCTTGCCGAAATAAATTTCCATATACCCTCAAGACCATCACGAGTCCCGCCTTCAACATTTGGTTTGGCTACTGCTAAAACAAATTTAAAAACTAAATCACCACTATATAGAGCTCAAAAGAATCACAATATATTCTTTAATCACATAGACATTTTCGGTCAGTATAGCCTCTATCAATTTAAACATTTAATATTGAGTGAGATAAAGTGCATTTCGACCTGAAACGACTGATCATTCTACTCCTACACTTTTCAATATTGCTCTATTGAATTTACATTTATATATTAGCTATAGTACAGTTAGACAATAATTATTCCATAATATGCCTCCATTCTAATAATCTGAACCTTTTAATCTTTTATTTTTTGTAAGAATTAGTTATATTTTCATTTTATTTTTTTACGTTTTGCTTTAGTACTTTTAGAAATTTTGCTTTTTTTCTTTTTTTCTTTTTTTATTTTTCATTAGTTTTTATAATTTAGATCTTACTTTTTACTTTATTCTTCTTAATTTTGTATTATTTAATTTATCATTTATCATTTAACGGTAGTTATATAAATGGATTTAATCTGTATGCTATCGTCTGAACTTATAAAAATAAATAAATAAATAAATAAATAGAAGGAACTATTAGACGTCAGTAGACTTTACAGTTATACAATGTATAAAAGTCAGCTAACAATTCGATATGTGGCCTTTACTGACATGTTATAACTTGGACTGCTTGATCTTCTATTTCATATGGGTCAACTTCTGTTGGCAGAAGTGTGAAAACTATCTTAATTTCAAGTTTCATTTTCGCTTTAACATTCCTATTACCAGCTCAACAAATTCCAAATATATTCAAAATTATTATTTTTATTGGAAGCTTATCTCCTATAACATCAAATATTTCTTAAACTCGAATTCTAAGGAAATAAAATTAAGCAATTTTTGTCTGCATATCCCTAAAAGTAGCTATGGGGGACAGAGAAAGGATTACAAATGTTATATTGCCATATATTTATATTCTATATATTCATTTGGAAAACCACTGAACTGAAACTGGACTATGGTGGATTTCGTATATAGCTTACTATTTCAAGTTCAGTGGAATCCAGTCGTTAAACCAAAAAGAAACAACTATATAGAAAAGTGATCTCATGATAATGAAAGTGATTTCAGTGGTGTCAGCAGTCTATGTTATACATGTCAGTGGTGGCCTTCCAGTAGCACGAACGATAACATCTCACTTCCGCCAAATTATGTTGACGCAATTGAAGGTGAGCGAATGTTATTTGTATTGACCTTATAATCTGTAAGCAGGTACGCCATCATTACTTTCCTCTCAGTCGGAATCAATTGTATTGGTAGACATGCTCTTTTCAACCCCTATATCTTCTTAATAAGCGAAAAAAAGGCCTACCTGTATCAATATTTTCTGGGATGTTCTCATTTATCAGCCGAAGACCTATAACATTATAGAGAAAAAATTAATACGGTTTAGGGTAGGTAAGTTGTTACCTATGATAATTTTCCCTGATGAATTTGTTACATTCCTCCTCGAACTTCATTTTTTTGTCTCATAAAGCCCATTCAGACTCAATAATTTATTTGCAAATGAGCCTGTCCACTTCACCCACCATCCTCCAAAACTATGCATATGTTTAATCGCAACTAAATCGTGCTCCAAACTTTTCTTCATTTTAGCACAAGGCCACATTCTTACTTCCAATTTTATGGCGGATGATGTAAATTATGAAATGAACATTGAAATTGTCAATATGATATCAACAACATATTTACTGTTTTGAATTTATGTTCCATATTAGTTCTAGTGCATGTAAAATCCTGCAAAAGTACGAAACGTAAAGTAAGCTTTTGACTTGATTACTAAAAAATGAAAAATTGTTGACGAACTATGAAATCATATTTGAAGCACTTTTCGTTATTACTTTGATGCAGAGTTGCAGTTCGCTTTGTTTAAAATATGAAAATTCCAGGGAGCAACTAATTAGAAACATTTCTATTATACGTACATAGGTACTTGTAGCCTCTTCAGTTTGTGCAAACTAGGTGCAAAGTTAGTTAAATGAAATTTTCATAAAAATGTATTGTGTTCGTTTTCTACAGGTAACTCAAACATAAATTTTAGCATTAGGGTAAATTAAAAATTATCGTTAATGAGAAACATGAACTAATTATGAACTTTTAGTAGAAGGTGATTGGAGATGTAATAAGTGTCCTGATTGCATGGAATTGGTTTCTTTCCCGTAATCTATAATCGTTTTTCACAAAGCATTTCACTGTTTAACTTAAAGTGTGCTGACAACAACCTGACTTGTATTTGTGTGTATTTTCATATTAAAAGTCACACATAAATATAATATACAATTTATGTCAATTTCAAAGTAAAATGTATGCCACATACACTGTAAAAAAAAACGTGTAATTTTACTACAATATTCGTTGACACAAAGTTTTCCAACTTTTATTGTACTGCATTTTATATATCGTGTAAAATTACTTTCTTTTATTTATGTTAACTTTGATGTAACTTTTACTGCTAAACTGAAAACATTTATATGTGTTCTACAAAAATTTGCAATTAATAAAGTGAATTTTACATTACACTGAAAGAATGCAATTTTACACCGATATTGTAAAATTACTATGTTAAAATGAAAACCTGACCTAGACATTTTCTGACAATGAAAAATGCAAAATTGCACATGGCTTTATACTAAAAGACAAATCCTAGCATTGTTAAAAATAGTTTGCTACCATCTGTGTCGTTTGATATCTATTACATAGAAAATGGGCTTGCCCGGAACTATATGACGCAAATCTCTTATGTCTTTCATCCGTTTTTACTCTTTCTATGAAAAATTCCCCTTTGGTTAGGAGTAATATCCTCGATAACATAAATTATTCACAATACATCTATCATCGATGTAATTATGTACAGTAAGTAATAACTGGCGTTGTAAAAATTGCTCTCGAATAGGAAAACTACACTGTCAAAAGCTTTATATGCACACTGCTTATTTCTGCAATATTCAGGTTAGGTTAGGTTAGAATTTGGGAGACTAGGCCCAGGCGCGTGTATAAGGGGAGGGTCACGGGAGTGATGACCTCCCCCAAAGCGCCACCTCACCTTCGCGATGAATTGAATGTGGTGCTGAGCTGGAGAGTGAGTTTTACAAATTTAACAGGACAATTTTCGTATGGTACGGACACAATGTGTAGTTGTCGCCAGCGATTAATGTTGGTGTTGTAACACTGGGCGTTTGTTTGGCTTCTTTTGAATAATAATAGTGGATACTGGAGTGGGTATAATTGTCATTTGGTCGTAGCTCTTCTCTCGTCTTTGAAACATGTACGATTTTTTTAGAATTTTCTTGTGTTTTATGTTGTGTCGAAAAGTCATTTATCACACCTATCACAAGATGGTAACTAATTTTGGAATACTACATATTTAATTTAGTATAAGATTGTTTAGAAGAAGGCACGCAATGCTTAGTAGCCCGGTTAATATGATGCTTTTATATTTTTGTTGCACCAATTACTCCTATAGATGAAAAGAACACAAATTCGATTTTGAAAATCTTACTGTATCGAAGAAATTGGTCAGCGATTTAAATTTTTTTTTTTACCTATCTGATTTTCCGACATACAGGACAACTTGGTAGGAGCTCGCAACAGAAGCATAAAAACTGACTTAACGAATTTTGAATTAGGGTTCTTCCAGTAAAACCCTAGCTCCGTCTAGCCACCCGTTGATTTGCCATGGCGACACTGATTCAAGCCTGAGTTGTTCAAACGTTCAAACATTTTACGTTCGTAGGGAAGCATTAAAGTTTTCTTAGAAATATAGTTGCAAATTGTTCCTAAGATATTTAATGAATAACTATTCACCGGCAACGGTCCAAACGAATTGGTGGATTGATTCTGGTGGTTCACTCTTTCGGACAAGGGAACAAACATTCAGTTTTCTTAGAAAGATTTGGCATTTTTTCTTTAGATTTGTCGTGCACTGCTGGGGCCGGATTCTGCAATTCTGAGTGTTCTGGAGTTTGAAAGATGAGAATTTTCGTTTTCCCCGATAAAACTCCCTAACTCTCCATTCGCGATTCTCTAACATACTTGTATAGTTAGGCAAAACGTGGGAACTATCACAATATTGAAGGTCGGCTAACTCTGTGTGGGAGGTTCGTAGAGTATTGGTATTGGATGACAAATTTTTGGGAGAGGGGTTTTTGGGATGGGGGGGGGTCGTATAACCCCTGATTGAGGGTTGTCTATAATGCGTCATATTTGGTATCAAATTAAAGACGTCGAAGCGAGTAATATAGTGGTGTGGTTTTTTTTGATCATTTTAACTTCATATCTAACTTTTTACCGCCGAAAGACGTATTTTTTGCATTTGCGTCATATACACCCCCGTTCCTATATTTTGCATATATTTCTTCCATTTTTCATTTCACATTTATTAGTATTCTGTTGTGAACATATTTCTCATCGAAAGTGAATTTCCACGACTTACCACTTCTTCATACTGATGAGTAGAAAATATGTCCATTTTTTGTACCAAAAAGCGGCCACATTTTTTCATCTTAAGAAGGACTGATTCACTTCTTTTGCAGTTATCTCCAAAATCATTTACCAGACTCAAAAGCTAATTACATACCGAAATAGGAGACAAAATGTATATGCGTTTTAATCCTACATACAAGCTTTAACGTGCACATCTAAATTTTGTATAGCATCTCTTCTGTCCTGGAAGACGATCAAATTAACAATTTTCGAGTGATTTAAAATTTTTAGCGTGTACCTTGAGACACCAAAATCCATATATCTCTGTAAGTATTGCGATGATTTCCATAACTTGCTTATGTAAACATAGCCAGGATATGCAGTGAGTCTATAATTTAATTAAAAAATCCTAGGTACCTAGGTACCTTCACAAAACACAACAGAAACAGCGAATACTGTCAGTTGAGAAATATTCTTCTTACTTCTTCACAACTAACACAGCCGATAGTTTTGCCGAGTGGAAAAGACAGTTTGGTACTTCTCAATACAAATTCCCCGAGTTACAGAATTCCGATTGGAGAGTTAAGTGTCAAAAGAACTCTCATTTTCACAACTCCACAACTCTCTGTGTTAGTGAATCCGGGCCCTGGTGGCCGACCATAGTTCCAAAGAGTTATATTGATTCAGGTGTTTTGGCTAGTCTTGGTCGCGAAAGCTATTTATGAGCGTTGACTATCATATGTTGTTGGAAATTTACTTGAAAATTTTTCTTTAGAATTTTTACACAGAATTTTTATGGCAAAACTATAACAATAAAATCCATTCGCTTTCCTCTGCGGTAGTTGGCGTTGCTTTGCATGTACTTTCGTATTAATTCAAGTAGTGTTGTTAAATTTAACTTCACGTTTACTTTTAATTTCTAGGAGAAGCATAAACTTGCTATATCAGTTAGCGATGGAAATAGAAAAAGGTGCGAAAGTGTAAAGCGGAAGACTGATAAGAGCATTTACAATTTTTTTGCAGAAGAAAGCAAGATCAGTTAAGTTTCCATCAGAAGAAATTGTCAGTAACATATCATGCACTCCTACTCGCATTCCTTTAAATGTGACTCCAGGAGCAAGCCCACTCTTAGTCAATTACATACTTCACCCGTGATCGGATCGCTTGCGTCAGCAGCTATTTCTACAATCTCTGCACGAGAAGACGTATCTGGTTATGAGTCCTTAATGTCCAACCTGTGATCGACATTGATGTGGATAATATTATCGATAGGTTTTAAAAATCAAATTGAAAATTTGATTTTGTGATATAACGTAAATATGATTAAGAAAAAATTTAAAATGGACTTCTTCCGACTTTTTCCTCCCCTCGAATGTTTTAGTTGTGACCCCCCCCTAGGCTTCAGGACTGGATACGCGCCTGACTAGGCCACTAGGACCCTGCGGACATCGCAATCAGAGTTGATCTGTTGTGTCCTCTCCTTATATGTATGATTAGGCTAACTCTAGCCCCTTTACGAGCTCATTATTGCATTTGACGTTATCTTGCAAACCCTATTTGGAGCAATAAATGCTTCTCCAGTGATTAGCAACCTTAAAGCAACCTTAAACACATGTGATATGCTTAAAGCTTTCATCTTCCTCTTCGCACAGATGATACAGATCACTGTAAAAATTTGCCTAAAAAATGACGGAAGGGGTCATGTCCAGTAACTGCACTAGTAAACAAGCCTGAGTGATTCTCTGCTAAGATCATTAGTTTGCGCGTCTGGTGAGGATAGGAGGTGAGGAAATCCTTGACTTGCCTTATACCGGTAGTGCCTTGTCAAAAAGGATCCAGTTGCTGTGCGTCTTTCCACTATTGTAAATGCCCCTAAAGTGGCTTTTTGGTAGGCCAAATGTAGGATCAGATTAGGTGATTTCTCGCCAATTGGGCTACTTCGAACTCATCTTTGGCGACAGGAATTTTGGGCGAATCGGCATCATTTTTTGATAGATGGCATTATTTTCGCAGGTAAGGAACTACACCACAGTCATCCAGTTAGAAATTTCAAAATCTCAAAATGACTGAAACTATTCGCTTTCAGTAGTATTGGTATGCTGCCCGTGCTACAGCTTAGAAAAGTGTAGCACGGAATTTTTCCACCCAGCATGCTAGAAGCATATGGGCTCTAGCTTATTATTGTTTCTGCCACATTTTTGCCCCTGCTTCACATATGGATCGTGCTACCTGTTGCTGAAAACTGAGAGCGAATGTCAAGTGTAGGCGGGTTTTTGATGATTTTAAAATATACAATTTATTTGATGAAAATGAAACGCAGTAAGCTTCAAAGTTTTTAACAATATATTTATTATAGAGTGCAACATAAATGGCATAGGCGATAAATTGGGCTACATTTAATTAAAATTGGGCAACTTTGGGCTAAATTTTTAAAGAAATATGGCGATATGTCTAAGAATTTTCTAGCAACCCTTTGGCTGTCTGGAAAAATGTAGATGTTGAGTACTTGCAGCCCCTGTTTAGGCTTTTCTGAGTTCCAACCTCCATAGCGTCCACTTCCGCCTGAAACATGGTAGGTGAGACACCACCCGGAATATAGAATTTCACTTCTGGATTCACCATTCCTACGCCTGTTTTGTTATCCTTCCTGGATTCGTCAATGTACCGGACATGCGCCAATTCTCGGAATTTGAGCCATCTGTATAATATCTCACTTGTCTCGTTAATGGTTACCTGGTAACCTCTTTCGAAGGATGTGCTCCAGTAAAAACAGGCCATCCTTTACATCTTGATGTTTGTCTGCATCGTTTTTTGGCCACCAAACGTTTGTCCTGTAAGAAAGTATAGGTTTGGTTATAACCTGAAAGATCTGCGTCATTTTTGAATTCAGATCTCACCTTTTCCTGAAAAGCCTCCGAATACTCACATAGCTTTGAAAGTTATGACTTTGAGGTGGGGACTAAAGCTTGCTATCTAGGATTACTCCCAAATATTTTGCATTTTGCTTCTTTGGAATATTCTCGTATAATTTGATTTAATCTATGATCTGGGAACAGGAGGCTTTTTTTTGGGAAAGGAATTATCACCACCATGCTTGGATTATTTGATAGTTTCATATTCTGCCACAAACTAGTAACAATGTTAAATGCAGTTTGCATAAGCTCGGGGTCAAATTTCCCTTTTACACAAATAGCAATGTCATCAATGTATCTCTGGGCATAAAAGCCCTCTTGGAGTAGGTTTAATAGCTCGTCCATAACCAAGAGCCATACTAAAGGTGATAAAACTCCACCTGGGCAGTCTCTTGATCGAGTCAAATAGGGTGTTTTCGAAGTCGCCTTGTATATCCATAAAGTAACATAACTGAACCTCCTTGTTTTGTGAGGATTTTTCTATAGTCTCTGCTAGACTGATGGGAGCATCTTCCGTGGACGTACCGGACTGTAGGCATATTAATTGACGTTGAGTGGACAAACTTTTGAGGGATGTCGACCGAATCTTTTAGTTGTTTTCAGGATAACTGATGTCAGACTAATAGGCCTCTATAATTTTGCCTCACTGGGTGGATTATGTCTCGCTTTCGGTTGTAATAATTGAATGAATGTTTTCCTCTATATCTGCGATGATTCAATGATCGATTTTTTTATGCCGTCGTAAACAGGAATATACCGCTGTTACATTTATGGCAGAATATCCCGCTGATGTCTACCGCAGAGTATGCCGCTGTTTAATTGAGTTTATTATGGAAGAGTATGCCGCTGTTTTGTGAGAATTAAAATTATTTGCTTATAGTTCGAATAATTCTGATTTTACTAGAGAATGTATGAATTTATATACAAAAGTTCGTCATATACAAAATCAATATTGATTACTGTGCTAACTATGCTAAAGTAGGGTTATTTCTAAGCTTACAATAACTCCTAACCGATATATCAGGACTTAATCAATTACAGAAAATTTCTTAATGATTCATATAAATTATGTTGGGTAAAGCGATACCCTCAGGCATAGGTGCTTTTCATATTTTATGCCTGCATTGCAATATTTTTTTATAGGTCACAAGCATTTTTGTTTGATTTTATTTATGTTTATTATTGTCTGTGGTTCATGCCTTGTCCCTTGGGGATATATCCCATTCATAGATTGACTAATATCACAATGAAAAGGGGCTTAGTGGTTTCCAGCAATTCCTGTAATAACGGTGAAAATATCCCGTCATTGCCAGCCTTAAAGGGTTTGAAAAACTTGATACAACATCTAACTTTAGCTTCAGTGATAATTTTCTTTACTAATTGGTAGTCCCGGTTTAGTGCCACTTGTATTACTGAGGATCTGACGTCTATGTCGGGTTTCTTGTTCGCAAAGCCTCAAGATTGGATGGAAGTGCGTTTTGACGAGAATAGCGTTTCTGAGTAATTGAGGGAGCTACAACCATTATTGTGATCCTCAATTTTAAATATAAAATTTCCGCTTCTCGGATTTTCTCAGTGACTTTTACAGCTGCGTATACAGGGGGAGGGTCACGGGGATCATGACCTCCCCCAAGCGGCACCTCACCTTCGCGTTGAATTGAATGTGGTGCTGAGATGTAGAGTGAGTTTTAAAAGTTTAACAGGAGGATTTTCATATGGTACGGACACAATGTGTAGTTGTTGCCAGCGATTAATGCTAGTGCTGTAACGCACTTTTCCAATTTGCGACGACAGATAGCACTGGGTTGTGCGTTTGTTTGTCTTCTTTTGAATAGTAATAGTGGATTCTGGAGTGGGGATAATAGTCATTTGCTCGTAGCTCTTCGTCTTTGAAACGTGTACGATTTTTTTAGAATTTTCTCGTGTTTTATTTAGTGTCCAAAATCGCACCCATCACAGGATGGTAAGTAATTTTGAAATACTATACTTATTTTAGTATAAGATTGTATAGAAAAAGGCATGCAATGCTTAGCAGCCCGGTTAATGCTTTTATTATTTTGTTGCACCGATTACTCCTATAGATGAAAAGAACACAATTTCGAGATTTGAAAGTCTTATTGTTTCTAAGAAATTGGTCATCGATCATATCTTTTTTACGTGGGAAGTATCGCAATATTGAAAGACGCCTAACTTGTTCGTAGAGCATTTGGGGTTTTTCCTTCAGATTTATTGTCTAATAAAAGATGACAAATTTTTGGCGGAGGGGCTTTTGGGAATAGGGGGTCGTACAATCCCTCATTGGGGGTTGTCCAAAATACGTCACGTTTGGTATCAAATTAAAGATGGAGAAGCGAGTAATATAATGGTGTAGTTTTTTTTTAATCATTTTAACTTCATATCTAACTTTTTACTGCCGAAAGACGGATTTTTTGCACTTGAATCATATACACCCCCGTTTCTGCATATATTTCTTCCGTTCTTTGTTTCACATGCATTAGTCCTCTGTTGTGAACATTTTTCTCCACGACTTACCAGTTCTTCATAACGATGAGTTAAAAATATGTCCATTTTTGTACCAAAAATCGGCCATTTTTTCATCTTAAGAAGGACTGATTCACTTCTTTTGGAGTTATCTCCAAAACCATTAACCGGACTCAACAACTAATTACATATCTAATTAGACGACAAAATTTAGATACGATTCAATCCTATATACAAGCTTTAACGCGCATATCTAAAAATTTTATAGTATCTCTTCTGTACTGGACCACGACCAAATTGACCATTTTCGCGTGATTTAAAATATTTAGCGGGTACGTTGAGACACCAAAATCCATATTTATCTGTAAGTATTACAAGGATTTCCATAATTTAATTTGAAAATGCTAGGTACCTAGGTACCTTCATAAAACACAACAAAAACAGCGAATACTGTCAGTTGAGAAATATTCTTATTACTTCTTCACAACTAACACAGCCGATAGTTTTGCCGAGTGGAAAAGACAGTTTGGTACTTCTCAATACAAATTCCCCGAGTTACAGAATTCCGAGTGGAGAGTTAAGTGTCAAAAGAACTCTCACCTTCACAACTCCGTAACTCTCCGTGTTAGTGAATTTGCGCCCTGGTGGCCGTCCATGGTTCCAAAGGTTTCAGGATTTTGGCTGGTGTCTTGGCTGGTCTTGGTCGCGAAAGCTTTTTATGAGCGTTGGCTATTATACATTTTGTTGTTGAAAATTTCCTTGAAAATTTTTATACAGAATTTTTACGGCAAATATATATAAAAATATATATAAAAATAAAATCCATTCGCTTTCCTCTGCGGTAGTTGGCATTGCTTTGCTTGTACTTTCGTATTAATTCAAGTAGTGTTATTTAATTTATCTTCACGCTTACTTTTAATTTGTAGGAGAAGGATAAACTTGCTATATCAGTTAGCGATGGAAGTAGAAATAGTAGCGAAAGTGTAAAGCGGAAGACTGATAAGAGCATTGACAACTTTTCTCTGAAGAAAGCAAGATCAGTTAAGTTCCCATCAGAAGAAATAGTCAGTAAAATATCATGCATTCCACTCCCATTCCTTTAAATGTGACTCAAGGTACAAGCTCACTCTCAGTCAATTACTTCATCCGTGACAGAATCGCTTGCGTCAGCATCAATTTCTACAATCTTTGCACCAGAAGGCGTATCTGGTTATGAGTCCTTAATGACCACCCTGATATCGACATTGATGTGGATAATATTATCGATAGGTTTCGAGAAATCAAACCGAAAATTGGATTTTGTGATATAACGTAAATATGATTAAAAAAAACAAAAATTTAAAAGCGACTTCTTCTGATTTCCTCCCCCGCGAACATTTTAGTTGTGACCCCCCCTAGGCTGCAGGTCTGCATACGCGCCTGGACTTTTACATGATTAGAGTAAAATGAAATTTTTTTTACTACTACGTTAATTGATTGAAAATTACTACCGAAGCGGTTAAGAACTATACGAATGGAAAAGTACCCACCATTTGTGTATTTTTCTACAGTTTATGTATTTTTACTGTGCAGTTAAAACTGTGTAAATTTACAATTTTTTTTCAATGTAGATATGGGTCACCAGCATCTCGATATTTATAAGAAGCTTTATGGTAATCGAATAGAGTGCTGCTCTACCCCAATCTTTAGAAACATTGTAGAGGAATGAACTAAGCAATAAAACACAATTCCTTGGCCCGGTGTGCTCGCAAACTTTATTTAAAGACTTCGGAAGTTTAATTTGAGGGCGTAGAGCTTATTAAGGACATCCAGGGCAACATTTTCAAGGGAAAGTGATTTAAGGGAAGGTCACCGTCGAGAGGCATGAAAAATGCGTGAACTTTGGAATTTTTTTTTTAAATAAATTAAATACTTTTTCAAATGGGTTTTAACCTATTTTATTCTTCTATCACTGGAGAGTAAATTCCAATTTTATTTATAAAAAAAAAAAACCAAAATGGTGGCTCAAGCTTCCATGAAACAAAGCCGTGCACGGCGTGTTTTGATTTGCGCAGGGCGCCCAACAGCTCTGCCAGTTCAAATATGGTTGAAAATTATTAAACTAGATGAAATTTGGGGTGCCATATCGGTTTTTGTTTTGAAAAAATCTCTGAATAACGAAATACCAGCCGTTTGGAAAAAACCGAATTTGGGGCCCTATTTTTTTTTTTATTTATTTTTTTTTTGCATCAACGGACGAAAAAATTATGTCAAAATTAATTTTTGCCAAAAATCGTTTCCTGATGGCCCCGCAAATTGATTTTCCTATGTGAATCGGCTCATCCGTTGAGGCTGTAGTGTGCCCAGAATAACTCATTTAAAGTTTAACATTATAAAAAAAAAATCTTTGACAACTTACTTCAGCTATTCCAGTACCATACAGACGCCGTTCTTCTTCCTCCAAGAACTGATTGTGCTGAATCTGAAGGTTAACAGTTTCCCGAAATTTTATGAGGGTACCTTAGGTAGCGAGAAAAGGTCTGCCCGGCCAGCGCGCTCCAAGCGTCTCAGCCGGAGGATGGTTCCACTCTTAACAGGCTGAGAATTCTAAAATACTTTAGATATGAAAATATCCTTTTACCCATGTGTTCTAAACATTTTAAGGATGAAAATTATTTAAAAAAAAACACAAAATCGAATTTTTCATCGTCTTGAACGGTAACTTAACTTTGAATATATGCCTAGCGGAGGGATCCATAGGTCAATTCCTATAGAATAAGCGAAGAGGATTCTAGAGTTACAGGCATATAAGCTGGTAAATCGTAGATGGGAAGAAGTGACCACATGCGCGATTTCTAGACAGCTATGGTCCAAGTTATGTCCGGGGATGACAGAATCTCTGCTAAGTAGGAACCGTAATTATGTGCGAAATCGTATTGCAGTTATCACGGGACACACGGAGCACATGCAAGCTCCATACAATGACTTGTGCAGAAGCGGTATGGACGAGGAGGACGTTGGAAGCGTTCCGCACTTGCTGTATGAATGTTCTAACCTTGCTAAGCGCAGGAGGAATACGCTTGGTATCTATGTACTTTCTCTGCGAATTCGGGGAATTGGCAGACCAGTAGCTGGGGGACCTGGTAAGGTTCATAAACTCTTGTTACTGGTTTCAACGGACCCCTAAATTTGAAGAATATTTTCCAGATAGGGTGCCATTAAAGTGGCATCACAATTGACCATAGATGGTCTCAGTGAGTCTGATGGCATATCATTTCGATAATCGCCACTCTAACCTAACCTGCATCTCAACTTTGATGGCATAAGGTGGTATATTACCAGTAAATTGCTTATTGTAAGTTGTTTATTTGTAAGTTTTATTTTGAAAAGGGTTCTAAAAATTTCGATAACCATTTTCGGGGAGTGAGAATGTAATTTTGCTACTATTAATATAAATAGGGAGTGGAGCCGGAGAGACGGGCTCTAAGGACTGCAACTTAATAGATCTTTTGTGTTATGCCCCTGCCGTAATAGGTACAGTCTACGTTTGCCCTTTTTAAGAAGGTTATTACGTAATTAGAGGTCAGTTTTCTGGATAGGGTTACAAAACCCCTGTCTACACATTGAAGTCTTTTTAATGAGCTTCTTCGTGTTTCTTAGTCCAGGAAGGTTTTACCATTGTATCTGATGCACCTTTTCTATTTTGGACATTATTTCTCCTGCCAGGTGGCTTTTTGCAAGGCCACAGTAGGGTTGGTGTCCGATAAATGAAAATTCCACTCCTTTTCTGGCTAAGTATGCAATTTAACTAGGTTTCAACTTTGTGAAAATTCATTCAGGGGGAATTTTGATGAAATGTGGTGAATCAACTATTTTCGGATGCGAAAAGCGATTTAGCTAGGTGTTAAATTGGTGGATTTATTAACCAGTCTAAGAACTTAAATTTATTGATAATTAAATAAATCTATAAGTAGCCCATTTACAACTTGAATAACAAAAACTCTATTTACTAAGGAATACTACATGAACGAATCTATATTTAACCCTTCGACGGGGCTTCACGAGACCGAACGATGCTCGGTATTTCAGATATATTCTAGAAGAACACACAAAATTCTGTCGCCTGACTACAATCGAAATGAGTTTTCTATTTACTATATTTATGTGCTAAGTAATAGTATACTACCATCCTCTATCAAAAAAATACTCACACATCATGCTGGCAGTAAACTCACCTCCGCGACTCTCATAATGAAAAAGAGATCGTTTTACAATGATACCACAATTTGCATAAACAATAAACGAACATGTACCATAGTTAGTTAGTAAACAATTTACTTAAGATAATCTCACCAATGCCCGTTTTTATATAATTCCAATTTACGCAGTTCACCTTTTTACTTATAGTAAAACTACAAATTGCAAACAGTGGGTGTTGGCAGCACAAGCCCACATCTAAATGACAACTTTTAATTATTACCGATGACTTTGCGAATGAGAATTCAATTAGCGCAAATTCAACAAAGCTCAGAAGATTTATAAATAATTTTTTTTTTTTTGTAATGTTGATAATTTTTGTTTGACTAAAATTGTGTACTTGTCAGTTGTTAATGAGTACTCAAGTATTTAAATGCAAATCTGAAGACGCGTGTTTTTCAGTCAACATCTCTTCGCTAAATATTTATAACTAAAGAGCTTTTTGCAGGCGTAAAGTGTGAACAATGATGAGCTCATTACGTAATTTCTTTATTAATTTATTTAAGTAAATCTATTGTATAAATGCATTTATGTATGTGCACATATTTTTGATTCATTGTTAGGTATATGAGACCAAAAATAAATAGAATTTTTAAATAATTGCCAGAAAGAAATAACATAAAATTTCGAGATAACTGAGCTAAATGTAAAGCTTAATTGACTACAACTTACAGATGTCAGATTCGAGACTTATCAAAGGTGAAAACTTTTTTTTTGTTTAATTTTTGCATTTTCGGAATCTCGCTATATAAGTGAAAAATTCAAGAATTAAATAACCTCAAAAGTCTTCAAAGATCCTTTGTCACAGATATGAAATTATCAGCGGGCCTGATAAGAAGTCCCTACGAGAAGAATGTGTCTGCTATAAGTGGGCAAAGTAAGAAGCAAGCACCTCTTAATACTCGTTGAGATTTTGGAAGGGAAAAAAGTTGTGGAAATTGAATCTGTTACTCTTTCTAATTAACAACCAGGGCCAATAACGCAGTAACAGTGATTTACATGATGAGCTAGTTTCCAAGTCACATTCGTATATTTTCATAAATGATATTTTAGCTCAGTCTTGAATAAGTATAGAATCCAAGGCCATCGTTAAAATATTTGAATGGGGAATGAAAAAGTAACTGTTTTGCTAGACGTCTTATCTCATTAAAGTGATCCATTATCCTTGAACAGGCTGGAAGCCTTCGAAAGCGTCTTTTTGACAGTTCTTCAGGATCTAGCCTTTATATACTGAAGATTACTGTTGCAGGCCTAGCTAGAATAAAATAATTCTTCTTCATGACAATGTATTGATCAGATCAGCTAAGAATCTAGCATCCGTCTTAAGATACTGTTACGAGCGTGGCCTTAGTTCGTTATTTCAAACACAATATTTCGGATATAATTCATAAGTTCTTGCTTTATTTAACTTTACTGTTACTCTCACAAATTCACAAATAAATATCAAATCAACTCTATATAGTTATCGCTAGTACTGTACTTCTAATTATCACAATCCAAATAGTTTACTTCGTTCACTTCACGGTCTGAAATAATACTCGCCTCCTGGATGTGAGTAGCGCCGTATTTATACTCTACAAATTATACTAGAACCTTCATGAATATTCCGTTTGCCGAACCCAAGATTTACTCAGATGTCACTAGCTTAAGTTGCTTCTATTTCCAACAGATGTCGCTTGTGTCACTTTGTGGCACGTAACAATACAATGTATAGACTTGTCTTTTCCATTAATAGAATTTTTATGAAATGCTTGGTACAATTCTCCAATATACGCTTTGGTTTTCATATGTCTGTTTGAGTATCGCCCTTTTTAGCATACACGCAAATGCATTGTTCACATTGGTCCAGTACTAAAATAAAATCTTAATCTCTTAATATCCAAATTTAGATTATTCAGTTCGCCAAGAGCTTTATCATTGCCGTAAAAATTCAAAAGCTTTAATTGTTGCTTAACTATCGGAAAAGATAAAGATAATTAACACATATCTCTAGATTCTCGCAGACACTGATCAGTATAACATTAACCTCAGCCCAGAAGATTGTAGCATGCTTCTCCACGTTCTCTGATGCCTCGAAATTTGGAATATGCTTCCTTACTCCACTTCCAACACTCGTCTTAGCTTTGGTCCCATCCATGTACCAATCCTCTGCTCGTAATAATCACAAAATTCCAATTCGTGGTTCATCGCAACTACATTGGTTATTTGGAACGATGGCAGTTTTACTCCAATTCAAAGAAACTCCAAACAACTGTACGTCGATATTGCCTGCCAACAGAGTTATTGTATCCGATAAATAACTTTCAAATAGAACCTCATCTCTCTCTTTCATAGGTCAAAAGAAAATCCAGTATTGTGTTGTCTTGCACCTACTTCCATTCTGGCAACTGCAAGATCCCTCAAAAGAGTTATCTGTTCAACAATAATACATGCTAAAGTTGGACCTTACGGAGTTAACATGCAACAAAAGTAGCCTTCTCAAATTGTGTTCACTATCGCGGAAAGAGATTTTACTACTAACTAACAGCGGAGAATTAATATCCGCGTTTAATAGTTGATGCACAAGTATTCAAAAGTTTCAATCGATCCTCCTAACGTATTCAAGAAGAGGTCTCACAAAGCAAGTGCACAAACGCAATGTTATGGTAGGATTCGAAAACTCTCGGTACCAACGTTTTATAAAACCCAATATAGAATTCATTTTTGAAACCATGTAGTTTATATGGGAGATAAAATTCAATCTGTGGTCACATTTGACACCGAAGTCACAGACAGAACCCACATGGCGAATCGTGGAATCCGAGAACTCATAATCATAACTGATTGGTTTCTGATTCCTATGGAAAGTCATAACCTCACATTTATCGATATTGAGTACCAAATTATTGGTGCAAGAGCAATTGTAGAATTTTTGAAGGTCACCCTGTATGTGTTCACAATCGTTAACAGATTTAATCTGAGCGAAAAGCTTAACATTGTCAGCATAAATCAAGACAGTACCTCACAAAAGTGACAATGTCGTCAATAGATCGAAGAAAAAATAACGGACCCAAGTGACTCCCTTGGGGTACGCCAGACGAAGCCTTCAAGACTCTAGAAATGGAATGGCGGAATAAGATTTGGTATGTTCTGTTATCTAAATAAGGCTCTGTCCGTTTTAGAAATATTGGGGGAAACCCATACTTTTCCATTTTAAACAGTATCACGGATTGAGATAACTTGTCGAACGCCATACTAAAATCTGTATAAATACAATCTGTCTGATAGCCTTTTGCAAACCCACCAATGGTATCCGAGACATATTCCAACAAGTTAGTGGTTGTAGACCCGGCCGAAATAAACCCATGTTGGTTTGAAGAGAGCAAATTCTTGCAGGAAGTTGATAGTTGACAGTAAAAGATAGATTCGAATAATTTGGGCATACAAGACAATTTTGCAATACGCCTATAGTTAGATATTAAATTTTTACTATACCTTTTTTGTAGATAGGTATGATGAAGGAATTTTTCCATAGCTGCGGGAAACAACTAATATCGAGCGATTTTCGGAACTTAATTCTCAGCGGAGCTGCCAGGGCAAGGCAGCAGGATCAGTTGTGAAATCATTTGGAAGCCCATTAATATGATCGAGTATGTCCTCTTGTGCAATTGAAGGGATAGTGAATGAAATGTTATGGGAGTCGTTCATATGACTAAAGTTGCTATTTTGAGGTTGGAAATTTGACGAGGAAAATGCATTGTGAAAAAATGAAGCAACATATTACAAAATTTCAGACAAATCATCACTAGCAGAATCCTTGTACCTCATGGTATTGGGACAGTTGTCCGTTTTTTTCGTCATATTAATAAACTTAAAAAACATGCGTGGGTCACTAAATAATTTCGTACGCATGCTTTGAATATACTCATCATAAAATGTAGAGGAAAGTTCTTTGAACTCATAATAGGATGTGAGGAAATTCTTGTGACTTATTATAATGTCTTTGTCTCTCATATAACTTGCGGGAAATATAATAAGAAAATAAATCGAAAAAAATATGTAAAACTTAGAAAAGTCACAATTTGTTAAGTTTTCGGTTTCATAGAAATATGTAATTAGTAGAGGGGGGAGGGGTGGCAGACATGCTCACAAGGCTAGGTTCAACTAATAAGTTACCCGTGTCAGTAGAAAATACCAGGTCTAACTCCCTACCCATGTCATTCTTTACATTACTGATTAGACTGAGAACAAGAGATGAAATAATGTCAAGGAAAAATGATTCCCTTGTTGTCAAGTTATTTAGTGGAAGATAGTCATCGTGCTCCTCATTAACTACCCTTTGTATATTGGGTAGGTTAAAATCACCAATAAGTAGTACTTCGTCAAGAGGTTCCATCTTACCATGGATAAAATTAGATGTTAAAATGAGTAGGTCATAAATATTCTGACCTTTGTCGTCGATGATATTTATGGAGTCTGGAGGAATATAGCAACAAAGTATGTATAAGTCATATTTTAAGAGAGATATCTTAAGAACTATAAGTTCAATGTCGAGAGTGTTGGAGAAACTGGGAAGCTCAACTTGGCTGCAATTTAAGTGGTTTTTACACGCGAGAAGTACGCCACCGCGCGCCACCAGCTTCCGAAACAGTATGTCTATCTCTTCTAAAAGTTTGATAAGAATTATCAAGGATTTCAGCATCGCGATAGCCATGATACAGCCAAGTTTCAGTGAAAGTGAAAGAGCACGAATAACGAATTAATCTCCATGAAGAAGAACTGGCTAAAGTTAAGTCCAGGAATATATAACCTTTAATAACCCTGTATTCCGCGATCTACAAAACTGGGGAAAAAATATCTCAACAGGGGGTAGCAACAATGACTACTGCACCTAAAGCTATTTTGTAGTCGCCTTAACTATGAGGACCCAATAAAGATCCCCACAATTTGTACTTTTTGTACCCCTGTGCTACTACCATATAACTTTGTCACCCAGCTCGAGAATTTCTATTCAGCAACGCCTATGATTTCGTAGCTGACATCTTTTTTCCCTTCTGTGTCCTTGAAGCAAACTGATTATGTAGGGCTCATTGCCGATATATCGCTGTTAACTCGGTTGACGACATCGCATTTTAGCTGCACCGAAAAGATTCTTCATATCAATGGTCAAAGTCGAGATTGCGCTGTGCTCTTTGTATAAAATCAAATAGAATCCCATTTATTCTCTCCCTTTTTTTTTTTGCTGGATTGCCACCTGGAACGGCATTTTCATTATTCTTCTTTTGGTAACAGCACTATCACGCAAAAGGGTTTTCTACTTCTACACAACCCTTCTTTGGAGAAAGTCTAGTATATAAATTGTGAGCGCCTAATGTCCCAAAAAACAAATCTATTTTCACACAAAGCACTGTCGGACAGATTTTTATCGATTTTATTCCTAAAGAACGCGACCGTTTGCTGTATAAATGTCAAGGGCAAGCCAGTATGACAAAGGTGTCACGCACATAAGCTCATCCCTATTTACCCCCACCCAAGCTTTAGCAATGGCACAGATATTATTAGAGTTGTACATCCAACTCTTCTATATCTAACATAACAATTATTTTGTGATAACTGAAAATTTTACGGCTTTAACATTTTTACATAACACAAAATTGAGCCAAACTTTTATTAGTAATTCAGAGCTAACCTTTGTGTCCAGAGGCCTATTAATAAGTTGCTGACATTTAGATTTTATTGGGTTAAAAATCAACTTCTTGCACTTAGAATGATGCTGAAATAAAATATTCATACAAATTTTTCTAATGGTAAGATCCCAACCAAAAGATCGTTAATAAAATCTGAACTTCCATCTATTACAAGATAGATGGCATTATGTTCTAGGCAAATTTTACTAGTAGGTGGAGGAGCAGTAAAACGTTTTATTGAAAAAAAAGATTAAAATTTAATTCTTGCTACGAAATAAAAATGAAGTCAGCGGAAGATATTAAGCCTAAAGAAGTATTATCATCGATAAATGAAAGATTGTATTTGAATTATAGACCTAAAATCAGAATAAAAGAGGGCCAAGAATAGAGCTCTAAGGTACCCCGGCTAAAATATGACGTAATTCAGAGTTGTCATCTTCTACATAAATATGTAGATTTACATATGCATGCCTATAAAGTATAGCTATAGGAAGTAAGCTTTGATTATTACGAAATCTGAGGATGTAGCCATGTTAGCCTTGATCAAAGTAATGCTGGGGGCGCACTGAATGTACGACCGGCTTAGCTTCCCTCGTCGAGAGATTAAGTAATCGTGTGCGCCACATTTACTCTTGTCGATTGATATTTGAAATGGAATAATTATGACAAAATACATTTAAATTTTTATAAATATTTTCTTTTTGCTTACTTCATAAATAATGCTATTTTTTAAAGTTTTTTTAAGTCAGTAATCAGGTCTTGGAACACCGACAAGCTGCGCTAATTTGGTCTTGCCAAAATTCGAAACACGTCTGCTGCGATAAAAAACTAAAATTATGTCGCCGAGGCCCATCATCGCTTTGACATCAAACTTATGTTTTGTTTTGTTTTATTTTACTAACAAAATGCAGAAAAAACTTTAATTTTGTTAATGCTAATTAATAATAAAATTTTTTTAAAGTTTTAAATCATCACTTAAACTCCCCCAAATAGTTGCTGAAAAGTATTGCATTTGACTGAAAAACCTCTGATTCAAAACTTCGATTTTTCGTTAAAATCTACTAAGAATACAAAAAAAAAAATTTAATTAAATAAATAATTTACCAAAATGCGCAAAAAATCAATGATAACAAATGACTTCAGCACTGCGTGGTCGTACGTAGCCGCATAGAGTACCTACAAAGAATTTTGGCCATGTTTCTCATATAGTTAAGTATTTTATTCATGTCCAAAATCTGCCCGCCAAAGTGGTGAATGATAAATGAGTTTTCTTCTGACAGCAAAAAATGTTAAGTTAATGCCTAATGATACGTTGGCGAAATTCTTCTGTTTTAGAATTAAATATCTGGCGGCAGGATAGCAGCAAAAAATTTCATAGATATTACTTAGTCGTAGTCGTCGCGTGTGCACTACATATACCCCCGCACAAGAAACGTCACAATTTATTTTTAAAATTTAGCGTAGGCAACAATACTGCACTCGACAGATTCAATGACGAAAGCAATTCTTTTATAGTGACGTCAAAATAATGAGAACATTCTAGCTCTAGCCGTGCACTTATATCTCTAGTGTTAGACTAAGGAAATATGTAGTGGTCAAAAAAATTCTTAGTCTTTTCCTCCCATAAAAACTACAAACTAGAAATATTGCGCAGACGCAGTTGGCTTATACATACATATATGAGTGAGTGGTGTGTGTGTGTGTGTGAGACTTTTCCTGATCTTCCATGTTTACATCATTCGAATAAAAATAGAAAATTTCACTTTTAGCAACCTTTCCGAAAATACATTTTTCATGTTTATTATTTGGCGCAAAAATGTTTTCTATTTCGAGTTGACTTGGTTAGGTATCAGGCCGGATTAGATGCACTCAAGATTGTTGATTCATGGGACATTTTGTGCCTACAGTGAACTTTGAATTTTACTTAGCTTTTTACTTTTGTTTCATTAAGCAATTTTAAATGCTACTGATTCTGCGTGGTATTTGTCATTCGTATAGGTAATCTCGAGTTCATGGCTGATGTTCACCATAGACTTGCGGATCTTAATTTCAAAGTTATTTAGTAGCCACTATACTTATAGCTTTTCGTATTCTTCTTAGATAATGCTCTTGAAGATAATACAGGTTCCAATTACTTATTTTAATAATTTTCAAAAAACACTTGTCTCTACTTCCACAATTTTTTTTTATTAATTATTAGTTTGCTAAACAAACTAAGCTGACGCGTTTCTCCCCACAGCTGTTATCAAAAAAATCAATCAAATATTTTAACTTTTTTACTTACCTACTTTTTTTATTTTTACTTTATTATGTGTAGAGACCGGAGGCATAGCCTCTGAGGACTGTAACTTAAAAGATCTTCTATGCTGTTCTCTCACCTTATTAGGCCCAGTCTACATTATCCCGTATTATAAAAATCACTAGAACAAGCGATATGACTTCCTAAATAGTAATTTGAGCCCTTACCTGGCTATTGGTGTCTTTTCATGAAAAAGTCTTGCAAGGACTCACCCACTGACGACTTCCTTAGAATCTTTATATGGAAAGTTGATGATGGTCTACAATCTCGTTGTCTACATCTATGGCTTGGTATCCTGCCTAAGGACTATTTTGCTTACCTTTGTCAATAGATGTATGACACACTTAAAATTCAAACTAGTTTTGAAGTTATTGTATTTAATTTTAGCACCTTTATTTCGGTTTGGCTTTCGGAGTTTAAAAAACATACTTGCATGTCAATAACCTCTTCATCCTGTCAACTCTTGGTAGAACTTTGAACCTCTTTTTAAAAGAGCTTACTCCATTTGAGTAACCTTTGCAGAGCACCTTATGCAGCCTGTTAATTTTAAGCAGGTGGTGCATTTCGTAGCTAAGATCCTCCAATTTCTTCTCCTAAATCTTTTTAACTCTCTATTATTGTACGCTGGAGCCTTGTGTTTACTTCAGTGATACGTTCTAACTATGTATTTTGGTACTAATAAATGCAATAGTAAGGGTGATAGCTGAAAAAGGGGGTATAAGGGTCTTTGCTTACTGCGAGAGAATCTTTGGCTGCACATGGGGCATGAAACCCGGATGCACTGGATGTGCACTTCGATCGTTAGACCCATGCTCACAATGCCTCTTGTGTACGGTGGCCGAGGACGCAAGTGGGAATTGCAATCCGGGAGCTGGCGAGCCTGGTACTTGCCTGGGAATTATAGGCTCCGTGCGATCTACGGCTACTTCCGCCATTGAGGTCTTACTTAATCTGACACCCCTGAATCTTATAATTCAGGCAGATGTCAAAAGGGCTGCGTGCAGATTGCACTCATTGGGATGTAGGCAGGGAGCACGGCTGCACTGGTTCTTCCCATTGGTCATTGGCAAATGGGCCAGCATGGGGAAAACCCTCTGGCCCGCATGCCACTTGATGCGATGATACCAGAGCTTCGTTTTGGGCATCACTTCTCTGTTAGTTTTGCTGAAAGGCAATTTTAGGAAGAGGGAAGTGTCTTATCCAGCCTTCCCCAGTCTACTCACATGGGGAATGAAAGGGCTGACCTGCCAAGTAGGCTTTGGTTCTCCCTGCCTTGCACCGGAACCAGCTGTAGGCTTTTCCACCTCGGTATTCTGATCTCTCTTCAAAATAGATGTTCGCAATAAGTATAAGCAGAGATGAGCGATCCAGAGTACTTGCACTGAGTATCTGTCCGGAAGAAGAGCCTGAGATAACTGAATATTAGCAGCTGCCCAATGGCCAAGGTGGTCCTCCGTGTTTGGGATCTCTCATCCCCATGCCTCTGAATTAAAAAACAAAAAATGTCATATCTTGAACCTTATGCTTAAGGGATTAATTGTTGCCTTGGCTTAGTATTTCTAGAATATTGGAGATTATAGTCGTGCATGTATTCTGTTCTAATGTTGGTATTTGTGTTGTCCCACATCAGTGTTTTTCGTTGACATCGTATACAACAATAGGACAATCGTCTTCTTCTGCAGCAGTTGATGAGCCGTATAAACTCTGTGAAGAAGTAGCTGAAGGTAACTACCACTTCTTCCCTTAGTGCTTCGACAACGTCTCTCGATTGTACTTTTAAATTTACTTAAGTGTTATACACTAAGCCTGCCATTGAATTTTCGTGGTCATTACAATAAATGAAATCACATAATTTCTTTTCTTACCTGTTACCTGTTAAGTGATCTGCCAAATTCATTCATACAGTCAGAAGGCAGCTAAAATTATTCTACCCATGATTAATATGACATTTAAGGGGAAATTCCGGCCCGAAGGTAACTCATTTCGAACGCTTTACTTTTCAACTTGGAGTAATTGTTTTAGCTGGGGAGTTATTTTTTGGTCCAATATACTTGTCCAGAAGATCTTAGTTTAAAGTGATTCAGATGATCCCTTGAGGATGTCGGTTGGTTCGTTCTGTCTGCAGTGTTGAATGTTGAGGATTGTCAGAGACTCCATCGACCACATCATCCAATGCCATGACTTCTACGCAGATTTAACAACCCTTTAGCTGGACCATTCCGAACTTCTAGCTAATGTTGTCCAGATTTTTAATTCGCCTGAGAGCAAGTGGTCCACCGAAATCGTTAGTGTACTGACTGAAGGTTTTTGCAGCTTATGTAGTACAATCTTCTATTCAAATCAATATTCACATATGTGACGTCCCGAAGGAATTATATAGCCAATCAGTATTTAAATTCGAAGTATTTGATCGCCCTCGATCACAATCAAATTATAAATTTCCATGGTTTCATATCCCCAAATTTATGACTTTCAACCACAAAATCTGATTTGCACAGGTGAAGACCAAATGGCTGAATTACAATGGATGCGACGGAACGCAACTGAACGGTATGAAATGTAAAATTTACGTAGTAAAACGGACGTCGAGGTTAGCTGCTTACAATGGACGCATGATTAATTGAAAGTGACAGTGACGTTTGACCCAAAATTTATAAACAAATATGGATAAAATCAAAAACCTTTTTCATTCCATTTCCTCTCTGCTTATTACACACTTACCGCAGCACAGTTTCACTTGACGGAACAAAATAAACAATCCCAAGGCTAATTTGAGGTTATGTTTATCCGTTCAGTTGCGTTAATTTCAGATTTTATTAAACTTGCTGTGTCCATTGTAATTCCGCCTTAAGCAGACTGATCAGACGGTGGAGCCAGAAATTTTGGTTTTACGGCAACTCGTTTCAGCTTCGAAACCCCGTATGTGGTGAATCCCTGTATGATCTTTATTTGGTTAAGATTTACCATTGGGAAAAGTACTGGAAATATTCCTGGATATAAACTTTTAGCGACTTCCTTGAAAAATTCACTTAACCCTGTATTGTGATTCCTAAATGAGCCGATTCTTTCTCGTTAGGTTGTTCTCCTTCATCTTCGCGACGGCGATTGTCACAATTATTGACTTCCTTCTCGTTTTTTGGATTATATACGTAAATTTTGGATGGACTAGCAAATTTCGACATTAATCAGGCTTCACTAAGTGACTCAACAATATCCTTCTTGTCTTGCAGATTAAATCCCATCTCCTCTTCTAGTAAGGTCTTAAGCTCTTCCGGATATACCTAAGTAGCGTCATTTATAGCTCCGAAAGGAATTAATGGTATATTGAACTGGTGAATAATATGTAATACACTTTAAAAGAATCTGAAGCTGTCAGCATTGTAATCGACTCATACATTCGTCATGAATCATGAATGGTAATCATATTGTCCAATCTCCATTACTCTACTGTGAAATCTTGTATGTATATACATCAAAATGTCGAATGAATCACTTCAATTCTAACCCAACTAAATAAATTACAACACCCAATTTAAACCCCATAATTAATGGCGCTATGTACCCGAATTAGCAATTACGCAAACCCTACGAAAATAAATGCGTAAACTTTGTGTAATTTATTTGCGAAAAATTCATGCCAAATTCTGATCCGTTTAGAGTACGACTGTTAGACTAGTGCTATATGATCATAGACATACACACCTATATATAACAAAATAAGCACAAAGTTGTGTACCAACTGCACTACACTAAAGTTTGCAGATGCCAACAAAAAATAAAAAAAACGAATATTCAGCATGACAAGGTGCATCGAAAGTGCTTAAAATAAAAGATCTTCTCTCTGCGGCCCCGATTATGTATTTCACGATCACTGACTACAAAATGGACCATAGATCTTGCATTTGCATGCATACAGCTTAGTCTACCCTTTGCCAATCTATATGTATGTATTCAGTTAATCATAGTGTATTTGTCTGCATTAATTAGCCAATCAAAAACTTCCACCCTTGCTTTTTCTGCCAATTTACTAACCGCTGAGCTCATTAAGTATCGCCAGGAGATCTACGAATTTTTTTCCCCTTATTATTGTCGTTTGCTTTCGTTTGCATTGTTTTGTGTCGATAATGTCCTCATGTCGTCGTTTCCGATTCGTTTTAGTTTTCTGGTGATCGTGTTTTTTTTTTGTTATCGATTTCGATTGTTTTGATTTCTTTATTCGTGCGTAAGTTCATCACTCATGCGCCCAAAGTGACGAATACTCGAAGTCGATTGAATTGTTATAGTGAAGTGATCGGGGAAATGATGCGGCATTATCAGAACGTGATGGTGTAATTATCTTACAAAACGATCGATAAACGATTCAATCTCGCATATCGTGCTTAGTGTCATTCAGCTGCTGGTACTTTCCTGCTTTTCGTACATATTAGTTAATTGAAATCCGTTCGACTATAAAAAAAAACAAAAAAAAATTTCACGAAATTCCAATTTAATTCGAAACTCACTCAAAAAATTCTACGGTTGTGTAGTGTTATACAGTGTGGTGAATATAGAAGAAAAAAGTGCGGTGAATACGGAATATCTACCTAGAGAATGATCACAGATTTTCGAAATATCCGCGAATAAAGCAAAATTTTCTTGAGAGTGTTACGAAATTATTCGCGATTACGCAACAGATAAATTGTGGCAGCAACAAAAAATTAAATTCAAAATGTGGTCGGCTATCGGAGAACTTCTTTTTACCGTTGTGGTCAGCTATATGGGTGCTATTGAATTACTTTTTGTAGCTAAACAATTATATCACTTAGCTTTCCAGCATCAGACACGTCAAATGCTAATTTCGAATGATGAGAGTCTAAAGCGACTTCAGGATCAAATCGAAATTGAAATTATTGAAGCTGCTGGGAAAGAAATTCATGGATTTAATGCCATGAAAGATGGTGTCTTGTATAAAGATGGGATAAGAATTGATCCCAGTGAGATTAGTGATTATGGAACTGAACAACGACAAGTAATTGGTAGATCAAAGAATAGTTTAGAAACTGATGAAGATCAAGAAATTGGAAAAACACGAATTAAAACGACAGAGAAATCGAAAACCGATTATGATCAGGTCGAAGTGTGTGAAGAGCCATGTGTTAAGAAGCATGTGGAACATTTAACATCAAACCGGCAGATAATTGAAGAGCAAACAACGGATGACGACGACAAACGAACGAATATCACTCAATCTACTGTTAAAACACAAATTGGACAAACGAACGTTGAAAATTATTCACCACATTCACATGATTTTGACAGCTCTACACTTGCACCAAGTAAATTAGAATCTGAACTTGAAACCGCAACAAGCCAACAAATTGAAACTATATCCGATCAATCCACATCAACGCAGGAAATTCATTTTGATGAATATCATCGTGAAGCACCTGACGGACAAGATGTTCCAGAACCACAATATTCAGATGACTATTTACGATCTTTGGATGGAATCAAAATTAGACCTTTAGTTCGTGATGATGGAAGTGGACGTCGTAGAGCTTTTAAAAAACGCCGATCTAGTGAATCGACGTCTTCACGGGAATCACGTGCTTCACGCGAAGAAGAATTGAAAATGTTCACATCATTGGAAGAAGAAGAATTCGAATCGATTCGACGAGGTGACAGTGATTATGTCCCAATAAGATATTCAAGTGATCCGAATCTAATTAAAACTGGTAAACATCAAAGACGTCACAAGAAGAGTCCAATTAAGGATTGTGCTCGTCTCGATAAGGAAGGAGGTAGTAGAAGTTCACTGGAAATGTTAGATGAAGAAAATATTAGTCCATGGGGTGATGTTAAGCCGGAACACTATAAAGATACGGAATTTTGGAAACGTGAAAAAGCTGTATCAATTGAGGAAGAAAATGAAGAGAATACACAATCTTTGCATGATAATGTCCGTAAACAGAAAGCAGATGAAGCAACTACATCAGCAAGTCCGATAAAAAATATTCCTAAATTATCATCTTTTGAAGAGGCTACTCCTTCTCAGCATGAGAATGTAGTGTCAACGCTGAATCAGCAGCAACAACAATCTCAGGATAAGGTAAGTGTGTGCATTCTATGCGATTTTTATTTCATGTCTGTAGTTTGTTCGCAATTATCTGGTTTGATCGATTTCCATTTATTGAAAAGAGTTCTGCACCATTTATGATAAGTTTTTTCAAAAGATTGAAGACGTTGCGTTATCTATTAAATTCTGATTCTTCCAAGCTTTCTGATAAGTGCTTGGGAAAACTTTAAGATTTACAATTGTCCTTCTCTTTATTTTGTGAAAATCTGTTTCATATCTTCAGAATTTCACTGTCGAACCTGCAGAATAATATAGAATTCCTTAAATAATGTTTTGACACATGTTTGATGTCGGTCATTGCCATGTCCTTCTGCTCAGCCCAATACTGTAACAATCCCAAAAGGTAGACGATAAAGCTTTTCAAAGCGGTAAACTCTGATAATTGATAACTACATATGTAATTAGCTAACAGTTTGTTTCTAAATATTTTCAAAAGAAAATATTTTACATAGAACAAAAATTGTTACTAGTATTAACAGGAACACGTTGAAACATTGGTAGAATCAAAATGGCCTCGAAAGAAAATATGGTCTAGGGCAGTGTTTGTCAACCTTTTTTGATTGACGCCACTAAAATATCTGACAGTCTTTGCGGCACACTTGAAAATAAAAAATATTAAAAAAAAACGAAACAAATTAATTTTTTTATGAAATTTATTCATTGAGAGCCGATTTTTTGAACAAATTAAATCAAAACGAGGTTCCAAAGCCGCCAGAAAAAAAGTCTTTCCCGGTTTTTGGACTAGATTTCTGCCTAGATGCTGAAAATTCAAATTCACAAAACAATGAAGACACAAAAAGGCAGAAGAATTTTAATGGCTTTCAAGCTAATTTTTGAGGGTACAAATTTTTGACTGAAAGCCAAAACTCATCCAAATTTTTCTCGTAGAATGTTGAACGGTAAAACGCATCGTTTTGTCAAATCAATGAACGCGTTTTGAGCGATTTTTTTTAGAACCGGTGGGACAATTATAAATATTATTTTAAAGTGCACAAAACCCATGCAATTTTAATTATTTGTCAGAAAATCTCGAGGCACATTTAACGATCTCGCGCGGCACACTAGTTTGTCGCGGCACATAGGTTGAGAAACGCTGGACTAGAGGAAGGTCATATACTTTGGATCGGATTCTTCTACTTTTTGCATTCTACCTTCATTTCCTCAAACTTAATTTTTGTATATGCAGCTGTAATGTATATTCAATACATACCGTTCGTTAGGAAAATCTACTTTTTTTTAGCCAATCTCAAACAGTCTAAGATACATTCAACGATTCTAACTTGGAACGCTGGCATTCGTATGAGTTGGTCTAATCATACAGGACGGTGCAAAACTAAACCGTAATATCAAATATGCTCACAGTTTCTTGATCGAATTTACATCGGAACTTTGGGCAGACGAATCTAACAGCAAGTATAGGAATAAGATTGCTGTAGGAGCCAACGCTAAACCGTATCTGCTGTCTGATTCAAGCTGTGGTCATGTTGGAAAACTATATCCTCCGAAGCTGTGGGCATTGTATCTACTGTGTTCTGGAAGTGATACTGATCTGTCTTACCTTCAATTAAGTGAATCTCAGCAATGCCATAAGCACTTCTACAGTCTCCTAACATGATACCACCACTACCGTGTTTTACATCTTGCTTCACGTACTTGGTTGCCATGATTTTTGTCTCATCTGACTTATATGTATGACATTTTTCCACCGAAAGTATATCCATTGCCCATAATTCCAACAACCTTGCTTTGGAAATTTTCCTGGAAAGCGCAGGTTACTTCTTCTTTTCTATGGCATCTAGATTAAATTTATGAAGAGTTCATTTAACTGTCTATCGGTTTATGCGTCTTATAACTCTTTTGCTGCTTCTGATACTCACTCACCATATAACATGCAATTATTTTCCTTGTCTGAGGAGGACGAAAAATAAAGATCCTTTCTGATTTTTTTAGCTTTTGCCTTCGTTATTCGTTTCTTTGTCTGTTTTCGTTCTCCATCCGCTTGTATTTCCTACTTCTCAGAAGTGACTATAAAGTTGCCAAGCTCTAAATTCAATATTTCAGTTCTCTGGGCCTTCTCTACCATATAAACACAAATTTCTGATTCAACGCGCTTTCACTTTTCAATTTTGGTATGTTCGTATGTTAAAGTGATCTTCTCTTGTCAGTCGATCGATTGCAAAAGATTCTGTTTAAAAGATAAGTACCGAGATACTAGTCAAGTACTGGCTTTCTAGCCGAAAATCAAAATTTCATAAAGAAATTTTGAGAGCGTACTGTACATATGTTTCGATCAGCAGTGCATGGTGATCTCATCAGAATAGCAATTAAGCCAAAAGTTGGTTGTGGATATATGCCACCAATATTTGGATATCTGAGTTTACTGTAGTGTAGGCAGCAGGCAGTTCAGGGCTTCATTGCTGTCCTGATGAGATCGCTCTTCACTGCTGATCGAAACACATAGTATGCTGTCAGCATTTCTTTGTGAAATTTTTTATTTTCGGCTATAAAGCCAGTGACTGGCCAGTACCTCGGTACTTGTCTTTTAAACGTTGCACACAGTAGGCGGAAAATTTCCTGTAAACTTGTATATTATACGGGTTTTGAAATACTCAAGTCTTCACGCCCCCCCCCCCCCCCCCCCATTCTAAGTAAAAGGTTCGCTTGTTTTTTTCTTTTGACAATAAGTCTTCTTCTTCGTTTCTATATAATCCCTGGTGGTATTCCTCTGGGATCAATTGTAGGACCACTGCATTTTTCAGCATTCCTCAAAAATTTAACTACTGCTTGTTTAGCAAGAGTATAATTTGTAATGCTTTTTATTCAACTCCACAAGGTTATAAGAAACAACAAAAAAATACTATTTTCAATCAAATTACAACTGCACCAAACGCAAGATATCAGCATCGCTATTAAATCATGCCGGTATTATGGGATCGATTTAGATATTTATATCTTCTCCAGGCAAGAGATCACAGATCTTGCTCAATCGCGAATAGAATCTGTGTTTGGTACATTCTTCTGCTTCTTAAGCTGGAGCGTAGCATTGCACTGCTGGCAAATTTTTCAATTTTTGAAGCATGCTCTGTAATAAGACTCTTCGAGACTTACTGGAAGCTTTTACAAAAATGTATTCTGATTTATTTTCTGACGTTATCCAATTTGGCAGCCGATAGTAGGGTTCGCACGTCGTAGTATAGAAATCCGGTTCCTAGGTTACCGGTTAATAGCATTACAGTGTGAAAAGTTCCTGTCGGAATAGAGGTTCCGGCACTAAGCCCAACTACAGGAAATACAAGGAAACAAATCTTGATAAAGTCAGACGTTGTGCAACTGTGATACGTCCATGTGGTATATATTCCAATTACCAGGTTAACTTCATATAAAAGTTGGATATTATGAAATTTGACCGCCTCTCGTAAAGTTGAACGGATTATTACGAGTATTTTTAATAAAATTGACTCCTTTCACTGCGTATATATAGTTTTACAGGAGCAGATAATTTTATATCCCCGAATCCTCACACATAAACTTTCGGGAATCTCCTTAATGATTTTTTTTCTGCGAATAGGTCAATATTTTCTCTATAACAACTCTAGACCCTTTCCAAATCATGTTCCATGTTACCGAGTGCAAGGCTTCGGTCCCACATATTTAAATTCGGCATGAACAGAGCTGCTGAATATTTCTCGACATAGACAATTTCGTTGAAGTAGCCCCACAGAAAGAAAACAAATATGATGAGCTCCAAGTGAAATTTGAAGATGTGGAAATTATTCGATCTGCAAAAATTTCACACAAACACAGACTCTTTATTGTAGCTTGCCGAAGCCATTTATTACAAATCTCATTGACCTTTATCCGTAAAAAATTTTCAAGCATAGTTTTGGATACATAATCATTATCAGTGGCCATAACCAGGCGCGTAAATATCTCGAACACATGTCCACCAATTAAAAACTTGTTGTGTCCCATTAAACCAACTCATACGAGGCCTTTCGAGTTTTCTGGAATCTTCGAAATTTCGCTCGAAGGTCTTTCAGTGCAGATGCTCATTTTTGAAACGTACCCAAAATATCTGGTCTTCTGGGCGATTTATTGTAATTTATTATGTTCGGAGACTCACAAATATTTTTCATCCCTTGCCTATAATTAGTTGAAGTCGTCAAGCACTTCGTCCGTTTTCTTTATTTTGAAGACCCATAGTGCAATCAGTATCATCTAGCTTTATTACCATTTCTATTATATCAGCTTGGCTTTTATGCGCCTGATCCAAATGATCAACGTATCGAAGCAGTTTCTTGGCAATTGTTGTATTCATATAGTGCCGAACTACAAAATCTTGCATTTTTGCAATATGAAATCTAGTGGTAGATTGCAAAAATAATAATGGAAAGGCTATCATCATATCTCATACCTTTTGTCATTGGAAATTTCTCAAAGGTATAACCATGTTTCGGGGATTCGTCAAAAATTTAGTTTCTCACCACTTGCCAGCGTACCTGTCAATTATTGTTTATAGAAATTGTCGTCCGCCTTCCTTATAATCCCCGAATATGTGGGGTGGTGTTTAATGTTATGTCCCCAACATTCCAGCAGTATTTGATGCACAAGATCTCTTCTTCATACAATTAAAAGCGGCCAGAATTTTGTACGCTACATTTAGTAAGGATGTTTCTCATTAGTTGTCATATACCCACTTTTCCATGAACTTAATATTAGATCGTCAAGAGTATTTCAGAGGATCAAATTCACTTGGAATTCTGTCGACTCCAGATGCTTTTTGTTTTCTTAATTTCTGTATACAAGCTATGTGTTCCTCAAACAACGCGCTTTCATTGTTGGCATTTGGAAAGCTATTCAAGAACTTTTTGTAGTTCTCTAACCACTCATGAAGGTCATCCTAAGGGTTTGTAATAAGTTCCCTGTTCTCACTCTCGGACATGCTAGACTCTGGGTGGAGTACGTCTTAAGCGATCGAAAGAAACTTTTAACCGTTGCTTGCTTGATTGGGAGCTTTTTGTTCAAAATTCCTCATCCAAGCCTCCTACATCACTTTTTGTATTGGAAGATAAGTGGATGTCGTGAGGTGTACATATATTGTGGATTCTCTACTATTTTTCTCTCTCCACTGCAGTTCGGCACTGCTCATTAATCCGATATTGCTGATGATATTTCGCTAGTGTTTCATTAATATTTCAATGTATCACAGAGTGGTTGGTCACTTTACTCAAAGTATCACATCATTAGACGTTCATATTTATTTGTGCAGCTCGTTTCAACTGTGTTGAAGATCCTTTTATGATCAACAAAACACAACAATTGCGCACAAGATCTTTCGTGTTCCATATGAATTGCAGTATTTTTTTTTTTCCTTCAAATTATATGTAGGACATGACTCTAAGTGGATTCCATCCAAGACTAGTGTTTGAAAACACACATAGATAACGCTAGTGTTTCTCGACTAATTTTATACACTTTTTAATGGATTCGACCAGTTCTTAAAACTCCTTCTCACTGTTAATTTACCCACAAATGGAAATATGATCGAGCGTCGAACTATACGACTTGAAAAGATTTCTTTTATTTTTATCATAAATTATTTAGATAATTTTCCTTAACTTTTTATACAGCCTAAAAAAGTTGCAGAAAAAGATGTCGTTGAAAATGTAAGTAGCGATAATGATGATGATGATGACAATGAAACCCTTCAGCTTATAGCTTCGTGTGATAACAAAACTTCTGATGAAACAGAAGATGAAACTTTTGCATGCGATGTATTAGCTGATATTGCCGAAAACACTGATCTACGACGAAGTCCACGTATAGCTGACATAGAACAATACGAATTGGAAGATGCAAAACGCTCTTTATCGATTTCACCACAAACTAATAATGAAAATTTAAGCATTTCCCAACTAACTCAAACTACAAATTCTGCTACTACTACTACTACTACTACTACTAATGACAATCCTCAACTTTCTAGAAGTATTGAAAATGTTTCATCATCCTTAGGAATAGAAAATATGCATGGAAGCACTGATAGGCCTAAAACTCCAGTAATAGAAATACTAGGTCCATCTGATGAGATGAATGCAACTACCTCTGCGGAATCTGGTGATGAGATTCATACTATTTCAGAACCGTCACTCTTAGAAGGTATCAGTGACTTCTATGATTTTAATGCATCTATAAATCCTTCTAGATCTCCATCGATTGAACGAAAATTATCAAAATCTAGAAGTCCTTCAAAGGAATCAGATAGAAAATCTCCGAAATTAACAAAAAACGAAGATACTTCTGTAAATGATCTTGCCGGTCTTAGTGACTTTTATGATTTTAATGCAACATTAAACAAGCACGCTTATGGCCACCAAAGCACAGACGAGCATATAGCTCCTAGGTCTACCACAGATTATATTGTAGATAAACTTACTAATAAAAGATCAAAAAGTAAATCACCGTCAGTATTTGTTTCGCTTCCAAAAAACGAGGAGCTTTGCCTCCAAAAGGAGGAAGGCGGCGGGATAAAAAATCATAATGACACACCAAATCCACTTGATACACCTATAACGCCCGAATATCAAAGATCCCTTTCAGCAAATATGAGGTACGTTGAATCGATGAGAGATGACTATCGACAAAATATGTATAAACGATCGAGATATATTGGAGAATCAATGGACTTTGAAAATGATTTTGAAGATCTGCGAGAGCAAACACGACACTTTACAAGATCTCGCAGTAGAAGTCGATCTCCAATACTGGAAGAGGAGGAAGCATCTACCAGTAGACAAGCTGAAATATCAGCTAGGCGTGAACTGCAAGATAGAATTTTGGATGAAATAACAAGGACAACGATCAATTATCAAGACTTCTCTCGCGATATGAATAAAATGTTCATCGATTACGAACGACGTACTTCAGACTCTGCACTTATACAAAAACCTGAAATCATGATTCAAATAGATGACGATTCTAAAGGAGAGAATTTCTCTGATGATAATGATGATATGCTTGAAGGTGACGAATATCATCATTTTAGACGATTCTCCTTAAATCAAGAACATCAGGTAGACAATGATTATGTATATCTTCAAGGTACTGGACTTAATAGATCTACATATCCTGATAACTATGAGTCTGATGAAAAGTATAAGCAGGAATTAAATGTAGAAACACCTACTGAAATAGTCGACAACACTGAAGAAGAAAATTCCGATCATGCTGAAGAGGATGTGGACAGTGAAAGTGAAGATGATCGACAAACAGTTGTTGATGTCGAAGATGAAATTGACGAAGATATTTGGGATTATGAAAGACCAGAAGAATCCAACGAACAATCGGAATGTGAAGAAGCCGAACGAGAAATGGATAGATATGCCAATAAAAATGCACAAGATTGGAATGAAGAAGGTGCTGCTGGGGGATCAGATGAAATAATTGAGCAAATTGAAAATTTTGAAGATGATACAATCAGCATTGATAAAATGTATAATGATGCGGTAAAAGATACAGAAGAGTCTGGAATAGAAAAAGACTACGATACTATTATAAATGCTATAAATAAGGAGGAGAATGACGAATTCGGTGATTCTGACGAAGTAAATGATTCAATGTCAGTCAAATCTGAAGATCTTTTAGATGAAATTCTTAGAGAAGATGAAACTAACAGATACAAACATTGGTCTCCAAGAAGAGATAATAAATTCGAAGTAACTCGAAATTTTATTGAACATGAATCAACTGGATCAGGAAAATCTTCATTACATGGAACGAAATCCCATACAATAAGTTCGACAAGACTAAGATCAAGATATGGTATTGGACCATCCCCTCCAGCAAATATAAATCTTGAGAATATCGACAGTATTAATGTTGATCTCAACTATAAACCAAAAAAGGAATATAAGTGGAGAAAAAACTTTAAGCTTGATGAAGATGAAACTGAAAGGTCATCAGAGATGGCAGAAAACTCTTCAAACTTAACGGATAATTTGGAAAATACAGAACAACTGGTTTTGGAAGATGATATAGGCTTAGACGGTGAAGCTGTTTTAACAAAAAGTGGCGAGGAAGAGAGCATTGGAAGTTCTGAAATGTCTAAAATTAAAACCGATGTCAATGATTCAACAGAAACCGATGATGAAAAATATAGAATTGAAGAAACTGAAGAAATTGATGGAAATGCATTATGTAACAAAACTAATGAAGTTAACTCCAATAAAATGTTACAAAGAGAAGATATGCAAGAATTTACTGATCACAATATCGAGAGCTTCGGTGAAATACTAGAGGAAAATATTAGCCAGAGTCAGAATACTAAGAATAATGAAAAAGATATTTCACCAAAACCCATCGAAGAAACTACAACAACTGCTACCAAGAAAAAGAAAATAAAACGTAAAACAAGAAAAGTCTCTAAAGGAAGCATCGGTGGTGATGATGATGATGATGAATCGCTTGAAGATCTACAGAACGATAATATTGATATAAGCAATGATACTGGAGCAAAAAAGAAGATAAAAAAGAAGAAAAAAACTCGTGGCATTACTAGTCCGAACACTAATATAAAGAACTCTCCTTCTCAAGATAACATGGATATTTCGGGTGCCGCTAATTTTATCACTTCCGAAAAAACTAGATCTTCATCCCCTCTTAAAAATGTAGCAGTATTAATTTCCGAAACGCGTAATATGCAATCATCTCCTGAGTTAAAGGAACCTTCTAAATCACCTGTAGTAGGTCTTGAGGTAGGCTCTTCAAATAAAACAAAATCTAAATCAAGATCACCAGATCCTATAAAAAGTGAAGGATCAATAAGTGAATCTAATGATGATAAAAGAACCTCACCAAAGTCTCAATCCGAAACGAACGATTCGACAGGAGTTTTTGATTTAATGATAAAGGATGGGGGCATGTACCCGTTGTGTTGATTTTTTTTTTATAGTTTTAGTTATTTTTCTTGTTTTTATTTTTGATTTTGTTTTTTTTTAAAACTATTTTGATAGAACTTTTGATGTTTTTTAACGTAATATGCTACGTTCAAACCACTTTTGTTTTGAAAATCATAGACGTGTGCGATTTTGTTAAAATAAAAATATTTTTATTTATATTTGTGCAGCTGTTTTTTATCATTGGACCAAAAAAAAAGTGTCATTAATTCGCAAACAGAGAAATTGATTTTAATGTATTATCATGATGGTAAGTCCTATAAGTAATCAATTAGACCAATAGTATAAGTCGATTGGTCTAATCTGGTAAATTGATATGCCAAAAGTTGCAGGTTGCAGTGTTACGATTTAATTCGCTTCTAAGTACATAACGTGAGAGATGAGTGTCATCAATGTCGAAATCTAGTCTTGTGTCAGAAGTTAAGTCTAAATCTTTCATGTAATCAATTTTATTAATACGTCGATTAAGTATGAGTGTAAGATGGCATTCTTGTTCTTAACAAAAGTTGGTAATTTACATTTGCTAATATTAAGCTAAAGGAAGTTGATCCGATCTTAGTCAGTTACTGTGGTATCCAATTCATGCCATAGAACGAGACAGGGATCTTTTTGTTTACACAAATATTTAAGTTAAGGTCGTCCACATATATAAGGCAATGGGCTGAATTTCAGTACCATCTTTAGGTATATCTTTTAAAAAAACGAACGAAAATCAAGGGTCTCAAATGACTTCCCTGAGTTACTTCAGAAACACATGACATCGCTAAAGGAACATTTATAAGGGCGTGTCCACACATAACAAACATTCCCCAATTGTTTGACAAATATTTGACATACATTTAATAAACATTTGCCAAAGGTGTGTTAAACATTTGTGGAATGTTTGATGAGTGTGGGCGGAAATTTTATAGGCTTGGATTTTTAAAAAAGTTTAATCCAAATAAAATGGAAAACATTAGATGTTTGTTAAAGTTTGTACAGTACTTTCAGTCAATTTTCAACAGCTGTGGAAAAAGTAGTGAGAATACATTTTGGAATTTTAGTTTGTTTTTAATAATAATGGGAGTAAAAAAATAATCTAAAATTAATAGATCTGTATTCTACACACCGATATTTGTGAGACAAATCGAGTGAAGAGTACAAGGACAAATTGAATCGTACTGACTCCTTCATATCAATTGGAAGTGAGTTATCAGTATAGCTGCGAGTGAAGTAAGCAAAAAGCTAAACTCATTGCTTACTCAGTACCGGCGTAAAAAACAGGCAAAAAGAGCCAGTTAAATTGATTTTGTGCTATATTAATACATACCAACATTTATATGGTTTCAATACAACTATCAATGCCTCAGCTATTTCAGGAACAATTTTTGTAATCAACTGTTTTGTGACTTTAACAAATACATTAAAGAATGATAAAAATTACCTGTTGCAAAAAACCTAAGAGTAATGGCCAACTTAAACACTATTTCGCCAGTTTGTATTTCGTCTTCTTATTTTTGGTCCAATTTTATTAACTAGAATTTCGAATTTACTTGAAGAGATTCTTGTGAAATTTCGAAAACCGGAAAGAACGTCAATTTTTAAATTATTTAAAAAATTACGACCACTATACTCTAATTTTCTGTTTAAAAAATTTCTGTTCCACCTTTGCTTGTCCACCTGTTCCTTTTCGCAAATTTTCCTCAAACGTTGAGGCAAATACGACGAAAGATGCTGCAATGCATGTTGTTTCAATCGGAGAATACATGATTAAAATTAAACATTTGGAAAACATTTTTCACACAAATATCCTATCCGATGTTAACAAACATTTGACAAACATTTGTCAAACATTTATCAAACATTTGTCAAACATTTGTCAATGCCTATAAATTGTTTGTCAAATGTTTGACAAATGTTTTTTTTGTCAATTTTTGTGTGTGGATGCACCTTAATGTCCCCAAGCAACATTTCCCCTCTTTTTCAGGTCGATTTTACGTCAAATCGACGTAAATTAGGGCAGCGATAAATTGTGGTTAAACTGAGATTATCTAATATTTACGTCCGATTTACGTAAGTGGAGAATAAGAGGACGTCGTATCAACGTAAATATTAGGGAAATTAAGGAATAATTCACTATGGGGCGGGGAGACGTCACATTTCCTTGATTTGGTAAATTTAACGTAAATTTCACGTCGAATTAACGTAAATTTTCCTTAATCTCGACCTATTTTCTACCTAGTTTAACTCATGTTAACGTCTGTGATAATGTAGAAGGAATTTCATTTTATAATAAATGTGTGTGTATATAGTTTCCCTAGACCAAATAAACAAGGCACATAACTCTAACTTTAATGATTATGAAAAGTATTGCTTTAATAAAATATATAGAAATTATGGGCTTATTCAAAATTAATTCTCTCAGCTTCTAAGCGTTCAAATTAAAACGACAAAAATTTTATTGATAAATATGGAGATAAATTTTCGAAGAACACCAACGCGCTTTAAAAATAATAATACTAAAGTTTTTTTAAATTATGCTTTGGTTTGACATTTAGAAGCTTGAAATTAATTTAAATATTCTTAAATCGTTCTGAAATTAAGAAGAATTAAATTTAAGTATCATGAAATTTTTGTATTCATTCCTTTAATATATGGCAGCCATGTTTTGTTAAATAAATATGGCGCATATTACATTTCTCAACCTAAAAGTTAGGTTGACTTAAAATTTTTCCTTATACGACAAATTTCCTGGATGGTAAGGCGAAATAATCAAAATTTTCGACGTTGCGGGCAAAAATCCCTGTTTAGGTAATTTTGTGTTCAAATGCAATGATAAATTTTTCCTATAAAGAAATTCCGACTTAAAATAGGGCATTTCGCCCTAAATTACGGAATTTAACTGAAATTGATTTGACAATTGAAAGAATTTAATTGATTGTTAAACAGAGAGACAGTAAGGATTTCTCGATATTACTAACTCTTTACATCTTAAAAATAGTAAACCATGCTGGGCTCTGCGCCATCTGTACAACTAAATCCAAGGTGGTTTTTTTTTTGCAATAAAACAGCGACTAGATTCCTACAAGGAAATCAGCCAACGAATCTTCTTAAAAACTTTGAATTCAAAAGAGTTGAAATATATTTGCAAAGAATTTGCTAAAATCAACCACACCGACATTAGCACTGAAGAACTAGATATGGAATGTCTGCACTTATCAGAATATTTGAAAGCTGCCCAGATTAGTAAGAATGAAGAAACTATTAGTATTTCAGAACTATATCATCTTAAAAGAGATGACAAAATCAAGACACGTTCTCAAAATTGAAAAAAAAAATGAACTGAGAAGAAAGATTGAGCAGCTTGTCGCTCATGTCTATAGAAAGTGATGTGCTTCAAGAAATAGACTTTGAAGAAGTCATTCATGATTTTGCAATTCAAAAACCAAGAAAAGTACTATAACTAGAATGCTATTTATTCCTGTTGATAACTCAAAGTAGTTTAGAAAATAATTTCTTTTAGAGGGCCCGGTATCGTAAAGTGTCATGGACCCCTACTTGGTGAAAAACGGCCATGATTAGCATTATCATTTGCATACATAGGGTGAATGCAAACGTAGATGAATATGCGTCTATTCCACATGGTTGGGATCCGATATGAATATGTCGTAAAAAGGAGCAACATTTGTAATTTTGATGAACCGATTTAATTTGAGGAACGTTCATTATTTCTAGTCATACTGAAGCCGAACAAAAGTAAATGAACTTAAATTTTTGGTTGTATTTTTACGTAATTTCACCATTTAGGGATTTCGCTAAACGTATTTAGTCGAATTTACCTTAAGGTTAACTTTTTTTGGGAATTCGTACTTTGAGGGCAAACACAATCGAATAGGGAATGTCTACGTTATCTTTCTGGCCTTGAAGTTGGAAACAGATCCAACTACAAAATTCATACATTTCCTTGAATTTAACCCTCAAAGTTAAGTAAAATTTAGGCAAAAAGTAAGGAAATCTGCATTAGATTTAGGAAATTGTCCTATTTATTTCCCTATTTTTCCTCATTATTATGAGGTAAATTAGAAAGAAACTATTACGTTATTTTTCCCTGATAATTAACTGTAAAGTCAAAATTACTTTGAAGGCCTTGTTTAAGGAATTTTTAAGTAAACCTTCCTTCCTAATTTACCCTAAAAAAGAGTGGCCTTTGTTTGAGGTTAAATTCTTAAGTCTAGTTTACGTAATTTTAACCACGATAGGTCGATTGATCCTCGATGATAAGAAATTCAACCTCCAATGTTACTTGAGAAAGTAGAGTGAATTGAGCTTTTACTAGAGTAGTGTATGCGTTACTATACATAGGCAGAGAGTTTTGTTCAAATTTTTGAATATTCCACAAAATTATCTCACTTTTGATTGCTTCCGTAAAATTCAAAACAATACTTCCAATCTATTTCAATTTAATTTTATAATTAAATTTACTTACGTTTTCACTCATTTCTTGACACTCATGACCGGATTCAGTGGAGCCCTTTTAAGTGCTTTTCTGATAAATCTGATGATATTTTTTAAAACTTCGCAACGGCATTTAGTAATTTTCTCAAAAAAAACTACAACTACAGCAAAATTTTGAGTAGTTTTTGTTCTCATAGCACGCCCCAGCTACCCCGGTTTAAATCTTGTCTACTGGTTTTATTTTTTAATTTCTCTATGCAACCCCTTGAGCTCTTCGAATCTAACTAATTTATCAAATGGTTTTAAATTTAATCAAAATATATTACAGTTATTGATAAAAATATATATAAATAATGTTGATAGAATTACATAGTTTCACCTTAGTAGGACAAATCTAATTAAATTGACTTTTATAAAAGTTGAGAGAATTTCAAAAATTAATCTTGAAACTTCAAAGCAAACTTAACTGCTGATCATGAGATCGACATTTTTAATTGTTTTTAAATATCGAAAAAAATACAAATACAAATATATAAATAATGACAGTTATACTTTGATAGCAATTTCCTTAATATCAATGTCTTGCAACTACAAAATTCCTAAAAAGAACAAGTTTTTATTTTATATTTCATGAAATCCGAGAATTAGTGTTAGAAAAAGTAGAAAAAGTCCAAGAAAATATTTTCCAAACTTGCGTTGTTCTACAAGCGATTTTAAAAATAAATCGAAAAACTTTAGCAAAACCTTTTTTTTTTTTAATATAATGACAGCAATTTTCTGCTAGCAAACAGATGCTCAAGATTTGCTAGAAAATTCAGTGAAACTTTTCACAGCAAATTCAAGCAAAATCGTGAGTAAAGTGAAATGTAAATAACAAAACAATTTAAAATGAAAATTATCGTCAATCGCCAAAACTTTTCGCGTCTCTGCAAGTGTGTAATTTTCATTGAGGAAAATCAGGAAAATCTTTGGAGTGAGATAAAAAAAATGTGGTTATGTAAGATACCACGAAAATTGGTAATAATTTTCCATTTTTATTTTATTTCTTGTGAGTGGGTACTTGGCTCGGCGAGGTGTGTTTAAATTATGCAATTGAATGAGCAGAAATTTCTGTGTAAACAAAGGTGGTGTAATTTTGGAAATTATGCAAGTGTTCTGTGTGAATCAGAAATTGGTTTTTTCAATAGATTTACCATATTGAGGCTGCTTTTGTATTATTTTAGTAGTGATTAAAACGTATAGAGTCACTGTGAAAACTACTTTGGCCAAAAAGTCCTACAATCCAGTCCAATAACTATTGATTAGGAGGAAGGAGTGGGGCACAATTATGATTGAAGTCATCGTGACTACCAAAGTTTCAAAGAGTTTTCGCAATCTAATTCCCTAGAATAATACAAGCAAGCTTCTTACGTTTATTTAGGACGGTTTTAACTATATTTATCTTATTTTTCAAACCAAAAAACCAAAAAACCAAATTTCACTTCAACCTCGACCTTCTATTGTTTTGCAAGTATCGATGATGTATAAATAAGAAAAAAAAATTGTTTTTGCTGTTGTACCGGAGAATCGAAAAATTGCCTTCTTCTACATGTAACAAGTATTAAAAATAAAAGACTACATTTTTCGGTACATGAAACAGTATTGCCAGCAGTGTAGGGGACTCACAGCACAGCTCGAATCCCTGTTACTTAAGTTTACCATCTGTAAGCATACTTTTGTAACACCCTATATGTTTGTTTTTTTTTCTATATATATATATATATACATATATAAAATTGCCCTTAACCAATCTCATTCAAATACTAGATTTTACCTAACCACTTTAGGAGAAAACATGATAGATCAACTCTGGTCACGGTGTCCGCATAGGTCTGTAGCCTAACCTATAAAATGTTTTTATTTTATCAAACAGCTGTTTTAAGCCCTATTGCACATTTCCTTCTCTTGGTATTCCAGTGATTAAAATTATACATAGTTTTTTATACTTACATATGTACAGGGTGGGCCAAAAGTCACCATGGAGGCCAAAAGTCACCATGGGGTTTAAAAATTTAATAACTTTTTCGTTTATATATTTTTTTTATTTTTTTTGTTTTAGATTATATAAATAACATCTGGAGAATAAATAATGGAGAGATTCACAACTGAACAAAGAACCAGAATAATAGAATTTTATTACTTAAATCAGCGATCAATTATTTTAACGCAAAGAGCATTTTTAAACCCCATGGTGACTTTTGGCCCACCCTGTATTATTCTGGTTCTTTGTTCAGTTGTGAATCTCTCCATTATTTATTCTCCAGATGTTATTTATATAATCTAAAAAAAATAAATAAAAAAAATATATAAACGAAAAAGTTATTAAATTTTTAAACCCCATGGTGACTTTTGGCCCCCATGGTGACTTTTGGCCCACCCTGTATAATTCGCTAGGGATATGTTTCATATACAAGTAAAGAACCACCCTATGATTAATATGTGTAGCGTGATCTAAGAAAACGCATCTTTGTTTCTTAAAAAAAAACAGGAAAGATCTCTAAATGGATTTCATTCAAATTTATTTCTTAAAATTCACATTAAATTGCTTGAGATCTTTTGGGACACCTCTAGCTCACTTTATAGAATAAATAATCTTTACTCAAACCTCTCTAAATCTGCTGTGGTAACCCTAATAAGCTGGCATGTATTAGATATTTTTTCCCCTTTAGCTTACTCTTTATTACAGACTGCACATTTTCAATGGAACTTGCATCTGGTCTCTGTGAAGGCCACTCCAAACTTGTGATCCCGTGCAAAGGCGACTTCGATGTTTCGAATAATTATCCTCTTGTAGTATCCAGTCGACGTTGTTAGTTCCACGTAATAACTCTGCAGGCTCTGCAGTTATCTATTTTTGTACAAATTCAGTATAAACTCAGCATCCAGATTTTTACTGAAAGCTATCAATTTTCCGAATCCCTTTTTAAAGAACCAGCCAGAAACATGCATCTTGGCTGGAAGTTTTACCGTACGTTGCAATAATCTTTCACCTTTGTTTTTTGGGCAAACTTTCTTGCTTCAATCATGCTCCAAATTCTCCTTTGTCTAAGCGGCAGACTTTTAGAATCATCGTTTAATTGTGTTATCTGACTCATAGATCATATTATCATCCATTTTCGTGGTACCACTGCTAGAGTCCCATCTGGCTCATCATGTAAATTGCCACACTTTTTATCCCATTTAATCCACTTCTTCATAAATGAAACCATTGTTTTCGTATAAGAATTAACATTTAATGATGATACATCGCCATATCCTTCGCTTATATTCGAAGTGTCTTCCGCGTACTTTACTTCCGTATATTCTAAAAAAGACTCCGACACTATTTTTCACTTTCCCAGGATGCTTCCAATTTGAATATAATGTTAAACTTTATTCCTTTCAGAATCTGTTCTTAATGTATTAAGCAATCTTGGTCGTGATAAAAACCCAGGAACTAACAGTATTCCAAATATTATTTTTAGGAGATACGCCCAAAGTCTAGCGGAATCGTTTAGTAGTGTTTTCAATTATTCTATCACTAATAAAATTTACCCAGTTAGTCTTATAAATCTGGTGACTGTAAAGTAAACTCGAAATTAACTATAGACCAATTTCTATCTCTTATTCCAAATAAAACCATTTATCTATGAAGAACAGCAAGGATTGTTAGCATTCGTGCACTCTCAATGAAAAAACACAAATAAATTCTATCCACACTGAATTTGAAAAAACAGACGCACTAATAAACTTTCAAACAGACACCATATTTCGGTTTCACTCCTATTTAACTAGCAGCGATAAAATTGCCATAATTAAAGGGCTTCAACCCCCTCATTTAAAAAAATTTCTGGTGTGCCCCAAGGTACAGTACTTGGGCCAATGCTTTTCTCATACACATCAACGATATTGTTTTTGTCTGACAATACGAAGATTTTTAGAAAAATTTATAGCGTTGAATTTTAGTCTGAATTTCTTCTATTTGCTTTTCTTGTTTTCTAGTTTTAAGTTCACTCACGCTCTTGGATTTTAGATTTAGTTAAATTATTTGTTGTACTTTTTTTCTGTCTCTCTCTTTTTGAGGCCATTCCCTTCAACTCGTACACGAATTTGTCTGTTTATATATTTCTTTTTTACTATTTTCGACACTCTCGTAGACCCACTTTTCGTCATCACAGCGAGCTGAAATTTGGCACAGAGGTTCATGTCGCGTGGCAATTGAATCTATAAAAATTTGAACCAGAAATTTCCATGGAAAACCCGGAAAATCGGGAAAAATCATTTGAAAATTTGGTACAAATTTGATTAGTGATAAATCCGTTTCAGGAAAAATTCAAAGTTTTCCCATTTTTCCGAAAAAAAATTCCGGAATTTTCCGACTTTTCCAGAAAATTTTCCGTTAAAAAAGTTTTCTAAATTATGCAGGATCAAGTTCCCTATCAACTAGCATCATTACTTTCTATCCGACAATGGTGAAAACTTGCAGAAAAAATCGAGGAAAATTCACGTAAAGCGCTTTTCCGGAGTTTTTTCGACCAAGGAAGCGTTTAAGCGTTTTGCAACCTAAGACAAAGTTGTAGAGCGAAATGAGTTGCATAAAGTTGCCTTTGTGGAAAACTCCGTGGAAAACCCGGAAAAGCGGGAAAATCATCGGACAAATTTTCATCGATATGATTAGTGATAAATCTGTTTCACGAAAAATGCAGAATTTTCCAACTTTTCTGGAAAATTTTCCGAAAATTTCCGTAATTTTCCGACTTTTCCAGAAAATTTTCCGACAAAAAAGTTTTATAAGCTATGCGGAATCATTTTTTTTCTGTCCTACTGGCATCAATACCTTCTCTTCACCAATCATGAAAACTTGCATGAAAAATCGAAGAAAATTCATGTAAATTTTTAAAAAAAAATCATAGTAATAGGAAAAGTCTGTGGATAATACGGAAAATCGGGAAAATTCATGTTATATGGGATCAAGTTGGAATACAGCTAAAAAGCGCTGTTTAAAACATAATTTGAATTTCAGAAAACCGTTGCAGTACTTCAACGATTTGATACTCGAAAAATTTTTGTTTTCGGATCGGCACCAAATATGACTTAAAAATTGTTTGAAAATATCTCCATGCAGCACGTAATAAAAATTTAGTTAACGTGAAAAAGGCAGAAAATAAAATAAGTAAAAAACGAGTTTTCAAACAAAACTGAGGCCAAGCCGCATTAAAAAGTAGAAAATAAACTTTTCTTCACACACAGAGGTGGACTCAGATTTTATTCGCTGACAATCACCGTTATATTTCAGTATGATCAATCAGATGTGATTTGATTCATGAAGAGAAAGAATATTCAAGAGAAATGTCCCAATCAAAACATCTGAGTCCACCTCTGTGTGTGAAGAAAAGTTTATTTTCTACTTTTTCAGGCGGCTTGGCCTCAGTTAGTTTTTACTTATTTTATTACATTTTGCTTTTGATTTTATTTCTGTACGTTTTGTTTATTTTCTTTATTTTCTTCTTAGTATTATTAGTGCCACTTTTTTTGAATATTTTTCATCTCTTTAATTGTAAATTTCTGTTTACTTTCTTTTTTAACTTTCAAATTAATTAAGTAAATGGCTTTATGAAGGTTAATTTTAGTTTTTCCCGAATTGAACATGGTAAGAAAATCGACTGATTCAAGTGAGGACTTCGACAGAATTAATAATATGGTTTTCATCCATATATACTTACTGTCCTTGGGTTTTCTTCTGGTTTTGTTAACTGGAATTGTTCTTATCTGTCGGACCGTAATATTTCAGTTGTCCCTCTGGGCAACCAATTAGCACGCTTCATCATTTACATCTTTGATGTATCTAAGTATGTGAAATAACTCGTGAATTATTTCTTATGCTGACAAGGCAAACAATGTTCAGTATCATCTAAAATGAGAATGGCTGTTTTCTTTTGAACTCAAATTTTGACTGACGCCTTTAATAAATGTTGCTCGATAAATTTCCTTCCTTTGAATATTATTTAGTATACCGCTATGTCGTTCTCTCGCCAAAGATATCCTTTGCACTCAAATTTCTTAGAGAAAACCAAAAATTGAGAGTCATGTTCAAATCAAACTTTTCATTCCATGATCGTATTGAGGCTGTTACAAATAAAATTAACTCGTCTTTAGAGTAACTAGATTAGAAGATGGTCGAAGGAGTATGAATAATTAAACTTCTTTGACCATCTTATACATTTGCATACATAGGTATATTCTACAGAGTTCGCTAATCCTGTCTGGTCTCCTTTCATTGCTGTTAATATTAACTGCATCTAGACTTTCCAGCATGGATTTGTGCGATTTGCCCTTCGTGGCCTCCCCTGGACTAACCATCTCCGAGACTGCCTCTATATCTTGATCGACTTAAGCTTATTTACATAAAATACATAAATAAATAGCCTCTCAAAGGCTGGTACATAAAGTATGTAACAAAAATAGTTTGATTGAATTAATATACCAAAAAAGGAAATTTTCTATTTTTTAATCACCCACACTCTACTTAATGTGATTTTACTAAAATAAATAACAAGAGTGATAAGTTTTTCGTTATATGATATCTGCACCAAAAATGACAATATTATCCGAGGTTGATTCAAATCTGCATGGCCGTTAATTGTAACCTACTCCTTTTTTTTGTACTGTGTATGTAATAGTACCTACATTTATGTATATTCCTGAACCCCCAATTTAAATACTGGGACTTTTTCCAAATAATTTCAAAAATTTCTTGAAATAGAATAAAATGCTGTGTTGTGCCGAGCGCAGCAATATCCATTTAGAACATCGAAACAAGAGCCAAAATTTCTGCTATCGTGATGAATCTTTTGAGAAGTGAAAAAAAAAATTGCAAAGTCATAATTTATCCATTTGAGTGACCGACCGACCACCACAAGTCAGCGAACTCAAAAGATTCTTTTCTCAAAACCAAAGTTTATGAGGTTTAGAAAAAAAAAAGATACGAAAGCGATTTACTTCTATTTCTATTGTGTCTCTACTAAAAAAATATTTAATTCCTGCGAACAAACGCAAAGCGATAAAATTCAAGTGAAAATTAAAAAAATATCTCGTCGGAATGGCAAAAAAACAACGAAAAGTGCTATAACAAATTTTTTGCATTATGATTAGGAACTATGCTGATTACCGCCTGCCAATTTGCCGCCACTACTAGGAATCTGCCATACCACAGATGTCGAGATTCAAAAATTTACGACAACCAACGACGACTAACTAACTACAAAACGTCTGAATTCTAGCCATCATAATTTTCATGGCTAGAATATTTTGGTACTGAGACGTTGTAATGAGGTCGGACAACTCGGTCCTATGCAATATCCAGACGGACGACTACGTGGTGCCTGTGTAATATTGAAACTTGACGTAGAGCAGCTTTTGCTTGCTGAAATATTACGAAGACGGTCAAAATTAATTTTATTATGAAAACGAAATTGAATTTTCTGCCAGTTTTATGCAGCAGACTGTCTTAAAACTATTTTGTTTTTGAGCTGATGTTATAAGACAAAATATTATTTTGAGTAATAACGCATGTCAAATATGGACCTATTTTAAAGCTGAAAAAAAAAACTCAAAAACCAAAATTTATACTACAGAAGCTCGACTTGATCTGTCTTTATAAAACTGATCTCCTTTTTTCTACACATCTACTTGGAACTATTCCATTTGCAATCAAAATCTAATCAAAATTCCAATCAAAAACATTTTTAAATACAATTGAAAATTATTAATAAAATTAGTTTAATTGCGCGATTATAAAATGTCATTCATTAGCTAGGCAGGCACCAGGCCGCATGAGAAAAAATAGATTTTGATTTACGAGATGTGTGTGCGTGTGATATTTTCTACGTTGTGTATCTCAAATAGAAAGAAAATATTTAATAAAATTTCGAAAATGTCCTCAATGACCTGTGAAATGAAAATATTCTAGAAAAAAAATATTTACAGCTGTGACAATGATTTTTTTAAAAACAATTTTTTCTCTGCTTTTTTTGTTTCATTTCACTAAGACTTGATTTTTATTTTTTGACAATAAATGAAATTTTAAGAATTTCTTTATTTACAACACCGAAGATGGTTGTTGTTTGATTTTTTTGTTTAAATCTATTCTTTTTTTCTAAGAAAAAAAAATTTTAATTCATATTTATTTATTTATTATTATAAACGAAAATGCATGCAGGCCACTGGTTTTCTGTTGAAATATCTACGCGCATTCCTGAGAGGGAATATCTATCTATCGACTCCATAGTCGCGTCGACGTGTTAAAACTAATTACAGCAGGCAATTGTACAGATTGACTGGAAATCTAGTTACCCTAGCCACTCGAATAGTTTATATTTTACCCCGATAGATCGACAAAAATATTTTAGTAAAATCTTAGTAGGGCTGGCAATAGTGGGAAGGATGCGTGCGAACTCAACCCTAATAACCTAAATGCATTCTTCACTTCCGTTCTCCTAGTTCCTCAGATGTCTCTAAGATGAACTGATCACGAAATAAGTTTCTTTTTTTATTGTGTAGATGCAAGTAAGGTAATAGGAGCTATACACACGAACATTGAGCCTTGTTATGGCCTACGTTCCAGGAACCCCATTCGGGTCACAACCTCGTCTCAATTATGTGATCAAATGCAACTGGGATAGATGTGGTGTCTCCACGCTTTATTAAAACTGTTCTGCATCTCATTATTAAACATTATATTAATGTCATTAATTTCTATCTCATCTTTTCGACGTTTTTGTACTTATAGAGAGCGGCTACAGTACTCCCAAAAAATATATCTCCGATGCATATGTATGATCTGCGCCCTATTAGCATTTTATGTTTTTTTCTCTAAGGTACTAAAACTTTGAGGGCCGGACAGATTTAGGAATACTACTGACAAGATTAACTTTCTTACTTAGGGGCAAAATAGTATTAGCGTTCTTACACACTTGGATTTTTTTAAGACATTTAGAATTATTTTTGGATAAGTTGTCTTCAAATGTTGGCTTTTTGTTTTTCTCTCCAGTTTAACTAATCCGGAACTACTCAACTCATAGGCAGTAGCTAGTTAAAGATGAAAATACTTTTTCAGATCTTCTACTTCAGGTCTATTGCCGGAGTTCCTCAGGAATCAGTACTTGGTCCTCTTTTATTTAGTATCTTTATGAATAACTTAACGGAAGTTATTTGAGGATGTTAAAATGCATATGTATATTGACGTTGTTCTGATATACCAGTATCTTGACAGGTCGCAAATGGTCAGTATACAATATATGTACTAAAGCTGAATCAATCCAAATCACGATATAAAATACTGCACAATCAGAGCTAATACCCTAGGCAGACGGACAAAATCAATGATCATTCGTTCGTAATTGATTTTTTCAAAAATCAAGTTACCCAAGATTTTGTTGATTAAAACGAAAGTTCTGTCAATTTGTATGTAATTGACAGCACATTTTTAATAATTAAAAATAAAATTCAATGGTAAATCGATTTTTGAAAAATTCAATTACGAACGAATGATCATTGATTTTGTCCGTCTGCCTAGGGTATAACTTGCTAATTTGTAGTATTTTTAATTATTCTTCTGAACAATCCCGAGTCTGCCTAAAAAAAAAGGGGAGAACGAAAAATAGGGGAGAACCCCATGTGAAAAATAAGAGAAGTGATCTGGAGCTGGAGTTCAAGAGGTGAAGGGGAAAAGGAAGTGAATCTGCAAAGAAAAAATTTCATAAAAAAAAAACAGAGCACAGACTTAACAATTTGTCGAAGTTGGAAATAGAAACAGCTCATAAGCTAACGTAGGAAATCGAAGTAAGTGAAACTCTAACACAAAGGAGACAGGAGCACATAAACCAACCACATAAAATAAAATAAATATAATAACTTCATACCGATACTAACCCACCCCTAAAGTATATCATCGAAATATTACCTAAAAACGTACTAGGTACTAACCCTTTTTTATAAAAACTTTTGGTGACAGCATGACCGTTCTAGGGACCGTTAGTCTAAAATTAACTATGACCAGAACTAAAATCTTCTTTCGTTAAATAAAATAAATTTTATAAGGAAATGCGTTATGTATGTATGTATTCTAATGTAACCTAAAAATATTCAAAATCCAGATATTAGCTCACACATCTATAGGACAGAAGAGTGAACATACTTAAGTATGCCAAATGACTATCCAGCGTCAGTTCCTGTGGAACGTTTGTTGTCGTACCCCGCTATCATAAATATTCCAAGAAGAAATGTGCTTAGTGATGGGAACTTTTAAAATCTTGTTTTATTAAAAGCAAATAAAGTATTTTCAAAATAATTAATAAAATGTTTAATGTTTTTTAACTGAATTACGATCAAGTTTCTTATTTTGTATTTTTTTTTTTATTATGTTCTATAGAAAATTAGAGTAATATAATGAAGAATATAGAGATTAGTAACTATTAATATAAGATTAGGATAATCACTCTACGTGCAGCGTCGTTGGTTACTATTATATTTTTCAATAGGTACTTATCTTAATTTTATATTAATACTCACTAATCTCTATAATCTTCATTATATTACTGGCAACGTACAAAGATTGTAAAAAAAAGTACTTTAAGAAGTACTCAATACTTTTTAGTAAGTAGTCTCACTGCTTAGTTGTAAGTACTTTTTATACGTGTGGTACTTGAACTTACTCTGCAGTACTCAGGCCTTCAGTACTTGTACTTAAGTACTTCTTCTTTGGTACTTGTGCAGCTCTGTCCGCAATAATTATCTTCATACGAATAGACTCCCAACAGCTGAACTCAACAGAAGTACTGTTAATAGAGTTAGAAATCTAGAAATAATTATCAACTCCAATATGAAGTTCTGTGATCATTTTAATGCTGTGCTAAAAGTAAAAAGTTTTCTGGACTCCAATAACTTTGGCTGTTTTCCGACTTCTATTGGCATATTCAAGTGGCTACTGAAACATCATTTTGCTTTCTTTGTAAACTTAAAGAAATCAAGTAAACTTGATTGTAAATTTTAACTTACTTTTAACTTATTTTGAATTACTTTTTCTCTTTTCTTGGAATTTCTTCTGTACTCTTTTATCTTTTCTCTTTTTTCTATTTCATAAATTTTGGATGCCATTACAGTATAGAATTAGAGATTTAGTAAATCATATCCTAAGTTTTTATACATTATTAATTTTTTATTTATTTCTTTATTTTTTTTATTTTTTATTGTTTTTTTTTATTAAACTATCGAGCATTCCTTTCTTTGTGGCCTACTAATAATGTACTACAAGAGATTGTAATATCTTTTGTATCTACGTATCTACAGAAATAAATTCTACATATTCTACATAAATGAAGTAACACAAAAGTAATGAGTCAGTTTCTTTTGGTCATGAATTACGGGATGTTAAAATTAAAATATTTGAAATGTTTTCTTAATTTTTTCAAATTATGACGAATTTCACCCGTCAAAATGTATTCCACTAAACCTATGTAAATATATTTGGGATACTTTTTGCGAGAAACCCATCAAAACATGGAAAAAATTTTCCGCATTACCCAAAATAGGATTGCTTGAAAGTCATGTCACGGATATCCAGGCGGAAGTCAAAGTCATCCTTAAAGCGAGAAGGTTCCCCCTTGTGGTTAGGGGTAGTTAGAGACATGAAAAAATGAGAATTTTCAATAATTTTTTTTTGCTACTTAATCATTTTATTTTATAAAAGTAATAATATGGCACCATTACATCATGTTTTGACTTGACTTTAGGAAAATTTGAAAAAAAAAATTAATAATTTCAAACGTTATGGCTGTATGTGTTGACCCACTTCCAAAAGAAGTGCCTTGCGGTGACCATCACAAAGGCTTGGAGATTTATCTAAAATCAATCGGACAAAAAAAAAAATAGTTTTTTTAATACATAATCTAGTGCCTGGTGGAAGTTTTTTTTTTTTTTTAATTAACAAAATGGCGGCATCAGGAAAATTTTCTTGAGTTTTCTGGGAAAAAACCGATAGTTAATTGTTTATAAAAAATCAAAATTAAAAAAAAAAATTCTTCGATCAGGCACTAGTTTTTTATGTTTTAAAAAAGCTGTATAAATTTCATCGAAATCTACTGAGCTGTTTTCGAGTGACCAGTGGTCACCAGTTTAAAGACCATAGTTTTGAGAAAAATGCATTTAAAGTTTTACAGTCGATTTATGTAGAGACAACTATCGACTGCTCAGTGCAACTACCACAGGCATTCTGACGAAAAGCAAATATTTTTCAGCATTTAACTACCTCCAAATTTTAAATACAGCAGGGTATTTATAGATTTAGGTTTTACTACAAAGTTGTAATAAGTTCATGACAATAATAATAATAATGATAATAACAATAATCATTTATTTCCGTACAAAGATTACAAAATCTTATTGTACAAAGTGAATTAGGAAAAAAAAATTATAAAAAGAAATAGTACAAAATGAAAAAAAAAACTAAAATTAAAAATAAGATAAAAAGCTAAAGCAAAAAGTTAATTATTTAAAACAAAAAGAAAAACTAAGGAGCAAGCAAAAATAAAATAAAATACACTAAATTACACTAAACTAATACAATATGAAAAAGAAGAGAGAGTAATATTGTATAGAGATTAGATAGAAGATAGATAAAAGAGATATAGACTAAAATCTGAGAGACACTCAAACTGCCAAAGATTTTTAACAAATATCAGCTGATTTAATAAGCTCTGCAAAAGTTCTGCCGACAGTCGTGCATTGAACATCACATGATAAAATATTCCACTTGCGAATGCTTTGGAAAAGGTAAGAACGCTGTCCATATCGCGGCCTGCAACGAGGGATCAAGAGATTCTTAAGTCTAGTCGATTGCAAGAAATTCAGTTTCTCGAAAAGATACGATGGCTTCCGATTGTATATAAATTTATGTAGAACTTTTAATCTGCGTTGGGTTAAGTAACCCTCTAGAGAGCAACCAAGCAAGGTCAATATATAAGGCGATATGTGGAGGCAGCCTGAATACGTAGCGTAACACGTCATTGTATGCAACCAGGAGTCTTCTACGACGCACTGAGTCCAAAGATGAGAATATTACGCAACCATAGGTAAAATGAGGTATTACCAGGGCTTTAACCAGTTATTTTCGCATATGGAGCGAAAGTAAGTTAGAAGTAAGCCACCCAAATATTTTTCCAATTGTAGCACTGATATGGTTGCAACAGGAGAACTGCGAATTAAGCTCGGCTCTTTCCAGAATCCACATAGGGAGGTCTGGTGTTATTTATAATTACTGGTGGTAAATTATCAGTATCAATGTCTTTTCTATAGATCGCCCAACACATTTTAATTTAACAGGATTTAGTTCTAAGCTATTTTGTACAGACCAATCATGGAGATCTTCATTCAGTCGGCATACGCAATCCTCTGTTAAGCCAATTGGCCTGCTGAGATACATCTGCACGTCGTCAGCATACAGACGTATTGCAGCGTCATGGATTACGTCGGTCAGGTCATTTATATAAAGACTGAACAAGAGTGGGCCAAGTATTGATCCCTGGAGGACACCACTATATAAATTCGCCGCGTCAGAGAGGGAGCTCTGTACTTTTACAAGCTGGCTACGTCCGCTTATGAAGCTCTTGAAGAGCTGAACAGCAGATGAAGAGAAAAAGAATCCTAGAGATAGCTTTTTCAGCAACTTACCATGATTAATAGAGTCAAATACTTTGCTGAAATCGAGCAATACGAGAATTGTAAGATGGTCATTATCTAGAGCTTCGTGAACATCCGACGAAATTTTAAGCATAGCAGTTTCACAGCTATGATTTGGACGAAATCCAGACTGCCATGTAGTCAAGTAGCCGTTTTTATTTATATAGTAGATGGTCTGCATATACATAATCTTCTCCAATACCTTAGCAAAGATGCAAAGAAGACTAATTGGGCGATAATCACTTGGAGCAGAAGCAGAAGACTTTTTGGGATAGGTATTTTAGGCGCTTGCTTCCACTTGGTGGGAAACTTAGATGTCGTTAAACAGTGGTTATATATATGGGATAAAACTTTGATTATTTTCCATGCAACCGCTCTAATGAAACGAGGAGGCAGCTCATCTGGCCCTGTTGCATCAGATTTAATTGCACACATAGCCAGCAATACCTCCCTTGCGTCAACATTCCGCAAGGCAAACCCATCAACTGGAAAGTTGTCCGTAGCTGCGCTGCAATCAGATGCCAGAGACGCTGACATGGAATTCGTGACAAAAAAATCATTAAAAATATTGGAACCTCCACTTACCTTTGGTGGATCAGTTCCATATATACCCATATTGCGCAAGTTTCGCCACAACTTCTTCGGAGGTAAATTTACGTCCAGTTTACCGCCAAAGTAGGCACACTTAGAAGACCTGATCATGCACAATAGAATCCGAAAAACCGGCCGTTTGCAGCTGCCGCTAGCTAAATGCTCTCGACCGTTCTAGAGCGCCCGAGAGCCATTTGCTAATTGTCGAATAACTAGAAAAATATTTATCGGATTCACTTCAAATTTTCAGAGAATATTTTTAAGATACTATACTCTAAGAAAATGCAAAAAAAAATTGAAATTATTGAAAATTCTGACTAATCCTAACTAATACACTGAGAACAAGGAGATTGCAATCTGCTCGCCCAATCCAAGTAGCTGTCAAGGCTTTTGACAAAATCCTTGTCACTAATGTTTGAGAAAATTGGATCATATACGTCGAAGGAAGAAGTATTAGGAATATAAATACAAGAAATATACAATCAGAGATACTTAACTACTACTCATTTTTTATTTCGAAATTCATATTTTTCATCTTTACCGCAATTCACAATTTTCAATCCGCCATTCAACTGCTTAATTTCCTAATTGATGCTGAGTTTGTCTATTTTGGTACGTCGCCGTAGCTGCATGGTATCTATCGTAAATGCAAAAAAAATGTTAGCTTCCATAAATTATTAAGAAATAAGCTAAATCCGAAAAATTCCAGAGCAGTTTTTTTTTTCTTAATAATTAAGGCTTTCACTATCACTAGAATTATTGTCAGCTGGGGTAGATGGTAATTATAATAATAAAACAATATTCAACCGACGAAATAACAAAATTACTATCCCCTTGGGTATTTTCTGCAAATGTTTGACCTTCCATTTGACGTATGACAATCGATTTTCAGTTAATTCAATACAAAGATGGGATTTGATTGATTAAAGAATCTACTTGTCTTATTTTATTTGCTAAAAATAACCACATTTCGAGCTTTTATAAAATGTTTTAGCATTCATTTTACTCTATTACTTACAGTTAGCATATTATAACTTTGTACATATGTATGTCTAAATGATAGACAGCACTCAAGTAATCGGATTTACTATAGCATGGGAATGCATATCGTTTGTCTACAATATATAAACTTTTATCTCTTTTTAAGATGTCAGAAAATAAAAAATAAAAGAAATGTCAATATAGAGCCTTGAGGTATTCCATAGAAAAGCACAAGGAAGTCAGAACAAATATTGTTTATTTTAGTAAACAATTTCTAGCTATCGTTTAAGTACATACCATTTTTAGTGATTGAGAGAGAATATTTAAAACTATAATGATAGTATGCCTACTATATGATGATTAATATTGCTTCAATTAATTTCTTACATAAAATCTTTCAAAATGATATTTCAAGTATCAATCATTTCAAATATGAAAATATTTGTATAGGTATACGTAGAGTCATCAATAAAATAATTTCCTCATTCATTAAAACTGTTTACCTACAAATTTTACCTCTAATTTTAAATGTAAATATATATCAAATCACAATCTTTGGCATGCTTCAAGAAAACTGTGTATAATCTGCAAGGATATCAGAGGAATATTTCTTAAATTTATTTCCGGTGCGCCCTTGTCTTTGGTTTGGCGGCTTTTTTTTTTTTATTCAAATTAGTTACACCTGTTAGAAATTCTATTCTTTGGCTCCTCCAATATATTGTAGAAATATTTTTAGAACATCAAATCCACAATTAATTAATTGATTTTTGCAATTAAGAAACAGGGGATATTTTTCTTTATGAATTATTATCGTCAGCAATGTAGCACAAATCGCACTTTTGCTGATATTAATTCTATGCACACTAACTAATCTAAATATAGCTCTAAATATTTCGCCGCCTTTCTATCGTTCTAGCAATTAGTAAAAATTCTTGTTCCACGCTGCGCATATTGCAATCGTCTGTCTACATTACAATTCAAGAGCAATTTTATGGATTACAGGCGATTTTAACTTACACTTCCCATCGTGCAACTTTAGGCTTCCATCAATATATATGTAGTTGGCATCAATCTTGGAGAGGCCTTCCTTTATAAAATTAAAAGCAGTTGACCTAGCCAGGCCAGTCATATATATATGTATGTACCAATGTACATATGTGCATATAGTCGTCTTCTAAATGAAGGCCCCTTTTGAACTAAAAGTAAAAAGAAAGAAAAAAAGAACATCTGCGCTGTCTAAGTGAAAATCCTCCAATCGATATTGTAACGATCGGGTAAAGAATAGCTACCTATTTTTTTTTCTTTCGTTTAGCTAAGAATCGCGAGAGGAATTTCAGCTAAAAATTTTCATATGTTTATGCTGTAAATTAAGAAACATTTTCGTTTCAGTTTTATATAGAGCACATACCTACCTACATATATATATATATTTTGCCCAATATTGCGGGTCGTGTGCACAAAATAGCTGTTCTCAACGACCGACGCGACCGATCGAGTAGTAGAGTCACACGATCGCACAATAATTTGAGTACCAAAATATCGCCGCGACACCAATACCATACCGCCCTAATACAACCTGCTCTTTGGCACTGAAAACATACCTCTGATTCGCAAAATTTTCTTTTAATTTTCTTAATTGGAAAAGAAAAACTCTGACGCATCAGGTGAAAAATTACATAATTATCGAAATTAATAGATCATTGACATTTGGGGTATACAAGATCACGAATTCTTTAACATAAATTTCCCAGTTCCTGAAGTTAACATATTTCAACAAGTTGATTTTTCTTAGATCACGATTTTTGGGGGAAAACCACATGCACATCATAATGTTGCCAGCAGGATTGTCACGCACTTTGCCCATATGTATGGATGCGTGGATACAATTGTACACAGCACACCTATAAAATCTGGCTAGAATTATATTGAGCATAGTTGCGCCGGCGGCGGCGTATGCTGCTCTTACAGAAACGAGAAAAACATTTTCATTTGTGTTATGTGTGGGAAAAGAAAAACAAAAAAAAACAGGCCTAAGAAAACACACCAACATCCGTTATTATAAGAACGACGACAAGAATATTCACAGCATATATATTTAGTATATGTAGCAGTTCAGCCTCCATTCAAAATCTGTGCATATGCTCTCTTCTCCACATTAGATACCTACTCTCTGGTGCTGTTGTCTCATTCTGGTGAAAATGCATTTGGGGAAAATTTCAATAGGGATCCACAGTTGAAATTTTGACTCGCGAATGTTTGCATCGATTATTGTTTTATAAGAAACGATCTTGTCTCGTGCGAAAGAAAGGATCTAACAAATTTTTTATTTTTGTTGTTCGTTTTGGAACATTATTTTTTTTTTTACTTTGCGTGACGGCCAACAAATTAAAAAATAATTACAAAAAAAAAAAAACAAAACGAATCCGCGCGATACTCAATCAAATTCTTTGCATTAATTATTGTCGAGACTGTTAATCGATCTATTCAATTAGAAAATGGCGGACGTCGATGTAATCCACACCGTAAACGAAGTTAAGAAAAGTAAAAAAATTAAGAAAATCTCAAAACGTAAAGAATCTCATGATGCTGGATCGGAAATTACAATTACGGAAATCGAACAAACCGTTAATGAGGGGTACGTGTCGATTATCATATTATGATCATCGATTAAAGTCGATAGTTGTGTTATCGATTAATGATTGTTTCTTGATGTTTGATCATTATTTCTTGTGGTTCATGTTTTTTTTTTTTTTTATTTTGATTTCATGAAACCAATGATTGGTGAAGAAGATTTCTGTGTGTAAAAAACAAAAAGTGATATTGAAAAATATATTTTTTTTCCTTAAAAAATGCGTGGAAGTTAAAGAAGAAAAAAAAAGGTAAAAAAAAGAGGAAAGATAAAAATGTGTTAAATTAGTGGCGTGCACAAATGAAACCTGATATTCAACGTCAACGTCTTATTTTCGTAAATATCTCTTTAATTTTGAGTAAAAAATTTGTTCTTTATAAAAATTATAATTCAAATATGATAAAACTATCCCTGGATAAAAGAATATATGGGATTTTTTTTTTTATTAAAAATTGTTTTATGAATAATTTTTATAAATAACAGAAACTGCTTATAAAGCAGGATAGAATGTACTAAAATAATGATAATTATGAAATATCTTACTTGAAAGTACCGATTACAGATAAATACACCGATTTTAGATAAATCTACTTTGGTAAATACAATTTATTTATTTCCTGGAGTAGCAACAACAGAGTTAGTAGTAGTAGTAGTAGAAGGTAGTAGTTACCGTTCACTTTCTTTACATTGACAATTGTTAATTTGTTGCTAAAAAGCTCCTCCAAGTAGACTTCATACTACTGGAAATGAAAAAAAAAAATCATACTTATCTTATAAAAATCAATGTTAATGCCGCAGCTTTTATGAAAGTGTCAAAAGATTAATTTTTATTAAAAATTTCAAGGAAAAATGTTTGGAACCCTGAAAGAAATTTTATATGATTGACAGTGGAAGAATACCCTTTTGGCGCAACTGATATTAAAGATATTTTACGAGGGACGTTATACTTCGAAAAAGTTTTTTTTTCACAAGTATCCATTTCCTTCAAAATTCGCTAACTAAAAAATGCACTTAGCGAAGTCTTTTATTTACTATAAACTTTTATTATCAACTATGAAATCTACGGTAGCGGTGTCTTATTAAATATTCATAGTTAATATTGGGTGGTTTGGTGATGAATACTGATTTCTGCATGAAATCCAGACTTAAAATTTAAAAACTAAAAGATTTTTTAATTATGTAAGGGCAAAAAAAAATTAAGCATTGAAGATTTTTGTTACATTGAAAATAGTCAAATAATTCAAGCTTGCTATTTTTGAGCTGATGTGCTCATACAGATGCATGCAGAATACGTTACAAGCATTAGTAATTCTAGCAAACATATATATTAAAAAAAAAAAATCCTGTTGGATTATATAAAACTGGAAAGGAAAAATTACAACAATTGGTTTTGAAAAGTCTAGCATAAATTCAGCAAGAACACATTTTTTCCTAACGCATATGGCATCATTTAATGAAACATTTAGCATAATCCATTGTAGATTAATTCCTGGATGCACCATTTGCACTGCAAGTCGTAGGTACTTATCCTTTTACCCTTCAAAATATCAAAATACTTTCGGCCATACATAGTTAAATTCTGTGATCCTTTTTTATCGCAAATTGTGCGAATGTGGAACAGTCTACCAACTTTTGTCTTTCCTCCGGCTTACAATTTGTGTTGCTTCAAGAGCGACATATATCAGCACATCCCCTCTTTCCTGATGTCCCTCAATACTTTCCCTATATCCTCATGCTCATTTACATCATATGGGATAAAGTTGACTAATTGGTTTAGAGAAAATTATATCTCAGGCTTCCGCATATTTTCTGGAATCGTTTCGGGCTTAACTATAGGGACACATTCCTCAGACATATACATAACTATTCAGAATCTTAACATTATCACGCTGGCATGTATCGATTAATAAAAGAATTCAGGAAGAATGTATATTTTGATAAAACAGAAATTCAAAAATTGCAATTTCTGCACCATTTGTCAAAAAAAAAAGATCATTTGTAGTACAATAACTAACTAACTATTGTGCCAGAACTTAGTTAAAATAAATTTTCTTAATTTAGTTTGATCTATTTGTTTAACAAAACTGTTTTTTAAATGCAATACATATTTTGGAAAAAAAAACATTTTGTCAAATATACTTTTTTTGTGAAACGAACTTTTTACGGATCTATTTAGTTGAAGGATTTTTGAAAAACGATTTTCGGCGAAGTGCCACATATCCATATTTTGGTGATCATTTACATTTTCTACTTCATTTCAATTTAGAATCGCATATAATGTAGCTTTTTTTTTGCAACTGAATAATATTACCATCAATTTTGATTCCAAGTAAATTGCAAAATTTTAAAAACGGCCGACTTATGAAAAGAAGATTTGTTCATTTATACTGGCGATAGCTGTGACTATTGCAATACATACTCCTGTACAGGGTGTTTCATATGGTAGATAAAAATTAAGGAGGCAATAGATCTTGTCGATAAACGCAAAAAATTGTATGGTATGAGAACAAGGGCATTTTCTACAGGTCTGAGACAATCAAGGTTAAAGATCTCAGAATATTATAATAGAAAAGTAGCTTTTGTTTTTGAATACTTATATCTCCTAAATTCTAAACATCAGGGAGAGTACCAATACTACTAATTTACAAAAAGTCTCTTGTGACCTTGAATTTGATGTTTTATGCAAGTATGTTAGAAAAACCGATGACAGAAAAACCGTTCCAATGCAATAGAAGCTTGCAATGGGCCGTACTGTTGCCTAAGTTTTAGAGATTCTTTAAGCTTTCTCAACCTCTTTTCAATATTACTCCATCCAATATAAATCTTCCATGTACGAAAATGCATCATAAGTTTTTAAAGCATAAAATTTATTTTGATATTGATTTATTACTATCAAAGTAGTATCATAATAGACCTATTAAAATCTGTTGTGTCCAAATCCCCTTTTATTTTGCTTGAAGTTTGTTTTGGAGCCGACTTCAAAAACAACTTATTTCTCATTTTTCATAGCACAAATTTACAACTGTGAAAGAACGTTTTGCTGTAGAAATTCTTGATATATTTGAAAAAAATTCATAATGTAATGATAATGCATAGTGAAAAAATATCGGCTGGTTGAGGGAGAAAATACGAAAATTTGAAAGGAAAAATTGTCACACGAATTTTTTCAAATCGAAGAAATTAGTATGTCAATCGATGATATACTCTTGAAGGCCTTCTTACATTTGATACCGAACTTGTCATATTTGAATCACCCCCTTCCGTGGCATGTTACAGCCCGCAATCCAAAATTTATTCTTAGTTAAAAAAATGTAATTTTTTATTATTTTTTAACACATTTTGTTCATTGTCATGAAGTGGTGTATTGAATAGTCGATTTTAGAAAGTATTTCACATGTTTACTGTAATTTGACGCTCTTCGTTAAACAACATGGTTTGCGCACATTTTTATTTATTTTGAATTTGATCTAATACTTTTATGAGCAGCTAAGATTATAATAGGGGCAAATCATGTAAAATCCAGAATATTTTTTATAAGGATACTATTGAACTGATCCATTTCAGTGCCAGAAATATTCGACGACTGTTCGTTCTAAACTGATAAAACAGCTTTTAATGAAAAAGAAACCAAAAACAAAAAAGTTTCTCCATCTGACTCATATTCTACAAGAGATTTAAGAGAGTTGACTTCTCTAATCTGGTCAGTTGGTACCATCATATGTTATGTACCTATATACGAAGTACTAATTTTATTATCTTTTCTATTTATTTTTCAACCAATTTCAAACAAGGCTGTGTACCTATCTATAGCTATTTTTTTCAAATCTTGATATAGCATTTTTGGATTAAATGAAACCATTTTCGAATTGAACAAAACAATATTTACATTAAATGAAATCCTTTTCGTATGAAAGAAATTTTTTTCCAATGAATTGGAACTTTTTCCAACTCCCCCGGCGGACTCTGATACGTAGGCCATACCAAATCCCATTGTTCACCCTCCAGACAAGACGAATTGCTCATAGGTCCCAGCCAGACGCTCTAACAAAATTCAGAATTGGCTCCCAACCCTCCATGGACGCTTCATGCAGTTCTTCCAGCAAGTCTGAGCCAAACAATCGGTAACCCTTTCCAGAGGGAGCCGAACAGTGGCACAAGAAGTGAGTCACCGTTTTGGGTTACTCTCCGTTTCGCATCCTCTACATATATCAACGAGTCTCATTTTGTGTAGGTGACCTTTTAGAAAAGTGTGCCCAGTGCGAATTGACACAAGTGTTCTCAGAGTTGGCTTGCTTAGTCCCAATATCTTTTTCGTCAGATTTAGATTAGATTTACATCACAGTTCCTTACTAGTTCTGCCCGAAGGATCATCCAGCCACAGGCGACTGTGTTAGGAGTCATCCCAGACCGAAATTTTAGATGCAAGAATTTTTGGTGCAATCCTGATTGTGGGGAATGATTCCTCTTAGGTTGCACTAAGCCGAGCGAGCTCGTCCGCCCTTTCCTTCTACTGAGATAACTATTTGTTATATGTTTTCTCTTTTACATAACCTCCAAAATTCAGTGCAGTTTTTGTTTTTCTTTGATAATCCACAGTCTGCATTTTCCACCTATAGGTTATCATAAGAAATTTACAATTTTTTTTATTCTCAAATATGAAAAAAAGTTTAATCATATTCCTAAATTTCTTGAAAATTCACTTCAAACTCAGAAATTCGGGCGAACTATGTACATTATATCAAAATTGTAAATTTAAAAAAAGTTGTACATTTTTCAAAGTAGCCCATACGTAAAGGTAGCCCATTTAGAAAGTACAGAGTGCACGTTATCAAAGGAAAATAGCTGTACTGACTTGACCTATTTATTTTGGAAGTAATAGCCAGATAAGCAGCCACCTTCTCTTTTTGGTGGTTATATTTTAAAAAATCGTTATATCTCAGTAGGATAGGGAAGGATGGGTCTATAGAGCAATTCTTTGTGGAACACCCTGTACAGTTAGTCATATTAACAGAAAAATTCGTAAGTCCAATGTTGCAATGGCTGCAAATTATCCAAAGAAATTTGTATTTCAAAAGACAAAATTTGCAGTTTTATTTTACTTAATGAGGCGACAGACATTAGTTCCCACAACAGTTTAGTTATTATGGCAATATTTTCTAATCGAAAAATAAAAGATGTGTTTACTTCAATTGCAGAACTGTCGGTGACATCATCGTCAGTCACTTCCTTTTTTTATTCAAAGTGACCTGAAAACTAGCGAACGTATACTAAAAGAGAAATCTCTTGAACAGCTGTTCAATATACTGTTACGAGCGTTGCTTTAGTTCGTTATTTAAAATACAATATTTCAGATCTAATTCAAAAGTTCTTTCTTCATTTAACTTTACTGTTTACTCTCACAATTCACAAATAATTATCAAATCAACTCTTTATTTATCACTAGTACTGTACTTCTAATTATCGCAATCCAAATAGTTAACTTCGTTCACTTCACTGGTTGAAATAAGACTCCACCACCTGGATGTGAATAGCGCCGTATTTATACTCTACAAATTATACTAGAACTTTCCAGAATATTCCGTTTTCCGAACCCAAGGTTTACTAATGTCGTTTTCGTTTGAACATCCAGGTTCGCTCTGGAGGCAACCCCGAGTAAATTTTCAGAGTAAAACTGATGCTTTTTGGGTTGCCACCAGAGGCAACCCATGACGTCATTTTTGCTTCAAACGAACACTTTGACAGCACTTAGATTGCCTCCAGAGCGAAACTGATGTTCAAACGAAAACGACATAAGATGTCACTAGCCTAAAGTGGCTTCCATTTCCAACAGATGTCGCTTGTGTCACTTTGTGGCACGTAGTGGCAGTATGTAAAAAATAACGTGTTTGGTTATTGAAAATTGTAAACATCTATCCTTCAGAAAAAAAAACCAGTATATTTCTCTTTGACACATACATGACCAAATTCCCCAAAGCTGCATGCAATTCTTTCTTTCAAAATTTGCATTAATTTTTTTTTGTCAAATGACGCCTATTCTTTTGGGTATTATCTTTCTATTGAACAGTTGTTGAAGAGATATCTTTTGTTAATATACGCTCGCCACTGAAAACAAAATAAAAATTAACGGAAGTCATGTATGTATATTATTGCGAGCGTGGCCTTTGGTTCGTTATTTAAAACACAATATTAAATAATTAATATATAAGTTCTTTATTTCACTCTAATCATATAAAATTCACAAACATTCATTTAATCAACTCAACTCTAATTATCGCCAACATCTCAACTATCAATTATCGCAATTCGCAATCTAATTACACTCTTTCGCTTCTTTATTACTTTCACTTGTTAACACTGCAACGTCTAAGACAAGACTCTTTTCTTGGCGGTGACAACTGTTATATTCATACCCTAGAAACTCTCCGGATTATTCTTGACTGTTCTATTCATTCTTATTCCTGAACCTTCCTGTTGATTCCATAATCGATTCTCCGAACCTGAAGTCGTTTACTCTCCATTGCCAGTAGATGTCACCAGTTGTCTCTTTCTATTGCACGTAACAATATATAAGAAATACTCACGAATACCAGTTTTGTTGTATGTCCGTTCCTAGTGATGTCATAGTCGTTATTGATTTTTAGATAATTTATTGTGATGCCTACCAATATTGTTGTAGCTATTCCCCTGTGTATATTTATAGAAAGTCGTCGAATAATCGGACACCCCCTCCAACGACCCTTCCTACCTTGTCGTTAAAACTAGCATCACGTTGTAAGAGTGCGTCGATGTTAGAAAGCTAGGGCGAAAAATCTAGTTCATTTAAAGTATTCAACACAAGGCTAAACATTATAACAACTGCGACCGTTAAATATGATAAATTTACACAATTAAAAATGTCCTGTTAATTAAGATTTTGTTTTTTGGAAAATTAAGATATTTTCAGGCTTCGAAAAATTTTTCTCGCTAAATAACAATAAAGAGGAATTCCTGGGAAGCATTTTAAGGCTGAATGGCAGAAAATAAAGCTTTCCATTCCGAGCTTCCACAAATTTAATTATGTAGTAGTAGCTTGAGCAATGCCTATCTATACCAATGTTACTTAGAAAACCGAGTATTTGCTTAGACTACTGGATCGTGTCGTCACCATCCATGTGACAATTTAATCTATCAAAACAAAACCCGGAAAATCGGGAAAAATCATTTGAAAATTTGGTACAAATTTGATTAGTGATAAATCCGTTTCAGGAAAAATGCAGAGTTTCCTGATTTTTCCCCAAAAAAATTCCGGAATTTTTCGAATTTTCCGGAAAATTTTCCGGTAAAAAAATTTTCTAAATTATGCAGCATAAAGTTCCCTATTAACTGGGATCATTACTTTCTCTCCGACAATGGTAAAAACTTGCAGAAAAAATCGAGGAAAATTCATGTAAAACGCTTTTCCGGAGTTCTTCAGACCAGGGAAGCGTGTGAGCGTTTTGCAACCTAAGACAAAGCTTTAGAGTGAAATGAGTTGCATAAAGTTGCTTTTGTGGAAAACTCCGTGGAAAACCCTGAAAAGCGGGAAAATCATCGGACAAAGTTTCATCGATATGATTAGTGATAAATCTGTTTCAGGAAAAATGCAGAATTTTCCAACTTTTCTGGAAAATTTTCCGAAAATTTCCGAGAAAGAAGTTTTATAAGCTATGCGGAATCATTTTTTTCCGTCCTACTGGCATCAATACTTTCCCTTCAACAATCATGAAAACTTGCATGAAAAATCGAGGAAAATTCATGTAAATTTTTAAAAAAAATTTCATAGTAATAGGAAAAGTCTGTGAAAAACATGAAAAATCTGGAAAATTCATGTTATATGGGATCTAGTTGGTATACAGCTAAAAAGCGCTGTTTAAAACATAATTTGAATTTCAGAAAACCGTTGCAGTACTCATACTCGAAAAATGTTTGTTTTCGGATCGGCACCAAACATGACTTAAAAATTGTTTTAAAATATCTCCATGCAGCACGTAATAACAATTTAGTTAACGTAAAAAGGGCAGAAAATAAAATAAGTAAAAAAAGGAGTTTTCAAACAAAACTGAGGTCAAGCCGCATGAAAAAGTAGAAAATAAACTTTTCTTCACACACAGAGGTGGACTCAGATTTTATTCGCTGACAATCACCGATATATTTCAGTATGATCAATCAGAGGTAATAAGTGATTTGATTCATGAAGAGAAAGAATATTCAAGAGAAATGTCCTAATCAAAAAATCTGAGTCCCCCTCTGTGTGTGAAGAAAAGTTTATTTTCTACTTTTTCATGCGGCTTGGCTTCAGTTTTTTTGAAAACTCGTCTTTTACTTATTTTATTATCAAGATAGATGTTTACAAATTGATTTTTATAAAATAAACCACTTACGGGATGTGTCCAGTTTTTGGTTTCCTGCATGAAGTTATCTCAATTTTCCTTCTCTTGTTAAAATAAACGTGTAGCAATAAATTTTATTCAAGTAAAAGTGGTCTCAAATTTAATGTTATAAAAGTAATTATAATATGAAAAATATTAACAAATTTGGAAAAACAGCTCTGGTAGCATTTACAAATATGTTTGGATAATCTATGTACGAAAAATAATAAAAATTGGTGTGTACATGAAAAAGTTTTTAGAACCGGGAGAAAAATAACAATGTTTTTTTTAGCTTTTTGTTTTAAAAAAAACAAAACACAATACCTTTGTCAAAAAATACAAGCCCAGCAGCATTTGAACTGCAGACATTCTAATATTTTGCTGAAGGTTTTAAATCAATATAAAAAAATTGTGGGAAATAAAAAAGTCTAAACAAAATTCTTGCAAATTTATTCAGCCTTAACAATAGAAAAAATATGAAAAAATCATAATTTATTTTCAACAGATTCCAATCGATAATTTCTAACTGCAAATTATCGGGTAAATCGCGAATATAGGGACCAGAGATTTCAATTTTTTTTATATATATAGTAAAGTCTACTTGTAGGTGAAGTAGATAGTTGTTGAGCAAAAAAACAAGTCGAAGGAAAAATGTAAGTAAGCGACATTTTCCATTTTCGGTGCCATTAATTGAGTGGTTAGTCAGGGTGATAATTATTATGGACAAAAAAAAACTCGATTCCTTATTTAACGTAAAATATATAAAAAAATAATTTTTCAACTTAGCTGCACGCTGCTATCACCTGATAAACGCAAAAACAAAAGAAGTAGTAGTTGTTGTGATCTTCAGAACTCCCATGAAACAATTTATAGTAGTAACCGTAAAGTTTCCATTACCAAATTATATAACTTGAGTTATATAGACTGGTACTCGAAACGTCTTTGTAACCACTATAAACCCCTTAAAGAGCTTAAATGGAGGATTATATAAAGGTTGCCGTGACTTGATTTAGGTAACGTTATATAACTAAAAGTTTTATAAAATGAGTAACCAAAATATTCTGGTTACCTTAATATAACTTCTTATATAACCCTTATATAACCCAAGGTGCTCTCGATTAATTTATTTTGGATCACAGCAGTGGTTGCGGTAATGTTTCGGTTACCTTTATAAACTTTGTTTATAATGGTGACGGTAACGTTTCCACAACGCTTGGAATTCTCAGACGGATTACTTTCAGTGATTGAAATGTTAAGGAAATTAGTTTTCGTTACCTTTATAAAACAATAATATGCAAATATTTACGAAACCTATCTTGACATAGAATTTCGATTTTTTTTGTATTGTATTTTTATAATGTAAGGGTTTAATATTTTTACATTTTAGAAGTACAATTTTTCGGCATATGTGGTGAAATTCAGCTGCAATTAAAATTTTACTGTGAATATCATCATAGATACTTCTAAAAAATACAGACCCCTCCAAAAATAAGCAATTTTTAATAATTTTAATTAAATATGAAAAAATTTATAAATTTCTCTTAGGTGATATTAATTCATAAAAATTATATAACATAATTTAGAAATGTTATGTACATAAAAAGATGTATTTTCTTCATATAAAAATAAAACGGAAGCCATATATCTGCAATTTAAAAAATTGGCTTAACCGACATTTTCTTTTTTATCTGCAATGGACAGATGAAAAAATGGCGGCTTGTACTTAAATGAACAAATTACCATTATAAAACTTCAAGTAGTTTTATATAAACTGAATGATAAAACTTCTAGAATTATTATATAAACTAAAGGCACTACCATGCTTCGAAAATGGTCCTTATATACCCTTTAGTCATAATATGTAACCCTTGGTAATGTTATATATCTTAATTATAGTCACTAAAAAACAGACAGTGTTCTTATATACCCTTTGGTTATATTATGTTATATAAATAAAAACAGTTTTATAATGGCTCCATTCGACACTAAAAGTAATTTGTTTTTATAACGATCACCGTAGTTACTAAAGGGCCACCAAAAAATTTTACGATATTTTATAGTGGGTATATGTATTACCGAAAGTTCCCAATTTTTATTAAAGTCACCTAAATTACTAAAAGTTGTCGAGTTATATAAGGATAACCACGGATAACGCAATAAACACTTATTACCAATAAGTTTATAACGTGGTGATCAAAACAATTATAAAACTTTCTTATATACCTTCTAGTAATGGTTACTCTAAGTTATATAGACCGGTGATTGAAACATTTCCATCACCAACTTATAAAACCTTTAGTAACTTAGTTCCACGATAACCATTAGTAACCTAAGAAACTGTAATATAACTACATCACCAATTGGTAATATTATAAAACTCTTTTATAACTTCTTATATAACCGAGTAACCATTATATACCCCTAATAAAACTACCCATCACCTTCAGTCACCAAAAATTGGAAAAATTGTTACTTGGGCTGTAGCATCTCTTCAGTATTGCCAATCATTATAAATATGTGGTAGCAACAAATGAAGCTAGGCCAGTTTTACTTAAACAAAAAAGCTATGAGCATAACATGCAAATTACTTATTACTACAATTTTCCTATCCGCCGTAGTTCAGTATATTTTTGTACATTGTAATAGCAAACACCATAATTTATAGAGAATATGTATGTAAAGCGCAAAAACTTTACATCTTAGATCATCTCATTATTATATATAGCAGTTGTATGTGCATATATACCCACGGCCTCCTCAAGCTACTGTTATGGAATTTATTTCCGTCCGGCCAACTAACTATGGTCTGTGAATTCTACCGAATAATTTGAGAAGAGATCTACAGCCCGAAGCCATTATGCCAACTTTGGAGTTATTTGTTTACTACCCGACACGATTTTAATGTGACACGCTGCAGAATATTTCAATTATTTAAGGTCTTTTAAGTGAATAATAAGAATGAGGGAGAGTTTGAAAAATGTATCTGTGAATCTGAAACTGAGAGAATAGAAAGCTTGGATTTAGATTAAACCCTCTACAGTCAGTCGTGCTAAAAAGTTCTTTGGCTTGTTTTGTAGTCAGTCACATATAAGGCGTGTGTTTAGCTTGAAATATTATTCATTGTTTTTTGTGTTCGGTGAAGAAGAGAAGTGTACGGAAACGGGAGTATAAAATGCAAAGAAAAAAAAAACAATAAATTTAAAAAACAAGTGCGGAATTAGTTGTAATATTTCGCGTTAGTTGTATAAATTGTGCACCACATTTAGAATGGAAATTAAAAGTGACAATTTATTATTTGAGTGTAGTGAAATCGCAGTGGTAAAAATTATAACCCATTGTTGCAGTGTAATTTTATATATCGAGGCTCAAATTCCTATCGAGCTCTCTCCTATTATTAGGTGACCAATGATTACCATGAAAATTTAACTGTCACCAAAAACCTTAAGGTGCCGCCCATCACAATACAAGCAAATTAGATTTAGATAAAATCAGTCATAGGGCAGTTTCCGTTAGCAAAAGTTTCAAAGTTAGTCCTCCAAATCCGATTCGAAGCCATTGTTCCATCTTATTTTTATGAAGACTAGAAAAATTTTTAAGAACTTTTATTTTTAAATCAAATCATAAATGCAAGAGGAAAAAACAACCGCCTCGTCCGGAGTTTGAAATCGTGTAGGTACGATTCCCGTCTGCGGGAAAATAAATTATTTTTTATGTCTACTTTCTTTGTTATGTGAACCATTTTGATTTTTGTATCAATCCATATCCGCTTATTCTACTTAACATCTACGAAAAAAAAAACAACAACGACGCACTTAACAGATGAGACGTGTGCAAATTGGGTGAGGTAAATTATAAAGCTATTAATCAATTTCAAAATATTTTTATTAAGATTCATGGAATTTTCCAAAGTACTCAGGGCATCTTTTTTAGAGTTGCAGTTCCTTCGGGAGATAGCCTTAAACTTTCACTTTTTCACTCTGATTTTTCAAGCAGCCAAAGTAGGATGTCAATTAGTGTAAATATTGAAAGACTCAAGCTAATAAAAAATTGACATAAATTTAATGCAAAAAAGCTATACACAGTTGGAATAGTTTTCTCTAACAAGGACTTTAATATTTCACGGTAACTCTGTTTATCGTGTCATGGAAAACATCAAAATAAGTTCTTGCAAAAAATTATGTCTTTGAAATTTAGCCAACTTATTGTTATGTCTTCATTTCTGTGCATATTTCGTTATTTACACTTCATTTTTATATAAAAGAAATCTTTATCCTGTATGCCGCCTCTTAAGTTAACCTTAAAAATTTGATGACAATTCAAATTCTAGCACAAAATATGAACTAGAACTCTAAGCAATTAGCCACTATTGCTTTGAACCATGGCCGGATTTAGGGGAGGGCAACCGGGGCTCTAGCCCGGGGCCTCCACAAGAGAGACGAAATACATCCATTTTCATCCACAAACCTCGAAAAATATTTTTAATAATATTACATTATTATAAATATTTTCGGAGGTTACCCTTATTTCGGTTCTGATAATATTGATGACACCAATACGAATGTACTTTGTTAAGTAGTTATAAATACGCAAATAATTATTTTTTGAAACAATTGAATTGAATCATTTATTCACATACCTTTTATTACATAAAAGAAATGATAAGGAAATAATGATTTCTTTAATAATTAAAGAATATCAATTAATTGGATATTACTTTTTTTTTTTATTCATCATTCTATAATGAGAAAAAAATAATCGCGACGAGGAATCGAACACTGAATGCCTGTTTATGCTTGCGTATATTTTATACCCGTTTTTCACCGAATTCTCCATTTTTCACCGAATTCTCCATTTTTCCCCGAATTCTCCGTTTTTCCCCGTTTTCGTCTTTTCTAGTTTATTTTATTTTGTCCTTTTTATTATTTTTTCGTGCAATAAATTATTTAAACAATTTAAAAAAATGTGTAACCTATTTTAAAAATAATTAGGGGCCTCCACTCCTTTGTTGCCCCAGGGCCTCCACACTTCTCAATCCGTCCCTGCTTTGAACATAGAATTCCTTCCTGCTGAAAAGAGAATCATCTCAGATTCTGATGTTGTTACCCCTGACAATGTTTTCTCAAAGATTTCTTCATCGAAAACCTATTCGTGTCCATTCAACCTGACTGTTCTTCTGCAGTTGGTTTTGCTGGTATTTATTCGGCTGTTTCACCACTGTAACTTAATTCTGCTATTCCCATTCAACCTGGATGTTCTTCTAAAAATGCATCTTCAATAAAGCAATGTCATCGCCAGCTTCAAAAAAGTCAACGTAGCCATCCAATTTATTTACCTACGCCCTCAAGTTTGACTGTAGATCAACCCGCCGGTTATTGGCAAGACCTTTATTGACGAAAATAAATCTGTGGATGCAGACATTGTAGTATTTCCGTATACCACCCGCGCAATTATTTAAGGGCCCTTTTTAAATATACATTTAGAAACGGAAGTCATAATTGATAGCAAAGGGTTGTGGAAATATTAACAATTTATCCATAAAAAAATAAGCAATAAGCATTCAAATGTTTTATACAAATTTACAGAAAATGTTTCTGCAGAATAATTTTTATTTACTCTTGGTGGCCGACAAAGTTATTTTCAGATTCTCTGTCGGTCTCCATCTCCAATAATATGCATAAAAATTCTAAAGAAAAAAATTCGAGCAAATTTCTAAAAAACAATTGAGCGCATCACCTCTACATCAGGTCGAGGTATCGTTAATTTTATATTGAAATTCGAGCATACATTCATGTATGTATGTACTGTACTCAGGTTAGCTCCTGAGAATAAGGATAACGCCATCTGCTCGGACAGCCAAGCCGCTGTCATAGCCTTGTCAAAACCCTTTACAGTCTGCAAATCGGTGTTGGAGTGTAAAACCACCTTGAATTTCCTCTCTAAGAAGTCTGATGTCAATTCTTACTGGGCACTCCCTTCTCAGGGGTCACCTACACAGGATGAGGTTGGGTGATAATTCTGTATGCAGAGGATGCCGGGTGGGTGGAACCCGAAACCATGACTCACCTTCTTTGTCACTGTCCGGCCCTCTCAGGAAGGAGACACAGATTTTTGGCTCATACCTCCTGAAAAAACTGCATGAAAAGACCGGCAGGGCGGGCTGGGAGCCAATACTGTACTTCACAAAAGCGTCCGATTGGGACCTATAAGTAATGGCTCGTAGGTCAGGAGTATCAGCAGTGGGCCTTGTTGTGGCTTGCGGTCCAGGCATCTCGAATTGAGTTTCGACCTCGCTTCAATCCATTCATCCATACTTCCTTCATTCACCTATATTTTATACATATTATATCTCCCACGAAAACCATCCAACGCAACGTAAGGAAAATAAAATAAAATTCTCAGAGAAATTGTTAATAGAGAGCGATGAGTGCAGTGGCGTTGTTGATGCCTGAAGAGGGGCCACACGGGTTCTGCAATTTTCTGGTACAATCCAAGCATGGTCATGCGATATCCTTATGTTATATTATATTTGGTAAAATGCTGGAATTCTTTGAAAATTTTAGTTGCCAGTTTGGGACCTCTAAATTTTTTATTGTTGGTGTTTAATTTGTTACAAATAGGGACTTAAAAAAAGCAAGAAGAGAACATAGTTTGAATCTGTACAACCATATTTGTTGTTGTATTTCATCAGTACAGAGATCTCATAAATTATCCAGTGAAAATATAACCAATTGCGCAATTTCCGGCGGATTTTGTCCCATTAATGAATAGAAAAAAAACACGGCTTGCTAACATATATAAACCTAAGAGAATTTAATCTTGTAAAGATATTGTTTTCATTAACACAATACAGGTCTCATGCCGTTGACGCATTTATGCGTCATTTGCGAAACTATCGTTTACTGCCGATGACGCATTTATGCATCATTTGCGAAACTATCGTTAACTGTCGTTGATGCACTTTTGCGTCATTTGTAATTCTAATATTAACGGCCGTTTAAAACGCATTAACGTCATATAATACTAGGAAAGCTGATATCAAAATTTCTATATTCATAGATTAAATAAGAGTTTTTAATGAAAAAATACAAGTTTATTACGCAAAATCGCGAACCGACAAAAATTTTGAATGGAGATTGACATCCACCACATTTTTTCAATTCCACTCCATGACCCATTTTCATAGATACCCCATATTAATGGGGTTGTTTGATAATTTCATAAAGAGTTGGTTGACGGGGTTGGGAGCGAGAGGGGGAATTATTCTAATATATAAATTCAAAATTAATAATTTGTTTTGTGCATATTTCAAACAAATTTGAATTTAAATGTTCATAAGGCTCAGCATGAACCAATACTCTTCTGTTTAGCTGCTCTTCTGGCGTCTGCGGCAGGCGGGAGCTGACCGTATTGAAGAGTATTGGTTCCTGCTGATACGAAACGCCTTATACACATTTATATTCATTTTAGTTATGAATTTTTGGTTTTTAATAAAAATACTTCAAATGAAGTATTTTATGTTGTAATATTTAATTGTCCGGCAACTCTGGTACTTTATCTTCAATTACAGGAGACTATTGTGGACTTGTGGAAAATTCTATGCTCGACTTAATCATGAGAAGCGCTTACTGTGTTCTTCCGAAGAATAAATTTTAGTTTTCTCTCCTAATATCTTGTCTAAAAATTCCATCATATTGTGATAAAAACTTGTTGTCGAAGTCTCCTTCCAGTCTCCTATTCCAGTATAACTGCGGCCGGATTCTATAACGTGGAGAATTGTGGAGTTTTGGGTGATGAAAATATTCAGTTTCTCCTATTAAAACTCCCCAAATCTCCATTCACAATTCACTGCCATGTGAGAGATTAGGTTAAAAAATGCGAATCGCCAGAGACAATAAAGGTTATCAGTTTTTGGTATAGAGGGTTGGGTTGTTTTTTTTTATTTAAGGTACATGGGTCTAATACCTCGCGTCGTCGATATTAATTGAAATTCTACAGTTTTTGTGAGATGTAGGGGTAGGTTTTCTCGGGTTTTTCGGAATGAATGAAGGCTAGAATGGAAAGGAGGAGAGGGATGTAGATATGTGGTATCAAAAAGAAGTGGAAAATTGTGGCGAATATGGGCGGGGGGTGGGGGGTGCATTGAACAAAAATGTGAACGGAATTTTAAGAAAGTCAGGATTTGCAATAAGTTGTAGGGCTAAGCTCAGGATTTGTAAGTGCAATAAAAAAACTGAGAAATTGCTTTGATAATTAGGTATGTGCGAAAGTTATAGGCTATAATTTGTAATTTGCAGATTTTTTTAAGGGCCTCGGCTTAAGTTTGTTTTTCGCAATATTTACACTTAACTCTGTGCGGAAGGGTTGTAGAGCAATGGTGGGTTATCCGATAAATTTAGGGTGTTTTGTAGAGAAAAAGTGAACAATTTTGGTTTTGGTGGTTGAGGGTTTATTTGTGGTGAGGGCTCGAACCACCCTGTAGGGGTTGCCAAAAATACGTTATGTTTTATATTAAATTAAAATGGGGGGAGAAGGTAATCGAGTAGTGTAGCTTTTTCTTGTGATCCTTTAAAATTAATAACTGACTTTTACAGCCGCAAAACGGCTTTTTTTGTATATTTCGGTCATATACCTCCCAGTCACTATATTTTGCATATATGTTTTCCGTTCTTTCTCAATTGAAACTCGCTTGTGAATTTCCTCCACGACTTATCAGTTCTTCGCAATGAGGAATGTGGTCGATTTGTTCACCCAAAAACGGTCATTTTCATTTTTAAAAAGAACTTATTTCTGTTATTAGCTATCATTGGATTCAAAAATACTTACAAATGTCCGTAGAGGAGAGGACAAAATATGAATGCCATTTCAACTTACATACTTTCATCTTTAACGTGCATATTTTTATAGCATCTTTTCTAGTATATCTTGAAGACGACCAAATTGATCATTTCTTACGTGGACTTTTTTTTTGTATTCTTTTTTCAGCCTACTGCGAGCTTATACAGGTTCGATTCATTTCGAATTAATCTGATCCTTTCAATTGTTTAAATAAATAAACTTTATCTATTTTTCTCAATTTTTTCATTTTTTCATTTGTTCTTGTGAGTCACCCAATTTCGGTATTTGTGACCTGTTGATGACTCAAAACCAAGACTGAAAACTTGCCACCCAAAATCAAATGGGTTGTGTGATGGAATAACAAATAACATTTTTTTTCGCTTTTGCTGTTGTGCCGGAGAATCCAAACAACGTTGAACAAGTGTTAAATGAACATAACCTTGGATCTAATTATCATAGAGGCATGGTCATTAGAATATCTTCAAAATCCTTTTAATTTTTCTAATTTTTTTAAATAAAAATACTTATAATGTTGCTAACAAATTATTAAAACCTTAAGTTAAAATAGCAGGAAGAAATTTTTTTTGTCAATAGAGGTCTGGTTATTTTTGAAGGAGGATATATTTTTTTAAGCTCTTTCACTTTTTGCATAACATAAAAATATTAAAAACTTTTGAGATGATTCTTTCTAACAAAGACATCTGGAGATCTTTAGTGACCAAATATAAATTTCGTGTATACATTTCGGAGACGTGTCTCTAGAGACTTTTTTCTTATGGTCTCTAGAGACCTCATTTTTCAATCTCCAGAGACGAAAATCTCTCACCGTGTATCTTAACTTTTAGTAACTATATAATTTTTCAACAAGTAAAGTTTATATTGATTCAAGTTGGTAACTTTTTGGGATTCTTTGGTACAATGGAAAAGCAGTTTACTTATGTTTTCTATTTATGAATTTACTCTATTTTCATTAGTTTTTCGAGTCACTCAATTGTGTTGCTTGTAACCTGTTGATGAGTGAAATTAAGACTCGAAACTTTGCCTCCGCGGTTACACGGGTTTCGAAGTTTAAAAAAAAAGCATATATTTTCAATATGTCTAGAATATTTTCCCAAAATTTCAAGTCGATCGCAGTATAAATCTAGGAGTGAGAAGCTTTGGAAATTATCCTTAGCGACGCAAGTATATTGAGCCAGCTGCTTAACTATTGTTTCTCTGTCCCTCTCGCTCACTTCTCTCACTTTCTAAGGATCACTTATTTTAAAGATTTTACTTTAATATGCCTTGAAATTACAGCTGCATCAGGATCTTTGTGCTTTATGGAGCTGGAAACGACAATTCTATGTTAGTTAAAAAATTTACGTAATGTAAATTGTACCAAAATTTGTACTGTTTTGGATACAAAAATACAAAAATTCAAATTACAATTTTTTTTTAAATCCTTCTTTCAGTCATGATGGGCTATATATACTTATCTACTGACAGAAAAAAAATGTTTTTTTTTAATTTGAGATAAAGCTTTTTTTATAGGGGTCTCTGGAAATCAGGTCCCATCGGCTAAATTTTCGAAATTTTTGAATGAAAATTTTATAAAATATTCATTAAATTTTGCTTTTTTATATGAAATTTTCTCTGCTCTTTTATAAAATAGAGAAAATATGTCTTATTTAGCCTTCGAAACCGATAAAAGATTGTGTAATAAAATAATAAATAATTTGTTGCTTTCTATTGTACCGGTTATTCCCAAAAAGTTGCCTACTTGAACAAATTCTTCATTTGATTTTAGCGAATTGGCACTTGTTGTATGCAGAATGAATAGATAAATATAACTGTAAAATTTATTTTCACTTTTAATCACCTCAATGGAATTAAATTGCAAATTAATTGCTTATTCATCTTCATTAGTTTCTATATTACTTGTCCTATTTATTTATATGTCTTGAAGTGTATGTAGCCGGATCAAACGAAATTTTCTCATAATTACACAAATATGAATCATATTCACAATTTAATTTATATATGTTTCACTTGCTTAAATTAAATTCTAATGAAGCAGCTAGAGCATACCTCCATAAATTATAATAATAATAATAATCTCTCTTAAGACTGCGTAGGCTAAAATTAAATTCACTTGAGACAAAAATTTCAAATATTTTTACAATAAATTAATTTCGTGCAGCGTTTTTAATAGTATTATTCTAGGGAATTATTTAAAATTAATTATAATACAAAAACATCATAAAAACTTAATTGCTAGCAAGAAAACAAAAAAGTTACAAATATTTACATGACGATGAAATTTACACAAAAATAAATAAGTAATTTTCTAAATATAATTCAATTGCACAAAATGCAAAACCACTACAAAAATAAAAATCACACTTAATATAAAAACTTCTACTCCAATCATTGGTCACTCTTATATCAGACCGACCACATCATAAGTGAAAATGAAACAACAACAAGAAATTGAATATCACAACGACAGTCGACACGTACCCCCAACTAAACCAAAGGTACCTATATACAATATGAATTTAATTTATTTTTTTTTTAATTACTTATCATACAAAATTTTTACTAAAAATACAATTTCTCATTAAGTATCACAATAATCACCGAAAAATAAATTAATATTGTACTAGAGAAAATTCGTTCTAACAATAAATTTTTGAATACGAAAAACTGTCCGCAGACGTAAATCTCATCTCAGCATCATCATCTTCATCTTTTTTTTATTTGATTGACTTAAAGGATAAAAAAAATTCACAATTTTCTTCTTATTCTATTCCCTTTTTCCTCTTAGTTAATTTTCAGTGGTGAGTACACAAAGGCAATGTCCAAGGATTGGCATTCAGGCCACTTCTGTTGTTGGCAATGTGACGAAAGTTTGACTGGTCAACGCTATGTCATTCGAGATGACCATCCTTATTGCATTAAATGCTATGAAAATGTGTTCGCCAATAGTTGCGAGGAATGCAATAAAATCATTGGAATTGATTCCAAGGTAAGATCACGTATAAATTATATTATATTATATTAATTATTATTTTTTTTTTCAGGATCTTTCTTATAAAGATAAACATTGGCATGAAGCATGCTTCTTGTGTAGCAAATGCCGCATATCATTAGTGGATAAGCAATTCGGTGCTAAAGCAGATAAAATTTACTGTGGAAATTGCTATGATGCACAATTTGCATCGAGATGTGATGGATGTGGTGAAGTCTTCCGTGCTGGTAAGTTTTATTATTATTATTAATACCTACATACATATATATTATATAGTAATTAAATTTTTATAATTAAAACACAAAATATGCACAGAAATTTAACTTTTAAAAATGCTTTTCTTGTTTTGTTTCTTTTTCTGTCTAACTCACTGCTTTCACTAAATCACCGCAAATTTTCCAAAAAAAAATTTGATAATAACGATAAATTTATAACACAACCAACAGGAGGTAAGTGAAATTCTTAATGTTTTGCCTTTTGTTTAATTATTTTTTCATTCTTCTTTAAAATTACAAATTCTTGTTAAATGTTCCGCTTTTCCTTTTTAATTTTTCCACTCAATATTCCTCGAAATTAGGTGGAGAAATCAGGTCACCAACGGACTCAGTTTTAGAGTCTATAGCTCACTCCAGAAACTTTAAATTGTTTCTGCTACTTGAAATCCAGGTTCCTCTAAGTCTTTCAACTCGATGATTTCCGTATGAGTTTCAGTCAAGGCCTTATTTAGCGATGTTACTATTTTTCCATTTAGATCTATGGGCTCACTCAATTGCAATTCCATGTTTTATTTCGTCATCTCTTCTGTCCTGAGCCAATAGGCACATATAAGTTCTTTGCTGGACACTCGATCCTTCCAGCGTATTTTTAAGATTCGACGGAGAAACCTATTTACAAATGTCTCTGAAAGCCTTAATAAAAATTGTGTGACCTCAAACATTTCCAACAAATTTAAAATGTGAGCAGAACAGACGGAGTTTTTTTTATATAAATATTTCATTGGTGTTTCATACTGAAGATAGCTGACGAAACTTACTTCTTGACTTTTTATATGAGAGCTGATATCTTCCCTTCTCTACTATATATCTGAGAAAACATATAATTGTATTACCCATTTATTCCCATTTTATATCGTTGTTATTGAATGCCCTTTACAAGATATTTTAATAACTGTAAGGAACAGAAACGGTGCCAATAGATATCCTTGCCGAACTCTGTAATAAACTTTAAAGTTGTTGGATAATCTTCGACTATGAAGAACTCTGCACCTTGAATATATATCACTGGTCCATCAGTTCAATCATCTTCTGGGGTCAAGGCGTATATATGGGGAGGTTTTAGGGGTTCAAAACCCCACGCCATCGTTGTAGTTTATATTTTTGTTAATCTGATAAGCCAAATTGGTGTAGTCATTTTTAAACTTTCTTCCGTGGCTCTTTCAAGTAAATCAACTTAGGAAAAACGTGTGCAAAATAAAGAAAACAAATAAGCAGTCCAGTATGTATGTATAAAAATGCACCCGTGATGGTGGAAAGTAGTACACCTCCCGATTGCATGACGTTTATCATGTTGTATTTATTTATATATACAATATAGGAATAAGCTGAGAACACATAAATCGCAATATTGCTGTTCTTTATAAGAAGACGAATATTTAGATCTGATGCGTGATATAGATAGAAGTTTTTGCAACGATTAAATTGTGGTGCCTGCATAAACCATAACCCATACAATGCATTGACCTATAGAGTAAATGTCCTGGAACTAAATCAAAATCCGCTAGTTCGAACCATCATCCACTTTAGATTCGTTGGTCGGGGATAACGGCTGGGCGTATATACTTCGAGACCCAAATTGTAAACAAGTTTTTGAAATATATGTATATTTGTGAAATTGTCTTTAAATAACAAATAACGCGATAGATAGTTAGATAGTTCAACAAATTTGTGCATTTAGGTGCACCGATTTGGTAAATAAATCTTACTGATTATTAGGAATACCGCTGATGACCTCCGTGGCGAGAGCAGAAACGTTTCAGAATAGCCAAACATGGCCTATATGGCCCCCATACTTGAAAATTAGATCATATTGGTTTCTCGCGAAATATTATATATCGATGTATGTATGTTACCTCTAACGAGTCGAGCAACGAAGCTGCCCAGTATAAAATGCACCCGCGATGGTGGAAAGTAGTGCAACACCCACTCGCACTACGTTTATCATATTGTACATATTTACATATACAATATAGGGATAGGCTGAGCACTAAACACGAAAAATTGCTTTTTTGGCCCAGGCATTAAAATCGCTAAAAGTTCATCGAAATGTTAAAATTGAAATGAATGAAGTACTTTCCCACTTCACAGCAAGAAGAAAAAAACTAAATTTTATTCTAGAATTTTGTCTTTTTTTATAAAAAGTGAACTTTTATATTTTTCTTTCTTGGAATTCACTGAAATATCTGTAATAAAAATAGGGTTAAACAACATGTTTTCAAACATAACCTTTTAAATTTCGGAAGCAGACACACGGAGCATTAATTGAGAATTACCGTGAAATCAATTATCTAAATATAACACTTATAGATGAATGACATTTTTCAATTTAATTAGAATATCATCACAAATAATATATTTAATTTACACAAAAATTCCGATTGTTGAATTCACATTAATTCTCAGTTATTCTTTCGTCTCTAAAGTGCATTAGCCTACTAGGTTAAACCCCTACCATTCCTAATCTATACATACGGCCTTGTCTGGGGTATTCCACATCCTTACAAAAAGTTCCATATAAATAAATTCTAACTTCTGAGTCAAAATTTGCCCATAGTCAACACAGCTGATTTCTCAACAATTATCCACAAGATTGTAATGTGGTCTAGGTATGCATATCTTTCGGAATTCAGTCTGCTGTCTTCTCAGTATTCAGTCGGCTACGATTTTAATTCTACACAAAATTGTAAGATATGACCTTTATCACTGTTTACAATAGGCAGATTTATGTCAAGATGCTCAATTTGCTTACTAGTACCTTTTTATGATCCCTTTCATTCAATACTTCGGGGACGTACAGCTGTTCTAAACTCTTTAAATAATTTACATGAAAATTTAAATAGTTTTGGATCTGCTTACCACATCACTCCCTGGATGTTATATTTTCCAGTATTCTTGATGAAGATCACGTATTGACTCGAAAATGGTGCATTTGTACTTGAAGAAGAATACATTCAGGTTGTTGCAAATATGTGCGTTATATTTAAAAAAAAAAAAAAATCTGTGAACAGTTAGCTCTCAACTGAAAATAAACTTACCTCTTTGCTTAGTAAACAACAAAAAGCCGGGCTAATTAATTTTTATGAATTTCTGATTTGTGATAAAAAATAATTTAATATTTGCTGTTTTCCTAAAGGTATGCAATGTTGTACCTAGGCAAATTCTTATATTTTTTTAAATTGCATTTAAGATGTTAATCACGAATGATGTTGGATAATAATCATAGAGAACTGGTTGTAGACAGTCTAAGAGGCTTGGCTTCTGAATGGTGGTTCTTGATAATGCGCCTCTGATCAGTCCTTGAGAAATGAGACAGAGAACTAGCAGTACTTGAGAACTGGGAACTGGCTTCTGAACATTCCTGAAAGCTAAAGAAAAAATTAAAAGTTAAATGAATAATTAATATTTCAGACACTGCTGCGTATGACGATTCATTCAGCAAATCCAAGAATTCATTTTCTAGTGCAGAATACTAAATTTGTCTTCATAAGCTTCATATGAAATTAAAGATGATCACAGCCAGTCTTCAGTATTTGTATGGTCATGCTGCAAAAGAGCTCAAGCAACAGCCAAGCTAGATCTAATGATAAGCATGAGAGGAGCATTATACGCATATAAAGTGATATCTGAATCAACTAACACTATTAAGGGAAAGTACCAAATCTAGCTTCAATCCATCTCCACCAAAATACATATACCTGTGATACACATCTATATAGCACAGATATCATAGTACACGCATAAAACACGTATATTTTGTTGAATATTATAAAACTAAGAAAATTCATACGAAGTTAGTATCATTACTAGGAATTTTTTCCATGATATACGGAACTTAATTAATGATTTCAGCGCCACTTTCTGGTAGCGAAAAAATTATCTAGTTTATGGCATACGCCAAGTTGCCATTTTTTGCATTTTTATTTCCCACAAATGCTAAAGTTCAGTAACTTCTACTTCTGATTCTTACCTTTAATGCTAATCTTAGGACAGCCTTCCTTTTTTCTTTAAATGTTGCTTGAATATTGCCCTTGCCTACTACAAATATTTCTGGCATTTTAACGGCATAATGCAACTATGCAGTCTGTCACCTAGCATGGTAAAGATAATACAATGATATCCAAACCATGATACCTATACTAGATGTGTGTCACAGCTATTAGTGATTAAGGGACATATCAAGTGCATGGACCACTACCTCTGTCAATATTTACAAGTTAAGCTTTTAAGGCGAATCCATTTATATTCATGGACAAGCCCTCATTTCAAGGACAATGATTTGTATACACTTTTAGAGTTCAGACTATGGAATAAAGGCAACTTTTACCATTTTCCACGTCAAAGCAACATATTCCAATTTAGTGTATTCCTTGAAATTACTATAGAGATGTGAGTCAGTCTACACACATTTTTTCATCTGTCAGACTGGAAACACAATTATTAGAAGCGTACAGATTTTTTGCCTTAACTTAATGTGATTAGTAGAAAACAAAGTTAATTGTTTCTGTTATATATATGAAGCATTTTTATTGATAACTTACACCAAACGATAACAATTAATTCACTGAGATTTTAGATGCTGCGTTACTTTTCAGTACTTTGGAGCTGCTTTACTGGGTTGCGATATGCACCAAGCTCATCACAGAAATCCACAAAGGTATGCCTGTTGGATTTTGTATTGTAATAAGGCTCTTAGATATAGTTAGATATTACACAGGAAAAATTTTTTTATTAATTTCAACTGACTTCCTTCCAATGTTCGCAGTAATGAAAAGTAAGAAAAAAAAGAGTCGTTCACTAATGTTGTCTGCTTCTCAACAGCTGCTGATTTCTGAAGATAAATGGTGGGTGAAATTTAAATTCACAGAACATATCTCTAATTTATTATCTTAAGATTTATTTATGGAATCATCTCTATTAATTTGACTAGTATAATCCGTCAGCAATTTCTCTCGTGGTACCTTTCAGTAACTGAAAATACGTAGGATATCTATAATATCAATAACATCTTCCTTTTTTATGGTAATAATGTTTGGTACATTGCATTGACTCAAGAAAATCAGTTCTGTTGAAGTAATAAAATCTAATAATCTATTATCTCTGTGTTTAACATTCCGGCTTGAGTACTAAAATTACATTCAACCAAAATATCATACTGGACAGGCCTCACAATACGTAAACCATGTAAGTCAGGTCCTTGGTTTCAGAGAATGTGAGAGAATAGCTGTGTTCCATTGGCCTGTGTAAAGTACTCCCAAGTAATTCTTCCTACTCGCAATTACTCATGATCTTGTCGGCGAGTAGATGAGCTGAAGAGTTTCGCAAGAATTTTCCGCTAGGTGAATTTAGATGCTAAGTGGTTATTGAAATGTCAGATAGATGAAATTTGGGAGAAAATGTTTATAAACAGACAAATAAAATTATTTAATTCATCGAGAACAGGGAAATTATTCAAATTTATATATTATCCTTATGAAAATAAATACGGTAAGAACTTTTAATATAATAAATATCGAACAAAGACCAATAAAAATTTTCTAGGTAGTAGGTGGGTACTGCTCGAGGAAAGTAGCTCGGATATTGGTGGAGTTTTTCATAATTTTATTTTCACTAGCCTTAATGAAATTAATTTGAGTAATATAGTTAATCATCCTAACTATTTTTATACGAAACTTAATACAACAAAAACAAAACAGAAATATCTTAAATTGGAGGTTATGTTTTACTCTTGACAATACAAACTTGCGTTTCATTCGGAATACTTTACGAATACTTTACACAGCCCAATTGAACACAGCTAATGTTACAATATATAATGAGTCCCTTAATATATAGTTGCCGACTGTTTAAAGGTGATTGTTTCAGTTGCATTGTTCTTATCACTTAGTTGTGGCAACAATAAATTTAGCACCATGCAAGACTTGGACTTCATTAATATAAAATAAATTAGAATTGCGGTCTCTCCATACTCACATGTACTCTAGTATGAACAGATATTTCCAGCATGTTTATGCATGCAAGCACATCGAATTCGAGCTTTAGTAACTTTTAGCTTGGAGAGCACTTTTTCTTAAGCAAATCCAGCGAAAATGGCTGAAAAAGTTCAATAAGTGCCAGAAAGTAGGCAATTATCTTTAGGAAGTGACATTTTCAGCCAGTTCCGCTGGATATGCTTAAGAAAAAGTGCAAAAAACGCACAAAGGGTTACATTTTGGCTACAAAGTGTGATAGGTCATATTAAAGTTAAGCTTTTGGACTTTTTAGATTCAATATGAAAAATTTATATTGATGACGTGTTTTTTGATAAACATAGTAGTTAAATAAAAAAAAACGAGTAAAAATTCCGAAATTTTAAATTTGTTGAGCCATAACTTCAAAATGGAAAGGGTGAGGTAAAAAAATTATAGACCATTGGAAAGGCCCAAAGATTATCTATCTACCAAGGTTTAAATCATCATCATAGGGTGTAACGTTCAGAAGTTGCAGGGTGATCTATAAAAACTTACCCAAATATATTAAAGTCCCGTTATCTCGGAAACCGTTACCATTTCCCTCCCCCCACCCATACAATTTTTTGTTTGTCTAAGCATTACCTATCCATAGCCTTCGGATGCCAGACCACATTCGGGACACCCTGTATAACGAGTATACCTTAATACATATGCAGTTGAAATGCAACAATTTTAGTTGATTCAAGAATGACATTTGAATTATTCCGACGGCTAGAACCAGATAGATTAAGTCACGTAAAAGAGGTGCCACTAGAAGTGGCTAGCTTGCTTGACTTGTCCCTTGAGCCCATGGGATAACCTTTGAAACAGCTCTAGATCCATCCTGCTTTCCTTACGAATCTCAGAATACATCTAAACTCTTTACTTTCAAGCTCCCCCAGATTTGAAAAAAAGTAACTACCTAATAGCCTAAAGTGCCGGTTGGACATATTCGATTTCTTCTGAAACCTTTAGCTCCGGCAGAAGTCGTTCGCCGCTATTTCGCTTCTAGCATGGTTTCCTATGATCCAATGACCCGTAACGACTCCTACTAGATTCCTGGTATTTTTTCTACTACCATGAAGGAGTTCTCTTATCCTCTTCCTATCATGTGCAGGCCACAATTTCCTCGCAATACGGCAGGTATCCACCGAAGGCTTCCTTTTCTATAGATACCCCTAATTATCTCCTCTTTTAAAGCTCCGATCGGGATCCTCACATAAACTATATCGCTGCGAGCTATCCACTTCAGAGCCCTTTTTGGCCAACTAACCAGCCATCTCGTTGCTTGGATATCCCTGTAGCCAGGTACCCACCCGTGTAATCAGAACTATATACTACAAGTGTTATAAGTTTTAAACTTATTATTATAATATTCGGCAGTAATTATAAGGGGGAAAACTCTGTTACAATCGAAAAACCTTTGAAAAAGCAATTTCTTTGCAAAAGAGAGCGTTTCATATCGACAGGAACCGTATACTCATCAGTACGGTTTGATTCCTGCCGGCCCACTTTTGCAAAGAAATCTCTTCTTCAAAGATTTTTCTTTTATAAAAAGAGTTTTTTCCACTCACTTCTCAAGCTGCGGACTTAGCAGCAAACTCAGTCAACTTCATATTCACTAAATTCACTATGAATTTTTTTCATAGCAAAACTCTCTAAATAGTTGTAGCGGCACCAATTTTTAGATTTTATAATTTCCTCTCCTTCCCCACTATAAATAAGAATTCGGAATGTCAATGATGATCATTTGGTCCGCCGAGTCGGCTGTAAAACTTTTTGTATTTCTGTTAATATGCCAAAAATATATTTTTTCTCAAACAAGCAGTTTTGACGACATTGCTCAAAATAGAGAAATTTCAAAATAAAATTGAAACCTGGAGTAGTCCCATATCCAATTTCGGTTTAAGGTTTTCAAATCTGTATTTCTGTATACCTCTACACGGAAAATAGGTAACTTTTCTTGCTATAGTATTCAATTTTCATACTTAAATAATTTGAATCCCTGATATAAAGTTCAGACCTTGAAAGTCGATTTTTCAATATGAAGCTACACTAATATTAGCACTTTTATCATTTCTTTGGGTAGCAACAACAACAATCTTCAAATTGTCCTATACCATATATACTCAGTATATATCTTAATTCTAAGGTCATATATAAATTTTTATCTCTTGACCGAGTTCGCCTACCCGTCTTAAGTAAAAGTACCTTGTTTTTTCCTACTTGAGATATAACTTCAGGTGCATAATATACCCTTGCTCGCTATATTTTCTATTAAGACATTAAAACTAGACTTTTAGCAGCAATTCAAACTGCAATTTCTGGTTTCACACCTACGTGCAACAAACACTTCGAGTTCAATTTCATTTCGTGCAAACAGAAGCTTTTCATTTATATATTTTGTCATCACGATAATTTTACTTTCACTGCGAGAGTGTAAAAAACCATGCCAACGACACCTGTAACATGATTCGTTTTTTTTTTTTTTTTTTGTAATTAATTCATAACGCCCGCCTACACCTTCATTTGAATTTGTTAATTTTAACGCGCAGTCTAAAATAATTAACAACAACAACAAAATATAACTGAAAATTCCATTATTTCTTGCAAGTTCACTGAAAAATTTGCATTCACAAGGCATTCCCCGGTGCGACTTGTAGGTACCTACCTATACAGAACAAAAACGGTAACCGGAGCAAATAACGTGTCGTCGTCGTTGTGAAGATAATACGACGCCTGCGGGTGGATTTTGTATATCAAGTAACCATTAGAGAATTAAAGATGCTTACGTCCTCAAATAACAGCAATGAAAGAAGATTTTAAATGCATTTAAATGGGTTAAGATTTATCCGTCACACAATGGGTGCGCTTCTCGAGGTTTTAGTGAAGCTCCGCCATTCTTCCATTGTGCGCGTTCCTCATATGCATAAATCCACCTGTACTAGGTAGGTACCAAGGAAGCAACGAGGTGGAATTACATGGACGACAGATTTGCATGAATCAAATTAATGCCCTCAAGGTGAAATGATTTTATTATTAAAAATGTTTTTTTTTTCTTCTTTAAAATTCCAATTTCGTGGACGTTCCAACAATGTTGTGGCTGCGCTTACTTACATTTTATTGTATACATGCGCGGGCAAGAATGCGCAGACGCAATACACTTAACAAAAGTTGTGTTGTCATTATCGCACTGAGCAACACTGAGAAGCAGAAGAAAATTCAAGAAATCAAGACTAAACGGAAACAAAAAAACAAAAACATTTTCAGTAAATTCGCAGGGTTTTGTTCTTGTTGCAATTGTTTTAATCACTCCCCGAGGTGTTTTTAATTTAACGAAAAGAATCGAGCAACAAGAACAACAACAACGATATCGCCCACTTTAAATTACTGGCATCGCCGCATTTTGCACCTTGCCTGACACATTTTTATTTACTGCCGCAATGTCGCGTCTGACATCTTTGTACCCATAAGAGATGTCACTACGGATGGAATTCTCTTCCCAGTTCTAGTAGGTATGTTAATTACTCAACTATGGGCGTCATACTGCGTGGGCCCACTCTTGGACACTTTACGCGTTAAGAGTGATAAATAGTCGCAATGAATGTCAGTGTCAAATTGGGTCATAATTTTTCCATTTATTTGGAAATGTTTATAAAATGTATCTTTACATCAATATTCGCCTTTACATACATATATATGTCATTTATAAGAGGCACATGCCTATAAGGCTTCACTTGAAAAGACAGCCTTCAGTGTAAGTAAGACGTTGCGTCGCAGTAATAAACAATTAATGTGCGCATGCTCAACTTTCTTATCTTCAAGAGAATATGTATATTGATTGATTTATACTTGTGGTTAGTATATAGAATAAGGAGATTCGTATTCAATTAACTTTCTGTGCTGAAAGCATATAATTATTTACGTTATGTAAACGTGTACTTTCCTTTTATGTATATGCAACAAAATTAAATTAATCAACCATAAAAAGATATGACAAATTTGTTACTAATTCGCCTATTCTTATTGTTTTTCGTAATTTGTTTTTTTAATATTTCTATTTTTTCTGTATGAATTCAATTTATAAATCAATTTTTGACAAATAACTGACTCACTCATGATATCATCACAAGAGACTAGTCCGAATAATCTTTGTAATTCTTACAGCCTCAAGTTGTCTATACCAGTTACGGATTGATCAAGTTTTAGTCGATTATTAAGTGGTAGATTAACCTTGTTGTTAGCTTGATAATTTATGATCTATCTAAACTGTAGTTCTAGTAGTACACTGGGATGTCAAACTTTTGTTGATTTTCTATATATATATATATAAATGTATAGGTTTGACCGGTATATCATTTCCGTAAATATATTACGCAATTTTGTTTTTCTTAGTATATTTTAACAGATTTACTCCTTTTGAGAAGAATTTTTTGAAATTTTGTTTTTCGGAAACTTTTAATAATTGCAATTTTAAATTTGCAAATTTATAATTATAACTGATAATAATATAAATAATAATCGAACACTCCTATCAATCGATCCGAAATTCTCTTGTCAATTTGGTTTATTGTCTAATTGAGGCGAAAAGATTTTCAACTTAATGGAATAAGAAAATTAAGTTCAATATTTTATGTTATTTAGGTTTTGAGGTGTAGTTTCAAAAGGTTTTGATAGAGTCTATAAATCGCAATTTGTTGGTACGAATTAGTGAATTATTGTTGATATTGATACTGTAAAAAAACTGAATGAAAGTGTTGAATGGAAACAATTTAAAAATTTAATTTGTATCGTCACTGAACATGAAAGAATACACTAAGGCGAAGCCTAAATGTAGAGATGAACTTAATAAGAGATCTCAGAAATTAGGCTGGATTCTGATAAAATTAAAATGACAATGACATCGTGACTTTTCTTCGTAAATTCGGTTCTTATACCATGACTTTAGCCATAAAAAGTGACATTTAGCGTTAAAATGTGACTTATTTTCGAAAGGCCAATTTCTAAAAAGCTGGGTGATATGATAAATTACTTTTATTTTATGACAATTAATGCACCCAAAGTCACTTAGCCATTGCCGCTGTGACTTTTTTTCATATTACTATACAAAAGTTACAAATGATGCCGCTACTTAGTAAGTATGTATGTATAGGTATGCCAAATTTCTGGACAAATCTAAAACCAATCATATTGCACTATATATCATACTTATTTTTATTTTATATTCAAGGTGGTCCAAAAGTAATGTCATAATGTGAATGAGCGATAATTTTTGCAAATGGCATCATATGTCATTGTGCTTTGACATTTATGTTGTAGACAGATATAGAATTAGTTACCAAAAATAAGAGGAATGAAGTGATACACACCTGAAGAGCGCGGAATTATTGTTACTGCTTATTTGATCAATTTCCGGTCTGTTGTTCTAACACGGTGTCGTTTTCCTCGTCATTCTGCACAATTAAACGTTTGGCTGAGCGTCTCGTGAAAACTGGGTCCACTAGAGACGTCGCAAGTAGTGACCAGCCTCGTATTGCTCGTTCGACCAAGAATATCGCTGCTGGCTGGGACCACAAACATCGAAGAGAAAACGATGCCCACAATTTGGCATCAGCAGAGTTCGTTGGGACGAATTTTGCTGAAAGACCTGACCAATTGATGTCTGCTGACCGTCAAGTGAGATTAACTTACTCCCATATTCTGTTAAACCTGGTACCCGAACAGGATGATTTCGTATCCAAAATCATAATGAGCGACGAAGCCTATTTCCACTTTGTGGTTCTATGAACAAACAAAATTTGGGTTTCTGAGGCACAGAAAATCCATATGAAATGCACGAAGAGCGTATCTGGTGAGCGCTACAGACAGATATTAAACGATTTTTTTGCCGCAAGTTGCTGAATTAGGTCTCGCACATTTTTGATTCCAGCAGACAGCTCGGACAACAAAGGAGATTTCGAAACACCAATTTCCGGACCGTATGATCTCCCGTTTTGGCAATTTGAACTGGTCGGCCAGATCGTCAGATATGACGGCGCTAGACTTCTTCCTATGGGGCTTTTTAAAATCTCGCGTTTACCACAATAAATCACAAACCTTTCAAGTCTTGAAAGCCAACACTGAAGAAGAGATCACCAACTGGGAGCCAGTGTTTTTCAAGCAATTATTCGAAATGCCGTAAAATAAGCACAAATGTGCATTAACTCAAGAGACGGTCAATTGACCAATATCATTTTTTAAACTTAATGTCATAAGTTTATATCTTAAAATAAACTTTCCGTGAAAACAGAGCCCAATTTTTTTCATTTCTAACAAAATGGCAGCCAATTCACATTATGACACTAATTTTGTCCTACCTTGTACCTCAGTTTAATGCAGTGTTAGGCATAATCTGATTCGAGTGTAATTTATTTAATAATTCCATTACAGTTTAGTCACATTAACAAGTATAATCTAATTAAATTGTATTTGATTACATTTCAATCAGATTACTTATGAGAGAATATGTAATCTATCAAATGCGTAATCTGTTACAATATAATTCGATTATTTTGTAATCTAATTACATTGTAACAGATTACTTTGTAGATTACTTAAAAGTAATTATTAATATAATTTAAATTCCTTTTGCAGACAGGACAATGCGAAGAAGTATTTTTGTTAGTATTTTTTATAGATTCCAAAATTATTTAAAGCTTTGAAATGTTTCATGAATTTTGTTCTTTAACAGAAAGTTCCACAATAATGAAATGAATTGAAAGAAAATAGTATTGTTCTCGTACGAAATTAGTTTTCGGGAGTTTTATGAAGAATAAGGATACAAATATCTTAAATATTAGAAAAATAAAACACGAGTAGGTTTACTGTTTCTGCATGTAATTCAAGTTAACTTTTAATACAACTTTTTTTTGGAACAGTTCGTCTGACAGTCTATTTGCTTTTGGACAGTTAATAATGGTCGCGTAAGACAACATGCATTTTACAATTGCAGAAGATGGGAAAGGAGTGACTACTTAACTTGTTTATATCTCTGCTATCCTCAGCGATAAAGTATGATACTATGAGTTCAGCCTTTGATCTTGGGTCACTCTTTTGGTTGTCGGAATCTGAACTAGATTCAATTTCAAAAAAGTCGTCCTCTTTCGATTTGTGCGATTGCTTGTTTATTAAAATCTCTGCAGGTATGATCTCTTTAGACACAGCATTTATGAATAAACTTCTAATTCTCAAGTACTGTGCCTGGCGGAGTAATGATGTCCATTTGAGTTTATTGAATCTGGAATGTGAAATTGCTGCTAGAGCGACATTTTCAGCCTGAGGAAAAGAGATATTTAAAAATTCATCAAATGTTCAAAATGTTCTAGATAATTTCTGCTGACTTTGGTTTATGTATTACCAGCCTTCCATAACACTTCCTTAGGATTTGTTCATGCATTTTTAACAGATTTGTTTGCTGACTTTCTAATATTATATTGCTATCAGTGGCACAAAGACTGAAAGTGTGTGAGTGTATGAGGCACACTTAACGTGTAACGGTATCCGTTCTGCTAAAGTATTAACCAAAGGTATTTCTTCCTCAGTATCATTTAGATTAGATCATCGTCACTATCTGCTAACTAGTTAGTTCTACTTAGTTATTGGTTTCCCATCACTAATGACACGGCCATGAAGTCATGTGTACGTAACTAACTTCCTTCAATATTTACAGAATAATCCAGTATGCAACGATTCCATTTGAGAATGAAATTCATAAAATTTAGAAGGCTTATATCTCGGGAATGTAATCACATTGCATTGAAACTAAATTAACATGTAATCGATTAATGTGTAATCAAATTAACTTGTAATTACACTACACGTTAATCAATTACATTATGTAATTATAGAAATGAGTTACATTATGTAATTATGGAAATGAATTACATTAGTAATCTGTTACAAAGTAATCTGATTACCGATTAAATGGTTAATTCTAATTGTTAATCATTAATCTTCTTCGGAAATTGGAAATTTTTTTACATCATCTGCGATTACATTGTAATAACCCCACAAACTTTTTCTGTGCATCTAGAACTTGAAGTCTGTGACATGGTTAATAGAAAAAAATCTTTCCCAACTGGCTGTTAATAAGACCCTAATAGATATTAAATAAGTTGTTTCAAAATTTGCATACACCTTCGCATTAAAATTTGTTCCATTACTGTCTTTTCATGAATATACCTACTGTCATGTCACCCAACAATCAGAATTCCAAATTATGGTATAGTGACATTATCCTTCCTTCGAAATCCTTTTGTTATTGTTATTTTAATTTGATCAGAATCCAGTCCCAGATTAAATATTCTTGAAAGTCATACCATTCGACAAGTGTCATCAATACATTCTTAAAATCAAACTGGGAAAAAATGGAAGAAAGTCTATGCATTCTTCGTTGCTTTTAAATCGGCATTTAATATCATTAACAGAACGGCACTCTTCTATCAGCTTAGGGTCACCACCAAATTCATAAAAATTTTACAGGGCTCGCCTATAAGTTCACCAGTACGAAAGTGTGGGGTGGAAACAGTTTGTCAGGGAAATTTTGTATTATCCTCATACATGATGAGTAAACATTGATGGACGGACATTTATTAAGAGTCTCCTATACGTGGATGATTTGGTATTGATGGCAGAGAAACCAACAAAATTCCAGTAGATGATAGACAAATTAGAAGAATACTTCCAAAGATGGAACGTGGTGCTTTATTTAAATAAGTCGTAAATAATGATATTCCAGAATTAGCGGGGGGAAAGAACTGCTGCAAAAAAATTGGACTTACCGCGAAAAGAAGGCATTGAAATCGTCAAATATAAATACCTAGGAAACACTTGAACTCCAAAACTGGCCACTTAAGGGAACGGCTAAACATAGCTAAAGCGACTCTCAATACCACGTGGAATAGCTTTATAAGAATTGCACAAATAAATCACTCAGCTAAATTCAGGATGTATTCAGCGATTTCTAAAACGCTGATGTGCTATGGGGCACAAGTCTGGAGCTTCAATTAGTTAGAAGAAATAGCGAATATTTCATCAAGAAGCTATTTTTACTATACCAAGAAGAACGCCTCAGTACGAAATTTGTTAAAATATGTCCGTCGACCTTATACGTGTACACCTTCAAATACCACTTCAAATACCTAATGTCAAAGTCATTACATTTTCGTACTTGTTAAAAGTTCATTGGCAAATTAGCAAAATATTATAGCTTTGTTGTTTGTCACCTTAGAAATATTCCTTTTTTTCAATATTAAAACTTATTAAAAGACAATACCCAGGAAACATTTTCTCGGTTTTTTCACATTTGCGAGAAGCTCTCGAAGAGCAACTATCCGAAAATTTTTCAAGTATTCGGCCGAAAAAAAAACTACCTAGTGATGTGAGTGCTGACAAAATAAAATTTGCATTTGGTAAATGTTAAATGTTTTTCATAGTTTATTTGTTTATTTTCAATTGGATATTGAGTAGTTTTCACAAATCGTAGTTTACTCGTTTATCCAATTCGAAATCGAGTAGTTTTTACGAAGAAATCTCGGATACATATGATCCTTATGTATAATACCAATGCACGAGAAATGTTCGAAAAAGTATCGAGAAGACGAATCGATATCGAGCCGTCTTTTCGATTCGTATTAGCGTTCCTTTGTCTTCGTTTTCGGCTCGAGATCGAGTCGAGAACAAATTCGAGATCGAAGTCAAACTTCGATTGAGCGAGTTTCTTTCGTTTCTATCTCTACGTTATGGTTTGCTGATCACTGTATAAAATCATAAGGCTTCACAATATTTCCCCTTGCACATATTCATAATATGAGAAATAGCTCATTTTATGTTAACTCTGTTTGTCACAGTTTGTTTTTTTATCAAATAGAAAAGATCATCATTCTGATTATATTTCCCGCATATAATCGAGTACAATACGTAGCTTGCAATTTCTGCTAATTGTGTAGAAAATCCAGACGATCTTTTCTACTCCATAACTCCAAGAAACGATCACATTCGCTTGATTCTAATTCGCAAAAAATTGTAGTTTTAGTTCATAAAGTACTCACATGATTGCACCAAAATTGGAAGCTCAGCACTCTGCTATTTACATTACCTCAAATATTTACATTAGAGTGGCGACTATTGAAAACCCTACGAAATAATAGTCACACTTAGGCCATCAAAGGTCCATTTTAATCTATACTTACATGAAGAATAAAGAAATTTAAGTACCTACTTTTATTTTTAACGATTCTAAATTAAACCATGAATACAAGAGAAAAAAACAACCGCCTCGCCCGGCAAGTTGACAGCAACTGTGGCTTAATAGGCTAGAAAAAATTAAGAAATACAAGAGGGAAAATCATATGTCCGTAGTTAGCTTAGAGGTAAGTCGCCCGGAAAGCAGAAGGTCCCGGGTTCCGGCTTCAAAATCCGGACGAGGCGTTGTATTTTCTGTTGTATTTTATGATTTAATTCAGATTCGTTAAAAATAAAAGTTCTTAAAATTTCTTCCATTCTCCATCTATGACCGATTCTAAAAATTATGAGTTCGAGTCTAGTATGAGACAAGATAACAAAAAAGATAAAATCTTAGATACTTAACTTGCTTATGTATGGCTTAGACCGACTGTCATTGCAATCTATACTAGCTCAATAATCCCACATATTGCAAACCAAATCGAACTGCAGGTGTAGACTGTTTTGAGCCCAGAAACTGATTGTTAATAACAGGAAGCGGAGTGAAAATCGAAACAGTGATGCACTATATTTTAACATTCTCTGTAATATAAATTTCGTGGTTCCTACATCTTCAAAGAATTGCATGATCCAGGCAAAAAGGGTTGGAAGAATATTTTTTATTGCATAAAAGCGTTCGGCTCGTTTCGCTTATTAGTTGCAATTTATAAATAGTAGGCCTTAGTATAGTAGCTAAATATGTGGGGATCTTCAGACATGAGAGTGTGCCTACTCGTCATCACCGATTTCGTCCAAATTTACAGTATAAGTAGGGCTTAACTAGAAATAAAAGTGATACAAGTGGAAAACTCCAGATGGCCCAGTTAAACCGAAATAATGCGTAATGTAGATTAGCACGGCGTTAAATACCAACCACAGAGGAGGATTTTCGATTTTGTAAGTGGCATTGTCGTGAGTTTTCAAAGATCGCCGGTAGATGGCGAAAAGTGAGAATATAAAATTTTTATAGATTTAATTTATTTTTTTAATAAGTAAATGACATCTAATCTTCCTGCAATTTTGTACAGATAGTTTCTTAGCAAAAGCGCATCTATAAAAAAACAATAAATTTAATTAATCGATAAGCTGTAGAAAAACATTGTGAAATGATTTTTTTCGGACAGAACTTTGGCCGCCGAAAATTAAATTTCGCCACTTAATTAGTAGGAGAGGGAAAATATGTTCAAAAAATTAGAGAAAAAATCACAAAAAAAACCTATCAAAAGGAATTTTGCAAATTGGATAATATTTACCCCACCCCCACCCGAATTCGGGTAATATGAAACTTTTGCCCATTGGAATGACCTTTTGACGTTGAATTTATCATCCGATTTTGATGAGATTGTGTACGAATATTCTACACAGATGGTAGAATATAAAATAAACACTCACTCTCATGGGAAAAAAAATATTTTTTTTATTTATTTTTATTATAATAATATATAAATAACCCACCACGGGTTACCACTCAGTAACCCGCTAGCGTACGAATCTCGTAATAGTTACAAAAAATCATAAAAAAACACACACTGAACTTAGCAAAAAGAATTTTGAAATATTGATTATAGATAATTGTAATGAAAAGAAATTGGCTTAAATGTTGCGAATATACCCGCAAGATGGTAATTATAAAAAAATGTCGAAAAGTGTCAATTTTAACCCGGGTACACCTATATTATGCATTATTTCGGTTTCACTGGTCCATCTGGAGTTCCCATTTGCGTCACTTTCATTTCTAGTCAAGCCAAACATATACTGTGAATTTGGACGAAATCGGTGACGACGAGTAGGGACCGTCTCCTGTTAGCCTATCTGAAATCTATTGAATCCATACAAATTCTGTCCGAATTTTAAACAAGCTGATTTTCTGGTGTACCTACCTACCTATGGCGGCATTTATCTTGCTCCTTCTATGTTCAAGTTTCCCTTTCTAAAACGAGTGATTTCTATTGAAACGTTCTAAATAGAAACGATGGTGGCCTAACTTTTAGGCTCATCTGCCAACAATAATTTGTATAAGATTAGGTTAGGTTAGGTAAGAGGGGTGCCGCTAGACAACCAGCCAGCCTCACTTAGACCTCCAACGGGTCCACTGTGCCCCTAGACCTCATGGGATGACCCTTCAAGCCGCGGATTCATCCTGCTTTCCTTGGGAAACTCGGGATATATCCAAGACCTTTAAACTAGATCCATCCTGCCTCACTCAGAAAACTCAGGATGTCTCTGAACTTTATACTTTGAAGCTCCCCCAGACTTGAAAAGAAGTAGCTACCTAGTAGCCTACTTCTTTTATTCATGAGAGCGGGGCATTCGCAAAGCACATGTTTGACGGATTCAATTTCCTCCGAGTCTCTACAACTCCTGCAGAAATCGTTCGCCGCTATTCCCAGTCTTCTAGCATGGTCCCCTATGGCTCAGTGACCCGTCATGACCCCTACTAGATTCCTGGTATTTGCTTTGCTGCTATTAAGCAGTTCCCTTGTCCTTTTCCTGTCATATGCAGGCCACAATTGCCTCGCAATATAATTTGTATAAACTTGTACATAATTACGCAGACAATTTCTCTGCCTAGACATAGTACCTCCAACGTAATTACAGTTTCTGGCATTTATGTTTTAACATAAAAAAAAAACTTAATAGAAAAGCAAACCCCATCTTTTAAAATTATTTTCTTTTTACATAATGTTCCTTAATAAATATACAAGCAACACAAATGTTTCTCTGGAATACAAAACAAAAATAAATAAATAAAATATTGTTTAAATCCATCACAAGAAACTTGAACTTTTGGACTATCTTTCGCTTTAAGAGGCCAACGCTCTATATCTATGTACATACCACCCAACCAGACGCACGCTTTAACTCTTTCCGGTATTTAAACGGTCTCATCCGTTCACACTGTACACTACTATGTATACTCAAAGAAAACATTAAATACTTTACATAAATATCGAATATTGCAAATAGTATCTTGCCACCATTACTCTAGATATTATCGCACCGACTTAATTCACCTGCAGAGCAATAATAATTACAAGAGTTGCTTACAAGAAGCAAGCGAACGGGTTGAAGTCTTCACCACTATCTCTAATCCAAGTCCAGCTATACCAGCGCGGCGCGATACCAGCTAGTTTTCAGTTCTTTAAGATCGAAGAAGTTTCATACAGTGAAAAGTTATATGCATTCGCGGCGCGGCGTCTAACCAGCAACAACAGCAGCCCCAGTCATCTATACTAGATATTCTCGCTCGTGAGATGACAGAGTCTATTTAATTCCCTGCTGTGAAAAATACTTCTGATGATGTTAAACATGAAACTTATGCGGAGGTGGAGGTCTTCAGAAGATTTACGTGATTAAATCTTGTAAATTCATTGCTACTCACATCATTTATCTTCTCTCTGGAGGAGAAGACTTTGGGGAAGGAGAAAAACTTTGTTTTTTTATTTATGAGTGCACACGTTTATTTGATCCAATGAGCATTTTAATAGTAGTCTCATGTTGTAATATTTCTTCCAAAAACTGTCATCAATTGCTATCTAATAAGAAATGATGACACAAACTCTAATCCAGAGTGTAGTCTTTAAATATAACTCACTCCAGACAGATTTGTAGACCCGCCAGAATCGCAGACCATCTTCCCACCACAAAACCGAAACCGACTACTACAGACACTTTATTAATTAGTTATGATGGTTTCCCTTGAAGACATTCATCCTCCATCCGATATTGTTCCTCAAGAAAGCTTTTTACAGGCTTGAAACTTTTCCATCTTACTTACTTTTACTTACCTCAGTTTTTTTTCTGTATGGCTTTGGCTGTTGATTCTTTCTACTTCCAACCCACCCGCAAATAATAAGCAAATTGCTAGCGATTCCCCATTCTCATCTTCAGGCTATAGTGTTACTAAGTAAAGTAGTTTTAGTTACTACGATTTAACAGTAATGCCATCATCATCATCATCGGGTCGGGCGTTTATACCGGGCGAATTAAAGTCAATTCGACATTTCGTCGACCTAATCGCAACTCAGTTTCAGTTATGAATAGACAGTTGTCGTGAGTGGATCGAAGTCTAGAAATCGTTCTCTAGTGTGCTTGTGGTGTACCCAGTAAGACAAAGCAGCGAGCTTTTATCGTGTACTGGCTTTTGTGATTCAATTAATTCCTCTCCATTATAACGCGGAAAATCAATTGATCGACTTGAAAGCAATTTATTATTTATTGGAAACATAATACAAAAAAAAAATAAATAAAATTAATCGGAAAATGCATTGCAAATTGTTCACGATTTATTAATAAATACCACAACCGACAAAAATGCTGGCGGATGATTAGCTCTTGCACGGATTCAAAGTTTTCAAGCGTACTTTTGCTGAAGAAGGCAGCAGCAGCTGAAAGTGTTCTTCCTTCCTACGCTAATGCAACACTCGATAAAATATTTGTCATTAAATATTGATAGTGGAATTTTTATGTTAATTGCAAGTAGTGTGATAACTGATAACGTACGGTTCTTGATTCATAAATGGCGACATTATTTAGAACGTTTGCAGCAGCCACCTAAATATTTTGTGGTTGCTTGCTTATACGGTCTTAGGGCCCTTGTTTTTGGTTGATCATTTTAACGCATTTTGATTATTAATTCGTTTTACATCTATACAGGTCTATAGAGGTCGACAGTTAAAAAATATGTTTTAAGTTAATCTGTTTTGTGACTTTTTTTCTTATTCGTTCCACGTTACTTGGGATTATAAAAATGTGCACTGCCTGCATTTTGAAGAAAAAATAAAAACATGTCTAAAATTGAGTTAATTTAAATGTTATACAAAGGATTGATTTAAGTTTAGTGCTACTTAGAATCTACTTTATATTTACTCCACTAAAAATTAAACAAAGTTGTAGTGACTTGGGTGATCCTTAAACTTAAGGACTTCTGATAGTGCAATGGTGTTTTTTTGGTATCTGAAACAATAATGTAGATAGTATCTAGGCGAAGAAAATCGCCACATATACTTCCTCTACAAGTTCAAGTTTAAGTTTAGTCATTTTTTAGGACATCTCTTAGCATTTTTGCCATCAAGTTTTCTAAAAAAAAAAAATCCAATTTCTGGGTGTTTTGAAGACTACCTAAAATTGTTGGTCCAATTATAAAATTTGCGAAGGAATAGATAAATTTTCCCATTCATTCATGATGGATTTAAGGGAGCAGAAATATACCTGCACTTTCTGTAATAAAATGATTAATTCTTTCTTTCAAAATTTCGAGATGTTATTTTTTAGGGAAATGTTCAGACACATAACGTTTCTGTTTTAAGGCTTTTACACACGCTCAAGCAAATCTTGGGACTTGTGCATGGCCCAGCCGTTTAATTTGCATGAGCGTGTGTAGCGAATGTGGGAACTTGAGTTGAGAGAGCATAAATGAATTTGGCCAAAACTATTGCGTACAAGCAAAACTTATGATTTTACTTTATAGAATTAAACTAGACAAAATCGGATATTAACTTTTGCGTCCATTAGCAACGAATTTTATTCAAATTTTAATTCATTTCTATATAGCATAGTTGTCAGGTTGTTTGCTTGTACGCTATTGGATTCGTCCGATTTCATTCATGGCAGATTTCAGTCTCAACTCAAGCTGAAACGGCCTTTAGAGTTAATCTGAGAAAAAACTATAAAAATTTATACAACAACAAAAAAAAATTCTATTCTTCTGATCAGTTGATCAATGATCAGCTGTTTTGTGTGATTTCGATGAATAAGATATTCAAAAGCGTTCCTCTTTCTAATAGCATAGTGTATGTTAGTTAATCATAACAAAGTGTAGCATTAGTGGATCTATGTGTGTCCACTGGTACCACCCTTATTTTATTAGCTTTGTGCATTTTTTTATTTATTCTATACAACGATTCCACACTAAACCGATCACCTTGAAATTCAGCCATATCCGATTTGGATGAATTTTTCACAGTTTGTATAGAATACAAAAATAGCTCACTCATATATTTTTGTTTCCCTCTACCACGCCCCACCCCCCCACTAGAATGGTTGGTAATTTCATGATTTTACGATAATTTTCAAAAAATCATTTCTCGAGAATAAAGCAACCGATTTCTCTGATTCAAGTGCCAAATTAAAGTTAAAGGGTGAAATACAATGATGTCGATACAACATTTACGACGACAAATTAAATATTGACTATATACGGGAATACTACTATGCTTCTGTACCCAATGAGGCCGCCCAAATTTATCGACGTAACCAAAGCTGGTAATAAATGAACTTTTGTCGTATGTAGTTTGAGTCTTGCGGTTCTAATTGTAAAATGCTTTACTTTCCCACTAGCACTTAATTACTTTTTCCAAAATGGTTTACATGAAAAAACTAATGTTTTTATTAAATATTTAGTCAGGCGATATTTTTGCAACTTAACACTGGACAATTCAAACCGTCTTTCAGACAATATACTCGTAGTTACCTACTATCGAATCGTCCAAAACTTTTTAATTTTTGTACCATGCCCATCATGTTCTTATTTTATACCCTAGATGAAATCTAAAGGGTATACTAAGTTTGTCATTCCATTTGTAATACCTCGAAATAATGATGGTAGAGCAAAATGGATTGGACACCCACGCAAAGTATTAAAAGTTATTTTGATTTTTGCATGTCCGTCCGTCTGTCTGTCCATCCGTCTGTCCGTCCGTCCGTCTGTGCGCACGAAAACTAGAGAACGCGTATACTTCGAGAGCTGAAATTTTGAACACAGACTTTAAAAAAAAAAGTAAAATTAAGTTCGAAAATGAGACAAATCGGGCAACTCCTTCGTGGGGTTGCCATACAAAACTTTCGTTTTCCACTATATATTTGGACACTGCCTGAGAACGTATCGATATAGAGGGCTGAAATTTCGTACATGCTGTTTTCATTGTACTAGCAAATAAAATTTAAAAAATGGACTAAATCGGGCAACTCGTTCTTGGTGTTGCCATATAAAAATTTAGGATTTTTACGTATGCTGTGAAAACGATCAGTCCAAGACATTTTTATTGTACTAAAAACTCCTTCAGAATATGAAATCCTATAAAATTGGTTATAATAATTTTTTCTGTCCGACAAACCGTTCTAGAAATATATGCGCAAAATCACTTCAAAAATCAAACTTGCACATAAGGGTGACAATACGAAATTTCTTACGGGCATTCATCTAGGGTATCATAAGAATTGGTCTTAGACCAATTCTAGCTTTTTTACTTGTTCTTTTTTAATTTTTTATACGCTTCGTGTGCCAAGCAACGTACTTTCAATATACATATTTAATAATAGTTTTTTTTTTTTTTAGTTTCCCCATTTTGTCAATAAACATAAAATTTTAGCTCCTTTTGATGACAACAAATATAAGAATGTCGCTGTCATTGTGTTAATTCGATGACATCTATGGCGACAGTGTCGCTATAAATTCCATGTCGGTCTCATTGTATTTCGGCATTAATGCTTTATATTTTTCTAAAAAACATACGGCAACACAGAACGAATCTATTTTTTTTTAATAATAGTATTTTTTCACAAAAATATTATTTACTATTAAAATTTGGAATCTATAACCCTTTTGTTTTTTTTTTGTTTTTTGTATTTATGTATATTTTGGAGCCTAATCTATCCCTTTGCCAAAAATTGTGGTGGTGCTCCGCCTCGTTTTGGAGATATAAATTTTTGAGGTGATCGTATACCTACCTAATGTAATGCAATATGGGAGCACTACTACATATGTTACTTAGAATATATGATAATATTTATTACAAATTCATATCCCCAAAACGAGCTAAACATCATAAAAATTTGTTGCACTTACATAGATAGATAAGGGTTCTAGCTTCAAAATAAAAATACAAACAAAAAAGTGCTAGAAGTCCTCAATAGTAAATAATATAATTTTTATGAAAAAATACTATTATTAACAAAAAATTGAATTCGAAAGTCAAGTACCAAGGTACTAAAGCCGACGATCAAAAACGTCCATGAAGAAATTTTGAGTTCACTCTCGTGTAGATAGCAGGCAGTTTTCAGAGTTTCATTGGTGACCTGATGAGATCAGCTTGTTACTGCTGATCGAAACGCATTACACACAGTACCTATTCTCTCAAAGAATTATGGAATCTTTTGATCTTCGACTTTATGCCAGCAACTGACAGTACCTCGGTACTTGTCTTTTAATTTTCTCTGCTCATATGCAATAGGCTGAGAATTGCCTGTAGACTCGTATATTGTACGAATTACGAAAGAGTAAGAAACTCATTAGGACTTTTTAAAAAAGAATTTGCTTGCTTGCTATTATCGTATTATTTTATACCAAACATAAAATATTTAGTTTCATTTGGCATTTGAATAAAAAAAATCGGTTGCTCAGCTCCCGAGATATGATTTCAATTATATAAAAGTACGAAATTTCTAACTCTTCTAGTGTTAGGTGAAAACAAAAAAAACATTGTGTGAGCTATTTTTGTATTCCATACAAACTGTAAAAATTCAACCCAAATTGGATATGGTCGGCTCCTAAACCTGTACAATTTGATAGTTTTTCTGTGGAATCCTTGTACACTCTTAATTATGCAGTCTACTCCTTCCAGGGCTTAAGATATCGCTTACTTAGTCGGGTTGTTCTGGTAAAAAAATTCCTTTCGGAGCAATATATTTTAAACTCCTTATTGATTAGGTCCTCTTAGAGAAAAATTCCGTCTAATTTGAAGTAAACGCTCCACACTGGAGCGTTATTATACCCTAAGCAGACGGACAAAATCAATGATCATTCGTTCGTAATTGATTTTTTCAAAAATCAAGTTATCCAAGATTTTATGAATTAAAACGAAAATCGTGTCAATTTTTATACGTAATTGACAGCACATTTTTAATAATTAAAATTAAAATTCAAAGGTAAAGCGATTTTTGAAAAGTTCAATTACGAACGAATGATCATTGATTTTTCCCGTCTGCCTGGAGTTTTTGAAATAAATGCCTCAACAAAATTGAAGCTACATTTGGAGCTAAATTTTATTTTATCTTTTATTCTCTTTGATAATAATAGAAGCCAGGTAATATTTTAACATGTATCCTGTGTCAAGTAAAATTTGTTATTAATTAATTGCAAATAGATTTTTTTACTTTGTGCCCCTTTTATTAATCTACTACCAAGTTATATTTCCCTATTTTTCATTCTTCAATTCGGTAACTAATTAGATGTTAAGGGTAAAAAGTGTATATATGTAGCTGTAGTAAGGCCTCACATTCACCTGGACCAAATGAATCTATTGTGAATCTCTGTTTATCTTAATTCCATTCCAGCCTTAGGATCCTGATGACGCGAAGATGTTTTTTTTATTGAATTAGAGTACGACACATTAGGGTCTATTCATGTACTTCTTGGGTTAATTCGTTCTTGGACTTTTCTGGGTAAAAAGCTGTTATAATACTAATTTTATTTAATTAGTAAAAATTGTGGCCCAATTTTTAGGCCACAAATTGGTGTTTAAAATTGATGCCAAAATTTGATGGCAAAATTTGATGGCAAAATTTAGTCACAATCATCACTTTGACAATTCTCAATTTCAAATCAAAATTTATGTGTGACAGTTGTTACATAAGTTACCCCGGTTGAGTTTTTCCTTGGGTGGATTTGGACTAAAACTTTATAAATGTGGAAGTGTGACGTCAGCATTTTTTCTCCTATTTTGTCAGTACGTGAGTAGCTTTTGGATGAAAGTATCTTACATTTGACGATTGTCACAAATTGACAAATGAGGTGCGCCAAATACGATATTAAGCTATATTACCTGCCTTAATATTTTTGCTGGGATAATACCTTGAAGATAAAGTCACTTAAAGGTCCTATAATTACTCCGCCCTCTGATTTTCTAAGAATAAAGAACTTTTCTGCTATATCTCCATGAGAGAATGACTAATTCTTTTGCTTATCGATGTCCTTGAGTTTAGTTCCAATGCTGGGCTAGTTATTCTTTTTCTATTTATACTCTTTTATTAGAATTATTTTAAGGCGGTTTTTTTTTTTCACAGAATGACTTGTTTAGCTTGATCATTAGCAATTTCGTTACTATTGTCATGCCTTTCATATCCCCGAACTCATACCTATTAGGATAATTTTATTACTCCTTGCTAAGTATTTGGGTAAATGACGGCAGTAACATACAAAACCATGATTCTACGCTATAAGACCTAAGAACCTTGAATGTAACCTGGTTGTCTGGAAGATAAGTTGTAAAGCCACTGATAGTTCCTTATCTCTTTATTCTATTGTTAGTACTTCCCAGCAGTGGAATACACTAGAAGATTTACCTATGGTCTTTGAAGTACGACGTCTGTTATCATATTACAAAACTATCCTTTTTATAATTTTTTAATTCATGGATGGCCAGATGATTTATTAGTTCATTATTATTGGCGGTTCTTAAGCATCACTCGAAGTCTTACATAACTTTTGCTTCGAGTCCGATATTTTTCCTGTGAAGCGCCCAACAAAAATAAAGCAATCATGCAGCGACATTTTAGGTAAACGTATATTTGAAGTAGATTCTTATAAGTACTTAGCATATCTTGAAAGTATTTTTTCTATATTATCAAGAACCGAAACAATTAAAGATAACTTCTTTCTTGTAAGCCGATATTACATATATTTTGTTGAAGTTCATGTTAAGGCACCAAAATTCTTCGATAGTTAGACTGCTCTGTATTGAATTGAAGATAACCTGCCCGAATAATACTTACTAAGTAGCCATGTACTGAAAACCCATTTAGTTGAGTTAAGATGTATATACCCGAAAGAGTGACTGGCTCTAAAGGAGTTCTTCAGTACGTTGTTGAAAAAAGTCTGAAAAATATTGTCTCCTCTAAAAGATTTACGAGCCTTGAATGTATTAACAACTCATCTAACCTTATTATGGATAACAAATTGCCGGAGGTTTTTTCCTGTTCAGTTTCCTATTTAAGCAATTCTAAATATTGAAGTTCCCTAATCGAACAAGATTTAAAATTTTAAATGTTACAAGTTTTACCGAAACTGCAAACAATACAACGGAAAATTTACCTGACACCGCTATACTTAGATTCTCGCGAAAACATAGTTTCTAGTATCATAGAAATCCGCAAATGGCTAAGTCATCCATTCAATTGGATATCTCAAACGATATGCTTGTCCTTTCTACATAGCTTGTAACGGTTTCAAGGCGGGTAGAAACTCTGTAAATTATTGTTGCATTGTTTTCATCAGCGAAGGATAAGAGCTCAATTTATCAGCAACGTAGCAAAGTGCAATCGAATTAGCTAGCGGACGCTGCCATATATTCAAGACAAAAACATATCACAAATCTAGCAATAAAGTGGTGCTTATGTGTTTGTCCATATAATTGTAGGTAAATGGTCTGATTATCATATATAGTATAAATCATAAAATCGACTAACTAAAACCTGACAAGTGAAGTGCCTGCGAAACAGAATTACAGATTTTCGAAGCTCGCTGGTCAAAATTCAACTGATAAGGATGTATAGCATTTTTGTGATTAGATTAATAGTTATGCACACTACTTTAATCTGCAATCACTCCCATTAACATCCAAGTCGTCCATGCCATCTATTGTCTCCTGTAAGTTCCACATATCATAAGAACGTTACTGAGCATGTGTCTGTTATCAGAGTGCTAAAAGGTTTCTTGTACGATCCATTCAACATGAAGGTATCCTCCAACTCAATATCAGTATCACTTGCTCCAAGTTAATGACATTTTTCTTGAAGAGAGGCAGCCAGTTCGTGTGGTTATATAAAATGTGTTCTAGATTCGACAATATCTGGAGATATCCACGAACTGTAAATGCGTGTAGATCAGCATAAAATATTCCACATAAGCTTAAAAACTGAACTAATTCTTCTACAGAAAAGTCGGTTTTCGATGCCGAATCTCCCAGTGCATATATCCATATCAGAAAAATTAAAATATCTACTCTCAAAACACTCTTTAGAATGCACGGCAGGCAGAGCATGCTTTTACCGATTCATCCCACCTCCCCACCAAAATGATTAGACAATATTCGCTTGAAGAAGTCTTACAAGGCCTACTTCAAGAAAGAGTCTTTGATTTTAATATTATTTAATACGCCTGAGCCATGAATTTACATTTCAAGAGATTCGCTGTCAAAAGGTTCAGTTATACAAAAAGACAATTTTTTGGAGGTATAACACAGCGGAGAATTTTTTTTTACTCTTTGTCTGTTGGTAACCAAATAATAGATTAGATTAGCCGCTAGAAGTGACTAGCCTGATTCACTTAGACCTCCAGGGAGCAGAGCTGGGCATACTTAAGTAAAAAAAGACTTACGTACTACTTAATCTACATTTTCGTTACTTAAGACTTATTACTCAATACTTTTGAAATGCCCTATTTAGTACTTGGATATAATTACTTGCTTCTATTTACTTGTACTTAAGACTTAGTTTTGTACTTAAGTACCAAAATTTTTAATTAAGTATTTCTAAGTCTATTAAGTACCTACAAATATCTAACTCTTCGTAGAAAAGCAAACACAGTTTCTAGCGCATCTCTTTTTTGTTGGGTTTTAAAGTACGCAAAGAACCGTAAAATTATGTGCCGTACTCACGCGTCAAGGCAGAACCTTAGACAAACTAATAACATACAAACAAGACTGGGCAAGTAGAACAAAAACCAATAACGTCTCGCTCGAATATAAAATCAACGATGCCTCGGCCTGATGTAGGAAAGGCCTCAATTTTTTCTTAGTAATTTACTGGATATTTTTGCCTTAGAATTTTTTTGCATTATTGGAGGCGACAATGGGTGCTTGGGCTTACTTCTAAAAGTTTTTGTGAGTGTAGCAATGAGAGGTGAAAATTTTACTCTACGTGCAGCGCCGAAAATGATCAAAGACTATAAATAGTAGTAGTAGTTTTCAAAAGGTATTAATTTATTAATATCTATTAACTGAACCCTATAAACTTCATTATACTACTGCCAATGTACAAAGATTCTGAAAAAGTACTTTAAAAAGTACTTCAAAAAGTACTCAATACTTAGTTACAAGTACTTTTCATACATGCTGTACTTGTACTTACGCTGAAGTACTCAGTCCCTCGGTACTTGCACTTGTACTTAAGTACTTTTTCTTTGGTACATGCTCTGCCAGGGAGTCTATTGACCTTATGGGATAGCCTTTAAATCCACCATAGATCACTCTTGCTTCCCATAGAAATCTCATCAGAACTCTTTACTTTGCAGCTACCCAAGACATAAAAAGAAGTGGCTACCTAATAGCCTTCCTCTTTTAGTAAAGTACTCGATTTCCTCAGAATCCTTACATCTCCTACAAAATATGTTTGCCGCTATTCCCAGTCTTCTAGCATTGTCTCCTATGACCCAGTGACTCGTAGTGACTCGCTCAGTACTATCCATTTCAGAGCACTTTTTGGCCAGCTCATTATCCAGCCGTTGCCTTGGATATCCCTATGGCCAGGTACCTATCGTAGGGTCATCTTGTGATGTGTAGTCAATTCCTCAAAGCTGGTCTTGCATAGCTGTACAAATTTTGATTTTACTAGCACAGCCAAGCCAAATAATAAGAGAAGCATTAAAATTAAAAAAAAGAAAAATAACAAAAGGTAGACTAAACGAAATAAAAAATTCTATACCTACGTATTTCGTCCAAAATACATCACCCGCTATATCTAATTACATCTAAAACCTTTATTGAATATAAAACAAAAAAATCTTAATTGAAATTTCATTTCACAATTAAGATAAGAATAAATTACTTAGCCCACTCTTGCCATTCAACTATTATAATATATTTAAACCACATATCCTATTCAAGTCGACGACATACCCCAGTCCAAATAAAGATAACCAACATTCAAAACAATAAATTCCTCCCATATGAGAAAAAATTGGTTCACATTTGTTGATAATCTTAGTTTTATAACCTAACTATAAGCAGAAGGAGGAAAGTAGTATAAGCAAAACAATCTTATACTTAATTAAAAATTCGCTTCAACAATATTCAAGTGCGCATGCAATTTGTATTCAATTATAAAGGTTACGATTACGCAACTGAAGGTAAAACTTTTTCTCATTCGAACCATAAAATCATACACCTTTTAGCTTATACTTCCTTCCCATGCAATGTCTGGAAATTGAACAACATTAAATCTTGTCTTACCTTTTATAGTTCTTCGATTACGTTCGCGTGCGCCGACTTACCTACATACAAACACGAACACAGGAGAACAATTGAACAATGCCAAACGACAAAAACATAGACTGCCAGCAGTTATGAAGAACACACTTCAAGAAATTTAAGCGATAGAATCACCGAATAAATAATCTCCTTACCGTAAATAGCATTGGCTATAAACGCTAAATAAATTGCCAATTGATCATGCTCTGTAAAAACATAGTCATCGTTGTATATATGTATGATGTATGTACGATCTGATTACATTATATATATATATACATATGTAATGTACATAAAGTTGGAGAAATATTGGATCAGAATGAGATATCACAAAACAAAGTTTCATCCCGTAACCACAAGACACATTTAGATCGGATCAAGAATCGATTTCACAAAAGGTCGTACGATCGTGTCCTAGTGATCTTCAATTCTTGCATATACTTTCTGTGGTTAAACTAAAATCAATTAACCTCAAATTGTAATTCATATCGAATTTCTGAATAAAATTTAATGAAAAAAATTTCATTTATCGAAAGAAGAGAGAAGATATAGAAAAAGAGAGGGAGGGCAGGAAAAAAACAACACCATGAATCAAATATTGTCAGGGTAGTATATTTTCATAGGTCGGTCTCCTATAGTCTAGGAAGGCATAGATAAAATGTTGCGCATGCGTAGGTCGATAAATATATTACACCGCAACAGTCCAATGTTCCAATTCTTTGCTAACCAAGAAGTTGTGGTAGATTGAGTGAGTTATGTATGTTCCCTATATAAACAGTCGGAAATGTAGGTCGTATATCGGTTTTTATAGGTCAACGTATTGAATGATATCTCTCCAAGCGATTCTGCTCGTTAGCGATACTATCATTTGGGCTATTGTTATTGAATTCAAATTCATAATTTGTCATCTTAATCTGTTCTGGATTAAACCTGTTCAGTGTACTACTTAAATTTATGTATGTATATACGGAGGCGCCAACGAAATTTCAATAGTCTGAATATATTGAAAGGCACTAGATATGGTGATGGTTGTTTTGTAAAAAAAAAATTAACTTCCAGTAAAAGTTAAGCAAGACTGAAAAAAATTTTAAGCTTACGACAATTATAATTAAGTCTTATAATTTATAGCTTTATTGGTGTATTTTGGAGCCTGAGTGCCTACCACCTACGAATAATTGAGCCTTTTTTTAAGCTATTGCAATTCTCTATGGAGTATGCAAGTGGTGCACAGTAACAGTTAGAGACAAGAGTGTTGTCATCCTATGCCACCTCATACTTACATAGTAAAACCTACCCTGGTAGACATATCATGATGAGCTCATCAATGAGCTCCTCATGAGTAATCAGATGAATGTCCTGATGAAATTTTGTTCGCATTTGAATCAAAACCAGGAAAAAAATCATTTATTTACTTATTCACAGATAGTTTTCTTGGCGATTATTTTGGGATAGTGTACATGAGATATTGCATCTCTTTCTCTTACTCAGAAATGTATACTCTGCTTCTCCTTTGTGCATTTTACAATATTAGATGAGCACTTCGATGAGTACCTACATAATCTAATCTCCTTTGTGCATTTTACAATATTTGATGAGCACTTCGATGAGTACATAATGAGTGTCACGATGAGCTTATTAATGAGCATTTCAATGAGTGTCACGATGAGTTCATAAATGAGAATCTGATTTTACGATTGATTTCATATATTTTTCCGAATTTAAACGCCGGTTGCAAATCAAAATTTAGGACGCTGGCTGAGGCGTAAGGATTTGGGCATAAACTCTTATTCAGCATGTGGGCAAACAGACTTCCCGCGGAGGAACAAATCACAAAAATCAATTCAAATTTTCCTAGTAGAGATGTCGTCTGACACGGTGATGACAAGACTAAATATTTTCTTATTACTGGTTTAATATATAGGGAGCAGTTTCATGATATCCAATGAGCCCTTCGATGAGGTTTAATGAATGCTCAACAGAAGGCTCATCGGCACCTTGATGCTTTTTAGTTAAATTAGTATTGGTTTACATAATAATCTACCCCTTGTTTGACAAGAGACAAGGTAAAACTGTGAGCAATTTCTGCCAGGGTATAGTAGGTCCTAATAAAAAATAGTTATTATTTTTTTTTAACGTCCATGCAAAAATAAGAGTAGGTACTGCAAGTAGTGAAGAGCCCATATGAAAAGTGAATATTTAATCTCGTCTCATGCAGGCAAAGCAAACCTTTTAGACAATATGGACAGACTGCATGTTGTGGCTTGTATGTGTCATGCTCAAGAAAACTGATATTTCGGAATTTTTGCTTCGGTTTTTTTGTTTATTTACTATTTTTCCTTTTTGAAAAAGCATCAATCAAGTCATCAAAACTAGTTTTTCCTAGCAAATCTAGGAATCTCAAAATCTTTAGCTCAATACAAATATGTCTAATAAACTTACAGACTGGGTTGGATTCGTGACAATAATTTCTTTGGAAAAAGCACAGATTAGATTCGATTGGCGCCAAATTGGCATAACACTATTTTTGTAGATCTATCTTGCCGTGCTGTAAAAAAGTGCCCGACTTTGAATGGCTTTTTCTTTTTCCCACTTCCTTTCAAACTGCAGCATCAAAAGTTGGTAGCGTCTGATTTTTCGTTTCTATGATATTAGGCGTATTGGTGGTAAGCGCGCTTAAGGAATGAATGACTATCCAACTTCAGGATTAATACTTTTATAATTTAATATTCAGGAATACTGGATTCGAACCTTCCCCCATACTTTCACATAAAACCTATTGCGGGTCTGCATATATCCATAAAAGACAAGGAAGCCACATTTCAGGCATATAAACTATGCCAATCAGCGGAACTGAGACAAATCTATAGAGTGGCACATAAGACCTGTAAATCTATTATTCAACGAGCTACCTTCCAACTCGACCAAAGTATTAGGCAGAAAATATTTACCAGTCGAAAGGGTAGTAAGAGTTTCTGGTCTGTTGTAAAAACAGTCAAGAACAACTTCACCAGTTCGTCTGTATCCCCTCTAGTTTACAACGGGGATGTGTACGCGAAATCATTGGACAAAGCCAATTTGTTAGCAACTAAGTTTGCTGTGAATTCTTTCTTACCTCCTTCTTCACAAACATGCGATTACAGTCAATGACCGTTACATTTCCACACAAGGGAGGTTTACAAATTGCTTGCGAATCTCAATGTAGCTACTCAGGTAACTAGGCCTGATGGTATTTCGCCCCTGGCACACAAGTTCTGTGCCTCTTCTCTAGCCAAACTTTTACGCAAACCTGTCCAATTCGACAAAAGTCTTTCCTTCGGCATGGAAACTTGCCCACGTTCAGCCAATACACAAAAAAGGAGAGGAAAGTGATTCCTCAAATTATAGACCACCAATTGCCCTTACTTCGATTTTTTCTAAGGTTTTAGAAACACTCATCAACACCTAATTGATGACGTATCTAGAAACTAATCACCTTATTATAGCAATCGCCAATACGGATTTCGTGCTAACATCACGCACATCACAAGAGCTGTTACCCGAGCTCAGCCTCATACCCTTGAAGTTAGATTCGGCCGTACCGTGAAATTCCGCGAACCCTTTATAAGTAGAACAGTGCTAATGTGAAACAGTTTACCATCCTCTGTTTCCCCCTTAGCTATGAACCGGAAACATTTAAACGTCATGCACACAGACACGTCCTTGGCTCAAACCCATAATCCTCAGCGCCCAAACCTTCTTTTTCTTTTCCTGCCAAAAGTGTGCTACGGCATCATAGCGTATCCTCTGACGACTTTTGACAATATCATAAAAGTGGTTTGGAGCATATCACAAATTTTAAATAGGCTTATTGCAGCATTTGTTAAGAAACAGATAAATATCCTCATTTTTCCTATATCCTTCGAGGTATTGTAGAGAATTATCAATTTATTGGGGCACGGCATCTGAGTACTTCGTCCTAAAGGATATTTTGTGTGGTTATTGAGGAGAGTTGAAGAAGAAGATGAGAGTTGAGATAAGTTCATTCACCGTTTTAGTAACATTGGCAAACCTGGTAGCAAGAGGTACATAGATCAATCCTGAATTAGGGTTTTAAAGGAGATACATTATAAAAGTGCAAGAGTATATTGCAAATTTTTTTATAGTAAAATTATATGGGACATTGGGGAATTGTGAGTCACACTTTTTCCAAGCTCGATAACTGCCACAAAAATCAAAATTTTTTAAAATTTCAAAATGGTTTATGTTAATAGGAAGGAAACCATAACTTTTAGCTTAAGCAGTATCTTGAAATTATTATCTGCTGAAAAAATCTGAGCGTTGGCAAAAAACATGCATTTTTGAGATTTTTAAAAATGTTGGGGAATTGTGAGTCACCGTCTGAATTAAGTGGAAAATCAAAAATATCGCTGTAAAATATTTATTTTATGGTTGGAAATTACATAACAATTAGTTTAAAAAAATATATAAAAAGGAAGGTATTAAAATTATTCGGATTCGCAATTCGGGCATGTGAAATAGGCTCCAGTACTGACGCATTTCAAATGAACAGCTCGATCGCATAAATCGCAGCGAATGGAATTGTTTCGGTTCAATTTCTTCGGCATATCCAACCACTCAACTAATATTCTGTTGGAATTTGCATAAAAAATTATAAACACGCGTTAAAAATGCGATATTGGCTTGAAAAATGCCAAAGATGTTGTGGCTCACAATTCCCCAAAAAAAGTGACTCACAATTCCCCAAACGTTTTGATTGACAAGAGGGCCGTGTATGATTCGCTCATTGCATGTTTATGCGAAATTCCTTTTAAAAGTTGAAATGTCGATGCCATAAGATAATTATGAATATATTTACCTGAATCGATTCTCTGAAAATCGTTGTCACATCAATGCAAACAGAAACGCTCGGAATAAATATTTTGAGAAAATGAGAAAATTTTCCAAGTGGTTGCCGCACTTACTACTTATTCAAAAGCAACAGAATTTTTTCTATGTGTTTTTAAAAAAGAATAATATTGTACTCGATCGATTCACTCTAAATTATTATCTACACCACACTTCCGGATAAAACTGTCAACTTCCGACTTAAAGTACTGGACAAAAATACCGGAAATCAGAAGTCTGGAAACTATCTCACATAGCATTTATTTTATCTACAGATCTTGGACGCGCAAGAAGTTTTACTAATGATTAATTACCATCGCATACTGAACACTCCTATTATATCCAATTTTCTTTTAAAATTGTTTGCCTTAAATCATTTTGTAATCTTCAATTCGCATTCGCTTGTTTTCCCCATTTATATATTCTTCACAGCCCCAACTAGCAAATCTATTTAATCGCGTGCGCATGCGCATTCCTATCACCACCTACGAAGACAAAACGTGCATTCTAATCATGCACTTAACAATGTCGTCACATCTCATAGTCATGGTCATCGTATAACCACACCACCTACAATGGTAAACTCGACGTTCTAACATTCTACCAACGAGAACTGGTCTTTTCGTGATTAAATGTAGACACATGCTCCAGAATAAAATTATATGAATATGTCTGTCCTAACGGGCGAAAATCAATTCGTGACATCTTTGCAATGCACCTTTCTATAAGCCTTTCCATATAGTCTTTCAAGCACCTCTAGGTATTAATCATTCAAAGACACAAAAAAAAAGAAAACAAAAAGAACATCGCGATTTATTTCTTCACAAAAATTTTCTATTTGAATTACAAGCCAGCAGAAAAGTGTCGGATGAAGATTCATCCCACGCTTTAATAAAAACGTAATCAATTTAAATGTGGTGTAAATTCGTGTATGTAATGAAAATTTTACCGTGAATCTAAAAAGAAAAAAAAATATTAAAATTTCAGCAAATTGTGTGGGACTTTTATTCTTTAATTCAAGTTCAAATTGTTTCTGAATGTGAAACAAAAAATATCATAAATAGTGAGAAAAAAGTAAAAAAATAAAGTGGGAAATTAAAAAGAGAGGGACCTAAAACAACTTCTTGTAAAATTCATATTACGATGGCAACAGACATTCTGTCATCAGAGATGAAATCACGTTTACATTTAAATACAAAAACTGTCGGAGCTGATCGAATTCGGAGGGCAAAAGAAAATAATGAAGATGTTGCCGTCTTAAGTATGTTCCTACCAAATGCGTCAGCTGTTGAAGAAAATCGAAATTTCCGTTGTGCACTTGGATTAGATTGTAGACTTGGTGATTCAAGAAAATCTACTGCAGGTAAATTTAGTATAAAATATTTGTAATACCTAAATGATTCATAATTGTAATTTTAACATCTTAAATTTGTTTCGTGTTCAAACTCATTCTATTACCATTTTTACAGGATCTCTAAATGTAAGTTTCTGGAAAAATTGTTAAACATAATTATTTTAAGATGAATTCTAGTTTGGAAAACAGAATCGGTCCATTTAATGAGCCCTGAGGTATACGAATTGCAGACTTTTACTTTAATATCTGCAAGACTTTGTTTATTTTCATTTTAAGTCAGAGTTTTTGCAGTGAAAAAATATTATTGATGTACTATTGACATGAGCAAAGAATAAAAAAGAATAGGGTAGAGTCGTAAGCCCCCCCCCCCCCACCCCTACGACTCTTGCTGTTGTGGATATAAATGGTGTGATTATTACAAAATTTCCATTTGTAGTCGTTTTAATATTTTGTTGATATTTTTTTTTTACTAAAGTAACGAGGCGGAAACATCATAAAAGTCATTTTAAAGAATTGCAAATAAAGCTATTAACCTGATGTCATTGGTGGGGAGATATAAGCCAAACAAAAGTTCTAATTTTGTTCAAAAATAAAATAAAAATAAATGTATCTCACAAAATTTGTATAAACTACTTACTTTTACCCTCTTTCATATCAGTGCTGGTACCTTGTAATTTTGATAGAAGTAAATTTAGGGAGTATTTAAATACAAAAACTGTCGGAGCTGATCGAATTCGGAGGGCAAAAGAAAATAATGAAGATGTTGCCGTCTTAAGTATGTTCCTACCAAATGCGTCAGCTGTTGAAGAAAATCGAAATTTCCGTTGTGCACTTGGATTAGATTGTAGACTTGGTGATTCAAGAAAATCTACTGCAGGTAAATTTAGTATAAAATATTTGTAATACCTAAATGATTCATAATTGTAATTTTAACATCTTAAATTTGTTTCGTGTTCAAACTCATTCTATTACCATTTTTACAGGATCTCTAAATGTAAGTTTCTGGAAAAATTGTTAAACATAATTATTTTAAGATGAATTCTAGTTTGGAAAACAGAATCGGTCCATTTAATGAGCCCTGAGGTATACGAATTGCAGACTTTTACTTTAATATCTGCAAGACTTTGTTTATTTTCATTTTAAGTCAGAGTTTTTGCAGTGAAAAAATATTATTGATGTACTATTGACATGAGCAAAGAATAAAAAAGAATAGGGTAGAGTCGTAAGCCCCCCCCCCACCCCTACGACTCTTGCTGTTGTGGATATAAATGGTGTGATTATTACAAAATTTCCATTTGTAGTCGTTTTAATATTTTGTTGATATTTTTTTTTTACTAAAGTAACGAGGCGGAAACATCATAAAAGTCATTTTAAAGAATTGCAAATAAAGCTATTAACCTGATGTCATTGGTGGGGAGATATAAGCCAAACAAAAGTTCTAATTTTGTTCAAAAATAAAATAAAAATAAATGTATCTCACAAAATTTGTATAAACTACTTACTTTTACCCTCTTTCATATCAGTGCTGGTACCTTGTAATTTTGATAGAAGTAAATTTAGGGAGTATTTAGCTCTCAGGATAAATAGGGGAGTGTCGCCAGGTTTGGACATTCTTTTGGCTTTTGCCAGAAGAATTTGATCAATCAAAGCACATCTTTGGAAAGGTCTAGGAAAAAAGAACACTTTTGCTGAATAGTGCAGATTGATTGGACAAAAAGTGAAATGCTGTCTATGTTGACGAAAAATTTACTGAATCGATTGAAAATGACCTGGAAAATTTAATTGAATGAAATTAAAAACTACATTTGTTGCATTTTTCTATTTTTTTTAGCAAAATTGGCACATTATTCGAAATCTCATTTCCGGCAAATGTCCTTATATTGATGCATTTCAAATTCACTTCTTTCTTGCATTGTCCTAAGAGGGCTATTTCTACGCTTACTTAGCTGGTGTTTTATTGGCGGACTTCATTGGGATTGGTGCTGGCGCCTTCTAAGCACACAATCACAGTGGGTCAACCCTGACTACACAAAGTGGCCAACTTTGACGACAAGCGCCATTGCTGCATCACATGACACCACAATAAAACATGTTACTGGGTTGAATTTTCCTCTTGTTTTATTTCCAAGGATGAGTCACACAACAAATTAACAATGCTTACCTTGATGATTGCATATTATCTCCCCACTTGCTGGCCGTATTGCTGCTAAAAAAAACTTTTTTTGGAATTTCAAACCACTGAGTGTACAGCACATACTTTGCGTTCACGCTCCAAATCTGCAATGTCACAAAAAGTTTGCTGTTACTGAGAGAAGTTTTTCCGCGCTCGAAAAGTAGTGGCGCTAGATGGCCGATCTAGACGACAGGCCAACCCTGACGACATTCCCCTACATATATATATAACTTAAACTTAACAAGCATTTTTTAGTTAGAACTTGATTTTAAAAATAACATAAACTTTTCTTTATAAAGCCAAATGGTTCATATTGTAAAAAAAAACAATTTATAACAAAAAGAACCTGAGCACTTGCAGGTGTAATGAAACTTTTTCTTGATGGGCCAAATAGGAAATTCACTGATTATCTGTTGGGGCTCGGAAAAAACGAATGCAAAACTGTGGTTGGCTGCATCACTGGCCACAGCTCGATTTGCGCTGATCTAGTGAAGATGGATGTTATTGACAGTTCTGACTAAAAATAGAGCTTGTCCAACCTTTGTCCGGTACACCCTATGTAGATACTCTGCCCTCCTATCTACAAATAAGCTGAAAATCTTACCACATCTGGACCTGATGCGTTTCATTAAGACTGCAAGATGGTTTTGGTGAGAGGGCGTTTTTTTTCGTTCCTTTTCTTAAAGTGAGCTAGCCAATGTGCTATCTTGCACTGCGTGCTGGGGATCTTTCATCCGATTGCCGTTAATAAAAAATAAAATAAAAGAAAAAACAGCTAGTTCCACATGCTCAGCTAAAATTGTTGTAATCACATTCTCAGCTCTCCGATGATTTACAATGTCTGCCATATATCTTCTAACATAATCTTCATGATTCTCATTTTCATCTCAGATTCTAATGGTTTTAAAACGTAACTAACTAGTTTAGCTCCAGGCAAAATATCGTGTGGCAAATTGCTAATTTCTAACCAGTTGGATCTGTCACTTCAAATTGTTTCGCATCAAGAAAACCCTAAAAATGCTTACATCTTAGACGAAATAGTAGGTTCATGATTTTCTTATTGATCTTTGCTTAGGAAATAAGATCGTCAATAAAGGCGTTTCTATATCATCTCTTAAAGCCTTACACAACTCCTTTTTCCATAAGCTAAATCAAGGATGTAGTATTTGTTGGCCAAAATTACAGGATATTTTATCATCTTCAGACTTTAGTTCATCGATTAGGTGACTTTACGCGCTTTCCATTAAAAACATATCTTCTTCTCGCAAATATATTGTTTTACTTATAAGGGAAGAAACATGATTTATGCCAGTCAATGAAAAACTATATTGACTCATCCATGCGCTTTTTTAAGCACGATATTTCACTGGCAATACGAGGGGTGTTCTATTAGTTCGTGTAAAAATAAAGAAAACATAATTTTTTTTTTTTAAAAAACCTTCTTCTTCTTCAACATCATCTCCTTCCAAATCTATATACTTAGTCTAAGGATGCTGAAATTTGTGGGTCTCATCCATTTAATATGTTTTACCCAAGCTTTCAAAATAGACAGTTATTTCGCTGAAACAGTCAAAACGACAAAACCATTCTTACGCAGTTTTACTTGTTCACACTTTTGATCAATTGTGAACAAACGCGATACCCATATTCTATAGATAGTTTTCTCATTTACAAATGTTCGTGTAAAAATGCACGCGATAATTTAAGATGCCCCGTATCTTAGCAATCTTACGAACTTTCAATCTGACTATCTTCCTACATTTTATAATCGATTTTCTCCACAGTCTCTGTAATTGTAATAACCTCAACAGGCCATCCAAAATGTTCAGTAAAGTTTGTGCTTATATTATATGGTCACACCGAAATATATCAACCCACTTGCAAATATTTCTAATCAATAGAGCAGACCCACCATAATATTTAGCCAGATTCGCTTTGGTTTCCTACGGCGTTTTTCCTTTCCAAAGGTCACCAGTACACGAAATTTTGGGATATATAAGAAACGATTGAGACTTGAAACTTGGTGTACAAGAGATGTCGAAAATCAGAACGACCTTAACATTATACTACAGTTCCCTTCCAACTCTTTGATTTTTCACGAACTTTCTTACGTAAGTTAAAAAAACTCATGAGTGTCCGCTACATAAATTTTGTAAAAAATTTTACACTAAAAACTTAACATGCCACGTTGCCATATTTAATGTCATTGTATATAACCTAAATCTGAGGTATTCTTGGCAGTCTTAAATATAATATTTTTATTACTGGAAGACAAAGGCTCACTTGGCATTACTATGTACATTATGCGAAATTGTATCACTTTGTATATTTTATTAAAATCCTTTAGAAAATTATGCCTATACTATCGTTGTTACAATCTGATTCAAGTAGATATTTACAAAATTAACGAAATTCTTGTGCAATTAATTTTTCTATTTTAATCCAACAGATGGTAAAGTCGAAGCAACATCTGTATTCATAAAATTCACAACGAAAATCAAAATTTCCAATCTACATTTTTCCCTTAGTCCCATTAAATTATACAAAATCCTCGAAAATTGATTACTTACTCAAAAGTGTGAAAAACATAAAGTTAACTTAAATAGCCAATACTGAGGCGAATACTCTATGAACAATTGTAAGATATACCACCGCCGCCGCCGTACCACATTTCATATGGTAGAATCTGTAGAAATAAACAAAATTGTTGGCCTGGCCTCGATGAATTCGTCATCCCAAATAGTTTTCTTGTTTTTGCAAATGGGCAATAGAATTTCTTCATGTTTTGTTATAAAAATAAAATAAACATAGCACAGCAGGATCATGTTTGAACTAAAAATATTTCAAAGACCTGGTGAAAGTATTTTATAGATTCAGACACCGTACATACACATATGTACATATGTATACTACAGACTCACAGCACTCACAATCAGTTTTGTCCAAACAAATTGCTTGCTGTAATTCGACACTTTTGGCACAAGAACAACAAGAATTCAATTCTGTCCATTTAGCTCATAACGCAAGCGCATTTCTATATAAAATAAATTTACATTTTTTACATTCTAAATGAAAATTTTGTAGAGAATTGATGATTTTGATTTGAAGTGAGTCTGGAAAAAATTAGACTGGTTAAGGACATAATTTGTGCGCATATTTTTTTTTTATATCTCATAAGCTCTATCTGCGTTTATTTCCTGCAAAATTAATGAATATCAAATGAATTTGATTAAAAGCGTCTCATATGTCACAACCCCAGCGCGCAGAGTTCAGGCAAAAGTCTCTTTTTGTTTTTATGTTGGAATCATTTATTCTCTGACTCCCACATTTTCCTGCATTCAAAATGGCATACAAGTGTGTACACATATAAAAATATGTATATACTTCCCCATAGGCAGAATGAAATCATTTCATTGTTTCACTTATTTTTAGTAAGAATCCACTTGCGTGTGGGTTCCTCTTTCCTAATTCAAGGTCAAGTTCTATAACCCAGACAAAATTAGCACCAATATAAAACTTCAGGTTCACGAAAAAAAAACGCAATTCTTTTTCACTATGTAATTCTCGTCTCCCATAATAGCAGCATTTGATTAAAAATTTGCAAAGTTTCACTTCTCATTGCGAAAATTTACTTTGAATGAGACGATAAAGACTAGGTTCAATATTGATTGAGGAAACATTAAGTTAAATTTGTGTATTGACTTTCATTATATTTAAAAGACTATTTATGAAGTGAGAAATGAGTAAAGTAAACATAAAATCGGAGAATGTTTCTTTTATGTACTCTACCTACCTGTGACTGACATTTCATTTACGATGTTGATTTTTTCAAATTCTTGAAGAAGTTAATTTATACAAAATTACAAAATATTGAATAAGAAAACTTCACTGGCACATATTACTACAACCAAAATATGGAAAATTCATATCTGGCTCGAAGGACCAATCGAGGAAGAACATGTAGACCATATTTGTTTGGATATTATAACCATGCTGCCAAAACATCAAAGAATCCATTTTGGATGCCGTTCAGGGGTTAACTAGAAAGCGATGTTGAGTGAGGAGGAAGCATAGTGATACTGACTACTAACAATAGTGTTATGCATGCCTAATTTCTGATTATGGAATTTCAGTTGTACGCCTGAAAGAAAAAATCTGCCTTTACCAGGATTTCGATGCATTTGACAGCTAGACTATGACTGACCCTATACCAATAAAGGATAACTTTGCAAATCTCATCTGTTTTATAGAAAGATTACAGATGGATGTAAATGTGTATGTAGGCCAGAGCTGGGCAAGTATAAAAGAAAAAGTACTTAAGTACAAGTACAAGTATCGAAGGCCTGAGTACTTCAGCGTAAGTACAAGTACCGCATGTATGAAAAGTACTTGTAACTAAGTACTAAGTCTATAAAAAGTACTCAGTACTTTTGAAGTACTTTTTAAAGTACTTTTTTAGAATCTTTGTACGTTGGCAGTAACATAATGAAGTTTATAGAGTTCAGTTAATAGATATTAATAAATAAATACCTTTTGAAAACTGTAATATGTATACTAACCAGTGGCTACTATTTATAGTTCTTTTAGTTTTCGGTGCTGCACGTAGAGTAAAACTTTCAAATCTCATTGATTGCTACACTCATAAAAACTATTAGAGGTCCGCCCAAGTACCCATTGTCGACTCCAATAATGCATAAAAATTCTAAGGAAAATATTTCCAGTAAATTTCTAAAACAAAATTGAGGCCTTCCCTGCATTATGTCTAGGCATCGTCGATTTTATTTTCGAGCGAGACGTTACTAGTTTTTGTTCTACTTGCCCAGTCTTGTTTCTATGTTATTAGTTTGGCTAAGGCTCTGCCTTGACGCGTGAGTGCGATACATGCTATGACAGTTCTTTGAGTGCCTTAAAACTCAACAAAAAGGAGTTGCGCTAGAGATTGTGTTTGCTTTTCTACGAAGAGTTAGAAATTTGTAGGTACTTAATAGACTCAGAAATACTTAAGTAAAATCTTGGTACTTAAGTACTTATGTTCAAGTACCAAGTAGGGCATTCCAAAAGTATTGAGTAATAAGTCTTGAGTAACGAAAATGTACTTTAAGTAGTACTTAAGTCTTTTTTACTTAGGTATTGCCCAGCTCTGATGTAGGCTTATGTGCTCTTAGTTATTTTCTTTATAATATTGATAAAGAACAGTTTTAATTTAATTTTAATAAAGGTGTCAATTTTATCACTTGTATCTTTCACATAATTTAAAACGTCTTTCTTCTGATCTCTTTTGAGTTTTGTCTGTGAAATTGACATCTTTCATGCTTCATGTTTGTCTTGCAATTATAAAGCTCCCTACCACCACTAAAAGTCTCATCATGTACACAAATGCTCCATACAATTTTCTACTAAATCTGATCCTAGCTATCAACTTCTAAAATAGAATGCTCAACTTTTCGAATATACTGTATATACAGGATGTCTAATAGTTCAGGATGAACCTTGAAATGGGTGATAGAGAAGCTTCGCGCAAGCTGTCAAAATAATTCCACATAATTTCTCCTACGGAATACATCTTCATATGCCTTTATCAAAATTCAGTAGATTCAGAGCAGTCTCAGAACAGTTTTTAAAAATTTTAAAAAGATTTCAATATTTTCCTTAAAGAAAAAACTTTTTAAAGACTTGTCGTTTCCGATCCGAATAGATTCAATTTAATTAGGCCTATGATTGTACGAATAGACCAATGTTTTTTAGGAATTTTTATATGTAATTTCCTGGAAGGGGTCAGTTTGCATCCTGGAGGGTGCAGCCCCACCCTGGCCCCTACCTAGTTACGCCAATGCCTAGGTATCAGTTTTATTTATGTTCGGTAAAGAAATGTACGCTAAGACAAATAGTCCAGTCAGTAGGCGTTTTTGCCCTAAAAAAGGTGGGGTAGTTGTGATTTTTATATATGCTATTCAGTTCCGGGCACCGATGAAAAATCCATGTTTAGACCCTTGAGGGGGTCCGCACGGTCCGCCATTTTGGTTTAAAGGTACCAAAAATTATTTTTTTCAAAATAATTCCTCAACAGTTGATCCTACAAAAATGTATGAATATAAATTTGAAGAAGACTAAATTCCCTAAATTTTTTGTATGAACACTTTTTTTGTAAGTCTGATGTGTAAAGAGTTACTGCGGCGGAAACATGAAGATGCTTCCAAAAAAATGTATATAAGGTGTTTCGTACATAGGACAGGAGATGATAGTAATCACCTAGTCAAACAAAAAATTATACAACAAGCGGAGAGCATCAGCTAATCTTATCAAAATTCATACATTTTGGGAGTATTGAGTATGTGGAAATTATTTCCTTATCCTACTCCTTCGATGGTCTTTCGTGGCAACAACTAAAAGCAATTAAATATAATTTTTCAATTTATTTACGCTTTACATCTCAGGAGTCTGTCGATTTTGTCAATTATGAAAAATCTCTGTTGCTCTTTTATACTAAATAAAAATACCTAAGTAAAAGTATTTGATTTTGTTTTTTATCTGTAAAACAACTTTAAGAAAAACGTGCTGCTGTTTTTATATCTTCGATTGATTATTATAGAAGCAAGGAATTATGTACGATGAACTTACAGCTCCATAATTTTGTTACTTTCTATATTTATGGAGAGTTATAAATCTGTGACTTGTGACTGTGATCTGTGACCAGACTTACAAAAAAAGTGTTCATACAAAAAAATTAGGGAATTTAGTCTTCTTCAAATTTATATTTATGATATATTTTATGATATTTTTTTATTCGACGGTTGGACAAGCTATTGAATTCATAAACTTTGTAGATATGGACACTTATTCGTTTTTCCACCTACGCTGGCTAAAGTTTCACCTGCTAGGTCAGATTGTAGAAAGAAAGGTTAACACTAATAAACATTTATGCAAGAGCTACCTCCAAGCCACCGACCTCGATATCCTTAGAAACTATCGGAAAATTACTTTTTTGGTTTTCCTGGCTTTCTGTTTTTTTAACAAATACAAATCCTTTATGAAACCCCCAACTTTTAAGGTTGGGTAAATATGTGATCCGCACAACGAACTAGAAAATAAAACAATTTAAGATCACTATCACGTATAAAGGTAAACAATATAGAAAACTCTTCTTGTAGGAATACCTTTATATCCCGTACAACTCACCATGCCTTTCTCAACTAGCATATACAGAAACGAATAAATTCAAATAGTAGAGTTAAGGATGGTGAATTGGATTGACGTCATCGAATAGAGAAATTTTCCAACTGAAATTACAGAAACGAACTGCTTAACTGGCTCAACTTAACTTGACTTAACTTGTAAAAAGAAAGATTCAATCCTCTTGGTTCAATCATTATGTATCAAAACAACCTTGAAACTGGAAGCTTAAAATCTCTTAATATTAATGGTTTCCATCTTAAGAAGATACCCCCAACAGCCCGCCGCTACTGCGCTTAAAGATGTTTCTTTCACCTTTCCCAAAAGCATGGAGCCTCTCAAAATTTGTTTTTCAATTATTGTCTGATAAAGCAAGGTAAGGCGGATATAAGTAGTACCATTATCCAATATTCATACCAATCATCGTCGAAAAACTTAAAAAATAAAGGACATAGAAAAAACAAAAGAACTGTTTTTGGTTCTTACTGACCCGAATGAATCCAAAGTCAAAAAAATTTAAAAAAAATCAGTTTAAGTAATTTTCACAGTTTTTTACTATGTATTGTTACCATCTTTAGGTATGAATATGAGAGTCAAGTGAAATCTATTTTAATTGATCACTTGGGTGTGGAAAAGCTTTTTTTTGTCGATAGATACCGTACAATTTGACGGTAGCACAAAAAGAGGCTGGTATGAACGGGTGAAATAGAATGCTTGAAAAAATGGAAGCAAAATTGGTCAAATTTGGCTTACAACATCATAATATAGTTGATGAAACCTGAATATATTCCCTTCTATCCAGAAATTAAACCTCAAATTGACTTAATGGATTTTTCCTGGTGAAATCAACCGAAAACCAGAGTTCGACAATGGAATATTGATAAGAGAATGATCTCTATTTTTTATTCGATTTGGTACATATGCCCAGTTTTAATTCAATATCATTCTACGATCCCTACGGCATATTACAGTATCATTTGTTTGCCGACTATATTTGAAAAAAATTAGAAAAGCATGACCTCGGGTGATCATGATAACGCTTCTTTCCATCGCAAAGAAATGAGTTTTTCTTTTTCCTCACCCTACAGTCTCGAGGTCATTTCTGATGTGCCTTCAGATAAATTGATGTGATGCTTCCAAGACTAGCACCACCGGATTGTAATGAAAAGTATGTTTTTGCATCTGCGTACCTATTCCGAAAACCTTTAGAGTAACCCTTGTACCTACTTTTCTACAGGGCACTTCACAAATTATGATCTCCAATTGATCTTTAATTTGTTCATCTGGGCAAACTACGGAACTGTTTTTGTTGCATTATTAGCAAAACTGATCATACGCAGTACTTTTTCGTCTTGATTGGATTTTTAATTTTCATTTTAGAACACAAGAATAATATCCCAAGAAACAATTTTTTTTATATAGTAGTAACCGTAAAGTTTCCATTACCAAATTATATAACTTGAGTTATATAGACTGGTACTCGAAACGTCTTTGTAACCACTATAAACCCCTTATAGAGCTTAAATGGGGGATTATATAAAGGTTACCGTGACTTGATTTAGGTAACGTTATATAACTAAAAGTTTTATAAAATGAGTAACCAAAATATTCTGGTTACCTTAATATAACTTATTATATAACCGTTATATAACCCAAAGTGCTCTCGATTAATTTATTTTGGTCATAGCAGTGGTTGCGGTAATGTTTCGGTTACCTTTATAAACTTTGTTTATAATGGTGATGGTAACGTTTCCACAACGCTTGGAATTCTGAGACTGATTACTTTCAGTGATTGAAATGTTAGGGAAATTATTTTTCGTTACCTTTACAAAACAATAATATGCAAATATTTACGAAACCTATCTTGACATAGAATTTCGATTTTTTTTGTATTGTATTTTTATAATGTAAGGGTTTAATATTTTTACATTTTAGAACTACAATTTTTGGGCATATTATTGGTGAAATTCAGCTGCAATTGAAATTTTACTGTGAATATCATCATAGATACTTCCAAAAAATACAGACCGCTCCAAAAATAAGCAATATTTAATAATTTTAATTAAATATGACAAAATTTAGGATTTTCACTTATGTGACATTAATTCATAAAAATTATATAACATAATTTAGAAATGTTATGTACATAAAAAGATGTATTTTCTTCATATAAAAATAAAACGGAAGCCATATATCTGCAATTTAAAAAATTGGCTTAACCGACATTTGTTTTTTTATCTGTAATGGACACATGAAAAAATGGCGACTTGTACTTAAATGAACAAATTACCATTATAAAACTTTAAGTAGTTTTATATAAACTGAATGACCCTTATAAAACTTCTAGAATTATTATATAAACTAAAGGTACTACCATGCTTCGAAAATGGTCCTTATATACCCTTTAGTCATAATATGTAACCTTTGCTAATGTTATATATCTTAATTATAATCACAAAAAAACAGACAGTATTCTTATATACCCTTTGGTTATATTATGTTATATAAATAAAACAGTTTTATAATGGCTCCATTCGACACTAAAAGTAATTTGTTTTTATAACGATCTCCGTAGTTACTAAAAAAAATTTTACGATATTTTATAGTGGGTATATATATTACCGAAAGTTCCCAATTTTTATTAAAGCCACCTAAATTACTGAAAGTTGTGGAGTTATATAAGGATAACCACGGATACCGCAATAAACACTTATTACCAATAAGTTTATAACGTGGTGATCAAAACAATTATAAAACTTTCTTATATACCTTCTAGTAATGGTTACTCTATGTTATATAGATCGGTGATTGAATCATTTCCATCACCAACTTATAAAATCTTTAGTAACTTACTTCCACGATAACCATTAGTAACCTAAAAAACTCTAATATAACTACATCACCAATTGGTAATATTATAAAACTCTTATATAACCACTGAAATTCTTATATAACCGAGTAACCATTATATACCCCTAATAAAACTACCCATCACCTTCAGTCACCAAAAATTGGAAAAATTGTTACTTGGGATTGTATGTATGCTTCTAGAAGTGATCGAGCTTGCTATGTTGATCTTTTTGCCTAGAGCTAAGGTTGTGATATGGACAGGTTTTTTTCGCGGATATGATCAAAGTGATGGTTTTCTGTTTTTCCTTATTTTGTTTTATATACGTATATTTTTGAAAAATCTAGATGGGAAGCACGAATTATTTAAATTAAGTGATAAATTCGTTATTTTTAACCCTATAATAATATTTTTGGATATTTTTATTAGTAATACCTAAAAAACAAATGGAAGAAAGAAAGACGAAATAAATAAATAACGAAAAAAAACTAATTAAGTAAATCTTTCCATGACAATACTGAAACGATCAGTGCCTACAAAAGATTTAAATTTCTCCGTCTTTCATAATTGAATTATCCCAAGAAATTTCAAACTTCCCAAAACCTACCAATTAACTAAGCTTAACTTACGTACTAAATTAATTCAGCATATTCAAATGTCCAAATGAAAGTAACATTTTCAAATTTCATACATATTTTCAAAACAAAAAGAATTGTCATCAACCGATCGCTAAAAAATGATAAAAATTTTGAATAATCATCATATGACCTCGAAAAACTTACATTTAAAAACAATTTCCCCGCTGAATGCATAAAACATAAATAGTAAATGAAACTTTCTGTCTTCTTCAAATGCATTGCCTCTAAGAGACGAGAAAACATAAATTTTTATGTTTCACACCATTTTACATAAGATCCTTCTGCCTGCATGATCTCTGGTTGATCACGTTAAGACCATCTTCGAAAATATTTAATCGACGTGATGTCATCATTTTGGTTTTGTGATCTCTATAAAGATGAGGAAGGTTGGGCGGGAGGCGGTGGCGGCGGCGGCGCTTGGTGATCAATTCATTCATTTTAATGGAAAATTTTCCCTCAATTAAACATTTTTCTAGTTCTGTCTATAATGTAACCGTAACGCACAGATCCTCTTAAAATAGATGTGAATTGGTGTTTTTTTTTGTACTGACTTGTTTTTCTTTATCGTTTTCTTATAACAAATCGATGTGCAACAAGTGATCAGATCAAGTTTTACCGCATCCATAGCCATATTTGAAGATAATTTTTACGATCGTTTGTTGAGGTCAGTCTTATTTTTCATTCAGGGTTACCGACTTGTGGGCTATGGAATATCTTCACAGATATCAACAAATGTTTTTTGTTTTTTTTTTCTTATTATTGTCTTACCTACATATAAACAAATTGGGAGATTTGTTAACATGTAATAATATGCATGTTTCAGTTGTAGTTATGCCTTATTTGTGTGTACTACTATGATAAAAGGTGAAGGTTAGAAGAAGTGAAATGAAATGAAAAACAACTTGCTAAATCTAGTTAATAATAAAATTATAGCATGATCTCTTAAGATATTGTTAGCTATACTAGTATTTGACCAATGATGAATTACTATAACAAATTTCAATTTCCGTATAAAATTAAGCAAGAAACTGAATAAAAACAAATGAAAATAGCCCATTCCAATGAAATTCTCAATGTTCTATACTTACTCTCTTAAATAAAAATCTCATCTAAATGACTTGGGTGCCTTGAATATTTTTGATTACCATATAGTAGGACCGCTTTCACAATTTACGCAACAATATGATTTTTTTCATTCGGATCCCTTATACGGTGAAGCTGAGTGAATGCAATTCTTAATTTATATTTACGGAAAAACCTATACCAGTTACCTGTACGAAATCCTACCTGTGTTACCTGTACATCATCCAAGGCAACAGATACTCTTAAAGGGCTTCTCATTGTCACATTTCGATTTGGGTGATCCAGCAAGACAATATCATCCAGGTTGTATACGGGGGAGGCAGTCTTTCAATTAGATCTGATTCCATTACTAAAGATGACAGATTTTTTAGTTTTTTTTCAAAAAGGCGGAAAAATAAACTTTTCTCTCTATTTTTTAATAATGTTTAAGAATTATTTTATAATTTTTTCCACTTTTTTAATTTCATGTTGATTAAAATAATTTATCATGAACTTATAACACTATTTTACAAACTACTTGAGATTTTCTAGTTTAGAGTAAAACCGCCGGATGGTAGACAATCGGTTGATGAGAATATCAAAATTTCTCCAGACCTTTTTTATCGCAATCTTGCTATGCTCTTTTTTATATGACAATTCCAAGCAATTTCACCTGAGGCTAAGCTCCCGATTAAGTGTGAATCATAAAATTCTTTTTTTATGTTTGGTTCATTCAAAAGTTAATAGCGGCTTTTGAAAACTGGCACTGTGCTTATATATGTTTCGTAAACAAACTAAAAAACTATTTTTCGCAATAAATTTAGATTTTGATTTTTTTTTTAGCGGGGCGAGTGTTCTTTGCGCTGCAGCCATAGTTTAGATTCGTGGAAAAATAAATAAAATCACCCTTCTGATGGAGTTAATCTCATCAAATAATCTTCTTTAGAGCTTCTAAGTTATGGCTATAGAAGCTCTTGAGTTACTTCCCAGCGGGAAATAGGAGCACTAAAATAGAAATGTAAGAGCGCTTCTTTGGAAGCTCGCTGCGCTTCCCCACCGTATCCTAGTTCATATCGTTTTAACGTGAGCATGTCCGCAGAGAGAAACGCTCAGCTGATGATTCTTGGGAAGCAGTCTAGGAGCGCTAATAGGAAATACAGAGGAAATCAGGATAATGGTTTTATTAAAATTTCAGTTTTTTTTCTGAATGCGCTCCGTTTAATTTTAAATTAAATTAATTTTTAATTAACCGCACACTTCATCTGACTACTAAAGAATTATAATTCTACTGCGTTTTCAGATGTTGTGGAAGCGCTTCCCATGACAAGCGCTTGACATATTTCCCGCTGGGTTACTTGCACCACAGATAAGTAATACCCAGATATTGAAGGAGATAGGATAGTCAGTTCATGCCCCGTATGTATTGACATCTTCAAGGTTTTTTGTACATTAGTTTTGGTTAAAGTATTTGCTAAAGCTTTTCAATATCTTGACAAAACTTCTATAGTTTTCACAATTTTTTCTTACTTTTCAAGCGCAGGCTGAAACCAAATTCTTCGGCTGGCCTGTAGGCTGGTACTGATGTTCAGGGATTTTGCCTTTGCTAAAAACTAAGGCTGGCTAATATATACAACATGGCTGACTCATGAGAAGCAGATTTTTAACATTGGTTTTCAAATCTCTGGGTATTAGTTATCTGTGCTTGCACATTTGCTTATTTTTCTAGATAGATTAGTGAATATTCCTCGTAAGAGCTTCCAAATAATGGCAAGGGAAGCACTTAAATTGTGCTTCTTTCCGAAACACTGGCAAATTATTTCAGACATACAAAATAATTATAGTCTAAGAGCTAGCAACGTTTTCGATAAATTACTTTAGTTCGGCTAGTTTTTTGATATGCCTTTCCTTACAGTATATCAATAGTCATGTGGCCCATCTGGCTGGCAAAAGGGGTTGCGTTTAACTGTACGAATTCCGTTCCACAGGTAAAAAAAGCAATTTTCAAAATGATTTTAGTGCGATTTTTTTTTCATTTGTTTTCATAAACATCGAAAAATATAAATTCTCTATTCGCAGACAAAATTACCTCGTTTTATTTTATTACGGCTGTAATTTTCATACGAGCTAGTTTAATTATCCAACCACATTAAATTAATTTGCCAGGCGATCCAGGCGATAATTCGGTTGCTCATTAGGGACCGGACCGATTTGAGCATGGTAAAGTGGGTTTTTTTTTGTCACGATGATGTTTTGCGAATATTTCATGAACTCAGCGAGATAACACAATTTTGTCCTATTATTTTTTTTATAGAGAGTTTCAGGAGCTACAGAAAAGTTTCTGGGCAAAATTGAGTTATCTAGCTCAGATTTGAGGATATTCTTGATAAAATCCTGGAAGAAAAAATCCACTATTATACAGCTCCGCTATTGAATTGGAGCTTGGATATATTTCCATGGGAAAATTAATAAAAGCAATCAATTTGGAATATAAAAAAAAAATTACAACTTTTATTGTGAATAAATTAACTTCTATAGATGTAGGAAATTTAGAGTGAACAATTCTCCAAAATGTGGTCACATATTGGACTCTCAATAAATTCTGCCGTAATTCACCGCTGCACGATGGATCGAAATTTCTGCATTTTTACCTGAAATTTTTCACTGAAATTTTTTGACTGATACCTATTAGAAAATAAATTAAATCTGACATCGTTGACTTTATTAATCTGCCGAGCTCCATATATATGACAAACAAATCTTTCCCAAGTGACAAATGCACTCTTCAGTAATTCTCATAATCGGTGGCAATATTTTGAAATGTAATTTGATAATCTTCCTTGTGTTAATTTGAAATGCATCAATTTTCCTTTGCGAAAAAAAGCTGGATTGTAATCACAACATGTCATGGCGTGGAAGCCTGGTAAAGTTCTAGATATGCACAGAAGGAACCAGAGTTTTGTACATATTTCATTTACATTGATGTACCGTTCACGCCCATGTTGATCCAAAGTTTGAAGGAAGCATTAAAATTGTCTATATTACCAAGGAGTATATTTATTTATTTATTTAGAACTTTATCAACGATCTGATTACTGAGTTTGCAAAAGTGAAATATAACCATAAAATGACAAAAGCATACATAACAATAATAATGAAGAAACAAGTAACTTTAACTAAGCTGTTCTCTTATTTGACTTTTTGAAAAATGAAAGTCAATGCAATCAAACTGGGGGTTAAAGAGACCAGACATCCATGCCATAGTTTGTACTATGCTGAGGAACAACGAAGAAGTCACAGTTCCTCAAGGAGCACACAGGAACAGATATATTGAAGGTATTTAAGAGCTCATGGGAGTTTATCACTCCTCGTATACACTGAAATGCAAAGACAACTCTGGAAGTTTTACGTCTATTCTCAAAAGAATCTAATAGAAAGAGTTTAAGCCTATCAACATATGGAGGCAGAATAATAGGGTTGTCCCAATGAAGTCCACGCAGGGTAAATCGGACAAATCTACACTGCACAGCCTCGATGCGATTTATATATACAGCATAGAAGGGAGACCAGACAGGACTGGCATACTCCAAAATAGGTCTAACGAATGTGCAGTAAAGGACCTTCGTTATGAGTGGATTATTAAACGCTTTTGTCCACCTCTTTACAAACCCCAGAGTAGCATTAGCCCTGGCCACGATTGAATTAATATGATGTTGGAAGGAAAGACCGGTATTAAGGAAGACACCCAAATCTTTGGTTTTGTCAAGTCTAGTTAATAAGAATCTATCTAAAGTATAATTAAATTCCAATGGCCTCCTTTTACGAGAAAAGGACATAGTAGTACATTTGCTAATATTAAGAGGAAGACAGTTAATAGCACACCATTTATGAAAGGTGTATAAGTACAAGTTTAAAATTCCGCACTCGTTTTCATTAGAAACAATGCGGAAGATTTTGGTATTGTCAGCGTATGTAACAAAGAATTCTTGAATTAGCCAAAATCAGAGATTAATGTAAATTATAAAAAGAAGTGGTCCAAGATGGCTACCTTGAGGAATGCCAGAAGTATTAGCTATTTCGTCAGAAAGAGCTGCGCGGAATATATCTCGCTGCGTACGATCAGATAAATAAGAACGAAGCCAATTGACAAAGACAGTAGGAAAACCAAGAGCAGTCAACTTGTGAATTAAAATTTTTATTGCTAATTCGATCGAAAGCTTTACTGAAATCCCTGAAAATGCAATCCACTTGCTTACCGCAGAAATGCAGAAATTAGTAAACTTCAACAAATTAGTCGTAGTCGATTTTCCCTTCATAAAACCATGCTGAACAGAGCACAGGAAGGGCTTGCAGTGGAAGTACAAATATCTTTCCAATACAACTTAAATTAGCGACAGATCTGTAGTTACAAATATCGAACTTATTGTCCCGCTTGTGTAAAGGAATAATCAAAGAAAGCTGGAAAGATGGACGTAGCAGGATGTTTTATGAGCGTGGAAAGAACGCCATCCGAACCAATAAAAAAAATAAACAGCTATGTATGAAATGTACTTGAAGACAGACGCTTCATCGAAAAACAGGTCTTTAGATTGAAGAGAAGTCGTCGGAAGGTTCGTCAAATATAGGTAAAATCGTTATAACTAATATCACATTGGTTATCACGGAATGCAGTTTTAAAGAAGTCACCAAATGAGAATACCAGAATCTGAGCACTTTTTTACAACTTCAGCGTTGATATCAATCTGGCAAATATGGTAGATAATCCTAGAATCTGCTTCTTCATGTTCTTCACATGATAATGACTCTTCCGTTGCTTTAATGACTTTATTATTTTCAACCCGATAAGAGAAGCATTTGTTGAATCTTAAGTGAATTATTATTTTATCACCAATATAAGACGCCATATCATCAGTCGACCAGTGGTTGATACAAAATTTAACTAATGCTTCCTTGAACTGAAAATTTTTCAGTTGAGCACTAAAATTATAAGGACGAATTTGATTTTGGTCCGATTGAAATCTGGCTAGCCGATTCATCTCGACGTTTACGTTCACCATCTTTGATTGATGGTGTAAAACATCAATGCGAGTTGCTTTCAGTTGAGATATAATTTATTTTCAAAACTTTCCCAAATTTCAATGCATAATTATGAGTAGCCGCTAAATTTACTCCTGTGCAAACAGGTTTGCTGTACATTTTGAAGAGATATTTCTTTGCGTACTTTACCTCTTCCCTGGAAAACCTGCTTGCATACTGCATCAAGAATACTCGTGTGGGATGGCCCATTCCATATCACACTCAAATCGATCTGGCTATTAATAATTAACCGAAATATCGCCTGGAAAATTATGTTCATGTGGTTCTATAAATTAAATTAGCTCGTATAAAAATTACAGCCGTAATAAAATAACAACGAGGTAATTGTCTGGGAATAGAGAATTTATATTGTTCGATGTTTATGAAAACAAATGAAAAAAACAAAAATCGAACTAAAATCAAACTGATTTTTTTACCTGTGGAATGCGCACAGGTAAACGCAATCCTTTTCACCAGCCAGATTGGCCGGATGCCTATTGAGATGGTGAAAGATGGGAGATAGCAAAGAATTAGCTGAACTAAAATTATTTTTTTCGTGATATTGCTATAGCTCTAGGACTATTATAAGAACCATCGAAAATAATCTATTGAAACGAAATATTTAATACGTGCATATCAAATATTAATTTTTATCATTTTTATATAGGCCTTAACTGCGTGTCATAGAAATAAATTATTTAAATTTTCTCCCCATCATCCCCAGCACAAGTGAATATATTATGTATGTTGGTAAATCACACACGAAAAACCGTGAAAAAGTTTATTAAAATACTGAATGAATCACGTACGTTGTACACCGCTATATTTATGTAAATCACTTGCATGCTTTCACGCGTTCAATAAAATATTAATTCCATATTTTCATCATAAAAATATATGTTTCGATGGAAAATAATAATTTCCGGCCTAAAATTATCACCAGCAGCAAAACATAATTCCCAATGAGCGCGCTTACTATACTAATGTCCCATAAAAAATATACGAAAAGGGAGCGCCACCATTGATGAAAGTGACATTCAACTTGAAATCGGATTAATATTCGTTTGGATTTGGCTTCCATAAATATATTTTCTTTCATACACACGACAAAGTACGTACCTCTAAATATATATGAGAATCAACAACACAGCTAAAATTATAAATTTATAAATCACATTAAATTGGATTTCGCATGGCGTGTCCCCGCATGTATTTACATTTTCCAACTAGTATTTAGTGTAAATCGTCATTTTCAGTTTGTTCACAGAAAAAATCCTCGTACCACTCAGAAATTGGTTCCTTTTTTTGTACACACATATATTGTCTGTCAACATTTTGAGATTCGGTTCAGTCTTTTGGTGCAATTCATACCAAACCGCTTGACGTAATACCTATACTCCTACAAATCGATAGTAGTTTTTTGCTTTTAGAAAGGGTTCAATGACTACAAAAGGTGAGGTCTAAGCTTAAGTACTTACTACACAATATGTGTACTATCTATCTATACACATACATATCCTTTGAGCTCAACCGATTTTACTTCTGATGGTTTTATACCACGAATCAATATAAATTTCGACGACAACTATGCCAATGGCACAATGTCACCGAACTAGATTACTTTTGGTTTTGATAAATATGGCGTGCTACCTATGTATATGAAAAAAAAAATAAAATAAAAATAAAATTAAGTTTGCATGCTTTTTCCATATTTCCTATAGAAAAAAAAATAAAAAGATTCGTTCTACACTACCCTTAGCATGCTAAACTAACAGAGTTTAGCTTGATTGCTTGCTTTTTTCCTATACCAACCACCTACCTATCCTAAACGCTGCATGAAATCATTAGCGGCCTACAACATATTTTCTGCTATAGTTTATAAAATAAAAATAGTTTCTATAGAAAATAATCAACAGACGCCAAACAATAAAAATCCATTGATGAAACTTTTTCCAATAATACTCTTTTCAGGGACAAAGAAGATGGAATACAAGACCAGGCAATGGCATGAGAAATGTTTCTGCTGTTGTGTCTGCAAAACACCAATTGGCACCAAATCATTCATCCCAAGAGAGCAGGAAATCTATTGCGCTGGATGTTATGAGGAGAAGTTTGCAACAAGATGCATTAAATGCAATAAAGTGAGTAACTACCTACATATATCGAATTTTATCGTTGTGATAAGAATTGATAATTTTTTTTTTTTTTTTAGATTATTACTGCTGGTGGAGTAACATACAAGAATGAGCCATGGCATCGTGAATGTTTCACATGCACCAATTGCAATACTACTCTGGCAGGACAACGATTCACTAGCCGTGACGAAAAGCCATATTGTGCCGATTGCTTTGGTGAATTATTTGCCAAACGTTGCACATCCTGTGCCAAACCAATTACCGGTAAGTGATGATATGGCAAATTTTTGAATCGAAATTTGAAGAAAATCGAACTTATTAAGCGCGTGAAGTCATCATAAATGTGGAATTGAGTTTTTAGTTTTCGTCATTTTGAGTAAATTTTCTAGAAATTTTATTATTCCGAAAATCATTTTTTTTTTTGCTATCTTTGTTGTACATCTAAGGTAAATAATGGAATGGCTATCTACTATCGTTAACAAGATTATAGCGTACACCAATTAAAACAACCGGTCAAGTGCTAGTCGGACTCGCACACAAAGGGCTCCGTATCATCGTACAAAATTTAACACTATGTATACGCCAAAAAAAAATGTTTCTTGTATGGGGCCTCCTTTAATTTGTAATTTATTTTATTTTATTTTTATTATTTATTTTTATAGCGACAATAGAAATACGCACACTCTGTGAAAATTTCAACTATCTACCTATTACGTTTCATGAGATACAGCCCGATCACGGCCGGACGGGCATCGGAGGCTTAAAGGGCTTTCGGCAAGCACTGTCTCAGTGGGCGCGTTTAGGCGGAGACCAAACCAGTTTGGAAGAATTGGTAGCGTTTGGTCACAACCATGTAAAAATACCCACCATTTCGGTATGGTTTGTAATTATGCGGAGGAAAAATCGGTAATTTTGACCGCTTTGGTCTCCGCCTAAACGCGCTCAGTAAGACAACTGAGTCAAAACTTTGAGCAACAGTCTCAGTTGTCTCAGTTCAAACCAATCAACTGATTTGTCAATTTTGACATGTAAATAATTTTGATCACAGAAAATGGATAGTAATAAATTGAGGAAAGTGTTCTTAGTTTATTCAAATAGCTCACTAAACTTTAATTAGCAATTAAAATCACAAAATAACGAAACTGAGTCAACTGAGACAAGAAAATTCAGTTTCACTTGTCTCAGTTGCCCAGTGGTTGCGTTCGAATTTTGTAGCTCAATATGGAACTAAGACAGTTCACCGAAAGTGCAGTCTCGGTGAGCCAACTGAGAATATCTCACTTGTCTCACTGAGAATGTACTTGCCGAAAGCGCCATTAGTAATAGGGTTTCCGTTTTTACCCTTTGGATACCAGTATTGGTAGATATTATGGGAATTTTCGTCCTCAAAAAATTGAAAAAGGGAATAATCGTGTCTCCCCGAACAAAATTGTGGGAAAAATTATACATCCAAAGTACAAAAAATATTATCTTAAATTTTACTCAAAAAATTTAATTTTGTTGCATAAGTAAGGCAAAATTAATGGAGCATGGCCTATTACTAAAATATCAAAAAGTGAGACAATTTATAGCTACATCTTTATTGAAACAACACATTCAAGACATTGTTGCCTTTAATACAATTGAACATTTAACACCATCCTTAAAGCAGTTTTCCCGGATTCACAAATTTGCAAAGATAATAAAATGGGAATGAGAAAAGCTATTAAAATATTGACGAATGTACTTAGTACTAATTATTTTTATGTTTTACTGGATGAAAATACAGACATAGCATCTCGGAAAAACTTTTGTTTTATAGCTAGATTTCTTGATCCTTTGACTGGAAACGTGAAAAATGTGATTGTAGAACTCGTTGACCTTGATGCCACTGATTGCTCAACTGACACGCTATACAATAGCTTCAAGTTGATTGATAAGGACATACCACTCAAAAATATATGCGTTCTAGGTCGTGATAATGCCGCAGTTATGACTGGAAAAAATAACTCTTTTTATTCAAGACTGAAAGCCGATGTTCCTATCGCCATTCTTATTAGATGTACCTGTCATTCGGCAGCACTAATTGCAAGTAAATCAAGTATGCATAAACCCAGTGAATGTGATACATTGAAAAATGCTGTTAACAACATTTCTAGTAGTCCAAAAAGTCTTGCCATGCTGGCTGAGTTTCAAGAATATTTTCAATTAGAACAAAGAAAGCTCTTAAGCCCAGCACAAACTAGATGGCTTGCGACGCGATGCAACGATCAATTAAAAGATTTCTTGAAAATTGGACGGTACTGGAGTATATGCTGAATGAATAACATTTATTTTTGTTTTGTTTGAAAAACTTTCAAGTATTTTATATGATCTATCAATAAAAATGAATTGGCTTTGAAAAATTATGTGAGTTTTTCCTTCTGGTCTATTCAGTATGGCTTTTCGTCCCAGGGAAAAAGTGTGGGAAATTGCATCATAATTTGTGGGAAAAGCACCCAGTAATTCCCATTTTCGAGGGAATTCTGGCCACAACAACCTACCAACACTGTACGGAACACAAAAAAGGACAGTTGTTCTAGAAAGAAGTCCCGATCCACCCTACGAAGACATAACCTCCAAAAAGGGAAAACTTCTGATTATATTAGCTAAATTAGAGTGTTTTTTTTTTATATTGGATACTTCATAATCTACCGTTCAAAATACATGATTTTTTTTTATTCTTGTTCGAAAAAATTTGTGAATTTTATGTCAATTTCCAAGCAATCTAGAATTGTTGCATACACTTCTCTCCGATTAGATAGCCAAAACAAATTGAAACAAAAACGAAATAGAAAATAAAACTAATGTAGATAAAGTTTTATTGCAGAATGACCAAATTATGTTTTAACATCTTTTTTGTAATTTTTCGCCATTATTAGCAGGTAAGGAGTTGGAGGACCTGGCTAATTAAGGGGTAACGCCACTGTAACGGCTAAAAAAACAAGGTTTTTTCACGAATTTTTTTCTCGCGAAATTAAAGGTGTTTGAAAAAACCTTTTATGGGTATTATCGGGCATACATTGAACTTTATTGATAATTTTTTTGACATCGAAAACAAACAAAATGGCGGCTCCACAGCCATCTTCCTGGGACATGTTTTGCTTGCAGGGCTCCGCGGCACGCAGCACCACTGGTGCACTTTTGAATCTAGACCAAAACAAAAAAAACCATTAATCTAGTGGCTTATAACTAGAGAATGCCGTACGGATTTTTAAAAATATTAATTTTTGTAGATTTGGCGCGCGTTTGAAAAACAAGTTTGATTTTTGACGAAAAAAGCGGCAGGTTTTTTGTTAATAAAAAATCAACAAATAAAGTTATTGAAAATCCCGGCATTCTCTAGATAATGTTAATGTTCACATCTGGTCAAAATTTCAAGTCGAAAATATGAAAATTGTTCGAGTTATGCTGCGTGCCATTTTGAAAAACCGTGATTCGAGAAAAACGCGTTTAAAGTTTTGAGAATAGTTTTTTATTGGAAAAAATAAAAAAAAAATGAAGGTAAAAAATAAAAGTTTTCCGATAAACAAGTTGAAGTTGTAAATGTCAAAAACATCAGTTGTGCTCAATTCGGCTTTTTCAGTAAGCTTTAGAAGAAAGCTGGCGATAAAGCTGACTGAAAAGCTCCAATTGTGTTTCAGGCTTCAGGTAGTCGTTTCGGAGCAAGTTTGACGCGCTTAGTGGCAACCTCCATTTTCAAAGGAAAAAATTTTTTTCTGGCACAGGAGCGTTTTTCTTCTTATTCTAGAGGGTTTAAACTATTTTTTAAGCCAATAAAACAAAATCGATTTTTCAAAAAATTTACAGTGGCTTACCCCTTAAATTATATCTTGTGGCTGGTATCAATGCGCCCCCTAATTCTGAAATATATTTTTCAGGTAGGGTCCTAATAAGGTGGCATCACAAGATGGTCTAAGTATGGCTGATCAGATATTCTTTCATGATGACGGCCGCCACTCCAACCTAACCTAACCCAACTTAACCGAACCGACCCTTAAGACCTATAAATAAAGACTAATGGAAATACACGAACTAGATTGTCCTTCATACTTAATGAATCCCCCTTTATGCCGTAGACACACAGCGCTCTTAATGAAGAATTAACTAAAGACTCATTAGAGTTTATAATGATTCATTATAAACTGCATGACACGTAGAACCATTTCTTTAATTAAGTTCTACTGTCAAACTGGTTTTGATATACTTATGACATTAAAGAAGCGATATGGATCGAATTAACGCGATAAACTTTTTTTTTATTTATTTTATTTTTCAGTTTAACAATTTACAAATGAGAAAAATATTATATTAAAAAAAAAAAAAAATTTGCATTTCTTTTCATTTTCTTTCATTTCTTCTTCTTATTTTTCAAATCGACAGATGCACAGCGGAGCTCCGAATTTATATTATATGCCGAATCTAGCACATTTTTCTGCATTATAGCTATAATGAAGGGGAAAAAAACACTTCATTAGTGTGGTTCATTATGATCGGATTTTAGAGCCATAATGACGTATAGGGGAAACCCGGGGCATAATGACGAACGATTTTTCTCTAGATGTTTCTTAAATCCCTGAATCGATTTCTTGAAGATTTAAATATACCAATATCAAGTAAGGTCAATCAGAGACAAAATGTGATAAAGATAGTTACCATCTAGGATCCTTATGCCCTAGACACACAGCCATTTCTTTAATTAAATTGTACTGTCAAACTGGTTTTGATTTACTGACGACATTGAAGAAGCGATATGAATGGAATCAGCGCGATAAATTTTATTTTATTAATTTTTATTTTATTTCATTTAACGATTGAGAAATGAAAAAAACATTTTATTAAAAAATATTTTGACATAATTACTTTGTGCTTTGCATTTCTTCTTCTTATTTTTCAAATCAGCAGATGCACAGCGGAACTCCGTATTTAACTTACATGCCAAATCTAGCACATTTTTCCTCATTATAGCTATAATGAAGGAAGAAAACACTTCATTAGTGTACTTCATTATCATCTCCTATTCGAGCCATAATGACGTATACTGTGTGACACACGGCATTTTAATGAATAGTTAGTACTAATGATGCATTAGATCGTGCTGTATGTCTAGGGTATTATGAAGTGCGCTGTTGACCTAAGTGGAGTGATGAACAGTTCGTCAATATACGCCCCCACATACAGGGAATAATGACGAAGGACTCGGGAGCATAATAACGAATTGTATTTAATACATGAAATAATATCTTTTTTTTGTTTTTTATCAAAACATATTATTATTAATTAATGACCATAATGAACCTTGCAAGGAATATTACTTTTACAATAAAACTCTAGATTTTCTAGATTTCTGAAGTTTTACGATAAATAGGTTGACTTTCCGAAATTTTATTTGTATTCATAGAATTCGAAAAAATATTGTTTTTACAAAATGCTGATTTCTCGGTTTTTGAGCAACCAACAACGTCCGAAAAATTCACAGTTTGCGAAATTCTAAACACATGCTAATTGTTCGAGTCATTTTCCTTGATAAAGAGTTTTCTTCTAATGTAAAATTATTAAAATTATTTCTTTTGAATATCGGCTCTTCATTGATCCTACTAAAGTAGGGAAATCGAAAAATGATTATTCCCCGTAAAAATCTCGTCATTATTCCCCGTAAAAATCTCGTCATTATTCCTCGCAAAAAACTCGTCATTATGCCCCGCAAAAAACTCGTCATTATGCCCCATTACACAATACTCTTTTTCCGACATGTTATGCAAAATTTACCGAAAACTAATATGAAATCTATCATTATCCTGAAGAAATGCACACCATAAATATCTCCTCAAATACAATCTTTGGCGAAACTATATTTTTTTCGTGTTCTAATTGCAAAATTCGTCTGCTCTTTTCGTATAACAAACATAGACTAATTTGAAAAGAATATTGGACATATGTTGGCAATACTTAGCCCTGCATTCTGGGTATTATTTAAAGATTTGGTGACACTTATTTTTGTTGCTACGAGTTCATACCAAAATCTTGTTGGACATAACAATATCCTCAATTTAAACGAACCTTCGATATCTAGGGTAATTGGATAATTGCAATGTTAATTGTTAGATATCAATCTTAAGAAATTCACAAAATTAATTTACTAAAACGTCTGCAGAAGTGGAAAAACAAGGAATGGGTTCATTGTAGATTTCGGATTCTATCGTACTTTAGGATGTATATATATTCTGCACACACATATTGCCATCATCGTCCTCCAGAGTGGAATCAATAAAATTTTTTTTTTTTTATGCAAAGTGAAAGGGACCAATTGTCTTTAACAGATGGTTTGACTGAAAAGAGAGTTTTTAGATTCTCCAAAGCCTCTTATACCCTAGACACACAGCACGAACTAATGAATCATTTGTACTAACTATTCATTAAAATACCGTGTGTCAAATGGTATACGTCATTATAGCTCGAAAATCAGATGATAATGAAGTACACTAATGAAGTGTTTTCCTCCTTCATTATAGCTATAATGAGGAAAAATGTGCTAGATTTGGTATATAATGTTAATCTGGAGCTCCGCTGTGCATCTGCCGATTTGAAAAATAAGAAGAAGAAATGTAAAGAAATGCAAATAACAAATTATATATTGTCAATATTCCTTTTAATATAAAGTTTTTCTCATTTATAAATTGTTAAATTGAAAATAAAATTAATAAAAACAAAGTTTATCGCGTTAATTCGACCAATATCGCTTCTTTAATGACATAAGTTTATCAAAACCAGTTTGACAGTGCAACTTAATTAAAGAAATTGCTGTGTGTCTGCAGTTTATAATGAATCATTATAGACTAATGAATCGTTAGCTATTTCTTCATTAAAAGCGCTGTGTGTCTAGGGCATTAGCCTCTTAAAATTAAAATTTCCCCAAGTGCATTCATGCAGAATACTAACTCTGCTAAAATCTGTTTTTTGCTTAGTCCGTATGATAACTTAAGTTATCACATCGAATTCGAGAGTTGAAATTTCGTATACGTACAGTTATCTTCGAAAAAAATAAAGTCGATTTCATGGATGAATTAACTCCTATAACCTCTTCTATTGTACTATTTAAACATTACTTTAAAAGGTGATTAGCTATAGACCTGAAATATTGTACACGAAGCTCTCGTAATAAAATTGAATATTTTTCGAAAGTCAGCGGTTGAGGTTCCCATATAAAAATTACCAGATTTATAGTATTTCCCGTGCACTTGAAGAGCGATTATTGTGCTGAAGAGTTGCTTAGAGTATGTAAACCTATAAAAACCCTTGTTGGTGTCCGACAACCTATTCTAGAAAGATGAATGCTTTTAATTTCGTCACTGTGTTAAAATTATGGTAGTTAATTCAGTACTGATTTATATTCTTTGATTAAATTAAAATAGTTTTTTACATTACTTTGACGATATTTTCAAAACAGACGGCTTTTCAAGGGCGTACCGAGGGGGGGGGGGGTATCCCAGGTGTCTCAAATTTACTGATAACACCCACGATTTAAAAAACTCATGAAATTAAATACATAGTTACTAAAGTTATCAAGCTATAAAATGTTATGTTTCTTTTGAAATGATGTTCTAAGGCAAGTAAATTTCACTTAGATTGAATGATAAAGTAAAAGGCTTCAGCCTTGACCAATTAGTCATAAAAATATAGGCACTAAGTTTTTACATTCAAGGAAAACGGTATTATATTGTAGAAGAAGTAATAGATCTTGTGCGAATAAATTGAAGGACTATGATATCCCAACAGAACGAAGAGTTTGTCGTAAAAACTAAAAAATAGCTGATGAGATAAGGCAGCCACAGATGACAGGGCGCAGACTGGGTTCTGAAAATTAAAAAGAATGTTGGACCAAATCAATTTGAAATTTCCAATGAATCTGTTCAGTATAATAAATACAGCTATTGTGTAAGGTTTATACTGGAATTAAGCTAAAACTATGAAACTGACTATATAAGTATTATTTTTTTTTTCGAAATAAACTTCAAAAATACTTCAAAAATTGTTGACTTCAAGGCAAATATAAGTTCCACAAACTACTGTTAACTACATTAATTTTAAAATACATATATAAATATTACTATTCAAAAACGAATGTTATTAACAAAAACAATATATATATAAACAATTCCAGGTATTGGTGGTACCCGTTTCATTTCATTCGAAGATCGCCATTGGCATCATGATTGCTTCATTTGTGCCAGCTGCAAGACAACACTAGTCGGACGCGGTTTCATCACAGATGGACCCGATATTATTTGCCCCGAGTGCGCTAAGCAAAAACTCATGTAAAACGAAATAAAATAATACTAAACGAATGGACCACATTACTCCATTTTCAAATAAATTATTTAATTAAAAAATAAACAAAAATTATAAACAAAGATGTGTAAAAAAAAATCAAAAAACAAACAAAAAACAACAAGATATTCTTCCTTTAAAACTATTTTTGAAATAAACAAATATTGAAAAAAAAAACAAAAACAAGAAAAAAAACAAATTTCTATCAAAAAATTGATAACTTTTTAAAATCAAAGTAAAACTAAAAGTTAGATTTAAAAACAAAACTAAAAGTTAGAGTAGAATGATATAAAAAAAAAAGAAGAAAAAACATAAAAAAAAAGAAATATTTTATCAAATCAGAAGGAAACAGGTTTAAAAAGTAAAAAAAAAATGAAAATAAATAAAAATTAAAACATAAGTAAGGAGAAAAGTAGATATTTTAACAAATTTTACTTAACAAAAATAAATTTAAAAGCAGAGAACTATATATGTATATGAATAATTTAAACAGAATTATATTTTTGTTAATATATTTTAGGTATGGGGCAACCGTGCGTGCTCCCCTCAACACACCTATTGCTTTTTGTTTTAAGAGTTCCCCCACTTTGTTCTTCTATAAATATATAATGCTTAGATGCGCGAATATATTTGTTACCCTGCTGTAATTATAGTTATATAATTTATGTTATATTCTTGTCTTATATATTTTTATTTCTTACATTTTTATTGTATTTACTATCTAATCAGATAATTTTATTTTTATTTACGTTTTAACTTTTGGATGATGACAAAACAACAATGAATCTAATAACACTTGTTACTCTCTATTTAATTTTCCTATTTTTTAATATAATATTATAAATGAAATTTATAATTGTTTAATAATTATATATATTTTAATTAATTATTTTAAATATATATAAAAAAAAAAACAAACACTGTTTTCTATTGTTTTTTAGTTTTATTTATTTCTTACCATTTTTTTTTTTTGAGAGCATTCTGTTCTGCCTCTGTGAATAGTTTACATTTATTCATTTTCCTAAATTAACTATGAGAAATACATTCGTTTGTTTTTTAATCGCAATTTGTAAACATTATTTTTGTATATCGGTGCGGTGTGTTAAGTGCATATGCTTTAAAGGGCATGCATACTACGTTGGGTGATTTCACATTCCTTAAGATGCCACGGATAAGACAAAAAAAGACAAAACGAGTAAAATAAAACTTCTCAATGAAGGAATTCGTTTGGACTGAAATGAATAAGCTGACTCTCCGCTACTGACTTCTGTGTGGCCGAAGATATCCAATGCGTGCATCTGTGAGACTAGACCAATTTAAAAAATCCTACAACAACATCATAACATTAATTTTCTACAATAGGAAATATGTAAAGTGTTATATAAGCTCTGAGCATCAATATGAGATTACGATATAGTAAGTAGTAAATTATAGGAATTATTATTTCTATATCAACACTATATTTTATTCCGGGAGCATGATATTCGATTCTCCACTTTATCACTGTAAGATTTTAGTGCAATTCCCTGGATATTCAGTGGGATTAAAATTTGACTTCTTATGACACCTTAAGTTCATAGGATTTATTCCCTAGAAGTTCTTCGAGCTATATTAGCTCAAACATTATTCGTTGGGGCCACGCTCGTTATGTCCCCTAATGGGTTTCCTATCTCTGCTGTTTTTTCAGTAATGTCTGATGCGATTGGGGCAGACCCCCTCCCACCACTCCTAATAAAAATATTGTTACCTGTAATTCATAAGTATATCCGTCATATTTTGAATACCTGCCTAACATCATCCACTTTTCCCAGTTTTTGGAAGACTACTACTGTTCTGTCGATCCCGACGGAAACTAATGCCAAATCACCTAGTGACTTTTACCCTCTAAGCATCTTACCTATCCTATCGAAGGTGCTCGAAAAACTCCTGTATAATCAGATCCTTGGCTCGATGGATGTGACAGCTTTCTGATTCCTTGGCAATCTGGATTTCGGACTTATTGCAGTTGTAAAACTGCAGTATTAAAGGTTACTTTTATTTCTGTTGCACTTCTCCAAGATCTTCGATAGTGTTGACAATAGCCTTCTACTTCGTATACTACCAACCAATAACAAATTTAGTGCAGCAGGGTTAAGGTTGGTGAAGAATTTTCAAATTCTTTACCTGTGCTTTGTGGTGTTCCGCAGGGCTCTACGATTAGCCCATAATTATTTAGTATCTTTATTACTGATGTGAAGGTACAGATGTATGCCGACAATGTCGTGAGGCCTAATGGTCTGCTTGAGGATTGCATTGAGCGCCTGAATTCTGACCTTTGTCGAATACACAGGTGACCGATTCTCAATCGACTTCTTTTAATACTTAATACTGCAAAATAACAGTACATGGCTATCTACAACAGCGCTTTAAACGTCATCGATATACCACTGTTGATATTGAATGATTTTGTTATCTAGGTGGCCAGAAGGGTTACTAATTTGTGAGTTGTTCTCAGCTGTAACATGATGTGCTACAACAACGTTAGTATTATTCTCAATAAGGTTTATGCGAAATTGAGAAGGTCATGGCCCTCGGCGAGTATTCTGAGCACGAATATGAGGTTTAGTAATTACACTAATTGTGTCCTCTTTCACGTTTCTAAGACATATGTTTCCTAGCTTGGATAGTGAGTGTAGGCGTAGTATGAAGGTGGTTTTCAATTATTGCGTGCGATTTGTTTATGGCCTACGAATATTTGACCATGTTTCCCCGTTTATTAACTCGTTACTTGGTTGTTCTTAAGCGGAGATTGATTCTTCTCCTAGAATATTAAAGAGAACTAAATCAGAATATCTTAGAGAATTTTTCCAGCTTTTTTCTTCGCCATGTAATATCGTGTTTCCGCGATTCGGTAAACTAGTTATGGCTGTTCAGGCTGCCCATCTTTAGAATAATCTACCTGTTAACGCTCAAAGGGTCCAAACTATTAATGCATTTAAGACTCTAACAGAAACTCATATTTGACAACAATTTCGTTCCATTATTATACATATTAGAGTATTTCTTCGATGATTTTCTGTCACGCGGTAAATGCAATCTAAATTGTTGTTAAATTATTGTTACTAAGCTACTTTTGTTTTGATTTTTAACGTCTAGTTTCATTTTGAAGTGTTTTCCTTTATTTCTTAATTTTTTATTTTGTTTTTTTATTTAAATTTAATTAATTCATTAACTTCTTTGATTTTCTTTGTTTCTTTTTTGATTCGTATTCATACGTTATTATATATAGTTGCACTAGTAAAAGATTGTAATCTCGTCATATTCCATAGCTAAATATATTATTATTATTATCTCTTTCCTACCATTCAGTGCTTTGCATCATTGGGTATCCTCAGAACTTAGCTTAATAATTAAAACAAAAACCATTAAAAATCTTCAAAGACCTCTTACTTATAGGGCACTTTACACTATGGTAGTCTACCTACATAATATACATAAATTAAATTACAAAACCTTAATTGTGTTGATCAGGATAAATCTTTACTATCGCTAACAAACCAGTCACGCACCTACTTTTCTCCGTATTTCCAATAATTTATTTTCCAATTGCATATCTTGAAATAAAGGACCCCAGACAATTGAGCAGTATCTATATTCTAAAATAGATGTAAGTATAGAGATATAAATAATTATAGGAGAGTGTAAGGATCCAAGAAGTCATTAGAGACTTTCTTAATAAAACCGAAATGAGAATTTTCTTGGAGATCATCATGTTCCTTGAAATTCGGTTTGATGTAAACAATTAGCTAGAGAAATTTTCGTCTGTAGTAAACTGAAAATAATGTCAATGAATTTTGCATTAAAAATACAGAAATATTTGACATTATCGACCCAGCGATCAGAGAAATCTCATCAGTATGGTTATCTCTGATCGCCTACTACAGACGTTCAATAAGACACAACTCCAAATGCCTGTTAACCTTTTCAATCAAACATCAAAACAATTGAAAAAGATTTCAATATACAAAATCAGTACAATCTTTATATAGAAAACGATAAAGGAAAACCTGTACGGATTGACTCATCTAGAACCAGTAAAAACCTGTTTTTGTTGGTTTTGCTATAGCGCAAATCTGTGAGAAATAAGGATTTACGTATAAAAGGATATCTCCATTGAAAGTTAACTTTTTTATATAGATTTTAATGCTTTTCTTATTTGTAAATACTTTCAATTGTGATTTGCTAGATGTTTAAAATGGCGCATTGTTCGCTGCCTTATACATTTCATTGCCCGTTTAATTCCTTATTTGAACTATCTATGGATATTTTATTTTCCCAAATCTACGTCGTCTTATATCGTCGTTATATTAAATAAGATTAAGGTGAAGGTTAAGAGTAGAGACGATTATGTCACTAGGACCTTGCAGACATCGCAACCAGAGTTGATCTATTGTGTCCTCCCCTTATGTGATTAGGCTAAATCTGGCCTCTTTACGAGATCGCTTGTTGACTTTAGATTTAGATTACAAACCTCATATGGAATGATAAATGCTTCTCCATTATTTTTATCCTTATAGCGGCAAGCGCATGACACTCGCATATTTGGAGGTTCACTTTTGGAGTTTCCTATTTTCTATAACGGAAGGGACCATGTCCAGTGATTGCATTGATAAACGATTGTCTACTAAGACGAAATAAGTTTGTATGTCTGGAGTGGAGAAGGGTGAAGACTTACCTCATACAATGCGGGCAAGAGGAGATCCAGTTGCCTGTCTTCCCATTTTTGGAGTTTCCCCATAAAGTGCCTTTTTTCAGGCCAGCCAATGGGTAAGGATCAGTACACGGACTATCAGTTCCGATTTTAGCCAGATGGTAAGCTTTTTCATTGCCGTACACTCCTTCGTGTCCTGGGATGTGTTAAGTAGCTTTATATATATCTGTCGCAATAGTCTTCCTTTTGGATGCAAGATGCAATGTTTTATTTAGCGCAGATCGTTATGGTTTCTCGACTGTGTATAAAGAGATAATTACATGTTTATATAAACATTCTTCGGATTATTGTATCAGATCAGAATTCCTAGAGATTTTGAAGATACATATCTGCATTATTCTTCCGTGTGCCGTAAGCCAATTTTAAATTTAATTTTTTTTCTTTTTATTTTTTTATAAACAATTTTCCAGTAGGTATACCTCGAGTCGAACGAGGAGATCAAGAACGCCAGGCTTTCTTTACTGGAGTAAGATAAATATCTGCAGTGATTGAATAATTTATCTAAACATCTAAAAGTAAAGTCCTACGATTAGGCTTCTAAAGGGGTATCAGCGTACCTAGATCAGAGAATGAGAACAAGATAACGTACAAGGAATGAGTACATTTGAAAAACAATTACTTCAATTACTGTTTCTAAGTTTATGTTTTTTTTTATTCAAATTAGTTTTATTTTCAAAAATTTTTTTTTAAATAGTATTTTAAGGCGGTGGTGACAAAAATGCACTAAATAGATTATAATCTATCTTACAAAATTTGTGTATAGCATTTTCTTACTTAATTGTTCCAATAGAAAGAAAAGAACCAAAATATCCGTAGTATTTCATTATGATTATAATTATTATTAAAGCACGGCCTATTCACGAAAGTTGCCTTCTTTTTATAATAAAAACAAAAAGCTACCATTAATCTTTAAAACTATTTTAGAAGAAAAAGCAAGAAAATATTAAAAGAAAAAATTAGGAAAAGTAAAAGTAAAAATGAAATTCTAGTGCAATTAAAAAACTAAGATTTAAAGTGTGTAATTAAATATAAAAATAAACTCGAAAATTATACTGATTTCGAAGAAACGAAATTAGCACTTTTTTATGGAACACAAATTATCACCTTTGTTAACACTTTTATTATTTTTAAATAATACTAAACCTTAGCATTGTAATTATTTATGTACTCTAAATGGGCTTTAATATTGATATTATAAAAAGAAACATAACCTATATACATAAATTAAAATATAGATATATTTATTAGGTATCTTGAATAGTATGGTAGAGAGAGGATAATATTTCCACAAATATAAATTTATTTACTACATACTCGTGATTTTTAATTACAACGCTTACATGGAGAAATATTAATCTGTTTATTTAAATCATTCTCTTAGTACCTTACAAACAAATCCCAACGAACTGATTGTAGAACCTAATAGTTTTAGTTAATTGTATTTTTCCCGGCGGCAACCATTGAAACCTTTCGAAGATTTCTTCACAAATCCTTAGCTTATCTTATTCCACATCAATAACCGTTGTCCCGTCTCGATCCGTCACAGAACATACTAAGGGGAAATCGCAAAAATTTCGAAATTTTAGGGGAATATTTTTTCTAATGAATATTGAGAAAGAGAGAAAAATTTGTTTGAAAAAGTGACTAGGCATTGATTTTATATATACTATAGAGCCCAGTCTTGTATCCACTTAGGAAAATAGTCTTCTAGTAATTTTAAGCATGGCGCCTTACCTTCTCTGGCTTCCCGAAATCATCTTCCTCTATAAGCAGGCCCAGCGGTAAATCGAAGCCACTATAGTGGAATGCGGAACTGGCAGGCTTAGGGAAAAATCGCGAAGACTGTTTATGTTTTATGCAGCCAAGCCCAGTGGTTGATCAAGTAGTATTCCCGTTATAATGATGGTGTAAGATCATTTAAGAAGGCGATAAGCCTAGAAAAGGGATCCTCATGGAGGAACTTCTCCGAGTCAATAGAGTCTAACACAGAAGCATTCAGACTTTGGAAGTTGCTTGCGAAGTACTCCGTCCTTTATAAAAGGGGAGAACGGAGTCTAGACAACTACAAACGATGAGCTGTTTGTTAAATGCACTTTTTGACGCCCACTTTCCGAGCAGCGGAGAGATAATCCGCCGGACGGTGTTCTCTGTAGAATGGCACCTACAAGACGGACTGGAAGAAGTGACTAGCTCCATGGTCAGCGAAAAAGCGGTGGATGGACTGAGACCCAATGTGCTTCAGAAGGCACTAAGATACATAATAGCATGGCTAGTGCCGATCTATAAAAGCTACCTGAGGCTTGGTTTCGTGCAGGAGGAGTGGTTAATCTTCATTCTTAAGGTAGGCAGAACGCGCCATATCGAGGCAAGGGACCTTAGACCTATTTGTGTCTCCTCGTTTATAATTAAGGTCTTGGAGAGACTAATTGAGATGCATATAAGACGGAATTCGTAGAATATAAGGAGTACACTCTGAGTGAATTCCTGGATATCGCGGGGGCTTTCAACAATGTGAAGACGAAGACTATACATATATAATGGACTGAGAATGGTGGGAGTTTATAACAGTTTATGTGACTGGATTAACAGAAAGATTAGCTCATGCGTAAGGGACGTGGTTATGAAAATAGCAGCAGTTTACAAATGTACACCGCATGGGGGGAGGGGCGGGGTGCTATCACAATGGTAATGATACATGCATCCTGGCAACTAGCAATTTTCTCGACTATTAGTCAAAGGCTTGAGTATGTGTCGCTTAAGTTAGATAAGTGGGCTAATAATAGTGGATTGAAGGTAAGCTCCTCGAAGATAAACTAGTTCTCTTTACAAGAAAAAGGCAGGAGCAAAGTTTCAGACTGACAATGCTGGATGGAGAGGATCTTACTCTCTCAAACGAACCAAGTGTATTGGAGTCATGCTCGGTTCAAAGTTGAGCTGGAAGGCTAATTTCGAAGAACGTGTTTGGCCGATCCTCTGCTACAGCTCCATGGTCTGGTGGACGAGACTGACGAGGAAATGTAATCTGGATGTGATGGCAAGAACGCAGAGGGCCACTTACCTGAGAATAACTGAATGTCTGTGCACCACGCCCACGCACGGCGGCACAGCTTGATTTGGTGTCACTAGAAGCAGAAGTGTAGCGGCAATTAGTGCTGATAGCGGAGAGGTACTGGATGGAAAAAGGTTTTGGGCATTCCAATATAGTCCAGAAGATAGACTGCAGTGATTGCAGAAAAGAAACAGACTATCTAATACTTTTTCTAACTTTTGGTGGGGTGTCAATGCAATGATGCCTACCTAGTTGGAGTGACTGTGATGAGAAGGCGATGGTGGTAACATCCGATATTTTCATCTTTGCCGATGGATCTAAGACGAGTGCGTGCACATGGGCTGAAGTGTACTCCCGTACTGCCAGTCACATGAGTCTTATAGACTGTCGACAAATGCAGTGTCTTTCAGGCAGAGCTCACAGCGATTTACCAGTCGATAATATTGGTACCTACGTGCAAATAATCCACATGACACTTCTGCATATACACTGACAGTCAGGCAGCCTTCAAGGTACTTCATGCTGTGCTAGGTAAAATCAAAATTGGTGCAGTTATACAAGACCAGCAATGAGGAATTGACTACATGGCACAGAGTGACCCTATGTTGGGTATCTGCCACAGGAATATCCCAGGCAACGGGGTAGCTGATCAGTTGGCCTAAAGGGCTGTGAATTGGATAGTTGCGCAGCGATATCTTATTGTGAGGATCCTGATCGGGGGGCCTATTCTTGAATTACGAATGGTTTTTACGAATTCGTTATATAACGAATGGTTGACAACGAATCGAATACCACGTTCGTATTCTTGAACCTCATCGTTATAAAGTCGAAGTGGTGAAAAAGTTTTTCAAAATAACGAGTGTGGTAGGATTAAATCTGTTAATTTACAAATTGAATATTGTCAGCTCTTTCATGTTTTACAATATAATTTGTAAAAAATGGCTAGCTTCATTGAATTCTCATTATTGTTTGGGTCTGAAATCGTTAAAGAATCTATGGACTATCAATTATGTCGATCGTTACTCAATTCCTGCACTCTTAATTCAACGCTGTATAGAAAAAATGTTGCAGGAGGACCTCCACCAGTGCCATGCAATGGTTTTTTGCTGCCGCAGATTTTCCTTTCACCACACATTTTAAATCCTGCTAACTCTGGAAATTTTCTATAAGCTTTGTTTTGAATATAATATCATAAAAAACTGTTCTAGTTCTTTTGCGCTCCGGGTATGGAATTTAATACTGATTTTATATTGCCACAATTCCGTGGCATCTTTTGAACTGAAAGAGTTATCGTATTTACCAAATTTCTGTTTCAGATTTTCTTCTAAAAACACAAGTTTAGTTTTTTGAGCATATGAAATTTTCACACATCTTTTATCTTCCATTATCACCCGTAAAGTAGCAGCTGATTCACTCTTCGTTTGGCATAACAAATGGTTGAACTCACTCGTTAAATAACGAAGGGTTTGCGTTCGGTATATATAACGAATGCGGCTTTCAGGAATACCACATGTGTGGATTCCGAATAATTTTGACAGTATAACGAATACGGAATGTGCCTTCGTTATTCAAGAATAGCCCCCGGAACTTTAAAAGAGATCATCAGGGGCGCACAAAGAAAGCTTCTGGTGGTTCAGCAAGAAATCCTGCCGTATGGCAAGGCAATTGTGGCCTGCTTATAACAGGAAGAGGATAATAGAACTGGCAGTAGAGCAAATACCAAGAATATAGTAGGAGATCATACTAAAACACTCGGTTAGCTGAAATGACTCGGACGAAATGAATCCAATCCGTCCAACACATATTTTGCGAGTGCCCCGCTCTGATGAATAAAAGAGGTCTGCTATTAGGTACTTAGCTTTCTTCATGTTTGGTGGAGCTGCAAAGTCAAGAGTTGAAGTATATCCTTAGATTCCTAAAGAAATGTACAATTACCTGCGATTTGAGGTTATAATATAATAATTAAATTCTCTTTACGTGCTATGAGTTTGTAATACACTTATTATTTATTATTATCTCTCTGTCTTTTCAATAGAAATGTATATACGTTATAGGACGAAACACGTCACAGTTCTAGTTAGCTTGTCTTCTATTATATACATACCTTGTAAGGAACTAGAGAGTAGCAAAATTATTGTGATAACAGGTCTAGGCACAAGGGTAGAAAAATGCGCGTGCTTCGTGCTTTAACGTGTGGCCCGGCCCATTATCCACCATTTCCATTAATCCACTGAACTGTAATCCAACCATCACCAACTTCATTTCTTTGCAGTGTCAGCTAGCCACTTGCGCTCGGACGTGTGTCAAAAATTTATATTTTTCACGCTTAATATTAGAAATATTCAACGAGAAAACGTAAAAAGTTTTGCAATTAAAGGAAATTCGCTTACATTCTAAGAAAAATGGTGTTATCAGCTGTGGAGCCAGAGGTATTTATAGTTTTTCTTATAATAATTGTTCACATTTTACTTGCCCAACTTCTTTAAATGTGTGCGTGTATACGGTATCGTAATTTTTGGGAATGAATTTTTCCAAATTTTTTTCTTTTTATAAAATGAAATAAAGTAGGAGAACGCCATCAATCACGTCTGAATAATAAAATATGTTTTATTGCGTGGAAAGTGATATAATTAATCGGATTGTTTACTTTTAATTGTTGCCAGATAACAACTGTTTCGTGAAGAGTGGAATTTACTTTTAATTTTATGGTTTTATCAGACATGCTGCATTAGCTTCTGTGTAAAATGTAAAAGATTTTATTGATTCTATCGCCAGCAGCTGTTTTTTTAAATCTAGCTAAACACTAAACTACCTACCCTAGAGAAGACAATTAAATAAAAAAAAGTGCTCGGTTTATTCATAGTTTTGCAAGAAAGTGAAAACTGCTAATTTTGGTTAAAATATGGTAAGAAAACTTTATTCCTTGCCATATTTGCAATGTTGTACTTTCCCTTTTTTGTATGACACGTTCATTCTTAGTTGTTGTTTTTCAGTGCAACAAGATAATATTCTAGGAATAAGGACTATTTCTGGTTGGGCGTAGTTAGCGGCTTATGCTTAAACAGCAAAAAAACTTGCATAGTTTTAAAGAATATTCCCTTAATGGACGGTAGCAGAAAAACAAGGTGGTAGAACGTGATACCGGAGGCAGCAGAAACAGGGCAATTTCACTACTCCTACTGGCAGTCAGCTCGTGTTTATTGCCTACGGAAACAATAAAATTCTAATTATTACCCAGCTCATATTTTTCCACTTTGGAGGATGCCCAGTACTTGCTTCCCTCATCAACACATATCACCAAATTCTTTTTTAAATTTCTCACTAGAAAAAGCTGCAAAATATGTATAAATAAAATCTTCCTTTGGCACTTCAAATCAAAAACTATGCTTCTCTCAGTAAAGATAAGAAGCCGCTTGCACCCTTTCAGAGTCACAAATATAATCCCAACACAATTTGTGCTTGGGATAGGGGTTGATGGCGAAGCAAAAATCAGAGTATCACGTTACCTTTGGCTGCCAAGAATATATTTTATTTTCATATTCATGTCTCATCTCTAGTACAATCATTTGAGACTACTGCAAAAAAAAATTAAGATTGGACGTTGGACGTGTCGCACATATAAATCAACTAAGCATGACTGAATTTCTCTCATTTAAAACAAAATTTTCATTTTATCAAGCATAATTTCCGATTCAGCGTCACTATTTATGCAATTATTATGCAGTAATATGTAGTGAAGCTGGACGGATCACATCTTCTCTGTTCACAATGAAGCATCAAAATGTCGTGGATTTTTAAAAAAGTGTAAGAAATATTTCAGCCCGTCATATCCTATATCTGGGCAGAGGCTGGTTGTACAGCCTTAGCTGAGTCTTCAAGCTCATCTACTCGATCGAGCATCGCCGTAATGTTGGATGCATTTCTCTCCTTTATCGCTACCTTTATAGTCAATGTTCTGATGAAATATCTAGTCAGATCTCTTCTAGATTAACTTCTTCACGCAATACGCGCGCTGCAAACAGCCCACTTCCTTTTACCCTTCAGAATACTTCCACCGTACAGCAACATTCGGTGATGCTTTTTTTTATCCAGAACTGAGCGAATGTGGAAAAGTATACTTTCTGTCTTTCCTCAAGCTTACAATTTGTCGTACAATACATCAGCACGTCCGGTACTCTGCTCGTGTCACCCAATCGTTTCCCTATTTCCTTCCTGCCATGCTGTGCTTTGTATCATATGGCATCCTTTGAACTTGGCTTAGTAATATAAAAAAAATATTGTTGGCTTAAAAACAGCAGCTTTGCTAAATCTCTGAGGTTCTATATTTGAGATATCTGAGAAATGTAATCCTTTTATTTGTTTTTACGGGATTCAGTTTCAAATTAGGTGGACTACTCACCTCTGTGAAATTTTCTCACGGATATGTTAGCAGCATAATTCAAATCAGTGAGATTATCTATCAATATCAATTTTCATTTTATCCTCCCGCCATTTGTTATCGATCGTTATCTACATTGAAGCTGTAGAACAAAAGTTTTTATGAAATAGTCTTGATCCAATGGAATAAAGGTTTTGAACGGTTAATCTTCCCAAATAAGCAGCAGCATTTTCTTTGTTTATCTCATCACTTGAAGACATATAGGTACATACAAAAAAGTTTTTTTTTTAGTTTTATTGTATTGAACTGAAATACTTGGAAAAATATGGAGTTTTATGCAAATCGCTTCGGGAAAAGCGAATAATAGTTTTAGGAAAAACAAGAAAACTGCGAGCTGGTTTAAGAATTTGTAAATCAAAAAATTAGTTGATTATAGCAATCATAATGAATTTATTTGCTTTTAATGCTCTTTTGAATTCTAATTATTTCGATTGAGGCTAATGAACTACGACAAGGCAGGGAAGCATGGAGTCAGAGCGGCCCATTGTGCTGTCCTGTTAGAAGCCCTATCACCAAAGCCTTCCTGTCCTCTTAGTAAAGAGCATTAGGCCTTAGTGAAGAAGTTTTTCATCTCCTCTACTGATAGTAGGGCAGAACCTAGAGCTTCCAGCCTGCTCCGGCGAACGCCGGACAAGCACACAAAAAGTGTTCGGTTGTCTCATGGTATCTTTCCAGGCAGGACAGACACTCAAGCCCCATGAGAAAATCGGAGATATTCCCATTGGGCCCATAAAGAGACAGTTTTTTGTCAGTAGCTCATTGATTGCGTTAGTTTTATTTGTATATGTGCACAATAGAAGTGGAGAGTAATAATGGAAACGAGTACGAGACTAAGCAACGAATTACTCTTATTTCACACCGGATACTGTCATCATGAAAACATGCTATTAATTTATATCTCCTCCACATGGCATAAACACAATGTCTAATCGACATAAATTTGCGAATGAGTTGAAAACCAAGAACCTTGTCCTTGTGCTATGGTCCTAGGAGATATAAATGTATAGCATTTCTTCAGGAATATGGCACTCTTCGGAATCGAACATCGTTTGCAATAAGAAATGCTAAAAGATACTATTCATCTAAGCTAAATTTAAATTTTTCTATACTAAGGTCCTTTGGAATAATTTGAGAAAGTGTGGAATTGTCAGATCAAGTAAAAACGAGTTTACTTTTAATCTCTTCTTTAAATATTCAATTCACATCTGCTCGAATAGACAAGATACATATGAATCGGATATTGACTATCATAGCTCCGATTTTGAATCAAGTTTCCGAGTTAATACCAGTACTGTATAGTATTACTTCTCATGCGAACGGTGTAGGCTGTCTGAATACCAGATTTATGAGATCTCCTCGCCTTACATTGTCCAGCCTTTTGCTCACATCTGTAATACTTGCTTTTCTATCATAGCTTTTCCAGCTGCCTGCAAATTCTCCACTCTGGTGGAGGCCCTGTAGAGTATCAACCAATTAGTATATTTCTATTTCTCTCGAAAATTGTAGAAACAATCATGCACGTTCAAATCTCCGTATTCTTACATTTCAATAAGTTTTTACATCACTATCAGTCGGGCTTAGCACTGGACATGGGTGTACTACGGCTCTGCTCAAAGTGAGTAATGATGTCTCTTGTGCTATTGACAATTGACATTTAACTGTTCTAGTGTTTCTTGACTTTTCAAAAGCATTTGACACTGTCAACCACCATCTACTTAGTTACACACTTAGAAGCCACTTCGGATTTTCTTCTCAAGCAAAACTCATTTATAATTATCTCAGTAATAGGTCCCAAATCTTAACTGGTGTGCCACAAAGCTCGATACTAGGAAACCTATTATTCTCAATTTTAATTAATTATATTTCTTCTTTAATTCATTATAGTAAAATGGCTCCTTGTCCTTGAGGATGCTATTAGCTCTATTAATGAAGATCTTCAGTCAATTCATTCGTGGTCCGTATCAAATATGCTACAGCTGAAATGTTTGGTTATAAATCGCACAAAACGACACAGAGGGCTTTCATCCAGTTATGATTGATAATACATAGTTATTCCTTTCAGCAATTTTGAAATAGTCTTTAATCATTTACTTACGTAGGATAACCATATCAACAATATTGCTACTAGAATTTATGGTGACTTACGTGCGCTATGGATATCAAGTGATTTTACCCCGGTTTAGAAAAGGCTACTGCTGGTACGTCTACTTTTAATACCGGTGTGTACTTACGACTGTGAGGTCTTTGACTAGCTCGATTACGATAATGCCTGAAAATTCGAAATTGCGTTTAACTCTGTAGGTAGGTATGTGTATTACCTACGGAGATAGGATCATGTGTCTTCATTGTCCGGTTCAATTTTGGGTTGTAGCTTATTTACTTATTTCGTTCAGTGGTACTTTTGAAAAGATAATAAAATATCGCAGTCCATTATATCTATATGTAAAACTTTAATTTGCAAAATAGAATAAAATACTTTAATATCTTTGTACCATGATCACTATTTTTAATAACAAAAAGCCTGTTTTTCAACCCTTCTACTTATTACAAACTGGAAACAACATACCTGTTTCTGTTTATAATTTGACCCAGTCGCACTCAATGAATATAATAAATAGCAACATTTTTAAGGTATTAATACCCGCAATCTAATTGGACGCAGATAACCTCGGTAAAATCATTAAAAGTTACCAGAGTTCAGATTGCCCGGACCTATTCGACTATTTCTCGCGCTCTTAGCTTTTGATGAAAGGTTATTAATTTGTTGCATTTTATTCACTTAACAATCCGGTAGATACCTGGGTCTGATTGGTGCTGTGATTTTACATACTCTGATTGAAAGATGATGAATATGCTTAACATATATTGCGTAAATGTCCGGCGATAGTTACAGATAGAATGGTAATCTTCGGTAAATCGCCACTTGAATTTTCGAAGTTAAGGCAAAGCCGAACAACATCAAATCGTCACCATCACTAAACATTTTTGTAAAAAAACTTAAAGAATTATTTGTCATAACTCCCTATTGTTAGATCTTTTGATATTTACTAAAATATGATACTTTGTTTATAATCTAGATCTAAACTATCTATCTATTGTTACCATTTGAATGCATATTGTATTATATTTAGATTCCCCAACGCTCATACCTGGTAAGCTGTCTGAGTGGGGGCTAATTTACAATAAGAAAAATATACCATTCAAACGATGAAATTGTCAAAATCTATGCGAACCGAATAGTCAATAAATTAAATTGAATTAATTATACATATATACCTAGATTGCTTTAATTCCAGGCGAAAGAAGGAAGGGCTTAATGTGGTTTATTTTGTAATTTATTGAAGATATTCATCTAAGAGGTGCAAAATTTTAGAAGTCGAATTAATTTCCTACTTGTAAAATAAATGGCTGATTTGACACATCTGTACCCCGGAATAAACACAGGCATAGTAACCAATGCATTTTTGGCATAAAAAATAGTGAAAACAAATGAAAATCGCAAACGTCTGCAAAAAATTTTCTGGTTGGATTTCGAAAAAGATAAACTCCCGGCATTTTTGTGATCTTCGGTCGGAAAGTCAATTTCTGATAATTGATCGAAAAAGTTTTTTTTAAATAGAATGCCACAAGAATTTCTCATTAAAATTCCAAAAAGAAGAAATATTTTAAGCCTACCTCAAGAGACTTTATATACTTTTTGCTATCCAACAATTCTTTTTTTTACATGTTTCTGTGTACAATATTTCGTGAAGCAAATTTGTAGTGTGATTTTCTTTTACAAAACAAAACAAATTTATTTCTGCTAAAAAGAAAAAAGAATCACCTCGTGGGACAAAGCGAGTTTTTTTTTTACTAAAATTTAGGAAAATTGCAAAATTTTGTTTTTTTTTTCATATACTTGCCCGCAACAAGTGTGTGGCGCAATTTTTTTTTTTTATATATAAATGAAGAAGTTTACGAAATCCGAAGATATGTTGAAACAAATGTTTAAAAAACGTCGTCAATTTTATTACGTAACTGTGCGAATCAATTATTGTTTGTGTTTCCTTAAAATTGTTTTTTGCATTTTTCAAGAATTCCGATAATAAGAACACTGGAAGGGATCTGAAGGACGAGACCAAGGACCAGACCGCTGTGGCGAACTTAACACAGGATAGTTTAATAAAACATCCATTACAAAATACATGGACATTATGGTATTTAGAGAGCGACAGATCGAAATCTTGGGAAGAGTTGCAAAATGAAATTACTAGCTTTGATACAGTTGAAGATTTTTGGAGGTAAGAGGATTTTTATAGATTTGTTTTTTTTTTTTGTTTTTGTAACATTAATTTGTTTGTTGTGAAGCTTTTATTTCCATGAACAAATAAAGTTAAATTTTATGCCTTACGCATTAAGGCAAACATTTTTACCATCCATAACTGGAACGCGTTCCAAAATATTACTGTAACCGAAGAATCTGAGTTAATTAAAAAAGATCTAACCCGTTCCCACCAAACCTTGCGAAGCCAATGCGAATCGCGCAAATATAAATTTCGCTAGTGAATTCAAATAAGACATTAAAGCAAAACCTCGAGCGGGAACAAATGTTAACAGAACATTGTATCACATTGGTGATATCACTACGGATTCATTTTTCCCATTTTCAACGATCTGCAACATCGAATTGTTTGTGGATTTAAATGGAATATAAGAAGTATGTAAATTTACCTAATTCTTTTTGGCCAGTTTGCTATATAGGCTTTCTTTTAATTTTGCGTCTGCTTTAAAGATTCGTTTAATACAACAGCTATAAGCGCTAACCTAATCACCAATAACAAATTGATAAGTATAAGTTTAGTTTAAAAGTTCCTATAGACATATGTCTTTCTAACTAAATAAATAACAAAAACAAAACAACGATTTCTTGCAGTTTATATAACCATATTAAGTTAGCGTCAGAGATAAAAATCGGAAGCGATTATTCACTCTTCAAAAAGGGTATTCGACCGATGTGGGAAGATGAAGCCAACAAAAAAGGTGGACGTTGGGTCATAACATTGATGAGACAACAAAGACGAACTGATTTGGATAACTTATGGCTAGATGTTGTAAGTATGAAAAAAAGATTCTGTTTACAATACATAAGTTGTCTAGAACAAGTCGATTTTTTTCTTAACACGCTGCATTTTTCAGCTTCTCTGCCTTATAGGCGAATCATTTGAACACTCAGATCAAATCTGCGGAGCAGTAGTAAATATCAGAACGAAAGGAGATAAGATTTGTAAGTTAAAAATACAAATAAAAAAAAATGTATGAAACAAACTAAACTTATTTCACAGCTATTTGGACTGCTGATGGCGCAAACGAAGAAGCAGCTCTAGAGATTGGACACAAATTAAAAGATTCCCTTCGACTCGATCCTGATAAAATTACTCTTGTCTATCAATTACATAAGGATACAATGGTGAAACAGGGGTCTGCAGTTAAAACGACTTATACACTTTAATTTGTTACTATTACTTATAATTTACCAATTCTTTTTTTTTTCTCTTAAATCAATACATCGATCGAATGTCGATCTTTAATATAATAATGTTGTATAAAAACGACCCCCAATTGAAAATTCAGTTGATTTCGCACGTCCGAATGAAGCTGCGTCTCTTCTAATTTGAGTCCGCCATCTGGCGGTATTTAATAGCTTTTCTTTTTATTTATAAAGGATACTATCCATTTACTACTTTGTTTTCTTCCCATCTATGTAATTTCTTAACTGTAATATTTTCTTTGTTAATTATGGAAGTTTTCAGGAATTTGTGAATCTATTGTAAATGCAGCTGGAATAAAATTTTGTATACCGATTAATGAACGTCGTGTAAATTTTCGGCACAATATTATATTCGATGAACAGAGAGAATGTTAGAATGGTTAAGAGATTTTTTTTTTTTTCATAGATATTTTGCGGTCACTAAAATCATATTTTTTACTTTTATGTTATCAAACAAAAATATATAAATTTTAATTACGTTGCATTATGTAAGATGAATTAATATTTTCAATACAGTAACTGTTCTTATCTAGATGCTTTTTCTTTTTGAAAATTTGAAAGCAGCGTTTTGTAAATTTATTAACATTTTAAATTCTATTCATTTAATCAAGCCCTAAATATTTATTACAGTATTGAAAGGAAAACAATTTGCTAGCAAAAAATAATGGAATTTTGCTAGGTTATGGTCTAACCTGTGCAAAAGCTTTTTCATATAAATAAAGTCATATACAAGCGGCGAGGTGCAGCGCGGTGCCAAGAGGGAAAATAGTGTTCACACTGGGAGCGCCAGATTTTTTTCAAATGTACACTAGTTCCGATGAAGGAGTTCTATTATTACTATTACTTTGCAAGAGCAATCGCACAGCGGCAACCGCAAAACAGCGCTCTGCTTCGCTAGTGGTGTGACACCCACTTAAACTAGATTCTATCCGCGACTTCGTCTGCGTGGAATTCAATGTCATTGGATCTTGTAATCTATTTTGTTTTAACTGTTAGGATTTTATTTGCTTGGAGGAAAGTAGACATTCGGATGAGTTTTTTCCAAAAAAGTAAGTTGATTTATTTAAGGCTATATTCGATATCTACATTAAAAATGATAACAAAACTTTACCAAACATCGCCCATTGTGCGGGATAGCAGAGATAATCAAAAAATGTTGCGGTTTACAAGTGACACCTCTTTAAAACTACATTCCCGATGTCTTCCGATGCAAAGATCACCAGACTGCTAGCGCAACTCATTGAAGGAGGTCACATACATAGGTCTATTTCGGCCACTTTGAACTACTGGCCCTGTATTTTATTAATCGTCATTGCCAAGCAAACTTTGAGGAGGAACTTCAGTCCTTTGATCTCAAATGTACACTAAGGAGGCAATGGCCCCTGAATCCGCAGAAAAAACTAAGTTAGCGAATTTACCAGTTTGTGATTATCGAAAACGTTCGAAGTAAGAAAATCAAGTTTCCCTTTATTATTGAAAACGATAAATCGAATCTGTCAGTTTATTATAGCGTTAAAGATTCGTGATATGAAAGTTGCGGATGTAAAAGATTCCTGTCTAATTTAATCCATTGTGAACATAGTTTCGCTTCTTTTAAATCAAGTACACTTCTAAATGCTGAGAAAAAGTGGGTTGCAATATTCCTACTTTAAAATTATTTGCTCTTCCATGATAGTTTCCTTCAGCAAGAAATCTTAAGCAAGCGGCTAATTTAGATTCTAATGGAATTGATGTAGACCGCACCTTAGGAGCAATATCCTTACTTACTCGCTTAACTGATACATGAAATCTGGCTTCTTAAGCCTAAAATTTCTCATAAATCTAAACAAAGAAAAAAGATACTATATTTATAAATAAAAATTGTAACAATAAACATAAAAATAATCGACTTACTCGTAATCCTGTAATTCCATAAAATTTCCATCTGGAATCCTGATTGTTCTCCGTAATATACTTAATTATATATCCTCATCGTCCTCTAAATCAAGAAATAACTCGATGGTGTCCATAATAGTTTATTACCTATAACTTTTGAATGCGTAAAAATGAATCGTAGTCCCACTTTATGCTTTATATTTGAATATAAATCATCAGCTGATTACATTTTCGAAAGTTGACAACTTATACGCAATGTGGCGCTTCTGCCGGAGGATTAGTAAATCGCATCGTGAAGTGTAAGTGAATCTTACTTGCGGTAGGAACAATCCATCGTATTGAACAATAGGGGTCAATATTTCGTTGGAGAACTCTTATCTTCAGTCTGGTACCATTGGTTAAATTTGGGAGTTTCAGGTTTCTTAATACATAACTGGTGCGCCAATTTTAATAATGTTATAGGGAGTGTTTTTGAATTTCACAGGAAAATTTACTACGTCACCAGTTTGTAGTACTGAGACCACACACTTGTATTGCTCTTCTTCAAACGTTGCACGTCAACAATCCATAAACGCAACGTTTTTCCATTTTCCACTCCTATACGGGTTGAAATATCAGGGAAACTGGTTTTAATAATTTTACCCCCACCGTTTAGGTGTTGAATTGAGAAAATCAGTGAATGATTTGTTTAGATTTTTTCATATGAACTCAAACACCCTTTTTCATCCCTTATGGGGTTGAATTATGAAAAATCACTTCTTAGTGAGTCTATTCATAACAAGAAATCTGCATTCCAAATTTCATGTTTTTACTTCGATATTTTTTTTTTCGGCGATAATGGCCAGTCAAAAATGTCTATAATAGATTGATATGCTGTGACCAAAAGAAAACTTTCTTCAATACGTCAAATCTAATGCAAACTGCAAAATTGAACCAGGTTTAATTTTTATTTTCGAAAGCATTTTTTAAACAAAACAGTCGTAAATGTAGAGAATTCAAACTGAAAAAGAAAAATCAAATTGTACTCCGATACTCCTTATTTTTTTCGAAAACTTGAGGTGTTAAATAGTTTTAAGGGGAAAATCTGGCTAAAAATTTCGTGCGGTAAAGATTTAGTAATATCTAGACCTAGACCTTGCGGCATAGTAGATGGCAAATGTTACTAAGCTTGTCGATATTCGTTAGCTCTGAAAAACAACAATCTGGTTTGATTTTTAAACCCAAAATTTGCTATCGAATCTGGATTTATAATAAGTCGACAAGCTACATAAAGTTAGCATATAATATCACCTCGAAAACTGGTAAATTTTATTACATTTGGAACTAACTCCACTAAAATGAACAGAATAACTCTCTAAATCAGGAAATATGTATATATGTCACATAGAACTCTTTTCGTTTTAAAATAAATCTTAAAAAAAAACTAACAGGTCGTCCAAATAGATTCGAATTGCATACTTTAGGAAAAAATTAAATATAAACTCCCATTATGTCCTGAACTCGTGTTTACCATATTATGAACAAAGGGATTTTCCCATTCGGGCAGATTTAAAACGCATTCGCTGATGCTTGCAAATTAATAAAGATGTGTACTTTTTTTGTGGGCTATGGGTATAAGGGTAGATCATCATCATCAATAGATATATCTTTTGTCAGTTTTTGGCCCAAAAAGGTATTGTAGTCTTCGATCATCCGCCGTATTCACTCGATGTGGCTCCTTGCGATTATTTCCTATTCACTAAACTTTAATTACCAATAAAAGAAAGTCATTACAAAGACATTCCAGAGATTGAAGCCGCAGTAACCGCAGTACGTACTCAAGGTATTACTGAAGAGGGTGCTTACTTCGAATAAACAAAGAAATAATTATCAAATTTGTAGTTTTTTTTCTGTAGGAAAGGTTCAATTTCTTTGTAAACATCCTGTGTATGCGCGTGTTTTTTTTATCTAAAGTTTTCTATCGGTATTTTTTATTCCTCCACTTTCTCGGCGATCTAGTGCTTCAATGAGGACACGGTTGCTTTCAATCAGGTAAATATTATTGAAGGTAATCAAATTTAAGTTAAAAGAAATTTGATAATTCTGTCGAGAAGTACTCACCACTTCGAACCCATATAAAACGATTTTATAATCTGCATCAAACTGGAAGGGATACTACTAGTAGTTAATGATAATCAATTGTGTAAGTGATTTACTCAGTTAAAAGCTCTCAAGAAATTTACAAAGGCAATAGGCAGCAGTGTTCAGCTGAGACTAGATTAAACCCCGTAGACTGATCGAAAATCATTAGCAGTGTATATGGGCAAATGCAAGGATAACTTTCCTCAATCCTGTTCGTTCTATTTTCTTCGATTGGTCCACGAATCGAATGTGATCTATGTAGCACCACCTATGAACTTATGGCCAAATTCAGCAATTAAAATTATCCTCAATTCGAAAAGTGTATTCCTCATAAAAATTGGGATAGAAGTTTTCAATATCACCTCAGAGTAATCGTAAGAATATATTTTGTCAAATAACCTGGCCTACATCCGGATTGATGAATAAGCTACAATTTGGATGTTCACAAAACCATGGAATAATCTTGCTCGAAGAATATAGTCCTAACTTCGTAGCCATCTGCAATAAGGAGACGTAAATCACTTTTTAGGTAGGCTGAAAGTTATGACAATGTTCCTAATCTTTCGAATGGCATTAAAGTTTTCTTAGTAAGGAGTATTTCACTGCTGATCTCGGCTCAACTTTTGATAAATCTATGGGGATCTCGCCGATGACTGGTGCCTTGTTATCCAAAAAGACTATTTTTACTGATTTTGATAGGCTGTTCTTGTTATTTAGTGTACAAAATAGTCGAAGATAACGGATGTTGTGTCGGAAGGCACCCACTAATGCCTTGTTTTCGATTTCTGAGATGTGCTCCGAATTTTTTGATTCTGACTCTTTTTTCTTATCAATTGTACAACCATCCATGACTGATAGTTATTTATCTATCATTGTCTCCCCATCGTCGTCTGCAAAGTACTAAGTCTTGACATGCCTTTCGTATTGGGTAAATGTAGTTTTCCAAAATTTATAAGAAATCTCACTACAACCACTATTTGTAAGCATCAACTTGGCATATAGCGGCTTTATGGTAAAATTTGGAAAGCCCATTTTATTTAGAATTGAGCTATTCGGGATGCATGGACTAGGGAGGGAGTGATGTATTGAACATATTCTTGAATCCTATCTGCTAAAACTAACTGAATTCAGAAAAGGGTATTGTTATAAAAAAAAATGATTATTGATAAAGTGAATGATAGAGTGCCTACTGTGGATTGGAAAACGATAAGGGCAGAAAATCTTCATTAAGTCCTCTCCAAAAGCGTAAGAAATTAAATTTTATTTCCAAGAAATATATACATTCATATACAATACAAGCCTTAACGAATCATTATTTCTTGTATTCGTTTGCTCAAGTCTTTCCTTCTGCATGACTCCAATGCATTACATATACTAAGTACAATTCGTTTTGGATCTTCCCTTTCATCGTCCTCATATAGTTCCAACATTTTACGAACTTTTAGTTTGGAATCCCTAGAATAGTCTACTTCCAAATTGTCCATTTCACCCTCGCGAATACCAATCTCTCTGCCGAAATCTCTCCATCTTCTACCAATTTCAGTGGATATCAATTTATAAACGACTTCACGTTTCTTGCCTTCAAACACGGACGTACCTATAGGATTATTTGGCGGTCTAGTAGGGTTTTCTTCATATAAAGCACTATTGGAAGCTATTGTGTTTCTTACACGACTAAGTCTTAATTGTTCCTTCATATCTACATCAATTCTTTCTAGTGCGTACAAATTCTCCAACTCGTTGCCACAATCGATAGGCCTGTACTGTAATATTGCATTATTGATTTCTTCATCATTTAGATAATCTGCAATATATTTCAGAACAAATATTTTGCTTTCATTTATTTCGTCCCGACGTTCAAGTACGTCTAGCAAGCCTTCAAGTGTTGTTATTAATGACAAACGACGAGAGGATCCAATCTCTTCATCCAAGTTATCTTTAAGATCTTCAAGTTTATCAGTGGAAATATTCTTTTGAGAGATTGATTTTTTTATTAGATCATAAATCAGACGATTGGCCATAGCTCTTATCCTAGCGAAAAACAAAGAATACTTTTAAAATAACACCATAATCCAATGAAAGGAAGATAGATTTGTTCTTAGAATATATTCTAAGGATTTGTTGATTTACTGCAGTCTGACAGTTCTTTAACTTGACAGCTGACAAAAGGCCCAGCTGACTTGATTAAAGTCGCAACCACAATGATACAAAACAGTGGGTGGATTCCGCAATAGGGAATAAAATTGGCAGTACACATGAATTGAGAAACTCATCGCGTGAATTTTGCAAACTTTTGCAACTCACAATACGAACTTTGACAAGTTTTTATGATAGCAGTTAATTGGGCTGTTGTCATGAAAATTCAAATTATTTTCTAATAATTTACTACAGCTAGAATAACTTCTGACGTTAAATATGTTTCTCGCCATTAGTGACGAAATATTGTGAAAATGTATAGGAAAGTACGGTGCAGAGAACACAATACTCTCTCTCCTCTTTGTCACAGGCTATCAGCTGCAATGTGTCAACATTTTAATGGGAATACTTATCTTCTATATTCCTTGGCTAACACTAAAGAATGGTAATTGTTTATCTCAATGGGCCACTATGTTTTGCACGATGAGATAAACCCAGCGGGGTCAATAATCCCTCCCCATATCAATGTAAAATGAAGTATACTGAAACGTATAAGCCCTAGCAATGCAGCGAAGCTAAAACGGCTTGAAATAAAACGTCTAGTCTACTACTTCAATAAACTTAAAATCGGCTTTAAAAAATTGTAATCGACAACTCTACTACTTAAACAAACACAATCGACAATCCCTCAAGTGGAGGGGAAATTTTCTAATGACTTCAACAAAAGCGCTGTTTTGGGTTTTGGTTTGCCGTTGTGCGATTGCGATGCGATAGCTCGCTCATCATAACGCCGCGGAATCTGATTAGTTTGACGTCTCAAAGTGAGAGTTTGGTGGTGAAGAAGATTTCTTCAGTTTTCGCGTTTTAGTTAACTAAATTCGGACAAAAATAATTGAAAATGTTTTTTGCCAGATTTTATTGAAGTAAATACCCGGCCCCATCCAAAGTGAACAGTAATTATTTTTGAGTGAATTACATAATAGTGCAACTGTGAAAAATCGGTTTTCGTGCCCTTTCAAGTAGGACATCGCGTCGATTTGAAGCAAGTGCGAGGAAAACAGTTTGGTGAAAAAAATGACAACAATAAAAAATATTTGTTTAAGTGTTTTTTCTCAGTTATTTCGTAATTAGTGGATCTGTTTATGTTATTCGTTTATTAAATTCAGATTCTTTCTCTTGGCTGCTGGCACAACGACAAAAGTTCCAGTTTTGTTTATTTTTTTCCTGTTCCAAGAAGTGTCGAAAATATATAAATAAAAATATAAAATAAAATAAAATATGCCTAGCGAAATTGTGACAGGTAAAGCTTCCTCGGATATTGAGAATGTCGACTGGAGCACCGGCACTACGTCCGGTCCACATTACCAAAATGTTGTCCGGTGAGTTTTTTCAATTATTTTTACAGATATATTAATTCTTTATTGTTCGGACTGAGAAAATTAATATCATTGGGGTTCATTGAACCTGATTCACTTGTATAAGAGATCGAAAGTATGTTGGTACTTTGTGCACATAGTCACAGTCACATCTGGTATTTTACAACATCGACATTAGAATTAGAATTAATAAATAATTGAGTAGTAATATTGAAAAACGTTTGACTTTGGTGTCCCAAGTCACGAAAAAAAATTTCATATTTTGGACAAAGATCGGAAATGCTAGCCATCTTTAGATTTTTGTTTTTATAATTTGGTCCATTGGGTTTGTGGAGTGCACGCTACAACGCTAGGGATTGAAAACAATGTTTCTTGTTGTCTCCCAGGAAAATTGAGTTTTCTTTTTGTAAACCAAAATATTTTTGATAGGTAGCTTTTGTGTCATACTATTGTTTGGGCCAACATGCGGTGGGAAAAATTCCTCCCCCGAAATGTCCTCTTGCACGAAAAGTTATGCAAAGTGATGAATTACAGCGGCGTGTTCGTCTAGGCTTTCGTTCCTAAAATTTATTTATTTTCAGTCATCATGTAGGTGCTACATCTGAACTTTGGGATATGCCTCCGCACAACATGTTAGAGTATAGACAAGAACTGTAAAAAAGTTGAGAATATTAAACAAGACATTTTTCACAAAGTCTATTTCACGCGAAGATAGTCTTGTCAAAGATTCTTCATGTAAGCAGACCTGTAGCGCTCCTGTTCTCTCAATGAGCCTTCAAAAGGGTGACGTGGTTCGAATTTAATACATTCTGTATGAATTGATACCTTTTATATATAATAATAACAGTTTCAAATTTGAACTCTTCTTACGCTCATTGAAAGCCTAAATACAGTTGCAATCGGTTGAAAGAAAGCGGACCACAATTATTACCAATATTTCCAAGAAGGCTTATAGCAGAAAGGATTTCCTTTTGAGCTCCACCGTTGTTGGCTTTAACCAATCTTTTAGTAATAATATTGATGTGGTCATATTTTATTCAATCAACAATCATTGCCCAGAAAAATCAAACCTTTTATCCATTTCAATCCATCTCAAATGCTCCCCTTTAACGATAAATTCCATTATCCCTGGCTCTGTTACTGCGTGAGTTTCAGTTAATGAAAACATTTTTGATTTGATTGAGCACGGTTGATCCATCAAGTACGTGTTAAAGGTCTTGTTGCAGGTGATTATACTAAAAACAAGATTTCATTACATTGTGCTACGGAGCACATCACGCTTCACCCAATCACTCATGCGATATCATCTCGCTTCTAGATTTGTCACCTACTTATCTAGCTGAACAGCACTAAGCAGGTGATTCTACTCCCCTACTCTAAAGAAATTAAATCCGGCATATATGTATGTAGATATAGGCTAATAATAACAGAATGGTCGAGCATTTATAGTTAACTTCCCTTTGAACTTAGTTGTAGTCACCGCTGCCAGTGATGAAATACTTAGTGAACATGATGTTAGCATTATTTGCCAGCCTCGTGATATTTTTGGATAATTGAAATCGAAGAGGTGCAAGACACCAAAAACCTACCGACTAAATTAACGTAGGAAGGCTCAATATATTATTAGAGTTAAAATCAGGGACAAAACTGTAAATAATTTCAAGGGTGATTCCAATTCGTAAGAACTGAGTTCGAAGGCTGTCTGGAACAAGGGTTGGTATCAACTGAAAAGATTTTGTCGATTTTCTCTACTCCTACGCATATTGCTACATCTACACGATCCCCATAAATCTCGCTTCAAGCGCAGCATCTAAAAATTGTTCGTCTCTCTGCATCCAAGAATCCAATTTATCAAACACCAATGAAAGTTCATATGGCAATCATTTAAGATTCCTTTGTTTTCCTTGTGATGCTGTTGAACTTATATGCAGATTTAGATTCCGCAACATCAAATCTAATGTAATCGGATATGATGACACCTCCATAAAGTTCAGCTCATTCTCCATCTAATAACTGGTAAGTTTTACCAACATCCAACCAGTTCATAAAAAAAACCTTGTGGATCATTGGAAATCTCCAACGATTGTCTATTTCTAAATCATCATCATAGGGTGAATCGTTCAAAAGTGATAGGGTGATTCACATATTCACATGGCCGCAGGGTTTCCCTTCCTATTACAATTATAGTAGATAACACTAAATTTTTGCATATTTAAAAATCTACTTCTCAAAAGCCTTAAGACCAAAACACATTGAGAGCGACACAACAATGTCGCATTTAAAACATAGAGAACGCAACGTGACAAGTTTGTTTGATAGCGGTCACGGTTTTATTTATTGTAAAAGAAATGGTGGCAACAAGGAAAACATTTTAAAAAAATGTTAATATAGCTTATGCGGCTTACTTATAAGTGCAAAGCATAAAGAAAAAACTAAAACGAAGACTAAAGCCCGTATGACACTACATTTTTTCCATATTTTAAATGCATTAAAACACAGGGCAGTGTCAGATTCGCATAAAAGAGATAGCAGGAATTTTGTGAAACAGATCAATAGTAATTCTCAGTAAAATCAACTGTCAATAAACTGTCACCCATTCTTTTAGAAAACTTAGTCAAAGTAGTCTGATTTTAATACCCACTCTGCAGAATATTTCGTTTTAGGATGTACATCTTTTTCTAATTCTAATAGCACTGCCATTTTGCAAATTTATATTTGAAAAACATAAAATCTTATCTGAATCTAAACTTCGCTCAAATGTATTGACAATCTGTCAATTGCCAATGTCAATGTCAATTGCCAATGTCAAATTGTCAAAATTAAGTTTCCAGGGCAGAAACTTAAAAATGTAAATCGAAGTACATTTTTAATGTATTGTTTTTGACACCTATTCATTTTTAATTAGGTTTATGCATTTTTAAAGCCTACAGCGTTCGCATTCAGACCAATTACAAACTTAACTTGTACACTATTCATATCGCTCTAATTATATTAAAAATGTATTAAAAATGCAGAAAAAATGAAGTGTCATACGGGCTTAAGAAGAGGTTGCTACAAATGGCATGACGCTTATCGCACAGCATAACTTTTTCCCTCATTTTCTCAATTAATTCTTCCTCAAAACACCCATAATTTCTCAAACTAATTAAAAAAATTAATTTTATACAAGTTTTATTAACTAGTTTTTTTACTACCTATATCTTTTAATTTCGTCTGCTTCATAAAAATCCACATAACATGCATGTATTCAATGTCCACACAGAAATATCAATTATGTTGATGACTAATATAGAGACTTTCCCAAAGGGGAATGCCGTAACCCCCGGAATATAATACAAGCCATGAAGTCGCCGAAGGCACCGACACATTAAAATGCCTTAACGTGCCGGGTACAGCATGCAGTAAGAGCTCACTCACTCTCACTGCTTTTTGTATACTCGTAATGGGGGAAGAACTAAAATTTCATCTTAAACAGGTCCTAAAGCTCAAAACTATCGCTTCCACAGCAAAATGAAGTTAAAAAACAAATTGCAGCCAATTATGTTTTCTTTCTAATAGTTTTTAAAAAAAAAATATCATGTGGAACAAATTAACGGAAATTATAGCGTTTGAACAAAATACAAGCAACTTTTATATGAAAAACTCCTGCAGTTCGACAAGGCAAGAAGACTGTGGATGTTTGCCTGCTGACCGGCCCGCTGCTCTCTTTTTTCGACTTTGTTCATGGCTTGTATCTTGCGGGGGTTACGGGAATGCTCATTTTAGACCCGCACCCGACACCTCCAACATGAGGAGAGATGTCTTGATGCATTGATACTCTGAACATGGAAAGTTGGGGAGCGGGTGTCACAGTTTGATCTAGTACAGAACCGTATTCCTTAGGTCCTGAGAAGAAGTTTGAATACCCAGACTCCTATACTCGGAATCATAGCTAGGTATTTATAGCCATCCCAATACTCACTTTTTTCAAATTTCCCTCTTTTTTATTCGAAGTGAAGTGCGAAAAATCGCACTTTAGATCGGCTCTAACTCCGATAGGAAAACGGGTTTCACTGTTCACCTCAGCTCATTACAAGCAACAATTCGTAGAAGAAAATTTGTCTCTGCATTCTTTTAGGGTAGGGGTAGGAACTCCTGGCGTGGGCGGGGTTGATTTCAATACCGCATGTTGCATATCGAATCAAAGGTCTCACCGAGTACTATCGGGTGGTATATATTTTTCCCGATTCACAGCATTTCTCGGGTAGTTTTTCCCCATTTTTATACACTAGGGTCACATATGTACATCCCAGCTAATACATTTCGCATGCATTTTTCCAGTTATTTTCTTCCATCTGCTCTCGTCGGAAACTGCAGTTGATTGCAGTTAAATTAACTCGGCCTGGAGAATGTGTGAATAAACGTCAACAAATTTCCACGAGTTTACTTACTTTTACCTCAGGAGTCCGAAGTTAAATGAAATAAGTCGACTGCAGTCAAAATGACTTGATGATGTGAACCAAAACCCTCGAGAATACTTCCCAAGCCATGAAACAGAAATCTATATGTGTGCGTTCGGAGTCCGTTCTCTAAAATGTTCTATATTGATGCTTATGGAAAAATGTCAAACATTGACTTTATATATGCTATAGAGCCTAAGCTACTATCCATACAAGAAAATAGTCTTCTAGTAATTTATAGCTTGGCTCCATACCTTCCCAAAGGCTACACTTCCGATATACCTTACTTAACAAAATAATAAAATAGTTTTGATTACAAAGTAACCTTAGCATTTTACGCTCAATACCTCGGTTCATTGATAATTGCATGTGTGTATGTGCAACCGGAGTCCGAATCTGTAGGCAGCTACATTCGATATCGCATTAGCCCACGGCATCCCATGACGGCACAGCGACATTACAATGATTACTCAGCTGAGAATTTTTGTTTGAGGAATCGTAGTCATTTGGTTAAGATAAATTTTTTTAAATAATTTTGTTAGGAAACGTATGAAAATTTTATTACGGTTCGGAAGATAAGAAAGCAAGCTTAAGATTATCACAACACCATTTCTCTGTATGAATAGTAGCTTAGGGCGGGGGAGCTATTCAAATCCAACTTTTGTCAGTTTTACATAAGAACACTGCAAATATTTTAGAATGTAAGGACTACGATTGGCCTCGCATGTGGTAGGGAGGGAGTCTGTTTCATGGCATGTGAAGTATTCTCGAGGGTTTTGTGTGAACTCAATTTGATTTAAATAAATATCCCCTAAAATGTCCGGTCCGCCCACACATACAATTAAAAGAACCATGTCCATGTACACTCTGAGTGCGACATATTCTGAGTCAAAAATTAACTAAAGTCAACTGCCCGACGAAAACAGACCCTTATTGATTCGAACCAATGCCTGTCAAAATCAAATCGTGAGTATGGGAATGTGGCTTGACACAATGACTACACCCGTTCGTTGCTAATGTCCGAATTAAATGATATTTTATTTTCGATGCCGTTGCCAATGCCCGATGCCACTATTTTCATTCGGCCTTTAAAAATCATTGAATAAATAACTAAAAAGGAATCGATATCGAGTGACAACTTAAGTCACTTGCAAAATGTATTATTAGTGCCCAATAATTTTACAAAACACTAAAATTGAATTAAGATGTACACTTCAAGTTTCAAGCACTTGAAAACAATGCTTTCTAAAATTTCTAATGCATTTATTAATAACAATAAACTTTAAAAAGTCGCTGAACTCCCGGAACTCTGGAATGTTTACTCACAGATAAGTTGGCTTTCTGTTTGTAATTTATTCAAGGTTAAAAGTGATGTTCTTTGGAATCAAATTTGTAGCGTTTGTAAAATATATTTTATTTAATATTATTTCACGTTTGTTATATATTTTGTTATCACAAGACCCGGGGCCTATAATATAAAACAATAAGCTAACAAGTACTTACTAGTTTTAATGCATTTGTTGTATAAGCAATGATAATTTCTGTAACGCAAAAAATTTTTAGCATTTACGAATTCATATATACCCACCCCGTCTTGTTAGCTTATTTTACCGAGTACCTTGTTCATTTGCAGCAAATTCTCCTCTATATAGATGAAATCAGTTTTAACAAAAACAAATTTGCGAAATATATTACTTTATATTTTTTTTCAAAACTGTTAACATTTTGTTCAGACCTGCTTAATTAAAAGTTCAGTGAAATGAGTCTCCACTTGTTTTAAGAAAGAAAATGTCGACAAAACGTCTTATACGTTTATGAGCCCTATTAAACTGTGATAAGGTGTTCTAGTTTAGGTTGGAAAGCGCTGGTGGCATAAGCCAAGCCTTCAAAAGATACACCCTGTCACCAAGTATAACGACGTTGGGAAAAGTCCTCTAATCATTCTTCATTCTTGATTGTTGTTGCCTTGTTGTTCTCTGATACCGCATTTGTTCGTATTTGTGGGAAATGTACTTGTTTCACAAGCAATTGTTGTTTTGTGGTATAGGCCCCCTAAAGTCAGAGCATTTTAGGATATTGGGGCCTTTAATAGAAATTATTTTCTGAACCAGTTTGGGTAATCAAGAGAAATAATAACGTTAAATACAATCGTAAACATAACACGGAAAACACACCGATTGCAAGATAAAAGGCGAGTAAACCGCTTTTCTGTCCCAAACTGAAAGATAATGTAAAGTAGCGCTAATGGGAATCCCCATCCGTGTAAAATGAAGTTTCGCTCCGGTTTAGATATTTTGTAATCAAATTTATTTAGGAGAATAACCTTAGCCAGACACAGTTGCCAGTACTATGTTTACATGAACAAATACGAATTTCCTCTGATTGTTAAATAAAGAGTAAACCATAAATAAAAAAAAAATCTTAAAAAAAGAAAAATAACTTTTAAAAAAGAAGTAAAAAAACGAGTTTTCAAACAAAACTGAGGCCAAGCCGCATGAAAAAGTTGAAAATAAACTTTTCTTCACACACAGAGGTACTCAGATTTTTTGATTGGGACATTTCTCTTGAATATTCTTTCTTTCTAATCAAATCACTTATTACCTCTGATTGATCATGTTGAAATATATCGGTGATTATCAGCCAATAAAATCTGAGTCCACCTCTGTGTGTGAAGAAAAGTTTATTTTCTACTTTTTCATGCGGCTTGGCCTCAGTTTTGTTTGAAAACTCGTTTTTTACTTATTTTATTTTTTGCCTTTTTCACGTTAACTAAATTTTTATTACGTGCTGCATGGAGATATTTTAAAACAATTTTTAAGACATGTTTGGTGCCGATCCGAAAACAAAAATTTTACGAGTATCAAATCGTTGAAGTACTGCAACGGTTTTCTGAAATACAAATTATATTTTAAACAGCGCTTTTTAGCTGTATTCCAACTTGATCCCATATAACATGAATTTTCCCGATTTTCCATGTTTTCCACAGACTTTTTCTATTACTATGAATTTTTTTTAAAAATTTACATGAATTTTCCTCGACATGCAAGTTTTCATGATTGTTGAAGAGAAAGTATTGATGACAGTAGGACGGAAAAAAATGATTCCGCATAGCTTATAAAACTTTTTTGTCGGAAAATTTTCCGGAAAAGTCGGAAAATTCCGTAAATTTTCGGAAAATTTTCCAGAAAAATTGGAAAATTCTGCATTTTTCCTGAAAAAGATTTATCACTAATCATATCGATGAAAATTTGTCCGATAATTTTCCGGGTTTTCCACGGATTTTCAACAAAAGGAACTTTATACCACTCATTTCGCTCTACAACTTTGTCTTAGGGTGCAAAACGCTCAAACGCTTCCTTGGTCTGAAAAAACTCCGGAAAAGAGTTTTACATGAATTTTCCTCGATTTTTTCTGCAAGTTTTCACCATTGTCGGAGAGAAAGTAATGATGCCAGTTGATAGGGAACTTGATCCTGCATAATTTAGAAAACTTTTTTACCGGGAAATTTTCCGGAAAAGTGGGAAAAATCGGAAAACTCTGCATTTTTCCTGAAACGGATTTATCACTAATCAAATTTGTACCAAATTTTCAAATGATTTTTCCCGATTTTCCTGGTTTTCCATGGAAAGATTCAATTGTCACGCGACATGAACCTGTGTGCCAAATTTCAGCTCGCTGTGATGACGTAAGTGTCGAATATAGCAAAAAAGAAATACACAAATAAATAGACAGGCAAATTCGTGTACGAATTAAAGGGTATGGCCTCAAAAATAAAATGCACTAAAAAGTAAAAAAAATATTTTTTCTTTCTCAGTGATATACACATGAACAGTTTCATTGCAAAATAAGAAATGTTAGAACTTAGATTAAATCTTAGTTTGTAAAAGTTTGGGCATCCATAACTATAATCACAATTGTCTAACTGCACTTGTGAAGTTGTAAATTTACACAATTTATTGTGTTAGAGTCAAATATAAACACAATTAGAAATTTTAATTTTATTTAAAACAGTTTAAATATATTTCACCGGCTGCCTGAAAGAGAAATAAAAGTATTTGTGAGTACAACGAATCAATGGGGGTATCCTAACTTAACTGCAGTCACTCATAATCACTAAAATCCTAATAAATCGGATGAATGGAGACAAAAATAGAATTGGGATCCAGACTCTCGCCAATCGCTTCAAGATGTGCCTGGGGATATGTTCTATTTATTGGTGAACTTATCAACCGCTGCCGATTTCTTTGATTTGAGTCCGACGTACATTGACCTCAGCTATATATCCCCATTAGTAGACCCACTTATTTATACATTCATAACAAACTACTTATTCTACTATAACTAATATATTAAATTAATATTATTAACTACATCCCACCTTTTAAGCACTCTAAATATGGAACGAATAAATTAAGCACACCATTAACTGCTGACGCACTACTGAATAATTTCCGCCTGACACTGAAGTGAACACTGAACTCAAGGACTGATTCCCTATACCGAAGGGATGCGGAGTTAATCCTTAGGCAGCAGATTCTGTTTTTCTGTCGCCAGTTTTATGACAGGGTTATTAAGCCGTTTCAAGAAAAATGTCTGGCTCAAGAGTTTTCTTTAATGTACCCGTTCTGTTGCCAATGCTGAATTACCCACAGATACCGTTTTATACTATGGACGGAAATATACCTTACCATTTTCTTTTATCAATTGATTGAAACATTTTAAGTCAAACGATCAAATATTGTTATTACATTAAATTTTTAAGATTTAAGATTTAATCTGAGTTCTAGCTCATTTATTATTTTGCAATGAAACTTTTCTTGTGTATAGCACTGAGAGTTTTTACTTTTTAGTTCATTTTATTTATAAAAGTTTTTTTTTCAAGAGTTTTTTAATACATTTTATTTTCTAATTTTTAGTCATTACATTTTCGCTAAAAGCTCCTATAACGGTACATAATCTCTCTGAGATATGCATATTTATTCGTATCTCTTGGGAACGTTGTGTTGTAATTTTCTTCTTCTCTAGTTTAGATAGAAGATTATCGCATTTTAATGTAAGTACTTCCATGTAAACAAATTTTACATGAAAAAACTGGAAAAAATTAAGTCACATCAAAACCCATTAAAACGGTTTAAGTGCGGTATGCTAGAGCCAAGGAATTCGGTCAAGGAATTTTTTCACTTATTTCTTGAAGAAAAGTTCACAAGGAATTTTTTCACTTATTTCTTGAAGAAAAGTTCATATTATATCAAGAAATTTTTGACAATTTGGATTTGATAATTGTGTGGTATTTCAGACAATAAAGAAGTAATAAAGAAAGTGATGAAATGGATAATTTCGAATGAAAAATGAAGATAAACGTAAAACAATTTTTATTCCTCCATTTGTCAGTTTAAAATTGATTAACCACTTGCAAAATTGCCGTTCCTTCCTTCAATTTTTCTAGATACGTCAAAATTCTTTAAGAAATATTGACATAAATGGACTTTTCGAAAAAGAACGATATCTTTTTGTCAATCGAAAGAGAAATAGAGTTTTTCTGTTCGAATTACTTTTCTCTAGCATACTGTTTCAAGGAATCGGCAAACAAAAAAATTCCTTGAGCATTCCATGATTTTTTTTTTACATAGTTTTTGTATAGGAACAAAAATTCCTTGGCTGTGTAGCATACTGGGCTTAAACATGGAAAATTGAAATGTTCACATGAAATATGTAAAACATTATGTTAATGGGGGGGGGGGGGGAGTAAGGTTAATTCGCCATAAAAAAAGCACGATAATACGATAATTTTTTTTTAACGACACTGTTAATATATATTTGTTCATGTAATCAGTATATAATAAAACCGGCCAAGTGCGAGTGGAACTCGCGCACTAAAGGCCGAAAAACAGTGCTAGCTTTTCCAACCTCGACCTCAGTATAATTTTAAGAACCTCAACCTGATGAACCTTGCAAACTTTTGCAACTCACAATACGAACTTTGACAACTTCTGTATGATAGCAGTTAATTGGGGTATTGGCGTGAAAATTGAAATTATTTTGTAATAATTTATACTACAGCAGGAAAAACTTTTCACGGTAAATATATGTATGTTTTCCGAACTTTTTTTCAACAACTTTCCCGTACACTTTTTCTCGTAAACAATGCTGGCATCAAATGATAACTAAAATTAGCTATCAAAGCTGACAAAGTTCCAGCAGATTAGAAAGTAGACCTACTCGAGTTCAACCTCAACCTGGCCGGCCTCACCAACTTTCCCATTGGGAGCTTGGTTCTGTAAAATCGTACAAAATTTAACATTATGTACTTTTTATTTATTTTTTCAAATGAGAGTAGGCGTTATTTGAAAAAATATACCTACTTATGACAATAATAATGAATGAGAATAAAACGAGGGAAAAAAACGCCGAAAAATCACGTTTCTTGTATGGTGGGCCCCCCTTTAATTTTTAGTTTAATTTTATTTTTATTATTTGTTGTTATAGCGGCAATAGAAATACACACTCAGTGAAAATTTCAACTGTCTACCTAATTCGGTTCATGAGATACAGCCCGGTGACAGACAGACAGACAGACGAAAGACCAGGCAGACATCGGAGCCATAGTAATAGGGTTCCCATTTTAACTCTTTGGGTACGGAACCCTAAAAAGTACATTTGATGAATGTTCTGCAACATTTTCATTAATAATTATGCACAAATGAGCCATTGACAGCAAATCTTTGCAGACACGTGAGAAAAGTCACATTACGTTGAACCGCATAATTCATCACTGGATCATCCGAAAGCAAAAAAACCAAAAAGATTCCATTAGTTGATAAGTTCCTTTAACGCTGTCGAGTTTTATTTTTTATATTTTGGTCTCAAAAACTACGTAACCCATCCGGGCCCGGTTATTTGCATCTGAAAGCCATGCTCATGCGCGTCCAACGAGCCGTCAGCTGTCAAGAAGTCCGATTTACCATTAAAAAATTCGGAAATTTTGTTATTGTAAAATGAATTAAAAAAGAAAAAAATAGCGTTACCCCGTAATTTATGTGTAGAAAATGTCTGTAAAATTTCAAAAGTATCAGTGCAGTAGATTTTGAGTCAGAGAATTCACCGACTTTGAAGATGCTAATTTTGAGAGTTTCAAAGATTTCAGCACTAAAATTAAACTGTACAACTTCTCAGCAGAACTTTACTTCTATACACCGAATTTCTACAAGATACAGAGGAGCAAGCATCTACATGCACACGTAGACCCGTCGCCTAAGAAAACGATATTGGTGAGGGGGGGGGGGGGGTTAGACAAAGAGAACCAAGCAGTTGTTAGGAACTCCCGCTGGGTTGATGGAGGCTTACAACTGCATATCTCCGGTAGTTCTACTCCAATCGACTTCAAATTTTAACAAAATAATCTTCATATGTTGTACATTCATATGATAAAAATTAAAATAAACGCAACGAAATACGTTACCCGCCTTCCCCATAAAGCGTTTAAAAGAAAAATCAGCCCCCCGCACCAACCTAAACCACCCTCTGTACACAAATTGGAAAATGGAGCATTTTAACGATATCCGAGTGAAAAACGATGAATAAAGTTTCTTACAGAAGAAAAAAATATGCCATTTAATAGCACTCAGTAAGAACTTTAATTTTTGATATCAAATACCGCCCAAATTGGACAACTCCAAGAGGGTAGTTACTATCCCACAGTGTTGGGCGTAATCTGATTGCAGTGTAATTTAATTAATAATTCCATTACAGTTTAGTGAAATTACAAAGTAATCTAATTAAATTGTATTCGATTACATATCAATCAGATTACTTATGAGAGAATATGTAATCTATCAAATGTGTAATCTGTTACAATATAATTAGATTATTTTGTAATCTAATTACATTGTAACAGATTACTTTGTAGATTACTTAAAAGTAATTAATAATATAATGAAATGAATTGAAAGAAAATAGTATTGTTCTCGTACGAAATTAGTTTTAGGGAATTTTATGAAGAATTAGAATTCAAATATCTTAAATGTCTTAAATGTAATCACATTAATTAGATTAACATGTAGTGGGATTAACTTGTAATCGATTAATGTGTAATCAGATTAACTTGTAATCACATTAATCCATTACATTATGTAATTATGGAAATGGATTACATTAGTAATCTGTTACAAAGTAATCTGATTACAGATTACATGGTTAATTGTAATTGTTAATCATTAATCAAATTACATTTTGCCCAACATTGCTATCCCACCACAAAACTTCTAAAAACGTATTGTTTTTTTACCACATCGGAAAGCTGACTCATTTTAAATTAAAAAAAAAAACCCCCCATGTAAATCCATCCCCGTTTACTACCATAAAACTCTTCCCAAAATTTCACACTTTTGTCACGAAAGTTATTCTCAAGCACAAAGTTATTTAGTCAAGGATTAGTGAGTGCATAAAAGGTGGGAAATTTAAAAAAATTCTTGAGCTATAAACATACTGACACTATACAATGACAATGACGTTTTCGTTTTACGTTACTTTGTATGATTTGTTGCTATAAAATTTCGAATAAATCGCACATGGTCTACTTTCAGTATAGCCAAACTCTAATAACTAATCTAGGTTGTTTTAATGGTTGATCATCGGTTGGTGTACTATCGCTGGGGCTAAAGGCTCCATAGATCTCAGGGCCCGGGGTCCATGCGTAAAGATGGCACTGGTAATTCATACCTATGTACTTCGTAAAAGACGCTTTAACGAACTACGTATATAAACGAAAACTCGAAAAAGTATTTTAAAAAAAGTAAAATTCAATTTAGATCTGTTAACAAATTGTTGGTGGGTAAATTAAAAAAAAAAAAAACATTTCCTCTAGACATAAACATTTAATTTCTAATGAGTCACAAGCACCTTCAAGCTTCTAAATAATGATGAATAAAGAATGACAAATTCATTCTTCATATATGTATAAGGTCCGTAGATCAGTTAGACTGAATCATATGCAAATATGTAGATATGCACCCTACGTAGAAGGGAAATTTTCATGTCATATTCTCTGAATCAAAATGATTGAAATATTTCCTGTGAAACTATAAAAACAGAATTGCTTTACAAAAAAAAAAAAATAAATAAATAAATAAATAAAATAAAGATGCTAAAAAAGTATCGCTGATTCTTTCTGAATGGAAAATTTATCGCTAAAACAGCAACAAATGAATTTAATTTGGCGCCAATTTGAGATCACTGTGGGCAACCAGATACTATATGGCAAAATAACACGGAGCAATACTTGTTTACCACATTAAGGATGATTCGATGTTAAATTTTGCTTGAAATACAACAGGTGAGGGATAATTATAGAGACTACTTAACAGACTTTATCAAACAGGAAGGAAAAGTGTCTGGGCAATACCAAATATGTTGTTACCTATTATTCCTGCACTACTAACTTTAACCATGAATGTAATCCACCCACGACTTTATATTCACGTATACGAGGAACCATAACATTAAAATATAACAATTAATTTTAAGGGGCTATACCTCCCAAAATTTTTTAATTTTTTATTTTTTTTTTATTGTCTTAAATCATGTCAAAACAACCCTAGAATCAAAATATACAATGCCCAAGTTCCGATCTAAACTCAAAATTTTTTTAAAACAATTTTAAATCAATAAAATGTCGACGAACAAGAATCCACAGCACGAGAAGTGTCCCGTCGGAGTAGACTCTTGGTGTACTTGGCAGCGCAATAAAGCGCTTGGTAACCTTGCATCGTACGAGCACAAGAATCCAATGCATAAAGACATTTTTAACGCAATAAAACCAATTTATGAAGAACTTAGCTCCGATAATCTTCTGTCACGCTGCTTTTTGCGATTCTTAAGATATTTATAGCATTTTGAAACTTCAAACGCGTTTTTCTCGAAAACATGTTTTCAAAATCGGCGAGCAGTAGAACTCAAAAAGGTTACATCCGATTGACTTGAAATTTTAATTGTAGCTTCATCGTTTGATTATCTAGTGAATTAGCGATTCATTAACAAGAAAAAAATTTATAAATAATTTAAGTTGATTTTTTTCGTCGAAAACACGATTTTTTGTTAAAACAATCGCCATTTCGCGAAAAAAAATTCTAAAAGTATAATCATATGTACTTCACTAGCAAAACTCATATACCTAGATAATGAATGTTTTTTTTGATCTAGGTGGAGTTGGACGAGACTTTACTGCTCGCCGCGGAAAACCTTTTTGTAATAGCGGCTTACGGTAATCACAGCACAGCCGCCATTTTGTAAAAAAATGTAAAGATTTTTTTTTCTATTCTTCAAGAGTTGCTTAATCAAATGTTATATTATTTGTATGAAATTAATCTTAAATGTCCTTAAAAAAAATAATTAAAAAAGCCTTGTTTTTAGAGCGTTTGGGAGGTATAACCCCTTAAGTAAATCAACAAAACTGCTATACCTAAAGGCCAAAACACAGTGAGGACGACACTACAAAGTCGCCGTAAATTGGTTGCTGTCAAAGATTCGAATATATGGAAGTCCCATATTTCTTAACACAATGAGGACGACGCGACAAATTGCGCGCGAAAAGTTTGGGAAAATCTCTAAATTGTCGCGGCAACTTAATTGACATTTCTGTCTGACAGTTCGCAGTTGTTTGCAATTTCGTGAAGCTGTGAATTTTTTTGCACAATAATTGTTTATTTTTCTCCAAATTAGCAGGTAATAGCAAATAATTAAGAAATTAGACAATAAAAAATAAAAAATGTTAAATTTGAACAATTTTCTCAATTTTTTCTTTGACTTGTTTGCCATTTCGATCGATGACAATTGACATAACAACTGTAAAAGCAAAAGTTGCGTCGCGTTCACTGTATTTTATAAGCAGCATTTGAATCATTGACAGCAACAGAATTACGGCGACTTTGTTGTGTCGTCCTCACTGTGTTTTGGCCTTAATATAAAAATAAATAAGAGAGAAACAAGCCTACTATTTCATATAAAGTCTATTGAATTTGTTTATTTTAAATTTGGTGGAATGCACCCATAGGTTAGTAATGCAGGGTTAATAAATAAAAGAGTATATTACGTAATTTTCTTACGTCGGTATCAACATTTTTTCTGCTCTTATCCATATGTACATATTTTTCTGCCAGGAATATAACAATGTTAAAAAGAAACCGCTTGCTTTTATACGTTTCCTCTTATTTGTTACTGAAACGGCAACACTCTTGACCCAATTGTTAGGACAAAGTGCGGTAGAAATCAAAGTAGATATAAGGTTCGAATCTAGCTTGCCGTAGTTCGGTAAATAACGTTTATTTTATTCTGATTCCGACATGTAACCTATATTTAGTTTTAAAAATCTTCTTTATAATTGTACGAAACGGGCCTGCTAAACAATACAATTGTATTAATTGTTCGCTAAAATCACTCCTTGATAAAAAGTGAAAACGAAATGTTTGGCTTAAAAAAAAAAATCTACTTTCCAATAACTTGCCGGAACTATGTATATTAAAATTGGAAGCTGCTAAAATATGCCGATGGCGCACGTATGTATGTATGTACATATGTACGTACACGTCCAGGTGCATTTTAATAAAACTTTAAATAAAATTACATTTCCATTTTGATAATCGCAGCAATTAGAAAAAATAATGATTGGTTTGTATTTGGTAATTTACTTTGATTGGTCACTGATCATGAAATTATCTTCTACCTATATATGTACATATGTACGTTGAACAGTACTACTTGATAAAAAGTAATGTTACAACTTCAACTTCAGTCTCATACCAATGGCCACTAGTTCACAGACTTATAACTATCCACAAATATAGAAAGTAAGCACAATTATTGAGCTTTAAGTTCATCGTGTACATAATAATTTGCTTCTACAATAATCAATCGAAGCAGCACGATTTTCTTAAAGTTGTTTTACCTGTAATGATCATGGGCGCAAAAAGGAGAGAAACAGATAAAAACAAAATCAAATACTTTTATTTAAGTATTTTTATTCAGTATAAAAGAGCAACACAGATTTTTGAGGCCATACCCTTTAACTCGTACACGAATTTGCCTGTCTATTTATTTATATATTTCTTTTTTGCTATATTCGACACTTTTCGTCATCACAGCGAGCTGAAATTTGGCACACAGGTTCATATCGCGTGACAATTGAATCTATCAAAATTTAAACCGGAAATTTTTATGGAAAACCCGGAAAATAGGGAAAAATCATTTGAAAATTTGGTACAAATTTGATTAGTGATAAATCCGTTCCAGGAAAAATGCAGAGTTTTCCGATTTTTCCGAAAATATTTTCCGGAATTTTCCGACTTTTCCGGAAAATTTTCCGTTAAAAAAGTTTTCTAAATTATGCAGGATCAAGTTCCCTATCAACTGGCATCATTACTTTCTCTCCGACAATGGTGAAAACTTGCAGAAAAAATCGAGGAAAATTCATGTAAATCGCTTTTCCGGAGTTTTTCAGACCAAGGAAGCGTTTGAGCGTTTTGCAACCTACGACAAAGTTGTAGAACGAAAACAGTTGCATAAAGTTGGTTTTGTGGAAAACTCCGTGGAAAACCCGGAAAAGCGGGAAAATCATCGGACAAATTTTCATAGATATGATTAGTGATAAATATGTTTCAGGAAAAATGCAGAATTTTCCAATTTTTCTGGAAAACTTTCCGAAAATTTCCGGAATTTTTCGACTGTCATCAATACTTTCTGTTCAACAATCATGAAAACTTGCATGAAAAATCGAGGAAAATTCATCTAAATTTTTTAAAACAAAATCATAGTATCTAATAGGTAAAGTCTGTGGAAAACAGGGTTGATAAAAAACACGATTTTTTTAAAAAATCAAAAAAATCCAATTCTCTTGATTAAAATCAGATTTTTTTGATTTAAATCAGTTTTTTGTTTTGGTTAAATTCAAATAAGACGAAATTAATCAGATTTGTTATTTATTTATTGCTCTTTGTATCTAATCACGTTTTATTTATTTAGATTTTTGACCAGACACACCAACTTGGCAGCTTTTTCTGTACCCAGTTTGTTTCTTAATTTACTACGCACTAAATTGAAAGTGGAAACCCCCCCCTTCCCCTCCCCATTGAAGAAGCGATTGCGGTGAGCAGTTGTTTTATTATTTCTAACTCATCCTGAGCTATGCATTTCTCCATGTTGGCTAATGCTAGCCACCAGTCTAGGGTATTGGTGTTTCTTATGACATCTTCATTTATTAGAATCCTGTAAACTACTCAGTTCTTGCTTTTAATTGAATGACTTTATTTAGTAAATTTGTTCCAGTAGTTATCCTGTAAAAATTTTAAGGCTTCTTCAGATTCTTTCTCTGATAATTGTTCTTGTGGCAATTTTGGATTTTGGATTTGTCATATATGCCAAAAAGTGAGCCGGCGACATAAATCACGCGTTTTACCGTATACAGTGCATCGTAATAGATTCCGTATTTACACGCGGGAAGAAGCAAAGCAGATAAATTAGAGAAATGATTTTAATCATGTGATTTTTTAAAAAAAATCATTTGATTTTAATCGTGATTTAAATCACTGATTAAAATCATAACAACCCTGGTGGAAAACATGGAAAATCGGGAAAATTCATGTTATATGGGATCAAGTCGGAATACAGCTAAAAAGCGCTGTTTAAAACATAATTTGAATTTCAGAAAACCGTTGCAGTACTTCAACAGCGATTTGATACTCGTAAAATTTTTGTTTTCGGATCGGCACCAAACATGACTTAAAAATTGTTTTAAAATATCTCCATGCAGCACGTAATAACAATTTAGTTAACGTAAAAAGGGCAGAAAATAAAATAAGTAAAAAAAGGAGTTTTCAAACAAAATTGAGGCCAAGCCGCATGAAAAAGTAGAAAATAAACTTTTCTTCACACACAGAGGTGGACTGAGATTTTATTCGCTGACAATCACCGTTATATTTCAGTATGAGCAATCAGAGGTAATAAGTGATTTGATTCATGAAGAGAAAGAACATTCAGGAGAAATGTCCCAATCAAAAAATCTGAGTCCACCTTTGTGTGTGAAGAAAAGTTTATTTTCTACTTTCTCATGCGATTTGGCCTCAGTTTTGTTTGAAAACTCGTTTTTTACTTATTTTATTCATAATTGACCAAATCGACAGACTCCTGAGATGTAAAGCGTAAATAAATTGAAAAATTATATTTAATTGCTTTTACTAGTTGCCACAAAAGACCATCGAAGGAGTAGGATAGGGAAAAAATTTCCACATACTCAATGCTCCTAAAATGTATGAATTTTGATAAGATTAGCAATTCATTTATGTATATGACTTAACCACATCCTATTTATGAATACTCTCAAATATAAATTTTATTTAGTTTCGTTTTCATTTCATTTATTATTCAGCTATGTATACATAACATCTAAATCTTAATTAGTAGGTATACCATATATAAGCTAGTCAAGCGACTCGGAAATTAGAAATAATCATAATTTTTAGAAAGTATCTTACTATTAGCTAAAAAAAAAGAAAAGAAAAACAGAAAATATTTTTTGAAAGAAACTAAATGAAATTATATTAATAACAAGTAAAAAAGCTAGAATTGGTCTAAGACCAATTTTTATATGGCAACACCAAGAAGGGGTTACCAGATTTAGTCCATTTTTGAAATTACATTTATTTATTTTTATAAAAACGCAGTGTACAAAATTTCAGCCTATACGTTGACGCGTTCTCAGGCAGTGTCCAAATATAAGTGAAAAACGAAATTTTCGTATGGCAACCCACGAAAAATTTAAACCGATTTGTCCCATTTTTGAACTTAAATTTACTTCTTTTTTAAAAGTACGTGTGTAAAATTTAAGCTTTCTAAGTAAACGCTTTCTCGACTTACTAGGTAACCTACCTCTTTTATTCATCAGAGCGGGGCACTCGTATGGTACGTGCTGGACGGACTCCGAGTCCAAATAGCTCCTGCAGAAATCGTTCGCTGCTATACCCAGCCATCTAGCATGGTCTCCCATAGCCCAATGACCCCTACTAGATTCCATGTATGTCTTCTCTTGTCCTCTTCCTGTCATGCAAGCCACAATTGCCTCGCGATACGGTAGGTTTCCCTGTTGATCCCTGATGATCTCCTCTTTTAAAGCTCCGGTTGGTATCCTCACATAAGCTATCGCTGCGGTGCTTTCCATTTGAAAACCCTTTTTAGCCAACTCATCAGCCATCTCGTTGCCTGAGATATCTCTGAGCGCGTTTAGCCAGAGACCAACCCAGTTTGGAAGAATTGGAAGCATTTGGTCACAACCATCTAAAGATATCAACCACTTTGGTATGGTTTGTATTTACGCGGAGGAAAGATTAGTAATTTTGACCGGTTTGGTCTCAGAATAAACCCGCCCTCTGTGGCCAGGTACCTAGCTTAGGGGCACCTTATGCCGTGTAGTCAATTCCTCAAGGCTAGTCTTGCATAACTGCACCAATTTTGATTTAACCAGCACAGCATCCAGTGCCTTAATGGCTGTCTGGCTGTCAGTGTATATGGAGATGTCTGTGCGGACTCTCTGCACATAAATGCCAATATTATCGCCTGGTCTACGAGCTCTACCTGAAAAATACTACATTTGTTCGGCAGTCTATAAGACTCGTGCCACTGGCAGTTTCTGGAGTACACTCTAGCCCGCACTCGTTTTGGATCCATCCGTAGACATAAAAATATCGGATGCTACCACCATCTCCTTCCCATCCCAGTCGTTCCCCTGCAAACATTATGCTTCGAAAACGATTACTTAGCAAATCTTTATCTCTGGCATAAACTTCGAGAACGAACTCGATATCGAACGAAAAACAGACTACCAACGTAGTAAAAGGAACATGATTCTCGAGATTCCCTTTCGATACCGAATTGCTTTAGATCCTAAGACGAATCGAAATTGATGTTAAAACGAAGTTAAATGCGCACAGTGTGTTTGTGTTAGTGGTGTTAGATATTTCTTTTATTGTCGTAAGCGATTCTAGCAAAGCAAGTTTTTATGAACATATAATTAGAGCCATGGAAATGGACAATTATACTCATTTTAAGTGGCAAATAATGTCCAGGGACATTATTGTCTTGGTCACTTCATTGCAACTTTAATTATATCACTTATCAAATAAATGCTAGACATGTCAGCACATGCCATTAAACAGATCAATTATTTTTGTTTCGAGCATTATCAGTAAGTGATGAATCATTTCTTACTAAGAGGAACGAAGGAATCTTGCAATAAATTCGAAGTATAGACGAATCAGACAAACGAAGAAATCTCGGGGGAAATTCGAAATTCTCATTTCTTGCTTAAATACGCGATTACTTCTAGAAGGCATATCCAGGTTACTTTTCCTCGGCAATGCCATCCACCAGACTGTAGAGCCGTAGCAGAGGATATTATGCGTGGGTGTTCAATCCAGTGTACTCTAGAAGCTTTATTTCTACGCATTACAAATTGCATGACAAACTTGTATAACCTATGCTTTCATCATTTAGGGTAAAACAAATAACAAAAAATTAGAGAATCTTGCACAATCATGCTCATCATCCCATAGCAATCAAACTACAGAAGAAGCACACTGTTGTATTGTGAGAGAGTGCATTCCATATCAATTTGGACAAAGAGAAGATCCCTCATAAGACAATGTGCGAAAACGCGGTATACTTAAGTTCATTCCTCTCTTAGAATCCAACAATTCTATTCCTAACGATACATTGGCCTCCTGCTAGTCTATATTAAATTGAAAAGGAAGGATTGAATTGAGCATCCCAGAACGAGAATCTACAACAGGAGTAATGTAGGCAGATCTGTGCAGCTTGAAAATGAATCGCTGACAATCATTAAAAATAACTTCCGCCTAACGTTTTTACAGGGAGTCAAGCTTTGGGTAAATAAGACTGTCGTAAGTAAAATGGGACAACAAAAGAGTCTTAAGCAATCTCAAACGTGAGTTCGTGGTTACGATATTAGCAAATAACCAAAGTATTTGCAAGCCACCATAAATTTTACCCAACTTACCCATTAACATGATCACAACACTTCAGGCGATAGCTGAATTTCACTGCCAGATTAGAGACCGAGCCATATCATCAAAGTCAGAAGGTGAGCTGCACAAAACCAAACGCTCTGACTTACTAGTATTGAGAGAAGGCTTATTATCAATTGACCATCTGTGATTTGCAGATACCTATTGATTGATTTTGCAAATACAATTCTAAACAACTCAAGAAGTCTGCTCAAGTACAATTGAATATCATCGTCATGTAGCTGTGTATTATATACAATATCACTGATATCATTAATGTACAGACTAAAGAGGAGCGGTCCTAATACCGAACCTTGTGGGACCCCCTGAAACATAGGTAAGAAGGAGGAAAGAATACCACTAATATTTACCTGTTGAAAACTGTTTTTGAGGAAACCACTTATTAATTTGACCGTAGAAGAAGAAAAGCAATAATTAACGTACAATTACGGAGTAGTGTAGAATATACAACACTATCAGAAGCTTGATAAGACTAGCACACCAAATTGGCTAGCATCAAGAGCCAAACGGAGTTCAGTAGTTAACATTTGCAAGCAGTCTCACAACTGTGCATTGCACGAAAACCAGATAAATTTTATTTAGTTTTTATACCCTAGATGATGAAAGCTTGTAACGCATAGATATAATGTGATGTTAATTAGAGCTAAATAGATCGGACACCCACGCATAATATTAAAAATTATTTTGATTTTTGCATGACCGTTTGTCCGTTGGTCCGTCCCCATTGGGACAAAATACCAGCGCTTCTCTAGCCATCATTTGACAGCTCTTGAGAAGCATTTTCATTGATCTATCATGAAAAATAAGCAAAGGCGCAAGTAAGTAACTCAAGTGCTTTTAGAGCCATCGCTTGGAAGCTCTATAGAAGATTATTTCATAAGCTCCAGCAGATTGATGGGTAACAAGAGGTGATCTAATCTTATTTTCTACGAATCTAAACTGTGGATTTTTCCACTATTGACGAAGTAACGCATCTCTCATCTTCAATGTGATGTTCAGAGTAGTTAGAAGTAAGTACATAATCTGAAGTTTTGCTTAATAAAAGTGCGAATAAAAAGGAGATTATTGGCTTATTTAATCAACTTCATTAGATTTAATATCGCAAATAATCATGACCAACATAAGTGCCTTACCACTGTTCTCTGCCTTGAAGGCCCCTTATGAGATTAAGTAAGAAACACTGCGATGATTTTATCCAAAAAGCTCATTAAAACTTTTGAAAACACACATTCAAAAAACTTCCTCGATCATCATTTAGATTTAGAGCACTTCTTAAGAGCAGCATTGAAGCACTTGGCTCTGCGGACATGCCTATGTTAAAAAACAAGTAACTGGGATAGGGAAAAGAAGCGCTACAATCTTCCATGAAAGCGCTTCAGGAGGGCTCTTAGAGTGCTTTTTTCGAAGTGGGTCTGTCTGTCCTCAAAATAACTTGAGAACGCAATTACTTACAGAGCTAAAACTCTGCACATGGTCTTTTTAAAAAAATTTTAGATTTAAGTTCGAAAATGAGACAAATCAGGTAACCCCATCGTATAGGGTTACCATTCAAAAATTCAGTTTTTCACTATAGGTATATTTGAACACTGCTTGAGAACGCGTCAACGTAGAGAGCTGAAATTTGGTACATGGTGTTTTCATAAAAATAGTAAATAAAATGAACTAAATCTGGCAATACCTGCTTGGTGTTGCCATATAACAATTTATGTTTTTTTTACATATTCTGTGAAAATGATCAGTCCTAAACGTTTTTATTGTACTCAAAAGTTCTTCAGAATATGAAATCCTATGAAATTGGTTATAATCTTGCACAAATGGGTGACCATATAAAATTTCATACGGACATTCATCTAGTCCAGGGATTTCGAAACTATTATGGGCAAGAGACCCCTTTTCCAAAATGAACTGAAACCTCAGACCCCATAGCCAAATTACTTTAAAATTCCTATCTTTAGTTTTTTTCCTATTGATACAAAATACTTACCAAATTAAAAATTTTGCGGTTGGTTAAGTGAGTAAACTTGACACCATTTTCTCATCAAAATTTAACAAAATAAATAGACATAAAATTCAGTAAATATCAAGTGTAATTAATAATTATTAATATAAATTACGTAAAAATAGTTAAGTAGGTAATTAATTTTTGAAAAAAACATTAAAATCGCAAAGTAAAAATAAAAAAAATTAAAAATTCAGTGTGAAGGATGAACCTGGTGACTTTCTACCAATCTAGCTAAATCCGTTTCAATATTGATGAGTTGCAGCCTTAAATCTCCGCGTTCGTTGATTTTTAAACGGCTTCTTTGTTTTGCCAAAATGTTTGTAACCACACTGAAGCCGTTTTCAACTACTTAGGTATGATGATGGAAAAGCGGTAGAATATTTTTCAGCAATGTTCCACAAATGGAAGATACTGTGGTTTAATGTTGCGTTGCAACCTTAATTGAACTTCTGCTTAAGTTCCTTTTCTGCGCTGATGGTAATCAACTCTTTTTGCGTTACCATATTGGCTTCTTCCATGGCTGTGATATTGTACGGATTTATTATCAATTGAGGAATTTGTAAATTTAAGAGATCCTCAAACCTCTTAGTAAAATCCTTGTGTAATGTGTCCAAGTGAGTGACATAGGGGAGACCGGGTACAAAAGTAACACTTCGTACTTTTACTTTGATTTCTGGCTATCAATCATATTTTCGATAAAATGAATATAGCCATATATGTACAACTTTCGTTTATACTCTACAAATGTCCATTATAATTTTATTTCATATATCTTTGCTTCTAACAATTATGAAGCTGCAAAAAAAAATGTCGATTGTTACTTTCATCCTCAGCGTGTAGACGAAAGTAACACGGTGTGGGTCGAAAGTAATACCGTTAAGGTCCTGCGCAATATTATATGTACAATGAAAAGGAAACACAAGATTAAATCAAATTATTTATTATAAAAATAACGGACAAAAAGAGTGAAACATAAAATATATTTTCTTATAAATAACAAAAAAAAAACAAAAAAAAACTTTTTCTTCTTAAATAATAATTTACTCTTAGGCAGTAATGAGATCAACTTTAATGAGATTACGTGTGTCTATTTTTCTATTCAGACTCGCAATTATGGCAAACGTAGTATGAATCATCTTTGGTGCACGCAGTGTGAGACCATTTTTTACAATCATTACATTGCACCCACTTCTCGTTTGGTAAGCTATTGCTGAATAACTCTAAACAAACGAGGCAAAAGCAATCTTCTTCATCAGAATAATCGCTGTTTGCTGTTGACTGGTTCTCCTTTCCTTTACTTCTACGAAGGTTGCTTGTTTTCTTTCCCTGGCCTTTTCCTTTTCCAGATGGTAGTTTTCTCTTGCCTTTTCCGGTAGCCGGTGGAAGTATTGATTTCTTGGCTTTATTTCTTTGATTATATTCTTCTTCAATTGCATTTTTTTTCAGGGGTGTCAGTGAGTATCGCAGTTTTGCGTTTTTTACGACCTCTTTTTGTTTCTGATCTTGGATTAGCTCGCGGTAGAGGTCTTATATCCTGGGGTGAAAAGGAAATTGGCTGTGCAAAAGTTGCTTGTAGCCCACTAGGTCCTGGTTGTGGCGAGCCTGGTGATGGATCTGAGGTAGCAGCGTTTAACAGCTGATTAGCATCATCGGCTTGTATGTTCGATGCAGCCCAGAGATTTGGTGGTCTGGGAATGTTAGATCTGATCAAATGATCATTAAGTTGGTTACTTGAACTTGATTCGGGAAGATCAGCCGTTTCAATCGTCCGATCTACTTCGAATGTTGATGGTTGAATTTCGTTATTGGCTTGCAAGGGACGATCCGTTACAGAAGACGGTGCGAAGTCAACTGCGGTAAAGATATTCCTATTAAATGGACTTAAACCTGTGCAGGTAAAACCAGCAATATCAAGAGGAAATGCTTCTCTGACATTCCCAGGAATGTAATGTATAGTCATTGTTTGACCAGGATGATTTCGCATCCAGTTATCTGTGGCAGTGTTTATCATTTTCTTGAATAGTCTAAAAACCGCTCTATCTAGGGGCTGAAGTTTGTGTGTGCAGTGGGGAGGAAATGACAGCAATAGGATTCCATTTCTTTTACAATAATCGAGGGTATGAATAGATATATGTGATACATAATTGTCGAGCAATAGCAGGCATTTTTGATCAAAAGTGGGCTTGGCTTGTTTTTTGAAGTGTTCTAAAAACAGCAAAAACTCTGCTTCTTGCATCCAGCCACTACTAGCATTACCAGCACCAGCAGACCCAATAGGACCTTCACGTATGATGTGGTCTTGATATCGCTTCAACGGAAATACAAAAAATTGAGGTATGTGTCCTCCTTGAGCATTAATAGCGACAGCAACAGTTACTAACCTCCCACGTTCGGCAGAGGTTACTGCACCTACTTGTTCAATTCCTCTCTGAGCTACTATTTTGTTTGGTCTTTGGACTGTCGTCACCCCTGTCTCGTCCATATTCCATATATCTCTTGGCTCAAATTTATACCTATCCATAACGTCTGATAGGTTATCAAAAAATTTATAACCTTATGCTCATTAAAGCTCGAAGCGCGGGACATACTTGTTGCCTGTGGGCTTCTCAGAGATATAATTGTGTGTCGTTTTAAAAATCCAGTTGACCATTCCCTGCCCGCCATGTGATTTTCATTCCACTTCTCCGGAAATTTATTTTTATATTTAATCGCTAATTCGTATGCCAACTTTCGCACTTCAGTCGGGACCAATCCGTAGTATACCTTACAGCACTCAATTATATAGTCCTGCAAAACTTTTTCTTCTCCAGGAGTAAAGACCCGGTTGACGCAACGGTAGCCAACTTTTGCATTAGTATTCCCTGCTTTGAGTTTTTGTATGAATCTGTATAATGTGACATGGCAAACGTTGTATTTTTTTTGCCAGTGCTCTTACCTTCACATTGTCCTTCAAATGCTCATCTGCAGCTTTTTTATAGACTGCTGTGTCAGTGGTGTCTCTGTCTGTTTTTCTAATTCGCTGACGCGGCATTCTGTTTCAACAAAAATAAATAAAAGAAAAAATTGAAGAATGTATATGCTCATATTATAATTCAATGGGGACAAAAGTAACATGTTATGTTACTTTTGTACCCAACGAGGTTTTTGTTGTTGCATATGTCAGAACCTTAAAATTTTGACAAATGCGGAAACTGTGAATAATCTTTTCTGCTTAAATGTTGTTTATAAAGAATGAGTTTATCCACAAAGGCCGATATTATTGATTTTGTTTTAATCAAGTTGAGATCGTCACTCTGCAGCTGTAAATTAACTTTGTTCAGCATACCAACGATATACGATATCAGTCAAGTAATAAATATCTGCTTTACAATTGTTTAGATTTTGTTTCAAATTCGGATCTTTTTCTTGTAAAAACTCCAAAACAGATTCAAAAATAGCTGAAAATCTTGGTAAGCAAGAGCCTCTTGATATCCAGCGAACTTCAGTGTGTAGAAGTAACCCCGAATAAAGACTTCGCCGTTTTCCTCACAAAGCTGAGCAAATAACTGAGAGTTCAAAGAATTGCTTCGAATCTTGTTGATAGCATTTATTAAACATATTGTAAAGACTGATGCAATCTGAGACTCAGATTTTTTGCTACTAAATGCTGTCTGTGCATTACGTAGTAGTAGATGAGTGTATTATCATTCAAGCTCCAACGAATTTCAAAAACCAAATGAACTTTCAACCTAAGTGCAAGCTTGTTATTTAGTAAAATATCAGGAGTATGTTTGGACTTGAACTTGATCATAATTACGTTCGTGTTAAGTTCCGTATATGCGTCAAATACAGAGCAAGTCGAAACGTGCCTGAAAGACTTGTACGCTCGAACACATTATCTTGCACGAACTTGTCTACGCTTATTGACTTGCCCAGTTTTTCATCTTGTACGAACTTGTGCACGCTTATCGACTTGTTGAGTTTCTTAAAAGTACAACAATGATACTTCTTATAACAAGTTGGTACACGTAACACAACTTATTCAGTATCTTGAAAGTTTGAAATAAGAACTTGTGTTAATTAATAGGGGTCGATTTTTAGACCTCGTCGACTCCTAAAATCAGTTTTCGTTTATTTTGACCCCTGGAAAACCGATATCGACCACTTTGGGAATCCCTGATCTAGTCTGTCAAACTCTAAAATCCTACAGTGTGATTTTTTGTCCTGAGTATGACAGCGGGCCAGATTAAGAATAAAATGCAAAAATTGATTTTATTAAATGTGGATTTATTAATCTTCATTGTTGAAAAAATCTATGAACATAATATGAACTTCCAAACATTTATTAAATTGAGATAGATATTTTGATTTTGGAAGTACTTTGTATAAAATAACAAAATATCAATATCATTAAACTTACTTTTTAAAGCAGTTTCACATTGCAAATCTATTAATTTCATTTGCATGTAAGTCGATGATTTACCAACATCAAACATAAAGAGATCAGTAAAAAGAGAAAAGTTGTACGTATTGAGCTCGCAAAAATCTGCAAAACGACTATCAAATTCAGCAATAATATTAAGCAAACGGCTAGAAAAATTTACTAATTTATTTGCATTGTACATGCCGATCCCACGAATGCTAGGGAAATGATTAAGTTTGTGTTCTCTTCACAGCTGCGAATTCCACAGCTTTAATTTTATTTTGGAAGCTTGAACACTTGAGTACAGTTGCGTATAACGAATTACATTTTCTCCTTGAAGTTTATTGTTTATCGCGATCTTTTAAAAATTATGTATTTAGTCCTCTGCTTCTAATAAAATAAACTTGATGGGAAATATAATGAATTCCAACGAATTTGAGTCGTTCAGCTTTAGTTTAATTCAAAATTGTGTTTCACAACATCAGCATTGTTACCGACCATAGATTCAATTGTTATTTGATTCTATTCTTTTCGGGGTAGTGGGTATTCCCAGATAGGATCTTAAATCGTTACAAAAAATTGTTTATACGGGGCAGTGTTGAGCAAAATGTAATCTGATTTATGATTAACAATTACAATTAACCATGTAATCTGTAATCAGATTACTTTGTAACAGATTACTAATGTAATCCATTTCCATAATTACATAATGTAATCGATTAACGTGTAATGTGATTACAAGTTAATCTGATTACACATTAATCGATTACAAGTTAATCCCACTACATGTTAATCTAATTAATGTGATTACATTTAAGATATTTAAGATATTTGTATTCTAATTCTTCATAAAACTCCCCAAAACTAATTTCGTACGAGAACAATACTATTTTCTTTCAATTCATTTCATTATATTATTAATTACTTTTAAGTAATCTACAAAGTCATCTGTTACAATGTAATTAGATTACAAAATAATCTTATTATATTGTAACAGATTACACATTTGATAGATAACATATTCTCTCATAAGTAATCTGATTGATATGTAATTAAATACAATTTAATTAGATTACTTTGTAATTTGACTAAACCACTGCAATCAGATTACGCCCAACACTGATACGGGGTAAGTCTATTTTTTCTTCCGTTCACTGTAAGAGAGGGATCAAAGAATTGTTTACATAGATACACTTAGACAAAGAATCTTGGCAAGCCGCAAAGGTTTCTGGGGTCTCGTGAAAACCATAAGGAACAACTTCACCACTTCCTCAATACCTTCACTTCTTAACAATTGTGAAGTCGTAGCTGACTTCCTGGATAAGGCTAATATTCTGGCTGCTAGATTCACTTCAAATTCTCAGCTTCCACCCACTTCACAGTTACTTGTTTTAGGTCTCCCGTGTGGATATGTACAAGACCCAAAACACATCCGTTCGAGAGATGTGTTCAAGATCCTTAAGGGGACCGACGTATCCAAAGCTGCGGGACCTGATGGATTCTCGCCCGTGTTAATTTAAAGCTACGCCTAATAGTTGACTAAAACTCTGCGCAAATTATTTTACTTGTCTTATTCGACAGGAATCTTTCCAACATCTTGGAAACCCACGTTCACCCTATTCCCAAAAAAGGAAAGGGTGGCGATTTCTCAAATTATCGACCAATTCCAATCACTTCGATTCTTTCAAAGGTTTGTGAATCTATCATTAATTTTAATTAATGAATTATATCTAGAGACTCATCAACTCATCAACGATCGCCAATATGGCTTCCGGACTGGACGCTCATCTGGAGGCTTGCTGACTTTTCTTACGGAACATTGGAACCGTAGTCTCCACAATTTTGGTGAGTCCAAATTCATTGCTTTGGATATTTTAAAGGCCTTTGATAGAGTCTGGCAGCCTGCTCTTTTAGCCAAACCTAAAGCATTTGATCTCTCCCCTCCTCTTCTATTATGGATTGAAAGTTTTATATCTGGTCGCCAAATACGTGTTGTATTAGATGGCGTTACATCTGAACCTCACCTAATAAATGCCGGAGTGCCCCAGGGTTCTCTTATCTCTCTGTCTATCTTCCTAATTTTCATTAATGATCTGCTTTCGCTTACTTTCAATCCCATCCATAGCTTTGCCGATGACAGTACCCTGGATATCGCATGCTCTTGCGGACTCCAGACGAAATGACGCCTGTGTCAAACCAGATTGCATGACTAGATCATTGAACAACGATCTTGATATTATTCTCGCTTGGGGTAAAGCGAATTGAATGCATCTAAAACCCAAAGCTGTTTCATCTCTTTAAAACAAGATCACCATTTAACTACTCCCATTTCATTTGATGGAACCTTAATTTGAGATTCACTGTCACTAAGCATTGACTTGACATTAACATTTCCAGTAAATTAAGCTGGACAGACCACATCTTCTCTGTTACCAAAGAAGCATCGAAATGTCTTGGATCTCTGTAAAGGTGTAAGAAATATTTCAGCCCATTAAATCTAGAGCTCCTCTACAAGTCCTATATCAGACCTAGAATGAAATACAATTCTTACATCTGGGCTGAGGCTGGCCGTAAAGCCTTAGTTTCATTGGATATTGTCCAAAAGAGAGCCTTTAAGCTTATTGGCGATTTGGCAATAACTTGTCATATCGACTCATTCGAGCACCGTCGCAGTGTTGGATGTCTTTCGCTCCTTTATCGCTACACTCATGGACAATGTTCTGATCCCTTGTAGATTAATTCCTGCACACATTTCTCACCGATGTGCGCCCTTCAAAATACTTTCGGCCATACAGTAAAATTTCGTGATGCTTTCTTATCCCGAACTGTGCGAATGTGGAAAAGTATACCATCTTTTCTCGGGCTTACAATCTGCGAAGGTTCAAGAGTGACATACATCGGCACCTCCGCCATTTTCCTCATGTCATCTAATCCTTTCCCTATCTCCTTCCTGCCATGCTGTGCTTTGCATAATAGGATATCCCCTGAGCTTGGCTTAATAATATATAAAAAAAAAAAAAATTATGTGTGCTCCGAAAGTAATTGAAATGCAAATAATTAAAGTATTATTTTATGTAAAGTATCATGGCCCGCAGGCCGTATTGACATGCCTCTACTCTTAGTACAATAATTATTGTCTTAGACCAATTCTAGCTATAATTTTATGACACAGGTAAAACAAATTTTCTATCCCCTATAATTTGTGGTAGATGATTCCTCACGGAAAGGGGCTTTTAAGGTACTTTTGCATGATAGAAGGAGGATAACATATAGTAAGGATTCGTTCCATTTGGAATATCGCTTGTGAGCTTGGGCGGAGTATATTTACAGGTGACAAGTAGGAATTAGTACAGTCATTATTTATTGTATCGTTTCTATTCTCTTCAAATTTTACTGTGCTTAGATACGTCATTAATGGGGACATATACATATTTGCTTTGTTATACTGGTTGTAAGTTAGAATACAACTAATGACTGTTTGTTCTTCTGAATTTCCCCTTATAATCTTCTTTTCGAAAGGTTCTAGTCTACTGGGGTCGATGGAAGAGATTTGAAATCGGGCGGTAATTCCATAGCTACATATGCAATTATGGAACTAATAAGAAAGTTGTAGTTTAAAAAATTTCTATTCTGTGAAACAAATTTGGAATTTAGTATTGGTTAAAGTATAGCGATAGAACCTTTTTTAGGGTCTTTCTGACGTGAGGGTTTGAATTGTACGCGATTATGGAGCTTGATTTCATAAATATGAAAATTCTTTAAGTGGAATCTATGTCTGTTTTTTTTTTTAATATTACTCTTTCGGAACGCCAGTTGGTGTCTTCTAACACTAGTGCGTATTACGGAAACAAATCAAATGTGTTCATTGATATTGAAAGTAGAGCTGAAAATTAGATCCGGCTTTGGTAATTTCCGGTTACTCAGATCTGCGGACTATCCGATTCTTGGGTGAAGAGAAGTTCCGTCATGTGGATTACTTCCCTATAGGGCCGTGGCAAAAATTTTTCATGAAAGGGATTTTGGAAAAATTGGTGTTTTTTTAATTTAACTGTTTCCCAGAACATTTACTGATAAGTTTACATTTTCATACTTTAACATGATCATACGAGGGTCGTTTGAAAAGTCCGTGCAAAAATATAAACTAAATTTTTTGGGGTAAACCTTTTTTATTTTTCAACATAGTCTCCTTTTGGGCTTATACACTTCGTCCAACGCTGCGCTAGTTTGTTGATCCCTTCCGAATAATAGGATTTGTCCAAGTCTGAAAAATAGCCATTCGTTTCTGCAATCACCTCCTCGTTTGAATAAAATCTTTTTCCCGCCAGCCATTTCTTCATATTGGGGAACAAATAGTAGTCCGAGGGAGCCAAGTCTGGAGAATAGGGGGGATGTGAAACGAGTTGGAACCCAATTTCCATTAATTTTGCGACCACAACTGCTGAGGTGTGAGCTGGTGCGTTGTCGTGATGGAAAAGCACTTTTTTGTGGATCAATCGTGGGCATTTTTCTTGCAGGTCGGTTTTCAAAAGGTCCAATAACGATGAATAATATGCACCTGTAATAGTTTTACCCTTTTCCACATTGTCGATGAGGATTATTCCTTGCGAATCCCAAAAGACAGTCGCCATAATCTTTCCGGCCGAAGGAACGGTCTTGGCCTTTTTTGGCGCAAATTCCCCCTTGGTAACCCGTTGTTTAGATTGTTCTTTGGTCTCAGGAGTGTAGTGACGTATCCATGTTCCACTGTGACGAAACGATGCTTAAAGTCCTGCGGATTCTTCTGGAACAGCTGCAAACCGTCCTTGAAACATTTCACACGATTTCGTTTTTGGTCAAGCGTGAGCAATCGCGGCACCCATCTTGCGGATAGCTTTGTTCATGTCCAAATGTTGATGCAAAATATTATGTACCCGTTCATTCGAGATGCCCACAGCACTAGCAATCTCACGCACCTTCACTCTTCTGTCATCCATCATCTTATCATGGATTTTATCAATGATTTCTGGAGTAGTAACCTCAACAGGGCGTCCAGAGCGTTCAGCGTCACTTTTGCCCATATGGCCACTCCGAAAACTTTGAAACCACTTATAAACTGTTCTAATCGAAGGTGCAGAGTCACCATAATGTTTATCAAGCTTCTCTTTAGTCTCCTGAGGCGTTTTGCCTTTCATAAAGTAGTGTTTAATCAACACACGAAATTCTTTTTCGTCCATTTTTTGAAAATCACTCGACTTCCTCGATTCAAACGAATGCCAAACACAAAGGAATAGACCGATCTGGCTGAAACTTGGTGTGTGTTCTTCCAAGAGATGCTACTAACTAAACATAACCTTGATACGTGCCAGTAGTGCCATCTCTCTGACTTTGCACGGACTTTTCAAACGACCCTCGTACTTAGAAAATTCATTAAATTATATAATCTATAGAATTAGAAAATGTTTAACATTTCACATATAAATAAGTAAATATTATATGAGAACGAAGCTGATGGTTTGGAAGGATGAAAACATCTCAAACTTCATCAAACGACTAATCGTGTAAATATGGTTGCTTATCCAGTTCTCTAATTTTTGTAGTACCTATTTGTAGAGTACCCGCATGCTCTGGGTACGATGGTATGTATGTAATCTCGAAAACTACTAAACACTTTGGAATCTGACAGTTAATCTTTAAGAGTCGAAAGTAATGTAAGTTAAAATCGAAAGGGGTGGTGGGGTGGATGGGAAGTAGAAGGTAGGTGCAGAAGAAATGAGAACTAGGCGATAAAGATAATAAGGAAGTTGTTAAAACGTATAATTATCTTTTACTCCATTCTAATGAACGGTTAACACTAGCAAAATCCAGCATGGAAAAACTTCTGATGCAGGTAATGCGTACCGACTTGATGCCAGTATATAACATCTTTACTGCGATTGCTTTTAGACCGGGAGATAATGACAGAAACATCCAAGTCATTTGTTACAAGTATAGCGACCCTTACAGGGTCGAATTATGTGATTTAAGAAATGAAAATCATAATTTTAGGGCTGGGCGGAGCGGCGTAATTACGGGCTAATTAATTAAACTTGTCGGAAAAGTTACGCTATTCAAACGATTTGTTACACAAAAACTCTCACATTTTCTTGTAGTTCATGAAAATAAACATGGCGGTAGCGCAATTCCATACTTTTTTGGCGCGGCTTATGGCCCGCCATACTAATTGAAATGCATTTTTTTTTTTTTTAACATTTGTTACAGGATAATTTTTTTTTTTAAATGACAATGTTAAGTAAACATTCACGAGAATCGACGGTTCCAAATAGCCGCCATACCGCTGCAAAGACGTAATTTGTTTTAATTATGCAAAAATTATGCAAATCGTTTTGCATAATTAAAAAAAAAATCTACGTTTTTGCAGCGGTATGGCGGCTATTTGGAACCGTCGTAATGGTATGGCATTGTGATTCTCGTGAATGTTTATTTGAAGATTGTCATTTAAAAAAAATATTAATGCGTTTTAATTAGTATGGCGGGCCATAAGCCGCGCCAAAAAAGTATGGAATTGCGCTACCGCCATGTTTATTTTCATGAACTACAAGAAAATGTAAGAGTTTTTGTGTACCATATCATTTGAATGATATTGGAGTGGTTGTTGTTGAAGTTACTGGGCTTGTTAGACTTGGCGTTGTGCTTGATGTTGTTCTTGTTGAACCTTGTCACCAAAAATTAATGGATTGTGTGATGAAATAACAAATTAGAACATTTTTTATATTTTGCTATATACCGGAGAATCCCAAAAAAAATCTTTCTATAAAGAGAATATACTTTCTTTGTCAACAGTTTTAACTAACACACTAGTCAATTTATAATACAAAGGTTCCTATGCAAGTCTAAAGTGGAATAAACAGAACTTACAGCATGCACAAACTTGTACCAGAGGAAGAGGGACAAAATGACAATCAAAACTATTTCTGCTAGAAAAAAAAAATCTAAAAACAATTTGTTCCACTTCCCATGCCATTCGGCTTGGTAGAACTATCAAACTCTCACAAACATTATTACAGCCATTTTGCCTGTTACACTGCCCATGGAACGAACACCACTTTGCAATCAAACAGCTGTTTGGTAATGGAACAATACATTTGCAGACTGGTGCTGAGATATGTACTTACATAAAACTAATACTTCTCCCAACCGTTCCGTCTTATGGGAGAAATTTTGTTGTTGTTGTTTTTTGTAATTAAAATTCTAAAATTCACTTTTCAGTAGTTTGTTCTAAGCTGAGCTACTGTATAAAGATACTGTGGTCTGGATCCGAATTTCAGGAATCAGATCCCAATTATTTCAGATAATTCGGATAGCAAACTGTACGGATAGTTTCAGCTCTAGTTGAATCCGCATATATTGATGTATGTACTCAAAAAAGTTTTGAGATAAATTTTTATATCTTGCAATTTAATTTTAATCTAATTGTCGCCCGATTTTGATGTACGTTGCCTAGGTACAATACCTATTTAACTCTTAGTGTTATCCTGTTTGCCTAGTGCAAGCTAGTGAAACTATGTCTATGTGGGAAAAAACTTATCAAGGAGAAACAAAGTTATCCTCATGTGGGTACCTGTACATGAGGGCCACAAAGGTAATGAAATTGCTGATGGACTAGCCAAAAGAGCAGCGGAAACTCAGTTTGTCGGACCAGAGCGATTTTGTGGCACTTCAAAGTGTTACCACAAAGCTGCCCTAAACGAATGGGAGAATAAACAAAAATCCCTGTATTGGGAAAGGCTACAACGACGTCGTCAGGCAAAAAAATTTATCGATACCTCTGGCGGAAAAAACAAAAGAACTCCTGCTCCTTAGAAGAACAGAACTCAAAATGATTACTGAGCTCTTCTCAGGCAATTGCCCCTTAAGGTATCAACTAAACAAGCTGGGCTTGTCTGAGACTTCATTTTGCCGTTTCTGTCAGGATGCTCACGAAATCTCGGAGCACTTGCTTTGTAACTGCAAAGCTTTGGCCAGGCGGAGACTACTCCACCTCGAACATGTTTTTCCTCCACTAACCTACGTGTGGAACCTCAATCCCAGAATGATTCTAGACTTAATTAACAGTCTGAACCTAGAAAGGGAGTAAATGCAACGGGGACTCACAATAGGTCTTTCAGGTAGCAGTGGTAGCGAGGCTAGCGTCTACACACCCCTTCATAAATCTAATCTAATGTCTATGTGGGAAGACGGAAACTTTGATAATGAGGACCCAGAATGACATGCGTAACTTTAATGCAGTCATCACGGCTCTTGGAAAATATGCGGAACGCATTTAATTTGCATACGATGAGCTCCACAGAAGCTGTATGAACGAGGCGGGAGGCTGAGAGCATTTAACATCTGCTCTGTGAACACTTCAACCTTGCCAAATGTAGAAGGAATACGTTTGGTAGCTACTTCTTCCGCAAATTGGTCAATTATCTGCAGATAGGGTCCTACTGAGGTGGTAGTATGATGGACCATCGATGTGTGATCGTAGGTATTTCCATAGCCCCAACTCTAACCCAACCTAACCTAACCTACTTTACAGAAGGTGAAAATACAGTAAATTGCAGTTCGTTTCCCATCACTGCTTACACATTCCATTAATCAAATTGGGTCATTGTATGAATATCCAGTCCTGTTTTGAGACATCATTTCATGGTCCTTAAATATTATTCTTTAATAAGTCGTAGTTTGTGCTATAAATTCAATCGGTAATTATGGAAATGTCTTTTTCGCATCTAGGACAAAATAGAGCAAAATAAAATTTTTTTAAAAGCCCCAAAGTCGGAACTATCCCGCGTTGAAAAAGTTTTTTTATTTGATTGCCATTATGAACGGCATAACAGATTTGCATTCAGCTGAAATTATTGTTTGTTTTTCTTTTGTTTGTCAAGATCAAAATTCTTCTTTCTGAGAAGACAGCTGTAAATATTTTTATGTGATATGAAAGCTTAATACAAATTAAGGAAAATAAAATTACATTTTTAAATCTGTTTTGCTCTATATTTGTTTTCATTTTATGTCTTCAACATATTCTCTGCAGAGAACGAAAAAATTTTCATTTTGCTGTATATACTTATGGCATTGCATTTAAATTCATCTGCACAACAAGATTTCTTTCCACTCAGTCTCGATTCAGATATTTTCATTAAAAGCCTTTACGACAAAATGAAATATTTATCCAAGATGATGTTGATTAAGTATATTGTTGTTGGCAACAAGATTTTCATATACTCGAAGCGTGTTTTTATTTATTTTTTTTTTTACTTTTTTGAAGCTATTAAAAGTAAAAACTGGCAAGCACTAACACGTTATCCATTAAATTTTATTATAAAAGTCATAGTTACTATAGAAAAAGAAATGTATTTCATGTTGTATGACGATTTCCACGGGACATTTTCAGTTCTTGCAATCGCCCTTGAAAATTAATTTATTGTCAGCTTAATATTGAAAGCTCCTTTGAGAATTTCCTTTTTTTTTTAGATGTATAAGAGATGGTCAATGTTGAAATGGAATAAAAGAAGCTGAAATTTTTTATTTATTTGAAAGGTCCATGTGTGCCATTATGTATGGAATGTGACATCGTCCAAAAGTCCACCGCGGCCTCTAACGGCTACATTGATCCGGCTGAATTTGAGCGATGGCTTATATTATGTTAACTTTGAGGGTATCGGTCGATTGTGGCATATTGACATAGACTTCAGAGAGCTCCACAAGAAAAAGTCTAGCGGGATCAAATAGAATGATCTTGGTGGCCAATATACATCACATGCCCTCAAATCGTTCATGCAGAATGTCCATCGTGGCGTTCGCTGTGTGGCATGTAGCGCCATCCTGCTACAACCACCTATCGACCACGTCCATATCGTTCAATTCGGGCCAAAAGAAATTGGTTATCAACGACCTGTAGCGCTGGCTGTTGTCGATGATGGACTCACCAACGTTGTTTTCGAAAAAGTACGGACTAACCACGCCGCTGGCATTGGCGTAACTAGGCAGGGGCCAGGGTGCCCCCCCCCCCCCCCCCCGAGAATGCGGCTGGACCCCGTAGGAAATTAGGAAAATTCCTAAAAAGCATTCGTTAATTCGTATGATCTTAGGCCTAATTAAATTGAATCTGTTTGGATCGGAATCGAGTTATTTTCTTCAAGAAATCTTATTAAAATCTTTTTAAATTTTTAAAAATTATTCTGAGATTACTTTGTTTCGACTGAATTTTGACAAAGGCGTGATCCGTAGGATCCGCATCTTTTAGTGCTATTCATTTTTGCGGGAGGGGCGGGAGTTCAAAGTTTCTTCTTTAAGCGGCTATATTTTCTCAACCAAGCATTGTTCTAGCAAGTAAATCCTAAATTCATAAATGGAAAAGACATTTTTAGTGTACATTGTTTTTATTCAAATATAGCCGCTTAAAGTTGAAACTTTGAACCCCCGCCCCTCCCAGAGCTTGCCTCTCCCGCAAAAATGAATAGCACTCAAAGATGCGGAATAACGAAATCTACGTAAATATCAAGTTTGGTAAAAAAGTGTTTTTTTTTCGAAATTACCCCCTCCATTTTCGAAATTCGAAATCGAAAAGTACCCTATCTAATAGCCAGTTAAGATTCCCGTACAATGACATATAAATGGTTGTCGTAGGTTAAAAACTGTAGGAGGACATAGAATCCTACGAAAAAACTGAAGATTACTTCGATGTGCACATCTTCCAAATGTTTGCTTATAAATTTTGATTGTTATTGTTGATAGCACTCACGGAGGTAATTTTGGAAAGGGAACATAATGCGCAAATTTTTTCATAGTTTTGCCAAGTTCGTGCAATGGTGATATTTCGAATAAATGTACACTGAAGCGCGATAAAAATGATGGTGGAATAACAAATTCTAGAGAAAACTGTTTTTTTTTAAATAATTGAAGGCAGAATTATAACTAATTATGCATTCTTAGAAAGGCCAATATGTGTTTTTTTTTAATAAAGGTTTGAAAGTCACAATCCATTAATTACAATAGATCTTATAACGAAATTACTCTGAAGAGGTATGCAAAACCTCGAAAATCGGTATTATCGATTTACTAGAAAACCAAGCGGAGTTCGATATAAAAGTTTATGGACTTTTTTGACCCAAATGATTTCTACTTTCATCCTATTAAAGGATTAAAGACATTTCCGGAACTCCCGTTTATCTTAATATTCAATGTTTTCAATTTTAAAGACTGGTAAAAGTGAAGAAATTAACAAATGGAAGTTGATTTAATTGAAGATTTGTGCTTTCTATTAATTCGCAGTACCATTTTTATTCAATTTTAATTTTTACATTGCACTTTTAATCATTTAGTAATAATTTAATTGTTTGAACACATCGCGTTCTTACGGAATGAGCGATTCTTAGCCCACTATACTTATGGAAAATTGGATATTAAAACTTAACGAAAGTTCCCCTCACACGAGTTAAAGTTAATTTGTGTACGCCTATTAAATTAAAGGGCGCGTTTGTTTTACGTAAGTAAATATACTTACGTATACTTCTTTTGTAATTCAGCCTTAAAACTTGGTTAAAAGCAAGTGCTTCAGAAAAGGTTTTCGAACATGGCACTCATAAAAATTGAAAATTAGATAATTAAAAACAAATTAACAGCGCAACAGGTACTAAATAAGTTTGCAGAAAAAATACTGTAAACTAACGCGTATACAGACTTTAACTATCTCTTTTTTGGTGCTTAATAAAACGTAAATAATTGATCTAAAATTGTGTATCTAACTTCATATCTGCAAAGTACTTAAGGGACCATCTCAGTGTAAAATTTTTGAAAAATCGATTGTGTCTCATCTTGAAGTACATATAGTTGTGCGTGTTTTGTCAAATTTTCAAATTAAAACTCGCATTATTACGGTCGCTAAAACCTTTCTTAGAAAAAGAGATTGGAGCGTAAGGCGACGCGCGTCATTTCTTTTGTTCCGTCCCTAACGGCACATCCCTACCTAGAGTTCTTACCTGCTCTTCTATAACCGAAATAGAGGAGTGGTCAAATTCGTCAGTTTCGTGTTGTTATTCAGAATGGATTTTGTATGGAGCTGGGATGGCCAATCAATCGGCCAAGTAGACAATTTATGTAAAAAAAAACCCTCCTTCAAACTTTAAACGCGTTTTTCTCGAAATGCCCTTTTTACAAACGGTGTCAACTCTCAGAGGGAGAGTTTTCAAGCTATCGACTTGAAATTTTTACGGAATTTTCTTTACTTCATTCTTTATGTCCCTATGGAAGTTTTTTTTTTTTTTTTGAAATCTTCCTATTTTTTCACACGAAAAACTGTTGAAAAGCAGTGCTAAATTTCGTACTTTTACCTCAAGCCGTCGCCATTTTGTCAAATTTAAAAAAAAAAAACCTCCATAGGGACATAGCGGCTTCCCTACAGATTAATAATCAATTTGATTTTTTTCTTTCTGATGCAAACTGCGGCCACAACCGTGGACACCGTTTGCCCCCATTTTTTTTAACTCACTTTCTAAAATAATTATTAACAACAAGTAAAAATAAATAAAAACTAATGAAAAAAATATTTTTGTATTGCTAAAGAGTGGTCTTATTTGTAAAAAAAAATCATCCCGATCCCCCCCTCCTATCCATCCGAAAAAAAAATCGCGAAAATTGACAATTTTTTGGCCGATTACACTGAGATGGTCCCTTAAGTATTAGTACCAGTACCAGGACCTGGACTTAAATGCTGTTTAAGTACGAGTACAAGTCCCGATACTGGTACTCAAAAAATTCTCAAGTACAAGTTCCGATACTGGTACTTAACGCACTTACTACAAATATCGACATAACGCTAAGTACCTCAGATCTTGTAAATTATTTAAATACGCCTTCGAATAATAGATGTTTTCTGCATATCGACACTGTCTCAAGAAATCTTACCGCCTTCAGTAAAATGAAAAGAAACGTTGGCAATCAAGTGTCACAATCCGCTCTTAATAGTGCATAGTCAAGTTATTTTCCCCCATTAATGCAAAAGACGAAAGTATATGAAATTACTTGTTTCATTCTAAAAAAAACCAAAAAAATTTCCGATTTTGCTCTACTGCTTCTTAACTTGTTATTAAGTTAACTTTGGTTTTGACGACGTGGTTTTACCATGCATTGTAGAACTCACAATAAGTAGTACACCTGACCCGCGATTTACACGGTGGATTCGTTCTCAAAATGTACCGTCTAAATTGAAATCGTGCAATTAAATTCATGTTATATATTGAAAAAGTATATATCTAAGGTAAAACAATATATATAAAACATATATTAATATATTATGATATTATAAGTATTCAGGCGAACATACATATTAAATTGAGAAAATAAAACAATAATTAGTATTTCATGAATTAATTCAATAAAGTTAGAGGTTATCCACTCTATTGAAAAAGATTTTCCCTTTAAACAATCTACGCTGGCTGTTTTTATCGATGTAGAAATACCTTTAATAATGTCCTTCACAAAAGTTCACTGAAACGCTAAAAAAACATGGAGTGAACCGGTCTCTAGAACTATCTTTGCCGAACTGGGAGGGGCAAGCTGAGTAAAAATAGTCCAGAGAGGCACCCTCAAGGCGATATTTTATCACCTTTGTTGTGGGTGCTCTCTAACACTTACCCGGATGGGTACAAAGCAGTATGTTATGCCGACGACCTGGTGATCTTGGTCGAATCTCAACTGAAGCGGATTGGTGTAAAAAGTGATCCAAAGGGACTGGGCTACGGATTTCGGACTTTGCATTAAAGATTGAAAATAGATTTATGCCTCTTTACTAAGAAAAGGAACACTATCAGATAGAGCGAATCAAGCTTTTCGAGGCTTCACGATCTGCTGCAGATCCATGGAGAAAAAGTGCCGACTTAAACCACGGACGATCCTTTGGAGAAGATTCAAAGATTATATCTCCTTAGTGTAAGTGGTGCTCTCAAGTCAACCAACTCGAGGGCTCTTGAGGTCATCATCAACACACACCTTTCATATACACGTCAAAAAGGGGGCGTCAATCGCTTCGGTGAGGCTGCATATCAATCGGCGCTGGATTCAGACTGGTACAAGAGTTCCACATGAATTCATCTTTGAATTGGTGTAGTCCATCGTACCTCCTCGAGACTATGCTGAGGAGATAGGACAGAATGGGAATCACATTCTGTGCTTCAATCATTGACAAACCCTATCATATATACAGACGCCTCCAAATTGGAAGAGAACACTGGAGCAGGTGTTTTCTGCGAGGAGACTCACATGGAAATTTCCATTCACCTTGAAAGCCATGTAACTGTTTTCCAGGCGGAAGTCAAGGCCATCCTTGAAGCGGGAAGGTATCTTCTAAACTCAGATACCTACTAAGAACAATGAGATTGCAATCTGCTCGGACAGCCAGCCAGCTGTCAAGACCTTGTGAAAACCGTTTACAACCGCCAAACTTGTATTTGAATGTAAAACTACCCTGAATTTCCTTTCTCGGGACAACGAGGTACTGGTGTTTTGGGCGCCAGGTCACAGCGGCATTAGCGGGAATAAAAAGCGGACGAACTTGCTCGTCTTGGTGCAACCTCGGAGGAAATCTCTTCCACAATTGGGATCGCACCAAAACACCTTTGCCTCTATTATCTCGACTTCGGCCGACTGCAAACACAGTCGCCTTTGCTTGGATGATCCCTCTGGTAGAACCACAAAGGAGTTGTGGGGCCCAACCCAAATGAAACGAAAGAGTTACTGGGGCTAAGCCGGCCAACCATGAGAACTGTAGTGTCAATTCTGACTGGACACTCTCATCTCAGGGGTCCCCAGCATAGGATGGAGCTTGTTGAAGATCCGGTACGCAGAGGATGTGGAGAGGAAACTGAAACGGTGACACATTTTCTTTGTCACTGTTCGACCCCCTCAGGAAAATGTTACAGATTCCTTGGCTCACACCTCCTAAAAGAACTACATGAAGCCGGAAAGTAGGGTTGGGACGGACCTTTTCGGATCCCAACCTCATTTCAATCCAGTCCCAATCCATCCCTTTGTAATACACTAATACACGATCCATAGAACGTTCCTGTAGAAAATTGTTCCCATTGCTGCAAAACTGTGTTTAGCCCTTAATTCCTATCCTATTTTTAGCTTCATTCTGTTTTGTTGCATTGTGGGCCTTGATCTCCTCTTTTGAAAGTTCAGAGCTCAAGCATAAATATTTTCAAGCTCATTCAAATGAAAGCATGAACGCACAAGCAACCCCACAATATTTCATTGTAATGCATCCCATTCGATCTGAGCAGGCGAGATAACTGTGTACTTACTACATAGTAGTTTTTTTTAGATTTTGAATTCTAAGTTTGCACGATTGTTTTAATTTTTTTTTTTTTTCAAAAATTTTTGTGACCGTGTTAAACTGAAACCGTGCAAATTGAGTACCGTGCAAATCGAGGGTTAGGTGTATGACGACCTACCTTGCGCACATCATCAATGCTTTCTGGCACAACAATGGATTTTGGACGACCTTCACCTTTTTATTTGATACGTTGACGTATTAGGGAATTCTTCCACTACTTTTCTTACACGACTTCTCCGAGATCAATATCTAAATGAATGACCTTACATCTCTGTCGCGTGATTATATGTATTTCGTTTTCAATTTACGAACTAGCTTGTTCTCTTCCGAAGACGGTTGCTGGATTTCATCTTTTAATCTGAAGTTTCTTTTGAAAATGATCTTTTTAGTTTCTACAAACTTTTTCCGCACTTAACTTTTACTGGTAAGTCTTCTTCTATTAAACGGTTCTTCCTCCAAATACCAAAGGCACTCATTGAATGATTTTAATACTCTGCCTGTTGATCTGTAAATTTTGCTTCTAATGTCGCACTTTCGCACTAAGCTCTTTTTTATAACTTCTTCTTCATCTTGTTTATCCGCAATTTCAATATCAATAACATTTTCATCCATATTAATATCTGCTTCATCAAACTGTTCTCGATGTTGAACATCATGTAGTTTATGAAGCTCTTTCCTCCATCTACAACAAATTTTTGAGCTTAAAATCAATTACGAAATTTTTTCAGTCATCCTTAAATCTGTTAAATTTGAGTTATGCTGTGTTTTTCCGAAAGGATTACATCACCCTTCATTAGAAAAATGTATTATTGATTCGAACTCCATGACTGTCTATACTATTACATAGTAAAAGGATTATAGTTAACTATATAAAACAAATTTTAAATACTTCTTTCTATTCAAGACTTCTCCTCCTTAAACCTAATACTCCAAACATTTATTCTGCGCAAAGACAAATTTATCGTCATATCTCATCCCAAAGAGCGATACATTTCCAATATTCCTCTGATACATAGTCGAGCGAGTTATTTTCCCTATATTTCAGTATACCAACCGTTGTTGTAAAGAACTTTAATGTCATTAAATTAATTACCATTTGTCACCATCATTAACATGAGTCAGGAAATTTATAAATTTTTATAGAATCCAGAATACTGTGGAATCAACTCGCACCACTTAGACAGATAATTACTTTCTTGCTAACTTTCATGAAATTTTCAAGAAACAATTTATTATGAGCAAATGCATGTGATGGGGAAACTTTCGTAATCTCAACTTGATTTTGATGTTTTAATAGATAATATAAGGTAGAAAATAAAGAAAATATGAATAAAATTAAAAGAACGTTATCCTTTCAAATGAATCATACTCCACTTTTCTATCATATGAATAGCAAAATACGTATGAATTTTTCAAGAAGACCGTGGCCTATTTCACGAACTTACAAATTGTAATTTTTATAAAGTGATTTTTAATAAAAATTTTAGTAAAATTGATATTTTTGGTTTCACAAAATTTCTGTGCTACAAAATTGTTGCTGTAATCTAACAAGGGTAGATTTGTAGAAATTTTTCATTTTTTTTTTCACCAAAAGTTATTTGTAGTTGTAATTTACAAACTAGTCCAGTCGTTATACACTTTTGAATATGCAAGCTGATTTTTGGATATTGTGTAGGGGGGGGGGGGGGGCTAGAAGAGCTTAACTTAAAATTGTCGAACAAGATTTCTTATGAGCTTTCTTCGCCATCTTGAAAAAAGGGGTAAATTTGGTTTTTTTTTGCTATAATTCGGCTCAATGTCATGATACGAAAATTGTGATTATATACTTATGTATAGCTTTATTTACGCTCTATAATTAAGGTGGTATGAATTTTTCACCTATCGTTGATCGTTGTTGAGATATCAAACGAGAAGTAACAAAGACTAACGAAGAGTAACAAGAGACTGTGACTTGTTTTTTGCCGTTTTCTTCGTTCGCATGATGCATACCGAAAAAATGTCCACTATCAAACATGTAGGCTATGTAAATATCTACAATGTCATCTTTTTTTTTCTTTTTTAGGCAAAAATTACGACTTTTAGCTCGCCACAATGTGAGGTGCTCAGAAAGTAAAAAATTAATTAATTAATTCTAAAATTATTAATTATAAATAAATAAAACAATAAAATTATGAATCACACGCATGAAATTTATTAGTAAATAATTGTTTTTGTGTTGTAGAAGATGGAAATGAATGAAGGTCCGTTTTTAATATCTATACTCTTCTTCGTTTCGACGGTCCTGGTTCAGAATCTTCCTGCTCGGAATACTAATCGAATTGTGGAGATTCTTCGACCACATGAGATGATTCTTCAATGGTCGAATTATCCTCATCATCCTCATCATCCTCGTTGAGTAGGATGTCGAATTTGGCGACGTTGTTGCATGTTTGCCCATTGCAATTGAGGCAAATAATGGAACAAGCGGAAATATGGATTGAAATAAAAAATATCAAATTAGTTTTAACAGAACTAAGCTGCAACGTTGTATTCATACTCAACTACAAGGTGAGGGGCAGACTATGCGCCAGCGCCAGCACCACATTCTGTTCCGTTCTGTGTTTGTAAAATAGTTATTTGTACTTTGTGAAACAGAAATTCGTATTACAAATATTTGTAATCGTAATTTGTAATTTTTTGTCAAATAGGCCACAGGACAGCATTTTTTCGAAATTTTAAAAATGCTATAACTCTCTAAATACGCAATGTAAAAGAAAAATTTTTAATTTTTATTTTTGGTTTCACAAAATTTCAAAAAACTTGGTGATGGTTATGTGATATATGTCGTCTATTTCATATGGAATGACCCAATCACATAACGTGTGGGCGAAAAGTATTGAGAAAAACTTTCATTTAAGATTGAAATTTTTGGTTGGTTTGGAATAAAACAATTTTTTTAATTTTACAAATTATATAGTATAGGGTATTGTGAATAATTAAACATAATTATAATATAGAAAGTGGACCTAGTTATTCGATTTTACGTAGCTTACTCTTAAACGTGTTCATCATTCGTTGGACAAAGTTTATGTTTTTCAACGACTTCCAGTTTTGACTTCCAACCTTCGTTGTAAACATGCCGAGATAGAATTGCCCAGAAATCCTCAATTGGTCGACATTTCTGGAATGTTAGGTGGGTTTGCACTCTTTGGTACAAAAGGTACTCAATCTTGAGTAGATCTGGCGTAATGGGAACTTGCTAGATCTGACCAAAAAATGTATTCGTCCTCAGCATGGACCGAGTTAACATTATTGGTAAACATTCCTTTTGGTAAACATCGGCATTAGTTGCTGGACCTAATGAATTCTATATCACGGGTTTTGAAATAGGGTTGGGTGGGGTAAAAAGTGCTGCGGGTAAGAAGTGCCATCTTTAATATCTTGTAGTATAAAAGGACACGTACATGCAAGGAATGCACTTGGCGTGGGGTAATTTTCGCCACGTAGGCAGTCGCTGCGAGGCATTAGGTAAGAGTGCACATGTAATAGCGCTATTAATTTGGCAAAACGTAAAGAAACATGTGTCGGACATTTCAGTTTCTTGCTGAATGTGCTCATCGTGATTAAGTAAAGTAAGGACCTTTTGTATTGCTATGTTCTTTGTGAGCACTCTGATACTACTTAAAACTATAAATGTTTTATTGTCATTGTTTTCTATCTAAAAATATGTTCTTGTACAATTCGGGGAAAAAGTACCGCGGAGGTAAATTTTAGGTATAAGGCAGATAACAAAGACTAAATGTTATAGCTATCTATTTAAATATAAATAACAACCTGAAATACAATGCGGCTACAAATATTTTCCAAAAAGTAAATATAAAAATAACATTTTAAAGTGATGCAACTGAAATAAGGTTAGACTATCATATTAAATTAGAATATTCGTCTATGTTGAATATTTATGATTAGTTTTGAGGTTATGAATAAATATCGATAACAACGTTATAAATTCAGCTTTTTTGTTCATTCTTACCAGGTTGCAACAGGTGGAACTTGTTATCCACATGACTTGCATATTTAAAATCAATTAATAACTTAAAATAATTAAATTTTTTACATATATTTTTTTTAGTATTGGTTACATGAAACCCTATAGACAATGTTTAAATTATCATATAATTTGACCTAAAAGTTTATGATACATGGATGACAATTCAAAAAGTGGCATTTCCAGCCCCACCCTACCAAACTTACCCAAACAAGAAGTTTCTTTTCAAATTTGGATTTTAGCTTAAATTTCACATTCATAGGAACTTGTTCTTTATTTCTGGTATAATAACCATAATTTCCGCACAAGTCGTTGTTAGCAAAACTAAAATATTTTTGATCGTCCATAAGAATCCTTTTTTTTTCCTGTCGAAATTTCCCGACGTAATTTGCGACATTTTTTTTGGTATTGTTTCTAACTGCTGCTCTGAATATTTAGGTGCTTGTTTTCTTTTAATTTATTTTACATCATTTTTGGTCAATTGTGCCGAATTCATCCCCTGGATACCCAATCCTGTTCTCCATACTTTTTACAAGTTTGTTTTTATCGCCTAAGCTGGGCGGTCGATCTGATTTTGACATTTCATTGAATGGCAGTCGACTTTCGTAACGCTTTATTACCTTATATGCTGTTGACGTTGGAACTTTTTCCGCTTTAAAATGATGAATAACCATTTTTTTCGACTGGTGCCCAAGTAATTCATTAATTCGTGTTCGTAAATCTTCCTATTTTCTCCATAGCAGAAATTGTGACTCATTGGGTGCGTTCATCGACAGAAAAAAAGCGTGTAAAAAGTGACTTTTTGCCATAGCCCACACAGGGGTGGATATTGGCACTATTTACGGGTGAGAAGTATTCGGGGGTAGGAAAAAGTCCGTGCTACCAAGTTTCGATCGGGAGTACGAGCAGCATACCAATACTACAGCAAGCCAGCCATTTTGAAATTGCAATATTTCTGAAATTTCTCAGCGGACGGCTGTACAGATGTTTATTTGCGATTTGAGGTGATAATATAATAATTTAATAATTATTACGTGTTGTGAATTTGTGATACAGTTATTGTTTATATCAAAAACTGTGACTTACTTGAACACGCACACAATTAATTTCGGTAATCTTATAAGGAACTATGCGAAGCAACATTATAGTTACGGCACGTCTAAGCCAAGAGAAGGAAACTCTTTCCTTCCCTAAAAAGTTCTCGTCTGGGTTGGGCCTTTGGCACTACCAAACGCTATCGTGCGTTCGTCTTTTCCATAATGTTATCTAGTTTTTTGGCTTTTCTTTTATGAAAACCTAAAAACAGTTGCTCACGGGAATAAATACGTCTACGATAATGGAACAAAATATGAGCCTCTCTTAGTGCCATGGCTAGTCTGTGTGCTTGTTTCCGGGCCTTATCTTTACCACATAATGTATGTACGTCGATGTGAACAATTTTGCTTATAGTCTGCTTAGTCTTCAGAATAGTGGCTGGAGTTTATACAGCAGTAACTACAGTGATTAGTTCAAATTCATTATTGATATTAAGTTTGGGGACAATTGCTTATAATAATTAACTGGACATGTCTAATGGGTTTGACAAGCTTTACTAAGTTATGCATAACAAGTATTGTTCTGAGATCGCAAGGTGGTAAATCTTTAGTATGGACAGGTGCTGTATTTCAAACCAGTGAGCTGTTGGTTCTGTTATTTTTTCTTTAATAATCTATGTAATCTGCAAGGAATTTTCACTGTATTTAAAGCCTTTAAGTATAAAGGAATGGATCCGCTAAATAAAATCTTTGTTAGATTAGGAAACAGTTTGCCAGATTGGAAAATTAAAATAAAATAGAAATATTAAAACTTCTAAGATCATTTTGTTGTCTTTATTCGTTTTAAATTTTTTTTCATACATTTGCGAACATATTTTATTATTTTATGTTAAAAAAAGTTTTTACTAACTACGTTACGCTTTCTTTCGTTCACCGTGGCAAAGTGTGTAGCGTAGTAATTAACTGTCAAAGCAACTCTTTTGGCATATGATTACTACGCTATGCTACGCTACAAGACGCTATCGTGCCGTCAGTGAACGCACCAATTTAGTTCACTTCATAATATCATAGATGGCACAAGAGCTAGATATCACATGCCATACCAGAGCACTGTATACAGATTGTGAAATGGGTAGTGCTATCTGGAACGGACCATAACATGTTTTAGAGTGTGCCGAAAGCAATTTTTTTTTTTTATAATAGCAGTTTTGTATACATTAGATCGACTTCTTCAACACTTCAGATACGAAAAAATATGAATCACTCGACGTACACATCATTTCAAATGTTGTGGTCCATTACGGAATGGACCGCTCAGCCATATAAATTCTGTATACTTTTTTGATACTGCATGCGACATCTAGTTCTTGTGCCATCTATGATAATATACACTGACATAACTGTAGGCTACTGCGCTCACCGTGAAATTCTTCTCAATACTTTTAGCCCAAACGTTATATCTTCACGTTTGCGGTCTACCATCCTGAAGGTAGATATTTCTAGCCTCGGGTTTTGCTAAGAGCACTTGTTATACATAGGTACCTACTAAACTTTCTCCAGAAATGTTGTATTTACATAAATATACTTACATATTACCCGATTTTGTAATAATTAGCCCTTCCATAGGGAATGTACTGACACTCCCTAAATCAAAAATTTTCAGAATATGCTCTAAAACTAAGAATTGTACGAAGGAGATTTCTCGTCTTAACAGACTGAAATTTATTGAAAATAATTTCAATAAATTAACAAAATGCATTTTAAGTGCAAAATAAATGATTGAACTTTTTCTTGATTTAAAGTGTGCGTTTGAAACAATCAGCAGGGAAATACTCATAAAAAAACTAAGAAAGTACGGGGAGTCAGAGGAACCGAAAACGATTGGTTCAAGTCGTATTTATCTGACCGCACTCAGATAACAATATTAGATAAGAATAAATCAAACAATTTTTTGATCAGTTTACTTCAAGGAATCGCGTGGTATACCGGAAGTATCTTGATCTGAATCACCCTGTATATAAATGATTTGCCAAATGCTCTCAAAAATGCAAAGATAGCATTATTCGCAGACGACACACTATCATACGTAGTCGGGAAAGACATTCAACAATGTCAAAGAATAATGCAAGAGGAACTAAATGGACTAACGAAATGGATCGATATGAATAAACTAAGCCTAAATCTGTCGAAAACAAAATGTATGGTGCTAAATAATGTTAGCAAGATAAGACTAAAATTAAATGATGAAGTTATTACCCAGGTAGATATAATCAAGTATCTGGAAGTAATGGTTGATAACAAATTGAAATTTTCTTCCCACATCGACTTAATATGCGCGAAAATAACAAAAAAGATTGGTTTATTAAGAAGAATAAGAAAACATATGGACACAGATACTGCAATTTGTATATATACGTATAACACAATTATAATTCCTCATATGGATTATTGCGCAACTATTATATATTGCTGTAACGCTGGAGAAGTTCGAAGGTTGCAAAAACTGCAAAACCGGGCTATGCGAATATTATTACAGCGAACCAGATTTGAAAGAATTTCTGTCTGATATGCTGCGTGACTTAATCTGGATGACTGTGTATCAAAGGATCTGCTTCAAGGTTCTGATGTTTATTTTTATACCCTAGATGAAATCTATAGGGGTATACTAAGTTTGTCATTCCGTTTGTAACACCTCGAAATAATGATGGTAGAGCAAAATAGATTGGACACCCACGCATAATATTAAAAGTTATTTTGATTTTTGCATGCCCGTCCGTCCGTCCGTCTGTCTGTGCGCACGATAACTCGAGAACGCATACACTTAGGGAGCTGAAATTTTGTACACGGACTTTAAAAAAAAAGTAAAATTAGTTCGAAAATGAGACAAATCGGGCAACTCCTTCGTGGGGTTGCTATACAAAAATTTCGTTTTCCGCTATATATTTGAAAACTGCCTGAGAACGCGTCGACGTAGAGAGCTGAAATTTAGTACATGGTGTTTTCATTGTACTAGCAAATAATATTTTAAAAATGGACTAAATCGGGCAACTCCTTCTTGGTGTTGCCATATAAAAATTTATGTTTTTTATGTATACTGTGAAAACGATCAGTCCAAGACATTTTTATTGTACTAACTTCTTCAGAATAAGCAATCCTATAAAATTGGTTATAATCATTTTTTCTGTCCGACGAACCGTTCTAGAAATATATGCGAAAAACCAAAAATCAAAATTGCTCAAATGGGTGCCCATACGAAATTTCATACGGACATTCATCTAGGGCAGGGGTCGGCAGTTTGCTGCCAAATTGTCATGGAAATAGGATAACAAAGGTACCAGGGAGCCGCATATATGTATAATACATACATATATATGTACTTTTATGGGTATGGAATTTTAAGGAAAAAAAAGTTCGAGATTTCTTATTTAAAAATTTAATTAGAACGGCGTGCATGCATAGCTTTTGATAGCTTTACTATATCTGGCAAATACCTACTTATTTTTAATTGAATACATGATTGTAAGTTTTCATTTGTTATACTGCTTCTAAGTTTATTTTTTATTTGATTATTTTACCAGGTCATATGTTTTGGGCAAACTATTCCGCGTATCAAATATTATTGCTTCTGTTGTTGGTAGTTGTTTTTTAGCTGTCCACTTATGCTGAGAAATCAAATTGCATATCTTTCTTTCGAGCTCTTTCAAGCTGCTGGTCAGATCTGTAAATTAGTTGCTCCAGAGTTCCTTGCTTTTTAAATCAATTTATTGCATCTGCAGTGAACCAGCATCTGTATCGAAATGTGATAAGTTAAGTTCATTGACATTTATTTTGAGAGTACGTACGATAAAAGCTACTGTAGTCTTATTTGCTCTGAAAACGTTCACCAAAACTATTCTTCATTTTTAAAAATGTCTTCATTTTTAAAAATGGTATCCTTACCTTTCTTCGCAAACTTTTCTTCGAAAATATTCCATCGACGAAGTTTTCTTTGAAAATACTTTTCTTCGAAAATTCGTTTATTTGATAACAAATTGTTCACTTTCACCTTTAGCACTATCCGAGGCCAACGACGAGATCGTAGTGGAATTCTGGCCCCATTTCTTTTTATTTTTTTTGCCGCCGTTAGATGCATGGTTTTGAAAATAAATTTTTCTTCGAAACGACATTTCTTCGAAAACATATTTAATCGCGGCCGCCGGGAAGAAATGTCGTTTCGAACAAAAGTTTTTCAAAGAAAAGTTTTTCGTAGAAATGTATTTAAGAGTCTTTCGAAGGAATGTCGTTTCGAAGAAAAGTAGGTGAAGCTTTAAAAATACGCTGCTGAAATAAATCGTATCAAATCAAGTGCTTTTTTCGTCACGATATTGTTTTAAATGAAGTGAAGAAATTCACCTCTCTCTACATATATCTTCGGTGAGAGCTTGTAATTTATTTTTGAAGCACTTTACTTCTTCCAATAATGTACATATATGCGATGTTTCCTTTCCCTTGCAATAAGATATGCAAAGCATTAAGATGTGAAGTAGTGTCTACCACGAAATGAAATTTTTGTAGGGTTACTTGTGCTGTATGACTAATATCACACGACTCATCAGTTGCGATTGATATTGCGGAAGCCAGCTTAAGGCTGGGTCTATGTCATAATTGGGACAACTCGGTGCACAGTTAGCAAGATGGGCGTGGCGTTAAGATTTTTGAATAAATCGTAAACTGATTAATGGAATATTTATTTAAACATCTAACGCAACAAATTAACGTTTTCTAATTTTAAAATTTGTCCCCAATTTTTATTGAAAATGATTTAAAAATGAAAATTCAAAGAGTTTTTTTAATTTCTCTGGTTTGCGAAGCGGGGATGCCTCAAATTTGAACCAAATTAAATAAATTTTTAACATAAGCTTTTTGAAGTTAATAAGCAGAAAATAACGGTTTCCTATTTTTAAATTCTACTTATTTTTGTGAAAATTGGATGCAATACATTGCTTTCTTAATGGGTAAAATGCAGGTAAAACAAATATATTGCGTTGAATTGTCGTAGATATAAGTAGAACTTTAAAAATCGGGAACCGTTATTTTCTGCTTATTAACTTCAAAAAGCTTATGTTAAAAATTTATTTAATTTAGTTCAAATTTGTGGCGGCCCCGCTCCGCTATGTGTCCAGTTGTCAAATACGGATCTCGAAGTCTGATTTTGTCGCTGAAGTTCTGTGACACCTCTTTTCCGTGCGTCACCTGCCGGATATTTGCTCGCGAATGCAATAGGTTTTGTAGATAAATGTCTCTCCAAGTTCGATTTCTTATTATTTGCGATCTTTTCGTGACAGATGAGACAAGTCGGAAGACCATCCATATTTTGAATGAACGTAAATGACTCAGTCTATTCTTTATTAAAATCACCATTTGCAAGGGAGATGTAAAATTTCTGTCAAATAAAATTCTCATTTTTCCCAAAAATATCAGCGAATCAGGCGTGAGTTTGTTCCACTTAATCTCTTCAGAGCAAAACGAATGTAAACAGAAGCACATGCGTTCAAATATTACAGGATTACAGCAACAACTTTGGAACCAACTCTATATTCCAGAAAACCTGTTTTCAGAAAAGCGCAGAAATATATTATGAGAGTAAAACCTGAAAACTATGCTCCTTCTCATTTATTTACGAAAATGAATCATTTGCCATTCTGTTTCACTGCATGTAATCTGCGCTTACACAGAGGGATAGAGTAGAGAGCATTGAATAAATAACTAATAAGGAACGGGGTATCGTGCGAATACAGTGTACGTGTTTAAGCAATTCAATGACAGTGTGATCTATGGTCGGGGGAGAAATGACAAGAGGGCATGCTGCCTATTTTGCAGCAATTCAACATTTCTGACATTTCATATTATTTGAAAATAAGTTCGGATTTTAATTTGCGATATTGTGATAAATAAATAATTTAACGTGATTTTTATGAATAGTAGTGTGAAATAAGTGCGGAAAGACATTTTGTGTAATAGAGACTCCGGAGTCTTAAAAAACAGTAATGAAGTGCGCTGTGCTGTGCTGCAGGAATAAACGGCGTTATTGTCGTGGAAAAGCATTCTTCAAGTAAGCTTAATAGCTTTACTTATCAATTATATTGTTTTAAACAAAATAAAAGTGAAATATCTATGAAAATAACGAGCCATGGCAAAAAATTTAACAATTTTCCAATGCCGCTTTGTTTGTTTACAATTGATTTGTAATTGCTGCCTAAATTATGTCAGTCATACAAAGGCAACGCCAAGAAATATCATCTGAAAATAAGGCGGCGCTAAAAATTTGTTTATTTTACATAGCAATTTGGATTATAAAAAATGTCCCCGTTCAAAATCTCACGATTTCATTACTGCAATGACGAAACAAATACAAACACAGCACACTAATACATTTCGCCGAAATGCTTACGTTTTTACCCGATATGCCGTTTCCTTATTAGTTATTTATTCACTGGTAGAGAGTATGCCGTACGAGTCTAAGTTTGTTGGTTCGGCGGCTGTACCAAAGAACATCTAACAGAAAGGATACGCATCTCGTACATTGAAAAGTTTTAAATGGCGGGTCGTTACATTACGACCCGCTCTCACAGATTGTATAAAAACTCTCTTCTTGTTAGCGATCGGACACTCATCGATGGAGATATTACGACCCACTTTCACAAATTTTACGAAAACTATGCTTTAAATGACGGCCCGATGCCAGTCACGAGTGGTGAGTGGCGGCTGGCGGGTCGTAATCGTCAAAGCACCAGAGCAGCACCAGAACCAGAGGCCATAGCCTGCAGTCCGTATCATGCCCATGCATTGCATTGCGTGCTCTCTTTGCTTCTTTTACCTCTTCTCTAAGAAACCGGTTTCATCAAGAATACTATGTTTGAGAGAATTTTCATTTACATTGCATTGAAGCAGAATAGAGGGAGAATAGTAAAAGATGAGCGGATGGGATAGGAATGGGTGGGCGACAAGCAGTCTAGTCACAATCCTTGTCAGTTGCATTGATTCGTGTGTTTCGAGTACTTAAATTAATAGAAAAACCAGCTCGCCTTTTCAACTAGGTAGCATAGTGAAACATAAAACTGTGCATGGCTGCTGGTAGTGGCGTGTGTATAGCTGTGGAGGGTAGAGAACAGAGGGAACACAGCAATATTATCTCAGTCTCTAATCTTTGCTTCGTTCCGTTTGTTACCTCCCGACCGCATCACCAAATAACCGTACAACTTGTGCTTTTTAAAGGCCAGATGAAACTTCTTGTTAAGTTATATGTTCTTTGGTTATACATAATGCTGCTTGAGAATTGAGATAAGGTGAAATTTGAGTTTATACTTGGAGAGCCGCAAACGTCTATGCAAAGAGCCGCTTCTGCCGACCCCTGATCTAGGGTATCATAAGAATTGGTCTTAGACCAATATTAGCTTTTTTACTTGTTAAATTAAAAAATTATATGTTACCTGTTTATTTAGTGGACTTTGTTGAATAAGTACATTGAGGTTACAAACTATCAATTAAGAAATATAAATGATTTCAGAGTGGTTAAATATAAGAAAACTAGTACACAAAATACATTACTAATTAAAGGACTATAAAATGTATAATGAATTATACCAGATATATGCAAGAACGAAACATCAAGTGTGACTAGATTTAAGAGAAGCATCATAGATATATAGTGAAAAATAAATATTAAACATTTATTGTAATGTAAACAAGGATTTTATCCAATAAATTTCAATTTCAATTTTCAACCCAGCGATCATCGGTCTCATCGGTATGGTTATCTCTGATCGCCTACAATAGAAGTTCAATAAGAATGCAAGGAATTAAACCATTGCTCTAACCTTATCATCCTTCACCATGGTCTGTATTCAGTTTAAGTTTCGTCCTTACTTGATTGTCTTTAAGAGGATGGAGATATTCTTATAGAAGTTTAACAAAACTTATCGACTCATTCACGCTAAGGTGATATACCTGTGGTTGTGATACTAGTACTGCAATAACATTCCTCCCCAAGTTTCTAATCCATGAAACTTTTTTCATCCCTTGAATATTATCATGTCATTGACATTTGAATCCATTAAATTTGTCCAACCGAGAAAATAGCATTTTACTTCTATTTTTGTTTTGTTTTTTTGCAATTTTCACCACTCATTTGTTGATTAATTTTTTTTTGTGTGTGGGTGTTTTTTATATGCATATATGTACATATGTGTGTAGTATATATGATAACAAAGTTTGCTGTGGATTTAACTTGCTTCAATTTATATCATGTATACGAGGATTTTTTTTTCTATTTCTTCCAGATGATAGGATTTCCACCCCTAGATTATGTTTTCCATTAGATGTATACTTCGTATCTGTGTAAACATTTATTTTTGATCCCTCTTTTGTCATGAATCTCTCTCTCTCTGTCTGTCCAGCTTTGTAAAACGGAAATTATTATTAGCAGTATGGTACCAAATCGTTTGGTCAACATCGGAAGTAAATGGTTGAGTTTTAAGAGCTTAACAGAGATCCAATCTTATTTCATAGAAAATATTCTTCTTTTAAGCTCAATATTCCTTTTTTTTTACAGAAGAGGATTAAGAGCTGTCTTATATGTAGGTATGGACGTATAGGTCTTATTGAATTATGTATGTACATATGTATGTTTATAAATATGTTCTTTTTAGTAAACTGTTTTAAATTGCCCATTCCAGTTGAATGAAGGCACAAGGATCATCCTTATTATACATATTGCTCACATCGTCATTGATTTTTTTACTAGCTTGATTCGCGTGTTAAATATCGCGAAAAATTTGTATGTACATAGGAATGTGCATATTCATAGGTTACGTAAGTAGTCTTGACCTCAAAGAATATATATATATTTTTTTGTATTATTTTCTACTGATGCCGACATACCGCATAAAAGCCGTGAAATGATATGAAAACTATCGTCGCATGAAGCAAAGAAAATAAATCGAGAACGTTTTTGGAGAATGAGGGGTATGAGACGCGCCTTCTCAGAGGCCTTCTAGTTCTAGAGTTGTATCGATCTAATTTCTTACTGAACTGCCAGATTTTCTGCCTTGAGGCGGTAAAGCTTTTGATGAAAAAGAAAATTCTCACAAAATAGAATTCCTTCATAGTGATATAATTGAAAGTTGCTGCTAATGCTGATGTTGATGCTGCTGCTGCTGCTGCTCTTGCTAGTAGTGACTATAGAACTCTTGAACTTTTGGGCGTATTCCAAATCTGTTATTCTTCTTTGTCGTAACATCACCATATTGATTCTGCTTGAGTGAATGTACTTCAAATGGATTTTAAAATCACTTCCTATTACGCTCGTATACAGCATGGATAAGTCGATTACTCATTTGGTTGTTTCCATTGCACATAATACATTAAGCAGCAGATGTTAATAATGATGAAATCGATATATACATATATATGTAAATATATAGACTAAAATTATCTATACTTTACAAATAAATGAGTGAAGCAGTATGAACGAACGTGACTGAGATTCCTCTTAGTCAATTATTGCGACACCTTTTGCTTTTGGAGATACTACTTGTGTCGGGGCATTTAATTTATTTTCAAAGTAAATATATTACGAAAGTGCACAGAGTGTGCGGGAAGTATGAGGTATAATATAAAAATGGCAGTAATGAAAAATACTTTCGCATACATATGCATTTTTAATTAAACAATAAATCGGGGGTATATTAAGAAGACCTGAATCGACATTAACTGCATTTTCTTTGAAAATGGATCTGGGTCAGGGTCAACAGTAATTTCCGTAATTAATTACATGATTTAATGAATTTTTAGTAAATATACGAATCTTAAATTAAATTGTATTGAAATGTGAGTCTACGTGATCTTTGATCGAAGTGGGTTCTAGCTACGAATAAAGAAAATGAAAAAAAAAAAATAGAGAATAACACAATTTGAAAGTTATGTGAAGTAGGTATCTACGTCGTCGCCTGAATATTGGGTTGCCTCATCCGCCAAATTTGATATTTTGAGTTAAGTACGGGTTTTGAGATTATTACTGAAGTTGAATTAAATGCTTCAATCAGCTCTTTTCTAAGTTATATATGTATCGAAATATAAATGATGTCATGTTTACCCCATATCATATTTTTGCCACAAAAATTAGTATTGGTTTACCCCAAATAAAATTTGTGTATACATGGGGCATAAAATATATGAAATACTTTAAAATATTTTTTTTTAAATATTGTTGTGATACACGTGCGGAAATTTAAAACTATATTTAAAATTGGATTGCTCCATGTGGCTAAGAACATTGCCACGTAGTAGACTAAATCAAAATCAATTTTGGCAAAATCTTGGTTTGCTCCATGTAGTTGCAGCGATATTGCCTTATATAAATAGAATTCTTGTATTTAAAAAAAAAAACCTTTTTAAGTACATATATTATAAAACGCCTGGAGCACAGGCACAATTTATTTCGGAGTCAATTTTGATGACAGCTGGCAGAAATAAACTTGGAACATACCGTACAATTTAACCCTTCCGGTACACGTGGTACATATATGTACCACCAAAAGAACCAACATCTCTAGAAACTACAAATACAATTTTACAATTTTTATGAGGTGATACATATACACTGCGGAGCAATTGATTAGGTACACGGTAATAAATTCCAAATATTGGGATTACAAACACGTTTATATATATAGGTTTATTCTTCTAAGGATTTAAGATAATTGTAGCGAGTTTTCCATGAACATGGAATTCTAAGAAAAACAATACCAGAATTTAAGACAAATCTTCATATAAAAGAGGTGCATTTGAATAGGTCATTAGTCGATTTTCTGCTTTCACTCAGTTCAGACAGAAATTAAAACGTGCTCGTGTAATCAGTTGGTACTATAAAGCCTAATAGAAAAGATGTTCCAAAATTCGAAAAAAAAAATGCAACGTGGAGAGGCACAGTTCAAGAGCCCATCAAGCGGACTTTTATCCGTAAAATGGCAAGATACAAAAGAGGTAATCGTATTGAGTAAATTGCCACAATGATGAAATGACAACCTTTACAAAAACATTGAAAACTGGAGAAAAAATTTTAGTGCCATGCCCAAATATGATAAAATGTTATCGTGAAACTATCGGAGGCGTTGATATAGCTGATCAAATGTGTGGCCTCTACGAATATGATCGCAAATCGGATAAATGGTGGAAGAAAATCTTTTACCGTTTAATAATGATGGCAGCCATAAACGCATGGGTGATCCATTCCGATATGAACCGCAAAAAGATTCCGTTCAAAATTTTCTTGGTAAATTTGTCCGAGTTTTTGATTGAGGAAGGTTCGAAAACAACATCTGCTCGTAGATATATGAAACGAGGATGCCGCCCGAAAAAAGAACAAGGAATAAAACATTTACCAGTTGAAGGACCTACAAGACGCCGTTGTGTTACTTGCAGCACACATCAAAAACAATCTCGTACCAAAATAATATGCAAAGAATGCACAATACCACTGTGCAAAAAATGTTTCACGCCTTACCATTCCTAAGAATATGCAAAATATTATTTATGTTGCATGATTTTCAATTACCTTTTCCTACTATATATGTAAATTGTATGTTATTTTTTTGTTTTCAATAAATGAAATTTTTGTTTTTCTAAAAACTTGTTATTTATATAATATTTTAGGTGGGACGAATGGTACAATATTATACCACCAAACATTCCGATTGGTACATTTTTGTACCAGCTCACCCGCCCTAACCTCGGATGGTCGTTCATACTGCCTTTTAAAAATGTCTATATTAGCGGGGTATTTTTCTGTTTTTGTTTTAAATTTTCTGTCAATATTAGACCAATAATTATTGTTTGGTCTTAGTTTTGGACAATTTGGAGGATTTGCTTCCTTGGGTACTACGAGTATGAATTGGGCATCGTAGAAATCTATATAGCTTTTCTGCCGTAGTGGCAAGTTGCTAAATCTGCCAAAACAAAACTGATGCATCAATGCTTTCTAAAGAATGAAATAAATCGCTTCTGAAGACACTGGTTGAATTTCGTTTTCACCTAATCTGAATTTCGTTAGGAAATTTTCATACAAAAATCGGCTCCTGGATTTTGCAACGTGGCTCTTTTTTTGGTGTTCTGTTGGGTGTTTTCTGAATATGGAAACTTCGTGAGCCTTCTTTTCTTTTAATTCGATGTACCGTAGTATATGACGTTTCAGCCTTATCAGCCATATCTCTCAATGACATGCTGGCATTTCGTTTAAAACTGTTTACCACTTCTTTGGCCAATTTTTGGGTGTATCAAACCTGATTTCCTTCCTGACCCAGACTTTCTCTGGACACTATAAAATTCTCGAAATTTACTGAGAACAGTTTGAATGGTTGCCTTCGGAATTTTCAACTTTTTAGTCAAGCTTCTTTGAAACATAAATACGGGTGGAAGAATTAACTTGCGGCATTCTTCTTGGCTGACTTCCATTTTTACTGCATAAGAACTTTGCATTTAATGGCAAATTAATGGCTAATTTTGTTTACCTGCCGATGAATAATGGAAGCGGGGATAGGTGGTCGGTTTTTTCTGAAACAGTCCTTATTTCAAAACAATGTACCGGTTAAAATCAACCAAACTGGACTTAAAGATACCACAAAAGATATAAAATAGCTTTTCGTTTATCTTCCAGATGCAAATGAAACTATTATCAAACAGTTTTAATGCTCAATCAAAATCAAATAAGGAGTGTTATTGAGTTATTGCGTATTTTATTCTCTTTACTTTCGTTCAAATAGGCCTTTTAGGGATTCTCCGGTACAAACGAAAGGGATTTTTTTTATTTATTGTATCACACAATTATTTTATTTCAGGCGGCAAAATTTCAATGGAGAATTTTATTTGCATTCTCCTATTTTCATTAATTTCATTTTCGAGTCACTCAATTTTGTTGTTTGGGACCTGTTAATGAGTCGAACCAAGACTTGAAACTTTGCCGCCCTAAATCAAATGATTGTGTGATAGAATAAATAAAAAAATTACTAAATTTTTTTTTTTCGTTTCGTTTATACCGGAGAATACCAAAAAACCCTACTTAAACTTTACTTTAAATCATATTTAGAAAAATTAGAAAATACTCAAGGCTAAATAAAGATGTTGAAGTAATAAAATATTTCTTTTAAATTTATTAAATAATTGTTTTGCCCCACATCATGCAATCAATATATTCTTTGGAAATCTAGTTTTGCCCTATTAACAACATAGATTCAAGTTAATGGAATTTTAACGGAAATTTTCTTCTATTGAAACAAAAATATTTCAAGAAATAAATAGACGGAAAACAACTGAGTTTTTATGCAAATTTAAAAAAAAATGTAGGGAACAGTTTTTTTATAATAAATGTCTTAACTTTAACTGTCTCAATTATCTCAAAACTACATTTTTGCATATGGGGCAAAACAGTATTCATGCGACGACGTAGATAATCAATCGATTTGAAAGGAATTTATTTTTTGATGATAATAATAGAATTTTATTGTGTTACATTGTTTATATTCCAAATAAATTTCCATAAGAGTTCAATTAAAGTGAAACAAAACAAACAAAAATGCGTAAAAATGGTCTTGCATTTACATATACATATACACAATTGTCCAGAAAAGTAGTATTTTATTTTCTGTGTCATACATTTAAAAATTAAACACAACCAGAAGTGGGTATGAGAGATATCCATAGTTGCTTTATTTCATTTTAAAGTGTCATAAATGATATTCTGTATGGAATAAATGTAGTCCTTCATGAGTTCGTTTGCTGGAATATGTTCTGTTGACCTAATTTTTAATAAAATTTTCGCATATTGTAAGCTGGGCTATGTATGTACTTACATATATTATATTCCAATAATGCGAATAATATGTTTTTTTTCAGTTTATGAATTGTTCTCAATTTTTATAGTAATAATAATAATTAATAATAATATGTAATAAATTTATTCATTATGGTTACGTACACAAGATTTACAATCTTTTATCGTACTAAGAAGGTATAACTAGAAAAGTAATAATATACAAATTCAAAATTCATAGATTCAATAATTAATTGAAAGTAAGTAACAAAAAGTAAAGCAAATTCAATATTGTAAAAATGAAATAATGAAATAAATTTACATCTAGTAAATATTAATTTTGCATTCACAAATATTCTTAACTGAACTAAATTAATATTTATTAAAGTTGAGAGAAGAAAACGAAAAAGAAATAGACAAAAATTTTCCATCACTATTCTATGAAAACGCGGAATAATTAAGTTTAAGTTTCGCTGTGAGGTTGCTAACCTCAAATTTTCTTTGAGGTAATCAGGCTTGCATTTGTAAATCAAATTATGAATAAATACGTGCGCTTTAAATTTCAAATAAGTATCAATGAAGCAACCCAACAGTCTAAATTTAAAATGCGAAACGTGATCATATCTGCGTAGATTAAAAATGAACCTAATACAACCATTAAAAGCCACTTCAATCCTGGGGCCGGATTCTGTAACACGGAGAATTTGGAAATTTGGAAGATGAGAATTTCGTTTCCTTAGAATTAATTCTCCATTCCCAATTCACTAACATGGTTGGAGAATTAGGGAAAACGTAAGAAATGTGAAAAAGTGCAAATCGCCTGGGGGTATCAGTTTTTGTTTTAGAGGGTTGGACTTTTCTTCATATGTGAGGTACATCTGCCTATTACCTTCCACTGGCGAAATAAATTTAAATTTCTTTTTTGTTGGGGTAGTTTTTGAGGGATGTAGGAGGGTAGGTTTTCTCGAGTTTTTCCGGGATAACGAGAGAATGGAGAGAAGAAGGAGAATGTATGTGGTATCAAAAAAATGGGAGCTCAGGGCCAACAAGATAGGTTTAGGAAATGTAGCGGGGAGAGTGCGGTGTAGAAATGGGGGTTGATTAACGGAAATTTAAAAAAAAAATAAAGATAATATCAGGAGCTGTAATAATTCGCAGGGGTAAGCTCAGGATTTGTAAAAACTGATACCCTTAATCGTCCCAGGCGATTTGCACTTTTTCACATTTATTACGTTTTCCCTAATTCACCAACCATGTTAGTGAATTGGGAATGGAGAATTAGGGAATTAAGAATTCTAAGAAAACGCAATTCTCATCTTCCAAATTCCCAAATTTTCCGTGTTACAGAATCCGGCCCCAGGCTACCAACAATAAAATGAGGTACTATAAGTGTCCTAACCAACTTCATTCTCATATAAAAACGCTAGCAAAAAGCGATAACTTCCGAAGACCAACAGAAATTTTTTTGCTTAGCATCAGGTTGACATTTTCATAAAATTTCATTTCTTCGATTCTCACCACTACAAGATTTGTGACTTTGCTTAGAACAGGTATGTAGTATATCACGAAATACACTGGAACTTGGATGAGTTAAGTAATAATTCATTGGTTTCAGACCATTCATAAATTCTATGTAGATCACTATTTACCCGTCAATGCAATCTTCCAGAAGTCCAATTGGCCTACTTAAATATATCTGTACGTCATCAGCATACAAATGTACCTTTACATCTTTTACAATTTCTGCAACGTTGTTAATAAATAATCTAAAAAAAACAATGGGCCCAAAACTGACCCTTGTGGTACACCATTTTATAGATTTAACTCATCAGATAATATACTGCCGATTTTAACAACTTGGAATCTATCAGAAAGGAAACTTCTTACTATAGAGTGATTGCAGATTCGTTGAATTTACGCAGAAAAATTAAAATCAAATCAAAAGCTTTAGCAAAATCCAACAGAAGAAGAACACTAAAGAAATTTTTATCTAATGCAGCTCGTAAGTCAGTAGTTATCTTAAGCAATGCTGTGTACAGCTGTGGTTAGGCCTAAAACCTGATTGCCATTTGATTAATATCGTATTGTCATCTAAAAAGCTCACGAGTTAATTGTACATAAACTTTTCCAAGATCTTGCCCAGAACACGGAGAAACCTATTGGTCGATAATCAGAGAGTGCTACAGGCTTTCGCTTTTTAGCTACTTAGATAACCGTATAGCTATTTTCCAGCTGTAAAGGTAATTGAAATTCGTAATGCATGAATTAATAATATGAAGAATATAGGGATGAATAAAAGGAAGTAGTTTGATAAAGCGAGGAGGTAAGTTATCTGGACCACTCGCATCAGATTTAATAGAATTTCTTCCAAACTTACATTGCGGAAATTAAACTCACTTGAGCGCTCATCACTGAATGATGGTTGTTCTAATATCAGCGTCAATATAAATAGACTTGTGATTTCACTTCGCACCAGAAAACAAAACCATAAGCATCACTATTTCGTAAAATAAAGCAGACCTGTAAAATTTCAAGTACAAGTACCAGTACCAGGACCATGATTAATAATCTTTTAAGCACAAGTACGCGTACCGGTAATGCTACTTAAAAATTGTCAAGTACAATTCCAGGTACTGGTACTTAAAGTCTCACTTATCAGCTTTTAAGTATCTTATAAGTACCTAAGTGCGCACGTAACACCGCCATACCGCCAAATATATATTTAAGTTCTCGTTAATTATTTAAGTACGTCTTCTAATAACAGAGGTTCAAGAACTTTCAAAAACTCGATTCAGAAATTTTGAAAAATCTAAAAAATGACTCGATGAGAGGTTTCCATTTACGAAATATTATAAAATAAGCTGCAAACAGATAGGAAATGAAGTAAAATCGTATAAGCTTTTGCTGTTTTAATTTCAAATTTTTTAAATTGTTTATTTAGTATTTGAGCTTTCTTTTAGCAAAACAAGTTTTTCAAAAGTCGCATTGCAGATAATGATTGCCATCGTGGAGCATTTACAAGACCTGCAAATGAAAATAAATGCTTCACAGGTGCGGAGGAAGAAAGCAAGGTGTTGCACTTGATTGCCAATATTCTCAACAAAGGATATCGATTCAGCATGTCAATTTCTCTGTCCTACTTTCACTTGCGTATTTATATATAAGTAAAACAGATTAATTAATTAAATTTTTTGAAGTACTTAAAATTAAAAATCACTGCACAACGACTGTAAATTAATTTTTTTTTTTTTTTTGAAAAAATCATTACTATTACTGTTCCTGCTAGTAAACCTGTGTTATCAGAAGGCGTATTTAAATAATTTAGAAGAGCTGAAGTACCTACTTCGGAGGTATTTGTAGTAAGTGCATATTTTGGTAATTATCCGGTAGCCTTAGCTTATATATGGGGCTTCTGAGTACCAGTAAGTACCAGTACCTGGACTTGTACTAGAAAAATTTTAAGTACTAGTATCGGCACTTGCACTTAAAATTTGTTTAAGTTACCAGTACCAGGACTTGTATTTAAAAAAAAATTTATATTCAGATCCTTGTACTGGCACTAGTACTTAAGTACTAATGTACTTAATGTCTACAAGTCTGCAGGAAATAAAGAAACGACATTTTTTTCTAAATAAATCGAATTTTAGACATACAGTCATACAGCGCATCTTTGGCCCCAACTTATTGAAAATATACATCAGTGTTAAGCCATTATCATTCAGCCGATGTACCTTTTGCTATTCAAATCAATAGCAAATTTTTAATTTTTGACAAAATAAGGGCCGTTTACCTTGTCCTAAATGCAAAAATTTGCTAATTGTGACTTACAAGACCCCTCTACAGCCCAATCTTTAAATCTGCGACGAATCTTCAGCATACCACCACACACACTGCCCAATCACCGATCGTAGTCAATGACTAAAAAGTCACGCAACAGTGTTCGGTGCCACAAACTACTCTGTTTTACGTATGTTAGCAATTAAAAAAAATGAGAAACGAGTTGGCAACTGATTAAATCGAACCGGTCGCAACTTTAATATCAAACAGTAGATAAAAAAATGATTTTGTTTAAAGAAAATTTACTTACCAAAGTTTGATAAAAAGACGTTCTTCGACTGACAAAGATTTCTTGAAGTTTGTGTCTTTTTAGGGCTCTGTACTTAACAGGAATCCGTATAAGATCACTTTGTGTCCGTCTGTTTGTTTGTCTGTCACAGACGTTTTTCTCGGGAACGAAATGACGTAGGAATTTTAAATTTGGCAGAATTTTAAGTCTTCGTGACGCGCCAATAATTCAAAGAATATGAAATATTTTTATACCCTAGATGAAATCTAAAGGGGTATACTAAGTTTGTCATTCCGTTTGTAACACCTCGAAATAATGATGGTAGAGCAAAATGGATTGGACACCCACGCATAATATTAAAAGTTATTTTGATTTTTGCATGTCCGTCCGTCCATCCGTCCGTTCGTCCGTCCGTCCGTGCGCACGATAACTCGAGAACGCGTACACTTAGAGAGCTGAAATTTTGTACACGGACTTTAAAAAAAAAAGTAAAATTAAGTTCGAAAATGAGACAAATCGGGAAACTCCTTCGTGGGGTTGCCATACAAAAATTTCGTTTTCCGTTATATATTTGAACACTGCCTGAGAACGAGTCGCCCTAGAGAGCTGAAATTTGGTCCGTGGTGTTTTCATTGTACTAGCAAACAAAATTTCAAAAATGGACTAAATCGGGCAACCCATTCTTGGTGTTGCCATATAAAAAATTAGGTTTTTTATGTATACTGTGAAAACGATCAGTCCAAGACATTTTTATTGTACTAAAAACTTCTTCAGAATATGAAATCCTATAAAATTGGTTATAATTTTTCTGTCCGACGGACCGTTCTAGAAGTATATGCGAAAAACCACTGCAAAAATCAAAATTGCTCAAATGGGTACCCGTACGAAATTTCATACGGACATTCATCTAGGGTATCATAAGAATTGGTCTTAGACCAATTCTAGCTTTTTCACTTGTTTATTTTATTTTTGTGTTGCTCCCTGAAAATATTTTTTTTTTGTATCGTATGGGTATCGTTTGAAAGAGGTTCTTTGAAGGATTTCAAAATTTTTTGATGACTTGGTTATAGAGATATAAGCAAAATATGCGAAAAATACCGACCTACCTGATCTTTCTAATATCGGGGTTAGTATGTATTTAGTCATAGATAACAGGAAAATAGCCGCTTTTTTGTCAATCTCATAGTTGCTGAAAAAAAATAAGTAAATTATGTGTGCTAATTTTTAAGACAACTCTAATGCGGACCTACACGTTCAGTAATAATGTCATTCCTTTATCGGAATTACATTAATAATGATCGTGTAAGGTTCACAGAAACTGTAATGATAGTCAGTAATGATGATATCCGGATTTTCTGATATTTAGGCATCGTTACTGACATATAGTGGGGATATTGGCATAATAAGTGTAGGGTGCGCGCGTCATTACTGCCTTCATTTCTTAGTTCGGTTCTGATTTCGTAGAGGTATGATGTAATTTAAAGATGGATTGTGATAGTGACAGCGAGTTTTTTTTTGTGTACTGAATCTACTACGGGGGAATGTCCTGAGCCTGAGTGTATTAAAAAAGAGAGGGAGCTTCTTCGGAGCTTCGTTGAGGCCTTTGAAAGCCTGCCGAAATTGTGGAATCCAACAAATTAGTTTTATAAAAACAAAACAGAGAGTAATTTAGCTCCAGAAAAACTGTTAAGCATTTATATTAAAATAGAACCAGGTGCTAAACGTGCAGATGTTACAAGAAAAATACACCCCCTTCGGTCTAATTACCGAAAAGAACTTGAAATGATCCTATCATCGAAGAGATCGGGAATAATTGCCAATGACGTGTACAAACCATCTTCGTGGGTATTTCATGCTCTTCAGTTTCTGGACAGAATTGAACATTCTATTAATGCAAATGTACAACAGGTGAGCAGCGTAAGTGTAATTGCATATTTTTCAGATAATCATTATTGGGTGAGATACTTTGTATTAATATTGTTGGGTAAAAAAATTTGAGTTAATGGAAACGATGCTTAAGGAGTATTTATTGTTTCTTTATTTTTTGATAGCGTTAAAATTACAGAAATAGAAAAGAACATTTTTTTTCAATCAGCTACAAATTTGACTTTTATATATTCTAACTAGGGCAAGCCCATCGACGTTGTCCGGCGATAATATAGATATATGGGTGGGGGTAAAGTGGTTATAGATGCATAATATCCAAGCTACTAACTGACTCGATCGCGTGATTCCGTACTCTAGCGTTTCACTCTATGTCTGTATGTGTGTGTATGCGTGTAAGAGTGTGCGTGCATACATTCATATGCGTGCTAGAGTGTCTCTACGTAGACGCGTTCTCAGGCAGTACCCAAACATATAGTAAACACGAAATTTTTGTATGCCAACCATACGAAGGACCTGCCCGATTGGTCCCGTTTTCGAACTATATTTGCAATTTTTATGAAAACGCCGTGTACAAAATATGACCTTTCCACCCACTTTCCACCCACAGCGCCTTCTCAGGCAGCTACCAAGTATATAGTGAAAAACAAAAGTATTGTATAGCAACACCAAGAAGGGGTAGCTGGACTTAGTCCATTTTTAAAATTTTATTTACCATTACTATGAAAACACCACGTACCAAATTTTTTGTATGGCAACCCTACGAAGCAGTTGCCAGATTGGTCCGATTTTTGAACTTAATTTACAGTTTTTTTTTTATAAAAGGCCCGTGTACAAAATTTCAGATCTCTACGTCGACGCGAGAGGCGAAAACCTAACGTTTTGTATGGCAACATCAAGAAGGGGTTACCCGATTTCGACATTTTTTGTAATTTTATTTAATATTGCTATGAAAACACCACGTACTAAATTTCAGCTCTCTATGTGAACTCATTGTCAAGCATTGTCTAAATATATACTAAAAAACGAAATATTTGTATGCCAACCCTACGAAAGAGTTGCCCGATTTAGTCCATTTTTGAACTTGTATTTTCAATTTTTATGAAAACGCCGTGTAAAAAATTTCAACTATCCACATCGATGCGTTCTCAGGCAGTTTTTTAGATCTCAACAACAGCACCATCTATCGTATCCAAAAGTATCCTATCTTTCAAGCTGAAGCCAACCAAATATATTTACAAAATTTCTTTAAAATCGGTTTGACGGTTTCGGAGATTAAAGTGTATGAACACATGTGACATGTGATTTTTATATATTAAGATAAGTCCGCATAAGAGTACAAACATACGGAGCAGGTCTCGACACAGCAGTCTAACAAAACAAATGTGTACAATTACTCAATCCTGTGTGTAGGAAGTGAGCAGACTAGTAACGAGACCAATCAGCAGACTAGAACGCACAGCAGAATGCGAGTCATAACTTGAAGTTAGACCGCGACTTCGTCCTTATATTTGTACCCTTACTAATAAAACCAACTATTATAAGAAATTTGACGATACAATAGTGTTTAAGACACTTATGAAGTATAAAACTAACTTTAGGGGAGAAATAATAATCGATAACGTATTTACTATAATGTCCCAGAATAATATGGATCAATGGACTTCTTTTGGTATAGTTATCACTGGTAAATTTGGTTTAGATTGAAATATATACTTAAATTCGGTTGATCGCCTGTTCGTTGATAAGTTTCTGATACGGAAAAATGATTGTGCGAGTCCGACTCTCTCTTGACCGAATTATTTTCTTATTTTTCACCTACAATCCTTACAAATTCATCAAAGCTTTCCTTAGACATTCTGCAATACATTTGAAATAGGACTGTGTCTTCCAAATCTTAAAACGTTAAAACATTTTGATATCATCCATTTTGCCGTATGAATGGATACTTTTCCATATCCTTTTTCTTGTATTCCTTCTTCTTCTTTTCCTCGACCACCAGTAAATTACTACAGGGTTTTATGTTTCTCATTGGAATTTTTCATTAAATTACCTACAGTTTTTAAGAACACTGCGAGTTTTTAACAAAAATCGTGACACCATTTAACACTTTTAACGCTCGATTACTAATATGACAGAAGGTGATGCAATATGCGCATATGCAACGATAGTCAATCAGCATCGATTAAAAATCAATCAGTGGGTGCCGCAAGTCAACAGACCAGTCTCTGACTGGACAATCAAATGACGCGGCAGTGTATGGTTTCCATAGTTTTAGATGTTATGTAAATTGAACCTTATATGAATGTATGTTCAAGTTTTTTCGCAATTTTCGCCCAGTTGCAGTATGAGAAAGTTCAACTTCTTACGAACAATGTGTAATCAATAGTTCTGGATTTTCTAAAACACTTTTTATTATTTTATCTTTTTTTATTTGGTAGTATTTCATAATAAAATTGTTTATTTTTGAGGCCAGCCCCGTCCCTTTAACTCGTACACGATTTTGTCTATCTGTATATTTCTTTTTAACTATTTTCGACAGTCTCGTAGACTCAATTTTCGTCATCAAAGCGAGGTGAAATTTTACACACAGGTTCATATCGCGTGACAATTGAACCTATCAAAAGCGGAAATTTTCATGGAAAACCCGGAAAATCGGGAAAAATCATTTGAAAATTTGGTACAAATTTGATTAGTGATAAATTTGTTTCAGGAAAAATGCAGAGTTTTCCGATTTTTCCGAAAAAAATTTCCGGAATTTTTCGATTTTTCCGGAAAATTTTCCGGTAAAAAAGTTTTCTAAATTATGCAGGATCAACTGGCATCATTACTTTCTCTCCGACAATGGTGAAAACTTGCACAAAATATCGAGGACAATTCATGTAAAACGCTTTTCCGGAGTTTTTCGGACCAAGGAAGCGTTTGAGCGTTTTGAAACCTAAGACAAAGTTGTAGAGCGAAATGAGTTGCATAAAGTTGCTTTTGTGGAAAACTCCGTGGAAAACCCGGAAAAGCGGGAAAATCATGGGACAAATTTTCATCGATATGATTAGTGATAAATCTGTTTCAGGAAAAATGCAGAATTTTCCAATTTTTCTGGAAAATTTTCCGGAATTTTCCGACTTTTCCGGAGAATTTTCGGCCAAAAAAAGTTTTATAAGCTATGCGGAATCATTTTTTCCCCGTCCTACTGGCAACAATACTTTCTCTTCAACAAACATGAAAACTTGCATGAAAAATCGAGGAAAATTCATGTAAATTTTTAAAAAAAAATTCATAGTAATAGGAAAAGTCTGTGGAAAGCATGGAAAATTGGGAAAATTCATGTTATATGGGATCAAGTTGGAATACAGCTAAAAGCCGCTGTTTAAAACATAATTTGAATTTCAGAAAACCGTTGCAGTACTTCAACGATTTGATACTCGACAAATTTTTGTTTTCGGATCGGCACCAAACATGACTTAAAAATTGTTTTAAAATATCTCCATGCAGCACGTAATAACAATTTAGTTAACGTGAAAAAGGCACAAAATAAAATAAGTAAAAAACGAGTTTTCAAACAAAACTGAGGCCAAGCCGCATGAAAAAGTAGAAAATAAACTTTTCTTCACACACAGAGGTGGACTCAGATTTTATTCGCTGACAATCACCGTTATATTTCAGTATGATCACTCAGAGGTAATAAGTGATTTGATTCATGAAGAGAAAGAATATTCAAGAGAAATGTCCCAATCAAAAAATCTGAGTCCACCTCTGTGTGTGAAAAAAAGTTTATTTTCTACTTTTTCATGCGGTTTAGCCTCAGTTTTGTTTGAAAACTTGTTTTTTAATTATTTTATTTTCTGCCTTTTTCACGTTAACTAAATTTTTATTACGTGCGGCATGGAGATATTTTAAAACAATTTTTAAGTCATGTTTGGTGCCGATCCGAAAACAAAAATTTTACGAGTATCAAATCGTTGTTGAAGTACTGCAACGGTTTTCTGAAATTCAAATTATGTTTTAAACAGCGGTTTTTAGCTGTATTCCAACTTGATCCCATATAACATGAATTTTCTCGATTTTCCATGTTTTTCACAGACTTTTCCAATTACTATGAATTTTTTTTAAAAATTTACATGAATTTTCCTCGATTTTTCATGCAAGTTTTCATGATTGTTGAACAGAAAGTATTGATGCCCAGTAGGACGGAAAAGAATGATTCCGCATAGCTTATAAAACTTTTTTGTCGGAAAATTTTCCAGACAAATTTCCGGAAGTCGGAAAATTTTCCAGAAAAATTGGAAAATTCTGCATTTTTCCTGATTTATCACTAATCATATCTATGAAAATTTTTCCGATGATTTTCCCGCTTTTCCGGGTTTTCCAGGGAGTTTTCCACAAAAGCAACTTTATGCAACTCATTTCGCTCTACAACTTTGTCTTAGGTTGCAAAACGCTCAAACGCTTCCTTGGTCGAAAAAACTCCGGAAAAGCGTTTTACATGAATTTTCCACGATTTTTTCTGCAAGTTTTCATCATTGTCGGAGAGAAAGTAATGATGCCAGTTGATAGGGAACTTGATCCTGCATAATTTAGAAAACTTTTTTACCGGAAAAGTCGAAAAATTCCGGAAATTTTTTTCTGAAAAATCGGAAAACTCTGAATTTTTCCTGAAACGGATTTATCACTAATCAAATTTATACCAAATTTTCAAATGATTTTTCCCGATTTTCCGGGTTTTCCATAGAAATTTCCGGTTCAAATTTTGATAGATTTAATTGTCACGCGACATAAACCTGTGTGCCAAATTTCAGCTCGCTGTGATGACGAAAAGTGGGTCTACGAGAGTGTCGAAAATAGTAAAAAAGAAATATACAGCCAGACAAATTCGTGTACGAGTTAAAGGGACGGGCTGGCCTCAAAAACAATTAACATTCCAAAATACTGTAATAATCTTAAATTAAGAATCTAAATACTAATTCTTGCTCTAAATTCTTGTTTGCCGTATTTTACTCTACATAGTTAGCGGAAGAATGTCCTACTATTATACCGTTAGTAAAATATTATATACCACTTTTTCTACAATGTTGAAGGCTATATTTATCTTTAAATTTTTTTTTGTTCTAACCGTCGTCTCAAGAATGGATTCTCTATTCTAAGCACACACAATTGAGAAAATTAAAATTCGTAACTTTAGCGGAAGTAGTTTTTTTGTCCTTCGCTTCTTTTAAGATTTTTTAATGCGAGTTAAGTATATTCATCAGACCTACTCTATAATATAATGGTGGCATACCTTACATGGAACAATTTCTTGGGTGGTATACCCATATTCAAATATTGCTCTTTTTTTTCATAATTTTTTAATAGAGCTTATGTAAAATATTTTCCGGTAGATACACACAAACATACCTATGAGTAATATGCATAATTGAAAACGTAGAAGCGCACTTCTATAACTTTGGTGTTACGTATAGATACTTGATCGGAATTAAGCAACGTTAACACAAAAGAATTTATGCAGGTGTACAGCAGTAGGTATTTGTAGGTATAGTTACGGGAAAATATTGTTGTTCCGATACCAGCGTAGTTTTATGGATATTCAATCAAATAAAAAAATAAGTAGGTACTAAAACTTGTTCCATAGTAATAATTTTAATGTCGTTCAATTGAAAATGTATTGATGGGTGGGTGCTCAACAAAGTCTACAAGTTCTCGATTGTATTGCGCACCAACAATTCAATAATGTTTCTTAATTTCATATTTATTTATTTGCATTTACGTAATTTTGGTTTCGTTACTTAAATTTTTTTTTTTTATCCAACAACAATCGTCAGCGACTACTTCTGGATATAGATAATTGCGGAAACTTATATCCCCATTACATAATCGGCATAAATGCGTTCTTCTGTTTATGAGAGAGGCTAATGAACTGAATTGTGTACATCTGTGAGCATATTATTGTGCATATACATTCGTGGTTATCTCAGGTCTCATTAATTTTCTTTTCCTACAAAAAAAAAAAAAACAACACCTTAGCCTAGCAGGTGTAAATCATTTTTATTATGATAATTTTGCTTAATTTAATATTTTCGTTCCTTATCATATATTTGTGAATACACATGACTTTGTTTAGTGTAATTAACATTTTCTCATAAAATTCTTTATGATTAATCTTGAAAAAATATTTTCGTCTACAAAATAATTCTTGTTATTTATTTGTTTATGGTGTCGTTTTTTGGCACCTTATTCACGTAAATTATTTAAGAATTTACAAGTTATGTAGATATTGCGTCTATACATCTCAATAATTATGTGCGTTCTCAATTAATTGGGATTTTGTGAACCTTGACGCAAATCAGTAGCTTGCAGTATCCGAGGGTATGTACTTTTCTAAACTATTTTTTTTTCGGGAGAACAATTGGAAACAGTTCTTTCTTGAAATCATTTAAGTCTATTTTTACTGTCATGTTTTGTAGTCCAGTCAATAGGGACTAGATAAGGCCATTGCCCTACAAAAGGTGGGGTAGCTGTGATTTTTATATATGTTATTCAGTTCCGGGTCCTGATGAAAAATTCAAGCTTAGAACCGGTGGGTGGGGAAGCGGGTTGGGGGGTGTTCTGCGCGGTCCGCTCTCTTGGATTAAAGGTACCAAAAATTGGTTTTTTTCAAAATTATTCCCCAACGCTTGATCCTACGACAAAAATGTAAAAAATTAATTTGAAGAAGATTAAATTCCCTAAATTTTTTGTAAAAACACTTTTTTTGTAAGTCTGGTGTGTAACGAGTGACAGAGGCGGAAACATAAACAGTCTTGCAAAAACATTTACAACCTCCAAACTTGTATTGGAATGTAAAGCCACCCAAAATTCCCTTTCTCGGAACAACGAGGTACTGGTGCCTTGGGTATACATATTGTGACATTTATACAGGGTGTTTCGTCCATGGTGGTCCATAGGACAAGAGGTGATAGTAGTCACCTAGTCAAACAAAAAATTGTATGGCAAGGGGAGAGCGTCATCTCAACCGTTTCGGAGTTACAGGGTGATTAAGAAAATTCGGTAGTCTTTCACAAAATACTCTGTATTTTAAAAAGTACAGAGTATACGGCCACTTACAGAGCTTATTGTATGCAGAACTTCATGACCTTTCCAACGACTGCTCGACCAGTCCCGTACTCCTCTTCCCTTATGAGTTATAGTGGTGAAATTAACCATATTACAGTAGTCGCCGTATAAAAACAACCCGCTTATTGCTTATTACAAAAACTCCTTTATTATCATATATTGTCGAAGCCCGCAACATTTTCCTAGTAATTCCGAACTCTGTTAAAAGCTACCTCGCCTATTAACAATAACTCCCTTATAGCCATTAATAAACCATCTTAAATTATTTTATTTTCAATGTAAATTTTCCCGCATATTGTCACAGTCAGGTTCAATTTTTTTGTTCAGCACATTCGTACATTAAAGTGGCCGAAAAATGTATGGATTTATAAAAGTGTTAAAATGTCTGAATTCGCTTAAGAATTTATTGGGAAATATAATGTAAAATTTCTATGCAATATTTCAGTGAAATTCATTAATGTTTAGAGGTCGCTAAAATTGAAAATTATGATTTTCTAGCTGATTTGGACTATTTTAACTTAGTTGTAAACTTATTGTAGTGAAAGGTGTTTTAGAAAGTGAAATAAATTTTTTATTTTTTATGAATTTTTATAACGAAAATTCGGACCCAAAAAATTGTTTGTAAAGATAATTGGCGTGTGGGTATACCTTGTCTACTATCACGTCATCTATAAGCGATTACACTGGTGAACAGTGATTCTGCGGCACAGGGTTTGAGAGCCGTTTTAGAGTTAATTAATTCCGCTAAATACGAAAGTAATATTCGATTTGCTAAATTGGCTTTAGATTTTGAGATAAATAACAACAATCTACTTATAATAACATTAGGATGTAAAAAATATATTAAATATATTTTGAGACTTTTATTTTCAAATAAAAATTGCGTTATAAATGGTATTTTATATAGCATAAATTACATGGAAAAAGAAAATACAAAAATAACTAATTCAGAAAAACGTTTTCTATATGACAATCTACTGTGTTTTTAGCTAGGACGGTCCATTTGTAAGGTCCAGCAATAGTCCCCCATCATATGGCCATCCCATCGATCTTGGTAGCTTTCGTCCATTATTCTCATGTCCTGGTGGAACCGCTTTCCTTGCTCTTCACTGTAATCGCCAAGGTTTTCACGGAATTTGTCCAAATGGCTATTTAAAAAATGTAGTTTGATACTGATATTAGTTCCAAATTTTCCCAAATTTGCAAGCATTTTGGCGACTATTTCGGGATATTCCGCTGCTTTTTGGTACCCCAAAAATTTGTTGATAACTGATAAAAAACTTGTCCAGGCATCACTGGCTTGTAAAATTACAATTCTTTATAAGGGTACGGATTTGTGGACCATCAAAGATGCCAGCTTTTAAATTGTCCATACTAATGCCAAGGAAATGTATGGCAAATATATTTAAAACAATCACCATTCTAATTTAAAGCTTTGACGACTGTTTCATTAGCCCAAACTTAATATGATGTGGTGGATTTTTTCGCGGTCTGTTATTGGTTCATGAATGATACTAGCTTTCCCCACAGTCATACTTTAACTCAGCGGTCATTCCTTTCTACTTGTTTAAAAACGGGTGTTTATACTAAAGGGGGGTTGTAAGATAAACTCCAAACACGAAAATTCTATCGATACAAATTACTTTACTTTATTAAAAATTCGAGTTTAAACAAAACTAGATTGTTCGACTTATACGGGTTACAGCTTCCGTCGTAATAATTATATAATCCGCTAGATCTCATCAAAAATGCAGCTGCTGCTGGGCTGTTGTCGTGGAGATCTTTTTCTTTTCTTTTCTATTGATGACGTCAATACAAATGCTGCTATTTGCAGTAGAGTAGAGTAGACATTCCCAATTACTGATAAGCATCGGATTCTTCGCCACCATACATATATGGTTCCAGGGCAGGAAAACCTTGAATTCTTCAACACTACTCCAGTGTTCTTCTTTTGTACGACTGTCCCAAAGACAGAGGAAGCAATGGTATTTTTATTTCAAGAGTCGCCACTCCTCTGGCCGATATTCCGGTAGACTCATAAATTTTAAAAGTGCAGAAATATTGTTACAATACTTCAGATCATTTTTTTCACTGAAGTGATGATGAATTTTTTTTCTCTAAATTGGTAAAATGGTATTTTTATGCCTGGGTGAAAACAATGTTTTTCCTTAAAGTCTCGAGGCAAGAAGTTCAGCTGATTTCTTTGATAAATTTAAAACGCGGATCAATACATTGAGCTCACTTTGAGAAAAACCCTGATGTGTAGGACTGCATCCTTCAAATTCACTTTCACTGTTGCTTTCATTTTGAGTGAGTAACATTTCAATATCATCAGAGGAATCAGTTGATAACGTAAAAAGTATATATCGGTACTGGCAAGTCTTCACTGTGTGGTATTGGTGCTTTAGCCAATTGTATATATTATTATAAATCCACGTGCTCTTTTTATACCGGTTCATACCTTTCACATTTATTGCACAAAAGTAGCAATCATCAAGATGACTCCTTGGCTCATTCCACGTCATCGGCACTCCAAATTTAAGTCCTTTGCGTCCTCTATGCATCCAGTATCGGACAGACTCCATACACAAGCTTCACATACTTTATGCGGCACACAATATTCATCCTGCTGCCTAATACCTTAGGTAGACGGACAAAATCAATTATCATTTGTTCGTAATTGAATTTTTCAAAAATCAAGTTACCTAAGATTTTGTGAATTAAAACGAAAGTCCTGTCAATTTTTATAGGTAATTGACAGCACATTTTTAATAATTAAAATTCAAATTCAATGGTAAAGCGATTTTTGAAAAATTCAATTACGAACGAATGATCATTGATTTTGCCCGTCTGCCGAGGGTATAAGCTGTTTTCCAAAATATGCTTGATAAGTTGGTTTTTTCGATGTATTTGTAGACAATATTTACCACATATGTAGCAAAAGCTGTCGGGATCGCTAACACAAAGTTTGCGTGAAAAACTAATGTTTTTTTCAAAATCAAAAACACAATTGTAAGATGATTCAAAAATTTTCCTAATTGCTCGCAACTTGACGATCCGCCTGATCTGCCGTTTAGCTATCGTGAACTCAAGATTCCAAATCAAAACTGCCTTTTTTTACGTTTCGACACCTTATTTTTTCTGAGCTAGGCATTAAAACTGCTGTCCGTTGCTAATTGTCCTTACTCTATTGTATTCTACTCAAACTATACTGCGGCTAAACCTGGAGCTGGCATATCTGTCATCTATGTAATCTGTAATCTATCCTACATCTGCCCTTAATGAATTTTGTCGAGAATTACGGGTATTTTGAACTGTCGCTTTATCTATCCTTGCTAATTACTCTATCGTAAATGATATTTCCATTTACATAAACTTGGTTGTAGCTACCTACTACACTATCGGTTTATCGACGAGTCGTCAAGAAGGCTTCTCAACCTTGAAGATATCGAAGGCTCCCATAATGATCGTGCCAGGTGGGATTTCTTGAGATCCAGAGCCAACCCTAATAAATTAACTACACATCGGGTATTTACAATGATATTGTATTCTAAAATCACTGCCAAACCCAATGCGGCAGAAAAAAATTGTTTTTTTGTTCCCCAGTGTTACCTTTCTAGCGATTATAACTTAAGGATGATGTAGTGTTCTCAAAATGCGATTTTCGATGGTTATAGCTTTGCCTATAGAAGATGAGGAGTTTAACGAGTAGCTAAAATGTGACGAGAACTTGGAATGTTTTGGAAAATTAACAGACCAGGAGATAGTGGACGATATCCTTGAAGTAGATCGTGCAGGCAATGACGAAGAAATCTTGGACGTTCTTGAAAGTGATGCTTCTTGGTATCAAGCTGGAAGGATGCGATTCTTGCACTGGACACTGTGCATAAATACGATCTTGAATTAAACAAGTAAAAAGGTAAAATTGGTCTAAGATCAATTCTTATGATACACTGCTATATGAATGCCCATATGAAATTTCGTATGGTACCCATCTAACGGTTCGGCGGATAGTAAAAATGATTAGATCAATTTTTATAGGAATTTATATTCTGAAGAAGTTTTTAGTACAATAAATACATCTAGGACTAATTGTTTATACAATACAGGCAGTCCTTGCTTTACAGCGTTTCGTTTTACGTCAAGCTGCATTGTGAGACCAACGCTTATATTTACGTCTCGATTCGTTCGTTTTACGTAACACACATGCACTGGGCGACACTGATAAGCTCGCGACGGTAGCACAGGAAAAATCCAAAAGTATTAAAAAGTACACTAAAGGTACTTTTCTGTCATTTGGAAATCTCTTCGAACAATTCAAGAATTGTCTGTCAAGAATTACTGCATTTGAAAAAACTTAGTGTACGCTCTATTGCTTTTGGATAATATGAAAGTCATCCGCCCTGGTATAGATCTCAAAACATTCTCGAAAAATTTCGTGACGGTGTGAACAACGTAACTACGTCTTGGGAAGAAGTCAACTTTACGCGAGTTTGGAAAAAGTTTGGCCGCATATCGTGAATGGCACAACATACAGCAAATAACTTATCGGGAATAGAACGCGAGAGTGGATACGTACTGGGGATGCTGTCCTTACATTCGCAAGAATTGACTAACGAGGATTTAGTGGAACTCAAAGAACAAAGACTGAAAGAGAATCAATCTAATAACGCGACAAAGCAACTGGCTTCGAAAAAATTAATTGAAGCTTTTAACCATTTTTTTTTTTAATATTTGTTCGAGAAAGAATTTTTTGGGATTCTCCGGTATATAGCAAAAGCTAAAAAATTTTCTAATTTGTTATTTCATCACGCAACCCATTAATTTTTGGTGACAAGTTTCAAGTCTTCTCGGTTTGACTCATCAACAGGTCCCAAATAGCGAAATTGAGTGATTTGAAAGACAAATGAAAAAAATGAAAAAAAGAGAGAAGAAAGAAATGAAAAGTTTGAGAAAAATAGAACAAACAATTTTTTTATTTATAAAATTTTTTTTTTAAAGAAACAGATTCATTCGAAGCGAATCGAACCTGTATATGCCACGCAGTGGGCTGAAAAATAAAAAAGAAGAAAAGGAAGAAGAAGAAGAAGCGTTTCGTGTCAGCAGAAAACCTTACACTCATCAGTTCAGCTTGGTTTTCTGCCTGCTCCAGGCGCTTGAAAATTAATGGGTTGTGTGATGAAATAACAAATTAGAACAGTTTTTAGCTTTTGCTATATACCGGAGAATCCCAAAAAATTCTTTCTTGAACAAAATTAAGTTTAACCTGGTAAAAAGTCCAAAAGAGTAATCTTTTTATTTAATATTTGAGAAAAATGTCCTTAATTTTGAAATGAGTTCCAAGGTAAATAATAACATTAACCATCACCTGTATGCAAATGTTATAGGACCGTACATGGAAATTGAAAATAAGATGCGAAACTTTTGGGGGATTTTTGTTCTATATTTAATAATTGTAATGATTGTGTCACTGCTACTTTGTGATTTTTTGGTTGATTTTTTCATACATAAAAACCGAACTAGATGATTTTGTATAGAAATGCATAAAAAAAAAGTGATTCGCTTTACGTCGTTCCGTTTTACGTCAGAAATTTCTGGAACGTAACCTGCTGTAAAAGCGGGGGCTGCCTGTATACGTAAAACTTCTAAATTTTTATATAGTAACACCAAGTACCGGTTGCCCGATTTAGCCTATTTTTGAAACTATATTTACTATTTTTATGAAAACGCTATGTACAAAATTTCAGCTCTCTACGTTCACGTGCTCTCATGGCAGTGTCAAAATATACATACATATTTTAAAAACCCGAATTTTTGTATTGCAAATCCACGAAGGAGTTACCCGATTTGTCCCATTTACGAACTTAATTTTACATGTGTAAAATTTCAGCGTTCTGAAGTTATCCTGCGGACCGAAAGATGGACGGACATGCACAAATCAAAATAACTTTTAATATTATGCGTGGGTGTTCTATCCATTTTGCTCTGCTAGCATTATTTCTAGGTGTTACAAACGGAATTACAAACTTAGTACAAGCTAAGCTTTCATCATCTAGACAGAGGGTATTAGAAACCTAAATTTATGCAAAGAACAATTTATAGAAATGTCCATAAGGTTCAAGGCACAAAAAGACATTTCTGATTATTTTAAAGGAGTCTCCTCAATGGTGTATAGGTATATTTTTTTTTCTTTTATGTGTATTTTTTCCCATATGCACTTGAGTAATAGATTTTCTAAAAAAACATTTTACTTTCGCCATTGTTATCGAATAAAGAACAAATTCACATATGTACAAAAACAAAACTATGCAATAAGAAATCAAATCACACCCTAAAAAATAACCTAATCTTATTCAAAAATTTCTATATCAATTTATAAAAATAAAAATAAACAAGTAACAAAGCTAGAATTGGTGTAAAACCAATTCTTATGATACCCTCGATGAATGCCCGTATATAATTTCGATCTATGCAAGTTTGATTTTTGAAGTGGTTTTTCGCATATATTTCTAGAACGGTTTGTCGGACAGAAAAAATGATTATAACCAATTTTATAGAATTTTGTATTCTGAAGAAGTTTTTATTACAATGAAAATGTCTAGAGCTGATCGTTTTCACAGTATACGTAAAAAATCAAAATCAAAATTTTTATATGGAAACACCAAAATGGGGTTGCCCGATTTATTCCATCTTTGAAATTTTATTTGTTATTACTATAAAAACACCATGTACCAAATTTCAGCACTCTCATTTTCTCATTTTCGAAGTTAATTTTACTTTTTTCTTTTTTTTTAAAGTCGGTGTATAAAATTTCAGCTTTCTAAGTGAACGCGCTCTCGAGTTGTCGTGCGAACGGACATGCAAAAATCAAAATAACTTTTAATATTATGCTGGAAATTGTTCGTCTTTATATTAGACTGAAATTCGTTGGAAAAAAAATTTTGTTTTCCCAATGAATTTACAAAATGCATTGAGATACAGAAAAAATATCGAACTTTTCGACCCAGCGATCAGAGAGGTCTCATCAGTGTGGTTATCTCTGATCGCCTACCACAGAAGTTCGATAATTTAATATCCAATACATTTTGCTCTACCATCATTATTTCTGTGCATTACAAACGGAATGACACACTTAGTATACCCCCTATGTTTGGTGATATTATAAACATAATATTTTAAACCATATTAGCTTGAAAGCGATTAACATTCCTATGCTGTTCTTCATTGCAACCAACAGCTCTTCCGAACCATATGTATCACACAAAATATCTTATTACGAGAGTTGTTAGGTACTTAAGTTTTGTTGAAAGTAACCCTGTTTTAGATCCTCAAGTATAGTTCAGACAAGCGAAGTTACTGTCCCAAGTAGCCTCGTTTTCAGTCCCTCACCTCCTCTTGACATACCCATCAGTTTACTTGCGCCAGTACGAAAACGAGTTCCACTCACTTCAACTTTTTAGCGAAGTGGAACCTGAGAAATAGTCAAATTGAGTGTATTTTCCGCAACTGGTACATTTTTTGATTTAAGTAGTCTTTAATATTATCAGCTGGTGTGGAACTTGTGAAATATCAACACATTTGTGTTTGGGCTTTTATACGAAAGGTGTGCTTCAGTAAGAAATTTGTAAATTTAAAAGATAATTATATAAGCTATTCCTCAGCAATCAATATGCCAGGAACGTATCACACTTTCTTTTTTCTTAGAATTTTTTCTCCGAAATTGCCCTTAATTACATTGCTGCACAATTTATGACCTTTTCAATATGTATTTTTTCACTTGAAACCATTTTCTCTAAAAAATAAATATCTTCACATTTCACAAGTTCCACGGCAGATGATATTATAAATGACTACACACATCAAAACGTGTACCAATTGCAGAAAATACACTCAATTTGACTATTTCTCAGGTTCCACTTCGCTAAAAAGTTGAAGTGAGTGGAACTCGTTTTCGTACTGGCGCAAGTATAAACTGATGGGTATGTCAAGAGGAGGTGAGGGACTGAAAACGAGGCTACTTGGGACAGTAACTTCGCTTGTGTGAACTATATTTTATGCCTAATCTACAATGCATGATAAAACTACGTCGTCAAAACGACATGTATTGTATTTGCTTCTCACTCTTGCATTTGAAAATTCATGCTTGCAAAAATATCTCTTCTCTTTCATTTATTTGACGACATGAGCACGAGGTTATGCGTAGTAGTTAATCAGCAAAAACGATGGTAGTAAGGAATACCTCAGGTGTATTCAGCATAATTTAGCACCATGTAGGGGAATTTAGGACAAAACAGCTGTAAACTCGAATTTGCACTTTAAGTCTTAAAACAAAGTTTTTTATTAATTGTCTTGTCAGACTGCACTCTACATAACTTTTTTGCTGTAATCATATAGTATAAATTATTCTAATCAAATACTTCCTTCGATGTAATTCTGCAATGAAATCGAAAAGCAATTACATTTATGATAATTGACAAGTCAACAGCTGTTTAATTTGGCAGCTTACCACTACTTACATGCATACATATTTCGTGTACTTATACGCATTCTTCAGCAAACAATATCGTGTTGACCACGTCGCTGCTTTACCATGCATTGCAGATTAGGCATAAGTCACGAAGGAGTGGACAGAAATGAAAAAGTGGATGGATCTGGCTAAAACCGGAGTCCGATAGTCCATATACATACATGATCTCTACTACCAAAAATTTGCCTCACAAAAAAGCCACTTTAAGGGGAACTACAAAAATGGGACGACAGGTAATTGGATTTCCTCTAGCGTAGTTTGTTCTATATGAGATAAGCGAAGAAATTCTTCACCTTTCTCTTTTTCAGACGTGCAAACAAATTTGGACTTAGTAGACCGCAGGCTGTTTATTAATACAGTCTTGGATCGATATAGCCCCTTCCGATATTTTTTTTTTTTTTGAAGAAGATATGCAAATCCAACACCGGAGTGTGTGGACTATGCGAAAAAGATGACGAAACCTCCAAGCATATCTCATATGCAAATAGTGTGTGTCGCGCTTGCAGATTTTTTTACTAATTTTGATCATATTTTAGCAACTTTTTTCTAATAATTTAATAAGAAAAACATAAAATAATTTGGCAGCCATTGGTATTTTCTGTGTTTGTGACGCGGTGACATCTATACATGGTGCTGCTACTATTAATTAATTGGGCTTAGGTTTTCTACCTTTTCCAGCTATCTATGAAATATGTCTCACTTTTCACTCCAGATACAATTTTATTTCTAACCACTTTTATGTTCTTATCATGCAGACTTTTTCACCAGTTTCAATTAGGATCAAATTAGTTTTCAGTTCACAAACTGTTTTGAAAGCATCAATCATCTTTTTTCTTCTTCTTGAATTTTTCATCTCAATCCCTATCTTTGGTTATAAATCCCTACTCAGTTATCTGATTACTTTTTGCATCATTATTTACATTCAGCTTATTTTTTACACTATTTCCATCATAAATTTAATCTCATTATGCAAATAATAAAATATTAATTCGATTAATTAAGATAAACGCTGTAAAGCTAGTTTACTGCATTTACTATCTACTTAATAGTTTTCATTGCACATTCATTACAATTACACTTCATTACACTGATATAACATGAAAGCTTATACATATAGAAAACGCATGTCTTGATAATTTTCGCTATATAAAAGAATTTTAATGGAGAAAATACATATAATTTACATAACTATGTAACTTGTGCCAGTTTTTACGTCGTTTTATTTATAAATATTTTGCCTTCCTACTCTCGTGTATTCATGATTCTTTATTGCCAATAAATTACTATGAAAACAGTTAACTTTCCCTGTTACATACATACATACATACATACATATTTATATCTTGTCTTGAGGTTACCTCTTATTATAAGTTTACTGACCCAAAAAAAAAAAAAAAAAAACAAAAACTGAAAAGATCGTCTGAAATTTAAGTTCAGTGTTAATTATGTCTTACAACTACTACTCAGAAAAGATAAGAAATAAAGTTTTAATGAGATACGCTGGTATGGTTTTGGGCGGTTTCTTTTTATTTAGTAATGCTAAGTAATGATGACTACATGCATAGATGTATACTTGTGTGTGAGTTAAATAATAAAGCGCTCGATTTTGATAAAATTTTCTCTCTTGAATATATTTTAATATATACATACATATTATTTTAAAGCAGTAAATAATTTGATTATTATTTGAATCATAAATGGACGCTGATCTCATTCAGAATTTTTTTGAGTGAACATTTCAAGGCTGTACAAAGTGAAATCGTCCAAGCTAGCGTTGGCGCAGCGCATTAAATAAAAAAAAAAAAAATCGAAGCTCGAACATTTGTGAAGATTTTATTTATAAATTTCATCTACATATTTATCATTTACCGCCCGGTCCCATCATCCGCATCGCAAATATATATTTCGTAAAACAAAACACGAGTAAAAATTACGATGAAAATAAAATGCTGAATATTAAAAAGATTAAAGTTGATTTCGCGCCAGATAAAAATTAATAATTATTGTATATTTCTACAATTATAAAATTGATAACAAATTGTTGTTAAAGTTTATGCATGCGTCCACCTATCTAATAAAAAGTTGTTTACATTCTCATCATATTACCTGTATAACTATACCCACATACCTATGTACATACGTCCATATAAAAACTAGTGCTATGATCAGTTGCAGAAAAAACTACTCAGATGTATTACTTATATCACTAATGAATTTAATATTTATAATTTTGAAGTTCTATAATTAGACTTTGTTTTAAGCCGGTTTTTATAGTTTTCTTCGCACGTCATGTTATTTCTTCGAGCATAAAAAATGAAGCTTAAAGAAAGAATAAATAAATAAAAAAAAAAAACAACCTTCTCGAGCAGATAATTTACGTAAGAATTTCTCAAATGGTACATACATACATACATGAGATGAAAACAGTCTCAAAGTTTGCTTCTAAAAGGTAAATTGATTTCTTGACGTTTCGAAAGTGATGGTCATTGATAATGCCAAGAAACAAAAATATTTTTTTTATATATATAATTAAGCCAAGCTCAGAGGATACCCTATGATGCAAAGCATAGCATGGCAGGAAGGAGATAAGGATCAATTAGGGGACGTACTGATGTATGTATGTCATTCTTAAATTTTCGCAGATTGTATGCCAGAGGAAAGGCAGACGATGGTAGACTGTTCCACATTCGCACAGTTTGAAATATGAAATGTACTGCCCGTAGTCAGAGCCTACATGCACAAATGAATAATGTGGTGAGAATTGATGACACTGGTATAAAGTTAGTGGTTTTAATTGTTTGTCTTCAAATTATACACTTCACTGTTAAATTAGAGCTTTAATACTCGATAAATTTAAAATAGCTCACTTTATCAAATTTCAATAAACGGAAAATATAAGATTTATAATAAATATAATAATATTGTTGCAATAAACTTTGTACTCACCTGATCTATGTTTGGCAGTTGATTGACTTGATTTCAATAAGTTTAATTGAGGTTGGGATTGGGATATTCTTTATTCTGGTCGATACCCAGAATAAAGTGAGGTGAGTAGTTCTTACTGCAGTCGAAATCCACAGAATCTTTATTGTAGTCGTTACCCACAATAAAGTGTTTTGTTAGTAATTTTCTTATTACAGTCGTTACCCGTAATAAGAATCTTTATTGTAGTCGTTACCCACAATAGAGTGTTTTGTTAGTAATTTTCTTATTACAGTCGTTACCCGTAATAAGAATCTTTATTGTAGTCGTTACCCACAATAAAGTGTTTTGTTAGTAATTTTCTTATTACAGTCGTTACCCGTAATAAGAATATTTATTGTAGTCGTTACCCACAATAAAATGTTTTGTTAGTAATTTTCTTATTACAGTCGTTACCCGTAATAAGAATCTTTATTGTAGTCGTTACCCACAATAAAGTGTTTTGTTAGTAATTTTCTTATTACAGTCGTTACCCATAATAAGAATCTTTATTGTAGTCGTTACCCACAATAAAGTGTTTAGTATTAGTAAAATTTCTTATTACAGTCGTTACCCGTAATAAGAATCTTTATTGTAGTCGTTATCCACAATAAAATGTTTTGTTACTAATTTTCTTATTACAGTCGTTACCCGTAATAAGAATCTTTATTGTAGTCGTTACCCACAATAAAGTGTTTAGTATTAGTAAAAGTTCTTATTACAGTCGTTACCCGTAATAAGAATCTTTATTGTAGTCGTTACCCACAATATAGTGTTTTGTTAGTAATTTTCTTATTACAGTCGTTACCCGTAATAAGAATCTTTATTCTAGTCGTTACCCACAATAAAGTGTTTAGTATTAGTAAAATTTCTTATTACGGTCGTTACCCGTAATAAGAATCTTTATTGTAGTCGTTACCCACAATAAAGTGTTTAGTGTTAGTAAAATTTCTTATTACAGTCGTTACCCGTAATAAGAATCTTTATTTAGTTGCTATCCAAATAAATCTCCTAATCTAGTCGCAACCCAGAATAAGAAAAATTTATTTCAATTGTCAACCAAACAAAGTGTTAGACTGTTAATAAAAATTCACAACACTAGGAAATACCACTAAGAAAAAATTATCAAGGCACTCACTCCACTGCCAAACTGAAAAAGAGATCGAGTCAAGTTAAATTGCTGTTTATATAGCCCTTGCTTGCACACGACACCAATGATGGCGTAGCAGAGGCGCATGATCACAAGAATTGGCCGTGCATCTGTAATTTTAGCAACAAGAAATTTAAAGCAACCCATGCTGCTGTGTTAAATTGAATTCTGTATATTTGCAAAAAATGTTATCTCTATCACGTAGAGAAGAAGTTCCCGTTCGATATAATGATGATAGAGTTGCAAACTGATCTGCTTGATCTGATTGTATTTGTGCCATGCATTGTATGCTACATGACAACACATGCTTTGGTTAGATGTTGTACCTATTTTTGGGAAAATTTGTAATTAGAATGAATTTGTTTTGCTTTCAGAACTCAATTTTAACATGATATGCATATGTTCTTTTTCAGCAATTGTTTTTAGCACGAATCTAATTGCTTCAATCATATGATAAGAATTTTAATTTGATCTGCTCAATGAGGCTATATTGTTGTATTGTATTTGTGCAATGTGCTATGTAGATGACAAATACATGGCTTTGTTTTCAGGATGTTTTCCCTTTAAAAGTAATCGGTAAAAACAAAAATATATTCGAACCGATTTGGTTCGAACATAAAAAAAACATCACGGAATTTTACCGTACGGCCGAAAGTTATTTGAAGGATAAAAGTATATGCGCGGTTTGCAGTGCGGATATTGCGTGCAGGAATCATTCTACAAGGGATCAGGAGCGAAGGGCATCCAACATTGCAGCAGTGCTCGACTGAGTCAATATGACAAGCTTTGCCAAATCGTCAATGATTTTGAATGCTTCTTCTTAGACAGTATCCAATGAAGCTAAGGCTGTCTGACCAGCCCTGGCCAAGATATGGAAATAATTGTATTTCCATTATAGGTCTGATGTAGGACTTGTAGAATCTAGCGCTAGATTCGATGGACTGAAATATTTCTTACACCTTTTCAAAAATCCAAGACATTTCTATGCTTCTTTGGTAACAGCAGGGATAATGTGATATGTCCAGCTTAATTTACTGGAAATATTATTATATATATCGTAAATCAGTGCCCCATCAAAAAAAAAAATGGGAGTCAAAAAATTATGATCTTGTTTTAAAGAGATGAGCCAGTTTTTCCTGCGATATATGTGAAAGGACTTACATATGACCATTTAAGTGTTCACACGTTCTATGAAAACTGATTTTTTTTTCAAACATTAATTTGTTGGGGAAAGAATGATTTTATGGAGGGGCTCTGAACAACACTATGATCAAGACACTCTAAAGATTCCATTGTCATACTACATCCTTCTTATCTACGGAACACACTGCATATAATCTGACAACTCAGCACATGTTATCAATTTTCGCTCAAAGTTCTCTGAACTAAAGAAATAACTCCATCCAAATTTCAAGGAGTTCTATTTTCCCTTTTCTACAACTTCCTCAAAACCCATTAAGGGTTAAAAAAAAATATATACATATATATTAGTATATACAGGGTGTTTCCCACTAGGAGGTCAGTAGAGCGGGAGGTGATAGTACTCACCTAGACGCACCAAAAATTGTAAGGCAGGGGGGGGGGGCATATCAACCGTTTAGGAGTTACAGGGTGATTAAGAAAAAAAGCTAGATTTTCACAAAACACCCTGTATCTTTAAAACTACAAGAGTCTACAGTTTACAGTTTTTATAAAAAAAAAGTTATGTTAACGACCTTTTTTCAAAAATAATAGAGGTGTCAGAAAATCCGAAATATTTAGTTTAGACAACCATAATTCTTGATGGGAGAGGGCATTGCCTTCTTTATTACAGGCCGTGGCGATATAAAATGCACATGTATGAGAAACGTGCTGTTTGAAAGCTTTTAGCATTGCGCATTATGGAAAAACAAACACGTTTCATGTTTAAAAATTTATGTAAAATAAACAACGGTTCTGGTGACGATAATTCTAACGCCTATTTATAGGTCAAGAAGTTTACTTTTAGGGAAAAATACGTAATTGTAATTATTTGAACAAAATTACGAAGTGTTTTTGCATTTTCTTAAACTCTACCCAATTCGCTGTGAAATGAGAGTAAAACTTTCGCTCAAGACGAAAGTTAGTTTTTCAAACTTGAAGTCTATTTCCCCTGCAAATCATGAATATAGTTTTCTAATGAATGACAACATCAAATGCATAATAATAAAACTTAGGAATTTAATATAATAATGCAATTACATTCAATTACATTTCATTTGTTTGTTAGACTTAATAAAAATATCAATTTTACGTTTTTTGATCTCCAATTTGTCATTCTCTAATTTTGAAAAGTTATTTAGAAGTATATTTGAAAATGTTGAGAATATGATATTATATAACTTGCCAATACAATTGCCACACACAGGGCAAATATCACAATTAATATTAAAGTTATTTACAAGTAAAGATTCATAAGATAATTTACATAATATATCTTTATGGTTACTACATGACAAAAACTCGTGTTTTTTATAAGATATAATTTTGTCAAAAATAGCATTCATATGGTATAAAATATCTATAACTTCCTCGGTAGGTACTATAAGGCCTCCTCTTTGCAGTAAATCAAAATAATCATCTTGCATAGAACCTCCTTACTTGAAACAAAAATGGCTCTGCAATTCTCACAATCAATTTTTCTTGCAATTGAATAGGCAGCGTAACCTGAAACATATGCGTTAGCTGATTCATCAACTTTGCATTAACTCAAATAGTTTGTAGACAAAATTTCTTGAAAGTTCTCAATATTTCCCTTTTCCCAAATAAATAGTACATCATCTCGTTTTAAATCGCTCTTTTTATATGGAGTTATTTTTAGAAGATTTCTTATTCTTAGCTTCTTCTCAGACTCGACAACTTCTTGATATGAAACGTAATAATTGCAACCGGATAATTTTCTATATTGACCGAATCTTCGCTCCAATTTATCGGTCTGGAATTTTCCTGGAAGAAAGTACTTAATTTGATAATATTTGAATGAGTCTTCTATCAATTGAATTAATACCGTTGTAGTTTGAATAATCGCCGCTGAAGTGTCTTTAGTTAAACCGTCATTTGTATTTTCTACTGAATGCCACTTTTTTACCCAAATTAGAAAATCGCGTAAGAATTTGACACTATCATCTTCTATTACATATATGGGCGCCATTGTCTTATCTCTTTTAATATACCCTTTTAATAACGATTTGTTGTTCACAATATTCCACCATCTTTGGATTATAATTAAAAAATCTTTAGTCCCTTCATATTCCTTTTTAAGGGATGTAGAAGCAGCATTTAAGGCTGCAATAGTAGTATCATGGAAAACATTTACTACTGCCTGAACATTTTGTCGTTCTGTATTGGAGGGATACATGGATTTTTTATTTAATCTGCAAGCCTGCTTTATTGTTAAGTTTTTTTCATTAATGTATAATGCTCGAATATGTGAGAAAGAAGCCTTTTTTATTGTTGTGCAATCAAAGCTTGGATATGTAAAAGTTTTCTCTATATCTTTTCTGTTTAGCCAGTTATTCCGAATATTTTTGAAAATATGTACGGTATCAAAAAGAAGATGTATTTCTGAAGAGCTGCTGTCTGGGTTTAAAAATTTATAACTTTTATCGGGTGCAAAACAAGAAAACATATTTTGATTAATTCTGTTGTTATCTGTTATAAGTACTATAACCTGTAAACCACAACTTTGAACCAAGGATACTATTTGTTTCGTGTATTCAAATAAATTTTTCCCTGTAGGTTTATTAACGGGTATTAACGCGACTACTTCATTCATTTTACCAAACGCTGAAGAGATCATGAAAGTCAGTATAGTCTTGGAAACGTGTTCGACATTGTTCGCATAGCCACATATAGATTTTGATTTATATGTTACTTGGGACTTGATATATATTTCGTCAATTTGCAGATTAACTTTCTTTTCGAGAGAACATAAATTTTGTACAACTTCTGTTAGGTAATGCTTGTTATTTTTATTGTTAATAGGTTCAATGTTTTGTAAACTTGATATTTTCTGCAAAGTTCTCTTATGAGGTAAAATTAAGACATTCATTTCACGTATTATTTCATATGTAACAGGAGATTGTATGTAAATTATAAACGCCGTTAAGATGGTCTCAGGAGAATACAGTTTCTTTTTAGATTGCATTAGCTTTAGTTGGTCATATATGAAAATAATATTATTTTTATATTTTTGATCGGGATCTTCAAATTCTAAAAAATCAGTAGCCTTTTGTAAATGCTTTTTACATACTTCGAGATGGTACGAAAAACTGTTATTAAATGCTTCAAAATCTGCTTTTAAGAATTTATCCAACATTTTTTGAATTTGGGACCAATAAATTATGTTTGAATCTACATCGATCTTATGTCTACAGAATTACAGAAAAATGCCACCTTAAAATCAGAATCTATAACAACATATTTAACAATTTTTAATTCATTTGATGCTGAATTAACAATATAGATAAAAACTTTACTTTCGCAAACTTTGCTATCAAAACTCTCTAAATTTAATTTTTTTTTTAAATTATTAAAAAAATCGTTATATGAGCTAATTCTGTCTTTTTGAATTTCTGCAATTTCATGTTGAACTTTTATATGCAACAATCTATTTTCTCCAATACGTTTTCTTACAGATGGATGAGAGCGTTTTTTTATTAGAGTTTTTGAAAGATATGACGGAAACCCAGGGAAAATACTGGGCACTGCTTCTTCTAACAACTGAGGATGTTTTAACGGAACACGCGAAGCTCCGCGTTGATTGTCTACTTTAATATGGGTTGCATGAAAATGCTTTATGCAAACTACACTCCTATTATTTACATTCACTTTCCCAGGAATAACCTTAATCCATTTATCCCGATTGTCTTCACTTTTTGGAAAAGTGAAAACTGATACAGAGCCTTCGGTTTTAATAGAATTTTTATAATTCGAAGTGCAACCCCGAATGCAACATGCACTGGGCATTTTTTAGAAAAATTTTATAACAGCTTATAGATGAAATTCTTTTTCTTGACCTAAAAATGAAATGACTACCTTCAAGTTCTTCTAAGGTAAGAAAACGTTCACTTACCAAAATCAACAATATCATTAATCCGTTTCCGTTTATTCAACTCTGACAAAATCCAAAAACGTAACCTCCATACAGCATAATAAAACATTCACCACAAGCTAGGCTAGGCCTGTTTTGATTTGAATTGTAAAAAGCTATGAAATTAAGCATACTAAAAATAAATAAAATAGTTCCCTTCGAATTACAGCGAAAGCTTTTTCTCTTTCTCTTTTCGCTTCTAAACAAGTTTTCAAAATTAGAGAATGACAAATTGGAAGAAACGTAAGATTGATATTTTTATTAAGTCTAACAAACAAATGAAATGAAATTAAATGTAATTGCATTATTATATTAAATTCCTAAGTTTTATTATTATGCATTTGATGTTGTCATTCATTAGAAAACTATATTCATGATTTGCAGGGGAAATAGACTTCAAGTTTGAAAAACTAACTTTCGTCTTGAGCGAAAGTTTTACTCTCATTTCACAGCGAATTGGGTAGAGTTTAAGAAAATGCAAAAACACTTCGTAATTTATATAAATAGGCGTTAGAATTATCGTCACCAGAACCGTTGTTTATTTTACATAAATTTTTAAAGATGAAACGTGTTTGTTTTTCCAAAATGCGCAATGCTAAAAGCTTTCGAACAGCACGTTTCTCATACATACGCAAGTAAAGAAAAGTTTTAGCGCCACGGCCTGTAATAAAGAAGGCAATGGAGACGGCCATGGGGCTGATTGAGAAGTCGTTGGAAAGGACGTGAGGCTCTGCATACAATGAACTCCTAACTGTGACCATGCACCTTGTACTTTTTTAGATACAGGGTGTTTTGTGAAAATCTAGCTTTTTTCTTAATCACCCTGTAAATATTCAAGGATAACGGATATATCCAGTATCCTTGAAAAGAAATTTTCAGAAAAGACATCTACTAATCTTTTTCAGGAACTCCGAAGCATGCTTCAATAAATAGCGTTTGTTGAAGTTACAAATACTGCATCTCCGTCAAAAATGGACAAAAACAAAAATCTATTTCAGCAAAGTACTATTAACAATATAACCACCAACTTACCTGTAAAAAAATGTTGAATAAGCAAAATTATGAAGAAAATTAATTACTTTTTTAGTTTTCTTTTGTTACATAATATTAAAAAAAAAATATTTAAGTAGAGAAAAAAATCAAAATGAGTGCATCTCTCTCTCTAACCGAAGTATCGTTGCCACGGAAACGGGCTATTCTTTGTTGTTTGATGTGATTGTCGCTTAAATTAAAATTTGGCTCATCCGTCAACTATTCGAAATAATCCTCGAATAGAAATTATATTCCCTACAAATCTCGGATAAAATATTACACCGCAGTGTAATACGATTGATTAAATCTTGAGTAATCTTGGTTAGTGCTTGTGGTGTTTACGCGCCAAAATATCTTTGTATTTCAATAATAAAATATATTAAGAAACTTTTAAGATAAATAACTTTTGTAAATAAAATGCACTAAAAAGTAAAACGTATAAAACATAATTTTTTTCTTTCTCAGCGATATAAAGTTTAGTTTAGTGCCAAATAAGATATGCTAGAACTCAGATTAAATCTTAAAAGTTGGGGCATCCATAACTATAATCACAATGGTCTAACTGGAAATCATGCCCAAACTTCTAAGATAAAATCCGAGTTCAAGCATTTCTTATTATTTCCATTAAATTTTTTTTGTTTATATCACTGAGAAAGAAAAAAATTATTTTTTACTTTTTAGTGCATTTTATTTAAAAAAAAGTTATTTAATTTTTATTAATATTTTTTAATATATTTTATTTTCTACTTTTTAATCATAATCTCGAAACTCGACTCTCGACCTATGTTACCCACGGCGGACAGCTCCAATGGTGGTAGTTTTCACCTCAACCCAAAACCCCCAACACGTAAGAACATTTTATCCCCTCGGAAAGCTCCCCATTCACCCATTCTAAATAAAAAAAGCCCCCATGTAAATCCATCCACGTTTACTACTCTAAAACTCTTTCGTCACAAACGGCACTCTCAGGCGCTCAGACACAAACTTTCTGAGTCAGGGGCTTGTAAGTTGATAGAAAATTATTAATAAAAAGAATTCAGATATTTACAGCGCTGTGACTCAAAAATATTTTTCAAATTTTTTCCAAAGCATTTCTAGGAAATGAATTTTTATTTATTTTTTCCTGGACGGAAATCGAACCCACACACTTGTTAGAATCGGTCAAAGATGGAGAATAGAAGAATTTTATGAATTTTTATTTTGAACCGTTCTGAATCAAATCATAAATATAAGAGGAAAAAACAACCGCCTCGTCCGGAATTTGATGCCGAGACCTTCCGCTTTCCGGGCGGCTGCTCTTACCACTGAGCTAACTGAATTTTTTTGTCTGAACATGTTATTTTTGGAATCCCAGAAAACCCTATCAATTATTTGCCTTTCTCATTCTTTCAACCGCGCTAAGTACAAGGTAAAAATCCCAAAAGGGGCATTGTGCAGCTGTGAATAATCTTAAACTCGCATACGTTTACATGAATACTTGAAGTATACTTCAAGTAGAGATCAAGTAATCAAAATATCATGTAAACGCGCAGTAACTTCAAGTATACTTGAGTCAAGTAAATCACAAAATTTTTTTCGATTTACTTGAAAAAATTCATGTAAACGCAACGTACTTAAATGGTTCTTCATTTGTGCGAATTATGAAAATGGCAAAGTGGATCTTATTGTTGAAAATTCAGATAGTGATTTGTAGGACTTTTCTCAAGACATTTGTCTAAAAATCCGCACCTATGTATTGAACCTAATGCAGAGTTGTCAAAGGTAAAATGCCATTTCAAGTAAATTTCAAGTCAAGTAATTGGAATTAATTCAACCAAAAACCCTACTTAAATTTGAAGTGGATTTCAAGTCAAATACTCAAGTATTCATGTAAACGTACTGTCAGTTGCCGTTCGGAGTTTGCCAAGAGAGTTTGTATTTTAGTATTTTAATACTTTGAAGACGTTGAAGTGTGTTTTTTTAGAGTTGAAAAATTTTGTCGACGCCTGAAATGCCGCGTGGAAAAAAATTAAGTGATGATGAAAAACATAAAAATTATTGATTTAAGGAACTGTGGAAAAACTCAAAGAAATCGCGAGTGAAATTAAAAGATTGCAGAGCGTATAGTTAGGAATTTTTTGAAACTTGGAATTGAGAATTATGGGGGGAAAAAAGTCATCTGGACGTCTTCCAAAATATTCGCCTATTATGAAACGCGCAGTTTTAAGAGAATTATCGAACACAGGAGCTTCATCATCGCAAATCATTAGACGGTTGAACTTACAATGTATAATCCTTAGCTTAGTTCGAAAATGGGCTGCATCCTCCGAAAAGTTTAGATATCAAAAATGTTCGCAAAAACCCAAATTGACGAAACGTCACATCGATGCTAAACATAAATTCCCTAAATTCCCCGAAAATTTCATACAAAAATGAACCATTTGGGATCATGTGATCTTCAGCGACGAGAAGAAATTCAATCTCGATTAGCCAGATATGGGTTGAATTACTACTGGCACGATTTACGGAAGGAAAAAAAATCATGGCTAGAAGAGCACAGGAAGGTGCAGGATATGTCATGATTCGTCAATGGTAGAATTAATGCTGTTAGTTATCAGAAGTTACTAGAGGGTCATTCCATAGCAAATCCACCAAAAATTACGGAAAGTCTGGCATGACCATCACCAATTTTTTTTCTTAGGAACGTTTGTGAAAACAAAAATATTGTATTAAAAATTTTCCTTCTATTTCGCGAGTTATGGCATTTTCAAAATCTCGCAAAAATGCTGTCCTGGTCTTCTTTAAAAATTCATATATATATATTGCTGCTAGGACAGTGAAATATGGCCCATTTAAAAGAGTGGATCTCAAGCTATCTAAAAAAAAATAGAATCTTAAAAATATACGCGAAAAAGGACATTAATGATAAGAATTTTATCCTTTATCTTTGAATATCCTGGAAGACGTAGGTACTTTTGATTTTGTTCATTTTTTTATATTTTGCACCTTATATTACCCCATTAAAACATATTAAAATTTTAACTTGGAATCTCAACGGAATTAAGGAGTAAAAACTCAAAAAAGCTTCAACAAAATACATCTATAACTACTTACAAATAAAAAAAAATGGTTTTTTTACAGGGTGTCCCGTATGTGGTCTTGCATCTGAAGTCTATGGATATGCCATACTTAGACAAGCAACAATTTGTAGCTGGTGGGAAAATCCTTACGGTTTTCGAGATAATGGGATTTGAAAATATTTGGGTACGTTGCAGCCTATGATGAGGATTCACAATCGTTGCACCTCTCCAATGGTGTATAAATTTTGCCCCTCCTTTTCTCCGTTTTGAATTTATGGTTCAACAAATTTAAAATTTCGGATTTTTAACTCGGTTTCTTTTAACTACTATATTTATAAAAAAAAAAAACTCGTCATCAACACCAATATTTCATATAGGCTTTAAGAAGACCAGAAGTTTCCCTTAGACTCTTTAAAACTCAACTTTTAATCAAAATTAGAATCAGATTTAGCTATAAAATCTACTTTATCTTAAGGGGGTAGTCTAGTCTTGAAATTCGAAAAAATCGATTTTTTTTGTTTTCATATTTTCAAAGTTAACTATTCAAGAATATGCCTACAAGAGAATTTTTCAAATTTGTACCTTTATATTTAGTGTTCACTTGCATCCAGCTGCTAACAGTTGAATTCTAACTTCTAAACCACGTGGACGTATGGACTTCAAGGGGTAACGACTAAAAAAAAGGTTTTTTCACGAATTTTTTTCTCGCAAAATTAAAGGTGTTTGAAAAAAACCTTTCAAGGGTATTATCGGGCATACATTGAACTTTATTGATAAATTTTTGACAGCGAAAAAAAACAAAATGGCGGCTCCACAGCCATCTTCCCGGGACATGTTTCTGAGCAAGTTTGACGCGCTTGGTGGCGACCTCCATTTTCAAAGGAAAAAAAAAAAATTTCTCGCACGGGACCTTTTTTTCTCTTATTCTAGAGGGTTTAAACTATTTTTTAAGCCAATAAAAAAAAAGCGATTTTTCAAAAAATTTACAGTGGTGTTACACCTTAAACGCGTTTTTCTCGAAACTGCCTTTTTCAAGACAATGCCCACGATTTCTCAAGTTCTACTGGACCGATTTACTTGAAATATTTTTGAGAGTCTTCATTATAGACTTGTCTATGTCCGGAACTAGCCGCATCCCACAATTTCAGTTTGTACTATTTTTAAAAAAATCGAAAAAGTCAAAAAAGTGGTACAAAAATTGCTTTTTTTTTAGGCAGCGGCCATTTTGTGAAAAAATTTTTTTTCAACTTTTCCCTAGTTCCGGACATTGCGACATTACTCTAGAATAATAATTTCGGATTGCTAGGCGGGTTGGAATCGTGGGCATGATCACGCGCCAATTTTTTGAGGTCCCCCACTTCATCAGCTGCTAATTTTTTGAATTTTTAACTTTTTCAATTTTTTAATTTTATTCTGTATTCTTGCAATGTTAATAAATAACTCATAAAAAAATGGATAGAAAAATATTGATTGCCTTTTTTTTACGGCACTTCAAAAATCACCTAAAATTCGGGCCTCTAGACTAGAATACCCCCTTAAACATAATTTCAACTAAAATCAACTCTGAATGTAGACAATGTGTAAAGTTCATTGAATTTAAAACTTTTATCAATTTAGACTTGTCTACGTGCGCATTACATTCAGTACTTTAATAAAAGAGAAGTGCTAATATATACATACATATATAATTCACATTAATCTCAATGTAATTATCGCACAATAATTACTTTGTACTTAAATTATTTTATTTTTATATCCTCACCTATGTATCACCTTGAGCAAGTTGTCATACCACCTATCAATTGTTGTGTATCAACGAACTCATTCGCGCTTGTTATTTGTTATTCATTCGTTCTGACATCTGATTATAAAGTCAACAAATAAAAAATTTTATTCTCCATCGTGTGATTAGTGTATAAACACCAACGTCAATTATTAAGTACTTTGGAGAAATACTTATTCACTCTACCATGTAATTCTATGAAGATTTCTTCTTAAGAGATCCGTACTCATCCGTGCAGTAGCAGTCTTAAATCACATCTCGAGCCTTTTAACATTTTCATCATCGCATCAGTCATGTGAAGTATTTTGCAAATATCGAAACGAATTGAAGAGGAAAGGGGCGAGGAGGTATCTATGAATGTATGTATGAATGTATGTACCTTGAGCAAGGTTAAGCTTCTTTAAGATTTCTTTATATAATTCGCTAACTAAGGAAGACATCAAATAAAATGTAAACAAGATAGAAACAATTTTACAGTAGCTTGTCGTAAATGATGAAGGTGGTGTTAAGGGGGATGTCATCAAGGCGCGAAGAGCTTAAATTTAGGTGTGGATAATTAACACTGAATTGCTGTTATATCGTAATGTTTATGCAAAAAGAAGACGTGTAGTAATGACATTATTTGGATGTTTTATGGAATTTTCACCATATGTACGAATAAATAGCTCCTCTCACAATTGGATAAGTACCACAATCTAATTGAGGGCAAGACATTTGTTTTTCTTTTGATTCATTATATGTTTCCGTACAGTTGTCAACCTAAATTTTTTTTTTGCAATATTAATTGAACAATATGCGAAATGAAACAAATAAAAGTAAATTGAAATAATTGACTTGCGTCGTTTGGCAAAGAATGAAAAGGTCGCATCATTTGAAAGCTAACATTTGTTTGTTCAATCGGCGTCGAAAGATCCGGGGGAAATTTATTTATTGCGGGATTTTTTTTTTTTTTATTAGGACGTGAAATATCTATTTAATTACCGGGCATCAGTGCTGCCATTTTGGTTACAATCGTAGCAGCAAATGGGAAATGTTCGGCTACAAGGATACTTCTCTAATATTTTGGGTAACGCTAGAGAATTTTTTTTAATACGTAGCCAAGATAATTTCAATAATTTTTATTAATTTTTTTTTCTCAGCACTGTAGCTGTGTAAGTGCATTATCATTATTGATGATGACTGAACCCACCTATAGTGATTTGAAATTTCGTTACATAATAAATTATTGGTGTTTGGGGGGTTTCGCTCTGCATACAGTTCCCGTTGGACGAATCTAACCAAACTTCTTGTGTTTAATATTTTTAGTGAAATATATGTAAATAACCAATTTTATCAATATTGACCGGGTGGTTTAGAAGAGTTGATACGTTGGGAAAACGCAACCGTGGTACAAAAAACGGTATAACAAAAGCATTTCACTAATTTCTCAAAAATACATTTTAATTAATTGAAAAAGAGGGTGCAAAGAAAAAAAAACTTGTATGCAAAATAATGTAAAAAAAAACAATTTTTATTCCTCTTTGTGAAACTTTTGAGCACATTTAACGTGTAAGAGTATATCAATGCCATTCCTTGAACACGTTTCTCACATACTCGACAGCGCTTTCTTTTACCATAGTCGATTTTCGATTTTTTTAAATTGATATCATTTTCGAAAAGCCTTTGATTTTTCTCTTGAACTTAAATATCTAACGACGTTTTCAGTAACTCCAAATGCCTCATTTTTGTCACTATATGGGAAAAATTTAATTAATATCCTGTGGATGATCCGAAACATCAAAGTTTATATCCAAAGTGAAAACGTTTCACATTTATGAATATTTTGGCATTATGGCGACCATGTTAGGGTCACATAGATTCATCTATCGATAGGAGGTGCGAAAATTTTCCAAACTAAACTTGAAACAATTCTTGGAAATTGGACTGGTAAGCCTTCACTTCATAAAATTTATCATAATGGTCTATGGGGTCATTATTGGGGAGATTCATATTTGAATTTATGTTGTAATGCATATTCCTGGTCATCGCGTTTCTAATTACTTTAAAATCAAAGGCAGGAGTATTAGACCAGTACAGTTTTCCCTTGGAGAGCGGTATGGTAGGCAGGAATCATCAAAATTCCAAGAAATCTTTTCTAGTATGTGAGGGTAAGGGCAAATTGGTAGCTTTTCTGACCAGCATATATATATTTTTTTGGTCTAGTATTAGATTGTATACACCCTCGGTGAAAAACACTTCGAAAAAAATCAAGTGGTGTGATGAAATAAGGATCGGTTTAACTTCTCTCTTTCTTGAAACTCGCTATTGACTGAAATAGTCTTAAATTCATTACCCCAGCTTACTTCTCGTTGCACGTTACGTGACGTATAGTTTTTCAAATGGGAAAGGGGTATTTCGTCATCTGTATCCCAGTCGGAATGTTCTGCATTTATTTCGAGATTCTCAGCTACATCTGACGGAACTTATACTCATCAACACAACTCCCTAACTATAATTTTCTTCCGAGATTTCTTTTTCATTGATTCCACCATATTCCTCTAGAGGTAAAATAACGATGTTAACATTAGAAAATCTTTCTTTTCTTCTATTCAGGCTTCGATTTCCGTCACGGTTTCTTGAAGAGAACGGTACCGTTTTGACATATACATAGAGAAAAAAGTTAGCGTTTAGTACCACGGTTGCGTTTTCGCAACATCTAACATTCACAATAAAATAACAGAATTCAGCTAATAACACAAACTTGCAATTGAACTCGAGATATGCAGTGTTATTTATATTAGTGGAACATGCAGAAATTTCACTTAAACTCTGCAGTTTAACTTAATATTTTCATTATTTTTAAGCACTCGTCAAAAACACGCTAATCATACTCATATGTTTTAATTTTGTTTTGCCGTTAACCATTACTTTTGTAAAAAGTTTTTTCGCCAAAAAGAAGCAAATATGTTGCATATTCAAAAACGTGGAAAAGTATGTAACACACTTTATGTCTTTAAGTACACAGGCAGTACACATTTCATGTTGCCAAAACGCTACCGTGGGGCGAAACGGGTTAAAGCAATATCGATTTATTCAATTCTTTGACTTTAAATTTATTAACACTATTAATGCATTGCCATAGTAGCTCAGGTGCTGAAAGATTGTTTTCTCAAGACTTAATCAACTATGGGGCTATATTTATGTAAGATTTTAAGTTTTTCACTCAAACCACTTTCGGACTACGCTAAAGAGTTACACTAGAAATATTTTGTATTTCAGCCGAAGATAGTAATCGGCCTGACATCTCAGGTATTTATAGCTGCCTTCAAACGATTTGTTGCGAGAAGAGGTCGACCAATCGCACATATTTACAGCGCTAATGCAATTAATTTCGTTGGCGCTAATAACGTGCTTAGCAAAATACATAAAGTAGTAAGATGACTTGTAGAATGTACTACAAGAAATAGGCACAAAATGGCACTTTATTCCTCCCGCCTCTCCTCATTTTGGTGGTTTATGGGAAGCGGACGTCAAGGCTATGAAACATTATATGTGCCGTGTATTCCGTGATAACATGTTGATGTATACCCAAACACGCGACCTCTGTGCCCAATATCCGAAGATCCTGAAAGCTTTGAAGTACTTAATCCAGGCCAATTCTTGACTGGCTCTTCATTTCTTGCCGTACCTGAAAGAACTTTTTTAATGAATCAAACATCCATTGTTGAACACACAATTACAAGAAGAATAGTGAGACGTTAAATTATCGAATCACTATCTTGAACATCACATGGACATACATAATTGCAAATATTTGTTGAAGAAGGCATTTTTTTTTTTGATTCTCCGATATATAGCCAACATTTTTTTAATTTGTTCAAGAAGGCATTTTTTGGATTTTCCGGTATATAGAAAAAGCTAAAAAAATTTATTATTTGTTATTTCATCACACAGCCCATTTGATTTTGGGTGAAAAGTTTCAAGTCTTGGTATTGACTCATCAACAAGCCCCAAATCAAATAGCGAAATTGAGTGACGTGACTTGAAAAACAAATGCAAAAATAGAACAAAGAAAAGAACTGAAGAAAACCAAAAAATTCAGAAAAATAAGAGAAAAAAAATTTTATAAAAAAAATTTAAAAACCAGATTCATTCGAAACGAATCGAACCTGTGTACGCCCGCAGTGGGCTGAAAAAAGAAAAAAGAAAGAGGAAGAAAAACAAGCGTTTCGTGTTAGCAGAAAACCTTACACTCATCGGTATGGCTTGGTTTTCTGCCAGTCGTAGACGCTTGAAACAGATCAAATTGATCTCAGCTCATATAAACTCAGAATAAATTCTGGGTGTGAATTACATGAGGTAACAAAAATTCCTATATTCCACCAAGGTGGAAGAATTAAAATTAGAGATTACTTTTCAAGATTTTTTACTGGGGCAAACTTATATTTGTCACCCAAAATCAAATGGGTTGTGTGATAAAATAACAAATAATAAATTTTTTAGCTTTTGCGCCGGTAAAAAAACTTGAAGAGTAAACTTTAATTGTAATAATTGCAAATGAACTTAATAAAGCAAACGAAGACTTTAAAACAACGCAAGCCGAAACAAAACATGGAAGGCTTAACACACTACTGCTCACACTCATTGAGCTTCGCGACCATAATCAAAGAGCACCTGCTAAAACATCTTAGAATACTAGGAGATGAACCTTCCAAATCATTACTGCCATTATTCAATGCATGTTACGATGTGCATCTTATAAGTGCTCAATGCGAAAATATATCGGCTAAAAACAAGCAGATCAGTTTATCCACATTCAACCCTCTTCTACACAATATCTGCCTGTAAGCCTTCATAACAAGGAGAAGATATCAAGGAGTGCACACAGTTATCAGAGGCCCAATTAATTAGCAATCTAAAACAGCCTATATACAGTGCTCAAGCGTATAAAAGCAGGTGTGGGATTGAACTGCTCAATCACCAGAGAAAATTGTTATCCTTCTGTCAATTACGAAGTACACCATTGAGGACAATGTGGTATAAGTTATATACACCAAGTACCTGTATCTATATAACGAATGGATGAAGTTACACATTTCGATATCATGTGTGGAACAACGATCGATCCTATAATACTTCAAGAGTGCCCACCTGGATGATAAAACATTCGACATAACAATCAACAACCAGGAACCTTGACTCGTCCATTATACCGGAGAAAGAAATTTTTTTTCTATCACATTGGTGAGTATTTGGCAAGTAAAAATACTGCCAATAACTGCATTCCCTTCTTAATTAAAGAGATCAAGGCTAATGCTATTGAAGAGCTCCATACAGCAATTAAAACCTGACATGAACATGTCGCGAGAATTCCACAGCTGCACCGTCACCACATATATTATTATCCAGTATTACAATATTCAACTTTAGATTATCGAACGATTACGGTTACGAATTAACTGTAAAAAAAAAGAATTAATAATTTCCTTAAACAATTTCGCCTAGCCATTGGTCAAAGATGCATGGTGAACGCAAATGGTAAAGAACTCCACATTGGAATTAACTAAAGCCTTAATTACCGTATTTTACAAATATTTTGTTTATTGTCTTATTTTCTCGTGTTTTGTTCAAATATTGTATTATTTTGATTCGAAAGGTATAAACTAGTGCTGTTGATTTTCTAAGCTTTGACCTTCAAACGGAAGAAATACGAAACTACCAAGTCACCGGTGTTCAACATTTGTAATATTATTTTTGCTTACTTCCCGTTGAACTATTGGGTTAAAATTGTGCACAGTTACAGATCTTAAAATGGGAGGCAAATTTGGTAGTTTATTGTCCAATTAGACTCAAAATCGATAACTGCGGGAGCTTCTACCCCGGAAGGGGTATTAAAAATAATATAGAAATTTTAGGTTTAAATACAGGATATTTCCTCCATGGTGGTCCATGAGGAGGTGATAATACTCATCTAGTCAAACAAAAAATTGTATGGCAGGGATGGGGTCATATCTACCCTTTCGGAGTTACAGGGTGATTAAGAAAATATGTTAGATTTTCACAAAACATCCTGTATCTTAAAAAGTACACGGTGTATGCTCACGGTCAAGAGCTTATTGTATGCAGAACTTCATGGCTTTTCCTTGTGCTCTATCAGTCCCGTATCCTTCTCCTCTAAGGAGGGGGTCGATAAATTTCTTTATAAAAACTATAACTGAGGGCTTTTCCCTTTAATTAGTCTTATTAATCTTATTCTCAAAGCTATTCTCACAACACTTAGTTCGTTTCATTTTGAGCTTAACACCAAACCATCTTAAGGGGGTATTCTAGTCTAGAGGCCCGAATTTTAGGAGATTTTTGAAGTGCCGTGAAAAAAAGGCAATCAACATTTTTCTATCCATTTTTTTATGAGTTATTTATTAACATTGCAAGAATACAGAAAAAAATTAAAAAATTAAAAAAAGTTAAAAATTCAAAAAATTAGCAACTGGGGGGCCTCAAAAAATTGGCGCGTGATCATGCCCACGATTCCAACCCGCCTAGCAATCCGAAAAAAAAAATAAAAAAGATTATTAATCTAGAGTAATGTCGCAATGTCCGGAACTAGGGAAAAGTTGAAAAATTTTTTTTTCACAAAATGGCCGCTGCCTAAAAATGTTTGTACCACTTTTTTGACTTTTTCGAATTTTTTAAAAATAGTAAAAATTGAAATTTTGGGATGCGGCTAGTTCCGGACATAGACAAGTCTATAAAGAAGACTCTCAAAAAAAATTCAAGTAAATCGGTCCAGTAGAACTTGAGAAATCGTGGGCATCGTCTTGAAAAAGGCAGTTTCGAGAAAAACGCGTTCAAGGTGTAACACCACTGTAAATATTTTAAAAAATCTTTTTTTTTATTGGCTTAAAAAATAGTTTAAACCCTCTAGAATAAGAAAAAAAAATGTCCCGTGCGAGAAATTTTTTTTTTCCTTTGAAAATGGAGGTCGCCACCAAGCGCGTCAAACTTGCTCCGAAACATGTCCCGGGAAGATGACTGTGGAGCCGCCATTTTGTTTTTTTTTCGCTGTCAAAAATTTATCAATAAAGTTCAATGTATGCCCGATAATACCCTTAAAAGGTTTTTTTCAAACACCTTTAATTTTGCGAGCAAAAAATTCGTGAAAAAACCTTTTTCTTTTAGCCGTTACAGAGGCGTTACCCCTTAAAGTCCATACGTCCACTTGGTTTGGAAGTTAGAATTCAACTGTTAGCAGCTGGATGCAAGTGAACACTAAATATAAAGGTACAAATTTGAAAAATTCTCTTGTAGGCATATTCTTGAATAGTTAAACTTTGAAAATATGAAAATAAAAAATAATCGATTTTTTCGAATTTCTAGACTACAATACCCCCCTTAAATACAAGACCCAAGACCCACACACACATTAATCGCAATGAGAGCTCGTTTTTTGTGATTAAATTTTTGTACGTAGAAAGAAGCCTTTGCGTTTTGAGCTATAGGACGATAATTATAACTGAATCCCTTATATATTTTTACTAAACAAAAAAAATATCATTGTTTAAGAAATTGCAGAATGCAATCTGTTGTAACGCACCTAAACGAGAATCTATTGATCTTGGTTTTATTTCTACTTGGAAGGAATTTCGAAAATGCAACAAAGAACATTGTTTACTGGCCACAAGAAACAAAAATGGAGCTATTTATAATTTTCCCATCCAGCCAGGACGAATGCCTTCGACGATCAAGCTAATTACAGTAAGAGGAGCCAAGCCAAACCCTTGTCTTCCAAGCAACTTTCGCATCCTCAACTCACCGGAGATTTACTATCCGGCCAAGTTGGTCAAAATTTACAAATTCAATATAGCAGACAAATTTAAACATTTATGGTCCAAACGGGTATTTTAAGGCTTTTGGTTAGAAATTTTTATTATTAAAGAATTTTGCTATGAAATAAATTCATAGAGAATTTAGTCAAAATAAATTTGACCGAGCTTTGGTGCTAAATCTGCAGATCGAGTATTAAATGCAAAAACTCTTTGCAAACGAAAAATTTTTGGAAAAAGAAATTTCTTTGCAAAGTGGACGTTTCGAATCACCACGAACCGTATTACTCATCATATATATGAGGTCAGCTTTCACTTTGGCGTATACGGTAGGCATAAACCAAGCCGTACTGATGAGTAATACGATTCCTGCTGATTCGAAACGCCCTCTTTTGCAAAGAAATTTCTTTTTTCAAAGATTTTTCGCTTGCAAAAAGAGTTTTTGCATTTTATTATTTACTTCAATTGTTAATTAGGGCGAAATCTTGTAATCCGATCGACTTGTATCGCGTGTATATGTATGTATATATAGTTCCAATGACAAAACAATATTTTTAAGATTACACATTTCCGAAAGTCTATAAATTACGAAATAAAACAACTTTTCAATAAAATTGAATAAAAAGGAAAAATTATATTTTCTAAAAACTTCGAACTCAGAGGATGCGATAGGGTCTAGGGCTGGAGATATGGCTCCGAAGCAGTTGGTTCAAATTAGCTTGGGTCGAACCATTCGAATCAGGAATGTTATCGCGGATGGCGCAGTTTGTTTTTTTCGGTAGTATATGAAAACGGACCGTAATGGTAAAATTTCTAAATTTTTACCACAAATTTGTAGCGCGCTACTCTGAAAATCCCCAAATATCGATTGTTAGTTCGCATCTGACCAAAAACGATACAATTCGTCCGCCCTTTTTGAATTTTGGTTATTTAAAAGTGCATTTTCTTTCATTCAAGATGTGTAAGTGTACCAAATTTTAGCTCAATAGCTCAACAAGAAGGGTGTGTAGCTAGTGTTGAAAGTTTTGTGCCACATCGGATTTTCAATCTTATAATTAAATGTATTTATATATTTTATACCATAACCAAAAGAGCTATAAATACGTCTATTACCGAAGAACTCCGAAAAAACGCTCATGCTTTGAAAGATTCGACCTGACAGCTACAAATACTTTGAAGCTTCGAAGTCAATCAACAGCCCTAGTATAAACTATTATCCATGTCAAAAGTTCTGATTAAGTGTAGAACCCATATTTTTATATAGAGACTAAGGGATCCGTCTTTCATGTGAGCACCAATCTCATCGCCAACAGATCCTTCCGAACAGGGTACACAGAAATGTTGCATCAAAGATATCGCCGAGATAAGGTAATAAAAAATAATTTAGGAAAACGTCATGATACAGCCCTCAGGAAAAACCTACCCAAATAAATAATCTGCCGGTGCAGCCGTTAGTGGTAGTGTTCCAGTTAGAAGAACTCCCCACAAATACGGTGTTTCGTTGAGTTTCGTCACAAAAATGAAAAGCTTCGTTGATGATTTGGGGCTGCTTTCAGGGTGATAGGACTCTTATGCAAGATATAAGTACATAAGGATAATTGCGATGTATTTATTATATGCATGGCGAGATGCGTATTTTCCTTATAAAAATATTTATTTAGGATAATGATCCTAAACACAATGCCACAATCACGGCAAATTGTTTTGGGGAAAAATATATGCAGATTATGGTGTGGCCATTAAAATCTGTGGTTTGTCTTTGAAAAAAAAAAAAAAAAAAACTACTCTCATCAATAGAAAGTCCAAATCAGGAATCTATAAATAAATTCTATTAGATGGTAATAAGAAATGAAAGAGTATTGATCGCATTAAATAATTTAATTAAACGCATTTCGAACTGGTTTGCTGATTAAAGCTAAAAGGTTAAAAATATTTCGGAAAGGTACCCAAAAACTGAGTCGCTAACCTCTAATCACGTAATGTTTTTATTTTTTTTTATTTTTGTTTTATTTTGTTTTTTATTATTTTCTGGGATGCTGAATATCTAAGAGAAAAAACAAATTTTGCGAATGCGAACCATACTTCAATGAAAGGAATCTAATTTCATTATATATGCAAAACGACATCTTTTAGGAGCTAAATGACATTCACAGATCGGAGAAATCGTTTGTTGTTTAGCTTTGGCACGCATTTGAAAAATTAGCTTTGAGCGAAGAAATAAAATTAATCCGCGAGCATTTTTGGGTCATAATTTTTTTTCCATTTGAAGTTTTCATATTCTTTCAATCTTTTAAAACTGATAACAAATAAGTGACTTATCAAAATATCGTTGCTTGTTTTGATCATAGAAGCTAGTCATGATCACGTGGGTGTGAAAAAGCCTTGTTGAAGATTTGTATGTAGGTGTGTCAATTCCATACCAAAACGATCACCCATTGGACCCGACCCCTCCGATTTTGATGAAACTTTCGGAATTAGTTAAGTATTAAAAAATATTGGACCCGTATTTTTTTTGTTTAGCCTGCCGACCTCCGGTCTTGGATACAGGGTGACTCAAATTTTAATGTTTTCACTGTGGGCGTGTTTCTTAATTTGCTAATTACTTGGGATCGGGTTATTCGATTCTTTTGTGTGATATCTCAAATTAAAGGTATTAAATGGAGCTTTCCAAAGTCCTCAGTGAAAACATTAAAATTTGAGTCATCCTGTATCCAAGACCTGAGGTCGGCAGGCTACAGTACAAAAACATACGGGTCCAGTATTTTTAATACAAAACTAATTCTGAAAGTTTCATCAAAATCGGAGGGGTCTTGTCCAAAAAATGAAAATTTTGATCGTTTTGGTATGGAATTGCGGTATATGAACAGCACACAAAACAAAACTAGCATATATTATTCAAAGAAAATAGTCAAAGATTCAAACGGGGTCGGTCAAATTTGTTTTACATAATATAAATCATGCTTATAATAGATGACAAGGCCTGGATATACTCGTTTCTAGCTGGAAAGTAGATATAAGACTGCTTAATAGAATTTTCCTGGTAAAACAATATCAACCAAAGTACGACAATAACGGAGCGTTATTAACAATTTGATCGTTGATTTTTGTCCATCTATTACCATATTCCGCGGGAAGATCGTCCTAAGATCGCTCCTGTATATGGCACAGTACCATTTGTTTGCCGATTGTATTAAAAAAACACGACCTAGGTCAAACAAATTCTGCACCATGATAACTCCTCTTCCTATATGCGTTTTGCTCTATATCGCTTCTATACATTTCTAAATTCGAGTTCAATCAAAATCTCTCTCTTAAATTATTAGAAAACAACCTCAGACAGGAGAGTGTTTACGGTAAAGAGAAAGAAGCTCAGCCAATGAACCCAAAGAGTGTAAACAAACACTTGCCTCTGAAATTCGAAAATATGGCTGCTATTAGTAATTATAATCTCCTTCACTTTTATGTAGATGTGTTGACTTGATTACCTTGAATTAATGAGCGGAAATTACTTCATTAAATCTAATCTAATTGTTCCTGACAGCATTTTACCTAAGCTTATCAAGTTTTTAATGCTTTATATCGGTTGCTACAAAACATTTACATTTTTTTTTTTTTCATTCTAATCTGACTTTGTCTTTCATATCCTGGTAAAATGGAAAATTGATTCTGTTGTACTAGTCCTGATAAATACACCTTCTGCCCTCGTTTTCAGATTTTCAATCCATTAAGGTTTTCCGATTTCTGGCTAAAGCTTTCTGGAAAAACTATAATTTATATCAAAATTGCTACTTAGTTTATTGAAGGTTATAAGATGCTGAGGAGTTAACAATAAAATATTTTCAGAAGTAGTTTAGGTAACACTGAGGTCGAGCTGTTGTTTGATTTTCTAAAAACATTTGAATTTTGCTTCTCATCAAATTGCCCGCTTTTTCCAATATCAGTGATTAAGTTTATTCATCTCGTGATTAGATTTCAGCAGATCTGGTCTAATGAATAATATTCTGACTTACTTCCACTTTTTTGCAGTGTTCCTCAAGGGTCTATCCCAGATCCGCTGCTTTTTACTCTCTTTTTATTAATAACTTTCTAAAAGTTGTACATATGATTTTGACCTTTAATATTATGCAGATAGCATTCGGTTATATTAAAGTAGACATATTAAGCTCATCGATAAATATTATACTCCAAATTAATGATTTTTTGGCTAGATGATATGACTATTCGGTATAATGGTCTCACGCTCAGTACTCGTAAATCCAAATTTTTTTCGCTGTACCATAGTACGATAGTATCGGACATTCTACTAGTGATCCTCATAGAGAGCAGGATTTCCCATTTGTTTAAAAAGTTATTAATTTAGCCACGCATTACTTAGGCTTATCAAAAACAAATTTATGTGCTAGAGTTATATTGATGACCACAAAGACAGGTAGTAAATGCTCTTTTGGCAGCTTTATCTTCCCAAATACTAGACAGTTCCTGCCTTCATAAAATTAATGTTGTGTTAAATGATTTTGTTCGATTTATTTTTGGTCTATACAGATTTGATCTTTCCTTTGATCGTTTCTTATTCAAAAATAAGTTGATTGATTGAACACGTTCTTAGTTCGAAGACGACTCGCTCTTATTTTGAATTTTCTAAGTTCCTGCAGATGTATTAGATTCATTTCCTACGATCAGCAAGATATTTTAAGAGATACTGCTGATTCCACGCTATAACAGATTAATTGAGAAAGTTTCTTGCTTTGTTATCCAATACCTCACATCGTATTCTTTGCTGTATGTGGTCCAGGAGGCTGCTTTTAGAATATTTATATTTTATAATGCATACCAAAATTACTTATATTTCCTATTTATTAGAATTTGCCTTTCTCATTTTGCATTATTTATATTTTTTTCTATTTTTTTATTTGGTTTTTTGCATCTGTAAAATTTGAGATCTTTGTTTACTTATTCCAAAATAAATTAATTTAAATTTAATTTATTTTTTATGATTGCATGATGCTGCCCTATTAACATTTTCAAAAACGCCATTGATTTTCCATTTGTTTTTGTTTTATTCCATCTGAAGGTCAAGAGTTTCATTTGTGGCAGCTGATAATAACCTAAATTTCAACTTGATCTCATTTTTTTTAAACAATAAACAAATATACATATGTATGTATGTATGTAGCTTGACCTTGCTCGAAATTTTTTTTTTTAATCTTATCATTATTGGTAGAAATAAACAAAGAATTACCAGTAAATAACTAAATACTGCGATGACTGATAGCTTGAATAAATCTAAGAAGAAATTTATGGCAATAACTAATCAAAAACCAACTATTATGTTTTCTTCGATTGAGGGGAAAGAGGAAATTATTTTAATTAGGTATGCTTACTTTTTTTGTATTAATTTTTATTTTTGCTATTTGAATGCTAGATATAACCAAAAAAATTGATGTTCCACGAGATTTTTTGGAATGTAGTGTAGTTAAGTGGTAACTTAATCCTGCGAGCTGTAGTTTTCGACTGTGGGCACATTTAATATTTCGGAACTTGGATTTAATGATGTTTACGAAATTTCTCATAGCTTTTCTACCATCCAATAGATTCTCATCGCCTATACCCTAGAGTTAAACAAATAGTATTGAATGTCTGTTATCGTTAGATTTATATTAGAAGCAATACTTCAATTTAATATTGTTCACGTGGTTTGCGTATATTTTGTCAATTTTATCTTTCCATTTCATGCTTTACTCGCATTAATACAGAAAAAAACTTTCAATTTTATTCTCAGATATTAAGGAGATAATAAAATTAATAAATAAGTAATGAAAATAGCAGCATACTATCAATAGATATATTTACTATACATATATACATTCGTATGAATAAGTAATAATAATATTTTTTAATTCTTAAAAATGGCCCCCAAAAATAGTTTTTTGCAATATCTCCTCTTCGACTTATATTACGATGAAAATAATTACCTAATAAATTAAACTAGAGAAAATTTCTAATAGTATCTATTTGTATTTACCTTGTTTTTGTATAATGAATGGTTTTAGCGTACGAGCGCCGCAAAGTCTACTCCAACTCGCGTAGGTCGTATATTAAAGAAAAATATTTTACTACACGTTGAAAAGCCGGGCTACTACTAACTATACGAAATACGCGTGTTGGAGTAGACTCTGCGGCGCTCGTATGCTAAAACCATTCATTATCCAAAAAAAAGGGAAATACAAAAATTATAGAAAATTTTCAATATGGGAGTGTAATTTATTACATAATTATTTTCATAGTGTAAAATGAGTCGGAAAGGAGATATTGCAAAAGAACTGTTTTTGAGCCCCATTTTTTCAATATGGCGACGCGAGCGGCAAAGATACGAAGTGGCATAGTGAAATTCAAAATCTATAAAAAAAACCAATTTTCAAAACTCCCGACAAACCTTACAGATAACTCCCTTTTGAGCTGCAAATGACTATACTAAATCTCAATATACTTAGTTTAATTTGGATTATTTAAGGTCGTTTTTATATTAGAATTTTTGAGTAAAATACGATAGAACTCGACTTACATTTTTTTTTACTCAGTAAAAACTCAATATATGTATATACAGCCTGGCGTCGTATTCTGTATAACGGAGAGTTGGGGAGTTTGGGACAAGAGAATTTTCGTTTTCCCCGATTAAAACTCCCTAACACTCCATTTGCGATTCTCTAACATACTTGGGGAGTTCGGGAAAACGTTAGAAGTGTTGCAATATTGAACGACGGCTAACGCTGTGTGGGAGGGTCGTAGAGCATTGCAGTTTTTTCCTACGGATTTACGGTCTAGAGTACAAAAATATAGGTGGACAATTGCGTGGGGAGGGGCTATTGGAAATGGGGGTTCGTGCCATCCAGTGTTGGGGCAAAATGTAATCTGATTAATGATTAACAATTACAATTAACCATGTAATCTGTAATCAGATTACTTTGTAACATATTACTAATGTAATCCATTTCCATAATTACATAATGTAATCGATTAACGTGTAATGTGATTACAAGTTAATCTGATTACACATTAATCGATTACAAGTTAATCCCACTACATGTTAATCTAATTAATGTGATTACATTTAAGACATTTAAGATATTTAAGATATTTGTATTCTAATTCTTCATAAAACTCCCTAAAACTAATTTCGTATGAGAACAATATTATTTTCTTTCAATTCATTTCATTATATTATTAATTACTTTTAAGTAATCTACAAAGTCATCTGTTACAATGTAATTAGATTACAAAATAATCTTATTATATTGTAACAGATTACACATTTGATAGATAACATATTCTCTCATAAGTAATCTGATTGATATGTAATCGAATACAATTTAATTAGATTACTTTGTAATTTGACTAAACTGTAATGGAATTATTAATTAAATTACACTGCAATCAGATTACGCCCAACACTGGTGCCATCCCTCATTGGTGGTTGTCGAAAATACGTCATGTTTGATATCAAATTAAAGATGAGGAGCGGGTAATCGAGTGGTGTAGTTTTTTTTATATCATTTTAACGTCTCAACTGACGGATTTTTCGCACTTGGGTCATATACACCCCAGTTCCTATATTTTGCATATATTTCTTCCGTCTTTGTTTCACATCCATTAGTACTCTGCTGTGAACATTTTTCTCATGGAAGGTGAATTTCCACGACTTACCAGTTCTTCATAATAATGAGTTGAAAATATGTCCATTTTTGTACAAAAAAACGGCCATTTTTCCATCTGAAGAAGGACTGACTCACTTCTTTTGTAGTTAGGGACAAAATATAGATGCGATTTAATCCTACATATAAGCTTTAACGTGCATATTTTTATAGCATCTCTTCTGTACTGGAAAACGACCAAATTGATCATTTTCGCGTGATTTAAAATTTTTAGCGGGTACCTTGAGAAACCAAAATTCATATTTCTCTGCAAGTATTTCAAAGATTTCCATAAATGGTTTTTGTAAGCCAGGATATGCGATGAATCCATAATTTAATCTGAAAATTCCGAGGCACCTATAGTAACCTCCACAAAACACAACAAAAACAGCGAATACTTTCAGTTGAGAAATATTCTTCTTACTTCTCCACAACTAAAACAGCCGCGAGTTTTGTCGAGTGGAATAGAGAGTTTGGTAATTTTCAATAAAAATTCCTGAGTTACAGAATTCCGAGTGGAGAGTTAAGTGTCAAAAGAACTCTGATCTCCACAGCTCCGCAACTCTTTGTTTTAGTGACGCAGAACTTATTCTTTGAAAATTTATCTATTAAAGCTTTTTTTGTCCTAAATTGGCAACAATTTGTATATAACATTTTTATCAATTCATAAATAAAATAAATATTATTTTCTCTGTATTATAATACATAATATTTAACTTCTTAGCGATATAGTCACAAATGTTGCGTTTTTTTATCTCTTTGATCTGATCCAGTTCAATTTTATGTACGTAAAGCAACAACAATGCGTGATCCATTTTTATTGTTTTTCGTACATAAAATTGAGCCCGGATCAGATCAAAAGAGATAAAAAAACGCAGCTAATATGTACCTATTTATTTATTATTTGTGGGGGATGTAGATAAGATTCGTGACAATCGATAAGATTTGTGACAATACCCTTAAATGCCCTAGGGCGCCATTCGAATTTAAGATCTTTTATAAAACCTATGACGTTCTTGGGGGCCATTTTTTCGGCATCTTCTGGCATTGGGAATGCATTTCCTAGATGTCTTAGCCTTATGCGGCACAGAGCTTCAAAGTCACACAGGACGTGTTCAGCGGTTTCATCGTTTTCCATACAGAGGCAAGATATCTGATAATATGTACCTATGTAGGTATGTATGTTAAAATTTGTTTCAAGTTCCCAAAATTGGCAATTCGGCCACTGGCAGTTCATCTGTGGGAATTGGAGGGACTCGATAGCGTATCCTAGAACACTTTCGATGGCCAAACCTAAAACCCTCCAGAATACTTCCCAAGCCATGAAACAGAAATCTATATGTGTGCGTTGGGAGTCCGTTCTCTAAAATGTTCTATATTGATACTTATGGAAAAGTATCAAGCATTGACTTCATATATGCTATAGAGCCCAAACTACTATCCATACAGGAAAATTGTCTTCCAGTAATTTACAGCTTGGTTCCTTACCTTCCCAAAGGCTACACTTACTATATACTTTACTTAACAAAATAATAAAATAGTTTTGATTACAAAGTAACCTTACCATTTTATGCTACTAACAATTTACTATGCAAATTTATTTCGGTTTGGAAGATAAGAAAGCAAGCTTAAGATTATCACAACACAATTCTTCTTTATGAATAGTAGTTTAGAGCTCCTCCGCTATTCAAATCCAACTTTTGTCAGTTTTACATAAGAACACTGCAAATATTTTAGAATGTTAGGACTCCGTTGGGGATCTCATGTGGTGGTAGTGAGTGAGTCTGTTCCATGGCTTGTGAAGTATTCTCGAGGGTTTTGCCAAACCTGTTGTAAAATGAATGGAAAGTAGTCGTTTTTTAAGAGCTTGTCAATTCTTTCGGCCGGTCCTTGAAGAAAAAACGCTTTGCATCTTTTGTCCGTCCAGCTAGATAAAACGGATTGCTGATTGTAAAAATTCCGATATAATATGTCCCAAGCATTTTGTCCCGCCCCGCTTTACCAGCAATATTTTATAATATTCGCCGGATTCTACTGAGCTTCGTCTTGAAAAATATCTTTAGTTGTATGTTAATATTGAATTCGATATCTCGTTCCTGTTTTATTGTTTGCTTCGTTGTCTCACCTTTTCCACAACATCACACCCGTAAATACTTTTTCAACAGTCTTTCTGTAATTTTTTGCTAGTTGTACCACTCGATCCTCCATTTTTTGGCTTTGCGCTAACTCTTTGTCCTTCAAAGAATTTATTTATAATCTGTTTTACTGTCCACCGACTTGTATTATATTATTTGGTATTAAAGATTAAAGAATGTGGATTAATAATTGTGTTTTACTACAAGTTAATTTTTTAAAAAAAAAAATCATCCCTTTATTTTTATAAAAAATTCAAAAAGTTGAAATTTTTTTTTAATGAAGTTAATTTATTTTAATTTATCAATATCTCATTTACATAATGGTGGCTATACCAACTTATTGGAACATTTTTATATAGAATTAAAACTTTTCACTTTTCACTTAACACCTGCTATTAGATTTTGTACGGTTGTATTTGAAACCTCCTTCTATGCCATTTGTTTAGGAAGACAACATCGCAACGGGCCCAAGTCTGGTATACTGACGGATCCGGGAAGGACGGGAAAACAGGCGCAGGGGTGTTTGGTCCAGATGTCGAACTATCCATTCCGCTTGGTGCCTCACCTTCCATTTTTCAGGCAGAAGTTTGTGCTATAGAGCTCAGAAAAGCCTAAATAAGGGCTGCAAGAACTCCAATATCTACATTTGCTCAGACAGCCAAGCTGCGCTCCTAGCTCTTTCCTATCAAGCTTTTGAGTCGAAATTAGTCTGGAGATGCTACTCGAAACTCCAACTACTGTCTAGGTACAACCAAGTAACCTTGGTCTGCGTCCCTGGACATGAAGGAGTGGACGGTAATAAAAAAGCGGACGAACTAGCTAAAACCAGAGCTGAATGTCCGTATACTGGTCCCTACCCGACATTTGGCCTACCAAAAATCCACTTTAGGGGGAACTGTTTAGGTGGGAAAACAGGCAACTGGATCTCCTTTGGCGTAGCGCACCCGGTATGAGGCAGGCGAGGAAATTCTTCAACCCCTCTCATTTCCAGGCGCGCCAACTTATTGGACTTAGCAGACAGTCGCTCCGACTATTTGCTAACGCAGTCACTGAGCATGGCCCCTTCCGTCACTTCCTGAAGAAGATAGGCAAATCCGACAGTGAACTGTGTCGACTGTTCGAAGAGGATGACGAACCCTTGATGCACGTCATATGTGAGTGCCCAGCACTTGCATGTCTAAGGCTGCAAATCACTGGAAGACCAATTATCTTTCCAGATAATGTCTCCAATCTAACTCCAAAAGCAATAATCGAGTTCGTTAAAAGACTCGATTTTAACTAACCACTTTAGGGGAAGGTACAATAGACCAACTATGGTCGCGGTGTTCGCAAGGTTCTGAAGGCCTAGTAGCCCCTACTCAGTGGCAATATGAAGTGGTAAAAAGGAACAGTTCTAATAACTTGTGGTATCTGGTAATTAACTGCTCAGTAGGAAACTATCGAATTAGTATCGTCACAATATATAGATCCCCAAGAGGATCAGAGCTGCAGTTCTGTATTACCTTTGAGGAACTTATGGAAAGTTTGGCAGAATTGGCTGAAGATGTAGTAATTGCAGGTGACTTTAATATTGACTGGAATACAAACACAACGTATAAAAGGTATGTAGAATCAATTTTAAGAGATAATGGATACAAACAAATAGTGCGGGATTATACTAGAATAACACAATATTCAAAGACATTAATCGATTATGTGGCAACTAACATGACGAATATAGAAACTAAGGTCAGCACAAATTTTAAAGTCAGCGACCATGAAACCTTAGAAATAGATATAATCATAAAGAGTGAAATAGATATAGAGGATAAGAAATTAGTTGATATATTTAAGTATGAAAAAATTTCATTTGGAAACGAGTTAATGAGTGCGGGAATATCCAAAATAAAGGACATAGATCATGTAACCTTATGCGCGAGTGAATTAGACATAATAATGGATAGAACTGTAAGTAAGTTCATAAAGAAAAAGGTAATATACAATTATCAATGTAATTGGTTCACAGAGGAACTAAGGAACTTGAAATACAAAAAATTATTATGTATAAGAGAGCTAGACTGTTGAATAATAATGAAGAATGGAGTAAATACAGAAATATGCGAAACAAATACAAAGCAAAAATATGCTTGACCAAAAATAAAGCAATAGCAGAAAGAATAAGTAATGCCGATGATTCGAAGTATATGTGGAAAGTAATCAAACAAACTGTGTTAAGAAAAGAGACTAACAGAATCAAATGTATTAATTTTGGAGATCGTTTTATCACAGACGATAGGGAAATAGCCGACGACTTTAATAAGTATTTTATAGATAGTGTGATTGAAATTAATAAGTCTATAATACCGTGCGCGTATCAGGATAATATACAGCAGAAATAAACGCTTTGAATTTCAAATAGTAGATTTGCAAACAATTAAAGGAATTCTAAAAACATTAAATAAAAAGCCTGATTTTAATCACGTTAGTGCAAAAATGATAATTGAAAATAATGAGCTGGTATTCGTAATTACAAAACTTGTCAACAATTCATTGTCTAGAGGGGAATTCCCAAAGTGTTGGAAGGAGTCATTAGTAATCCCGGTTGAAAAAGTTAAAAATTCTAAGAAGTGCGAAGAGTATAGACCAATTAACATGCTACCATTAATAGAGAAAGTACTAGAAAAAGTAGTCCAAGTGCAGCTTGAAAGATATATGGAAGAGAACCAATTAATTTTGAAAACCCAATCAGGATTCCGTAAAACATATTCTTGTGAGACGGCATTAAATCTAATTATAAGTCGATGGAAGGAAAAAGTAGACAAGAAGATGTACGTCCTGGCAGTGTTCTTAGATCTAAAACGGGCCTTTGAAACGGTATAACCCAATATTTTGTTAAAAAAATTAGATGCATATGGAATCAAAGGTAAGGCGATAAAATGGTTTGAAGATTACTTGAGTGAACGATGCCAAAGAACGAGGATTAATGGGACCCTGTCATCGCTTGACTACAATGAACTTGGAGTACCTCAAGGTTCCGTTCTTGGAACTTTATTGTTTCTTATATACATAACGACATAAGTGATCCAATAAGTTTCTGTGAAATAAATTTATTTGCAGATGACGCACTAGTATATATTGAAGGTAAAAGTTTACAAGAGTGTAAAACTAAATTAGAACAGGACTTAGAGCAATTGTGTTTGTGGTTCAGGAGAAACAAATTGAAGTTAAACGTGAACAAGACTAAACTTTTGACTGTTAATTTTAGAGATGAATTTGAAGTAAAAATTAATGGAGAAACAATTAAGAATGAAAGTGAAGTGAAATATCTAGGAGTGATAGTGGACAGAGATTTAAGTTTTAAAAGCCATATTGACTATATATGTAAAAAGATAGGTAAAAAAGTAATTTTTTTTTCGAAGGATTAGGAAACGACTCACCTTATTGTGTTCAATACAGATTTATAATGCAATTATTAAACCTCACTTTGAGTACTGCTCGACAATTCTATACTTGAGCACTCAAGGTAATATTGAGCGAATTCAAAAGCTTCAAAACAAAGCAATGCGGATAATTTTGCGGTGTAATAGATACACACCAATACATTGGATGCTAGAAACATTAAAATGGTTGACTGTCAAGCAAAGAATAGATTTAAATGTACTTTTGTTCATACATAACATAAGGAACGGTAAACTCCCCAACTACTTGAGTGATTTAGTACAATATGTTGGCAACGTTCAACCCTATCCACTAAGAACCAACCAAAACTTTCGACTACCCAGATGTAGAAGTGGAACAGCGCAAAATTCATTAGGATATCGAGGATTTTCATTATTCAACGAGCTACCTGAAGAAGCAAAGAGTGAAATTAGTTTTAGTCAGTTTAAAAGAAAATGTATTGAATTTATTAGAAGAAGAACTTGAGTGAAACACTTTTTTGGTCTGATAGGCATAGTATTGAATTGTTTACAAAAAGTATGTTCTATACTAATAAAATTATTATTATTATTATTATTATATAACATTAACTTTAAGACAACATCGCTTTTAGATCTTTTCCCGTTCTCTTCATTATATCACAGTATCTGTCGATTGGACAAAGCTCCGGGAAATTCGGTGAATTAGCATAACGTTATTTGTTTTATACCACTCCATTGTTCCAGACACCTAACCAGATCAGTGTCTCTATGTTGTTGAATAAAAGGTAGCAAGTGTAGCTACAAACAGTTGGCTATGTATTTTTTGAATTGATGGCCACAAGTAGAAATCGCCTACCATATGATAAAAAAAAATTCTCACTTTCTTTGTGGAAAATTCTGTGTGCTCACTTTACTGTCGCCGCGCGCCGTGTAAAATTCATGACCAGGTAATTGTGTAAAATCAGCTTTACAATAAGTCTCGTCATCCATTATCACATCACACAGCCATATTTCGTCATGTAAAGCTAATATAATCTTCGAGCCACACAATCTTTGCCACACGTTCTTTATCCTCCTCTTTCTATTGATTAACCCATTTCGTATTTACCTATGGTCCTTTGAACGGTGCTCACAGATGTAACTAGGCGGTTTGCAAGAATACTGTACATTATTGCAGGATTTTCCAACCAAGAATTAGTCCAAAATTAATTTTCTTGTTTTTGTTTCGTTTGCTGACATCTTTATCTTACAAGAATTAGGATAACTGCTGACCAAAGATAACCTAATTAAGTTAACTTTGCTACTGACTAATGCAAAAATTATCTTCATCTTATATAGAAAAATTGCAGGTCTACGTCTTTATGATTCTGTTTAATTGACCAAGGACAGTCAAGGACACTCCTTATTTATAAGATGTAAAAATATCTTTACATTATTTAAAAAAAATATATATTTATTGATTTCCTTTTTTTTCTTTCGTTTTAGGTATGTATTTCTGACATCTTGACTATTTGTGATCATTTCAAATTTGGTATGTAAACTTTAATCTTGTTTAAAGGAAAACGAGATAAATATGGAAAAGGTCGTGCCAGTTTTTATACCCTAATAGATTTACAGGGTATATTAGGTTTTTTTTTTCTACACACGCATAGATGTAATGATAGGAAAAAAATGGATTACATAAACAAGCATAGAGTCATCAATAAATTTGATTTGATGCATACGAGAACTCATTAAATTATTCTCAGCAAGATAAAATTTTGTATAAATTATTTTTATTATAAAGGTAAGGTTCAATTCGTAGATGGGTAAAATCGGGCACCTACTTTGTAGTGCTGCGATTTATAAGTTTTGATTTTCAATATATGTATACTCATTTGTGCATTGGACACTGCTAGAGAGGGCGTTAAATTAGAGAGCTTAAATTTAATATAGGTACGGTGTTCTGATAATGTTCGAGAATGGGCGAAATCTGCCAGGCTCCTCATAGGGTGACCATACAAAAATATACAGATTTGTAATTTTTTCACACATAATGAGGAGTTTTCAGAATAAAAAAACCAATAAAATTGGTTATAACTACAGCTGTAAGTTACGTAGATATTTCAGGGCTTCAGTCTTCTTAAGTATAAGTCCGGGTAGTACTGGTACTTCAGTATGTATGTACTTAAAAAATAAATAAATTAAGTACCAGTAATTTTTTCGGGTACTTAAGCACAAGTACACGTACTGAAGTACTAAGTACTTGACCAGATACATATGTATTTAAGGTATTTTTTTCAAGGAACCGAACAAATAGTAGTCTTATGTAGTGCAAGGTCTGACGAAATGGTGGATATCGTAAAACATCCCATTCAAACTGTAAAAATTTTTGACGAGTATCCAACTTTGTTATTATGGACCGGGAGATGATGACAGAAAAACCCAAGTCATTTGTTACAAGTATGGCGCGACCATTAAAGAGTCGAATGAGGTGATTGAAGAAACGGTGCGGCGTAATTACAGGATAATTAATTAAACTTGTCGGAAAAATTACAGTATTCAAACGATTTGTTACACAAAAAATCTTACATTTTTTTGTAGTCCATGAAAATAAACATGGCGGTAGCGCAATGCCATCAGCCCCGCCATACTAATTAAAACGCATTAATAAGTTTTTTTTTTTTCAACATTTGTTACAGCATAATTTTTTTTTAAATGACAATATTCAAGTAAACATTCACGAGAATCACAATGCCATACCATTACGACGGTTCCAAATAAGCCGCCATACCGCTGCAAAGACGTAGATTTTTTTAATTATGGAAAAATTATGCAAATCGTTTCATCATCTCCCGGTCTATTACGATTTATCAATTCTGCATATTTCGGTTTGATAACATAATTCAATTCATCATGTTGACGACAATATACGTCGGATTTAATAGCTTAGTTCCTTTGAAGTAGCTCCAGAATATCTTTGAAAACCCACCAAATTCACAGGTCATACCGAAATTAGACGATATTTTTTTAAAATGACATTTTTTTCAATTATTAGCGAACAAATTATCTGTGACCCGAATAGGTTAAGAGCTAATAGCTCCTTAACGGTCACAGATGGAACATACATAAGTATAAGACGAGACTCTGGGCTATCGAAATTTTGTAACAAAAATGTATGTTTGGTTGGGGGGAGTATTTTAAAAAAAATAACGGAAAAATAAAAAAAAATCAACATTTAAAACCGAAATTTTGAGTGTGAAGCGTCATAACTCTGGAGTGGAGAGGGGTACGGGGGTGATTTAACATTTATAAGAAAGATCTTAGAGTTCTGTATACAATGCAGACCGTGTACGTTGTACTTTTCAAGATATAGGGTATTTAATGAAAAAAAGCATATTTTACTAATCACCCTGTAACTTGGTAAGATGATATTTTGCCCCCCTCCTGACATACAATTTTTTATTTGCCTCGACGCCACAGTATGAGATATTTAAAATCTAGCTGGATTTAATTAAAAATGTCAAATTCAAATAAAATGCTTGATAGTATGGGACATTGGGGAATTGTGAGTCACACTTTTTCCAAGCTCGATAACTGCCACAAAAATCAAAATTTTTTTAAATTTCAAAATGGGTTATGTTACTAGGAAGGAAACCATAACTTTTAGCTTAAGCAGTATCTTGAAATTATTATCTGCTGAAAAAATCTGAGCGTTGGCAAAAAACATGCATTTTTGAGATTTTTAAAAATGTTGGGGAATTGTGAGTCATCGTCTGAATTAAGTGGAAAATCAAAAATATCGCTGTAAAATATTTATTTTATGGTTGGAAATTACATAACAATTAGTTTAAAAAAATATATAAAAAGGAAGGTATTAAAATTATTCGGATTCGCAATTCGGGCATGTGAAATAGGCTCCAGTACTGACGCATTTCAAATGAACAGCTCGATCGCATAAATCGCAGCGAATGGAATTGTTTCGGTTCAATTTCTTCGGCATATCCAACCACTCAACTAATATTCTGTTGGAATTTTGCATAAAAAATTATAAACACGCGTTAAAAATGCGATATTGGCTTGAAAAATGCCAAAGATGTTGTGGCTCACAATTCCCCAAAAAAAGTGACTCACAATTCCCCAAACGTTTTGATTGACAAGAGGGCCGTGTATGATTCGCTCATTGCATGTTTATGCGAAATTCCTTTTAAAAGTTGAAATGTCGATGCCATAAGATAATTATGAATATATTTACCTGAATCGATTCTCCGAAAATCGTTGTCACATCAATGCAAACAGAAACGCTCGGAATAAATATTTTGAGAAAATGAGAAAATTTTCCAAGTGGTTGCCGCACGGAACGAACGAGTACGTGTACACGCATCGATTGCTAATGGAAAATGAGTTTGGTCAAATATAAGACAATGACAGCCATTTGTATGAGTCAGACTTTCCAATTATGGTGAAATATTGACGTGACTCACAATTCCCCATGACTCACAATTCCCCAATGTCCCCTACTGTATTTTACTTTTAACAATACCGTTAACTGTAACCTGGACGCCATTTGTTAATATTGGGCGTCTATCAGAAATAATTGAACTTGAAAGTAGGTAGATGTGATAATTGTTAAGAGGCTGCGTTTCAAGTCATATTACACGTGTGAATTCGTTGGTCGAATATTTTTAAATAACGGTGATTGAGTTTTGTTTATTTAAAGTACTTCTTTCATTTTTGATATTCAAGATCTATCTAACCCTGCTTTGAAAAAAACTGAAGGCTAAAATTACTAACTTTTGCTTCAAAATTGATGAAAAATGGGAAAAAAATAGTAGGCATCGGGATCGCTTTTTATCTGCCAATTCAATCTGGCTAGATAAATATTTTGTTTTGCCTGACTATATACAGAGACAACAACAACCAATTTTACCAAGCTCTGCAGTAGGAACACTGAAAAGACAAGGAAGACCATCAAAACCTTTTGGAGAATGCAGTGAAAAAACTAAAAAGCGAAAGGTAAAAAGCCTTTTGGTTTCGAAAAGTCCCGAGTAAATAAGTATAGCTAACCAGATGAACCTTCACAAAACGGGGAAGAGAGACTCAGCAAAACTGGTCAAGGAACTATCTCTATCTTCATCCAATACGGGTACTGATATTAAAAAGCTGTGTAAAAGACTAAAGGCTGAGCCTACATCTACTGGTATATCTTCTGACGAGACATTGGCCATGATAATTGATCTACATATCAATACGATATTTTTCGGCAAAAGGCCAACAAAATAGTCAAAAATCTCTTTCATTCATACGATAAAATTAAACAGGACAAGAAGAAATGTTATCCGGCAGAAATAGAAGTTACTGAAGTATCTGCTAAGTGTAAACTTCAGTCTTTGGTTAATCATACTATACAAAGACTATGTTTAGCTCAGAAGGATGTTTTACTCGGACTGGAGGAGCTAAAAAGTGGTGGGAAAATCAACTTAATATTTTAGTGAAATGGGGATGTGATGGAGCACAACAGAAACGATACAAGCAGACATTTTTATCACAGGACCAAACGGACGAAAATCTTTTTAGTGTATCAATGGTTCCCATTATTTTTGCAAAAGAATCCTCTCGCTTAATTTCACAAGAAGTGAATTTAATCGAAGAAGAAATCAATGGTCTTACTCATATAGCTATAAACGACAATGACGTGCATTTCACGGTTAAACCTATTTTTATGTTAACTATGATAGATGGAAAGATTTGCACTACACTATCACCAATGACTACGTTATCTCAAACGTGCTTTATATGTGGATCGAAACCAAACTAAATGAATAATCCAACAGCATTTTCGAATAAAGTTCGTTGATAAAAGGTCATTATCCTTTGGAATGTCTCCGTTACATTCATGGATACGTTTTATGGAATGTATACTGCACATAGCATATAGGCTTGATATAAAAACCTGGCAAGTTCGGGGATCTGAAAACAAAGCCAAGATAGCGGTTAGGAAAAAACAATATCCAAGAAAGATTCTGCAGTGAAGTAGGTTTATTGGTCGATCGATATGCCTACACAGCAAGCTGGCAATACCAATGATGGCAATACAGCCAGGCGGTTTTTCCGGGCAGCAGAGACGAGTGCAGGAATTACAGGAGTCAGTCAAGAGCTTATTGAACGCTTTCATACAATTTTAGTGACTATGGGCAGCGGATATGCTATAAATGAAGTCGCCTTTGAAGCATATGCAACCAATACAACAGATTTGTATTTAAAGGAATATCCATGGTACAATATGCCGGTTACCGTGCACAAAGTGCTGCTTTTCCATGGAAAGGACATTATTACCTCTTGTATTCTCCCTATAGGACAGCTGTCAGAAGAAGCGCAGGAGCAAGAAATAAAGATATGAGAAGGTACAGAGAGTTTTTCACGATGAAAACTTCGCGAGTCACGGTAAATACAGACCTTTTTAATAGATTGTTGATATCATCAGACCCGTTCATTGCCAGTTTACGACATGTTCCCCAACAAAGTCGCAGTGTCATTACACGAGAAGTACTTTCGTTGTTATCTGTACCTCTTCTGGAACAAGAGACGTTTAATGACAGCGATATTGATTGAAGTAAAATAAGAATTTCTTAAATCAACTGCCCATTTAAAATTATTACATTTATACCTAATTATATAGCTAAGTTTTTTCCATATTTCCTATATTCGCTTTTTCTACTATATCGTGCTTTTATGCCACACTTTTTACTATTCTTATTATTATTAAAATATCATGCTATATAAAAGTAAGTCTCAAAGTACTATAAAATTACTATATTTGTGTCTAATTAGTTAACTTCGCTTTTTCTACTATATTATGATTTTATGCCATACTTGTAACATGTTTACTCATTATGCTCTGTATGAAGTCTCCATTTCTAATGCATTTACCTAAACTGAGATTTTGGCATGGCCTTTTTAAAAAAAATGTAGAGTCTAGTTCGAAAATTCGGCAATTCAGGTAACTCCTTCATAGGATTGCCACACAAAAATTTCGTTTTTCACTATATATTCCACTATCTGAGATGTAGAGAGCTAAAATTGCTTACACAGTGTTTTTATAAAAATAGTAAATACAGTTTCAAAAATTAACTAAATCGGGCAACCCTTTCTTGGTATTGCCATACAAAAATTAAAACATTTTACATATATTGTGAAAATGGTCAGTTCTAGACGTTCTTCAATTTATTTCTTCAGAATACCAAGGCCTATGAAATAATTTATAATCATTTTTACTGTCCGATTTAGAAATGAAAAATAGATATATAATAGAAATAGCACTCAAAAGTACCACAGTTTTATACCTGTAAATGACAACAGCATTAGCGTTAACGAACACTCGTTTTGATCTAAAAATGAAATTATAAAATTTGAAATAATAAAGCAGAACTATTCTTATAATATTTTTTCAACACATATTTCATTAAGTATCTAAAAACAATAGAAAAAATTTGTTTGGAGTAAATTCTAAAATGTTCATATGAAATTTTGCAGAGATGCTAATAAAAAAAACTGTATCTCCTATAAAACTATGTATTAATGTTAGAGCATTTCAAAAATAATATTTTTTAGGGGGGTGTTTCTTTTCCGGAGGTGGTTAAAAACTCAAAATAATAAAAATAGTTTTTTTAATATGTTTTTTATTTAATTTACTTTTTTTTAATTTCTTTGAAAAGTCCTATTTAATACCATTAATTTGAAATATCGTACAAAAGAATTGTTTAAATCGATCTCAAATAATCAGCAAATTAAGAAACACATCCACAGTGAAAACATTAAAATTTGAGTCACCCTGTATCCAAGAGCTCAGGTCGCCAGGATAAACGAAAAAATATGATCCAACTATTTTTTAATACTTAACTAATTCTGAAAGTTTCAACGAAATCGCAGAGGATCCGGTCTGAAAATTGATAATTCTAATCGTTATGGTATGGAATTGCTGTACATTTTTTATTACCTAATATGGATTTTTTTTTTATTGGAAACCGACGCGACGTGTTAATCAATTTATTCTAATCCTTAATCATTCTAAATACATAATTTGTCAAACTATCGGCATATGAACTCATTTGATATTGTTTATAATTTTGTCCATCTAGATTGGCATATTCTCACACTGTGGAACGGGGGGAATCATTTGGCAAACTATAGTCATATTAGTTTTGGACACCCTGTATAATCTTGTTGTATATTTTTGTAGGGCCATTATATTCCTCAAAATCAACAGCCAGTGCAGCAACAACATCAAGCACAACGCCAAGTCTAACAAGCCCAGTAACTGCAACAATAACCACTCCAATATCATTTATCCGCATCAAATGAACGAACAGGTTGTACATTACCGCAACTACTTGGTTTACTAACTACACCTGGATCACCAAGCATATGATATTCAAAAAATTATGTATAAGAAGTGCTAATCAATTTGAGGATGTTTTCATAGAAAATTAATTAAAAAGGAATTAAGCAAGATTTTAAATCATTTTCAATTACTTTCATTCAATTACCAATCTCGGTGGAATATGTGAGCAATTTGAATTCCATATACTGTGGAAATCGGTTACATGAGAAATCGTAGGGAGTAGCGGAAGTTTTTCGTGCTATCAGAATTTCTTATTAAGTATTGTAATTTATATTATTAAAAAATTTGGATTAAGGCATTGCATCCTCTTTTTCTTCGTCCTTATCTTAGTCTTCATTATTTCCACAATTTGATGCTCAGTGTTGTATAATTATTTCGTCATTTACAGATGACTATAATTGAGAGCATTGAAACAGTATCAATATGGTCCTCCAGGTTCAAATAATCTACAAGCGTATAATATCCGTGGGTAAATTCAATGGCAGTAAATGTAAGAAGTCCAAAACTGTCACTCCATTAGTGTCTTCCTTAGATTAAACACACGCTATAAATTTCTTGAACGAAACTTTCTGTAGAAGGCTTTCACGTTCTTAATGATGCCCTGATCACAAAGTTGTAAAATGCTTGTGGTGTTCGATAGTAGAACAACCATTATTTCGGCGGTGAGAAAAATTTTCAACAAAATAAGCAAGGAAGGATTTCAAATGTTTTTGTGTGCGATATCAGAATTAATTGACATGAAAATCATTTTACGGAACGGGTACTGTACGGTTTGTTTCATGTTACGCAATATTTGTTGTAATCAGTTTTCATGTTAAGTGAACTCTACAATGTACATCATTTCTTGGATTGTTAATTCCAATGGTTTTTCCAATTCGTAATTGAAAATTAATGAAATTTAAAAATGTTAATTCCAAAGAACTGGAAGGGAAACTCCATCACCGAAATCTTCCAGTCCTCTTAATGAAGCGCATCAGGTCTTGGCTAGGGAGATTTTCCAGTTCATCTACAGATAGGAAGACCCTAGTATATCCAGCCTGCCTCGAACGAAGGCCGGACAAGCACACAGAAAGTGTTCGGTCGACTCAGGTTCTCCTTGCAGGCAGGTCAGACACTCAGGGCTGTCAACAACTCCCATCCCCTTTAGATTAGTCTGAAGCGAGCTATGGTCGGTGATGGTGCCAACCACAGTTCTGAATTGTTCCCTTTCGAGCTCCAAGAGAAAATCGGACCCATCAAGAAACAATTTTGTGCACCACCTGCAAGTAATCATAAGCTCTCCCATCTCTGCTGATGCTTCCTATGAGCATCCGCTTTGATGAAAGACCCGATACTCGAGGTGGCAATGCCTATGGTGGGTTCCGGTCCGAAGAACGGAGAATCAGAGCCAGTCCTCCTTGATTACTTTTTGTTCTTTACAAAATTAGAAAATTTAAATGTATTTTATGTATGTAATGGCTTTAGTAAATAGTTAAGCATTCCAGTTAATACTGTTACGTGCCACAAAGTGACACAAGCGAAATCTGTTGGAAATGGAAGCAACTTTAGGCTAGTGACATCTTAGTAAACCTTGGGTTCGGAAAACGGAATATTCATGAAGGTTCTAGTATAATTTGTAGAGTATAAATACGGCGCTACTCACATCCAGGAGGCGAGTATTATTTCAGACAGTGAAGTGAACGAAGTAAACTATTTGGATTGCGATAATTTGAAGTACAGTACTAGCGATAACTATAAAGAGTTGATTTGATAATTATTTCTGAATTTGTGAGAGTAAACAGTAAAGTTAAATAAAGAAAGAACTTTTGAATTATATCTGAAATATTGTGTTTTAAATAACGAACTAAGGCCACGCTCGTAGCAATACATTTATATAACTTGTCGTACAATAAATTGTAAGTTCAATCCAAAATTCCCTTAAAAACCGCCATTAATTCGTTCAATTTTTAGGTCTTCACATTTACAACTACATTAGAAAATATGAAGGCTATAAATTGTGGTTATCACTTTGACCTTAATTCCTTCTTTTACGTAATTCACAATCGATTTTCTTCGCTAAACTTTAATTAGACGAGATAATCTCTTGCCACACAACCTTCTCATCAATTCCCCGGGTTTATGATGTTGTCCGAGTACGAGACTCCCATTATAACCATTTTATTAACAATCGCTTTCGATCTCGGATAATAAAAAAAAAATATTTGCCTGTTTGCCTGAATGGAAATAAGGCTTCGGTTCTGTTTTTATAAATTCTCTCCTAACACCACCACCACCACCACCACTACCACCACCACCACCACCACCACTACTACCACTACCACCAAGGCCTGATTTCTGTTTTATAACTGCTGTTATCGGATATAATTAATGCATAATCTGTCCGCACATTTTGCGCCCCCAGCAATTTACAAAGCTTTAGGGAACTATGTACATGAATATGGTGTGGGTGGGTTGATATTTCAGATAACGTTTCGTAAAGTTTTCTATGTTTTGTGTACAGAATAACCGCCCCTGTATATATGTAGTCTCCTGGCTTAAATAAGAGGAAGTTGGAAGGTGCTCATCGTTATCGATGAGTTTTTATGTCATGTGCTGCTATCTCTCCTCCAAACTTTGATATTATGAAAATTACTCTGGACATGCGATAGACTCTAGAATGACAGTTGATATAGAAAAAAGATATAATTTTTTTCACTAATCATCATTAGGTAGGTAAATAGAATCATGTCAGGGAAACGTTATATAGACACACTTACATAAATAATATTAATCACGGTTCAGAATGAGTAATTAAAATCACTTTATTGATCATGATTTTTCCAATTAATGGGTCGAGATAGAAACCGATAAGATGAATCTAGTTCACATCCGATTTGTCAAGGACAATACATATATAAAAAAAAAACAAATGGTTAAGTGGGTTAAGATAATTAAATTTTAATGTTTCAACCTTGAATTTAAGGTTTCCAAGTCTACTTCCTTGGGAATTTTTTTTTTTAGTTAACTTCAAACCTTTCAAAAACAAATCAAGTTTATTCTATATTTGATTTAATGGCAGCATCTATGCCAATTAGCAACCTGAAACAGTACAACATTTTTTCTAAACCCTATATGGAAGTTTTTTCATATCGTTGAAATGTTCCCCAATAACGGACGGCTACATTCAACGATTTTGCCTTGCTATAGTAATGGCAGATTCATGCTGTGGGAAGTCTCAAAGATATCCTAGAAGTTAGAGATTATTCTGTAGCAGCCCTGGGCCACTCTATTGACTTTTCCCTAGTAGCGTTCCTCACTTTCATATATTTTTGTGTGTCACTCCTTTTTCCCGCGACTTGCTTGAATTTGCTTTTTTATTCCTATTAACATGCTCCTTCCCTTGGACCTTAGTCAAATTATGCAATATCCATCGAGCATAAATCTTCTTGATGGTCAGATGTTCATGCGATTTTTTGATTTTATGTCCCGGAATAACTCGATTTTCTTGAAGGTACAGCAGCATGCTCTGTATATAGCTTCAATGATTTCTGGGATAGCGACAGTGGTAACCCAAGAAACAATTTTTTTTATATAGATGTAACCGTAAGGTTTCCATTACCAAATTATATAACTTGAGTTATATAGACTGGTACTCGAAACGTCTTTGTAACCACTATAAACCCCTTATAGATCTTAAATGGAGGATTATATAAAGGTTACCGTGACTTGATTTAGGTAACGTTATATAACTAAAAGTTTTATAAAATGAGTAACCAAAATATTCTGGTTACCTTAATATAACTTCTTATATAACCCTTATATAACCCAAGGTGCTCTCGATTATTTTATTTTGGTCATATGCAGTGGTTGCGGTAATGTTTCGGTTACCTTTATAAACTTTGTTTATAATGGTGATGGTAACGTTTCCACAACGCTTGGAATTCTCAGACTGATTACTTTCAGTGATTGAAATGTTAGGGAAATTATTTTTCGTTACCTTTATAAAACAATAATATGCAAATATTTACGAGACCTATCTTGACATAGAATTTCGATTTTTTTGTATTGTATTTTTATAATGTAAGGGTTTAATATTTTTACATTTTAGAAGTACAATTTTTCGGCATATGTGGTGAAAATCAGCTGCAATTGAACTTTTACTGTGAATATCATTATAGATACTTCCAAAAAATACAGACCGCTCCAAAAATAAGTAATATTTAATAATTTTAATTAAATATGACAAAATTTAAGATTTTTACTTATGCGACATTAATTCAGGGAGGGGGGGGGGGGGGTCCGCACGGTCCGCATTTTGAATTAAAGGCACCAAACAAAAATTGATTTTTTCCAAATTAATTCCTCAACGGTTGATCCTACGACAAAAATGTAAAAATATAAATTTGAAGAAGACTAAATTCCCTAAATTTTTTGTATAAACACTTTTTGTAAGCCTCATGTGTAGAGATACAGAGGCGGAAACGTGATCATTGTTCAAAAAAACATTTATACGTATAGTACCCCTTATATAGGGTGATGCATCTCAATCATTTCGGAATTACAGGGTGATTAAAAAATTTTTCTAGTCTTTCATAAAATACTCTGTATTTTAAAAAGTATAAGGTGTATGGTCACTTACAGAGCTCATTGTATACAGAACTTCATGGCCTTTCAAACGACTGCTCGACCAACCCCGTACTCCTCTCTTCTTAGGAGTTTTGGTGATCTAATACTAATTTAAAGGAAATTATTTTTAAAATCAATTTGTCGGAAAAATTATCGTCAAGTTTGTCAAGTTTGTATTATCGTATGAATAAAAAACGTGCAGTGATAAAAATTGTGTTGTTATAGAAGAAATGTATAATGAAGCGGAACGATACAAAAAAACCGGTGATACACTTCGGATTGTTAATGGCAATTAAGTTGATCGTGCTAAAACTGTGAATATGGTCTTGGGGTAGGTAAAAGGTATGCTACCTTAGAATATACAAAAAACAATATATGGTATACAGCTATAGAATCTGTAGGAAGTTGCAGGGTCATCCAACCGTCAAGAGGAGGTTTGAGCTTGCCTGGTTCTGAAGTTGATTTGCTTTGCTCATCAAATCTAGCTTCCACAAGGCACGTCACAGGAAATTCCGAGGAAGTTGTTCAGCCAGACTTAGAAAAGCGTATAGTTTCAAAATAAAATACAAAAATAAAATATAAAAAAAAAATTGCTAAAGGTTCCCAGTAGAAAAACACAACACCACAGTATGATGGCTTTAAAAATTCATATCTCCAAAATGGAGAGGAGCACCATCGCAATTTTTTCCACATAGAAACATAAGGCTTATGATTTCAAAAACTATTATTAAAAAAAAAATATTCGTTTGGTGTTGTTATAGGGAAGGGGGGTTTGTAGGGGGAAACAAAAAAATCTGGGTGAGCTATTTTTATATTCCATACAAACTCTGAAAATTTCATCCAAATCGGACATGGTCGGGTTCAAGACAGGTCCTTTTTGATTGTTTTCGTGTGGAATTTCCGCAATATGGTTTGTAGCCCCTCCCTACAGACATTCTATTTTGATTTTATTTTGAGAAAGACAAGTACATTAAATACACACTTAACCCTGTAAATAGTGGATTTACATTATTGTGAGCACCTTTGGACTTGATTCTAAACAAAAGGACTTCATGCTTGCGTCACACAATTGTAGTGGTTTCCATTAAGGGGTAACGCCACTGTAAACTTTTTGAAAAATCGATTTTGTTTTTATTGGCTTAAAAAATAGTTTAAATCCTCTAGAATAAGAAAAAAAGGTCCCGTGCCAGAAAAAAAAATTTTTTTCCTTTGAAAATGGAGGTCGCCACCAAGTGCGTCAAACTTGCTCCGAAACGACTACCTGAAGCCTGAAACACAATTGGAGCTTTTCAGCCAGCTTTATCTCCAGCTTTCTTCTAAAGCAGACTGAAAAAGCCGAATTGAACACAACTGACCTTTTTGACATTTGCAACTTTAACTTGTTGATCGGAAAACTTTTATTTGTTACCTTCATTTTTTTTATTTTTTCCAATAAAAAACTATTCTCAAAACTTTAAACGCGTTTTTCTCGAAACACAGTTTTTCAAAATGGCACGCAGCATAACTCGAACAATTTTCATATTTTCGACTTGAAATTTTGACCAAATGTGAACATTAACATTATCTAGAGAATGCCGTACGGGATTTTCAATAACTTTATTTGTTGATTTTTTTATTAACAAAAAACCTGCCGTTTTTTTCGTCAAAAATCAAACTTTTTTTTTCAAACGCGCGCCAAATCTACAAATCTACAATCTCTAGCTATAAGCCACTAGAATAATGGTTTTTTTTTTGTTTTGGTCTAGATTCAAATGTGCACCAGTGGTGCTGCGTGCCGCGGAGCCCTGCAAGCAAGACATGTTCCGGGAAGATGGCTGTAGAGCCGCCATTTTGTTTTTTTTTCGCTGTCAAAAAATTTATCAATAAAGTTCAATGTATGTCCGATAATACCCTTAAAAGGTTTTTTTTGCGAGAAAAAATTCATGAAAAAACCTTCCTTTTTTTTTAGCCGTTACAGTGGCGTTACCCCTTAACACGCACTGAAAAGTCACGTAAAAAAGGCATAACTAAAGATGCGTATTAAAAATTATACATACTAGACGATTTTTGTTTACTTCACTTATAGATATAGCCAAGCCAGAATTTATTGTCTCTATTTTTCGTATATCCATTCTATGTATGTAATTGTCTCATTGAAGAAGATACACTGCAGACGTGCTACTGAACACGCTTCCTACATTGAGTAATTAGCATTTCGCACAGATATTTACCACTGTGCACGCCATCTATTTTTCAATAACTCTACCCAAATTCTCAATTTCACTTTAAATTAAGTTTGATAAACGACATTTAAAAATTTATTGAAATGGGTGACGAAATTCTTAATTGCTATGGTGTTGCTTTCGGTGTATTTTAAATTCATCCTAAATGGCAGTCGTCCGGAATGCAACTATATTATTGAATAAATAGTATCTCCCGGATTTAATGGCAACAATAATAACTTTATTTTTGTTTTTACTTATAATTTTCTAGTGCGGTAAACAATTATTTAATATTGTTCTCTTCTGCTTTACGTGTACAATTGGACAGGGATGTAAAGGATTCACATTTTGACTCAACTCATCGCTCAACTCAATCACTGAGTCCGCTCAACAGTTGAGCGGTGGTTCATCGCTCGAAATTTGAGCGGACTCACTGGTTGAGCGGACTCAATCGTGAGCGGACTCATTGCTTGAATGGACTTGAGCGGACTCATCATTTGAGTTGAGCGGACTCAAATCATATTTTAAATAAGGAAGGAAGGAGGAAGAAGAAAAGTTGGCTAAGAAAATTAGCAAAAGCTAAATTAATAAAATATAATATAATGAATGACTTTTTTATAAGCTTTTCTTATTTTATTGAAATTTCAGTTTCAATTTTAATTAAATCAGATTCTCTTTATGTTATTTAAAATATGATTTGAGTCCGCTCAACTCAAATGATGAGTCCGCTCAGGCAGTGAGTCCGCTCAAGTCCATTCAAGCAATGAGTCCGCTCAAGACTGAGTCCGCTCACGATTGAGTCCGCTCACGATTGAGTCCGCTCAACCAGTGAGTCCGCGATGAACCACCGCTCAACTGTTGAGCGGACTCAATGATTGAGCGGATTCAAATCCTGAGTTGAGCGATGAGTTGATATGATAAATGAGTCCGCTCATTTACAACCCTGCAATTGGAAATACCCATAACCCATAAAAAGTATTTCATTGAACGCTACCGATGCGATGTATGTTTCAAGTCAGTTTTTATCGCAAATATTTTTGGTTCAATAAACGTGCAGTAGTCTACCATCACATCCAAGAGTTCTAATGTACGCTCGTATAGCGTTAAACGCTGACTAATTTACACGTTTTTGTTAAAAAAAAAAAATTTAATGAATAACTTTGTAACGTGAAAATGGTATGTACTTAAGTTGTGCATTGTTTGTAGGTTTATTCAACAACAATAATTTTCTGTGCATCCGGTTAAACTATTTAAAAAGTTTTTTTTTTCTTGTATTTTTAAAGCAATTTATTACAGGCTATATATGTACATACATACAGACATTATTATACTTGTTATTCAGTGAATGTTTCTCGAGAGTAATAACTATCCCATTGTTGACATTTTAATATTCTGGAACGTAACTAACAAAATCAATAACAGAACGTTTTGTTTATGCTTTCAACAGCAGGAACGAGAGTTAAATTTAATGCAAATGACAAAATTGTAGATATTTAGGTAGCTCATATTGATGTGCTATAAATGCAAAGCATGCTACCCGGAAAATTATTTTGAGATTTATCTATGTGTGTATGTTCATACCCGCAGTACAATTGCGCCATTTGCTTTGATTTTAATTAAGAATTTTGCTCCATTCAATTAATTCAACAACAAGAAACGGGTTTATTGTAGTATATATTTTTATCTATTTCGTTTAGTATTGGATAATAATTCTTATTCTTATTATTATTCTGTTGAGACTGACATCTTGGGCCCCAATGATGGGAGGCTGGAAAACCAAGCCTCTGAATTGACTCAGATAAGATAAATATGACAGTTGGTTGAACTTGAACTATTTTTGTATCTATAAAAGTGTAGGATGATGAAACCTTTGCCGTGTCAATTTTGTGTGGATTAGGGTAAGTCCGGGTGAGATGACCATACGGGTGAGATTGCCAAGGTCAATACTTGCACATTATGTCAGTAGCAGCCGCTTACTTTGTTTAAACAAGTGAGTTTTCTTGTCAAAATAGAAATTGTACGTTGCCACAAATTCGTAGTAATCAATAATTTCCACTGCAGTTTTTCTGTAAATTACGTTTAATTTGGTGTTTTACATTAGGTGAATTAAAAATAGATGGAAAATCATAAATAGCCACAAATTCATCGCTTTGCTATCCTTTTGATTGCTTATACTCTGGTGGCCATCTCTCCCATATAATTGGGAGAGATGGCCAAGATATTTGCGGTACAGATGAGCAACTTTTAATTATGTAATTTTTTCTTTTAGTAAAAAATGCCTACCCACTATAAGCGGTCAAGCAACATCAGGTAGGGGCTCATGGACTACAGAGGATTTAAGTAGTGCTATGCTGGCTGTCAGAAATGGCTCTTTGATTAATGCTGCAGGAAATTTGGAATCCCTAGAAAAACATTAGAAAGAAGACTTAAGTAAAATGATTCTTCTAAGGGACGTATAGGTCCTGAGTCTACTTTAGGAGAACAAAACGAATTAACCCTTGCAAATCATTTGAAAAGAATGCAAAGCTCCGCATTTCCTATGAGTATTGATGATGTGCGTAGAGTAGCATTTTTTTCGCAGAACAACTCAAAATACCAAACAGATTCAATAAGGAAAAGCAGAGAGCAGGATACGACTGGTTTAACTCATTTCTACGCCGACATCCAGATCTATCCCTCAGAAAAGCAGACGGTGTCTCTATTGCACGAAGTCAAGGAATGAAATGAGTAGAGGTTGAAAACTATTTCCAACTTCAGAAAACTTGAAGAAAATAATTTGGTGAACAAACCAGGCTGTATTTATAATACTGATGAGACTGGCCTACAACTGAACAATAAAACGGGTGTTGTAGTTGTTGAAAAAGGTTCCAAAAATGTATCCATGACAACGTGCCCAGAAAAAGGAGAAACAACATCGTGCATTAGCTGTTGCAATGTAGAAGGCACATTTCTCCCACCAGCTTGCATTTTCATGGGAAAATATAAAAAAGAAGAATACCAAGATGGTATGCCACCTGAATCCGTTATTTTTATGTCACAAAAGTCGGCTTATGTCAACACAACAATATTTATCGAATGGTTGAGAGATCATTTTATTCCTAGAAAGCCTGCGGGTAAGGTGCTGTTGATCTTGGATGGGCATGCATCGCACTCTTTGTAGCTCTGTGTTCAAATCTTTGAAGTCATATTTCTATAGTGCTAACGCTGGAAGAAAATTAACCCGACTTCAATTCGATCAAATGCTCACGCAAAGTTGAGGGAAATCATGCACGGTATTTAATGCTGTATCAGTATTTAAAGCAACTGAAATTTTCCCGTTTAACCCTGATGCGATTCCCGACCATGCGTTTTTAGTTTCGGATGCAATTGTGGAAAGCTCACAAACTTCAACACTAAGTAATCAGGCCTCAACCTTCTACTAGTGCTATGGTAGTTCAAAAATCAAATGTCCCTTCATCACTGATATTAGGATACGCAAAATTCATAAATAATGTTGGTTGTGGAGAAGTGTCAACACACTCAAGTACTTCTAAGGCAGATGCCAAGCCAGGAAATCTCGTAGAACAGATTTCTCCGATTTCTACACTCCCTGATAAAATTAAAAGGAGTTCAAAGAATTTTGGAATTGTTTTAACATCATCCGAGAACATTAACGAATTGCGAGAAAGGACCCTTAAAAAAAAAACAAAATGTTACCCAAGAAGCAAGTCCAAAAGGAAAAGCTACCAAAAAAATCATGCAAGAAAGCAAGGAAAGTCAGTTCGAGTTCGGAGTCGGAAATTGACGTGATTCTGGAAAGCGATGACAAAGAAAACGATTTTGATGAGAATGAATGTGTTGGTTGTCTGGAAAGTTATTTTGCCACGAAACGAAAAGAAGATTGGATAATTAATTGTTTTTTTTTTTTACCAGAATAAAATTCTTTTTTTATGTTGAAATAAAATTTTAAATACAAACAGAAGGAATTTGCGTAGTTTTATGCAGCCATTTGCTCATAATATATAATAAAAAAATGTATTCTAGAAAAAAAATTTAGTGGCCATCTCTCCCGCAGTCTCAAAATATGTACTGGCAATCTCAACCTGGCATTACGGAACTGATGGCCAATTTGCATCTATCTGTACAGCCTCGTCGGAAATCAAAAGATATCACATATTCAGGGTTACCATATTTTAGTTCGGTAACCAAATACTTTATACAAATTTTAATGCAGGTTTGAATTGTTTTGTTTTTCGCGTTCTGTAAATATATTCAATAATTTCCCAAGGTGGCCATCTTATCCGGACTTATCCTATTTGTAGACTTAACTAATTAAACATGTAAAGATGTTTGACTTTTTAGTTGAAAACATAAGTATGCTTCATGAACCGACGTCGCCACACTCAATTCAATGTTAAAGTTGACAAATACAACAATACAGTAAACTTTAGATTGATTGATAACAGTTAGAAAAAACAAAACTGACCACTGATGAATATATCCAAGAGAGTGCAAGCATAATGATCCATGGGAGACATTACTCGGGAAAGAAAAGTCTCAGAGGAACCAGAACCACAATACTCTGAACCAGTAACCAAAAGCGAACGGATTAAGGACTAATGTCCGACAGCGATGACCCAGTTTAGACGGGTCAATAACGAAGACTTGTCGGTAAGATGGTGGTTGGAGGCAAGCATGAAGCATCACCCTATCATCAGACGCAGCATACTGACCCGTCTAAGCTAGGTCGATGGAGAGCAACTTGGAACTGAAATAATAATTATATCTTGGAACTTTTCTTTTAATTTACCCCTGTTATAAACCGTTTCAATTTTCAAGCTATATTTTGTGTATAACAAAGTTGAGGTTTGGATTCCAACAAAAACTCGTCAAGTGAGTTGTTTTGTGTCCTGCACTATTTGAGTTTCTGTGACAGGCGATCATATAACAAGGAAAAACGACGAATTCTTCCTGATAGCTGAAACGAAAAACTCAATTTTTCTATTGGAGAGATTTTAAATTTTATAATGTTATTATATTTTTATTATTAAATTTTTTTTGCCGTACAACAGGTGGGGTAGTTGTGATTTTTATATATGTACTATGTTATTCGGTTCCAGGCCCCAATGAAAACTGCAAGTTTTCGACCTTGGGAGCAGTAGGCGTGCTTCGCCATCTCGGATTAAAGGTACAAACAAATTGTTTTCTTTTTCAAAATGATTTCTCAACGGTTGATCCTATGACAAAAATGGCTAATGCAAATTTGAAGAAGAGTAAATTCCCTACATTTTTTGTATAAACACTTTTTTTGTAAGTCTGATGTGTAACAAGTTACAGCGGCGGAAATGAGAACATTCTTCCCAAAAAATGGTCCAACTCCACGTTTTCCTCGTTTTAACAAATTATTTGTAGCCATTCATTACAAAATTATGATAATTTTGTAAATTCTAAGTCATCTCATTTTTAGACCACCACGAGGCCTAATCCAAAGACGTACTCCGTAATCTATGTAATATATGTTCCCGAGTATGTGTCTATTATTTTTTACTTTTTGATGGTCCGGGTCGGTTGATGTTAATGCTTTCATAATCGTCTTCGTTATCGTCTAAGCCATTTTCACTACTGAGAATCTGGGCTTCCATCCATGTCATTATCTCAGTGTTATCGTCTAACCCATTATCCGCACTGAGAATCTGGGGATCCATCCATGTCATTGCCTCATCTTCATCGTAGCTCTCGATGACGACCTCTGATGCATTCTTGCATGATTAACCAATGCAGAATCCGCATACAACAAAACACTTCAACCGATTTTTCCTACAGCCACACCCTCCACCACATCCCTTTTTCGCAATAGCATGAAATAACATTTTATAAGGTATCTGGGGCAGATTTCTCTGACATTGGTACTGGATTGAGCCCACTGGTACCAAGTTTCCAGCTCCAGTCGGATGGAGTTTTTTGCTCTTCACACCATTTTTTGACTTAGTGATAGGTAAACGCATGGTACCGTTGGTGGTAAAGAAGCTAGGCTAAATTAGCTTTTTATTGTCGATTTTGCGAAATTTTGATGACTTCTACCAAGGTTTTCTCTTCCATGTTGCCACCGCACAAAACAACTAGAAAGCGTGCTCCAGCAGGGTCTGAGATTTCTTCTGGTTTAACATTCTGATCTTTGAAGATGGCAATGTCGGCACTGAGTCCTTTGTTTTTTGGGGAAGCGAAAAAAATTTGTTTTTCCTTGGTTTAAAAGGAAGGGCGGGCTGATGTCGTGTCAAGGGCGCTAACCGCATGTAAAAATATAGCCAAAAATCGTTCTTGAAAAACTTGAATCGTCATTGTTTCATCGAAAAAAAACTTTCGCAGATATTTGCTTCTTCATTCAGCGAAGTCTGTCTGCGCTCTTTCGTAAACTACGACTGCATTTGAATCATTTGAATCGTAGTGTTTTCGTACATATTGAACGTACTTCTCATCACAAACAGCCCGAAAGAATCATCATTACGATGCCATATGTTAATAATGTTAATACTTAGCAAATTATAGTAAAAATAATGTCTGCTAATAATAACTACGAGTAATTCTGATTACAAAGTACGACAGATCAGAGAATGATGGCCGTTCATTGAATATTTACTGCCTGCTTTTCACATATCGGCGGATTTTCCAGAAATTCCAGATATTCCACACTTCCCAGAAAAGTTAGGTTAGCTCAGATTACTTGGATACGATGGTAATGTGGGAGGTTACAGTTGATACAGGTGAATGCTTTATACTATTGGTTCATTATATCATGAAGGATAATATTAATCTTTTGGTGTAAAAATGGCTGCTTATATTGAATTGAATGCCTTATTAAAACAATAAAGATTTACCATGATTTTTGGCTTTTTGATCTACCGATTGTATTTCTATTGAAGAAGAATATTGTACTATTCGTTTCACTTATTTTCACCATTTTAGTTTAGTTAGTTAGTTTAGTTAGCCTCCATACCGTTTTCGTTTCGGGTTCGAGTTGAGTTGTTCTGTTGTCCCTTACCGAACAAGAGGCCTCAGAGGTTTCAACCATGGACATAGACAGTGATATGGATAAGTTTTTCTTTTATTGAGTAATTCAAAGTCTCTTACTTTGTTATAGGGGAATTTCTGTAAGCTGGTCGGACACCCGTCATTTTTTTTTTTTTTTTTTTTTATACTTCAGTGACATCCCAAAAACAGAAGTGGAGCCTTATTAGTAGGGCTCGGAAGTTGATGAAGTTGCATCTTTTTTTTATGCGTCGCTAAGTGATGCTAATTATGATACAAACTTATTTTATGGTATTACTATTCTAAAAACATGTCTTTTATTTTTCATTTTCTATCATATTGTACAGTTTCTCATATCTGCTCATTTTTCCCAACTTTTAAGTCATTTTCCCATTATTTTAGATAATTTTTCTAATTTTTATATTATTTTTTCTAATGTAACTGTACTGAATATATGAGTATATCACATCCCTAATTTTACAAGTATATTTATTTTATATTTTAAAATAAAATTTCATAGGCTGGCAACACTTTTAATTTGTATCTCTATTTTATTTTAATTTCCTGGAAGAAGGAATTGATTGAAATTGCTGCTTGCATAGTTTTTTTAATGCTAGGAAAAATAAGACTTGTCGAATTCATTTTTTTCTGAAAATGGTAATGTAAATGCAAAGCGGTTTCCCGTCCATTAGTTTAGTACGGCAATTTGTTGAGAGCGTGAAACACTTCAAACTGTAATTTCTATATATATATCTGTATATTTGTATTTTAGTGCGCGTACCCAAAACTAAACTAAATTGCCAAAAATAAATCAGACAAAATCTAGCCATTTGAGAGAGCTTGTATCTGAATTTGGTGAGGAAATATTTACTATTGATGGCAGTATATTATTTTGCAAGACTTTTGAGATAAAATTTTCCGCAGATAAACGTTTCTGCATTCAACAACACATTGGCCGAGAGAAACAGAAGCGCGGCTTGGAGAATTTAAATGCGAAAACACAAACTTTGACAATATACCTCAAGCAAAATTTCGACATATTCAAAGAACCTATGCGAGGAATTACTGTCAGCTAATATTCCCTTAAATAAAATCAATCATCTAAAGTTTCGAGCCTTTCTGGTAAAATATACAAATAACGCGATTCCAGACGGGTCCACGCTAAGGAAAACGTTGCTATGATGAAATGATAAGCCAAATTAGGAACATTGCAAAAGAAAAAAATATTTAGATTTCTATCGGTGAAACAACGGATGTCGATGGCCGCTATGTAGCGAATGTTATCGTAGGGATAGTAGAACGTGACGAGTTTCTTTTGACATCAGAAATTTTGGAGAAAGCTAATTCGTCAACCATATGTAAGCTGTTCGACAAATCTCTTTTCATTCTCTGGCCAGATAGAGTTAAGCACAACAACGTCTTACTCTTTTTGACCGATGCTGCTTCGTATATGGTAAAATCAGCGAATAGTTTAAAAGAATTGTACTCTAAAATGGCACATTACTTGCTTAGCTTATGGTTTCCATCGAGCTGCCGAAAAAGTTTCACGAAATTACCCAGAAGGAGATAGACTCATTGCAAGTGTAAAGAAGATTTTTTTTTAAAAGCACCTGCTCGTACAGAACAATTTAAGTTGGAGGCTCCAGGTATACGCCTTCCACCACATCAAATACAAACGCGATGGGGAACGTGGTTAAAGGCTACTAAGTATTTCTCGGAATATTTTGACATTCTCAAAGATATAATTTCCAGTTTTGACTGTGGAAGATTCAGCGGCAATTAAAATTGCACAAGATATAATTTCACATAATAAAATAGAAACTGATCTTGTGCATATAAAATCGAATTTTTCATTTTTATCAAAAGCTATTATGTAATAAATTGGAAAGGATAGGCGGAAAGCTTATTGATTCCATTCGTCTAATATAAAAATCCCAGGATGAACTAATGATTAAAAACCGGGAGATGCTGCTGCAATTGTATATAGGAAACTTCCCAAAGTTTGAGATAAAAATTCCGGTTTTAAAACATTGTCCAAGATATCACAAGTGCTTACTGGAGAGATGAGATTACTGTATGGGATTTAAATAGTGATGCAGAGGATTTACAATTCTGATTCTATTTATTTCAAATACGCTCTAATTACTTCTGTTGACTTGGAAAGATCTTTTTCAATGTGCAAAAATGTGATGTCAGATAATAGACGTTCATTTTCATATGAACATCTTAAAAAAATGGCACTCGTAATTCATTGTAATACCTCAACATAAGTAGGTATATACTCAGCGAAACATTTTAATTATTTCCATATCCTGATCGTTTAAATCTTTACAGATTTACTTCGTTATTATTTTCTAGACGGGAATCCACTCTGTTTTCCTTTTTTTTATTTTTGTGTAAAAATTTAATTTTTCGTTTTTTTAATTTAAAAAAAATCTGTATGTATCTACATTACATAATGTCGAAATACAAAAGTATTTTTTAATTATATAAGTTGCATTTTTTTAATTTTTTTAAACACTTTTTTAATGCATTTTTTATGGTCATTTTTCTAAATTTTATAGTTATCAACTTCCGAGCCCTACTTATTAGATACCGACTGCAAAACTTTGTTAAGAGGTGTTTACGTGAAATTCTAAAAAAAAAATCAATGGATATACCGAATATCAAATAAGGAACTCTTGAGACGTTCGAACCAAGACAGTATAAACATAGAAATTGGAATTATACTTACCTCGTTCACATGAAGCGGACTGGACTGGACTGGAATAGTCCTAATTCGCATAGTACCAAGTGTTCACATGCGATGGACTGGATTAAATCGACAAAAGAGACCTCTTTCTATTGACAGTTCCTAATCTAAAGTCACCTCTAATTTGAAGTTATTTTTGTAGATATTGAAAAACGGATCATGGAAGAAGTATAATTTTACAATTTCTAAAATATTGTACGAAAGCACGAGGTGTTCGAAGCGGCGAAAAATGAAAGTATACCGAAAAATATCCAAACGTAAACCACTTCGATCCACTCATGTGTTCACATGTGATTAATTCCACTCCACTACCGAATGAACACCGGTGTAGGTAATTCCAGTCCGGATGGTGTTCACATGGCGAATTATCTCACTACGAAGTACGCTAATCCACTCTAGTCCGCTACACACACTTCAATATTCAAATGCCGTCTACTGCTAGGATCAAAATTTAGCGAATTGTCACTAAAGTTCGATTCAAACTAACCGGCACAACATGAACTGGCACGCAGACAGCAAAATATTTTTCTATGAAAACAAGTTAACTAATTCACATCAACCGGCATCGGCAAATACCGGCACGAAACGGAAACTTCATTGTCGGTCGTTATCGATGGCTTAAAACCAGACCGGTATTTGTTAGCTGCTGATCTAGCCGCGAAGTTATCGTGGGATCACTTTTCTATAGTTTTCTTGCGATATCTGCCTTAATTGAAAGTTTCCTTTCCATTTTATGTCGTTATTATGTACACGAAAAATGCCGGTGCCGGTCGATGCCTGTTTGTGCCAGTTCATCCTGTCCCGGTAAATGTGCATTGCATCAACCTTTATTCACTTTTCGCTTCCTTGAAAGTAACAACTTTGATGATTCTTATGATACCCTCGATTAATGCCCGTACATATGTAATTTTGTATGGTCACCCATCTTTGAAAGTTTGATTTTTGAAGTGGTTTTTCGCATATATTTCTAGAGCGTTTCGACGGACAGTAAAAATGATTATATCCAATTTCATAGGATTTCATATTCTAAAGAACTTTTCAGTACAATAAAAACGTCTAGGACTGATCGTTTTAACAGTATACGTAAAAAACCTAAAGTTTTATATGGCAATACCAAGAAGGGGTTGCTCGATTTAGTCCACTTTTGAACCTTTACTGACTATTACTATGAAAACACCGTACATAAAATTTCAGCTCTCTTACATCGACGCATTCTCAGACAGTGTTCAAATATATAGTGAAAAACGAAATTTTTGTATGGCAGCCCTACTAAGGAGTTGTTTGATTTGTTCCATTTTCGAACTTAAATTTGCATTATTTTTGAAAAATCTGTGTACAAAATTTCAGCTCTCCACGTTGACGCTTTGTCATGCACTGTCCAAAAATAGTAAAGAACTACATTTTTGTATGGCAACCCTTCGAAGGAGTTGCCCGATTTGTCTTATTTTCGAACTTAATTTTACTTTTTTTTTAAAGTCCGTGTACAAAATTTCAGCTTTCTACGTGAACGTGTTATCGAGTTATCGTAAGGATAGACGGACGGACAGACTGGGACATGCAAAAATCAAAATAACTTTTAATTTTATGCGGGTGCCCAATATATTTTGCTCTACCATAACTTTTTTTATGCGTTACAAACCGAATGACAAACTTAGTATACCCTATGATTTTATTTATGGCCGTTTTCACAGTCCAGGCTTAAGCCAGAGCTTAGCTATGTCACGGGTGTGGCTTAAGCCTAGAACTTAAGCCTACTCGGTAAGCTGAGGCTTAGTTAAGCCGGAGATGAAAATTTTTAAGTTGTCAGCACTGCTGTTATTGTGAATTTTTGTAAAGGAAAATTGCCATTGTGGATTAAAAACCAAGCGAAAGAAGAACTTTTTATTCACCAGTTTGTTGTGGTTTTTATCTGGAAGGATATCAAACCCAAAAACCCATGGTTGCAGAATGTTTCGACAACGTAAACCATCATAGCCGAATGTGTCTACAGTCGGAACCGAGAATAAAAATCAACGTCATCCTATTTCTCGCAATGTTGCGGGTACCTTAATCTTAAAATTTTTTCACGGGTCACACTTTATGCGATATTATATTATACATTTCCTTGTTGCTTATATTCTCTGCATCAGATAAATAACTCATTATACCCTAGATGAAATCTTAAGGGGTATACTAAGTTTGTCATTCCGTTTGTAACACCTCGAAATAATGATGGTAGAGCAAAATGGATTGGACACCCACGCATAATATTAAAAGTTATTTTGATAACTCGAGAACGCGTACACTTAGAGAGCTGAAATTTTGTACACGGACTTTAAAAAAAAAGTAAAATTAAGTTTGAAAATGAGACAAATCGGGCAACTCCTTCGTGGGGTTGCCATACAAAAATTTCGTTTTCCGTTATATATTTGAACACTGCCTGAGAACGAGTCGCCGTAGAGAGCTGAAATTTGGCACGTGGTGTTTTCATTGTACTAGCAAATAAAATTTCAAAAATGTACTAAATCAGGCAACCCATTCTTGGTGTTGCCATATAAAAAATTAGGTTTTTTATGTATACTGTGAAAACGATCAGTCCAAAACATTTTTATTGTACTAAAAACTTCTTCAGAATATGAAATCCTATAAAATTGATTATAATCATTTTTTCTGTCCGACAAACCGTTCTAGAAATATATGCGAAAAACCACTGCAAAAATTAAAATTGCTCAAATGGGTACCCATACGAAATTTCATACGGGCATTCATCTAGGGTATCATAAGAATTGGTCTTAGACCAATTCTAGCTTTTTCACTTGTTTTTGTCTTAAACTGTTTCGTTTCTTCCTAAAACGTTAAATGGAATGCTGACACTAGCTGCCACACAGTACTCAAAACTGCTAACTAGATAACTATTTTTCGCTTGGAAAATTTCAATTTAGTTTTAAAGTATACCTTTAATAACAGAAATTATAATATTTAGGCAAAATATATATTTAGCAATAATCTCCTATGTGAAACACAGGCTTAAGCCTTCGAGATGACGGGCTTAAGTTAAGCTTGTCTTAAGCCAGTTATCTCACTTAAGCCTTGACTCTGAAACCGAAATATTTATTAAGCCTTGGCCTAAGCCATCGCTGTGGCTTAAGCCTTGACTGTGAAACCGGCCATTGGGGTATAAAAAAGATACTCAAGGTCACTTGCAATATTCACGCACTTTATTATTATTACGCGTGTGGGGTCGGAGAGCCGGCCTTGAAGCACTGCGATTTAACAGATTTTTTGTGCTATGCTCCTGCCGTAATACATTAATCCACGTTTACCATATTTAGAAAACTTATTATCTCGTTAATTTTCTGGACGTCTGATGGGGTTACAAAAACCCTTGCCTATGCATTGGAGTCTTTGGCGAGCAAACTCTGCGATTTCGCAGAATACGTGCTCTGCAGATTCTACTTCTTCGTTACAGAATCCGCAATTGTTCGTCTGGGGTCTTGCCCATTTTCTTAAGCCTGTAACCCGAGTGGACAATGACCATTATAATCATTATGCCAGTAAATATGGGAATATAAAAATTATTCTAAAAAATATTTGAATAAATATCCGACAGTTCACTGTATGCATAATGTTCTCGGACATCCGTCTATTTTATATGTATATATGAGATCAGCCGTTCACATTCATAAACTTATAATGAATGCATAATTCATCGGAGAAAGAAAATAGATACTGCCTCCCGTCACGGTTTGTAAATGTTTTCCAACGTAAATTGAATTTGGCAAATGAAATAAATTGGAAGAAATTCGAAGCCAAATAGTCGTCGTCTTCAATCTGGACCGGACGAAAACTCATATGTATGAGTTAAGAAAAAAGGTTTTTTTTTCTTTTTCATTTTTCTAAAAAAAAAATCAAAATGATTTTGACCCATTTCCGTAAGAATTTTGGCAAATCGCCTCTCGATGCGGATATAAATATTTTTTCAAATGGAAAAACAATTCTTCGATTTAACTAAAATCCACAAGAAATTTTCATTCTGGCAAAATCTCAAAAATCTGATCCTGATTCCTAACTTAACCGAAAAACTTAAGTTTAAGCAATCAGTAATGAGAGTGAAATATTATACACCTTCCACTTTTATAGAGACAACGGAAAAGCTGTAATTATATTATCTTAAGAAATTAGAAAACCTTAAATAGAAAAGTCAACAAAAGATGACGATTGTCCGGTATACATGTGGACATATGATTAGGGCTTAGAACAAACATCACGAAATGTCGAAGGCGATTATTTGCCCTTCTAATCCAACCATGGTATGATGGCGGCTTTTGTATTCCTTTTTGTTTGATAGAAAGGGCAGAAAGGGGTCGATACATGTATGTACATATGTGTGCATACATAATACTATGCATATGTACGTATGTCTCATATGTACAACCCTTAGTTTATGTGCGCCTTTAATTAATTAAATAAGCCCAGCCAGAGTCATTCGAATGTTAATCGAAACGATCGACCAATAAGAAAACGACACCTTCATGCCTTCGTCATTAAGAATTAATGGCTCCAGCCTGTCTGATCACTTTACCAGAACATCAGCAGGTTTCTGAGTCAGACGAGACCCAGGGTGGTCAGTCACAACGAGAGACTTAATTGCTGGACGACTGACTTAACTGGTTGCTGTTGTTGTTGTTGTTATTTGTTATTAGTGTAGTGCTGCCAAAGCGTAGCTTCGTTCGAACTACATAGTCAACTGCTAATTTATGGATGATGTTTTTTTTTTTTTTAATTTGTGCACACACACATTTCGTTTTCCGATCGAAGTGATAATTTTCGAGATAATTTATATTTTATTGCGGCGCTATTAGTGAAACGAAACGAATCGAATCGATTATGCAAGTTGGTAGAATAAATGATTTCGGATTGAGTAATGAATATACACACACGGCCGCAGCATTTAAGACTGGTTTTTAGTAAGTTGAAAAGGAAAGTGCATCGAATCGCACGTATGTATATCTGATTTTCATTAAATTTTGCATAACGGTAGTAGGTAGATTATTATATAACAAGGAAAGATTTATTATTAGCTCGTGCAGCGGAAACTGAGCCTGATTAATGATGAGAAATGCAGAAGCAATTTTATAGACATTTTTTTTTAATTTTCCTTTGCGTATAGGTAAGGTATAATTACTACACGCAACAACCTCGACCTCAGTATAACTTTAAGAATTTCAAACTTGTGAATTCTGCTAATTTGTGCAAATCAATCACAATACGAACTTTGACAATTTCTAATTGACATTTGCTAATTGGGCTGATGGTTGGCTTGAAAATTTAAGTTATTTTGCAATAAATTACTACAGCAGGAATAACGTTTGATGGGGATATATACAGGGTGTCCCGTAAGTCGTCGTCAAGCCAGAACCGGGTGATGGACCCAATCGTAACAGTTACCAGAAAAATATACAAAAAAATCTAAGTCATGTATTTTTCAAATTATAGGTATTTCTTTTGTTTTCGAGAAAATGTACACCTTGTGATGGTTTTTTAGCTCCTGTTGCTACAAATCTTTACTTTTTTCAATTTTATTTTTCTTATGTAATCCCGAATAGTGCTTATGTAACCTGTTGCTTCAAGTTCTAAGCCAACTGCTCCAGCTTGGAAGAAAATGTCACATTTTGCGGAACCAAGAATAGAAAATTAATATTTCGCCGAACTTTAACTAACTGTACTGAAAAAAAATGTACTACGCCAGTCTAACAAGTAACTTTAAAAGTTGACGCATTTAGTAAGGATTCTAAAATGGTACAACACTTGCTACATTATTTCTTAGATTACGGAAAAAAAAAGTTTTTCTTCAAGAAACCCAGTTTCGAAAAATTTCTTTTCACCTACTAAAAATGATTTTAGTGTACCCATAGCTTGCCGTAAGACCGTAACTTTGAGATCTAGTTTGAGTGTGAAGGAGAGTCATTACATGAAGTGTGAGTGAGACATATAGTGACACTTTCAAGTTATAGATCCTAACTTTTTGTTAAATTTAGGACAAATTTTCCTAAGTTTAAAATTAAACACCAATTTTTTGGATGCTAAGATTTATTATTTACAAAAGATGTTCAAACTGCCTTACTTCAGCTGCAATACCAAGTTCGAGATCTTCTTAAGAAGGATCGGGTTATCAGACGGGCAAATCTTCTATTGTTGACAAATTCAACTGCGTCCGTATTTCTGGAGCTCTTGTTTTTGTAAAATTCGGTGAGCTATACTTTTAGGCACTCCTGTGCTTTCCTGGATTGCACGTACCGAAGTACTTGGGTCTACGTCCTCGTAAGGTAAGAAACTCATCCTTCACTATGTACTTGGTTTGGAAGTCGGCCCTCTGTACAGATTAGACGATGCACATTTGTAAAAACTCAATGATTTGACGAGCTAGCGTCACTATCTTGCTCACTCACATTTCATACAATGACTCTCCGTCTCACTCAAACTAGAATCTTAAAGTTACGTTCTTACGGCAAGCTTTGGGTACACTAGAATCATTTTTAATAGGTAAAAAGAAATTTTCGAAACTGGGTTTCTTGAAGAAAAACTTTTTTTCCGTAATCTAAGAAATACCGTAGCAAGTGTAATACCATTTTAGAATCCTTATTAAATGCGTCAACTTTTAAAGTTACATGCCAGACTGGCGTAGTACATTTTTTTTCTCAGTACAGGCAGTTAAAATTCAACGAATTATTAATTTTATATTGTTGGTTCGGCAAAATGTGACATTTTCTTCCAAGCTGGAGCAGTTGGCTTAGAACTTAAAGCAATAGGTTACATAAGCACTATTCGGGATTACATAAGAAAAATAAAATTGAAAAAAAAAGTAAAGATTTGTAGCAACAGGAGCTAAAAAACCATCACAAGGTATACATTTTCTCGAAAACAAAAGGAATGTCTATAATTTGAAAAATACATGACTTAGATTTTTTTGTATTTTTCTGGTAACTGTTACGATTTGGTGTATCACCCGGCTCCGGCTTGACGTCGACTTACGGGACACCCTGTATATGTATATATTTTTTTTCAATTTTTGTTAACTAATGCAAATATCATGCACTACTTTCACAGTAAACAATGCAGGCATCAAATGAAAAAAAAAATTTTTTTGCCTGTCAAAGCTTGCAAAGTTATAACAGAGTAGAAAATAAATCTAATCTAGTTCAACCTCATTCTGGTGGCCGGCTTCATCAACTTTTCTATTACAGCTACATGGACTGATAAGATTCCGGAATGGAAAAGTGAAAACATTGAAATTGTAGCGAAAATTCATTTTATTTTTCAACATAGGTAGTTCCCTTGTAAAGCAATATAAACTTATTCCAGCAGTATTCCAACAATTTAATAGCTTTTCGATAATGCTCGGAGCTTAAAACCCTCAAAATAAGCGTTTGTTGTAGCTATCATCATTCGCGAATAAAATCCCTGTCCCTGTAGTCATCATTTCAAATTATGAAAAAAAAAACTAATCGCCTGGAGCTAGATCTGGAGAATAGGGTGGATGGGGAACAATTCGTGCCGTAATTCATCCAATTTTGTCATTGCCTTTATTGGTGTGTCTGGTAGTGTATTGTCCTGGTGAAAGGGCACTTTGTTTCTCGCTAAGTGACGCCTGCCTATTTTTCTTGATTTCGTTGTTCAGCTGGTCCAATAATGACTCATAGTATTCGCCTGTTATTGTTCTTTCTTTTTCGAGATAATCAATGAAAATGATGACATATGCATCCTAAAAAAAGTCTAGCAAGGATCTTTTCAGCCGATTTTTGCGTGTTTGCTCGTATTGGGTTGGGCTCTACCTACTCAACTGATTGCCTATTGGATTCTGGTGTATATAGTAGTGGATCCATGTTTCGTCCATCATTATGAATCAACGCAAAAATTCCTTAGAGCTACGCTTAAGCATCGCCTCTCGGAATCATTAACACGATGTTGTTTTTGGTTGATTGTGAGCATGCCTGGCACTCACCGCGAACACCGCTCTTTTTATTTGCAAATGTTTATGCAAAATATTGCTGCCCATTGATATGCCCATGACAACAGCTATTTCAGTTAGTTTCACTTTGCGGTAATCCAAAACCATACTTTGGATTTTATTTTATGTTTTCTGAAGTAGTTACCTCAATCGGACGTCCCGATCGTCCAGCATCTTCAGTGCTCGTACGACTACGCTTACATTCATTGTACCAATCGTATACGGTTGTTTTCGATGGAGAAGATTTCCCCAAAGCTTTATTTAAGTCATCAATGATTTCTTGAGGTTTTAAGCCTTTCACTGATATTTTCTCATTTTTTACGCAAAGTAAAAACGTTAAAGCAACGTCACTCAACCGTAACAGTAACTAACGTGGTATTAATCGAAATGTAATGACAGCTAATTGGAATAAATTTGGCAACCATGTGATTAAACTATTGTATATGGTGCCATCTAGTATCCGATTCCGGAAATTTATTAGCCCATATGGTAGATAACCTCTTCTCATGTATTTTATAGAATTGTCAAAGTTGTGTCTGAGGTCGAAAGAGATATTAATAACTTTTGAAGGGAAACAGATAACGACGCAATTCTTTCCATATTTTAAAGTACAATTAACGGGTCATATTTGAGACGGAATTGTGTAATAATTTCACGAGGATCAGGGATAAATCTGTATAATTTTTTTTTTCGAAGAATACACATTTAAGGCACGATAACTGAAGCATTTGACAATAAATCGTAACATGTTGGATATTTTTTATAAATGATGAAAATTTCTCTTTAGAACCTGTGTTCAAGTTAGATCCTGCGATATCCATGAAATGATTTATGAGCATTTAAGTGATTACATTTTCTTCGATAAGACGAGCAATTTTCAAATGTAACAAGTAAAAAAGCTAGAATTGGTCTCAGACCAATTCTTATGATACCCCAGATGAATGGCCGTCTTAAATTTCGTATGGTCACCGATCTAAGCAAGTTTGATTTTTGAAGTGGATTTTCGCATATATTTCTAGAACGGTTCGTCGGACAGAAAAAATAATTATAACCAATTTTATAGGATTTCGTATTCTGCAAAAGTTTTTAGTACAATAAAAATATCTTAGACTGACCGTTTTCAAAGTATACGTAAAAAACCTAAATTTTTATATGGCAACACCAAGAAGGAGTTGCCCGATATAGTCCATTTTTGAAATTTTATTTGCTAATATTGTAAAAACGTCATGTACGAAATTTCAGCTATCTATGTCGAAGCGTTCTCAGGCAGTGTCCAAATATATAGCGGAAAACCAAATTTTTATATGGCAACCCCACGAAGGAGTTACCAGATTTGTCTCATTTTCGAACTTAATTTTACTTTTTTTTTTAAGTCCGTGTACAAAATTTCAGCTCTCTTAAGTATACGCGTTCTCGAGTTATCGTGCGCACGGACGGACGGACGGACGGACGGACATGCAATAACTTTTAATATTATGCATGGGTGTCCAATCCATTTTGCTCTACCATCATTATTTCGAGGTGTTACAAACGGAATGGCAAACTTAGTATACCCCTATAGATTTCATCTAGGGTATAAAAAGGAAGGAATGATCTTAGGGAGGAGGTCTAAGCAAAAGAAGTGTGATCGGGACATTCAAAGGAATTCATTGGCATACTCCATCCTCAAGGTATATAGAAAGACAAGGTATTCCCGACTCGAACACCGTTCCGCCATTATTGTTAAATTTTTTCTTCCTTTTTGTCTTCATTCACTGAAGTACGTCACAGGGCATCAGCTGTAATGTGTCAACATTTGTTTGCGCTTGTACTACCGTGGTTTTGATAGTCTGTTTTGGTTATATATGCCCTTTAGAAACTATTTACTTACTTAAATCAGAATCAACAACATAGACGCAGATAGTGTCTGATTATAATTTGTACAATTGTTGTTTTATTTTATTCACATATGTAGTTCCAATTCTTACAATGTTTAAGAGTTGGATAATTTCTGCGAGGAATTCATTTTCAAGGAATTCCATTGCAATTAGTAGCATTCTACCTTTTCCAACTGTTGAGTCAGTGTAGCCACAGCGATGAATTATGTAAAGGATATTCAATAATGTATAATAAAAAAATCAATCATACCTAACAATAGTTTTTATGTTATTTTATTTTATTTACACATGTATCTATGTACGAAAAATGTACAATCAACAAAAACTTATAAAGTCACTCCCTTAATCTAACCCTTAACACCTTTTACACCAGAAACCATCCTAGCTGAAGTAATTTGCTCATCACATGGTTCGCATCCACAAGAAGATGGCACTTGTACCTGAAAACAATATTAAAATGAATTTGTAAAAAAAAAAATATCACAGCATATTCTTACCGATTTGTAAACTTTGTAACCATCAGCGCATATCAAAGGAATTTTCATCTCTTGGAAGTCTCGAATTGAGCAACATTCACAGATTTTGTCTTGTCCATATGACACTAAAAAGCACATAAGAAAGAAATCCAGTTAATATTTTCTAAAAAAAAACTATTATCATTTATTTTCAATTTTCTTACATCTATTATTTTTCGAGCCTGACGGACAAGATCCATGACATTCGGTAAAGCCTCTGATTGGTTCCTTATTGATACACAATCCATGCATTGGTTGATAAACTTGCACTAAATCTTTTGTTTCAGATTCAGACAGCGATTCAGGAAGACAATTCACTAAAATTAAGAGAAAATTTCAAAAATCAAATTTTCACTAATTTTCTTAGATTTTTACATAGAGACTGGAACAGGCTTGCATAGTGTGCAGCATCCTTTTATGTACTGGTATTTTTCTGGACAATCGCTAATATCAGGACATATTTCCTCATAAGTCGTAATAGAAAGTTGATTTCCCTTTAAACAAAAAAAAATATTGAAAATTGTATTCTGAATAAATAAAAATTAATGGAAACTTACTCTATCAGCACAAGTGAATTTGGTGCAATTATCCTCACTAAACCTTTCATCTCCAGGCCATCTCTGCCAAAATACACATAACTTCGTCGTATTTTCCGCAACATTTTCCCAGATCCACAATATACTTGAATCCTTTTTCACAACTAATATCACACATTTCTTCCTGTTCAAGCTCGATAAGGACACCTATATATGTATATACAAATAACAACAATAATTATTACGGTTTCACTTTGTGCGATAAACAAAATCGAAGGTAATTGAGGTAATAAATAATAATAAAGCAGTCCAACGCAAATAATGTTCGAAAAATTTTTCTTCAATTTCACCAAATTCTTTCATATTTACAACAATTTGTATAATTGAAATTCGAAATTAATTTCAGAGCGCTTTTAAATTTCTGACCGATAGCACTCGATATTTAAAATACACTAGAATCTTTAGAAATCTTTTAATTACATAAAAGAAATAATTTTTTAGAAGAACTATAACAGAGAATACTCTGTACTGTCACTGTCAGATTTCCTTTTCCTTTTTTACTCATTCACTGAGGTACATCACAGACTATCAGCTGTTATGTGTCAAAATTTTAATGGGCATACCTTCTTTCTATATACCTTGCTTCATCCTAATGATTTACTGAGCACACTAACTATACAGGGTTGTCAGTCTTGGGTGTTACATCCGGGGAAACTATGGATAGGTCATGCCTAGACAAACAAAATATTGTATGGGTGTGATAGAGGAAAATGCTAATGGTTTTCGAGGTAACGGGACTTAAAGCTATTTAGGTATATTTTTATAGATCACCCTGTAACTTCTGAACACCCTTTGAAAATGAAATTGAAATTTGTTAGGTAGATAATCGTTGAGCCTTTTCAATCATCTTTAAATGTTTGCTCTCCTCTCCGTTTTGAAGTTATGGCTGAACAAAGTTTTTTTTATCAAAAAACACGTCATAAGCATCAATTTTTCATACTTCAATATGATTTAAGAAGCCCTCGCTTCAAAATAATCTAACACACTTTGTACCCAAAATATAACTCATCCTGCGTTTTTTGCACTTTTTGTTGAGCATATCAAGCGAAAGAGCTCAATAAATATCAGAAAGTAGGAAGTTTTCTTTGGGAATGAGCTTTTTAAGCCATTGTGTCAATGGATATGTTCAGGGATAGGGTAAAGAATGACATTTTGGATACAAAGTGTGATAGGTCATTTTAAAACGAAGCTTTTGGACTTAAATCTAAGTCCAGTATGAAAAATTAGTGTTGATGACGTGGTTTTTAATAAAAATAGTAGTTAAATAAAAATAAAAAACGAAGATAAAATTCCGAAATGTTAACTTTGTTGAGCCTTCAAAACTCCATATTCTCCTTTCTACAATTTCCTCAAAACCCATTAACCGTTCAAATAAAAAAAAAATTGAAAATTGAAATCAATTTTTCAGAAAAGGACAAATTTTTGAAATTCACCTACGAAGCAAAATTTGCCACTTTTTTCAAATTTCCATATACCTTATCTCCGTCATAAATTAATAAAAATAAAAATAGTTTAGCAAAGTATTATTTACGATATAACCAACCTTCCTGTGAAATTTCATTTAAATAGGAGATGATCCATTCAGAACATTGATCGAGGGGTTGTGGAATGATGACCCGCTAAGAGGTTCGCAAAAGAAAATAATACATTTATATATTTTTTTAATACTAGATATTATTAACATATTCTCTATATATACATATTTTGAAAATTTGATTGAAATCCGATATGGTCGGGTTCTAAGGCGTTCGGTTTCGTGTGGAATTGCTGAATGTGAGTATATCAATCATTTCATTTCTGAACAAAATTGAGAGTAAATAGAAATTTGGTAGCATCCGGCTTTTAATATTTAACTATTGAGGGACCAATCATCATATGCACATATATTTGGTCTATACCCTAATGACTTAATTTTTTATTTAAATGGAATCAGATGTGCCTCAAGAATCCATTTGCAATATTTCGGCTCAATTTCAAATGGAGACATTTTCGCCCCATTCAGTGAAATTGCAGTAAAAAAAAGTACTACCTCCCGCCATTAAAATGAACTGAATTTATTGGAAAGTGAAAAGATTTTTCACTAAAGTCAGCAGTGATCTAGCTATCATCTGATCATGAAATCTCTTTCTAAGGTTTCTTCTCTTTAAGAAGAAAAAAAAAACAATTTTTTTGTCTAAATGCTTTGCAACTTAAAGCAAATACTCGCAAATTTTCTTGATAATTGATTTAATTTAATTATTGAACTCTTCCATGATCTTGCCATTGAGCAGTGTCGGATGAGAATGCTGAAATTGTCAATAATTACACTGAGAAAAAAAGTCACATAAACAACTGGAACAAAAGTAAAAAGAAATCCCTACGGTTATCATCCAAAAACACCATCTGCTTATAGCAAAATGGATTTCCATCTAAAACTTTTGTGAAGCAATTCAAGTTGATATCTAATATTGAAATTTATATGATATTTTAATTGGACGTACGTCGTCTTATTTCAAGATGATCACATATTTTAATAAACAGGAAATCTCCTTGGAATAATAAGGAAATCATGTTAAAATAATAAGAAGTCATAACTCACCTTTTAATATAGTTTAATATTATTTTCTTTTGAAATATTCTTTTCTACATTTACAAGGCCATTTGATCGTGGAAGGTATGGACTTGAAGATATTAATTCTATGTTCCAGTCTCTAGCAAAAGTTTTGAAATCTCCTGAATTAAACGGTGGCCCGTTATCCGACATTAACATACGAGGAATTCCATGTCGAGCGAATATTGATTTGAGAAGGGTAATAACTGATTGACTGTTATAACCAGAATTCGCAAGGGCAATTTCCACGTATTTGGAATAATAATCAACCACTATAAGGTAAGTTTGTTTGTTTACTGTGAAGAAGTCCGTGCCGACTTTATCCCACGGAAGGTATTTAACTTCATGTGGCATTAAGGGCTCTTTTCTGTTATTAGCTCTATGGCGTATACATATTTCACATTGGCTTACACAGTTCTTAATATAATTATATATATATTAGGCCAATAAACAACACCTCTGGCTAAGCTTTGACAACGTTCAACTCCCAAATGACTCTCATGAATTAGCTCTAAAATCTCTCGTCGTAGAGCTTTTGGAATTATAAGCTCACGGCCTTTGAAGACTAGATCATCTATGACATGAATTTCATCTTTGATTGTGAAGTATGGCATTATTAATGGATGCGCACCTGTTTTCTTTTCTGACCATCCTTGAAGGTAATAATTTTTTAGCAGAGTCAAGGTTTCATCCTCTTTGCTCATCCTTTTAATTTGATCAAGACGGTTATTTGAAACAGATAAATTTGAAATTAAAAGATTTATTTGTAAGCTAAGATCTTTGTCAAATTCTGTAAGGGCATAGTCTTTTAATGGATATCTTGACAGAGTATCTGCAATGAATAAATATTTTCCGGGCTTGTATGTTACATTTAAATCATATGCTTGAAGTCTAAGCATAAGCCTCTGTAGGCGGGGAGGCACTTTGTATAATGGCTTTGTAAAAATTTGCCACCAAGGGTCGGTGATCGGTTTCAACATTAACTTTTTGGCCATAAAGATATTGGTGAAATTTGACGCAACCACACTTTGACTATTTGACTTATGACTTTATTGGCAGACCAACTACTGACTAGACCACTGTATCAAGACTGAGGCTTATGACTATATCTACTTTATACACACTGACACTTAGTGACTATATCTGAGCATTGTACATGTGGTAAGGTATTGCCAAATGTAAATTTCCTTAAAGAGACTTCTTATTAAATTTTAAATGTACTTCTTATTAATTTCGTAATTTCTATGTGAAATCTCGATATTTTGGATTAATAAGTGAATCCTTTTAATAATATGTGGAATATTTTTCTCAGTGTAGGAATAAAATACAAAAATATGTCTATTTTCACATGGAATATGTACTTCCAGATTTGGGATCGTATATACCACCAAACATGGAGTTGCAATTTTTTTTGCCACATGCGACTTTATCAGGATTATCGGTAGTGGCGCACATACAGCATTTTAAATCAAAAATATGATTCTATTTTTTTTTTTGCACTTTCAGTATTTTCATCCGACACTCCTTAATTTTTTTCCGCACAGTCTGTCACACCTTCATTTCCTTGAAATTACTGAATTTCAAATTAAGTCATTATAGAGACAATCTGCGCCCTGGGGTATTGATCTGTTGATTTGATTCCTCCACAATCTTATTTTAATATCTCCTTTCACCGGCACGCAGTGGCATAATAATTGCACAATTTAAATGCATTTTCACGGAACATTTGCGCGTGCATAATATCTAAGTGACTTCTTCTTAGATCAATCGATGCCAAATGATTCGAATCAATAAAAAAAAAAACATGTTGTTGTCAATTTCCGCTTTATAATGTCCAAAGCTAATTGCCGATTTGTATATAACTGATTAAAATAAATTACCTCACATTTTATAAATTAACTGAAAGCTAATTACTGGATCATGATGATTTATTAATAAGCATATATAGGAATTTATTTTGTCAGTAGTCATTTGTGGTTAATTAAATACATACACACTGTCACTAGGCAGTTTACCTACAAAAAGTTCAATGTGAAGGCGTAGAAAGTATTTTTTATCAACAAAATTTATTAATTGCGGACAGTTTTCATGTTAAGTGTTTCAATTTGTTTTATTAATTAGAAGAACAAAAAAAGTTGTTTACATTCATTCTCATGATTGGGTAAAAATTGGATGCGTGCGTATTAATGTTTATAAATTAATGTACATGGCTGCGGTATGTATAAGAATTTATTATGTTGAGGTTAGACACTAATTAACCCGATTAGAGAAATTCAATTATATTATTGATCTGACGTTCTGAATTAGTGATTGTACTTACTGACTGTACCTGCTGTACTTTATATAACAAATTTTTACAGCTGAAAATCTATACATTGGGGGACCCCCGCAAAAAAATGTCACAAGTCAAAAATAAGAAATATTCCAGGAAAGGGGAATAAGAAAAAGAAACTTTCGGGAATGTATTTTTTTCGAATTACTTCCAAAGAGTCAACTTTCTCTTTCTTATTTATGGATAATGTATTTTTAAACTGGACGACACTCTGGTGTATTGGTTTTTCTCGTTTGGACATTAATTTCTTCAAATTGTGATTCTTTGTATGTGAGTTAAAAAAGAATGGTTTTAACATTTCAATTCTGAGCACTTTCACTTCAGTCACTTTATGAAGTTTCTATTGATGGCTTCAATATGATTTATACCAATCTGGCAACATTGATGTTTTTACAAATGAACTGTCTGATGATTTGTATGACATTATTATGTTCCAGTACCGACGTGTGTTGTGCAAAGGCTAAAATGTGGCTATGGGACTAATAGGCAAATTAGCGATTATATAGTCACATTTTCAACTGAGATAAACAAGCGATATAAACTTGTAACTAATAGGATTAATTTCATGATTGATTAGTTTCTTAAAATAAATAAATAAATTACACCACACTTATTAACCAACAAGAATGTGAACGGGAAGGTTGATGTGATTGTGACCGGCTGATTGAATTGTTATCACTGCTACAAATATCGATCATTCACAATAAATTGCTTCGATCACTTGTTTATTGTTCTCTGGTGTGGTATCCGTCGTAAAGAAATATTGCTTGCCACGACACTATACTTTCGTGGTAAACTGGATATCGTAGATGTACCTCAGAGAAAAATGTGGCATAACATTCATAATGTTAGCGGCCTATGAGAGCGATCCACCCAAGGAAATGAACATCATAAAATCCTCAATGCATTTTTTTTTGGCACGAATTCAGTGTCGGTTTCTCAGACATTTGATTTCAGCGCGAATTTTTGCTGGCTATGTGTGCAATTAAATCGGATGCAACAGGCCGCCCAGTGTAATTTCATCCTCGTGTTATTAAAGTGATTGCAACGGAGTTAATCAAAGTCGCTTAAATGTATTTGGATATGTTTTTATAGACCACCCTGTAAATGCTGAACGTTATACCTTATGATGATGATTTAAAATTTAGTTAGTTAGATAATCGTTGGGCCTTTCCAATGGTCTATAAATTTTTCCCCTTCTCTCTGTTATGAAGTTACTTTTACTTGTTTTTTTTAACTATTATTTTTATCAAAAAACATGTCATCACTGCTAATTTTTCATATTGGATTTAACAAGCCCAAAAGCTTTGCTTTAAAATGACCTATCGCACTCTGTCCCCATAATGTAAGCCTTTCTTCGTTTTTTCACCACCATCATAGGGTGTAACGTTCAGAAGTTACAAGGTGATCTACAAAAAACATACCCAAATATCTTAAATTCCCGTTATCTCGGAAACAGTTAGGATCCCCCCCCCCATACAATGTTTTGTTTGTCTATGTCATTACTGTGAACCTGCGATGCTTAAAAATTTTGTCGGATATAATGTGCACCTTACAATTGTCGCATTTCTCGATTGATTTCAGCTAAGCATTCGATTCTATTGAGGATCATATCAAGATATTATCTCAGGGGATCTTTTTCTCATCCCTCAGGGATCAATACTTCGTCCCCTATTGTTTCTTCTTTATATAAATGATCTGACCAATGTAATTCATGATCTTATCATACATTTGTATACCAACGACGAGCAGATGTATCTCAGCAGGCTAAATCTCTTAATGGGAGACTGCATGTGTCGACTTGATGATAATTTCCAACATGTTTATGATTGGTCAATGCAAGACAGTTAAAAATTAATTTCAGTTAAATCAAATTGTCTAGCGATCTATAGAAAAGATATTGAAGTTTCAAATCTATCACCTCAGGATTTGCTATATGGATTCTGTCAAGAGCCTAAGTTTTGAGCTGAAATCGAAATTTTTCTGTTGCAACCATATATCAATGATACAGAAAGCTGTCGGGTCTTTACGTGGATACCTAGCTCGAAGCTTTAATTCCACGGCAATCTTAATGTACGGAATGCGACAATCAGTGCCCTCATGAGACAGAGTATATCCTGTCGCAATAAGTACCATTTATGCCAGTGCATGCTTGACATTAACTTACTGATCGAAGCGAGACCCATCTAAACTCTCTGTCAATCTGTGGGTTATGGCACCCGGTTGATTTAGCGCAATTTCACACCGAAAACCAAATATCTAAGCATTCATTAATAAGCGATCAACCTTCAGATTCTCGAACGCAGTATGCAATTTATTCTAAGGACATACTTCTCTGTTCAAAGAAGAAAGTCGGCCTAAAACATGTAAGACTCAGACATGCTCTCTCTTGCCCGCATATGGGCTACCACAACTACCATGATGCTCCCAGTAATGGGCCTTCTACATGTTGAGGTGAATAGTTGTACTATAGTAGAGCTCCCCAACCCCATTGTACCAAGTTAGCAATGTCAGCTTCCCAGTTGGTATGGCTGCTTTGCGTAGTCCATGACCATAATGCCATGGGTAGGTAGGTATCTTACATGTAGATATCTTTTTATGAAACGTGACTGGTTACTCCATTCGGGCTTAAAATCTTATTAACACACAAGGTGTCAGCGGAAACCACGAAATGGTTAAGATATGCCCATTCAAGTCAGAAGAGGTTCGAGATTATAGCCAGTAATCTTTATAGCATACCATACATACTCGAAATATAAAAACTACCATCATATATATACTACAGTACCCTCAGTGTCAAAAATCTCATATTTTATTTCGCAATGGAAGTCACGCATGTGAGCACATGACTTCTTTGTACATAAACCTCCATCACAGTACCCTACTACAGTGCCCACAGTGGGAGATCCAAAGCGATCTTCGGTAACAACTTTTTCTCCAATTCAACCAATTTTTGTGGTTAAACATGCATGATTCATTCTTATACATCTTTCACCTTGGCATGTCCTGCGCATCACAGACCCCTTTTCAATCGCCCATATCAGTGCTGCAATAGGAAAATATATGGCTGTCTGTGGTGGCTGTAGCTGACCTCTGGCAAGCTTTCGATTCTTATGCTAAAAAAATAATAAAAAGCCAAGTATAGGGGTAAAGAGTATTTTGTACTTTGATCCACGATGATCCTTGTTCTACATAGGAGCGGGCTTTTTAAAATCTGCTATTGTCTGCTAAGCCTTTGATACACCGACCGCAGACTTAATTCTTTCCAGAATCACAGGAATTTTGTTGACTGTATGCTGAATATAAATGTATTCAATTGGCTCACAAAATTATACTCAAATCTAGTACAAATGTAGTATGTTAGAATTGAATCCCAGATGGTCCATGCCCAAGGTATATAGAAGATGCCCAATCAAGCATTGACAGGAGTATAATGTCAACTGTATATCGGCCCACTTCGAGTAGTTCGGATGATATGTTATCTGTTCCTACTACTTTTACCATTAGCTAGCGATTTGATTGCAACCCAAAACCAATAGCGCGGTGTTGGAATCAACAATTAACTCGACATTGGTATTTGATTGTTATCTGCGATAACTATATTAAAAATATATACAAACAAAATTAGTTTAAGTATAGATTTAAAATATTCCTTAAAGAATAATTTTCCGCACTCTTTCTATTAGGTTAGGTTAGGTTAGGTAAGAGGGGTGCCGCTAGACAACCAGCCAGCCTTACTTAGACCTCCAACGGGTCCATTGTGCCCCTAGACCTCATGGGATAACCCTTCAAGCCGCGGATTTATCCTGCTTTCCTTGGGAAACTCAGGATATATCCAAGACCTTTAACCTAGATCCATCCTGCCTCACTCAGAAACCTCAGGATGTCTCTGAACTTTATGCTTTGAAGGACCCCAGACTTGAAAAGAAGTAGCTACCTAGTATCCTACCTCTTTTATTCATCATAGCGGGGCACTCGCAAAGCACATGTTTGACGGATTCAATTTCCTCCGAGTCCCTCTACAACTCCTGCAGAAATCGTTCGCCGCTATTCCCAGTCTTCTAGCATGGTCCCCTGTGGCCCAGTGACCCGTCATGACCCCTAATAGATTCCTGGTATTTGCTCTGCTGCTATTAAGCAGTTCCCTTGTCATTTTCCTGTCATATGCAGGCCACAATTTCCTCGCAATACGACAGGTATCCCTGCTGGTCCATCGGAGGTCTGCCTTTAGATAGACGTCCCTGATGATTTCATCTTTTAAAGCTCCGATTGGGATCCTCACGTAAGCTACAGCTGCGGAGCTATCCAATTCGGAGCCCTTTTTGGCCAACTCATCAGCCGTGTTGTTGCCTAAGATATCCTTATGGCCAGGTACCCAGCTTAGGGTCACCTTGTGCCTTACAGTCAATTCCTCAAGCCTGGTTTTGCATAACTGCACCAATTTTGATTTTACCAGCCCAGCATCCAGCGCCCTGATTGCTGCCTGGCTATCGGTATATATGCAGATGTGCCGTGCGGGCTCTCTACACATGGATACCAATGTTGCCGCCTGATAAATCGCTGTGAGCTCTGCTTGAAAAACACTGCATTTGTCAGGCAGTCTATAAGACTCGTGCCACTGGAGATCTCTAGAGTACACTCCAGCCATCCGTAAATAAAGGGTTTTTCAATAAGAGGTGTTATTTTGATATTCAAAGAAAAATGCCATTTTTTGAGATAAATGATCGGATCTTTATTTCATTATAAAGAGGAAGGTATGCCGTTAATAATGGAAAATAACATCAGCCAAATGACCACCACGACCACGCCTACAGGACCATATCCTTTTCATGAAATTTTCCATAACCAAATCGCAAAGTGGCTGCCCTATGTCCTCGATAGCCTCACGAATTCCATCTTTGAGGTCTTGAATCGACGCTAGGCTGTTGGCGTAGACCTTCTCTTTCACGTGGCCCCAAAGGAAGAAGTCGCAAGGTGTTAAGTCACAAGATCTCGGTGGCCAAATGTAATCACCTCTTCGAGAGATAACACGGTCCGGAAACTTTTCCCGTAAAAGATCAATGGTTTCGTTGCTTGTATGGCACGTAACGCCGTCTTGTTGAAAGTAAACGTTGTCCAGATCAATACCATCCAATTTCGGCCATAAAAAATCATTAATCATCTGTCGATAGCTGAATCCATTCACCGTAACTGTTGCTCCAGCCTCATTTTCGAAAAAGTAAGGTCCAATGACCCCGCCGGACCATAAACCGCACCAAACAGTCACACGTTGAGGATAGAGAGGATTTTTCAACAACAACTCTTGGGTTTTCCGAGCCCCAGATGCGACAATTTTTCTTGTTAACGAAGCCATCGAGGTGGAAATGGGCCTCATCACTCAAGATAAGTTTTCGATGGAATTCCGGATCATTTTCATGCATTTCAAGGACCCAATCAGCAAAGACTCGACGTTGTTGATGATCGGCCGGCTTGAGTTATTGTGTTAACTGAACTTTATAAGCCTTAAGACCCAAATCTTTATGCAAAATACGATGTAATGACGTTTGTGGAATGCCTAATTTCAAAGAACGACGAGGAATGGACAAACCTGGGTTTTCTTCAACACTTTCGGCTACAGCAGCAATATTCTCGGCTGTTCTTGAGCGACGTGCACGGGTTTTATTCTTCACATCACTAACTTGTCCAGCTCCAAAAGTGACATCTACTAATTAAAATAACACCTCTTATTGGAAAACCCTTTATAGAAATATCGGATGTAACGACCATCTCCTTCCCCTCCCAGTCACTCCTGATGAGTATCGTTGCATTGATACCTCCACCAAAAGTCAGAATGGATACTCTTTCTATTAGTTCCTCTTCCCAGCTCATCTTGAAATCAAATGATGCCACGTTGAATAATCGAATCGATACAAACGCCTTCATTAGGTTTTAATATGCTGTAAATAAGTCATGTCGCGGGTCAGATCCACCAGATTAAATCTTTTTTCTTACTCTTACGTACGACCTTGAGCCTTAGTTAATTGATTGCTATGAAATTAGTAAATTCTAAGTTTACAAATAATTCGTGATTTCCCAACTAAGAATCATTTTAATAAGTACCTTTGATAAGTAGACACAAATTCTAAAAAGTCGGAAATATTTTGATGAAAGAATCGTTTATTTTTAGGGATCGAAATAATAACTGATTTCCATTGTGCTACAATACTTAGTTGTGGTAATACATGATTTAAAAATATCAATAGCATAGACATGATTTGGAAAGCAGACAGAAAAGTCATTATAGTATCGACAGAATTAGATTGTTTTCTGCAAACGAAATGTTTACGATCTTATCAAAACACACAAATTATTCAAAATGTCAATAATCCTGCCCTATAGTCCATATAATATCTATCTAGTATAGACAGAAATGTTTAATATATCTGTTTTCCTTAACATATTTTTCCCAAAATAACGAAAGTGGAATAATTTAAAAAGCCTATAAATGTCATTTTCTTTCATCATTTCTGTCCAATAAAAAAAAAAGTTTTAATAATGACTGCCCCACGCAACCGAAAATTAATTCTGGCTAGAGAATAAAAATAATTTGTAGGTATATAAGGAAAAATCATAAATCAATACGTACAACAATGAACATTAGTAGAGCATTAATGTTCAATTTCAGTAGGGAATCAATTCAATTGAAAAGGAAACCTACGCCCATATCAACTCAAATCAAATAATGGAATTTTCTATTGTAATGCTTATATTTAATAATGAATAGAAAAACTCTGTGTTTTCAAGGTAGGGAATTATTATTTAACTTTTGTTAACGAAAATTAAGATTGGAATCCTTGGGCAGTAACAGATTTTTATAAATTTAAGATTAAACTGAATTTAGTAAAATTTTGGAATTTTTAATTTTTATTGTCATCATGAAGGAATTGTCCGAGCTTTTTGAAAAGTTTAGAATAGTATAACAAAAAGAAAATCTCAAAAAGTTTGATAATTCCTCCTGCAGAGCTGGGTATGTTTATCGTCAACACAGTTGCCTTTGGTTAGATGACCCTTCAAGTAGAAATACGAAGGAATCCAAACGGAACGAAAAAGCTATTGGGACTAAACAAGCCAACCCTGTGAACTTTGGTGTCAATTCTCACTGAGAACTGCTTTCTCCGAGGTCACCTACACAGGTTGGGGCTTGTTACTGATCCTATATGCAGGGGTTGCTGCAAGGAATCCGGCACGGTGACTCACTTTTTTTTTATTACTGTACGGTTCTGTCCGGAAAGCGTTACAGATTCCTTGGCTCACACTTCCTGGACGAACTCCATGAAGCTGGCAAGGTGGCTGGGGGAGGGGGGGGGGGGGGCAATACTTAAATTCATAAGAGCGTTCGGTTTGGGGACATATGAGCAATTGCTCATAAGTCTGGAGGGTAAACAATGGGCCTTGTTATGGCCTACGTTTCAAGAGACCCCATAAGGAGCCTCAACCTTGGTTTTCAATCAATCAATCAGTCAGTCGTCGTCAGGTGGGAAGTACTTTTTTACTTTTTTTACCACCTTATGAAGATGTTATAAACCTGTAACATTTTTTTCAACATATAAATCTATCTTTCAAAGCAGCATTCAAATTTATATTTTTCAGGCTTCTTGAGATGCTCGTTTATACTGCAAAAATGATTTTAATTTTTGCGAAGAGCTCGAAGGCGCCAAATCAGGCAAATAATGTTTTTGGTTTATTTCATTGATCCCAGAGCGAGCGATAAAATCCGATATTTTTTCTCACGAAGAGCTGGTCATGATTGTGATGTAGTTACCTTCGTAGCTATCTCCTTTGACGTCCTTTCAGAAAATTCTGACAATCTTTTGACATTCATCATTATCAATGGCATTGGTCCATTTCATTGGCTGTTACTTTATTTCTGGATTGAAGTGTTTTTTCAAGAAAAATGGAGCGAAACGTATTCGAGCCTCTTTTCTTCTTTTTTTTCTAGATACGCACCACGCTGTACCCCTCTAGCTGGTTTCTTGGTATAGCCAAAATGATCGGTTGCAGTTGAAGGCTCTCGAGAATCGTCCTATATATAGAAATATCCTATCCTGTCTAAATCGTCGAAATGCACATAAAAGGGCATACCTGATTTCTTCCTTGCGCGATGATGGAATTTCATATTTCTTGTGTCCATCTTATACTACATATACAAATTTGAAATTACTGTTATAGTTTCAGAACATCTTAAGCTATTTATACCCTTTAACGCGCCCCTCTACATCGTACAATAATCATATAACGTTTTTTTTTTCTTTTAATTATCTTCACTCCCTTTTGAAACATAAGACCTCCACATATGTAGTCTCTCCCTTTGACTCCGATGTAGGGCCTTAGTTTTATTTCCGTGTAGGTTTTTTTTCTTCACTTTTGTCTCTCTTTATTGATCTTCTCAATTTTGATAATTTGGACCTTCGCGAGATTTACAGTTTTATCTTTGATGGAGTTCTTATCAACATTTCTCACTTTTCAGGCAAATGGTGCTTTTTGGAGCCCATCAGAATAGAGCGCACTTGATGAAAGGCGGATGACCGTTTACAGACAAATCAGAAATGGTTGGAATAATTTAAATGGAATATTCTTTAACAGGATCAATATCTTCAATACTAAGGAACATTAATTTCTGTCTTCATCAACGTTTTTCCATATATAAAGGGTCTTTCAATAATGGTGATAGTATTTCAGTAGAGATTTCTCGGTTGCTGTGATATTTTTTTTTGTACTTCCAGTGTCAAAATATTCGTTATAGTTTGCAGTTTCATCATGCAGCGTTTGACGCTTCCCGAACGTTTAGAAGTTATTAAAAAATATTACCAAAGTTCGAGCTCAGTTTTGGGTGCTCAACGTTTGTTCACCAGAGAATTGGGTCGCCATCACCGTTACTCTGCGCAGGCTATACGCCGTACTGTGGAAAATTTTGAGCGTGAGTTCTCTTTACAAGACAAGAAGCCATCAACAAGACAAAGAAATGTGCCAAGTGAGGAGAATATCGCAGCTGCAGTGATCAGTATTACCGATGAGCCAAATTTGTCGATTTCACGACGATCGCAACAATTGGGGCTTTCTCAGACGTCAACTTGGAGAATTTTGCGTAAGGATTTGGGCCTACAACCTTACAAAGTCGTATTGACTCAAGAACTGAAGCCAAACGATCACGGATTGTGCGTCGAGAGTTTGCTGATTGGGCCCTTGAGCATTTGGAAGATGATCCCAATTTTGGCCAAAAAATCATCTTCTCAGACGAGGCGCATTTTTGGATGAATGGCTTTGTAAATAAGCAGAATTGCCGTTATTGGTGCGAGAACAACCCACAAGTGTTACATGAAATGCCGTTGCATTCCGAAAAACTCACTGTGTGTTGCGGTTTATGGCATGGCGGCATCATCGGACCTTATTTCTTCCGAAATGAGAAGGGAACAACCGTAACCGTCAATGGCGACCGCTATAGAGCCATGTTACTCGAATTTCTATGGCTAGAGCTTGAGAACATCGATATTGAAGAGATGTGGTTCCAACAAGACGGCGGCGCTACGTGCCATACAGCTAATGCTACGCTCGACTTGCTGAAAGATAAGTTTGGCGATTGGATCATCTCACGACGAGGATTTGCGAATTGGCCGCCGCGGTCATGTGATTTGACACCCCTAGATTATTTCCTTTGGGGATACGTCAAAGCACAAGTCTATGCTGACAATCCATAGACTTTGGATCATTTGGAAGCAAATATTCGTCAAGCAATCGCCGGCATACAGCCGCAAATGTTTGACAGGGTGATAAAAAATTGGAGCGATCGGGTGCGTCAGTGTAAACAAAACCGCGGTGGGCATTTGAACGACATCTTGTTTCAAACATGACTGCATTGTCCAATCTTTAAAATAAAGCAAAAATTAAATTGATATGTCAAACCATTGTTGTTTTATTTAAAATTAAATTCCTATCACTCTTACAATGCAGTATTTAGTGAAATTTTCAAGCAATTTTAGCTGAGTATGCTTTAAGGTTGAATGACAGAAAATAAAGTTCTCGATTCCGAGCTTCCAATAATTTAACTATGTAGTAATAGCGTGAACTTTTGTTTTAATCAAATTAGCAATGCATACCAATAACATTTATAAAGTACTATTCAAAATTATATTCATATAGAGTCCAGGAACTTTAGGCAAAAAATGGGCTTATCCTTCGGAAAAAGTCCAGCCAAGCTAAAAATTGGCGGCTGAGAAGGCACAGTCTTTGAATCTTCTCCAATATCTTACGATGATTGTCGAAGTTCATTGTTTTCCACCAGAACACCGAACCGTACGCAAGTTTATATCCATAGGATCATCCACGGTTTGAGTCCCCCCTTCTTCCCATTGTGAAAACTCTGAGAGCTTTGCTCGCTCTATCTTCGAAGTATGGTTTCTAGTTTAATTTTTGGTCTACTATAATACCTAGGCATTTCACCCTCCAAGCGAGTGGAACCAATCAAGGGCAAGTTTAAACAGGAGATATTCCTTTTCATGGTGAAGAGGTATAGGTCAGTTTCCGTGAATTGATGCTCAGTCCGCAGGCCGTAGCCCAGCGCATGACTAGTCGGATCGCACTTTGCACCAATCCACAGAGTACAGGTTCATAGCTCCCGGTGACTAAGATTGTCAAGTCGTCCGCGTAACATACTGCTTTGTACCCCATCCGGATGAGTGTTAGCAAGAGATCGTCCATAATTAGCACCCATAAAAGAGGTGATAAGATACCTTCTTGAGAGGTGCCCCTGTGAGCCCTTTTAACTCTGCCTAGGTTAGCAAAGACAGTTCTATTATACAACATGTGTGAAATCCCATTTTTTAGAGATTTGTTCACTCCATGTTTTGTTAGCATTTCCGTGAACTTATGCTAACAAAACATGGAGTGAAATTTACTGATAACACTTATAATTTTCCCGTAAGGACAGGAACGAAGATATTCGTAAAAAAAACCGAAAAAAATGTAATTTTTTCGCGTTGTTTGGCTGTCACATTCTGCGGACAACCGAACTCCGGGGACTTTTCACACATTATTTGGAGAGGTGAAAGGTATGTGTATACCAATTTTTAGCTTGGTTGGACTTTTTCCGAAGTGAAATCCCAAAGGTTTTGGACTAATATACAAAACCGAGTATTTGCTTGGACTACAGGATCCTGTCGCCACCACGAAAAGTCTCAAAACCTTTTAAAATGAATAAATTATTCACTTTTTATCAAGATAGAGATTTACAAATTGATTTTTATAAAATAAACTACTTTTTATCCGGTTTTGGGCAACTGAACAAAATTACAGCCATCTTCATTCTCGTGTTAAAATAAACGTGTGACAATAAATTGTGTTTTAGTTACAGGCGGTCTAAATTTTAATGTTAGGAAACTTGCTATAACATGAAGAACATTAACAAATTTGGAAAACGGCTACTGTAACATTGACAAATATGTTTGGAAAACCTATACATATATGACAAATAATATAAATTGGTGTGTGTACATGAAATTTTTTTTGGAACGGGATGAAAATCATACGTTTTTGATGTTTTTGATAACTTTTCCAAAAATCTAAGCCCGGGTAAGAATTTCTAATATTTTGCCGAAGGTTTGAAATCAATATCATAAAAATTGTGGAATATAAAAAGGGGATACAAATTGTAAAATTTGAAATTTAAAAGCTCAATAAACTTGAAGGGCGGCGGCCGGCGCACCCTTCAATACTTCGCTCATAGAAATATCAAGTTATTCCATATGCAAAGAGAGGCTATATGTATATGTGTAATCGTAACTCATCCATTGATTTTGAAAATACAGGGTATTTAGTAAAAAATTATAAAAATTTTGTAATTACCTTGTAACTAAAAAAATTCGTATATGACGGTCCTTTCTCATATATGGTGGAATACGAAATATGGAAATAGTCAAAGAATGAATAGTTAAATTAGTCATATTTCTCTGAATACTTCGGGACTCACAGCATTATAATCTAACATTAAATCGTGCGGACTTATACTTGTGATCAAAGATCCCACTTTACTACAATTGTAGTAGTATTTTAATGGCCAGTTTCACAGTCGAGTTTAAACCAAGGTTTAGTTTAAACGTAGTTTAAGCCAAATTGGGTTTCACAGTGCAATGTTTTAGTAACGTTGGTGCTACTGATTACATTGTGAACTTAATTAGTTATCGCCGCCATTGTGAAGCAATTTTTCTATCTCTCAATTTGTCAATCGAAAAAGTAAACAGACCAGAAATTAAAACAACAAAAAATTTTGATTTATATTGACTAATTTTAAATATGCCATCATCAAAAAGGGCTGCAAATTTTAGCAAAAGGGAAGTTAAGTTATTGCTTTGCCTAGTTAATAAAAAAAGACATAGTGGAGTGCAAGAAAACGAACAAATATAGGTTGGAAGACAAAGTGAATGCGTGGAAGGATATCGAATCCGCATATAATTCCACAAGTGGTGAAATTTACCGCGACTATTTAGTGTTGAGAAGTAAATATGACAACATAAAAAAAACTTCTAAAAGAAATTTTGCTCTGGAAAAGAGAGAGCTATATGCAACAGGAGGTGGGTCCAGCAATCCGGTTAATATAACCGACGTTGATGTCAAAGTAAAGCAAATTATTTCATCGATTGAAATTGAGGGTTTGGATGCAGTGTATGACTCGGACGCCTTATATAAAGCAAGTATGTAACTACAATTGTATGGACTCAAAAATTCTAATAAAATAAAAATAAAATGTTCTATTATCAGACATGGATCACCTGGAAGATGAGGTTGGATTAGAACACTATGCTGTTGACTGCTCAGGAAATCCCGACGTTAGCCAGTTTGTAGTAGAATACCTCGAAAAACTCAAAGGTAATGTTTTACTATCCACATTCTATAAGTATTACCTATTTACTGTGCAACATTTTCAGAAAGGAGGAATTTCGACAGAAAGCAAAGCTTCCAACAGCAAGCCATCAGCAACTAAAATGTGGAAAAATTATAGCCCATCCATGCTGAAGGAATCAATTTCCAAGCCGCTGAGATCTCAGACAAAGGGCAAAAAATTTTAAAAGGGGGGGGGGGGGGGGGGGGAACAAGTGGGAAGCACTCGCAGATGCCAAGTTACTTGATGTTGAAAAGAATGTGCAAATAGCAGATGAAAAGCATAAACTGGAGATTGCTCTCATAACAAAAGAGCACGAAGAGAAAATGAAAGTGATTAAAGAGGAGCATGAAATAAAAATGCGGATTTTGGCACACAAGCTAACACTTTCTAAAAACAAATTGGATTCCATTAATTAAATCAATTAAAAATATAATTACAATTGAAAAAACGTTTGTTTTACATTACAATAGCTTATTTAAACAAGGTTCTTGAAGTAGGTATTGATTAATGATCTCCGTACCATGTTTTCATTGGTCGATCTGGGATTGAGTTCATTCGGAGGAACCGTACTGACAAAATTCACAGCTGCTTCTAACTCCTCTGATAGGGCTGATAATATATTTTCACTATTCATGCAACATATATTATGCAGAACTGCTGCCGCTACAATTATACTATGGATCTTTGGCAGCTTCATTCTCATTCCAATAGAGAAAATTGGAAACCTCCTTTTCCAAATCCCATAACTTCGCTCGACGCAGTTCCTGGTACGTATAAGAGATTCATTATACAAATTCTCTTCCGTGGTAGTAACTTCTGCTAGTGGTGTCATCATATAATTCCTGCACTGATAGCCACCATCTGCAATAATGAAACTGTCAGCAAATTCACGGCTTTCAAAGCGTGCCCAAATCCTGGAGTTATTAAATATTGTAGAGTTATGAGCAGAAGCTGGCCATCTCGCAACAATATCCAGAATTTTAAGCTGCGAGGCACACATTGTCTGCACATTAATTGAAAAGAAGCCTTTTCGACAACGAAACAACTCACCATTTTGTCCATCGAAAATAATTAATTACCTTAGTACAATATAGAGCAAAACATAAATCTAGTTATACCAGGTGACAATATCCTCACGTGTGTACAATCCAATGCTGCGATGATTCTAGGAAAATGCGCAGAGTGGAAAACTCCTGCTCTAACACTTTGTATTTCCTCTTCAGTATTTGGAAATACAATAAAATGATCTTTCAACAGAGCAATATGATGGGACACTACTGCTACAACTCGGCAGGCTGTAGCTTTCGAAACTCCACAGAAATCTCCTGCCGTAATAAGCATACAACCGGTTGCATAAACACGAAGCGTTAAAAGCAACATATGTTCAGGGGACATTTTTAGTGAATAAAATATTTGTTAAATTTTACAGCACTTACCAACGGAATCTACCATAAAAATCAACGTCGTCCCACTCATTAAAATGATTTGGCCGATTTCTAATTACTCTGTGTCGTCGATAGAGTTTTAAATTTAGTTCAAAAAAGATTTCTTCATCGCTAAAAATGTCTAAATCTGAATCCATGATATAATAATTTTCTTGATAGAAACAAAGAATGCTACTGTCAAAATAAAATGTCACACTTGTCAAATACTTTTATCTTGAGTTTAAAGGGAGGGATGGCTCGGTTTAAACTCAAGCTTAAGCCGGGGTTTAAGCCAAACTGTGAAACCCAATCGTCGAGTTTAAACTAGATATTTGGTTTAAACTCAGACTGTGAAACTGGCCATAAGTAGTATCTACTACATATTTTAACGTTTTGCTACCATACTCTGTATTAACTAATTTCTACTGCATACACTTTTGAAATTTTAATAAAAATTACAAAAATTGCGAAAAAACTACTACCCCAAACAATAAAAAAAGTTATTCGCATTTTTCCAATATAGCAATAAAAGGCAAGTGAATATTTAAAATTTCAAGAATATTTTCATATAAAATTTCACAAAATGGTTAAACCTAGTTTTACTCATTGGTTAGTATTGGAAGAATTTGTTAAGATGTGATATGCTAAGCAAAAAACTAACCAGTGAACTTGAGATGATGAAATATGGAAACCGACAAAGGAGTTAATAAAATACTATGAAACTCAAATTTTTAGATGGTAAATATAAACTGAAAATAGAATTTAAAAGTAAAGAGGCTATAGTTATGCCTATGTGTAGTCAAAGTGTAATGATTAACATATTTTTAGTTTCCGTAGTTTGTTCTGGAGTTATTTTATGTGTTTTCTGTCGAACATACACTGGCGAGCAACTTGTTAAGTACACCTTAATATTTTGAGTTTCTTAGAAGCCGGGGAGGTATAGCAAGACAAATCGACAATGGTTTTATTGCCTATGGAAATCCCAATCATAAAATGCAATTTCTAGAATAATCACACACACGAGCGTTTACCTGGATGCATTATCTAAGAATGTGATTATAAAAGCGGAGCAACTGATTAGGTACATTGCGGAAAAACGTAAAATTTCGTGGAATTTCACACAGTAAACTAAGTATAAATTAAACACATGTGTATTGCGACAATTTATTTTATTACTCAATAATGGGTAGCTTTACCATTATTCCTAATGACTACAAATAATCTATTTTTTACAGATTCATACAAATTTTTAAAAATACGTGGAGGAATATTAGCCCAAGCTTCTTTTATTGCTTCTTCTAGCATTGCAACATTCTAATATTGCTTGCCATTATCATAAATTTTCCTGGACAACCATCCCCACAGATTTTCTATGATGTTGAGGTCGGGCGAAAGTGATGGCCAATCCAAAACTGTGATGTCTTCTGCCTCAAACCAGTTTTTAACATAACGAGCAGTTTGAATGGGCTCCAGATCTTGTTGAAAAATCCAATCCATGCTTCCCAATATTTCATCAAAATCGGCTGCTGCCGATCGTAGTAGATTTACGTACGTTTCTGCGGTTTGTCTTCCTCTTAAAATTCTGATCTCCACAGGCCCTCTATGGCTCCCCATATCATAATTGAACCCGCTCTGCTGTGGTGGCGGGATAAATATTATTTCCTCTCCTTCCGAATATCATGGAAATAATATGAGAAGCCATCAGGACCATCCAAAGAGAATCTTTTTTCATCAGAAAAGATTACTTTCTTACACTCTTCATCCCAGCTGATGTGGTTTCGAGCAAACTGCAACCGTGCTTGCTGATGTCTTCACGTTAACGCTGGTTTTTTCTTCAAACGGAGTCGTTTTATTGTTGGGCTTTCTTTTATTACCCTTCGTACATTCCAGACACTCGCAGAAGTTCCTGCTTGTTCACCAATTCTCCGTACACTTAGCGTAGAGTTTGACGTTACCCTCAAAATTTGGCGCCGTTCTCTCTCAGTGGTCGCAGTTTTGATCCCTCCTTGGTAATTTTTGCCGTAGTTTTCCGGATCGCGGAGAAAACGGCACACTGCGTTGGCACTACGACCTATTTTTTCTGCTACTTGCCTTCCGGAATATCCTTCCTCCTTTAAGGTTTTAATTTTTCCCATTTCTTCCAGGTTCAACTGTTTTCTTTTTCCCATTTATTAAGATGTTACGTTAACTTTTTCAAAACAAATTTTCACAGAAAAATAATAGCACACTCACTGTAGGCAGTCCAAAATAGATAAACGTACCTAATCAGTTGCTCCGCTTTTATATGCACATTCTTAGATAAATCCATCCAGGTACCCGCTCGTGTGTGTGATTATTCTAGAAATTGCATTTTATGATTGGGATTTCCATAGGCAATAAAACCATTGTCGATTTGTTTTGCTATACCTCTCCGGCTTCTAAGAAACTCAAAATATTAAGGTGTACCTAACCAGTTGCTCGCCAGTGTATTTCTGTTAAAGTGAACATGTACCGTATTTTCAATAAAGTTTAATTCAAATGTGGTGTATTACTTACTCCTTTTAAGAATTTGCTAAAATCTATTACACTTGCACTAGTTTTACTACAATATTTTGTTGGCATATACTACACAAAATTTTCCCAAAATGGGATCCCTGCTTGTGACACACGTAGGGTAAATTTTACTGGGTATTTGCTTTAACAACCTGAAAGCCGATAATTTGGATGGTAATTCACATGTTTCATTGCATTATAAACGTCCACTGCAGTATACAGCGTGTTTCCGTCTAGGTGGTCAACCTAAACAAACAAGAAACTTTGTGGGGGGGGGGGGGGGGGGGAGTTGTGTGTGATGTACCCTACAATGATAATATAATAAAGTCGTCCAAGCCGATTCAGTCTATGAATATAATTTTTGCCCTTGGCTGTTTGCGAATTCACAACTTCTGACAATTGTTACCTTGCACAAGAACCCTATGCGGCCGTCCTGCTTCCAAAATAATTAGGTTAGATTAGATTAGTAATTACTAAGATATAATTTCAGTTAAGGCTACACTACAAATTAGGTTAGTTTCTCAAGTTTATGTGTTTGTATGTAATCAAGTAATTTATTTGATGTTTTATTTTGTTTATTTTCTTTTTTATTTATTTTTAATTGTCCTTTACTTGTCTTGCCTGGATGCCCCTCGGCGCAATCCTCGAAGTCCCGGTAAATGGCGTGACTACGCAAAATTGAAATAGGTGGTTGGACGTATCAGAAAATTGCCATTTTCATCTTGGCCTTCCTTAGACCGAAAATAGACCTCTAGATTGGTTATTATGAATTACACAGATTGGTGAGATGAGGATGACTATTCCTTGCTGTTTTTCGTTTTTGGGATGGATGAAAACTGATTCTTTTCTTGTTTGTCCGTCGTGAAAGAAAAACATGTCTTGTTGGCCGCTCGTCCAATACCACAAGTGACGTTCGCCCGTCAGAATAGCTGGTTCTCGTCTTCACTGTCTTTTTGTTCAGTGGCGCTGCTAGCGTTAGTGTTTAAGCCGGGTTCGTATTAGGCATTATTTATTTATTATTTTGTAAAGTTTGTATTTTTATTTATTTATTCTATATTTGCTTAGTTATTTCTATTGCTATATTGCTATTGTACAATTTAAATATTAGGAAAGGCTGTGAATTCGCATATGCCTGATTTTATTAATCTAATTTATTATTAATGCTTTTTAAAATTTGTCTGTATACAACGTGTCCCAAAATTCAACGATAAGCCGACACCGGAGGATAGACCTGCCCATGACTACTTGGGGGAAAAAAGAAAAAAAAATGTCTCAATTGTTTCTGTAATTAAAAAAAAAAACGAAATTCTTCAAAAATTTAGACCTTTTATGATAATTTTCACTACCATGACCACAATTTTTTAAATATTTTTTTTTTTTTTTTATAGGCAACCTGAATAGCATTGCTATCCACCACAATCCTTAAAAATTCCAGAATGCCTCTAGTTTTTTCACAGAAATTAATCAAATTTATATTTTTCCCGAAAATTTTTTAAGATTTTTACTTTTACTCAACTTTAACTCATCGTGGTGTAAAAAAAAAAGTACGAACATACTATGGCAAGTTTTTTTTTAAAAATTGACGCAACTAACCAAGATTCCAAAATGCTATAATACTCATTTTGGAACCACATGTTTTGGAAATCACTTAAGGGCACGTCGTCTAACAATTCTGGCAAGTCATTTTGTAAAAAGTTTAAATAACTATTGCCATCTAAGTTTCCTTGTATTTCAAAGGAACCAATTACTTTTCCATTTATTATGCCGGTCCATAGGTTAACCTTGAATTGATATTGGGAACTGTCTTGTCTCATCAAGTGCGGATTTTCATTGCTCCAACTATGTAGGTTGTGAAGATTTAAATACCCATCTTTCTTGCATGTTGTTTCATCCGACCATAGAATTTTGTCTAAGAATTGGGGATCTTCCCTGTGCCTTTACAGCATCACACGGCAAAATGTGACTCGTAGTGGATAGTCCCGCGGTAATAACGTCTGCACCCGCCTGTAGTGATATGGGTGAAGCCTGTGACGTATTAATATTCGATGTGCAGAACTTTTCGGGATTCCTGTAGCTTCTTCTATGGCACGTACCGAAGTAGTGGAATCATTTTCTATCTCATTGAGAACTTCTTCATCACGATCCAATCTAGGTCTTCCAGCGTTTCTCCTACTGGATAGCATACGACCCTCCGAAAACGCTTGATGCACATTGATAAACACTCGATAATCAGGATATCTTTGAGCATTTCGGTACCTTTCTCGATACAGTCTGCTAGCAGCGTTAGCATTACATCAGCATTCTCCATAGATGTGGTGCATATTAGCGTATTCCTGTGGTGTTTATGGTTGTGACATGATAAACGCTAAACAGTCCAAAATGCGCCAGAACTCCAAATCACTATACACACAATCGTAGTCCAAGATAATGCCAGGTCAGTTCAGTTTGCAGATCACTTCCAGTACAAAATAATGCCAGGTCAGTTAAGTTTGCAGATCGATTCCACTCCAAAAGTCGTTAGTACGTACGAGAGCCACACGTCAGTTGAATACGGAAGGGTGCGCAGTAAACAAAGGAGCAGAGCGTACTGAACGTAAATATCTCTCTATCTATCTATCTCTCTCTAACTTCTAAGGTATGTATGCCCCATTCAAATTCCAAGAAATTGTAACTAGAACCCGTTTTGGGCACGTAGTAAAAGTGATTACTGTCAACTACAATTTATGGAATTTGGTTCTTGTCTTGAACTATTACGCATATTATTTTTTTGTGGCTGGTTTTAATAGAGTATTATAGCATTTTCGAATCTTGGTTAGTTGCGTCAATTTTTAAAAAAACTTGCCATAGTATGTTCGTACTTTTTTTTTACACCACGATGAATTAAAGTTGAGTAAAAGTAAAAATCTTAAAAAATTTTAGGGAAAAATATAATTTTGATTAATTTTTGTGAAAAAACTAGAGGCATTCTGGAATTTTTAAGGATTGTGGTGGATAGCAATGCTATTCAGGTTGCCTATAAAAAAAAAAAAATATTTAAAAAATTGTGGTCATGGTAGTGAAAATGATCATAAAAGGTCTAAATTTTTGAAGAATTTTTTTTTTTTTTTTTAATTTCAAAAACAATTAAGATATACTTTTTTTTTCTTTTTTCCCCCAAGTAGTCATGGGCAGGTCTATTCTCCGGTGTCGGCTTATCGTTGAATTTTGGGACACGTTGTATGTCGGTGGATTTGTATATATATAATTTTCCTAGGTTCAATTCTGCCAACCTTTCAGCAGAGTTACAGGGCGTTTAAGAAACAAAGCTAGTTTTTCACAAAACACTCTATATTTCAAAAAGTACAGGGCGTACGGTCATCGTCGTTGCATTCAGAACTTCATGGCCTTTCCAACGATTGCTCAAGCAGTCCCATACCCCCCCCTGGAGTTATTAATGTCTAAACTAAAAATTTCGGATTTTCTTACGTTGTTTTTTTACTCTTCTTTAATTTGACCTATTACACCCTGAGTTCTATCTGTAGCCGTTGAGCAGTTATTAGCTCATAACCTATTTAGGTTATACCGAAATTAGGCGATTTTTTTTAAATGACGGGTTTTCAGTCACTAAGGAAACAAATTATCTTTGAGAATAGGTTTGAGCATAGGTTAAGAGCTAATAACTCTTTAACGGCTACAGATAGCACATAAGGTATAATAGGTCAAATTAAAGAGGAGTAAAAAAAAAGGTAAGAAACTCCGTTTAGTTTAGACAACCATAAATCCGTTGTGGAGAGTGGTATGGGGTTGGAAAGAGCATGGAGTTCTGTATACAATGAGCTCTTGACAGTGACCGTACGCCCTGTTGTTTTTAAGATTCAGGGTGTTTTGTGAAAAAACTAATGCTTTTTTCTTAATCATCCTGTAACTCCAAAACAGTTGACATACCCGCCCCCCCCCCCCCTTCTCCCCCGCCATATTATTTTTTTTGTCAGGTGAGAACTATCACCTCCTGCTCTATTCACCACCTAGACGGAAACATTAGGGTGGCCCAAAAATGGATTGGAAAAAGTGTTAAAATGTCTAAATGCTCATTTAGAATTTGTTAGCTAATGTAATTTTAAACTTGTATGCGAAATTTCAGAGAAATTCATTAATGTTTAGAGGTCGCTCAAATCGAAAATAGTGTTTTTTTTTTGCCTTTTTGGACTTTCAGAAAAACTGTTTCAACATTTTCTGTTATAACTTTTTAATTTGATAATATTTTTTCTTGATTCTTTTTTTTTAATTAAAGGGAACCTACCGAGTTATTTTATTTTATTTATTTATGACTTTATAGCGATAGCTTACAGACTAAAGTCTCGAATTAAAGCTACCGGTTAATATCGAAATCCAAATATTTGATTATTTAATATTTCATTGAGAAGAAGATTAAAATATTAATAATAAGAATTCATTTATAATACTAATTACTAACTATGACTATAGACTATAGTTATGTGCAATAGTATAAGAATAACTTAAAAATAAAGCAAGAAAAGTTTTAAACAAGATAGTAATTAAAAAAAGGAAAAGAAAAAAGTAAAAATGATACGAGAAGAATGGAGGAAAAAAATTCATTTAATGGGTAGTGCAGCGATTATTCAGAGAGGGGAGTCTGAATCTCATTTCTAATGATTTTTCTAAAGGTGCAGAGACTAAGACCGAGGATGTCGATTTCGTTAAATAGGCCGTTATGATTTTTTTTTGATTCCGGAACAAGGGGATGCATACCGTAAATTGGTCCTGGCAGTAGTAATTTGAAAAGTTAACGAGCAGTGGGTGACTCTAGATGGAGCAAGGAAGCTAATGTTATGGGCTAATTCAGAGCAATTTATAACGTTGTGTATTATTTTAAATAAAAACATTTCATCTAAGAAAAGACGACGTTTTTCCAGACAAAGAATAACAAATTTGTCGAGGCGAGTAAAATAGCCAAGATAGAGTCCTTCTGTTTTATATTATATAAAAGAAATAATCTGGTGACTTTTCTCTGAACTGCTTCAATTATGAGCTTATTGCCGTGAAAGCCGTTTTGAAAAATTAAATTCTTCTATTTCTAATAAATTTTTCAAAACGAAAATTCGTATCTCGATCTACAATTTTTTGACATCGCGCCAGTTTTTATGTAAGGAAAAGTGGCACGCGGGTGTACTTTTTCTACTATAATGTAATCTACAATTGATTATCTTTCAAATAACTATAACTTAAGGGGGTCATGTAGTGTATGAACTGTTCTCAAAATGCGATTTTCAAAGGTGAAGCATTTTTGGAAATTACAAAGATGTGTCGATCCATAAATATAACGACTTTGTACTAATGAAATCTTCTTTTCCAAATATCGGATTGGACACCCATCACACATAATATTAAAAGTTGTTTTGATTTTTACATATCCGCCTGTCCGTTTGTTTGTCTGTCGACATGTCTGTCTCTCCGTCTGACTGTTCGTCCGTCCGTACACAGGATAAACTCGAGAGGCCGTTCACTTTTAGTGCTCAAATTTTGCACACGGGCTTTTTAAAAATAATACGAATTTAATTTCGAAAATGAGACAAATCGGGCAACTCATTCGTAGGGTTGCCATATAAAAATGTCGTTTTTTGAGGGTATATTTTGGCACTGTCCGAGAACACGTTGACGTAGAGAAGTGAAATTTGAGTACATAGTGTTCTCATAATAATAGTAAATAAAATTTCAAAAATGTACTAAATCGGACAATCTCTTCTTTAAAATTACATTAGCTAACAAATTCTGAATGAGCACTTAGACATTTTAAAAAGTTTATTTTTTGGGACACCCTAATGTACGTATTTGGATCTTTAGTCTTGTTCTTTACCCAGATTTTTATTTCATTTAAGGCTATATCTTTTGTCTCATCGAAAAATTTCTTCCCTCTTCAATTACAATTTTTTTTTCTCGCCAGACTCTGGTTGCACTTTTCAAATCCTCAATTGTTGCTTTGTTTTTAGCAGAACGATGATGACTGAAAATTTCAATGTACTTTGACAAAATTCGTATTTCCAGCAACCACCAGGTTGCGCTGTAACCTATGACTGTGCAATTGTCAATGACTTTTTTGGATATAAAGATTAGAATGCTTCGAATTTACTCACTCTTCAGGATACTCGAGATGATTACTGACGCGCGCGCGCGCACACACACACACACACACACACACACACACACACACACACACACACACACACACACACACACACACACACACACACACACACACACGTACACACACACACACGTACACACACACACACACACACACACACACACACACACACACACACACACACACACACACACACACACACACACACACACACACGTGCGCGCACACACACACACACGTGCGCGCGCGCACACACACACACACACACACACACACACACACACACACACACACACACACACACACACACACAACTGAAAATGTTTTAATTAATGTAATTTTTTTCTAAAGTGTTCCTCGAAAAGCTATTCTGAATATTCTAAGAAGCATTACAAATCTCTTAAGAAGATGTGTCTTGTTAATGTTCAGATGGTCGAATGCTGTGAAAACACCGGTGGTTATAGTCAGGGATAATGATGATAATGTTGACGATTATGATGCTAGTATGGGTATGTATTCACTGAAAAGTTTTCGCCGCGAAGTCCACATTCAACACGCACCTGTATCTTGTTAGCTCGCGCTCTATGATTCACACTTGCTTTTGATAAAAAAGTGTTTTTATGAATTGGGTGACCCTTTTTTTTTTTTTTTTTTTTTTATATATTATTAAGCCAAGCTCAGGGGATACCCTATGATGCAAAGCACAGCATGGCAGGAAGGAGATAGGGAAAGGATTAGGGGATATGAGGAAAGTGGCGGAGGTGCCGATGTATGTCGCCCTTAAACTTCCGCAGATTGTATGCCGGAGGAAAAACAGAAGATGGTAAGCTGTTCCACATTCGCACTGTTCGGGATAAAAAAGCATCTCTGAATTTTACTGTACGGCCGAAAGTAATTTGAAGGGTTAAAGGATGTGCGCGGTTTGCAGCGCGAGTATTGCGTGCAGGAATCATTCTACAAGGGATTAGACTAGATATTTCATCAGAACATTGACCATGCATATAGCGATAAAGGAGCGAAAGGCATCCAACATTGCGGCGGTGCTCGAGTGAGTCGATATGACAAGTTATTTCCAAATCGCCAATGAGCTTGAAGGCTCTCTTTTGGACAATATCCAATGAAGCTAAGGCTGTGCGACCAGCCCCGGCCCATATATGGGAGTTGTATTCCATTCTAGGTCTAATGTAGGACTTGTAGAGGAGCGCTAGATTTGACGGGCTGAAATATTTCTTACACCTTTTCAGAAATCCAAGACATTTCGATGCTTCTTTGGCAACAGAGAAGATGTGATCTGTCCAGTTTAACTTACTGGAAATATTAATGCCAAGAATGCTTAGTGACGGTGAATCAGAAATGAATGCTCCATCAAAAGAAACGGGTGTGGTTAAGTTATGATCTTGTTTTAATGAGATAAGACAGCTTTGGGACTTTGATGCATTGAATTCGACGCGATTCGCTTTGCCCCAAGCGAGGATATTGGCAAGATCGTTATTCAATGATCTAGTCATGCAATCTCGTTTAACACATGCAGCATTCCCCCTGGATTCTGCAAGAGTGTCAAAGGAGTAAGCGAAATCAAGAGTACTGTCATCTGCGAAACTATGGATGGGATTGAAAGTAAGGGAAAGCAGATCATTAATGAAAATTAAAAAGAGAGTTGGAGAGATAACAAAGCCTTGAGGTACACCGGCATTTATGGGATGCGGTTCAGACGTAACGCCATCTAATACAACACGTATTTGGCGACTAGATAGGAAACTTTCAATCCATAATACAAGAGGAGGGGAGAGACCAAGTGCTTTGAGTTTGGCTAAAAGGGCTGGATGCCAGACTCTATCAAAGGCTTTTGAAATATCTAGGGCAACGATTTTAGACTCACCAAAATTGTGAAGACTACGGTTCCAACGTTCCGTAAGAAAGGTCAGCAAGTCTCCAGATGAGCGTCCAGCTCGGAAGCCATATTGGCGATCGTTGATGAGATGATTAGTTTCTAGATACTTCATTAATTTTGAGTTAATGATAGATTCAAAAACCTTTGAAAGAATCGAAGTGATAGCAATTGGTCGATAATTTGAGGGATCGCTACCCTCTCCTTTCTTAGGAATAAGCTGAACGTGAGCTAGCTTCCAAGCAGTTGGAAATTTTCCTGTCGAATAAGACAAGTAGAAGAGTTTGCGCAGAGGTTTAGCCAAGGATGAGGCGCAGCTTTTAATTAACAGGGGCGAAAAACCATCAGGACCTGCGGCTTTGGAGACGTTGATCCCCTTAAGGACCCTGACCACATCCCTCGTACGAACGTGTATTGGCTCTTGTACACATTCACACGGGCGATGCAAAACAGGTGTTTGTGAAGTTGGTGGAAGACGAGAATTTGAAGCGAATCTAGCAGCTAAAATATTAGCTTTATCCAGGGAGTCAACAATCACTTCACCATTATTAAGTAGTGAAGGTATAGAGGAACTGGTGAAATTGTTCCTGATGGTTTTGACCAGGGACCAGAAACCTTTGCTACCTTTGCGGCTTGTCAAGATTCTTTGTCTAATATTCTGGTCAAAAAGAAATTTTTCTCTCTGGATAATGGACTTGCAGGTGTTCCGTGCAGTCTTGTAGACTTGTTTCATTTCCGGACATGGATGCAATTGATAGGCGCGAAAAGCAGACTCTTTCGCTTTTATAGCTTGGTTGCACTTATCGTTAAACCAGGAGCGATCATGCTGTTGTTGAGACCTGTAAGAATACGGAATGTATTCACGCATGCCAAGATTTAGTATGTTACTACATTGTAATGTGCATTCATCAACATCCCTCGAAGCAAAATAGACCGACCAATCAATTTCTTTAAGATACTTATTGAGACTTTCCCAATCAGCATTCTTATAGTGCCAAAGAAGCCTACTTGTAGGTGGAGCAGTTGGTCGGCACAGGTTTGAGGTGGTAAATTGAGCCGTGATTAAACAATGGTCTGAATTTCCAAGAGGGGAACCGACTGAAATGGAATATTTGTCAGGATGAGATGTTAGAAACAAGTCGAGTAAATTAGCTTTATCTCCAGCTGCATCAGGAATTCGCGTTGGTGCATCCACTAGCTGTTGCAAATTAAATGATTCACAGAAGAGTTCAACGAAACGGCCCGCAGGACTTGTGGTAGAAGAATGTCTGAGCCACGGTATATTATGAACATTAAAATCGCCTGCCAGGACGATTTCGGAAGAGGGGGAAACAGAAAGCAAATGATCAATATTGTTGGAGATATTGTCAAATACGAATACCGTGTCGTCATCAGACATATTTGGGCTGCGATAAAGGAAACAGAAGTATATGATGTGCTTGTGAAGTTTGAACCTAATCCAGATATAATTAAACTCTGGATTAGCAGAAGGAAAATCTTGAAGAATAGTAAAGGCCACATCATTCCGAATATATACTGCGATCCCTCTATGCTGAGAAAAAAGAGGCACGAAGCTGTAACCAGGGACGTGATACTGATTAATATCAGCATCAGAAACGACCTTGGTTTCACTTAGCGCAAAAATTTCCGGATTTTTTGAGTTAAGGTGGCAGTACACCGAAAACCGATTTGCTCTTAATCCGCGAATGTTGCAGAAATCTAAAATAAAATTCTGCATGCTGAAGGCAAAAACAAAAAAGCAAAAAAGAAAAAAAAGCGACACACAACAACACAAATATTTGGGCGCCACCAGCAGCAGTCAACGACACAGCGAGGTAAAAAAAAACAACAATAGTGTTATGCCTATTGCTGCTTTCAATACCTCAGACCGTGCAGTTCAATGACCACAGCTGAGTGCACCCGGATTGCTGATCAGTGACAAGTGCTAATGCATTTGCACTGATCACAGATGAAGCGAAGGAAAGGAAACGTTACCGTGCTGCTGGCTTATAGAATGTTGATAGGGCATAGAAGAGCCCTTCACTTGGCGGATAAAATTTAATTTTGATAATTTATTTATTGAACGATCGCGTCGAATTTTAAATAATTATAGTTAACGATTTATATGGAAATTGTTTAACATAACACTACAACTTGTTTTAAATTAATTCATTAGCTATGTTTAGATTAATCGATTAGATCTACAACACGAGGCAACATCCGATCGGATTGACTCCACGCACTCGACTATCAAACTTCTATAGTAAGCGATCAGAGATAACCATACTGATGAGACCTCACTGAATAGTTGGGTCGAAAATTTCGATTTTTTTCTGCATTTTCTATGCATTATAGAAATTCATTGAAATTATTTTCAGTGAATTTCAGTCTATAGAAACCAGAAATTGTCCACCTAATGGACGCAATGTGCACCCTGTTCGCTCGAAACACATTTGAATTGTATTCACCAAACAAGTTACCTTTCAACGCGAGAGCTAATAAGACAGATGCTACCCATAATAGATAAGCTCTGCGAAACGTATAATCGGCCCATATTTGAGAATTCGAACCTATGTATCAGATCGAGATCGATTTCAGTAAACTATATAGACGGAGGATAATTAAACAAAAAATCTGCCAAATCTGACAGTAGTCATCCACAGAAGTAAGAAGAAGTCTGTTTTGTGGATTGTATGTCAACTACCTCAATGAAAGCGACGTGCAAGAGAACAGCCTGCGTGCAGCATGCCGTCTATTTAGACCTAGCATCTAATAAACCAAAATGCTAGCTTTCGAGTTGCGGATGCATTGCATCCCAGCATTTTTTTTCTTCTTCTCTTTTTGGTGAATACACTTGGAAGGACACAACATTCTTCCCAAGCTTCTGAGAAGATCACTGATTGAATTCATAGTGTTTCCACTGAAGTAGAAAGTAAATCATGTGCGCTGTCCGTGCGGTACAATAGATAATTAAAAATTTTCTATTTTAGTTATTCTTTCCTGTCAAAGTTTTTGGATTCACTATGAATTTTTTACCTTTCACACATCACTCTGAAAACTTTTTTATTTATTTTTTTTTTTTTTATTTAGAACTTCATCAATGATCTGATTACTGAGTATACACAAGTGAAATATAACAATACAATAACAAAAGCATACATAACCATAATAACGATAAAAAGTATACATAACAATGATAATGAAAAACAAGTAACTTTAACTAAGCTGATCTCTTATTTGACTTTTTGAAAGATGAAAGTCAATGTAATCAAACTGGCGGTTAAAGAGACGAGACATTGATGAAACCGGCTAGTGCATGCCGTAGTTTGTACTATGCTGAGGAACAACGAAGAAGTCACAGTTCCTCAAGGAGCGCACAGGAGCAGATATATTGAAAGTATTTAAGAGCTCGGGGCAGTTTATCACTCCTTGTATACACTGGAAGTTTTACGTCTATTCTCAAGAGAATCTAATGGAAAGAGTTTAAGCCTATCCAACATATGGAGGCAGAATAATAGGGTTGTCCCAATCAAGTCCTCTCAGGGCAAATCGGATAAATCTCCGCTACACAGCGTCGATGTGAGACCAGACAGGACTGGCATACTCCAAAATGGGTCTAACGAATGTGCAGTAGAGGATCTTCGTTATGAATGGATCATTAAACTCTTTTGAGCATCTCTTTATAAACCCCAGAGTAGCATTAGCCCTGGCCACGATTGAATTAATATGATGTTCGAAGGAAAGACGAGTATTAAGGAAGACACCCAAATCTTTGGTTTTGTCAAGTCTAGTTAATAAGCATCCATCTAAAGTATAATTAAACTCCAATGGCCTCCTTTTACGAGAAAAGGACATAGTAGTACATTTGCTAATATTAAAAGAGGAAGGCAGCTAATAGCACACCATTTATGAAAGGTGTCTAAGTCCGAGTTAAAAATCCGCACTCGTTTTCATTAGAAACAATGCGGAAGATTTTGGCATCGTCAGCATAGCAAAGAAGCAAAGAATTCTTGAATTAGCCAAAATCAGAGATACATCGCTGATTTAAATTATAAAAAGGAGTGGTCCAAGATGGCTACCTTGAGATACGCCGGAAGTATTATCTATTTCGTCAGAAAGGGCTGAGCGGAATATGACTCGCTGCGTACGATCAGATAAATAAGAACGAAGCCAATTAACAAAGGGCTTGCAGTGGAAGTACAAAACATTACAAACCAGGGCTTCAAATATCTTACCAATACAACTTAAATTGGAGACAGATCTGTAGTTAGAAATGTCTTATTGACCTTCTTGTGCAAAGGAATAATCAAAGAAAGCTTCCACTGTTTCGGAAAAATACCACAAGTTAAAGATAAATTAAATAAATAACACAAAACCGGAACGATGGACGTAGCACAATGTTTTATGAGTGCGGAAGGAACGCCATCCGGACCACCAGAAAAACTATCAGCTATGCTTGAAATGTACATGGAGACAGACGCTTCATCGAAAAACAGGTCTTTAAGTTGAAGAGAAGTCAGCGGAAGCTTATATCACAGTGGTTATCACAGAATGCAGTTTTAAAGAAGTCACCAAAAAGATTGGCAGTCTCTAACTTGCCCAGTATATTCCACTACCAAATTAGTGTGATCAACCAAAACCAAAATTCTAATCAAAATAAATAATACAAAATAATTAAGTGTAGAAAAAGTTAATTACATTTACTCCTAATGGAAAACAAAACAAACCAACAATAATTAGGTAATCACTGTGGAACGCTTTATTTTAATGAGCAAAAGTATAATTAATCAATTGACTAGGAAAAGCAAACAACAACCACCTACACTTCAGTGCAAGTCAAGTGAATTTATTTATGAGTTAGGATTTGCTCTTTTTTCCGGCTAACACTTCTCCCGTCAAAGATAACTTTACATTAAGAAGTTGTTCAAAGTCAATGTATATCTTAGGAAAACAATCAAATATTTAAGTTTCTTTTAAGATATGTCGCAATCGTTTATTTATTTGTTTAACCCGAGAAAATTAAATTTTAGCTTCAGTATTATGGCAATAGTTTACATAGTTATTCGTGACGCCGCCCCATCCATCAAGCAATTATCGTATGTTTGTAGACTCTTAAGTGATTGAGTCAGTTTCGAAGCACGTGCATATTACAATTCAGATTTATATGAATCACTTCCATGCAAATTGCTTGGTGATTACTTGCATAATTACGTATTACATATCTTTTTCACTCTTTTGTCGCCGCTCCTATTGTTTTTTTTTACTTTACTTTAAAATTACTAAATTTAGAACTTTACACTATCAAAAATTATCTCAACACTAATAAAAAATCAATCGATTTCACCTTTCTGTTTTTATTAGCGATTTGCAGAGTTGAGTCACGCACGCTGTCTGTGTTTATTTACTGGAAAATATCACAATGGCACATGTGACCTAGGAGACGCGCAAACGTTTCTCATTGTGTTCACAATAACCACCAAAACTACCTAAAAGTTAAAAAAAAAAAAACAAAAATTATTGTTATTGCAAAATTGCTATTTTATGCAAACTTTCTGTAGCAACCAGGTGAAAGGGGCCATGGGAAAGGTAAGAGAGACTGGCATTGGAATAATGATATTTTCTTCTTCTTTAAAAAATAAAATAAAAGAGAGTTGACAGAATTAACAACGAATACCTATACCACCTGCACCACACGGTTAAAAACGGTACGCACTGTTAAGAAAAAAGAAAATGTTAGCGCATTTCTACGTAATCGCGGATCAATGAAAAGCACGTCGACGACCCCGGCGGCGCGGCGAGCACAGCATGATAGGGCTTCTATTTTCTTTTTTCTTATTTTTTTTATTTAATTTTATTTTATTCTTCTTTTCTATGATTATTGTCTGGAGGAGTGTCGCGTCGACCCACCACGTTGACACATTGTTTGCAGAAATAAAGTAATTTGTATGCGAATCCTTATTTCGAATTATACTGAAATTCCTACTAACCTGAAGGCTGAGGATAATTTTGTGAAGAGAATAAGAGAGAAGGCGCAGTTCTTTGATTTGCAAAAGAAAGTAATTTCCAGCACCTACTTATAATATGTTTACCTACGTACGTTCTTTACGGGTATTAAAGAAGATTTTATTGCAAATTGTATTGACTTTATTTATAAATAAATTTTATTTGTAGTTTACCACAAAAAAGAGTGAGTTAGGGTATTGTAAAATGCATTAAAAATAAAGAGAGTGAGCCACACGAATTGTAGGTATAACATAGATTCATGGAAAACATGTAGGAGAAATTTTGGGTTTTCATTCTAAACGTACGAGATTAAACTTTAACATATTCTTTTCAAAGGAAAATGGTTCACAACAAACTTCAAAGTATAAAAATAAAATAACACCAAGATTATTTATACGTGTTCAAGTTCATGCTAATTTTTGTAAAATTTTGACTTCTAATATTCTGCTTTCGGGGGAAGATATCGTTTCGAAATTTATGCCATTATTTTCTATAGTAAAATATCTTAGACTAACTGTGTTTCGTCTGAGGTTTTACACCCTTGTTTAAATATATGTACAGGGTGGGCCAAAAGTCACCATGGGGTTTAAAAATTTAATAACTTTTTCGTTTATATATTTTTTTTATTTTTTTTTTTTTAGATTATAAAATATACAAAATGGAAATTTTTTTACGCTAAGTATGGAAAATAATGTCACTTAAATGACCGCCGTTATTAGCTTCGCAATGATGGGCTCTTTTTAGAGCATTTTCCATAACATCTTTCAACATTTGTGGCTGTAGCGCTCGAATTTCTGCAACAATGTTGGCCTTGAGTTCAAGGATTGTCTCGGGCTTGTTCACATATACTCGCTCCTTCAAATAACCCCAAAGAAAATAGTTGGGTGCTCACAAATCTGGCGAACGCGCTGGCCAATTAATTTCCGAATTTCTTGAAATTATTCGCTGTCCAAAAATTTGCCTTAAAAGTGCCATTGTGTCTCGGGCAGTGTGGGCAGTGGCTCCATCCTGCTGAAACCACATCTCAGGTCTGTTTTCAAGAGCAGGACGTAAAAAAATTTCTATCATAAACCGATACCGCTCTCCATTTACGGTTACAGCACTTCCATCTTCATTTTCGAAGAAGTAAGGCCCAATGATATTTTCAGATGTAATGCCACACCATGCTGTACACCTAATGGGGTGCAATTGGCGTTGATGAATGGCTCTTGGATTTTCAGAACCCCAGAACCTACAGTTCTGCTTATTAACAAAGCCATTCAGATGAAAATGAGCTTCATCACTCATAATCAGATTTTCAATAAAGTTGTTTTCATTTCTGGCCAACTGTTGGAATTTAACTGCAAAATTTAGACGTTGCCGATGATCTGCGGGTTTTAATTCTCACCATTGCACCTTATATGGGAATAACAGTAAATCTTTTTTTAAAATGCGCCGTAGTGACGTACGAGACATCCCTAGCTGAGCAGAACGCCTTCTGGTGTTTCGTTAACACTTTGCTCTACACGTTCAATATTTTCCGCAGTGTGAATTATACGCGGTCTACCGGTTCGAGGCAAATCACTTACGGTGCCATGTTGGTGGTGACGATCAACTAAGCAACGAATCATGGCGACGATATGCTCTTTGCGTTAAAATAATTGATCGCTGATTTAAGTAATAAAATTCTATTATTCTGGTTCTTTGTTCAGTTGTGAATCTCTCCATTATTTATTCTCCAGATGTTATTTATATAATCTAAAAAAAAAAATAAAAAAAATATATAAACGAAAAAGTTATTAAATTTTTAAACCCCATGGTGACTTTTGGCCCACCCTGTAGTATATTTTTAGGCTATCAAAATATCTTTAAATCATTTTTATTATATTACTAGTGGGAACCCGCCGGCGTCGCGGGGCGATAGTATAGATGCCTATATGGGTGGTGGTGGGGTGGTTAGAGATGCATTATATCTAAGCTATCAACTGGCTCGATCGCGTTGATTTCGTACTCTAGTGTGTGTGTGTGTGTGTGAACTAACGTTCTCATGTGTGCGAGAGTGTAGCTCTCTACGCTGATGCGCTCTCAGGCAGTGCCCATATATACAGGGTGATTCAGATCAAGATAGCTTCCGGTATACCACGCGATTCCTTGAGGTAAGCTGATCAAAAAATTGTTCACATACCCCCCCCCCCCCCCCCCCCCCCCCCCAGAAACCTTCCTTTAGGAGTGGTGGCCAGTTGAAGATATTCGTGAACCCTGATGGGAATAAATGAGTTTAACTTTCGAACCACGACCACGCTATAGATTTTGGATAATGTTGGCTTATTACATAGCCAAGAATAGTAGCTGTCGAAAAGTGTATTACTCTGTATATTTTAATTAAGCATCTTTAAATTATTATTCTCAAATATTTCCAAAATTTTGATTTTTTTTACACACAAATTTCATAAATACAGTTATTTATTTCAAAAACTTTTGTGTGTAAAAAAATTATAATTTTGGAAATATTTGAGAATAATTTAAAGATGCTTAATTAAAATATACAGAGTAATACACTTTTCACCAGCTACTATTCTTGGCTATTTAATAAGCCAACAATAACCAAAATATATAGGATGATTCAAAAGTTATATTCATTTATTCCCATCAGGGAATTTACTAATCTGAATTACAATGGGAAAAGGTGTAGTTGCATATTCTGCATTCAATTAATTTTTATTGTTTTTTCTGCAATTATTATTCTTTTTATTTTCTTTTAATATATTTTGTTAATTTTTTCAATTACCGATCATTGAAATTTCATTGAATTTTGAAGCTCATCATTTTACAATAAATGCAACATACATATGTACATATAACGTCTGCAATCCACAACCCCAAACACCATCTATACGATTTGAATTAGTAACAACAGCAGTGGAATCAAACTCGTAGCAAGATGTTGATTTTTTTGACTAAGTAGTAACCTTCATACACCTATGCTTAAAAAATCCATCAGCTAGTTACTTCTATCAAAGCAATTTCAAAGCTCAAATATTATTGAATGTGGCCCCTTTTCAGTAATTTTCCATCTACAAGCAGAACTTGTTAAGACAGAATTAAGTAAGAGTTTGTCATTATTTTAAGATCATGGGAATGGGTCTTATCGCTAAAAACTGAGTATGTTAAACAAAAGTAGGAGAAATATCATTTGGATCCTTAAAAAAAAAAGAAATACTCCTCCTGACCCGCCGAAATAATCACATTTTATGGTAAGCACTTTACAAAGTTTGCATTTAAATGCACACATTTACATATAGATGTAGGTAGTTGTGATTTTTAAATTAGTGCTCGTATTTTACATGAAAAACAGAAAAATGCAAACAATAAATGCATATTTATCTGGAGCACTCAGTCAGCTCAGTTAAAAAAATTCCACATTTTAATTGCTCTACCTATTCAATGAATGAATGCCCCTGATTCTGGTATTGTTATACATACAAACATACATAAGTAGTGCATAGATATTTAAAAAAAGCACAATTAAATAATAATTATACTCGACCCAAAAATCTCGGAAAGTTTTTATATAGCGAAATCATTAACATTGACTCTCTCTCTTAAGAAGATTGAACAACTTTATGCCATAAAACAAAAATTGCTTGTAATCCGTACCATTTTATGGCTTCTAAAACAGAATTGAGACATGTTTAGCATGCCTCCCTGAGTCCCTGACCATGTTAACTTTTTTATTGACTTATTTATGTTATAAATGTTGTGTGCAGATATGTAGGTATGTATATCTATCTACCTGTGATAGAACATGCTATAAATAAATATGTATGCCCCACTGTATACCAATGCTGTAAAGTATATTTTCACAAAATCATGATTATTACTTCACAAACTTAAGTGCTTTATGTCGACCGCTAAAAATATCTAGATTCGTGAACTGGCTTTTGATATAACTAACTATGGAAGGAAAAAAAAAACGCGAAATGTTAATGCAGGTCAGGTAGAATAAATGCCCAAGGGTAATGCACGAAATGAATTGCTCGCTGTGTTAGCGTGTGGTGTAAAGTAGTCTCCGTTTTAATTATATGGAAAAGTTTTTTCATATTTTTAGCCTAAAAAGAGAGGATTAGGGTTAATTTTTGATACGAAATTTTGTAGCGTCACAAAAAAAACAAAATATTCCTAGTTTGAATTATTTACATATTTGTGTTGAATTTTAATTGCATTGCATTTTCCTACCAACTTTACTCTAGTTTTCACCCCATATTGAAGTGCTGTTTAGATCTTACATAAGAAAGTTATTCACTGAAGTGATGTGCTCACGAAGGTGGATTTATAACATTGATTCCAAATTGGGGTAGTTTTTGCGAATTAAGCTATATTTATATATTGGGTTGCGGTATTTTGAAAAAACAAAACAACTATGAAATTTTTTTGAAAGCTTACTAAGTGTCTAGCCATGGTTGCTTTCAGATTTTGAAACTGGGTCGGTTTTTTATCTGATCGTATGTCGCCGCCGATTTAATCACTTGGGATTCTTTTGACCCGGATAAAAACGTCCAGGAAAACACCAATCATATGTCGCTGCCCTAACAAAATAGAACGTAAGAGATTAAATTAGTAGCGACATACGGTTAGGTTTAAAATCTGAAGCCACCTGAAGACGACTCCGGTTTTATTATCGAATGAGATTGTTATCTAGCGCGATATGCGATTAGGTTTTTCGGTAAAGTTTTTGAGGCAGTATAGTCGTAGTAACATTTTTCAATTCATTTATTCCAAAGACGAATGTTGAGTGTTTTTTTTAAACAAATTTTATTATGATAGACCTAGATCGTTGTTTCGCTCGGTTGCTATATCTTCCAAATCACAAATTAATGCACGTAAAAAATTTCCAGCAAACACAACTTTCCGAACTTCAGACAAATCTGAAAGTTTTCGGAAAACTGAACAAAGGCCAGTGATGCCAGATTGGGTGCTTTTCCGCAAATTGGACTATCTTTTTACAAAATCTGCTCTTCGATTTTCAGGAAAAACGCCTAATTGGGCGTGAGACTGTTTTTTCTGCGCTTTTTGGGCTCTATTTAAAGATACAAAATAGAATGGACTATGTATGGGTTTTATTCACATTAAATGATTCTTGGATATCTCATTCTAACTAAATAGAAGAGGGTGGGGCTAAGTATTTCGAGACCCGTATAGCATACAAGTATACAGGCAATTTTCCGTCTACTGTGTGCAAAGACAAGTACCGAGGTACTGGTCAGTTACTGGCTTTGTAGCTGAAAATCAAAATTTCGTAAAAAAATTGTTGACAGCATACTGCATGTTTCGATTAGCAGTGCAGGCCGATCTCATCAGGACAGCAATGAAACTCTGAAGCCTGCTGTCTACAGACTATACTGAACTCAGATGTCCAAAAGCTGGTGGTGATATATAAGGATTTATTTAAAAATCTAAATATGAAAAATATGGAAAATGGGTTTTATTCACATTAAATGATTCTTGAACATGTCATTCTAACTAAAACGAAAAAAGTTTGAAATTTAATTAAGATAATATTTCATATTTGTTCTGAAAATGTTCAGTTCACAGAAAAAAAAAATTTTCATTTAGAATTTGTTAGATAATATATAATTTCAAACTTCTATGCAAAATTTCAGTGAGATTCAGTAATGTTTACAGCCGGTCAAATCGATAATAGTGATTTTTTGGCTGTTGGTGCGGTGTTCGATGGACTGTCACTAAAACAGTTTCAATATTTCTTTCATAACTTTTTACATTGACAATATTTTTTCTTTTTCATTTTAAGGGGCATAGTTATCAACTTATTGCAGTGAAAGCAGTTTTAAAAAATTGAATATTTCTATTTTTTATAATTTTTTTAAAACGAAAATTCGGATTTTGTGATTTGGCGGCACTTTTTTTTTTTTTGTAAATAAAATTATCGCGCGAGTATACTTTTTCTAGTATAATGCAATCTAAAATCGATTAAATCATTAAAATCTAAGCAAATGGCAACCCCTTTATCACAAATTCACTCTTATTAAAAAAATACATTTCGGCGCCTTTTGGGCGATCTTTTTTCTTCATTTGGGCGGTTAGTCCATGGCATAATCTGGCATCACTGAACAAAGCAACAAAACTTCGCTTTCGTTGATCTTTACGAATTCTTGATGATGTCGGAAGTGCGAATATTCATAAAGCGGCCCACACATGATACAACTGTCGGTTCAATAGCTGTGGTATAACCAGTTGGATAAACAGTTGTATGGTAATCCACAGACAATATAACTGTTCGACCGATTTCTTTCGTCACATATACAACAGCGGTTTGCTTGAATGGACATCCAACCATCTAACAGAGCTTGCGATCGTTTCATGATTCGTACAATTGGCCCACACACACATCATACATACAACGATTGAACGCCAACATGAATTGGTACAACAGTTTGACAGACAGTTCTTACGAACTTCCGTTACGAATTCGTGAAAATGTCAGAAGTGCGAATATTCAATTTTAATATCTTACGAACTATCGTTACGAATTCGTAAAAAAATCGACATTTCGTGTATTTTTACATTGTATCTAAGCATGTTCAAAATTTTACGGAAATGAAGTGCACAGCATTACGATTGTGATTTCTTGTAGTGCGGTTCTGTGTGGTGACATATTTCTTTAAAGGTTAAATAAATAATAAAAACACTAAAAGTAGAATATAGAACAAATAAAAAACTTAAGTTTTATACTTTTGAAGTTATGATTTTTTCAGTTGGAATCTCATTTCTGTGCCGTTGTCATATTAATAGATGAAAACGAAAACGCTAAACCGAAAAACTCATTTTGCTACCCTGCAACACCAAATATTTCGAATTAAACTTATATTAAAAGATGGGAAATTAAATTAAAGAATAACGAAAGAAGAAGATTAATGGGAAATATTCGTTGTTGTACGGTAGCAAAATATATGTGTTTTTCGGTTCAGCGTTTTCATTTCCGTTTATCAATGTGACAACGGCACCCAAAAATGAGCTCCCATCACGCCACTGGCAGAGTTATGTAAACTTTTAAAGGGGAAAGAAGCTTTTCGAAATTTGTTCAGACTTTTCTCACCGATATCATAACTAATTTCCCTTACGAAGTCCTGTCAACCGCTCATACATTTTTCGAAATGATCTCGGGCCGAAATCGATTTCGAAATCAGTTGATTTTTCCGACATTATGTTACAACTTCGAAAGCAAATCGAAAAATTTGTTTTGCTAGGCTTTGTAAAACGTAGTTTCTTTTACAATGATGATTGCAAAATCGGGGGGTAAAATCTCGTGATGAAACATCATTTTCAAAAATCATATCTCGAGAATGGAGTAACCGATTTCTCTGCTGTTAAATGAAGCTAAATGCTTTATATTTTTCATAAAAAAAACAATACCGAACGAAAAGAAAAACTTTTTTGTTAATAATAATATTTTAAAAAAAAAAACAATATTACTTACTATTGAAATTGAAGACCTCCGAGCTTTTTTTGTATTTTTGAGGCCATCCCGTCCCTTTAACTCGTTCGTACACGAATTTGTCTGTCTGTATATTTCTTTTTTACTATTTTCGACACTCTCGTAGATCCACTTTTCGTCATCACTGAAATTTGGCACACAAGTTCATGTCGCGTGAAAATTGAATCTATCAAAATTTGAACCGGAAATTTCCATGGAAAACCCGGAAAATCGGGAAAAATCATTTGAAAATTTGGTACAAATTTGATTAGTGATAAAAGTGATAAATCAGTTTCAGGAAAAATGCAGAGTTTTCCGATTTTTCCGAAAAAAATTTCCGGAATTTTCCGACTTTTCCGGAAAATTTTCCTGTAAAAAAGTTTTCTAAATTATGCAGGATCAAGTTCCCTATCAACTGGCATCATTACTTTCTCTCCGACAATGGTGAAAACTTGCAGAAAAAATCGAGGAAAATTCATGTAAAACGCTTTTCCGAAGTTTTACCGGCCAAGGAAGTGTTTGAGCGTTTTGCAAGCTAAGACAAAGTTGTAGAGCGAAATGAGTTGCATAAAGTTGCTTTTGTGGAAAATTCCATGGAAAACCCGGAAAAGCGGAAAAATGTTCATCGATATTATTAGTGATAAATCTGTTTCAGGAAAAGTGCAAAACTTTCCAAGTTTTCTGGAATTTCCGGAATTTTCCGACAAAAAAGTTTTCTGAGCTATGCGGAATCATTTTTTTCCGTCCTACTGGCATCAATATACTTTCTCTTCAACAATCATGAAAACTTGCATGAAAAATCGAGGAAAATTCATGTAATTTTTTTAAAAAAATCATAGTAATAGGAAAAGTCTGTGGAAAACATGGAAAATCGGGAAAATTCATATGTTATATGGGATCAAGTTGGAATACAGCTAAAAACCGCTGTTTAAAATATAATTTGTATTTCAGAAAACCGTTGCAGTACTTCAACGATTTGATACTCGTAAAATTTTTGTTTTCGGATCGGCACCAAACACGACTTAAAAATTGTTTTAAAATATCTCCATGCAGCACGTAATAAAAATTTAGTTAATGTGAAAAAGGCAGAAAATAAAATAAGTAAAAAAAGGAGTTTTCAAACAAAATTGAGGCCAAGCCGCATGAAAAAGTAGAAAATAAACTTTTCTTCACACACAGAGGTGGACTCAGATTTTATTGGCTGATAATCACCGATATATTTCAGTATGATCAATCAGAGGTAATAAGTGATTTGATTCATGAAGAGAAAGAATATTCAAGAGAAATGTCCCAATCAAAAAATCTGAGTCCACCTCTGTGTGTGAAGAAAAGTTTGTTTTGTACTTTTTCATGCGGCTTGGCCTCAGTTTTGTTTGAAAACTCGTTTTTTACTTATTTTATTATTTTCAGATATAAATTTTTAAAGTGGATATAGGGTCCAAAGTAGCGCAGTATGGGAGTGTTACTATATTATTTAAGGTATATGGTGACTTTAACAACTCACATCTCCAAAACGAAACCAATCACCACCGCAATTTTTGGTATGTAGGTAGATAAGACTTACATCTTTCTTTAAGGGGCACAACTAGTATGACAGCCCAAAAAAAACGTGATTTTCGGGAATTTATTGAAAGAAAAAATTGCATCGATTGTTTTGAAATTTTATAGATATATTTGTCTAACAATATGTGTACACAGTAATATGAAATTTTTTAATTTTCAGCGAGTTTTGCGCCATCTCTCAAGTCTAAAAAAAAAAACCTCTGCCACTGCTGCAGTGATTGCGCTCTTCAGAGTGCCTGAAATCAAAAAATCCGTTAAACCAAAAGGTATTTCCTGTACCTGGAAGCAGGATTGTGAAAAAAAATTAAAATCCAACAAAATGGTGGAGTTTTTTAAAAAAAGTTCTGAATTACGCGCTTAAAAATGTGAAGGTTTTTGCATGAAAAATTGACATTTTTTATCCAATCGAAAAACTGGAGGTTCATGGTATGAAGAAGGAAATACTAAATACGCTAAAACAAGATTCAAGTCGATCAGATAATTTGTATTCGAGTTAGAGCTGCAGCAAATTCGAAAAATTTCGTTTTGAGAAAGACGCGTTTAAAGATAAAAATATTGATTTCATTGTTATAAATTGATAAATATCATGCCTAGAGCTAATCTGCTATTCCGGGCAATGTATGAAAGGTTTCATTGGAATATACCTAGAGGTCGAGAATAGGCATCCCCAATACTATCATAATATTTACGATGCCGATAAAGCCCGACCAATAACTCAGGTACGGCCACTCAGCTTACGCACGTTTTTGACCGAGGAGCATCTGTTCTTTAGAAGACTGTAGTTCAAAAACTATTTGAGATATGCGGTTCAAATTTTAGTATGTTATTCTTGAAGCCTATAGACAATCGAAAAATGCAAAAAAATCGATTTTTTGAAAGTGTCACACTAGTTGTGCCCCTTAAAGTACTTAGTGTAGTGCTCCTATGGCGGCTTAACAGTGACATCTGTTTCGTAAGTAGATCTCGAATTTCATGTCGAGAATGAAAAATAAAATTATTTTATTATCCAACTAGAACACTCGCTTTCTTTATGTTCATGTTCAGACTTGTATAATAATTGTTTTGTTTTAAGTAGAAAATAAAGACAATCGGCTTAGCATACGAACAGAGATCTCTCATCAAAAGTAAATCAAAAGAAGACCGCTTCTGCTTTGTCGACGAAGGGTCGACTGCGTTACGTATTATGAAACATCCCCTTAGAATACTACCTCAAGAACGTGCCTCCGTGTTATTACAGGTGTAGTCTGAACACATCACTCTAAAACATTGAATGCAGCCAAGATTCGAATTCTCGTCCAAACTATCATAGGGACAATCTGGAACCGCTACATTAACTTTGTATCAACTCCCAGTTTTACAGCAAGTAGACTGGGCTTTCTATAACTTTTGGTTACAGTTGGTGATGCTAGCGGCGACATACTTCCCGAACGTTGTATCCCCGTAACTAGATGGATCAAGACGTCGACGATATTCCTCGGTCTATCGAGGCTTCAGCCGCCGCCGATTGCTCTCAGTTTCCAGGTCCTCACTCTCAAGGGGGGGGAACGTTCACCAAAAACTCGCAGCTCTATACTACAGCAGGAAAAATTAGCGAGCATTCAGTATGGCAGAGGTGACAAAACAACCGCCTCCAATGATACGGCTGCTAGCAACAACTGGCCGTACTCCGCCGAACTCCCATATTACGTTACCTAGGGTATTTGGAAAAATCTAACAATTTTGGACGATTTTGCATGGCGACCTAAACGTAACCGACTCGAATCTATGGCACTGACATATTGTGTTTTCAACTGATTTCACGGAGTCCCCAGAAATCTAATCGTACGTTGCGACGCACGTATGTTTCTGGTTGATGTACATCGGTGAGTACGTTGTCGATTTTGTAACTGTACATTGTTATTTACGATCTAACGATTTTTCTAACCCTTAGCACGCTTAGTACCTACTCCTTCAACATATCGAACGGATCTTGACACTGATATTGTTGATATTCGTCGGCATTGCTGCAGTGATCGGACGGCCAATCTGAGGATGACCCGAGTTCATCCAAACTCCTAGAATAATTTCACTTGGGAAATGCAATGATAATAGTACGTTTATAGTTATAAAAGTTTTTTGTGCTAATTTCACAAGTTCTTTGTGGGTAATTGGAAGGGAAAGGGCTGAATGTTGGATACGAAGAGACGCCAGAAATGCCTCAGTAGGAAAAGTGAGAACCAGTTCTATTTTGCGTTGATGAATTCTTGCATGAAAATGTTCACAATAAGAATTGATCAAAGTTGGAATCGCGAGTCATGCATAAAGTTGGCAATGACTCATTATTCTGATTCTTATTATCTGAGATTATATTCAGTCAGAAGGTGTTTCTGTGTAATTACATTATTTTTATTTAATTAAATTAATATGGACTCATTCTATGGAATTTATCGAATTTTATTACACATAGCTCTTCATTTATTCACCCAACGACTACAAGGTGCCCCTTCCATTTGCTCAAAAACTGAATAAAAATATCTGCATTTTTACTTTGATAACCCTCAGGAGAAGGGAAGGGGAGATTTCGTGCTGAGAATTATATGAAAAATTAATACTGAATCAAACGAACTGAACGAACATCAGAATGTTAAATTTATCGAAGCTTTCGTTCCGAAAGTGAGCAACATTAATTGTTTTCATTGATAATAGTTCCGATACGCCTGTATTAATTACATTTCTTACTGGCAGGTCGAATTTTGTTTTTGCTATCAGAATGTGTGCAGGATTCTATACTAAAAGCTATAAAAATATCCTTTTTATTGTCCGCGTGTCATGATAAAAACTCGTTTTTGTTACTCGAAATTGAACACTTTACACCATTTGAAAAACAATTTATGCTTCTAATTTCAAAACACGCGCGAATATTTTGCAGCTCGGCAATGTGGCAATGCAGATGCCTAGTAGTACTCCTTATGGCGCTCTACAATTTGTGCATCATGATGCGATGATAAGAACGCCAGACATATCGGTTCAAGCGACCACAGCACGTGTTTTTAGTCATCTTTACACGCTACCATTCGCTTGACGCGAATTCACATTCCTCATGCGCGAAAATTGTTTTGGTTACAGTTAAATATTTACATAAGGCTAGTTTAGACGACATAGTTTTTGCGCGCCGTGCACGGAAATGGGTAGGTAAGACAGGTGTGTGCGACTAACACCGCATTACCCTGCATATCCCTCTTACCAACCCATTTTCGTCCGCGCCCTTAGATCAAATAACGAAAAGGATAGGTTATGCTGTGTAAAATTCGTGTACGTGTGATAAGCATTTTTTCTTGCGACACGGAAGGGAAATGACAACGCCTTGTTATTCGTCAGTTCGACAATTCTAATTTATTTCTGACATTTCAGGCAAAAAAATTTTACATTTTCCAATGCCGGTTTGTTTGTTTATAATTGAATTGTCATTGGGCACGTTCACTGCCACTTTGGTAGCGCAGTCGTTGTCGTAGTGTAGTTCTGTCAAACCGACTATGATCGACTATCCTTCTGAGCGTAGTCGAATGTAGTCGACTATTTGGTACATTCAAAGTGCGGAGTGAACGATAGTCGTAGTCAAGCATAGTCGTCTACTGTCAAAATTTGGCAGAGTGAACGCTCCGTAGTGACTCGTAGTCGACAAAAAGTCACTATTTTGGTGGCAGTGAACGCGCCGACTATTGCCTTAAGGGCGCCATACACGATTCGTTTTGCCGTCGTTTTAGAAACCACGTTTTAGTCGTGATAAGAACCTAAAACGTGGTCAAGAAAAAGCCCCACACACGTAACACCTTCACCACGTTTTCCCGTCATTTTGTAATGACAATAATTCTCACAATATTTCAACAAAAACCGGTTTTCACAGAAGCGCGAGAACATTTTATGAGAGTAAAACGTGAAAACTCCGCCACTTCTCATTTATTTACGAAAACGAAATATTTTCCATTCTGTTTCGTTTCATGGAATTTGCGCTTTCACATTTTTTATCTTTATTCATAAAAGTTTTAAAGAGAGTTTGATTTTTTTTTTTTATTATTTTTTTCTTTCTTTCTTCCTTTTCTTGTCGTGCACATTTTAAATGTAAAACACTCGGAAATCTCGCCTGCTTCTTAACTTATTATTAAGTTAACTTTGATTATGAACAAGCAAAACCACGTTTTAGCGGAAATCACCACACACGTAACGTTTTGCCCACGTTTTACCCACGTTTTGAGAAAGATTTCTGACATTACCAGAATTCTGGTTTTAGTAGACATCCGAACCTCAAAACCAGGTGTTCGTTTTACTATAAAACAACGGCAAAACGGATCGTGTATGGCCTGCTTTAAATTACAGTAGCTATACAAAGGCAACGCCAAAAAATATTTTCAGAAAATAAACGGGGCACTAGGAAAATTCGTAAAAATGTAAAAAGTTACAAAAATATTATAAAATTATAAAGTTAAAAATTAATTATAAAATGTTGTGATATAATGGGATCTCTTCTATTGGATTTCTTCAATACTTAATAAAGTTTCAACCACGAAATTATTCGCCCGATGTGAAAATATCGTACTATTATTACTACTTCTATGACTAAAACGAATACATCGATGCTGTTCTATTACATGCAGAAAAATGCTTAAGTTTTTCTTCCTCATAGCCTATCCTTTTTTTTATATAATCTAAGATCTAGACATTTGAAGCCCTGGTTTGGGATGTTTTGTACTTACACTGCAAGCCATTCCTGTGCTCTTTTCAGCATGGTTTTACGAAGGGGAAATCTACTACGACTAACTTATTGGAGTTTACTAATTTCTGCATTTCTGCTATTGAAAACGGTAAGCAAGTGGATTGCATTTTCACGGATTTCAGTAAAGCCTTTGACGGAATCAATCATAAAATTTTAATTCACAAGTTGATTGTTCTTGGTTTTCATAATGTCTTTGTTAATTGGCTTCGTTCTTATTTATCTAATCGTACGCAGTGAGTCATATTCCGCTCAGCCCTTTCTGATGAAATAGATAATACTTCCGGCGTACCTCAAGGTAGCCATCTTGGACCACTCCTTTTTATAATTTACATCAACGATGTATCTCTGATTTTGGCTAATTCAAGAATTCTTTGCTATGCTGACGATGCCAAAATCTTCGGCATTGTTTCTAATGAAAACGAGTGCGGATTTTTAATCTCGGACTTAGACACCTTTCATAAATGGTGTGCTATTAACTGTCTTCCTCTTAATATTAGCAAATGTACTACTATGTCCTTTTCTCGTAAAAGAAGGCCATTGGAGTTTAATTATACTTTAGATGGATGCTTATTAACTAGACTTGACAAAACCAAAGATTTGGGTGTCTTCCTTAATACTCGTCTTTCCTTCGAACATCATATTAATTCAATCGTAGCCAGGGCTAATGCTACTCTGGGGTTTATAAAGAGATGCTCAAAAGAGTTTAATGATCCATTCATAACGAAGATCCTCTACTGCACATTCGTTAGACCCATTTTGGAGTATGCCAGTCCTGTCTGGTCTCCCTTCTATTCTGTATATATAAATCGCATCGAGGCTGTGCAGTGGAGATTTGTCCGATTTGCCCTGCGTGGACTTCATTGGGACAACCCTATTATTCTGCCTCCATATGATGATAGACTTAAACTCTTTCCATTAGATTCTCTTGAGAATAGACGAAAAACTTCCAGAGTTGTCTTTGCATTTCAGTGTATACAAGGAGTGATAAACTCTCCTGAACTCTTAAATACTTTCAATATATCTGCTCCTGTGCGCTCCTTGAGGAACTGTGACTTCTTCGTTGTTCCTCAGCATAGTACAAACTATGGCATGCACGAGCCGGTTTCATCAATGTCTCGTCTCTTTAACCGCCAGTTTGATTGCATTGACTTTCATCTAACAAAAAGTCAAATAAGAGAGCAGCTTAGTTAAAGTTACTTGTTTGTCATTTTATTGTTATATTTCACTTTTGTAAACTCAGTAATCAGATCATTGATGAAGTTCTAAATAAATAAATAAAAAGTGCGCGCCGCGCAAAAACTATGCCGTCTAAACTAGTCCACTAGCAACCAAAAAACTGCATATAGTCAACAAATTCCGTATTAATACAAAATTGCTAATTCGAGTGAATCAAAGCAAACAGCAATGTGCCAGAATCCCATCTCTGGCTTTAAATTGTTTCTGTTGTTCGTGTCACGCTGCGATGATCTTCTCATTATAATTTATCGGAAAAAAAATTACTGACTACACAAGTTTACGTAGTTCTCATCAAGTTCTTTTACACATATATTTGTTTCTTTGATATATATTGTGTAAGTATTAAATTTTCCGTGTCAGCTGTACGTAACCCTAGCTATCTTTCATAATGAAATATGTGCAAAATAATTATCAGCCAGTGACAATAAACAAATGCATCTTTCAATCTTATATTATTACAATTCAACTTGTCCTCATTCATAATAATTTTCATTTATTATTTTTATTTTTTTATTTTCTAGATTCGGATCGAGTAGCAGTCAAGCATCACAAAGTAGTGGAGACATTTGCAGAATATGTCACTGTGAAAGCGACCCACAAAATCCTCTCCTAACACCATGTTATTGCTCAGGAAGTCTTAAGTATGTACATCAGGCCTGTCTTCAGCAATGGCTTACAGCATCCGAAACAAACGCTTGTGAATTATGTAAATTTCCTTTTATAATGCACACCAAGATAAAACCATTCAACGAGGTCAGTATAACTTCCTTCTGATTTTGTTCTCAATGCAGAACTTCTTAAAGTATAATATTCTCTAAAGTATGATGATGGTTCAAATTTCAGTGGAGGAGCCTAGATATGTCTGGTGTGGAACGAAGAAGACTGTGCTGTGCTGTTCTATTTCATTGTGCAGCTGCTCTATGTGTTATATGGTCCCTCTGTGTTCTTATTGAACGTGCTGCAGAGGAAGTAAAACGAGGCCTCATCGGTAGGTAACAAAGTTTGTAGCAAAATATTTCATTTTTCTGTTGAATTTTTTGTTTTTTGTTTTTTTGTTTTGTTTTATTATTTAATTTGAATTTCTTTATACAGGTTGGCCGTTTTGGACAAAACTGGCTGTAGTCACGGTCGGTTTGACAGGAGGAGTCGTTTTTATGTATATTCAATGTAGACAATACTTGCATCTATGCCATAGGTGGAGAGCACGCAATAGGTTTGTATTATAACGATTTTTTTGCTATATTTAATTTCAAAGATGGACCGTTAATTTCTCTTTTAAATGGATCACTACAGAGAAAAGTCATTCTACACTATTCTGGTTGGTTATTATCGAGCTTGTAGAAGGATCAGCTCCAAAAATATCCAGAATTGCTTTAGCCTGGGGTTGATATCTAGCAAAAAATTACTGAATTTGAAATTCACCAGCTTTTAATGGCTGTTTCCTTTCATTTTCTTTTTTACCTATATTACATCAAAGGGTACTTCTTAGTTTTCTGGCTTTATTACAAAAAAAAAGTACATTTGGTCAGGTAAGTTTAGCTTACTAGTCTAAAAACTTATCAGCCCCTGTTAGACTCCTTGAGGTGGTTCAATGTAATTCTACATGTTCGTGACATTACCTAAGGTCTTCAAATCTTGGAATCCAAGATTTGGATGACAAACTTGTGGTGGAAAGATTAGTTAGAGCAAGCTACAGTTTGTTTATTAATCTAGTTATCTGATTAATTCTTACCATATACACTCGGTAAGTGTGATCCCGGTAACTCAGTTGGTAAATGCGCTGACTACCTTCCCAAGGGTCTAGGGCTCGAATTCCATTTCGACACAAGGTTTGTTCGATGAAAACACCATGTAAATTTCCCCAACAATTTTCCCCAAATTTACCCGAGGTTTTGTGCCTTCATCAAACAAGTTAAAACACCGGGTAAATCTAGTGTAATGACATTTCTCTGACAGTTCTCCTGAGTATAATTAATTGGAAAAAGTTATTTATAAAATGCGTGAAGACAAATAAAATGGGCTCTAGCTATTTTTCTATTTGTTTTATTCTAATTTTTGCTTATTTTCGCTGAAGAAGTAATTTATATATCCCAATCAGCAACAAATTGCAAGTGACAGTTCTCAAGTGACAAATGTCAAATCATTACCCCAAGAAATTTTTAGTGTAAGCTCGGGGTAGCCCAGGTTTTCCACAAAACAAGATAGTCTAGCCCGGTGTAGCCCTAGATTTACCCGGGGTTTTCATCAAACAGACCTACAATCACTGACATATAATAAGAATGAACTGAGCCATCCTATCTAATTCCTATAGTCAAAAATGGCACAAATTTTTGCTAAAATCTATTTGTCTCTTTCAAGCTCAAAATGTACACTGAACTGTAACCAATTTTGGAAACAGTACAGCTGTATTAATTGGAATGCATTGGAATTGACATAAAAATTGAGACAAATATATTGTTTTTATACGTCTATCTCTTACAAGTTCAAGGAAAAATCTGCAGAGGAGCACATTTTTCAGTAATATTACAAATGTGTTTTTGGGTTAATTAAAACAAGTTTAACTTTTTAAATAATTTTAATTTAATGCAATACTATTTTATAACAACTTTAGTGTTTCCAATCGACATATAATAATAAATTATGAATCGGTGTGCAATTGTGTACGAAATAAAGGGTTTTCACTGCCTGTTCAATATTTGTGCCATTTTTGAAGCAAGAACGCTCAGTCCATTCTTATTATATGTCAGTGGGTACAATCATACGATTTTCTTTCTGCTCTGAAAGCTTCTGCTCTACCATATTACTTACTACCCTAACTATCAAAAATTCCGTCACTTTTTCTTCCAAGCGAAGAAACATTTCCTGGTTTATGGATATGAAATTACCCCTATAATCCCCACTGTAAAAGTCCAAGTAAGTTTTCCGAAGGTCGAGACCTAGCTAAATCGCTTTATCGCACCCAAAAACGTAAATTCGTCTTATTTCATCAAAATTACGCATATATTCCTATTACCACCTAAATGAGTTTCCCTAAAGTTGAGTACTGGATTTGATACCTCCTACATACACTCTCTAAATGAGTTTTTCTAAAGTCTAAACCTGTAGCTCTCACTTTATTTCTTCGAGTGCTAACAATTACGACTGATTAGTGGACTACGACTTTGCGCAAATGGGAAATGCATGTGATTAGAAACAATTGCAACTTCGACTGCGACTGCGACTGAAACAAAACTTTGCTCAAAGTGCAAAGGTGGTGTTCGCTGCGGCCAACTTCAGTTCAATCACAGAAGTCGGGACTTCTGGTTTGTTCTAGCAGTTGAAGCTTTAATTTAATTACAAATTTCACCTCAGCGTCGACTTCGGCGACTTAAAATCAAGTCGCAGTCGACAGATCAGTCGTAATTGTAATTCACCTTTATAAGGCGAACAGGTTTATCATAACCTCAAGCGCTCTAATTGGGCAGGCTGACATTGCGCATGTTATTCATAGACAAGAGCTTTCACTGTATTTAGCTTGGACAGTCTCCCTTTGTGCAGTTTTTGGCCACTGTGATTTGTATGACCATATCATTCAGTTCCCTTCTATAATTTGTGGCCTGAAAACATATTTTCTGTTGAAAAACTATTTTGGTCTTTTCTAGCACCTTTTTTTCTTTGTTTTCTGTACAAGTTTTTGTCTAGGAATTTCCTTATGTATTTGACCTCTTTAGAGTAGTCCATTCTTATGCCACTGAAAGTTTGCGTGAGTTTTTTATTTGACACTTCCAATTCAAATTCCGTACGCTTGGATTTTCCGATTAATAACTGAATATTGATTCTAAAACAGCTTTTCTACCTGTAGACCTATTCCAATTGTTTTAAGTATTTAAGTATTTAAGATTTAAGTATTTAAGATTTAACCTAATGATAAAGTTGAAAAAGTCTCACTTACCTCCGTTCATTGATATTGCTGCTCTCCCAAATAGTATGATGAGCATTTGTGTCTTAAAAATTAATTTCAGCTTTACTATATTTGCATTGCCCAATAGTTGGCTGTCCTCTACCTGGTTAGGTGTTTCAGAAGCTATAACTGGCTGCCTTCTTTTGCTAGTAGAATCAATTACAAATATCATTTTATGGTTGTAGAATTTTAGTTGCTACTACGACAAATACCTTAGGTAGTACACATTCTCTTCCCAGCCATTGGCTAAGAACACCAGATTTATTTAACATGTTTACATATCGTCAATGTATGTCATTATTTTCACCTTTCACATACAACTTAGTATAAAATGTGTGCTTATCGAGCAGCAAAATACCTCATTGTAGGCTATAATTGAGAGCGGCTATACAGTAAATTCAGTAGTATGTATGTGAAAATTCACAGAAAAGGGTGAACATAACTATAAACAACCTATTGGGAACCTAAGGAATATAAAACTCCTGCAGATAAGCAGAAAAAAACAACTAATAGCAATACAGTACATCCTGTCGGCTAGTGTGTTCAGGATCTATTAGATAGATGGTTCTGTTCAGCTAAAGAAAAACAGGTTTCTCTCCCAGCAGCTCCCCAAATATTATAGAATGAAGATTCAGATTCAGTTTTGGAACCTGAGATATGATGAATCTTGATTAAATCAGGAATTTTTAACGAGTCAAAAGTTGAATTAATCCTTATTAGTTTGATGAACTTCGATAATAACGAATGAGTTTCGATCAATACCCAAGATGTTGTCATGAGGGCATCATAATGTAGTGCCATTGCCAACACTCTGCTATACGCAACAACCTGTCTTCCTGTTTTGACGAAATGGCTTGGCAACTGATTAAAGCACAAACATTACTTTCGTAAATAATTGCAAATCTTGGGTAGATATCGGTGATTACAAATTTGTAACAGATATGAAAATTCTCTAGAGATGATGCTCCCTTTTTACTTGTCTCTATCCTATCTCACATGTTCATCTTAGTTATAGATTTTTGTTGTCTAAATAGTAAAACCATTTCAGTCAAAGAAAATAATAAAATTGAAAAGATTTAAACGATTCAACATAATTTAATTATTTTTAATGAAAATTCCTTTATATTTTCAGGATTCTTCTAATACAAAATGCACCAGAAAAAGTACATCCGCTATCTCAACCTTCACCTGTCATGACAAATCGTCATATGCCACGAAATAATAGTGCCACAGCAGCATCTGCCATGACAACGAACAGTTGTAACTATAGCACTTATGGATGTACTTCAGCCGGTAATCGATCTTCTTCAGGAATTATCAATTCATCCAATAATCCTCATGTTCCTCAGCACGGACAAATCGTAGCAAATATTGAAAATAATTCACAAAATTATGAACGTGATTGGACATTGGATGATGTCAGTCAGATCTCATCATTTCGACCGTGTCCTCAGGGCTCCGGAAGTATGACACCATTTCATGATTCTGTCCATAATGCTCTTGAGAATTCAATGAGCTGTAGCAATTCAATAAGTGAATCACGTCAAGATCTGAGTAATCTAATGCCAAATTCTAGTAATTGCAGTAATCGTTCACATGATTTAGATATGTTTAAAACAACTTCAACAGCAACTGCCGATGCGATAGCAGCAGCTTCAAATGCTTGTAAATATCCAAATTCATCAGTATTTTTAGAAAATAGTGATATCCTAAATGATACCGGCTATCCAAAAATAAATTATAGACACTCTAGTGTATTGATGTCACCAGATATTACAGATAATCTAGATAAATTTCTGGGAAAAGATCTGAGACGATACTCAGATACTAAACTACTACAACAAGATACAGATGTCCTTAGTCCAATATTTAATGTTGCCCTAAGAAGTGGAGCTGAAGAATTTCGACAGCGACAATCTGCCTTCCCGAAATCATCAAAATCAGGTAAAACTAGTAACAACGAATGTATAGTTCATAATTTATTAGGCGCACCTCAAATCACAGATATAATATTCGAGAGCACAAATCAATTGGATCGTCGCGAACTGAACAATATTCATGAAATGCTAGAGTTAGATGGGCAAATGTATAAGGAACCGAAGAAATCTCGTCATTCACTCAATAATGTAGAAGCTGGCGTCCATGAGGAACGAGATAATTTTGATAGATCACGTTTATTTTTTAAATCATTACCAAATCTTAGTAGTAGCTGTGAAAGTTTAATAAAAAAATGAAGAACGTTATCGCCGCCCATGTGCCGAACTGCAGCTTCATCTCTTTGGATTGTTACAACAGATTTTTGTCATGTAGTAGTACTGCTTGAGATTAACTTAAGTAAAAGGAGAAATGCAAGAAGAGAGGAAAAAATTATTTACAAATGTATCCTTAACAAATTTTGCTGTGATAGCGTCGTCTATTTTTTTCGAGACATATGATGTGCGTACTTTTCTTCTTCTTTTTTGTTTTATTGTTATTTTTCTTTTTAGATTATATTAAATCGAGAGATTTCTAATGCTCTCTTGTAATATTCTTTTTTGTTGTTCTATTGTTAATCTATTAATTTTTTTTAATGCTTTCAATCCTTTGTGCCTTGGAGGATTTGAAAAGGATATTTTATCGAGAATAGAATATTAAGAAAAGGTTTAAATTGTGTCAAAAGTTTTGTAATGAACCATAGAGTTTTGAATTATTCTAAGCATTCTTTCATTACCTAAGACCTATCTACTAGATGATAAATGTGAATTTTCATTTTATGTAATCACCAGTATTGGTAATGAACTTTAAACGCTGTTAGTAGGTATGCCTCAGAAATTGTTCTTGATCTTAATTACAGGGGCTGCTTAACAACACAGTGAACCAATGGGCAGTGTATTACTCTTTCTAATATTATAGTATGTTCCATTGTAATAACTTTTTAATTGCCTGCTGGTGGCCCCCAAAGCAGAGGTGCGGCGAATGCAAGGTCGTGCACATACGTCAAGACTGCTTAAGTTATACCCTCGATCGCATCTTTACAACTATTGACAGCTAGAAGTAAAAAGTTCTTTTGTCATTTTTAATTTTTAGTGTTTTAAGTACATACGCAAGCAAAAAAAAAAAATAACTTTGGCCGAGCCTCTAGGTATCTTTTCATCACTTGATAACAGGTATCACGAAAATTATCATCCTATTTCAGTATCATTCCATTTCTTCGCCTATAATTTGTGGAAAAAAATAAAACGATTGGTTTTTTTTGCAATGTTTTTTAGACTTTGTATATTTTTTCTTCATCAGTTGCGAAAGATGATGTCATTTACATAAATTGATGCAAATTTTTGCTCTTTTTATGACATTTTTCATCGCATTATCTAGAATTTCTGGCTGTAAATTGTCGATTTGATGTCTAATATTGTTTTTTTTTAAAGCTCTGCAAGGTTTGTGGCTTTCTAACATGAACCAATGACTTCAAATAACCCCAAAGAAAAAATTCTGATGCGGTTAAAAGAGTCATTGATTCGCGAAATGTATACGGCATCGTATCATATTTTTGTGATCACATGTCCTCTAAACCTAATTAGACCAATTTTTTTATTAAAAAATTGTTTACCATGGTTCGGTAGCGATTGCCTTCTCATCTCGGCACACCGCATTACTATTATTAGTTCTTCAAAAGTGTGAATTTAATTATGTTTATGTTCAGACAGATAAAACTGTACTTCGCTACTTATAATTAATTTTAATTAAAAATCATCAAATTTATTATTGAGCTGTAAAACTCGTTGAAAGTGTTTCAGAGTTGCGAGATGTTCTATTGATAGTAGCTGGTGTAGGGTGTAACACCTGAATTTTGTATGCAAAGTTCTTTAGGTCTAAAGTCGAATTTCGTTGGGACGGACCACCTGCTCAATTTTCTGTATCAAAAAGAGTGCTTACGTTGTTGCCAGCCAACATTGAAAACAAAAACTATTTGCGGGAAGTTGAAAAACTGAGTGGGCAGTTCGAAAAGTGGTTTTTTGCTGCGTATCTGATGATTATATTCCCTTTGGTAAAAAAAACTTCCAGCTGGAAACGAAAGCATCTCGGATTCACTGCAAAAACATTCTATAAAAGGTATGGAAGCAATACGTTCAGATACCCAGTTCATTTCTTTGCATTGATGTCCTACGACGGGAAGGTTAATAAGATGACTATATATTCACTTGCACACCTTACCTCTGCATGCTTTGTAAGGTGAAAAAACCGTCTTTATTAATGCTGTGAAAGGTGAAAAGAAACCTTCCTTATTAACTCTGTCGAAGGTGAAGAGCAGCATTCTTTTTTACTTCTGAGGGAGCATTCATTCTGCCATGTCAGGAAAGTGTACGGAAGCACTTGGCATGAATTTTCTGGAAGGTTTAAAAGAACCATTTAATTTATAATCTCAGCAAGGTGGAGTCAAGCATTCCTTCTGTTTTCACTGAGAGGTAAAGGAAAGAATTTTTCCTACTTTTCAGGAAGGTATGGAAGATAAACACGTTCTTCGTTCACGCTTCTAAAATAGTGTACAAATTAGAATATTTTCCTCTGCACGCATTTTTCCTTCGTTAATTGTTCTTAGAAAAACAATGAAACTATATGACACATTTTTTGGATGCACTGCCTCAAACGTAGCCGCACAAACTTCCATCTCTTTTCGATAACATTACCTTTGCCTTCTCAGAGTATTCCCTGAAAGGTACATAAACATGCCCAAAAATACGACGCATCAATACATTACGCCTGCCTTCCTATGCCAGTTCAACATAAGGCATATTCTTGGACTCATTACTAATGGATTCCAGTCCAAGTAATGTTTACAGTAAACTTTATCTAAGTGAAGCATTCCCATTTTTCCAGCTGGGATATAAATCTGAGTTCTTTCACAGTTGGTAACTCCTAATTGCCAATGTGTTTAGACCGAAAAATATGATTATATAAAAGAAAGCCCATTTGTTGCAGTGCACTTCTATGAACGTCGCGTTAGTCTCTTCAAGTCGGACTGCTAAACGTTGAATAATTTTTTCATATGGATGCCTGACGATTACGAAAACTTCATCGAAATTCGCATAGCCTTAACTGATGAATTATTACGTAAAAGTATAGTGACTATTATCACTAAGAAGTATATCGCGCCATTGTATACCAATTTAAACTTCGCATCTATCAACTATACGTTATCAATGCTCCACTGATTTAATTCGCCATTTGCAAAAATTATACCTATTTCTGATAGGGTGATAATTTGCCGCCACATGTTATGATTTTGTGAAAAATTAAGATGTATAGAGGATTTTATCGCATACCAAGGAGCACGTTGGGATAATTTTGTTACTTTACTAATTGGTCGGCTAAAAAAATACAATAGCTGCCAAAACTCACATATAAATTAATTATCAACGAACGAGATGAATGCCCGTAGGTAATTTCGTATGGTGACCTCTGTGTGCAAGTTCGATTGTTAAAGTGGTTTTTCGCATTTATTTCTAAAACGGTTCGTCGGTCAGTAAAGATGGTTATAACCATTGCACACCTTACCTCTGCATGCCCTGAAAGGTGAAAAAACTTAATTTCATATTCTGAAGAACTTTCCAGTATAATAGAAATGTCTAGGACTGATCATTTTCACAGTATACGTAAAAATCCTAAATTTGTATATGGCAATACCAAGAAGGAGTTACCCGATTAAGTACATTTTTAAAATTATATTTACTATTTTCATGAAAACGCCGTGTACAAAATTTCAGCTCTCTACCTCAAAGCGTTCTCAGGCTGTGTCCAAATAGGTATATAGGGGAGAACGAAATTTTTGTATGGCAACCCCACGAAGGAATTGCCCGATTTGTCTCATTTTCGAACTTAATTTCACTTTTTGTTTTAAGTCCGTGTACAAAATTTCAGCTTTCTACGTGAACTTGTTCTCGAGTTATCGTGAGGATAGACGGACGGACAGACTGGGACATTGAAAAATCGAAATAACTTTTAATTTTATGCGGGTGTCCAATCCATTTTGCTCTACCATCATTATTTCTAGATGTTACAAACAGAATGATAAACTTCGTATACCCTATGATTTCATCTAGGGTATAATAAATGTAAGGTCGTCTAGCTGAGCTAACTATAATCCAGTTTTCTTTTTATATTTTACTACAGTTAGTGTTGTTTTGCTGTTTTTTTGTGCATTTGTGCAAAATAATACCCAGCTATAGAGACCTGAACAAACAAAGTTAGGTACAATCTCTTCTGGGAAATGTTATGGTATATATTTTCGAGTTTTTATCACGAACGTCTAGTCTAATCTGTCAGCATGAGCTGATAGCTCACTCCATGGACAGCGTTGCAAGTGCAGGGTTAGCACCTCGGCTATTTCCAGAGAGTTTGGGGGTGGGTAGCCCAAAATCTGCCGCTGTCTCGAACGATATTTGAAAAGAAAAACGTGCCTTCAGCAAAAACCAAACACACCATCCGGTCCTGAAGGGACTTTTACACTACTTACCTTCACTTCTGGAGAGGACATAGATGGATTGTCCTCTGTGTCGTTGCCCCATCCACCCAACTAATTCCTAAGGCAATAGAGGGCTCATAATATGGCTATATTTAACCTAAGCACTTTAGGGGAGAACGTCGTAATATCTCAACTCTGGTCACGGTGTCCTAAGGGTCCTAGTGGAATAGTCGCCCATATTCTTAACCATATAAACGCTCACACATAAAATATTGGTTCGACACTTCACTGTGTTCATCTTCATCTTGTGTTATGCCTGTGTGAATTGGAAGATGACATGTTACTACTTCTTTCGTATCGGGTCTGCCTTACATTATTTAAAGGGAAAAAAGAAAAAGAAAAGAAAAACAATTCTGCCTTGCCCGCCCTTACGATGAAAAGAAATCACGCAATGTATAAATTGCTATGTATTTCTTGTATTTGTGATATATTTTTTGATTACACTAAAAAGTACAACGAAAGCTTTCTCTCATCGCGACTGGATTAGAGAAATCAAGTTAAAAGTGAATCATTTTCGTATCCTTCTCAATATTCTCTAACTATTCACTTATTTTGTCTAATTTGCTGGTTTTTCTCAAGTTTTTAGTTTTTTTTTCTTCTCTATTATTATTGATTTTTGTTTTTATTTAATTAATAATATTTTTGAAACTTAACACTAAAGTTATATAAATACATACTAAGAAAATCTCTACTGGACCGTAGTTTTAAATAAAATTAAAATTAAAATTAGAAATTATTTTAACAACATAGAAATGTATAGAATTTTATGAGACTGCAAATTAGAAAAATAAAAAAAAATAATAATAAACAAATAAAAAGTGAGTAAAGTTTAAGTAAGAAAAACAAAAACGTATATATTAAATAAATAAACAAATTTTCAATTGTTAACTCTTGTATTTTTTATTTTATTTTATCAAGTAACAGCAATTAAATAATATTTTAAAATTTTACTGATTAATTCTAAGTAAGTTGATGTCCACACTACACTTTTGGTGTTTTTATTAAAAAAAAAAAAAAGTATATCTCTACCTTACCTAGCTAGTATAGATTGAGGAAAACTTAATTTTATGAAATGTACTGTACACAAGCATAAATAATTCTCTTTCAAAAGTTTTCCGTGCGTTTTTAATAAATTTTAACTTGAATCTGGCATACTTGCATGTGTGTTGTGATAATTAAAGAAAAAATAAAGAAAATTATATAATTTTTTTTTTTCTTGCATTTAGTGCGAGACTCTGTGAAATGAGAGAAGGATAATCATAAATTTAATATATTCATTACAAACTAAATACTTACTAAAAGAATTGTGATCGCATGAATATTATAAGTATTAATTGAAAAATGAAAATAATTTCATTGGTATTGTCGCAGCTCAAATGTTTTTTTTTGTTTCTTTTTCAAATTCATAATTTGGAAGCGTATATGCAGCGGCAGTATTTACTAAATTAATTATGCTCCAACTCCCAAACTCTTTACAAGCAAAAAAAAAGAAAAATTATCCAAAAGAACATTATTGTACGGTTTTAAAAAAGTGTGTTACAGTTTAATCCAAGACGCTATATTTCTAAAAATAGAGTTTAGTATGTAGATTTTTTAAAAATAAAATGAAAATATTATGCAAAAATTTAGAGCATTGTATTAATTCATCATTTCGTTTTCTCTATCTCAATGTAAAGTTTACTCCGCTTCAGAATCTTTGTTTAAAGTTGACTCCATCAGATGAGGCGCCCATATGCCAGATATTTGACAAATATAAATGCGTTGCATATACAGTCCTTGGACAGCCTATTGCTACCACCTTAAAATGTTGCTGTTTTGTTTTGTTTAATTTGGGAGGAATTTACTTCAAAAAGTGAAAACGGAAACAAAAAAACTTTTATATGAAACTTTTTCTTGTATTTTTTATAAACTCATCGTTTTTTTTTTAATTATTTACATTTGAGTTATTTTTGTTATCAATATTTTGTTGTTCCCCCTTTTATTTTTAAGAACTTCCTCTATTCTTCGGGACATTGCGCCAATGCACGCATTAATGCAGGATCTTATATCTGGATCATTTTGCCAGACGTTTTTAATATTTTCAATGAATACTGCCTTGTTAGGGTTTTGCAATGTTTTAGGGAGCTGTTCATTTTCAAGGAATATCTTAACATTTTTTGTCACATGGCACGGCGCATTGTCATCCACGAACTAAAACGATCCTGCATGTTCCCATAAAGATGCTATAGAAGGCAGTAATATGTCTTTGAGGACATGAATATATTGGTCCTGTCTTATGGTGCCTTCTACAATGTAGAATGGCCCCTGGCCGTTTACTGAAGCCCATACCATTACATATAATGGACTTTTCCTTATACGTCTCTCCAGGTCTCCTCTGGACGAACAAAGACGTTTCGGACATAGCTTTAATGCTGCACTCACTCATCAGAGAAATGAACCATTAAAATTTGAAAAATAACTAATTATTATGTTGGCTCCTTTATTTGGGGCAGTGAATTTGTTTTTATGATTTATCTTCTGCCAGTCACCAAGAGTGAAACTTTAATGCTGTCTCGCCCAAATCCAGCTTTTTACATTCTCCTTCTTGTTGTTTTTTATCTGGTTGCCTCTAGGCAGGTTTTCAGTTAAAAGTCTGCGTTGAATGTTCCTCTCAGATATATCACTACCACTCTCCAATAAAATACTTCGTATTGCTCTTTTTGTGATAAAAGGATTCTATTCTACTAGCGAAAAAATTGTTCTGTCCGTTCGTGGAGTTGTTTTGCGAATGCCTTTGCAATTTTTCGTTTTGTTATGTAAAGTGTCCACGTTTTCCTTTACAGCCTTGGAGAGTTTTAGGACTGTGGGGAGGCTTACACCTTCTAATCTTGCGATCTCCCTCGCTGAATGCTTTCCGCCTAGACTAACAATCCCTTTTTCTGTGTCCTAGACAAATCTGATTTTGAACCCATTTCTAAAAATATTATAAAATTGTAGAGAAATTTATACTATGAGAACAAACTGAAATGGTACCCTCAACATAAGCTGTGTTCTTTTGTGTCCGCAGAACAGAGCAAAGAACGCTTCAAGAGAACAAAATTTTTATATCCAGCAGTTGGCACTACTTTTAAGTTTATTTATGAAAAAGTTGACAGTGTCAAGCGTTTGTTATATTTTCTGAGGTGTTAAGAGCTATTAGTTATTTAATTCAATGGTGACAGTTCACAAATTACAAAAGTCAAGAATTTGTTTCACAATTTCTTATAATTTCAGCGGTCAGCTGAGTTTAACCAACTTATACAACTAAAAAATTGAAGAACAGCGTCCCTACACTTTCATACAAGATTTAAATGAAGCGAACTAACAAATAGTTCGCTTCAATCGACAGAACAAATTTGTTCTCTCCAATGTATGGGAGCTCTAGAACAAGGTATAGAAAAGAATCCAGCTATTATAACCTTCTCTTTTATAGTCGATCGGATTTTACGACAGGGAGCTTATGTAATTAGACAAGAGGGATGTACGAGCTGTTTTAAAAAGGAATTATGAATAACCAATCCAATTTTTGAGTTTCCCTACATTTTTCGTTAACACATCATCTATCTAGAAGATTCTATAATATGGCAATGCGTGCACTTGGACATAGTTTGTTTAAATTGAGATACTTCATACAGACGTGTGTGCTCTTTTGTGCACGCTATTCAATCCAATTTATTGCACTATAAAAGAACGCCTCACAAACACAATCAACAAACTTTGTTTTTAAAACTTGGTTTGCTTCCACACACAATTATGTATGGCAAAAATTTTATTTAGGCTTTATGAAAGATGGAGAATAAATGCAAGCAAAGTTATACTAAAACGTTAATTAAAAAAAAAAGAAAATGGTCATATAAAGAAACCAAATTATTTTTGGCTACCCATTTTGACTAATAAAATTAGGAACATTCAATGGTCCAGGGCAAGATTGCACTTCACACTTTACAGTGTAGCTTTGTATTCAATATATGTGCAGAAAATACAAACGAACACACCATAACACTTGGGAATCCGGAATTGTTATTCTTCCACCTGAAGACTGGAAGTATTACCGACGAAGGATTTGTTCACAAAAACTGCATCCGATTAGATGATTACGAATTTCTAGACGAATCGGATTCCGAGAATGAGAATTAACTACCTCTATCCATATTTTGTGTACGCATGCCTGGAGCTAAAAAGAAATCACACAATCCAACATGGCTTTAAGCCAACAACACATTGCGATGCAGTGTAGTGAGTCAAACAAATACGCAGGACAAAAAAAAATACAAAAAATTTAAATTGGACTCTCTCATACCTTAAAAGATTTATTGGAATATTATTATTTTCTGGTCACCCCCCAATTCCCCAAGAAAGGCTTTGCTCTCGGCACGCTTTAAAATATGTGGTTCATTCCGGAATGCACCAACTATTTCATAAACTGTATTCTGCTCTGGTATAGCATACGATATCTAGTTCTTGTGCCATTTATGATATTATACAATAAAGTCAAAGAAGGATGGACATTTTTGAAAGCCAACCCGCCAGCAGAATTGAAATTAGTATTAATAGGATTGTTATTAGGAATTTAATATATATAGCTATAAGTTTGTTATCCTGGAGTAGAGCATGGAAGATGGCCTTTATTTCCACTTGGAAGAGCGTGATTTGGTTCTCAAGGTGTATATCCATTTCCAGATGAAGATCCTCGCAGGAATAACCCACTCTAATATTTTCCTCTTATTTGGAGCCATCTGACTGTATAGAAAGTAGAGGATGTCAATGATTGAAGCACAGAGTGATTCTGATTTTACCCTGATTCTTGTCTTGAAGTTGGATTTTAGCCTAGTATCGAGGAGATATCACTGTCCCTCTTGATCCACATGTTGGTAAACGTTGATTGATTATTTCAGTAAAAATATTGAACTATAACCTATGCACGCAGTTTGTATACCAGAAGAAGTTGTAACCAATGAAAAACCAACATTTGTAACAGGTGAAATGGTGAATTTTCACACTGATTGAAACATCAAAACAATTTTTCTTCTCCCTACAATTCGAGATCGAATAAACAAATGGATGGATGAACTGAAATGAATTTTACGCTCCAGGGGCCACAGCAGGGCCTATTGATCACCCTCTAAACTTATGAGCAATTGCTCATAGGTCCCAAACCGATGCCCACTACAAAGTTTAATATTGAGTCTCTCCCAACGCTCCTTACCTGCTTCATGCAATTCTTCCAGGAGGTGTGAGCCAAGCCAAGGAATCTATGACGCCTTCCGGAGTGAGCCGGGCAGTGACATCCTCTTCATGCAGGATCTTCAACAAGTACCATCCTGCGTAGCCGACTCCCGAGAAACGAGTGCCCAGTGAGAATTGACACTAGGACTTTGCAAGGAAGATACATCAATGTCAAAAGGCATTTTCTTTCTTCTTCGGCATTCAACTAGGGCCGTTTTTGGTTTGACTTTGAAGAAAATATTTATCTCCTTGGATAAAAGGGGAAAATAATAAATATAGAAAATTTAAGGAATCTGTTCCAATACTCTTTTTGAAGCGATTTTTCCTCAGGGTAGAATTTCCTGACTTTAAGGAAATTGAGCGATTTTACAGTATCTCTGATCTACCTAGTGTTTTCCTTATAGATAAAATGACAGATGTTAGCATAGATGGAATGGATAAGAGAAAAAGACGATCGCCTCTTCCCGTTTTTGAAGCAGTGACCTTCCACTTTCCGGGCGACTACTCTTACCACTTAGCTAATGAGATAAATTCTTTTCCCTTGTAAGTATTTCGCAGTTTGTCTATCCTATAAAGCCCATAAATGCGTTCAGCTGGTACTAAGTTCCTATTACTTTTATTATTAATTGTTTTGCTAAAATTTAAATCTGCCATGTTACTTTCCAGGATATGCCCAGTGCTATGCGTGACTTTGGCACGGGCACTCAAATAAATAAATGTAAAAGTATAAAGCTTATCACGAATTTTTCACAATAGCCCATCCTGATCCTGATTTCTAAGGCTTCACCACAGAAATAAAGAATGATTCAGAAATTTAATGAATTTTTTATTCAAGTAAAGAAACAAACTTTTGTGCATGCAGGTTGTGAAAAATCTTTTATAGGGTACAAAAAACGCTACGAGAACCATGTTTTCATATTTGTTCTTTGATAGTTATCTCAAATTTATGTACTCATTCATAAAATTAATAAAAATAATTTCAAAATTTTAAATTAAATTAAATTACACAACCCTGGCTGTCAACAATCATATGGCATACACGACCAATAATACCTAAAAATTCATTCTAACAAAATGAATTAATGCCTACACAAAATTTCACTGCCGAACTGTCACGAAGTTTATCGCTTTTTTGTCGTTTCCATTATTGATTTCAAGATATTTGACAAGAAAACAAACTGCCGTGAATTGCGGGCGGTTTTTAAAGAATTTTCACGCAAAAACCATTCGGTCCGTTGAGATTTTACCAGTGAATAACGTTCTAAAATGTCACAGTAATGAAATTAATTGGAAATTGTTCACACATTCTTTCAATAAACGCATAAAACTGGATTTTCTCGTTCATCAAATTTCTAAAGTCGGAGACGCAAAACTGCTGATTCGTTGTGACTTGGTGCACAGTTGCCCCACGAATTCAAGGTGAAAAAGTAAAAACTCCGAAAGGAAGTTGGCGGGTCAAATCCGGGTCAAAAATATTCTCGACGTGTGTTAATTATTATTAAATTTTTTTTTTAAAGTGCTGTGCGAATTGAGATTAGTGAGTGCTGCATAATTTTTATTGTTGCCAGTGTCCAGTGATTAATTAAATTTAGTGAAAAAATGGCTGAAGTACGCCGTAGAAAAGGCGAAGGGGATACAGCTGAAGAAACTGAGGCGCCCGCAGAAGCAGATCAAAGGAAGCCTCCACAAGCACAACGTAGTGATTCGATGACAGCTGATTCCTCTGATCATGTATGTAGTATAGAGTTCCTAGTATTATTAATGAAAAAGAAAAGCGAATCATCTGTTTTGCGATGTTTTTTTTTTTCAATGGATGTCTTCTGTTTTGTTTATTTATAAGGCAACGACATCGAAAGTTGCCGTCTAATTATTGAACTTTGTCACCGAATCGTTTAGTAAGTTAGCTGGCGAACGGAAATTTTGTTTACATTGCAAAAGTCTTAAAATAGCGCGCTTAAATAATTTTGCGCCACCTTAACGAGACAATTTACTTGGTCGATTGTGCGATAATTAGATCGCTGGATTTACTTAATGTGGTGGAATGTGGCGGCGCGTTATGTAAGAGTTTCCTATCTCGTAAATATTTTCTGTGACCCTTATGTAGGCCTTTTATGATTATGTAGGAGTGAATAATGAGAAAGATTGGAGAACTTTGTGATTTTTATTTGATTTGGTATGAAAAACTTTGCAAAAAAGTGGATTTGTATAGGTACTTGGATAGTGTACATAGGTACCTACTTCCATGTTTTTAGAAACATTCTGAATGTACTTGTTTAGTTCTTTAAACAACACACAAAACTTAATAGTTTAATCTGCACATGTAACACGATAGCATTAAGGAAGGCTTAAGGTTTTATCCGACTGTAATTGCAGGTATACTTGACTATTATTATCAAGAGTTCACCAACGACATTGTTTCTAAACTAAGCTTGTCCATGGCGATATACCTACCTACATACATAAATGAAGATTTTAATCCCAATGAAATGGATCTGCTTAAAGAAGTCGTCAAACTGAAATGTGATATCATTGTTACTGTACGACTCGCAATTACGAAAAGCAGAACTTTTTCCTATAGACATTAAATGAAAAAAAAAAAACACCTCTTGTTGACCGGAATATCGTCTTTTTAAAAAAAATCTTGCTGAGATCATGAATGGTGGATGCATGTAGAACGTCAAGGTTCTTAATAGCAGATTCAAATTATAGTAGACTAACCAATCCAAATAAATGAGTACATGGATTACAATGTTGGTCAGTACCTAAAGGGAAGTCTATTTAAAATTTTAAAAGAAAACCAGGAAAGTTATTTATAAAATGGGTGAATACAAATAAAATGTGCTCTAGCTATTTTTCTATTTGTTTTATTCTAATTTTTGCTTATTTTCGCTCAAGAAGTAATTTATATGTCCAAATCAGCAACAAATTGCAAGTGACAGTTCTCAAGTGACAAATGTCAAACCATTACCCCAAGAAATTTTTAGTTTAAGCTCGGGGTAGCCCAGGTTTTTCAAAACACAATATAGCCTAGCCGGGTGTAGCCCTAGGTTTACCCGGGGTTTTCATCAAACAGACCTATCAATAGAAAATGTTCTCAATGTTCAGGCACACCCCCAAGTTTCTATCTTTTCAGAACAATGCAATGCCTCGCGCCAATATAAAATCGACGATGCCTCGACTTGCTGATGTAACTAAGCCAGCCAGCAATGCTTCGCTCCAATATAAAAACAACGAGGTCTCGGCCTGATGTAGGAAAACCCTCCATTTTTTTCTTAGAAATTTACTGGAAATTTTTTCCTTAGAATTTTTTGCATAATTGGCTAGGCTCGCTAACAATTTTTTGTGAATTTTAATTCACTTTGGTGGCCGACTGGAGGTTTTTTCAGTTGCAATACTTTCATGTGTGCCGTTGTCAGCTTCCAATAATACATAACACTTTTAAAGAAAACATTTCCAGTAAATTGCTAAGAAAAAATTTAAGGCTTCCCTACATCAGGCCTAGACATCGTTGATTTTATATTTTTTTATTTCGTAGCAAAGACAGAAAGGGCAAACACCACTAGAGCACTGTTTCTAATCTTCTTGAATACTTCAGAACATCACTTTCGCCTATAGGCGCTGGATATCTGTTATTATTTGTCTGTGATATAACTAAAGGAAGCGCAATAAGCCAAAACCCTCGAGAAATATTTCCCAACACACAAAATCCTCGAGAGATACTTTCCAAGCCAATTAAACAGAATCCTTCACTACTACATGAGAGCCCTAACATAGTCCTAACATTTGAAAATATTTGCAGTACGTTCTTATTTAAAATTGACAAAATTTTGTTTTGAATAGCTCCTGCGCCCTAAACTACTATTCACACAGAAAAATTGTCTTTTGATAATTTTAAGCTTACTTTCTTATCGTCCCAACTATAGTCAAATTTTTATATCTTCCCTAAAAAAATTATTTAAAACAAGTAAAAAAACTAAAATTGGTCTAAGACCAATTCTTATGATACCTTACATGACTATAATTTCGTATGGTTACACATCTGTGCAAGATTGATTTTTGATATGGTTTTTCACGTTTATTTGTAGGTTCATCGGACAGTAAAAATGATTAGAACCAATTTTAGAGAATTTCATATTCTGAAGAGTTTTTCAGTACAATAGAAACGTCTAGAACCGATCGTTTCACAGTACTTAGCATACCTTTAGATTTCATCTAGGGTATACAAATTTTTCAATTACAAAACGCCTACGGATCCCCAAACAAAAACTCTCAACTGAGTAATAATTGCCTATGTGGATGATGAATTCGAATCAATCTGCTACAGATTCCGCGACTATATGGCCGCACATACAATGTTGCAACTATTATCAGCTAAGATTATTGAGCATAAAATGGTAAGGTTACTTTTTAATCAAAACTATTTTATTATTTTGTTAAGTAAGGTATATAGTAAGTATAGCCTTTGGGAAGGTATGGAGCCAAGCTATAAATTACTAGAAGACTATTTTCCTGTGTGGATAGTAGTTTAGGCTTCATAGCATATAGAAAGTCAATGCTTGGTACTTTTCCATAAGCATCAATATTGAACATTTTAGAGAACGGACTCGCAACGCATACATATAGATTTCTGTTTCATGGCTTAGGAAGTATATTTCTCGAGGCATTTTCCACTATTGTGAATTGCGTTTATATATTCGTTATGCTCATGGAAGTAGTAAATCTGAAATATTTTTGAAGGGGTGTTTTGCGTAATTATTTAAAATTAGGGGAGCCCACCTATTTTTGTACCTGTGTTTACCATTTTTATGAAAACGCCGTGTACAAAATACGAGCTCTACACCTCGACGCCTTCTTAGGTAGCTTCCAAGTATATATGTATAGTGAAAAACTAAAGTTTTGTATGGCAACACCAAGAAGGAGTAACCCGATTTAGTCCATTTTTGAAATTTTATTTACCATTGCTATGAAAAGACGATGTACCAAATTTTAGCTCTGTACGTCGACGCGTTCTCAGGCAATGCCCATATATATAGTAAAAACCGAAATTTTTGTATGGCAAGCCTACTGTGAAGCTTCCCGATTGGGTCCCATTTTCGAACTTAAATTTCTATACGTCGACGGGTCCAAATATATATAGTGAAAAACTAACACTTTGTAGGGCAACTCCAATAAGGGGTTGCCGATTCCAATTTTTCTTTCTCTAAAAACCTTGTCCTAACAATTACGAACATAATAACAACAAAAAAATGAGCCATATCGGTCGAGCCCCCTGATAGTGGCGGGGCAAGACCAAAATTTTATGTGGGCGAGGTACATTTAGCGAGGCCCTCTGATGGCGCAAGAAGCAAATTTATAAATTAAAAGACAGTTGAAAAATAGCTTTTTACTACTTTATTATAATAAAGACAATGCAATCCAAACTATTTTCTTAGAATAACAATAAAGTTTAAGCTTGGTTGCTATGTCTGCTTCAATAAATAAAACTGTCAAAGCTGAAAGTCTTTCCTGACCCATTGTACTTCTCAAATAATTTTTTAAAAAGTTTTAATTTTGAAAAGCTACTTTCAGCGGAGGCTGTACTTACCGGTATCGTTAGCAAAATTCGATACACAATGTAAATATTTGGGTAAATTTCTTTCAAGTTATTTTCTATATGCCCAAATAGTCGGCATGGTAGGCAGAAAACTGTATTTTGATTTTTGGAGTATATCAGCCAGCGACGATGTTGAGTCTCGCCATTATTTAATTTTCTAGCAGAATAAAAATTGGAAAATTGCCTTTGATCGGCATTTTTCGGAAAATCTTCATCACTGTTATTGAGCTGCAGTGGCGGGCCGCTTTGCACTATGGTTTCAGCTTTTCTTTTTCTTTTTGCTGATCCTGATTCAAATTTCCTCCCGATATCTCTATCTCGCTTGCCTGACATGTCGTAGATTGTAGGTGTAACCTCTAAACAAAAACAATAAGAACATTCATATATGTACTTCTTTCTTTGTTTGAGTACCAACATATTAACATATTATAATTATATAATATACATATAGTAATAGTATACTTATGCGTAATAAGTTTTTGTCAAAAAAATCATTTTCGAGACAGGTTTTTTTCACCGACTGTATTTTTTTGGGCATAGCTATGAATCAATCAGCTAATTGAGACGAATTTAATGAGCCCACACCCGATACGATTACGTTCGCAAGAGCGCAGATTCTATGAACACCTTCTGGCGCCATCAATCAGCTCCATGGTACTATATTATTGCATTGTCAACAAAATTACATACATAGCTATGCCAAATTTCAGCTCAATCGGACACCGGGAAGTGAGTCAAATTTGACTTGTGAGACTTGTAGAGGACAACTTACTTAGTTACAGACGTGTACGAACATTGCAAATTAAATAAAAGCTTGTAAAAAAATATAGAAATAGAACACAAAATATAATATAGTAACTTATGACTTTATAAAGACTATAGTAATAATGTAGTTATTACTTACCTTATTGTTAATGAATTACTACATGTATTGTTGTTTCTCTTTATTCTTTAAATCACATCACAAACAAAATTTCAAAAAGTTTTGAACTAAAACGGTTCTTTGCTTTTTTACTTGGCGTTTACCTACAACTACAAACTTCAAATAAAAATTATTACTATTAAATAATTTTAGTTCAGTGTACCGGACTGGTCGATAAACACTACGCATTTATGTTAGTAATCGTTTTCAAACAATGGACCACACCACACTTATTCACATATCACTATCAGAAATACACGTATGTGATATATGGCGTAACACTGCGTGCGATACTTTGATTGGCTTTCTAACCAGGGTTGCCTCTTAGGAAAAAATAAATTAAATCAATCACAATTATAAAAAACCCGTTTCTCTTGACAACTTGGAGCAAATGAGGGAATTTATTTACCTATTAATAGTTACTAACGTGCGTAAAGCGAGACAGCAATATAAGTGTTTTACGAGAAAAAGTGAGTAATGCATCATTAGGGAATTCCCCAGTAAACTTAGTGTTGCGTTGTGTATTGCCTACAATTAGTGGACACAATAATGGACACATTTTACAATTTTCATTTCTTTTATTCAGGATATTTATACGATTGGTCTTGAAAACGTCCGTAAAAGTTGCTAAAACATTGCTTAGTGTCTAAGTCTTGAAAATAAGTCGCTAAAAACATCGCAAATCCGCTAGATCTGGCGAGAAAGTCGCTAAAACGGCAACACTGTTTCTAGCCCTTGAGGAGCGGCTGGAGTTTGAAAGTACCTTATACAGACAAATTCTAAACAGAAAGGGAAATCCCAAGTCTGGCCACAAGGGGTTCCCGGCCGTGATAGCAAGGAATTGCCAACAAACATTGCTAGACTAAATAAAAACAAAATTTATCAGAGGGGCGTCCCAGTTCGTTTCTCGTGACAGCAACGCAACGCCAACAAATGTTGCTAGTCTAAAGAAAACAAACGAACAAATTTTACGTTGCGTCCGAGTTATGCATATTGGAGGCGCGAGGCCTCTAGGACGGCGAGGCCGTAGGCGGTGGCCCACGACGGCGAGGCCGTAGGCGGTGGCCTACGTCGCCCACGCCTAACGCCGCCTCTGCCCCCTGACATGTATAATATCATAGATGGCACATGAACTAGATGTCGCATGGCATACCAGAGCAGAGTATACAGATTGTGAAATTGGTAGTGCATTCTGGAACGGACCAGCCAGCAATATAAATTTTGTATATTTTGTTGTTACTGCATGCGACATCTTGCTCTTGTGCCATCTATAGCTGTGTTCTTTTGTGTCCGCAGAACAAGGCAGAACAAAAGATACACAAAAGAACGCCTCATACATTTTCATAGAAGATTTATAAATGAAGCGAACAGTACAAACAGTTCGCTTCAATCGACAGAACAATTTGTTCTCTGCATTATATGGGAGTACTAGAACAAGGTGCACAAAAGAACACAGCTTATATATATGGATTGACTACGTTCATAGAAATATACATGCAGAAAGTGGGCTCATTATATATTGCTGACTATTTCGATATAAGCACCATGTACCAACTGAGAGAGAATTGTAAACAACAAGTAAATAAGTGGATTTGTCGAAATAAATGTTTTTAAATTAATTATTTAGGATTATTACTGATAAAAAGTGTTATATCAAAGCCAATAGAATATCTAATGATTCTGCAGCAGATACCTACTCGAAAGGTTTTATTAAAATCACTTTTTTAGCTGCACGCTCACTTTTTTAGCTGCACGCTCACTTATTCAACTTTCCGTCGATGATTTTTTCAATGTTGGCACCAACGTTAAGAACTCTTTTCGACAGACAAAATGGTGCCCACGTTAAATAGAAAGCTAAGCAGTCGATATGTTACTGATCGAGCCGTTCTCAACTAATGATGTAATATAGATGCATGCGGCAATTGATTATATAAATAAAACAAAATTATGAACCACAACTGAAACATTAAAAACCAGGGACCGTAATCATTATGATTAAAATAGTAAAAGTTACGATTTAAGCATCGTCATCCAAATTTTACTTTTTCAATCACCAGTAAAAATTAAAATTTGAGTTTTAACTTTGAAATCACTAATAATCATTACATCTGAGTTTTACGCCATTCACTCAAGAATAAAACTCACATATTAGTTTTTCGCTTTAAAATCATCAATAATCATCAGACTTGAGTTTTATTTTTTTCGCTCAAAAATAAAACTCAAAACAGTATTCCAGGTCCAAATTGCGTTGAATATTATTTCTAACTTTGGTTTTCGGTACTTCTTGGGTAGTAGAATGCACTGGTAATTTTCATAATTTTTCAGCTTTTTTTTAATGATGTTATAAGCCTTTTGTTAAGATGTTTGTTTTTTCCTCATATAATTCACACCCAGAATTTATTCTGAGTTTATATGAGAAGAGATCAGTTTGATCTATTTTCAAGTGTCTGCAGCAGGCAGAAAACCAAGCTGCACCGATGAGTGGAAGGTTTTCTGCTGACACGAAACGCTTCTTCTTCTTCCTTTTTCTTCTTTACTTTTCAGCCCACTGCGTGGCGTATACAGGTTCGATTCGCTTCGAATGAATCTGCTTCTTTAAAAAATTTTTTTACATTTTTTTAATAAATAAAAAAATTGTTTTTTTCTATTTTTCTCAAACTTTTCATTTCTTTCTTCTTTTTTTCATTTTTTCATTTGTTTTTCAAATCACCCAATTTCGCTATTTGGGACCTGTTGATGAGTCAAACCAAGACTTGAAACTTGTCACCAAAAATTAATGAGTTTTGTGATGAAATAACAAATTAGAACATTTTTTTACCTTTTGCTATATACCGGAGAATCCCAAAAAAATCTTTCTGGAACAAAATTAAGTTTAACCCGGTAAAAAATCCAAAAGAGAAATCTTTTTATCTATTTTTTAAGATGGCAGCGAAATGGAATCAGCCGATAATGCGACATTACACTACCCTACCCTTTCCCCTCCAATAACCCCACAAAAAGTACCAAAGATCATAAACTGTAGAGATCAAACGCTTTTACGCTGATTAAGGGGGTCATCCCGTGCGGCCGCCTGTTTTTTTACCTTTTGTTGTTTTGACGAACAGTAAAAGTGTAAAAATGTAGAAGTTTGAACTTTTTTTTGTCTACACACAAAAGTTTTTGAAATAAATAACGGTATTTATGAAATTTGCGTGTAAAAAAAATCAATGTTTTGAAAATATTTGAGAATAATTTAAAGATGCTTAATTAAAATATACAGAGTAATACACTTTTCAACAGCTACTATTCTTGGCTATGTAATAAGCCAACATTATCCAAAATCTATATCGTGGTTCAAAAGTTATACTCATTTATTCCCATCAGGGTTCACGAATATCTTCAACTGGCCACCACTCCTAATGGATGGTTTCTAGGGGGGGGGGGTATGTGGAACAATTTTTTGATCAGCTTACCTCAAGGAATCGCGTGGTATACCGGAAGGTGTCTTGATCAGAATCACCCTGTATATGTATGTGGCGAATCTACCGTTAAAATTTCAAGGCAATCTGTCAAACCGTTTTTGAGATATCGTGGAGACCAATTAGAAAAATGTAGTCTTGAGGAAAACGCGTTTAAATGTTCAAATACGATTATCACAAATAAAATTGGAACACTTTGGGTGCTCAATTAAAACTAAACTTACCGCCATATTTGGAAACAGAAAATGAGTTTAGAGATATAACGGCTTCTCTATTGTACATTTAAATCTATGTTTGTATTAAAAGGGCTCAGGTAAGAAACCAAAGCGGAAGAGAAGGTGTCTGATGTTCGAGCGCACGGTCCAAATACCTGCCCTGATTAACGCTGTAACTTTCGAACGGCTCAGACTATCGGAAAATTATTTTACCCACATATTCTGCATTGGATGCAACTTATGCAGAAAAAAAATTTTTTTTTTTAAAAAGTCACACGGGGTGACCCCCTTAAGTGGGGGGCTCTCATCGAGTCGAGCTGCGAAGCAGACACGCTTTCAGAGTGATCCATAAAAATTATTAAATTATTAAATACGAACATACAAAGAATCAATTAAATTTCGGTGTGATATGAGCGAAGAAAAATTTTGTTTTATTTTTTTTTTGTTATCAATTGCATCAAATCTATTGAGTGGAAATGAATTTATCGTGCGGTAAATGTGAAAAAGGTCTCAGCAGAAATGATATTAAAAGTGCATGTAACGGATATTGCGGGAAGCAGTTTCATGCAAAGTGCATTGGCCTAACAGAGCACATAGCCAATGCAATAAATAACAACAAGAACCTAAAATATGTATGCGACGAGTGTGATAACGCAATAATAGCAGTGTCTAGCAAAATTGAAAATGTTTTAACAGCAATTAGTGAAAATAAAGAGTTTATGATACGGCAAGAAAAAGATATAAAAGCTCTTCTTAAAAAAGTTCAAAATTTAAATGGTGAAAGTAAAGGTGTAAAAAACAATTTAAAAAAAATGAGGAATAAGAATAATGGTGAAACTTATGCTGATCAACTTAAGAAAGGCAATGGAATACCGGTATTGATCAAACCTAAAGAAACGCAAGATAACAAAGAAACTAGGAAAGAAGTGAAAGATGCGGTAGATCCTAAACAATTATCTCTAAAAATTAGTCGTGTTTCAAATAGGCAAAATGGTGCTATAGAAATTAGGTGCGAGAACAAAGAGTCTGTCGAAATAGTCGAAAAAGAGGTTAAGAATAAAATGGGTGATAAATATCTGGTAAACTCATTAGAAGTACGTAAACGTAAAATTGTTGCGGGTGGGTTACGTGAAAATCTTGGGAATGATGATATTATAAAAGCGCTCGAAAATCAAAATAGTATAAAGAGTGGGGCTAAAGTAGTTAAAGTCTATCAAGCAAGGAAGAAAGGTCGTTTAATAAATAAGTTTAATGCGATTATAGAACTGGACGATGAATTATTTGATAAAATTGTCGCAGAGGGCCAACTAAGTATAGGATGGGACCGATGTTACGTGTATAAATATATTATGAATGTGAAGAGATGTTACAAATGTTGGGGTTTTAATCATGAAGCGGGAAAATGTCAGAACAAAAAAGGCTTGTCCAAAGTGTGCAGAAGAGCACGATGAAATAAATTGCGAAAGCCATAGTGAAAAGTGTATTAATTGTGTCAGTGCAAATTTAAAATTGAGCCTAAACCTTTCAACTGATCATGATGCAAGTAGCAAAAACTGGCGGATATATGAAAGGAAATTCAAAATGGAAGCAGATAAGGGATTATTCTAGCAATTAAATGAATGCAAATGTGTATGCCTGAATGTACAAGGATTGACAGGTAATTTGGATGAATTAGTTGAACATATTTTAAAGCCACTAAAATATCACATTGTTGTGGCTACTGAGACACATTTAACTGAAGAAATAAGTAATTCAGAAATTAATGTATGTGGCTATCACACATTAAGGTGTGATAGTGAGTCCAGACATACTGGAGGTTTAATAATGTACTTTAGAGATGATTGGAGATGTGAAAAGATATATAGTGTAATAGTGAATAGCAAGATTTGGTGGATGTCTGTTTTGGTTAAATATATGATGTATTTTCATTTGCTTTAGGTATAGTATATCGCTCACCAAGTTCTTCAAAAAGAATCTTTTGTGACCTTATAGAAGGATACATTGATGACTTAAAAAATGTAAACAATAATGTACTTATAGCTGGTGATTTTAACATAGATTGGTCAAATAACTCAGATTTATATAAAAAAAACTTAGAAAAATTAATTATTGATAACAACTTGAAGCAAACCGTTAACGAGTACAAAAGAATTTGCAATACATCCAGAATTTTAATAGATTATATTGTTACAAATTTTAATTTGATACAAACTATAATTGAACCAAAATTGAAAATGTCGGACCATGAAACAATAGAAGCTACGATCTCTTTAGATAACGCAAAAGAGAAGGTAGTGCCTGTAAAACGAATAAAATATTTAAAATATGAAAAAACAAAATTCTTGCGCGAGCTTGAAAAAAGTGATTGTGCAATTGCGCTGAACATGAATATAGACATTAATATTGATAACATAAATGACTGTGTACGTGAATTTTATAATGAATTTAAAAGGATTGTAGGTGGTTTAATATGTGAGAAAGTAATGCAAATTTCTGTCAATAAATGGTTTGATGATAGTTTAAGAATGAAAAAAAAAATGAAAAAATGAGGAAATATAAAAAAGCTGTTTTAACTAATGATTAGGTTGATTGGATTGAATATAGAGTATGTAAAAACCATTACACTAATATGTTAAGGCAAAAGAAGAGTGAATTTATTAAACGAAAAATATCGAACGCAAATGATCAAAAAGAAATGTGGCAGGTAATTAAAAGTTATGTTTTGAAGAAAGATAATGTGACAACATTTAAAGAGATACAATTTGGGAATTATGTGAGTGTAGAGGATAGTGAAATGGCAAACAAGCTAAATCATTATTTTATACAGAGTGTTAGAGACATAAATAATGAAATCGATTTCGTGCAATATGCTGATAACTTAATCGTTTAGGCGGAATCAAGATTTATATTTAGAGAAGCTACTATTAATGATTTAGAAAGAGCGTGCAAGCAATTGAAAAATAAAAGGGATTTTAATATGATAAGTCCAAAAATGATATTGGATAGTGTAGATGTGATGGGCCCCAAATTAATAAATATAATAAATGGATCATTCAATGCAGGAATATTCTCTGATATATGGAAAGAATCTTTAATTGTTCCAGTGTAAAAAATAAAAAATTCGGCAAATTGTGAAGAATTAAGGCCCATAAACATGCTTGAAACATTAGAAAAAATAATGGAAAAGATTGTAAAAAGTCAGCTTGAAGAATATATAGAACTAAATAATATTCTAACAGAGCAACAGTCAGGATTTCGTAAAAATCACTCATGCGAGCTATAAACTGGGCATTGATTGACTGGAAAGAGGATATAAGCAAAGGCAGACACGTGATCTTAATATTTCTGGATATGAAGAGAGCTTTCGAAACGATAGACAGAGATATCTTAATAAGAAAACTCAGGCGATATGGGATACATGGAAAAGAGCTAAAATGGTTTAAATCTTATTTGACCAATATATTTCAAAGATGTAAAGTAAATGGAACAAAATCGGAAAAACTATTAAATAAATTAGGAGTTCCTCAAGGATCAATATTGGGAGCGTTGTTATTCATTCTATATATTAATGATATTAGTGCGGTATTAGAAAAATGTAAAATGAAATTATTCGCGGACGACGCCTTAATTTACCTTAGTGCAAAAGATGACGTAAGATCTACAATAAATACGGTGGTTGATGAATTAAACAAGCTGTGTAAATGGTTAAAAATGAACAAACTTAAATTGAATACAACGAAAACCAAATATATGTTACTGAACGGAGTGGAGTGTATGATGGTGAGTTAAGATTAGAAGGGGAAAAAAATCGATCAAGTCTATGAGATGAAATGCCTAGGTGTAGTAATTGATAGTGAACTAAAATTTAGTCAGCATATAGATAGAACATGTAAAAAAGTGTCAAAGAAAATAGGTTTTTTCAGTAGAATTAGAAAGAATATTGACTTTATGACAGCGCAATTAACATATACAATGTAATGATAAAACCGCATTTCGAATACTGCTCAACTATATTATTTATGGGGAATCAAACAATAATTCAAAGACTACAAAGGCTACAGAACAAGGCGATGAGAATGATCTTATGTGTCAACAGATACACACATGTTCGATGGATGTTGGAAACTCTTAAATGGATGAGCATTACCCAACGAGTTATATTTAACACTCTTTTATTTGTTTTTAAAATGAAATATGGAATATTACCAAATTATTTAACAAAAAGTTTAGTGTACGTTAATGAAGTTCAACCATATAATTTAAGAAATACTATGGATTTCAGATTAAGTTCGCATAGAAATGTTAGAGACCAGAAATCACTTATGTACAAAGGATTACAAATATTCAACAGTCTTCCAATAGATGTTAAATTAGAAAAAAATATTAATGAATTTAAAAGAAAATTTAATAACTTTGTAAAATTTAATTATTAAGTATGGGACCAAAATATTTGAAATTGATTGAAACATTTACTGTTTGCGTTACTGTAATAGTTATATATAGTAAATAAATATCATCTATCTATCTATCTATCTTAAATAAATAACAAGCATAGTATTCCCTTAATCTTTGATTACAAAAATAACTCTTTTCATGCATGCTACATATATTGGCTGCTATCGCTCTAAACTAAACAGAAAACAAAATGTAAAAAACTACATTGATATTACAAAATGCGAAATACGCTATCGCAAATGTGTAAGCCTTTTAATAGGCATTCGCTATCAGCGTTTTCACTTTTTGTTTACTATGTTTCCACATCTGTCATGCAATAACTCGTGATCATATCTGTTAGTGGCCTGTTCAATTAAAAAGTCTCAACTGTTATCATATAGTAATTTTCGGTTTACATTTTTGTCTGCTGTCAGTACTCATGATATTGCGTAAACTTTGAAGACGTATACTAGACTAAACTCGTAGTGTCAATTGCTTCATTGAGTTCTAGTTGGGAATAGCTTCCGATTACATAAAAGTCATAGACAGTTTATCAACTGCAGCATTGAAATGTGTATGCAAAAATCACTTCCCATAAAGATTGCGCGCATAAGATAAGGAATAATGCGGTTGTTATGTGAAGCAGTGGATTGTTGTAGAAATGATTAATATTTTTTAAGATTAAGCAATGACTTGGGAATTTTTAATCTTTCTATTTTGGATATTTTGGATATTTTTTTTTCCTTTATTTGTTATTTTGGTGAGCCGTCCAATAGCTGTTTTGGTGTCGTGTTTTACTTAATTTACTCAAGTTTGGGAGGAAATTTACGTGCTGGCCTACCAAGTTTACTCGTTTATTGGAAGTAAGACAGCATATCAGAAAGAATTTAGCAGAGAAATTTGAAAATATTGATAGCGGTCGAAAATGCTTTGTTGGGAGGTTTAAAGATTTGTTCATGTTTTATGAATGAAATAATCTACGATGATAAGTTAATATTTTATTAGATAGACAATCGTTGGAGCTTTTCCAAATATTTGTTTTCTCCTCCTCCTATGTTTTGAATTTGAATAAGCGTCATCAACACTTGTTTTCAATACCGAATATAAGAAGACTGTGTATTTGGCACCTTCGTCTACATAAATCCGACGAAATCGCCAAAAATTCTTTACAAAATTTTCTGGATATATGATACTGGGGTGATTTTTGTAAAAAAAAAAAAAAAAACTCATCAAGGGTTCTTTTCTCCTTTCCTTTTTATACCCTAGATGAAATCTAAAGGGTATACCTACTAAGTTTGTCATTCCGTTTGTAGAAATAATGACGGTAGAGCAAAGTGGATTAGACACCCATGCATAATATTAAAAGTTATTTTGACTTTTGCATGTCCGTCCGCCCATCCGTATGTCTGTCCCCACGATAACTCGAGAACGCGTATACTTATAGCGAATTCGAATGGGCTGCTCTATTTGCTCTAGAATTGCTCGACCTTAGAACTTTTGTTCGAATAACATTTTCAATTTGCTCTCTGTCAGATTTCGTGTTCGAATGAAAAAAAATTGCTCGCAGAGAGAGCGAAAAGAGCACTTTTTCAACTCTGTAAAGTGAAGTGAGATTTGAGGTTGCTCTAGATTAGGTAATAAAAAATTTGACAAGTAAAACGTACATATTCCTTGTTGTTGTTAAATCGAATGTTTAAAATTTGATTGTGAAATACTATTTCTATTTCTGGTTCTGTAGTTATGGATTCTTTAAGGTTGGCCGAGCTATTAAGCTCATCTTCATCAAGTGATGATGAAGAAGAATTTTCCGTGATAGCTTTGGTTTACAATAGCTCCACCAAAATAATAAAAGTGTGTAATTTTGGGGCGACAATTACTTCGTACACTAATGAAGAGGTACAATCTTGTATACGTTTTTTAAAATTATTATTTATCTTAATGTTTCTGCATTCGTTTAGTTCCGAAAACATTTTCGAGTTTCAAAAACAGCTATAGATTTTCTAGCAAAGCGTTACGCGAAATTCAGTCCGCAGAGTTTGAACCATAGACGTGTTACTCAACCTGATAATATAGTTCACCTCCTTTTTTTTATGATAAACAATGATGATGATGATTGGGAAGAAAATTTTGAACTGGAAACTGAAACTACACATGTTGAAGAAATAAAAAGAAACAACTTAAAAATTTAATTATTGGCGAAAGACCACTTACCACTTATGTGAATTCATTTTAATAAACTAAAAATATATGAATAATATAAAAACAAAGTTTTCAACTTTACTATACGAAAACAATTCCATTCTACCAAACGCTGTTTATGTGAGAAGTATAGAAATAAGGCTGCTGCTAAATATTATTAAATCATTTTACCATATAAATTCTTTTATTAGCTCCATTTTCTCTATGTGCCTACGCTCTTTTGCTTCTTCCTTTTTGTTATGTAGCTCGAATAAGAAGGTATCTCTTATAACATTTTTCAAAGTTTTGGAGTCCTTTAAAACATCTTTAGTTTGATCTGCTTTTTTTATCTCAGGTTCAATACTGTCATCAATGGAGCTAATTAGAATAAACTCTTCTTCAAAAGGGACTGTTACTCGAGTAGATCCAGACTTTTTATTATAGTCAATGGCAATTTTTTTTTCTTTTCATCACCGTTTTATACCGACTTTCACACTGTGTTGGACTAAAATATAACGCAAATTGCTTTACTAAGTCTTCAGCAATCATTGCCCACATCTTTTTTTATTTTTAAATCTTTTAAATGGTCCTATTTCACTTATATTGTTGTAGTATTTATCAAGGAGCGCTTTTGTTTCCACATCATACCAGACTACGAACAAACAAGGATATTTAGAATTTTATGCTCAATTGCTAAAAGTTGGTATTATAAATTTACTTATTTTTATCGGATGACTTACCGCCAGAAAGGAGTACTCACAACAATCTACAAAAGAATTTCCTTCAATGTTTTGCAAATAAGTAGTTGTGTATTAATTTCTTACCATCAATATCTTCACTTCCCATTTTTGCAGTTACAAATTTTTTTTCCAACAATCATCTTCTTCTTACTCCCTTCTGTCAAAAGCACATCTAGACTTCAAGAGTGCATGCAATCACAATCGAACATATTTATATTTTCCCCGATCGGAGAGCAGAAAACGAAGCATATCTAGAGCAGAGTACAAAGCACGCCTCGGAGCGAGGTCAAATTAAGATCCCCCATTCGAAATTACAATTAGAGAGCTGAAATTCTGCATATGGGCTTTAAAAAAAAAAGTAAAATTAAGTTTCCAAAATGAGATAAATCGGGTAATTCCTTCGTAGGGTTGCCATACAAAAATTTCGTTTTTCACTACGAGTGTATGTACTTATTTGGACACTATCTGAGAACGCGTCAACGTAGAGAGCGGAAATTTTTTACATAGTGTTTTCATAAAAATAGTAAATATAATTTCGATATTAGACCATATCGGACAAAACCTTCTTGGATTTTTACGTATACTGTGAAAACAATCAGTCCTATACGGTTTTAATGTACTGAAAAGTTCATCAGAATATAACATCCTCAGGGACCGAATCATTTAAGACTTTTTACGAAAAAAGCCAACTTTACATGTTATTCCTGACCGATAATAATTTGAAGCTAAAAAAACTAAGCTGGAAAGGATTTTTATTTTTTTATTTTTTTTTGGCTAGAAAAAATAAAAAGCCGGGCTCGTTTTTTATATTTTTACCGAAAAAAAATATCAAGCCGTTCCGCTTGCTTTTCTAGCTTCAAAACTATTACCGGCCAGGAATAAGAAGTAAATTAAGCTTTTTTCGTAGAAATTCATAACTGATTCGGTCCCTGAAAATAAGAAGCCAGCTTAGCTTTTTATATTTCCGGCTTCAAAACCTGTTCTTCCAGCTCGAAACAATAAAAAGTCAAGCTGGCTTTTTATTTTTGCCAGAAAAAAATTAAAAAACTTTTTCCCAGCTTAGTTTTTTAGCTTTTTATTTTTTTTTTAAAAAGTTAAGTTTTCAAAAGCCTTACAGGAATCGAAAAGGGTTTCACGACAATTCTTTTGGTATATTTCATTAAATTCCACGATCATGATTTATCCCTTCTTTTTTGTTTGAAATTTTCAAAATACCAGTTATTTTGGGTCCCTGGAAATCCTATAAAGTTGGATATAATCATTTTTTCTGTCCGACGAACCATTATAGAAATATATGCAAAAAGCCACTACGAAAATCAATCTTGCACAGATGGGTGACAGATTGTTATTCATCTAGGCCCTAGGGTATCATAAGAATTGGTCTTAGACAAATTCTAGCTTCATTACTTGTTTCTCAACACATTATCCCGTTTTCTCTGTATTTTCGTAGGGTTCGTTCTTCGCTTCCAGATCTCATAGATAACTGAAGGAACTACTATTACTATAGTTCATTGTCTTCAATTAGGAGTGATTATGAGGAAGGTAGAAATAAAACTAGAAAGCAAAAATATAAAGTAAAAACTTAATTATGAGAAAAAAAACATGTTCTTCAATTTCAATGTCGTCTCCTATATCACAATGCTGAAAATAAATAAACCGTCCACCGGCTGGACAACAGGTAGCTGAGGCGCGCTTGCTGGGGGGACCTTTTTCTCGCCACCTGAGGTACCCTCATAAATTTCGGGAAACCGGTAACCTTCAGATTCAGCATAATCAGTTCTTTAAGGAAGAAGAAGGGCCACTATATGGTGCTGGAATAGTTGAAGTAAGCTGTCGAAGATTTTTTGTAATGTTAAACTTTATATGAGTTTTTCTGGGAACAAAATTTGTCAGCTTTAACGGATGAACCGATTCACATGAATCTTTGTGGAATTGAAAGGAAATTCAATTTGCGGGGCATCAGGAAGCATTTTTTATCAAAAATTTATTTAGAAAGTTTTTTCGTCCGTTGAAGCAAAAAAAAAAAAACTGCTAAAAATATTTTTTTTCTCAAACGGTTGTTTTATTCAGGTGTTTTTGAAAACGAAGGGTAAGGCCCCAAATTTTATCAAGTTTAATCATTTTCAACCCTATTTGTTTCGAATGAATTGGCAGAGCTGTGAAGCGCCCCGCGCAGACCAAAACACGCCGTGCACGGTTTTGTTTGATGGGTGCTGGAGCCGCCATATTTTAGATATTTTTTTTATAAATAAAATTAAAATTTACTCTTCATTGATAGAAGAATAAAATACGTTAAAACTCATTTCCAAAAGTATTTATTTTATGTAAAAAAAAATTTCCAAAGTTCATGGATTTTTCATGCCTCTCGACGGTAACCTCCCCTTAAATAATTTTTCTGGCTTTCTTCTATGCCAAATCTTTGATAACATCATCAAAATCGAATGTGCTACTTCACTTGCTATTGACAGATTAGTGAGAGATGAAAGTCTCTCTTGGCTTATTGATGATCGCAGATAATTTTTTATCAGTTTTAACTGCGAAAAACTACGTTTTGCTGAAGCCACGGTTACTAGCGTCGTTAACATAATTTGTAATGTGATTAGTAAATTTGGATATGCTTCTGAGGGATTGTTCTTTAGAATGTAATTCATCGAATTTAAAGCCGAATATGTAATTGGTTTGCGTTATTGACCGGAGAATCTTAATTTCTTCAAACATTCCAGTTCCGTCGAAATCTCCTTCCAAATGTAAGTGAAGAACTTGACAACACTTTAATAAATATTCATCATTTAAATTCCCAATCTCATTCATGTATAGAAAACCATAATTATTTTGGTGATTTGCATACAATTCGAATCTACTTTTAAAGGATTCAAACGCAGTAGGTATCTATTATTTTTGTGAATCACGTTTTTCTACAATATTGAGAGAATTATCCCAATGTTTGTTGCTGTAATCCTATAATATTTGAACCGCACGTGCTTCTATTTATATTCGTTTTGCTCTGAAGAGATTAAGTGGGACAAATTCATGCTGGATTCTTTTAAATTTTCCCGAAAAATGAGAATTTTATTTGAGAGGAATTTTATATCTCCTTTCAATATCTTGGTCAGTGTTAAATTTATCTTTTTCTTAAAAAATTGTGACCTGATGTACATTTTGAAAGGCTTTGAAGGTATTCAATAAGATTTTATCATTCGAGTAATCCTATGTTCTCTCGTTTTTGTTTTTTGTCCCCGTTGTCTCAATGTCACTAGAACAATGCATAGCGAAATTCTTTACCCCCATTCATACAAAAGACATGACATTATTTGCTTCTTTCTTGAAAACACTAAAAATTTACAATTTTGTTCGGCTGATTCTTATCTTCTTAATAGGTTACTTTTTGCATTGCTATGCCCAGTTCCTGTGCAAGTTCGACAGACTTCCAAAAATTAGGGAGTCTTTTATCTTTATTTTTTAAGCAGTTTTTTAAAGAAGTAAATTTTTTTTCCATCCATACTCGTAATTCGCTTTCAAGGGGCAAAATATTCAATGAAAGTACAAAATCTGTTATCATGTATGACTTCTACAAAAAACTATTGATGTAGTTTAATTTCTCTAAAAAGTATATTTCTCTGGAAGTGTCTGGATTTTTGGTGTTTTCTGGTTTCGTCCGCTAATTTATTGTTTATTGTTTATCTGACCAAATAGAAATTTACTTCTGGTTTCGTGCGATTTTCTTTTGACCCCTGACAGGTGTATTTTATAAATAGTATCGGCTGATTTGCACTCAGCCGCATTTATTATATGCTTATATTGGGCCCTATTCTGTAGTTTTTCATAAAATAATATTTTTTGTTATTTTATGGCGAAAAAATCCCTTCTTCATAAAATGAAAATAAAATATTTTAAAAATTCGTATTCTGTCGTGGTTCCATAAAATTATTTTATGAATTCTTTTATGAACACGTTACATAAAATATTTAGTACATTCCGCTATGTTTTCTATTACTTTTTAAACAGCTGGTCAATTGACATTTGCGTGATACTCTAACAAATCACCCACTAAATAATCATTTATGAAAGCAGCTGCTTTCTTAATAGCTCTTGAGATACTTGGCTGTAAAAGTGCTAAAATATGACAACTCCTGACTGGAGTTTGTACGAATCATGTCCGTAGAAATGCAAAGCAGCAGAAAGACTCCATTCCGGAACGGAATAAATGTATTTCCGGTATGAGGCTATCTAGTTACTCTATAAGTATTTGAATTTGTTTTCTTAAAATGAAACATTTTGGGTATAAATTTGAATTATTCATAAGTTTGCAAAATAAGTTTACAAATCACAATATAAGAAGTTTATTAATTTTCCAGCCGGAAGAACTTTTGAAGCCTAAGGTTGGGCAGCTCCCAAGGATCGTAGGAATCGCGAAGATATCGTATCCTATGATCTCTTCTGCATAAAATTAAAACCTAGGCAAATATAATTAACTTTTTATATTTTACCATACCACAGCAGTGCAAATTTCTACAATTTCTGACAAAATTGTAATTTTTATGTATGGCGGTGGACATTTTAGTTTTTAAGTAAAACAAATTTCGCACAACAAATGTTAATTGACGCATGTCATTTTCATAAAATGTGTCAAAATACATTTAAAATATGCTGCTTAGGTTCTTTTATGTTATGCTCTATAACAGGAAATATAGGAAATATTTTATGTTACGATGCATAAAATAAAATAAAATTTCAGATACAGAATAGGATTTTAGGGAATTATTTTATTTTAAGGCATAACATAACATAAAATGGTAAAATTTTACCGACAGAATAGTGCCCATTATATAGGGGACATTGGGGAATTGTGAGTCATGGGGAATTGTGAGTCACGTCAATATTTCACCATAATTGGAAAGTCTGACTCATGCAAATGGCTGTCATTGTCTTATATTTGACCAAACTCATTTTCCATTAGCAATCTATGCGTGTACACGTACTCGTTCGTTCCGTGCGGCAACCACTTGGAAAATTTTCTCATTTTCTCAAAATATTTATTCCGAGCGTTTCTGTTTGCATTGATGTGACAACGATTTTCGGAGAATCGATTCAGGTAAATATATTCATAATTATCTTATGGCATCGACATTTCAACTTTTAAAAGGATAAACATGCAATGAGCGAATCATACACGGCCCTCTTGTCAATCAAAACGTTTGGGGAATTGTGAGTCACTTTTTTTGGGGAATTGTGAGCCACAACATCTTTGGCATTTTTCAAGCCAATATCGCATTTTTAACGCGTGTTTTTTCTGAAGACGAAGAAGTTGACTTCTGCATACTTTGTATGGAGGATATGCCGAAGAAATTGAACCGAAACAATTCCATTCGCTGCGATTTATGCGATCGAGCTGTTCATTTGAAATGCGTCAGTACTGGAGCCTATTTCACATGCCCGAATTGCGAATCCGAATAATTTTAATACCTTCCTTTTTATATATTTTTTTAAACTAATTGTTATGTAATTTCCAACCATAAAATAAATATTTTACAGCGATATTTTTGATTTTCCACTTAATTCAGACGATGACTCACAATTCCCCAACATTTTTAAAAATCTCAAAAATGCATGTTTTTTGCCAACGCTCAGATTTTTTCAGCAGATAATAATTTCAAGATACTGCTTAAGCTAAAAGTTATGGTTTCCTTCCTAGTAACATAAACCATTTTGAAATTTAAAAAAAATTTGATTTTTGTGGCAGTTATCGAGCTTGGAAAAAGTGTGACTCACAATTCCCCATGTTCCCATACTTATATTGCTTAAGCTGCAGCCAGATTTTAACTTTGTTTTTAAATTATTAATTGTAGGATGCTACTATTCATTTTACTATATATAATATATGTTTTTCATAAAACCTCAAATGTAACAATATCCAATTATTTGCAAGGATGCAAGGACGAAAATAGTTACATCGCTATATAGGTATTATTCTAGTTAAATTAAATTTGATAACATTTCGAGAATAAATTCGAAATGTCTCTGTATGTATACTTATGCAATGCTTTTTGGAGTACAAAAATAAATATATTCTAAGATAAAATATTACGATATGATAACGATTATAGGATTAGCTCCGTTTTCCATTTATCGACGAGAGAGATGAAAGGTAATAAAATGAATCGATCGGCTCTATGAGTTCCTATCGTGTTAATCCTCCGATCCAACTTCCTTGAAACAAGCTTGTTTGTTTAAGGGTGGTTCATTAGATTCATAAGCGGATTGTTATTCACTAAGGCATGTAGTAGTCTTATCTGAATTCAGACAGAGTTTGAAACTGATGAGACTTATAGTTCTGTTCAATATGTTTGCCTCAAATAAACTCTTGTTGCTCCAATTTGCAGGCGTAATGATATTTATTACCTTATACTTGAGTTTGTACATATATATCTAATATATGGAATACCACATAGCTCACAATCAATTTCTCAATCTGCTCCAGGCTCGTCGACGGATTTAAAAGAGTTGAAGAAGAAGTAAAAAACACAGTAGTAAAAGAAAAAGAAAAAAGAAGGAGAAAAAACAAAAGAAAAAGAAACGATTTCTCCTGTTCTGTTTGCGAGCCATCCTGCAATATATACACCTAGATTTCTGAGAGATTACGTTTAAGTTGTCGGCACAAATACTTGGAGTCAGTTAAAAACGATTGCACTTTGTTCCTAGCTAAATTATCAACAACTTTATCTCAATTAGCTCATTATAGTGACTTTGTTCGAATTCTTTTGGTATCTGAGAATTCTTATATACGGGTGTCCCACGTAACGTGTTCCCTGGGCATTTTTCTCGAAAATGTGCGGAGATATCGAAAAAATCCTTATAATAAAAGTTACGCATCGTTAGTCAAGGTATCCTCTGGCATAGCCAAAGTCCTTGGAATCACACTAACGAAATATATATCTGTTTTTAAGAAGAACACCGTCTCGCAAGAAAAGAATAAAAACCATCTTCCCTTCACACTTTATCCAGACTTAGGACTGGCAAGGTTTATAAATATCTACATAGGTAATATAAACTTTGGTTTTGTTTTTATTTTTTTTTTGTATTGTTTATTTATTTTTTTATGTATTTTATTATTTTTAATCATATTTTACAAATTACCTCTATCTATTTAGAATTAGTTTTAAGTTTATTTCTTGTTGCATAAATGCATTTATGGTATTTTTAATTCTTTTATCTAAATCCAAATATTTTTTTGGCCGTTTCGGCGTAGTTATCATTATTTCATCTTGTTCAGTGATTACTTTATAATGTAATGAATCCTCGTAAATTAATTTCATGACTTCATAAATATTTGGATGACTTTTTCCACATTTTTTATTTAGTCTCGAATGCCATCCTTCGACAATATTGGTAGTACGATGACGACCTTTAAAACAAACCCAATGTCTTGAGGAGTCCAACCACTGTTCAACGAACTAATCATTGAATTTTACAATTTTCTCAGTATCTGGAGAATTGGCAGCTATGGTTAGCCAACCATCGTCAATAAATTGAGGGGCAAATGTACAAAGGCTGCGCACATTCTTAAATGTCTTTCTTTATCTTCATCTTCAGCCTAAGCTATTGAATTTTTCTCCATAGTGCCTGGTTAAAATGAAAATTGCATCCTTTTATTTGTGTATCAGGAAAAACTTCCAAAAAACCATTTATGGCAGTTGTTTCAAAATCAACGTGAAATTTTTGAGGTGTAAATCGGGAAAGGTTTCTTTTAAAATTTGAAAAATCATTTGTAAGTGTCTTATTTTCTGTCTGGCAGTAGAGCATAAATAACTGGCACAACCCAAGTTTTTTCTTCCGTACTATTCAAATCCATGTGAAGGGTGTACAGTTGATCGAAAAGCTTCGGACAGCTTTTAAAAGTACCTACCATCACCAAAAACAATTTTGCCTCTTAATAAGTCTCCCCGCTTAAGAATCGTTGCAAGTGCTGTGGGAAGGACAAGCACTCTGTTAGAGATGCTAAGCTGGAGGGATGATGAGGGTAGTTTGTAGAGGTCTACGATACTACAGGCTGCTCTCGCGGGACTCTATAACGGTATCGGCTAAATTTTTTCGTTCGTTCGATTTCTCTTATATCTAATTCGGTTTCGGTCTCGGTTCTAAATTACAAAATTTTCTGTTGAAAATTCGCTCGTTTAGGTCATTATTTTTATTAGATCATTTTGGAACTGCTTGGAACTGCCACTTATCTAATTGTCAAAATTGGGACTGGTTTTAAAATTTTGGTTATTACTTAGATTTTTTTTTTTCAAAATTCTCGTGACCCGTTTATAGACTCTTTTGAGCATTTTGTTTGAATTTGTTTTACTTTTTGTGTCATTTTGTTTTAGTTTTGTGTCATTTGCTTAGTTTAATTGTTTTACTTGTCCCTATTGACTTTTACAACTTTAGTTTAGCTAGCGTCTTTTTTTACACTTTGTAGAGCCTTTTGCCACCTATTTTTAAGGAATTTTTAAAAGAGCCAAAAATAAAAGAGTCATTATACACATAAAAAAATAATAATAATAATGTATTTATTTGGAACAGTGCTAAGATAACAAGATCTTTAAATGTACATTACATGTAGGCATTAAACGTGGAAAAAAAAAACTTAAAGCAAAAGACTTATATGTATTAAAAAATGAAGAAATGAGTAGAATTAAAATAATGCTCAGTGAAAAGAAAATAGAAGAAAAAAAAGAAAATTAAGAGAAAAAAAAATTACAAATTTAGAAAAATAAAAATAAAGATAACTAAATAAAGCAATCCAATAAAAACTAAGGTGGTAAATATTTACTTAGCAAAGTCATCCAAAAAGAGCTGATCTGATTTTTATATTATATCAATTGATTTTAATTGTCTACTGAAAGTCCCTCTGGTCCTAGTAAGTTGCATATCATGTGGTAACAAATTCCATTTGCGGGCACATTGGACAAAGTAGGAACGCTGCCTGTATTGGGATCTACATCGCGGTATTAGGAGATTCTTATGTCTATTCGACTGCAAGAAACTCAGCTTTTCAAATAGGTATCCGGGCTGCTGGCTGAATATGAGTCGATGTAAAAACTTTAGCCTATATTGAGTTAAGTAGGCTTCTAATGGGCAACCAAGCAAAGAAGTAATATATGAGGAGATATGACTACCTCGAGATAATTTATATATAAAGCGAAGTACATCATTATAAGCCACTAGGAGCCTTCTTCGGCAGACGGAGTCAAGCGAGGAAAATATTATACAGCCATAAGTAAAGTAGGGAAGAATTAGGGATTTGACAAGCTTTTTCCGAACATGGAGTGCTAGTAGTTCTGAATTTAGCCATATATTTTACCTAAGGTAGCACTAATGTGGTCACAACAAGAAAACTTTGAATTGAGTTCAAAGCCCAGACTTTTAGCAGAATCAACGTAGCCAAGTCTCGTTTTATTGAGAAATATGGCTGGTAAAGAGAAAGAATCGATTTTATTCCTATAAACTGCCAGGCATGTAGATTTGTCAGGATTTAAGTCTAATTTATTACGCAAAGACCAGTTATAAATGTGTTGTAGATCATCGTTTAACCGGCATACACAGTCTTCCATTAAGCCTATGGGTCTGGTTAAGTATATCTGAACATCATCAGCATACCATAATTCTGTCCTCCGTTTCAATAAATTTATGGAACCACGATCTCCTGTCGATGTTGCGGTAACCTCGGCACTCCTAAACTTGCATGTCTCACCGAATAAAGTTGATGTTTTACCCTATGAAATCTTGGAATTGACATAACGAAATCAAGTCCTTTATCGCCGGCACACTCTTCACGTATTCTTATTTGGCATTCGAGATACAAACTAGAACTTCATTTCTTGCAATATCTGGTGCACACGTTGAGTGTTCTTTGTGATGTAAAACTTCTGATATGGCACAATTCGTTTTAATGTTCCCGTTGCAACTTCTATTTAACACATGACCATAATATTTCAGATTTGTTCACTCTTTGTTTTATTATATTTAAAGCCCTCGTATAAAATTATGACTTCCATTTCGCAAATAGCTCAATGTGCGATATTTACTTTGACTGTAAATCACTAATTGTGAAAGAATTGACGGCATGCATCTTTATACTGTACAGGTATACGGTGACCGGCCATTTCTAATGCGGACGAAACAAGAATAAATAAGGTTCAAACAGGTAAAATTTGTCTATCGGACGAAACCAGAGTAAATCGGATTTTTTTATACCCTAGATGAAATCTAAAGGGGTATACTAAGTTTGTCATTCCGTTTGTAACACCTCGAAATAATGATGGTAGAGCAAAATGGATTGGACACCCATTCATAATATTAAAAGTTTTTTTGATTTTTGCATGTCCGTCCGTCCGTCCGTTCGTCCGTGCGCACGATAACTCGAGAACGCGTATACTTAGAGAGCTGAAATTTTGTACGTGGACTTTAAAAAAAAAAGTAAAATAAGTTCGAAAATGAGACAAATCGGGCAACTCCTTCTTGGGGTTGCCATACAAAAATTTCGTTTTCCGTTATATATTTGAACACTGCCTGAGAACGAGTCGCCGTAGAGAGCTGAAATTTAATACGTGATGTTTTCATTGTACTAGCAAATAAAATTTCAAAAATGGACTAATTTGGGCAACCCATTCTTGGTGTTGCCATATAAAAAAATAGGGTTTTTTATGTATACTGTGAAAACGATCAGTCCAAGACATTTTTATTGTACTAAAAACTTCTTCAGAATATGAAATCCTATAAAATTGGTTATAATCATTTTTTCTGTCCGACGAACCGTTCTAGAAATATATGCGAAAAACCACTGCAAAAATCAAAATTGCTCAAATGGGTACCCATACGAAATTTCATACGGGCATTCATCTAGGGTATCATAAGAATTGGTCTTAGACCAATTCTAGCTTTTTCACTTGTTTTATCTAAAGTAGTTTTCAGGATATGAGGACTTTATGAAGTTAAACTGAACTTAGATAATTTTTGTCACTCCTTTAAACTGAATCATCACTACTAAAAAAATGTCTTGCATCTGTTAATGGTATCACATCATTCTGTAAAAAGTTAATCAAAATCGGTGTTTTTGAATTGTGTAATTTTCGTAGACCGCGGGGCCTCTCAAAACGTGGAGTCTGATTCCACCGGACGCGCTGAAACTGTCTTGCGCCGGCCCTGCTCCAGTATAAAAAAAAAATGCTTATCGCACTTACACAAATTTCACACAGCCATAGCCTATCCTTTTTGCTATATAATTTAAGGTCCGACATCCATTTTATTAAAAAAAAAATTACATTTAAATTCAAAATCGGGTAACTACATTGGATATGTATTTCAATTTTAATGTATTTTGGGAAACTGATTCAGAATATTTGAACATAGTTATTAAGATGCTGAAATTTTATTTGTTGTAGTTCTATTAGAGTTGGTAGTTTTAAGTACGGAAATGGACTAAATCAGTGAACCCCTTTATGAGCATACAGTGTAAATTGTAATTTCTCTCATAAAAAACAAATCTCGTTTATGTGTTACATGGACTAGGGAGTAAAGGTTTTCACTGTTTCATTGTATATCTGAAAATATCTGAAATATTACACTTTGCCTTACCTGAAAATTCTAATGTAGGTAATATAATATGAAAAGATTCAAAATATGACGTATAGTAAATTCATTCTGCCCATCTTAATAAATAAAATCAAAGAAAGGTAGAAGGTAGGCAGGTATACCAAATATTTATTGCCAATGCATTCCAAGGCAGGCTTTATCTAATCCATTATTATTATTTTTCGGTTTGAAACGCCTACTTATGTGAATGTAATGAATTCTTTATACCTGTAAATAAGTTATAGGCACGTATTACCGTCAATATAGCATCGACTCAGTATGCTCGTCACGTTGCTTGAAAAGTAAAATCGCACCTAACCCAAATCTATGCAATAAAATACGCAAACAAGGATATCAGAGTATGGCCTATAAAAACCTTTTCAATTTTTATTTATGTATATATGAATCACGTAATCTTCAATTTAGATTTTCAATAAAATTTTAAATATGTAGGTTGGTAGGAACTTGAAAGTGAAAAATAAAGTTGTAAGGTGATTCAGGGGATTCGTTTAGTCAAAATGAGGCTAAAAAGCAGTAATGTAATCAACACGCCATAGAACTAACAGAAATGATTTGAGCTTAAAAGTGATTTTCTGCATTACCATGTTTTTCGGATTTAAGAAAAATTGCCGGATTGCGGATATCCATTTTCTAATAAATCGGGATTTGGGGATTTTTTAAATCTATTTATACAACTCCAGTCTTACTTGCCATATATAAAAATTTTGGTTTTTACGTATATATTTGGATATTGTTAGAACGCATTGATATCACAGATACCTTGAATTTTTGGTGCGGTACGTATATTACTGTCTTAAGGCTTGTTATGGAATTATGTTGAGGGTGATGTACTTCGGACGTTAAGTCCAGACTGCCAGCATGAGCTGACAGATCACCCGATAACAGCGTTGTATACAGGACGGCACGCTAGTTCACCTCGGAGAGTGTGGGGGGGGGGGTCCACAAAACAACCTGCCGCTGTTACCAACCATATACAAAACGAGATATTGTGCCTTCAACAAACGAACAGCTAGCACACACTCGGTCCTGAAGAGACCCTTACGTCACTATCAGAATCCCGAAAAGGGTTTGTATTTCCTCGTAAATCCACGTGCAGTAGTCGATTCTCTCTATTTTGTACAGTAAATTCTTGCTTGACGTATAAATTTTGCAAAAGATAATTTTTCAAATCAGTATCCGGTTCGAAATGTACAGACATTAATTTACATAATATTGCTTGAGAAGAATTTTTCTGCAGGGCACTTGGGAGCACTGAGGCTAGTTATTACCACTCGTAGGAAATTTAGAAAAGCCTTAGTTTCAGATTAAACAATAGACATATAGATTTCCTCTTCCTCCGCCTATACCTTGAAGAGGTTAAATAAATTCGCTACACTTCCAAAATTGACTTCATCAAACCTTTAATACGATTTCCTTGGAAGAAAATGGAAAACTATCTGTTGTCTCTTCTTATTTTGTTTTTTTTTATCAGCACCCTTTGGAAATTCCTAAAATATTTTATATCTCTAATTTGGCCTTGCGGAATTTATGCGAAAATATTACCTTTTCTTGGCTGGATGACTGAGAGAATTTTCGATAATAACGAATTCCTCCAGGATGTATTTCACTCGCGCACTTCTTTCGAGAAAATAAGACAGATTAAGATGTCTTCTTCTTTCTTTCTGTCACGTCAACATGGCACCTGAGCGTGAGGAAATGCATTTCTCTCGGTCGGGTGCGTTCAGTATGCGGTTTACTTTAAGGTCGGCGTACATGCTTCAGTATTTTCAATGTAGCATATTGCTATATGCAATACGCTACGACCATAACAGGCTGACCCAAGATGTACGTATACGTAATTAAAGGTTTTTCAGTAAGGCGAACGCGCCCTTTAAATCGAACAGAGATACCCAAAATAATCTTAAGCGTCCCTCAGGCAGTTTCGTTAAGTTTAAATGTCGATTGCCGTAAAAAGGCTGGCACAAAATGGGCTTAAAGAACTTTATGAAACTGTATTGAGGTTAATTGAGGTTTACTTACGGATGATTGAGATTTTAGCCCTAAATATACGTCACAATCCGTAAGATCTTAACATTACGGGTCGTATTCACCAAGCCATTTAATTGAAATTTAATTTTATTTCTGTTTTAGTACTCCCATTAGCGAGGGCTGTGACCCACTTAAAATAAAATTGAAGTTATATAAGCGTTATTATAACTTAAAATACAAATTAAATTTAGTTGTTTTAAGTGTGCCCTAACCTTTTTTTTTAGAAAAGCATTGGGACGAGAGATCCCAAGCACGGAGGCTAAAGAGGCCAATTGTGCAACTCTATCCTATCACCAAAACCTTCCTATCCTCTTAATGAAGCGGATCAGATTTTGGTGAGGAAGGTTTTTCAGCTAATCTAGAGATAGAAGGGCAAACCCTAGAGTATTCAGCCTGCTCCGTGGGAAAGCCGGACAAGCACATACTAAGTGTTCGGTTGTCTCAGGCTCTTTTTCCAGACAGGACAGACACTCAGGGCTGTCAACAACTCCCATCCTTGTTAGATGAGCGTGAAGCGAGCTATGGCCGGTGATGGTGCCATCAACCACAGTTCTGAACTGTTTTTTTTCGAGCCCAAAGAGAAAATCAAGAAATTTCTATTGGTCCCATCGAGAAAAATTTTTGTGCACCTGCAAGTACTCAGGTTCTCCCATCTCTGTTGATGCTTCATACGAACATCCATTTTAATGAGAAATCCGATACTCGAAGTGGTGCCTACGGCGGGTTCCGGTCCGAGGAACGGAGAAACAGACCAACACTAGCTAGAAGGTCAGCCCTTTCATTCCCCATGATCTCCATGTGACAACGAACCCACTGAAGGGACACCTTGTTGTGGATACACCGGGGGGGGGGGGAACCCGGGGATTACACGAGTCAGTAGAACTGACACTGACAGCGATTGACACTTACACAGGCTCGTGTAAACCCCTACTGACTACTCTTTTTTACTGACCAGTCTGTACTGACAAGATTTCTGACGAGTCAGTACGGACTAGTCAATAAACTGTCAAACGTACAATTAAGATGGCGGAAATTGAAAATAAAAGGTAGATGGTAGTGGATATTTGTGTTTATATTCCTAATCTTTTCTCTTTTGAGTGGGAAATGACTGAAAAGTGTTTAACATACATTTTATTGTTTATTATGTAGAGAATAAAGACGGATTAATGAAGAAATTGTTTGATATGCATATAGAAGAGGAATGTCTGCACCGCTTGACGACATTTTATTATGAACAGACTGGTCAATTTATAGAACGCAAATCGTTTTTTGTCAGTAAATTTGACAGACGAAATCAGGACTGTCCGTCAGTTCTATTGACTCGTGTAATCGTTGCGTAACTTAGATAATGTTATTCGAGGGTCATTCAGAGCCATCAAGGGTGTCCTTTCCATTGATCTCTCCTCATATAGCAACATTAATTTTTTCATCTACATGCAATCCCCACGTCAAGGTAGACTTCGAACTGCTTGACATGGGGAGACAGTTGCAGAGTTTGTTCAAACAGCTTTGTAAGTACAAAGTACCCAAGCTTACGCTTCCTGGAGAAGAGCACCAAGCTGGTCTTTGTAAGTTCGCTGATCATGACGGGTGCACTATTCCCCAACAATATTTAATCCTCGTTGCATAAATGCACAGGCAGCAGCCATGCTCACTTCTATATAGCAGTCTCTCTCAGTCAAGTACCAAGTACAAGTATCAACGGAGAAAGAACTGTAAACAATATATAAAAAATATCTTCTTTCTTAGCTGCTCTTGGTTATTTGCACCGTTGACTATAAATGAGAAAAAGCATTTTGTACCACCCTGTATATTGCCAATGTGTACGTAGACTTTATTTCCTTTTTTTTTCTTCACTCCACTTAGGAACATTGGGTATTCACATAGCTTCACCATCTAATTCGGTTTTATTCATCCGTATCCGATACTCTACTTCAGTTACCTATTTGAATTGTTTATTTTCCCTATGCCAGGTAATTAGCCCGTAGTAAGTATAAATATCTTCACTATGGGGCTGCTATCTGTCGTTTACTAGGGAGACTCAGTCATGTTGAACAGATGAACTTAACCTGCTTCCTTGAGATTACTAATGTTCCTGCATCTGCTTCTGAGAATATTCTGGATATTGTCAAAAAAATTCACGGTTCCTTGAAAGTTCCAGTCGAAGACCCTCATATAATTAAGGCTTATCGAAACCGGCGAAGATATCGCAAATTTTAGTTAAGTATACTAATGAATTCATTAGAGATAGGGTTCTAGCTGCGTACAATATCAGTAAAAATTTAACTTTAGATAAAATAGGCATTCAAGGTGAAGGAAGAATTTTTATTAACGAGTTCTTATCAATTACAAAAAGGAAATTGTTCTACGATTCTAAAATGTTAAAAGATGAACTGAAATTTAAGTTTGTTTAGATTAAAAATGGGAAAATTTATTTAAAACGCACGGACGACTCAAATGTCTACCATGTAAGGAACAGCAAATCATTTGAGCTTATTCGCCAAAAAATAAACTCAAAATGAACATTTACTACCAAAATGTCCGGGGGTTGCGTTCTAAAACTGAGAGTTTAAAGCTGTCAGTTCTATTTAAATACTTATCATATCATTGCCATTACTGAGACCTTCCTACTTGATTCTGTCAATAGTGCTGAGATGTTTGATAGTCGTTATGAGGTCTTTCGTCGAGATAGGAATCATGAGGCCATGGGGACTTGTGATGGTGGAGGTGTTCTCCTTGCTATTGATAGTTCTTTACAGGCAACTCGTTTTAGTCAAGGTGAGTCTACATACGAGGACTTATGGGTTGTGATTAAATGTAATAATTTGAATTTATATATTTGTTGCTTGTATATTCGGCCATCCTCTTCCCATGAAACTTATGACGAAATTTTTACAAAACGCTGAAAGCAATGCTATATTTTTGATCCTCGGTGACTTTAATCTTCCCAATATATCCTGGTCAGTTGCTGATGCGGGAAATACTATGGAAATAGATGAATTAAATAATCGAACAACGTTTTCTTTGTCAACTTTTATGTCTTTTTGCCAATTTGAACAATTTAACTGTATTCCGAATAGCAATCAGAGGTATCTGGACCTAATATTATCTAATGCAGATTTGGGTAATATTGTTGTAACTCAACCATTCTATCCCTTGTCTCGTATTGATAGTCATCATCTTCCTCTTCTCGTTGAATTCAAAATAAAGAAAGTACCCCAGCTTCCTGAAAAAAATCAATAAGCGCTTATTTAAGCGGGCTGACTATGATGCTATCAGCAACTTTCTCTCCAATATAGATTTCTTGCCGTTACAACATCTAGACGTGAACCAAGCCTTGCGAATAACATATTTTATAGTCATCTTAACAACGCAATTGAGAATTTCATTCCCCGGATAACGAAAAATCGGAATAAATATCCTGTATGGTTTTCTCGTGATTTAATTCATACTATTAAGCCTAAGGAAAAATATAGACAAAAATACTCAAAATCCAAGCACCCTTTTCGTTTCTTGCGCAGTAATGTAAAAAGTAAAATTAGAGAGTGTTATGATAAATATGTTTTAGACACTGAAAACTGCATATCCTCTAACTCTAAGGCTTTTTGGTCTTATGCTAAAAACATGAAGCTCTCTGGGTCCTATCCTAGGGAAATGCATTACGATGGAGCGTCTGCTGATAACTTATTAGCAACTTACTTTCAAACTACATTCAATGTTCAGCAGAGCTCAACAATCTCTCCGAAATCCGATGAAATCCATTATAACAGCTCTGCACATATTCCCCTGATAAGTCATAGTGATGTTGAAATAATTCTTGTATCGTTGGACGAAAATAAAAATGCGGGTCCAGACGGTATTCCCAACATATTTTATAAAAACTGCTCTCTGGTCCTATTATCACATCCTATATCCATGTTAATCAATTCATCTGTGTCCAGCCATTCTGTTCCTGATGTTCTTAAGGATCATTTTGTTCAGCCTGTTTTCAAAACAGGGGATAAAGGGCTGGTAAAGAATTACCGCCCCATTTCTACTTCCAATGCTCTAGCCTTGATCCTTGAAAGAATCGTTTATAATGCTGTAATACAGCAACTAAAACCCTACATCTGCCCCCAACAACATAGCTTCCTACCAGGCCGATCTGCGGTAACTATTCTCTCGATATTCACCGACTCTGTTGCTCTGGCTCTTGATGAAGCTAAACAGCTGGATGTTTTCTATGCGGATATATCTAAGGCATTTGATAGAATACATCATAAAGTAATCATAGATAATATAAGGAGATTGGGCATTGATTCTAACAGTACCCTTTGGTTTGAGTCATATCTCTCGAACCATCATCTAACGGTTGTAATTAACGGATTGTCAAATTCATACATGCAAACCTCGAGTGTACCTCAAGGCTCGATTCTTGGCCCACTTCCCTTCTTATTATATATTAATGATCTCCCTAATGAGTTATCCTCTGCTTCCTTAATATATGCTGATGACACCAAAATTTATCGAGTTATAAATGACCCATCCGATTGCCAATATCTACAAAATGACATCCAGAAACTGATGTCTTGGTGTAATAAAAATCAACTATCCCTAAATATGGATAAATGCAAATGTATGTCCTTCTCAAGAAAGCAAACCACGTTGTACTGGGACTATAAGCTGGACACCGTCTCTATCATGCGCGTATCAGAAATCAATGATTTATGAGTACATTTTGATAGCAAACTTCTCTTCGACTCGCATATTAATCATATTACTAACAAGGCTTTTAAAACCTTGGGGTTTCTATTAAGGTGCGCTAGGCCATTTAAACAGCTTTCTACGCACATTACTATGTATAATACCTTGGTTAGATCTATACTGGAGTACGCTTCCCCAATCTGGAACCCTTTCTATACGATGTACAGAAACAGAATAGAGAGTATTCAACATAGATTTACTAGGTACTTGCTTTTTAAATTTACAGACTCATATATATGACTTATACAGGGTGGGCCAAAAGTCACCATGGGAGCCAAAAGTCACCATGGGGTTTAAAAATTTAATAACTTTTTCGTTTATATATATATATTTTTTTTTTTAGATTATATAAATAACATCTGGAGAATAAATAATGGAGAGATTCACAACTGAACAAAGAACCAGAATAATACAGGGTGGGCCAAAAGTCACCATGGGGTTTAAAAATGCTCTTTGCGCTAAAATAATTGATCGCTGATTTAAGTAATAAAATTCTATTATTCTGGTTCTTTGTTCAGTTGTGAATCTCTCCATTATTTATTCTCCAGATGTTATTTATATAATCTAAAAAAAAAAAAATAAAAAAAATATATAAACGAAAAAGTTATTAAATTTTTAAACCCCATGGTGACTTTTGGCCCCCATGGTGACTTTTGGCCCACCCTGTATTATATTATGATGACAGACTGGTCAGATACTCCATGTTATCTTTTGAAGCACGTCGTTCATATCTTGACGAAATATTCCTGTTTAAAATTTTACATGGTTCTATTGACTCATCTCACCTACAATCTCTCTTAAAAATCAGCTTTCCTAGTCGCCTCATCCGCCAGCCACTTACTTTCCATATCGATGCTCCTCGTACTAACTTGCGCTTCAAATCCCCTTTGGTTAGGATTCAAAAGGCCCACAATGTCTTATATAACGATACAGATATGCTTAGTGACAGCTTTACGGTTTTTAAACGCAACATCTTGGTCGTAATAAAACATCTGGATAGTTTTTCAATTTTACCTTAAGTATAGTTCAGACAAGCGAAGTTACTGTCCCAAGTAGCCTCGTTTTCAGTCCCTCACCTCCAGTACGAAAACGAGTTCCACTCACTTCAACTTTTTAGCGAAGTGGAACCTGAGAAATAGTCAAATTGAGTGTATTTTCTGCAATTGGTACAGGTTTTGATGTGTGTAGTCATTTATAATATCATCTGGCGTGGAACTTGTGAAATGTGAAGATATTTATTTTTTAGAGAAAATGGTTTCAAGTGAAAAATTAAATATTGAAAATGTCATAAATTGTGCAGCAATGTAATTAAGGGCAATTTCGGAGAAAAAATTCTAAGAAAAAAGGAAGTGCGAGTACGTTCCTGGCACAGTGATTGCTAAGGAATAATATTTTTGCTCACGTAATTATCTTTAATATTTACGAAATTTCTTACTGCAAAATAAAAAGCACTCCCTTCGTATAAAAGCGCAAACACAAATGTGTTGACATTTTACAAGCTCCACACCAGCTGATATTATTAAAGACTGCTTAAATCAAAAAAATGTACCAGTTGCAGAAAATACACTCAATTTGACTATTTCTCAGGTTCCACTTCGCTAAAAAGTTGAAGTGAGTGGAACTCGTTTTCGTACTGGCGCAAGATTGGTATGTCAAGAGGAGGTGAGGGACTGAAAACGAGGCTACTTGGGACAGTAACTTCGCTTGTCTGAGCTATACTTTAGCTGGATCTAGTTCATCTTTAATTTTCTGCTTTCTTCCCACTGACATATATAACATGGACTGCCTGATTTGCTATTTCATATGGGTCAACTTTTTTTGGCAGGGGTGTGACAATTATCTTAATTTCAAGTTTTACTTTTGCTTTAATATTCATATTAAAAGTTCAACAAATTATAGAAGCACTCGAAATTATTTCTCTTCTTGGAAGCTTATCTCCTACAACATGAAATATTTTTTAAACTTGATTTTTAAAGAAATAAAATTAAGCAATTTTTGTCTACCTGCCCCTAAATGTAGCTATGGGGGACAGAGAAAGGATTACAAATATTGTATTGCCATCTATTTCTATCCTATATATTCATTTGGAAAACCACTAAACTGAAACTGGACTATGGTGTATTTTGTATAGAACTTATTATTTGTAGTTCAGCGGAATAAAGTAGTTAAACCAAAAAGAGACAACTATAGAAAAGTGATCCCATAATAATGTCAAATAATGTAAGGAATTTCAGTAGTATCAGCAGTCCATTTTATATATGTCAGTGTTTCTTCCTCCTTGCCTTCATGCTTATTTGTTATTTTGTATTTTAATTTTATCTTATTTTACTTTTTTTTTTTTTATTATACTTCTTAAGATATCCTTATTATCTTTATTTGTCATCTTATTTCTTATTTTTTGTTTCTATTATCTATTTTTGATCTGATATTGTTGTTTCGTTTTTCTTTTTTTTTTTAGTAATAAATGGATTTGAATTTTTGCTTTTTCGTTTTTAAATTGATTTTTTTTTGTATAAATTTTGTAGTACTTCTTTCTTTTTATTTTTATTTTTTACTCATAGTTTGCATTTGTTTAACGGTAGTAAGTAAGTAGATTTATCTCTTTGCTATCGCATGAATTTCTTAAATAAATAAATAGGTAATAAAAAATTCTTAAAATTGCAAACTTAAGTTAGGTAGAAAAAATTGGTAATAATTTGGTGAAGATCTCTTTTCTCAGCCATTCTTCCATATGTATACATATATCTTATAAGAACCTTTTATTTCGAATCGACTAATCCTAATCCTAATTCCTACCTATTGTAGTTCGAGATAATTTATTGGAAAAAAAACTTCATAGTCTTGATTCTTCTCTTATTTTCAATGGAAATTTACTGGAGCCGATTCTTTCTATTATCCAAAATCTTTCTAAATAATTTTGGCAATTTTTTTTTAATTTGAGCCTTCATCAAAATTACGGTTATTACAACACAGCTCTAAGCTATTCTTGATTTATTTATAGTTGCAATCGTTTATTTAATCTTGATTGATACTTAACCACATATGATTGATATCACCTTGAATTTTGAGCTTATTCATATTTAGTTGCTCTGCTGATTTATTTCTTACACAAAATGAAACAAATGTAGGCACCCATTTTTTTTTAGCACTTCAGTAGTAGGTAGCTAACAACATTTGATAATTTCTTTCAATATCCTGGCTACAAGAGATCCTAAAAAAGGCGACACTTTTTGAGAATGTGATCGAGGGGATTGATTGACCTCATTCTAAAATACGCTACTGAAATCAAAGCCACTTTTTCATCTGTTCAGCACCAATTTGATTAATGCTTGGGTAAATCATATTTATTTTTATCTATTTCCGTCCTTACATTAAATTAAATTTTTATAAAATGATTGTAATTTGTGATAAGATGCAACAAATTTTAGTATCAAAAACCGAGGTTTAGGATAAAAAACATTAGGTCAGACAGATAGAAACTAATTGGTTCTTAAGCTACCGCATACTGCTCAAAAAAATCTTTTTTCTAGTCAACATTTTAGTTTGTTAAATAAATATTTTTTTTTAGTCATTTTAACGACAGACCAGACACGTGCAGATACCGACATAATTCGCGAATCCTTTGTTATACTTTTATGTATATTCCCGTTCTTAAAAAAAAAATTTTCAGTGGGAATTGTATCGTTGTACAATGAAGATATGTATAAGTAATATTAATATATTTGTTCAAGAAGGCTATTTATTTTTGGATTGTCCGGTACAACAGAAAAAGCGATTATGTGTTTTTTCATCATACAACTTATTAAGTAGCAGGCAAGGTTCAAGTGTTGGTTTTCATTCAACAACAGGTCGCAAATAGCGAAATTGAGTGACTTGAAAAAACAAAAAACAAAAAAAATAGAAAAAATGAAAGAAATGAAAATGTAAAATTGAGAAAAATAGAAAAGAAAAGACAAAAACAGATTAATTCGAAGGAATTATAACAGTGTAAGCCAGTGGTTTCCAAACTTTAAGTTATTGCGCTCCCTTTAAAAAATCTAATCTTGGCGCCTCCCCCGCCCCTTATTTCATAAAATATTACATACATATTTTTAAGTGGAAAAAAATGTATTAATACAAAATAAAAAAAGAACGTAATTGACATAATAATAACAAAGTTTTATTATATGTATTCATTTGTTCATTTTTAAATTAATTTGTTTTTCATGTGATGGATTTGCTTGTTTATTAGCACAAAGTTTATCAAATCTAGGTGTCATTGAAGAGAGTACAACCCGTAGCTCTTTTTCTATTATTAAACGGGCCCGATATTTGGATTTCATTGCCGCTAATCCCGTTTCACATAAATATGAAGTTACAAATGGCAGAAGTACTTTTATTGCTTTACTTGACAAAGTGTGGTATTCTTTACTTCGATTTAACCAAAATTGAACCAGGGTTTCATTCTGAAATTTTTGTTTCAATGAAGTATCGCATGATAATTCTATCAAATTTTCCTTTTCAATAGTTGACAATTGAAATTCATCATCTTGCTCATCGACAAATTGATTCTGTAACCACGTGAACTTTGTAAAGACAAGATCTTGGAAATAATGCGAAAATTGTATTAGCAAACCATGCAAGTGTTCAGTATAAATATATTTTTGTTTGCTTCAATATTAAGTCTGGAACAGAAATCATTTAAAAGTGGAAACATGTCGAACTATTTTTTTTTAATTTGATTTCCATAGCTCCAATTTTTTTATGAATGTTTTCACTTTGTCTTTTTGAATCAGTGAATGCATTTGGGGTGCTTGCATTGATTTATTTAAAACACTCAAAAAATAAAAAGATTACTCTTTTGGACTTTTTACCGGGTTAAACTTAATTTTGTTCAAGAAAGAATTTTTTGGGATTCTCCGGTATATAGCAAAAGCTAAAAAATGTTCTAATTTGTTATTTCATCACACAACTCATTAATTTTTGGTGACAAGTTTTAAGTCTTGGTTTGACTCATCAACAGGTCCGAAATAGCGAAATTGGGTGATTTGAAAAACAAATGAAAAAATGAAAAAAAGAAGAAAGAAATGAAAAGTTTGAGAAAAATAGAAAAAAAACAATTTTTTTATTTATTAAAAAAATGTAAAAATTTTTTGGGTTGGGTAAGCCCCACAAATCCTTTGTGGTTCTACCTGAGGGGTCATCCAAGCAAAGGCGACTGTGTTGGCAGTCGGCCCAAGTCGAGGTAGTAGAGGCAAAGGTGCGATCCCAATTGTGGAAGTGATTTCCTCCGAAGTTGCACCAAGACGAGCAAGTTCGTCCGCCTTTTATTCCCGCTAATGCCGCTGTGACTTGGTGCTCAAAATACCAGTAGCCCGTTGTTCTGAGGAAGGGAATTCATAGTAGTTTTACATGCAAATACAAGTTTGGCGGTTGTAAAAGGTTTTAACAAGACCTTGACAGCTGCTTGGCTGTCCGAGCAGATTGCAATCTCCTTGTTCTTAGTAGGTATCTGAGTCTAGAAGATACCTTCCCGCTTCAAGGATGGCCTTGACTTCCGCCTGGAAAACCATTTCATGGCTTTCAAGGTGAATGGAAATTTCCATGTGAGTCTCCTCGCAGAAAACACTTGCTCCGGTGCTCTCTTCCAATTTGGAGCCGTCTGTATATACATATGATTGTCAATGGTTGAAGCACAGGATATGATTCTCATTCTGCTCTATCTGGAATTTTCGAATTAAAGTTGCTCCTCAGCATAGTCTCGAGGAGGTACGATGGACTACACCAATTCAAAGACGGATTCTTGTGGAACACTTGTACCAGTGTGAATCCAGCTCCGATTGAGATGCAGCCTCATCGCAGCGTCCCCTTCTTGACGTGTATATAAACGGGGTGTATTGAGGATGACCTCAAGTGCCCTCGTGTTGGTTGACTTGAGAGCACCACTTACACTAAGGAGACATAGTCTTTGAATCTTCTCCAAAGGATCGTCCGTGGTTTAAATCACCACTTTTTCTTTATGGATCTGCAGCAGATCTTGAAGCCTTGAAGAGCGTGATTGGCTCTGTTGGGCTTCCAGCTTTATTTCTATCTAATATGATTGCAAGCAAGATATTTTACTCTGTCCTTGAGTTCCAAACAATAGAGGGCAGATTCAATCTGGTAGTGTTCCTTTTCTTAGTAAAGAGGCATAAATCTATTTTCAATCTTTAATGCAAAGTCCAAAATCCATAGCCCAGTCCCTTTGGATCAGTTTTTACACCAATCCGCTTAAGTTCAGATTCGTAGCTACCGGTGACCAGGATCAATAGGTCGTCGGCGTAACATAATGCTTCGTACCCATCCGGGTAAGTGTTGGAGTGGTGATAAAATATCGGCTTCAGGGTGCGTCTCTGGACTATTTTTACTCTACTAACCCCTCCCAGTTCGGCAAAGAGAGTTCTATTGCTCAACATGTGTGCAATCCAGTGTTTTAGGGACCGGTTCACTTGTTCTCGATTTAATATGTATGTTCGCCTGAATTTATGAAAAACGACATACTTATAATATCAAAATATATTAATATATGTGTAATATTGTTTTACCTTAGATCTATACTTTTTCAATATATAACATGAATGTAATTGCACGATTTCAATTTACATGATTTCAATTTACACGGTTTCGGTTTACACTTCTGGAGAACGAATCCACCGTGTAAATCGAGGGTCATCTGCCGAACAATTTTCTGTAAATTTCTAAGAAAAAATTGTGGTCTTCCCTTCATCAGGTCGAAGTATCGTTGATTTTATATTGCAGGGAGGCATTGCTGGCTTACCCTTCTCTGTTTTCTTTTCTGTATTTTTGCAAGCCAAAACAAGTTACCCCCGTCAGCTCGCCCGCGACAACTCTAGTGCTTGAAAAATTTTGGGAGTGGAGAATTTACTTTTGATGCATATTCTGTATGTTGTATGTTTCTTTTCTATTATATATAAAGCTTAACAAATATAATGTTAGCTATAAAAGTTTATTTATATCTATATATTTTTATTTATGTTATTTTAGGAAAATACATTTCTCTTAACCTTTAGCGTCTACTTCGAGCCTCCCTTTGCACTAATCCGTGCCTTCCAGTTTGGAGATCTCTGGAAGCAGTGGGCTGAAAAAAGAAGAATAAGCGCTTCGTATGGCGAAAACCTTATACTCTTCAGTATGGCTTGGTTTCTGCCTGCCGTAAACGCATGAAAAAGATCAAATTGATCTCATCTCATATAAACTCAGAATAAATTCTGAGTGTGAGTTATATGAGGCAAACTCTCCCATATTGTGTAATATAATATATTTTCCTTAATTTTTCCACTTTTTCATTTCTTTCCATTTTTATATTTTCATTTGTTTTTCCAAGTCACTCAACCTGTTGATGAGTCGAAACTTGCCACCCAAAATTAATACGTTGTATGATAAAAAAATAGCTTTTGTTTTTGTGCCGGAGAATCCAAAACAAACCTTCTTGAATAAGGATAAAGTGTACCCGGTAATAGATCGTAGAATATTTTAAATAATAATGTAATCTACATCTTTTCAAATATATTATTTTTAGTAACAAATTACCTACAGAAATAAAATTATTGTATTTCTTTTTCTAGGTTGATTCAGAAGAAGAAAAGATGCAGGATGACAAATATGTTGAAGAACTGTCTAAAAACTTGCCTCAAGGAACAAATAAAACTCCGGATGTCTTAGATTCTGCACTTAAAAACCTACCAGATCGGTAAGTAAATATCTTACATTACTCTTTAGATTTCATAAATTGTTAAATTTTCCCTTACGGTGTCAAATGCAGTGCCCTCTCTTGCGTCTTCTTTGGTATCCGTACCAGCTTTATATTCGAGACGTATTTACTATTGCAATTGCGTTACCTAAATTCATTACCATTATGAACTTATTTAGTCTAGACTAGACAATAATGTATTATAATTGGGTGAATCTTCATTTTATGCTTAGGACATATAACAAAAAGGAATGCGGATAAAGAATAAAATTCGTTTACATGAGTCAAGCCGAAATCGCATCGAATAATATCTCCAAGGTGTAGGTGATAATGAATCACGAAAAATGTAGAACAAATTAGATTCAAGCACAAAATGACAAGTAACAAATGAAAACTCGAGTGATAAGTAAAGGACAGCGTATAGAAATGTTAACGAATTTGCACTCTTATTAGAATAACTTAGCTGCTCAATGAATTCTGCTAGCTGTTTACACCTGCAATGTGCTCTAACATTAGAAAACTTGAGCTCAACACAAATATTGGGCCTGCTTGACTTAATTTAGCTTATCTTTATTTCTGTTTGTTAGCGCATATTCTAAGATTCGACATAAGTTAATGAAATTGATTTATCTGGCCTGATAGCATTCCAGTAGTATTGTAAATAAATTAATAATATTTAAGTTATCTTTGCCAACAGAAATTACTTGGATATAGTCATATTTTACAAAAAGAAAGAACGAACTTCCTCAGTAACTATGTAGATACCAATTACTAAACTGTCGCAGTTATACCTAATTTTTGAATTTTTTTATGGCCTTTGATAAACTCTTTCGGAGAATGGTAGATTTGAAGCTTTCTCAGTTCAGTTGAGCGTGATGTTGCTTAAGTGGTTAACCTTAAGTTTAGTGAGCGTATGTCATCAAAAACCTAATGCTACAGGCAAAGAACTGACTTATCGATAGCGATCCTTTGGTTTTCGTTCAAAGACGAGGTTCGGACAATAGATCTATTCCTTAACGGATGATTAGATGAAATTATTAGGGAGTTGAACCAACACATTGAACGGGATGTTAATTTCGATCCTCAGGAGAGCTATCGTCCAACATCATCGGCCATCTGCACTTTTTTTTTTGAAAACGACACTATGCCTGGCTGTCTGTCTCTTGATTGTATTCTGCAGTTTTTGACAGCTAGTTATTGGAGGAACCTATGTAGGTACTTTGAACATAAGGCAATACCCAAAACAGAGACCAAGGTATGATCGGAGATAAGCTGCTCTCAGTTAATCTAGAGCAGAGCAGAAAACAGTGTTTAATGAACTCCTCTAAAGTGCTCTAATGTGCACTGCACTGTGTTTAATGAGCCTGCTCTAAACTGAACTGGAGTAACCTAAAGCAAGATTTTCTGCTCTACCTTTTTCGAAGTAGTAACTTAGAGCAGCCATTTGACAACTGTAAATTATGCTGACAGTTCTGATAACAATTCAAATAATTGCTGTTTTTGTGGAAAAAATAAATTTTTGGACAATTCTAGTGGAATAATTTAAATAATAATTGTGTTTTTGTGTGTAAAAAAAGTGTCTTTACATTAATCATGCATTAATTTAAATAATTCTGTTTTTTCGGTGACAGATCTCAGAAAATTTGAGAAAAGTATGTTTCATGAGTTACCTGCTCTTTTCTGCTCTACTTTTAATTTGACAGTTAACCTATGTTGAGCTACCCTGCTCTTCTCTGAACTTTTTTCGTTGAGTTCATTAAACAGATCATGTAGCCGTAATTCGACGATGAGGAAACATTATGAAAGATGTCTATAATTTCAGGAAGTATACAATGATATTGATCACCATTTTATTATAAGCGCAATATACTCCAAAACGCACGGAAACGTACCTACTGTGTTAGCCGAAAAGGCGTGATGTAGATCGCTTGTGGACAGTACTAAACTTATACCAAATTTGAAACTTTCTTGTGTGGTCACATCAACATTTTGCGGATCATCGTGTAGCAATGCGCAGAATTTTTCTCACCCATTTTTAACTAATTTAATTTTTTTTTGCCATTAACTAATGTTCTTTAATTTAACTTATACGTCATCAAAAACTGTTTTCAAATTCTATTTAAGAATCCATTTTAAGAGTGATCTTAAGGGTATAATTTAGAGTTCAGAGTGAGATAAAGGAGTCGTTTTAAGATTATCTCACACTGAAAATGACACCCTTTTTTGCATTTTTTAAAATTTTTCTTAAGTATGTCCAGCGAAAAAGACATTAAAAGCTCGTAAAAATTTTTCACTTTTAAACATTTACTGAAATTTGTCGGTGAACATACTTAAGAATCATTTTTAACTTATGACACTAAAATTGATTTTGCTTATTTTAATTACTTAACGACACTTCCTAAAGTTGATATCCCGTGCTTCCCTATTGATCAGAAATCTGTTGAGGATTCCATGTCCAAGCTAAACCCAAGTTATTCCGCTGGGTCAGATGGGTTACTACCTATTGTCCTAAAGAACTACAGTGGAACACTTTCTTACCTGTTAACATTGCTGTTTAACCTATCACTGCGGCTCGGTAAATTTCCTGAGTTATGGAAAAAGTCGTTTATTATCCCAATTTTTAAGTCCGGTAAAAAGGAGCTTGTTACCAACTATCGTCCTATCGTTAAAATGTCTTGTATTCCCAAACTGTTTGCAGCTTCTTTGTATGAATTTCTGTATTTTCATTGTAGTAGAGCTCTTAATCCTCATCAACATGGTTTTATGAAGGGAAGATCAACAACAACAAATCTGCTTCAGTTTACATCTACTTGTATCGAATCGTTTGAGCGTGGTTGCGAAACTCACTGTATTTATACAGATTTCAGCAAGGCTTTTGACAAGCTTCCACACTCTCTTCTGTTATTTAAACTGAAATTCTTGGATTTCCCAATTTGGTTGTTGAATTGGTTATCATCCTATCTTAAGGATCGTAAGCTTAGGATACAGTTTATTTCTGCTCTTTCTAAGGAAATAACAGCTTACTCTGGTGTTCCACAGGGTAGCCATGTAGGGCCCCTGCTCTTCATATTATTCATAAATGATGTTTCTCATGTAGTCAACAAATCTGATATACTAATTTACGCAGATGATTTAAAACTGTATAAATCTATCGATTCGTATTCTGATTGTTTGGAATTGCAGAAGGTGTACTAAGAGTTCTCTCTTGTTGAACATTCATAAATGTAAGCTAACCATTTTCTCTCGTAAGCGAGTTCCTTCGAATTATGTCTATGCTATGAATGGCTTGTTGCTTTCGAAAGTTAATAATATATCTGACTTCGGGGTATTGTTTGATACTAAACTCACTTTAACCTCCACATTGATGATATTGTTAGTAGAGCGAACTCAATGTTAGGTTTTGTAAAGCGCTGGGCAAAGGAACTTGATGATGTCTACATTACTAAAGCTCTTTTTACCACTCTTGTTAGACCCATTTTGGAATATGCCAGTCCTGTCTGGTCTTCCTCGTACAAAAATCACACAGAACGTATTGAGAGCGTGCAAAGGAGATATTTACTTTTTGCCCTAAGAGGTCTTGAATGGAGGGATAGACTTCATCTTCCTCTTTATAACGAAAGATTAAATTTAATACACCTTCCTACTCTAGAAACTCGTAGGAAAATATGTGATATAAGTTTTATTTGTCAACTTATGAAAGGTGACATCGACATGCTTTTGATGCTTAATAAAATTAAATTCAATTCACGAACTCGACACTTACGATCGAATGATTTTATTCGCTTGTGCTCCCATCGCACCAACTATGGACACTTTGAGCCAATGTCTAGATGTGCTGTACTTTTAATTTGAATTTTCATTCGATTGACTTTTACATCAATAAAAATTGTTATAGCTTTTACTTGGATATTGCTTTTTGACCATTGTAGCTAGCATTTTTAGCGAAATAAATAAATAAGAAAAGTGTGAGAAGCCATTTTAAGGCGAAGGGTTTGGGCCTCTTAAGTCCGATATGAAAAACTGATGTTGATGGGGTGTATTTTTTTGAAAAAAAAAGTATTTAAATAAAAACAAAAGAATTAGAATTCTGAAATTTCGAATTTGTATAGTCCTAACTTTGGAACGGATGGGAGGAGGGGAGGAGAATAATAGCTTTGAAAGTTCTGACAATTTCAGTTCATTATCATATGGCTTGTCGTTCAGTAGTTATAGTACCTAATACCGATTTCCATTGATCACATTTTCTAATAGAACTTTTACACTCGACTGAAATTGTTCCATTGACCTGAACTGAAAAAGTGTACGTCAAAATGACCCTGGTGCTACACTCGAAAAATCGGCGGTGTTAGACTGGAAAACGCACACATCTATCTGTGAGAAATGTTTCTGCTGAATGTTAAAACAATTAATGTCAAGTGAAATTAATTTTAAAGCAACGTAAAATTGTAATAACTCATTTAATTAATAAAATAAAATGGAAAATCGTGTTAAAAATTTAATTTCTGCGCTTATAATTATAATGTGGCATACGTCGCTCGGTGTTGTTTTTTTTTTTCAGAAAATGTCAGTCTGACAAATTACACGGGCTACATTCTCATCGCGTTAAAAGTTGTTCCATTTAACTCCTTTGTCATTGATTGGCGTGTACTTTTTGTAAAATATCAATGGAAATCGACATAAGATTCATAAAATATGAAAAATAATCTACTTCATAGCGACGCAATATAAGTGGTCTGAAAAGGGGTGGGGGGGGGGGATTGTGTCAGACTAATCGATTGACATACTCCATTCTATCTAGTTTCCGATTCTTAAATGTTATCAAAGAAATTATTCTGTCGTTCGCATTGTTAAGATGGAATAGGAGACCGATAGGCAAAGTTTACATAGAACATAATGTACTTACAATTTTATAATTAAGATTTAAATAGATTTTTGGGAGTCATGAATATTTCGTTATCACATAATTAATTAACTGTTCACCCTTTGTTTCTTTTCATTCAAATACATTCAACACTCGATTCATTAAGATGTGCTTGCCCAATATTCTTCCTGCACTCACACATATTTGCAACTCGTGCTTTACTACTAGTAGCTTTCCTCTGCCATGGAAGGCCGCTAAAGTAATTCCAGTACCTATAAACACCAGCTCGCATTGTAGTGAGCTTCGACCTATAAGTATATTACCATTTCTCTCTAAGGTAATTGAGAAAATTATGCACTTACAAATCTCTCATTATTTATTTTTGAATGGTCTTATGCACAAGTATTAATCTGATTTTCGTCCTGGGCATAGCTGTGTACATCTGCTCTCCTTAAAGTGAGTAATGATATCGCGCGTGCGGTCGATAAACATGAACTAACGGTACTAGTTCTTTTAGCTTACTTCAAGGCCTTTGATACCGTCAATCATAGACTTCTCTTCTCATTCTGCAAAGTTATTTTATGACTACTTGAGCAACAGGTCATAAGCAGTTTTTTCAAATGGTTCTCAATCATCTTTTTTACGAGTAGCTTCTGGTGTACCTCAGGGATCCATTCTTGTGCCCCTGTTATTTTTCATGTTTATAAATGATATATTTGCTCACGTCAAGTATTCTAATCTGCACTTACATATGTATATGCTGATGATGTTCAATTGTATAGATCTAGTGTACTTGGCCAGATTGAGGATTGTATCTCTAGGGTAAATGAGGATTTGAAGGCTATTTACTTATGGTCCTGTAATAAGGTTTAATCCCTCAAAATCTAAGTGTTTGCTAATACATAGGCGTGTACTAATATGGATGGTATTCCGTTAGTTTCCGCAGGACTTCATTCTCTATGTGTGTTTTTATTTTTCTTAAGTTTTTGAATTATATTACCTTTGCAGATGCCGATCTTTTGATTCTAATGATTATTTTTCATGTTTTGTACTCTTGCTGCATCAATTATGGCCGTGACTGTGAAGCTGGTGGTCGACTCTTGTGCGTAATACTGCTCGATTATGGTTGATAATTCCTTTAGCGAGAACAGGGTAAGAACTTTGGTTAATATACTGAACGGAAACACGGTGCGTCTCAACGTCTGTTACTTGAATGCTAGGAGTATCAGGTCGAAGATAGATGAGGTGAGAGAGATGTTTTCGGGGACGGACCTGCATGCGATTCTCATCAGTGAGTCTTGGCTTACTCCAAGCACTCCTTCAGTTTTTGTCTCAATACCTGTTTTTAAGCTCTTACGTTGTGACAGGGAGGGAAGGGTCAAGGGCGGCGCTGCAATTTACATTCAGGAATGTTTTAAATCTAAGATATTGTGCCACTTCCGCGATAGTGCACTAGAATTCATCTGCGTAGAAGTTGATACTGGGCTCGATAAATGCGCTCTTTGCTCTGTCTACTGCCCCCCAAGATTATTTGATCCCGACAGTGTAGGCATCTTCGATGATTCTCTGTCTGCTTTATCGCATAGATACTCTCACATTATTGTTGCTGGCGACTTCAATGTCAATATCCTTCGTAATTATAATCTGTCAGATGCATTTCTATCTTTCGTGCAATCTTTACATCTCAGAGTAGTTAATTCTTCCCCTACATATTTCAATACTGAATCCTCAGTTAGATCTCTTACTGACCCCTCCCGTATAATACGCCATTCGCAACTTTCCCCTCCTGCCAACCTCGACCACGACATCTTATTCCTTAAATATAATGTACCCATTCTAGATAAATCTACTCCTTCTCGCCTAGTAAAATTTCGTAACTTCAAATCTATTAATACTACATGTTTATTCGAGGAGTGCAGAAATATAGACTGGAATTTAGTATTGGGACGAAACGCTGCTTCCCTATCACACTCTCTTGATTTAAATGTACATGCTTTCAATGAAGTGCTTGCTTAATAAATATGCCCCGTTTCAGTCTAAAATCATAAAAATAAAAGGTTGCCCCTGGTTCTCTCCGGAGATGAAATTAATCTCTGAGCGTGACTTCCTATACCGTCAGTATAGAAGGCTTAAATCTCCTAATAGTCTATCTGTATTTAAAAAATTGCGAAATCTTGTCAATAAAAAAGTGCGAGATGCAAAGTCCTTATATTATTCGTCCAAGTTAGGTTGTGATGTCCCACCTAGGAAGCTTTGGAGAGTCTTGCGTGGCTTGGGTGTCAGTGGTGGTGATGCCTCTTCATGTGACCTAGACGCTGATGAGCTCAACAAGTTCTTTACCTCTAGAAATGGAAACGAAATCCGTGCTGGCTCTTCATCGGCCTTCCCAGATATGCCTATTGTTCACTCTGGATCAGAATTCTGTTTTCGTTGCGTTGATGAGACTGAGGCCGCCTCTGCTATCGTATCTATTCAATCCGAAGCTATTGGACCTGATGGTATCCCTCCGCGTTTTGTGAAGCTTATCTTACCCTTCATTATTGGCCCTATCACCAAGATATTCAATAGCTGCTTAACGTTCGGTGAATTTCCCTCACTGTGGAAGGAAGCGCTAGTAGTTCCAATTGCTAAAAACACTTCTCCAATCCAATCCTTGACGTATTTTAGGCCAATAAGCCTACTATGTTTTCTTGCGAAGACTCTAGAAAAACTAATGGCAAATCAAATATCTGAACACTTAGATCATATAAATTCCTTATCCCGTTGGCAGTCAGGCTTTCGCTCTGGGCATAGTTGTGAAACAGCTCTTCTAAAAATCACTACGGACATTAGAAAGGCTTTGGACGATGATCGCATTGTGCTCTTGGTCCTTCTCGACTTTACGAAAGCCTTCGATAGTATTGATCATATGTTGCTTCTTAGCAAACTAAGGAGCTTCTTTCGCCTGCGCTGAAGTTAATTAGTAGCTTTTTGGAGAATCGCTCGCAGCGGGTTAGAGTCAATGAAGTTACTTCCACTAGGCTTCGCTTGACTGCCGGTATACCACAAGGATCAATATTAGGAACTCTTCTTTTTAGTTTGTTTATTAATGATTTGCCTACTGTCATCAAAAATAGGTCCGTCCATTTGTACGCTGATGATGTGCAAATATACCTTGATCGTCCCATTGGTCTATTAGAGGACTGTGTTAGCAGAATCAACGAAGATCTTCACAACATCTTAGACTGGTCAATTGCAAACAATCTGACATTTAACCCCCAAAAGTCTCAAGCACTAGCGGTAGGTAGAGGAAGTTGTGACCCTTCCTATTTCCCCCCGATAGAACTCAATCTCTCAACCATACCATATGTACAGAAAGTGAAAAACTTGGGCATTATACTCAATTCTCAAATTGGTTGCTGTGACCATATTAAAATGATCCTGAGGAAGGTTTATGGGGTGCTTCGTCGACTCTGGATGTATGCTGATCTGCTTCCCACCAACCTTCGCATGAGGCTGGTCAGGACCCTGGTATTGCCGCATCTAATGCATGGTTCACTCATCTTCCCCAAACTCGATTCACGCTGTAAGCGTAAGCTTGAAGTAGCCTATAACGATTCCATTAGGTTCGCGTTTGGGCTACGTAGGCATGATCACATCTCTCCATTTCGACATATAATTTTGAATTGCTCTTTGGAAACGCATTTGCAACGGAAGGCATTACTTTTCCTGCATAACATAATGAACACACGTAGACCGGCCTATCTGTATGAATATTTAAACTTCTTGCGTAGTGACAGACGTTGCGATTTACTATTGCCTCACTTAAAATATTCTGTTTTGAATGCTTCTTACTTTGTTCAAACTATTCGCATTTGGAACGCTCTTCCAGCTTCCATTCAGCGCGAGAGTTCGGCCTCTAGCTTTAAGCGGTTACTCTGGCAGCACACGTCATATGGATAATGATTTCCTAATCAATTGCAATCAATTGACGGCACCTGCAGTAGGATCTTTCTTCTTTTTTGTGCTATTTTCTTTTGTTCGCTACCGAATTTATGTATTTTAGTTACCCTTATTTTTTTATTTTCATTTTTATTTTTATTTTGGTTTGCTTTACTATTTTTTTTTTTTTTTAGTTGTAGTTTTAGAATAATAAATTTTTCTTTTCGATAGAAACTATCATCTCTTTGATTTACTTTAATCTTAGTGTAATTTAGTAGTACTAATAAAAGGCTTTTGTCTTATTGTACTTATGGTAAATAAATGCTTACTTACTAGTAGGTAGTTAGCATTGCTTTTTTTTTTTTGTTTTTTTTTTTTTTTTTTTTACTTTATATTGTTATTTTTTGTTTTATATTTTTAGTTAATTATGTTCTAATTGTTTTTGCATTCTGTCACTCTTCCATTAGTACATACTACTTAGTCATATTGTTTTTATTTTGATTTTCTTGTACAAAAGGATTTATATCTTAATTGTACAATAGTTATCTTAATAATAAATTTGAATTTGAATTTGAAATACGTTTAATGCTCCAATGTTGTCCTTCGTTGGGACCTACGCCTTATAATTTTCCTGTTTTCTAAAATAGAGGCAAGATCTTATAAAGCTCCCGAAAAAATTTAGAAATATTATTCCGGTTATGAAGAGACGTGTGAAACACTTGCATTGGAATATATTCTGTGTTGATGTAAGATTTATGCCTTCTAGCCTAACCCCCTGGAATATCTCTGTGTGTGTATATATGATTTATGCCTTCTTTATAACCCTCAGCCTAACCCTCTTTTTCTTTTTATTAAAAACAGAGAGACGTTTTTTTTTTATCAGAACAAATTGAGCATGAATTTCACAAAAGTGATTTGATTGAAATAAATTGAATGCATTGAATTGAGTTTTCATTGATTGTTATTAATTGAAAATTTGTGTCATTTACACTTACTTAATTGTTCTTTTTTACATTTTCCAAGTAAGTAGGATTGTTTTACAAGCAATTAAGTACGACTATCATAAGTACCCCATAGTCGAGCGGTTGGCCAGCTGAAATTACAGCTTATGCAATGGTTACTACAATTTTTGTTTTAAACAGGTCATTGAGACTAAACTAAATATAGCTCTCCTACAGGAAAATGAAGCTGGAACAAATTGGGAAGGGAAATGTTTGTTTGAATTTTCACGAAAAAAATGTCACAAATTACACCTTTTGCCTTGATTTACTGCTGATTATGTAAAAGTAGCTTGCATTTCATTTAAACGACATCATTTCCATACCTACCTACAACAAAGAAAATGAAAAATATTGGCTTGCAATTTATTAGAACCTCATGTTTCTTGCGGAAATGATAATTTAGGCTATAGGACATTAAGTAAACGAAATTGTAGTTCTTTCTTAATTAAAACCCCTATAATTTCTGTCCGTAGTACGACAAATCGGTTCAGTAGAGTATTATAATGTGTTGGTTCATGACTTGATAATTATTTTCCGGAAGTTACGTGTGAGCGATCGATAATTTGCAAGCTTTTTTTTTTCAAGTAATTTAATTTTTTCTTTACCACAAAAGATGAGTTGTCAAAAAGAGCCATTATTCTCGGAAATTTTTTTTGCACAAAAGTCATTAGCGAAAGTTTAATGAACGTGTGAAACGGAAACATTATTTTACTGTTAGCTTAACCTAACTGGATTCAGTGTACGCCATCGAGGTGTTGAGATTTGTATTCCTAGAATTCGTACTATTCATAAATAGAACCGAACACTGGTCGATGTTAAATGTGGGCAATAATTCTGTTGATTTTGCTTCGAACGAATCGAATGTTTTGTTAACGTCAGCTTTACTAATTTTGTGGGTGATAATTGGCAGCTGGACAGCTTTATCTTGTTTATTTTTATTAGAATTTACCCCGTTCGTTATCGTATTTTTGCATTAGAAATTATATAATTTTAGTCGATTTTCTGCTTCGTTGATATTTCTGCTCTGAAACCTTTGATTTTATTGAAGTTTAGCAACTCAATTAGTGCTAAGGCCACCTTTTATTACGTAGACGGAAACAAACAATATTGTAATCTCGGTTTTTGGTTAATGATTGAAGGGTGTAACCTATAATTAGTTTTAGTAAAAAATTATTTTTTTGCTTAGAATTGTGTTGATCTTTTAATAAAAATCATTAAATTTTAACTTCAAGATTTCATGAAAGTAAATTTTTGTTATTTTGTGACAAAACAATGTGCTCACATTTTCTCAGTCGACTTTTACACTAGTGACGAAGGCAATAGTGAATTTTTGCTTCCGATTCGGTGTTAACACTGCCATTGATATTGCCAATCTCTCCCTCCCTACTGGTGTGGTGGAAAGAAAAGAACCGGGTGGCGGTGGTTACACAGAGTCGCAGAAAAGAGCTCATTAAGTATGAGAATTTTTCTGGAACTTATATTTGCCTTAGGGTACGTGCCCAACGAGGCGAGGCGAAGCGAGGCTATTTCTAGAGTTGACCGAGGCGAGGTGAAGATTCATAGCGTGCTGCCACATCGTTATTATGAACACGCTCAAAGTGTAGCGTACAATAATTTTATTTCCTTAGCGAGGCAAGGTAAAGTGGGAAACACAATTGCACCGTTTCGATCCGATACGTACAAATGTCAAATTTGCTTATATGAGACGTACGTGTAATTGGACACATTCGCCGAAATGGATCGAAACGGATCGAATCGAAACGGAGAAGTTGAGCAAATTTCAACTTTTACGGATGACATAACCTAGAAAAATTACATGTACAATGTTTGTGTATAACTCAAGATGGATGAAGAAGTTTTTATTGAATAAATTAAAAAATATGAAGAGCTTTATGACAAAGGCAACAAATTTTACATGCAAGTAAACAGAAAAGACAAAATCTGGAAAAATTTCAATAAGAAATATAAAGCTGATGGTAAGTTTGAACGGAACAATTGTGGTCATGCACGTAACGGATCGAATTGAATCGGAACGGTGCAATTGTGTTTCCCACTTTAAGATAGATAGATTGCGTGCTGCCACAGCGTTGTTATGAACAGTCTCATAGTATAGCGTGCAATCACTTTATTTCTTAACTCTTGATCAGAGTAAGGAAACGCACACTCACGTGCACACACGAATGACTCATGAGTAATTTACGACTCACGTGCGCGTTCCATTTTTAAAAACTCAAGTGCGCGTGCGTGAGTTGTTGTCATTGTTATTAGCGCACGCGCCCATGACTGAGTAATTAAAAATAAGAAAGTACACACTCGCGTGCGCACACGAAATTGCTCACTGCTCATTACTCACGAGTGAGTAATTCAAAGGAAGAAAAATTTTAATATTAATTATTCACGTTTTCTACATAATTAAGGTATTTCATAAATGAAATTGCACACAAGTTGGAAATGAGCAATTAGAAATTTCGTGTGCGTTTTCTTCCCTTGAATTACTCACTAGTGAGTAAGGAGCAGTACTCTGCCATAGACAAACCAATACATACAAAGACTGGACACGTAGAACAAAAATATGCAACGCTTTTCTAGAATATAAAACTAACAATGCCTCGACGATGCCTCGAATTGGCACTTGATGACGCGCCCAAAGGGTAAGCCACCAATGCCTCGCTCCATACAAAATCACCGTTGCGTCGACCCGATGAGGGAACGCCACAATTTTTTCTTAGAATTCTTTTGGAAATTTCTTCCTTCGAATTTCTATGCATTGGCCGAGGCCGAGAGCACTGGCTCGCTCGAATATAAAATCTAACAACGATGCCTCGACCTGACGTAGGGAAGGCCGAAATTTTTTCTTAGAAATTTACTGGAAATTTTTTCCTTTTGTATGGCGACAACAATGAGCATAGACGCGTAAACACAAAATGTTTCGGTAGAATTTTTATTAAATTTGATGGCCGACTTTGGGTGCTTTTTATCCTGATACAATGCAACTTTCTTGTTATATACCTTAAGACTAATTTTCAGATACAGTATGTACTTTCATTCTGTGATGCAATTATAATATACATATATACAATAAACATACATGATAATAAAAAATACAAAATCTTTAAGGTAAAATTAACTCGCCTATACCTCTACCTCAATGTGGTGTGGAAAAGAGTTCCAGTCAAGCATTCGCATTCATTCATTACACATGGAATGACAAACTTGGTATACCTACTCTATGTCTATTATTTCATCTAGATTCTAGAGTATAATAAAATCTACTTGAGTCCGAATCATACAGATAAGTTCATGCATTTTCCCAATATTTTTTAATTCATCGAAATAATTTACATAAATTGGTTTGTCTGCCTTATAATAATTCCCGTATCATGCTTTTAACATTCACGTACTCACGCGGGGTTAATTTTACCTGAAAGATTTTGTATTTTTTATTAGTATTGTGTAGTCTGCTCATCAAATTTCTAACTACAATAAAAACTCCGAATGTCACGATAAAAATGCTTCTTTTATTCACACTTGAAAATAACTAACTATTTCACAACAACTTCTGCCACCAAGCAGCTAATTCTTCTTCTTTTCCAAACAATACAACCCAGCCTTAATTACTACCTTTATGAGTTTTTACTCTCTTCTTCTTTTCTGATCTTAAGGGTCCTACAATTCGGCCGTTCTGACAACATAATCGACCCGATTATTTTAAGGGTATGCTCCATCTAACCTATACTCATACATACATATAATATATCTAAAAATAGAAATGAATACAAAATTTTTGTGTCAGTGGATAACATTTTTGTTCAACAATATTTTCTGTATTTATCCATCGCTTAAGTCTATTTACATCATAAGTTCCTATAAATGGCTTATTTGTTATTTGGAAACCTTCGATATCTTGTATAATGTATCTATCATTACCAAGATACTTTACAACTTTATACGGGCCTCTATTTAGGAATAAGTTTCTTATTTGAACCTTCACTTGTATCTGTATTTACAACCATAACTAAGTCACCTAAATTATAAAGTTTTGAAGGCTTTCTTTTCTTATCATAATAGTGTTTGTTATACTTTTGAACTTTATTAGTTTGTAATTTTGCCTTCGTTCTAAGTTCTGATAAACTTTCTTGTTCGTTTTCTAAAATTGAATCTGCGCAGAAATTGCTAAGACCATCGTTTCTTTGATTTATTCCAAATAATAATTTTGAAGGAGTAGTATCAATTGACCTTTGCAAAGTATTGTTGAAAGCAAACTCAACATCTCCAAGACTATGATCCCAATACTTTTTGTGTTCAGTATCGACTAATTTACTTAACATTGGAGTCAAGTGTCGATTGACTCTTTCCACTTGACCGTTGGATTGTGGCGATCCCGAGGAAATCAGAACATGTTCTATATTATGGTTTCTCATAAATTCTTTAAATCGTAAAGAGGTGAAAGCACTACCTCTATCAGAAATTAATCTGACTGGTCTGCTATAATGAGCAAAATATACCTTAAGACAAAAAATTACTTCATTAGTATTCGTACTTCTAACTGCAAAGAGTTTCAAAAACTTTGTAAATCCATCGATAATTAAAAATACATATTTCTTCTTTTTAGGTGTCGGTTCTAACGGACCATAATGATCAATATGAATAGTATGAAAGGGTTGATCACCCTTGGGGATATTGTTAAGAAATCCCTGATACTTGCCTGATGGACTATTATATGTAATACATTTAATACAATTTCTAATGTAGTTGGTAATAGTTTCCTTCATGTTCGGAAACCAATATGACCTTAAAATAATTTCCTGAACCTTCTTAGCACCTACATGACCATGTAAGTCATGTGAATTTCTTAAAATGTGTACTAACATTGCCGTTGGAACGTAAAACAAAACTTTCTTCTTGTTAACTTTTCTATATACTAATCCTTCTCGTATTTCATAAAATGGACTTTCCCTGTTCCCTAGCTGTAAGTACAACTCTTTAATTTTTGGATCCTCATTTTGACAAATGGCCAAATTCATTTCAAACGTATTTTCCTTTAATACTAAGATATTATTACTGCGGCTTAATGCATCTACATGTTGCATTCTTGATCCCGCTCTATGTTCTATCTCATAGTCAAATTGCTGCAATTCCAAAACCCAGCGGTTAATTCTTGCATTTATAAGTTTCTTACTCAACGTTAAAGTTAACGCATTACAATCAGTAATTATCTTAAACTTGGTTCCATATAGATATATACGAAACCTTCGTAAAGCATAAATAATTGCTAATGTCTCAAGCTCATAGCTATGATAACGCGATTCTACATCTGAAGTTTTCTTGGAAAAATAAAATATAGGATGCATTTTATTATCTGCCTTTCTCTGCATTAATTTAGCACCAAAACCCTGTGCACTTGCATCACAATGCAATTCCGTATATTCACTATGTGAATAGATTGCTAAATTAGGTGAGCTAATAAGTTTTTTTTTTAAATTTTCAAAGCACTCTAATTTTTCGTCATCTAATATAAATTCGTTATCCCCTTTTAACGTATCAGACAATGGTTTAGCTAATAGTGAAAAGTCTTGAATAAATTTCCGAAAATAAGAGCACAAACCCAAATAGCTTCTTACTTCCTTAATATTTTTTGGTACACTATACTCAGAAATTGCCTTTAAATTCAAAGGATTAGGCCTAATACCATCGTTCGAAACTAAATATCCTAAACACTCGACTTCATAAAACAAAAACTTACACTTATCTAATCTTAATTCTAGATGATTGCAGGCCAATAGTTTGAAAACTTCCTTTAATATCTCCAGATGTTCTGCAATGGTTTCTGTCGCAATAAATATATCATCAATATAGACTTGAATTTTGTTTGAAATAATTAATTCACGGAAGATTTTGTTGAAATTCACGAGGAGAATTTTTCAACCCGAAAGGCATTTTAAGATATTCAAATTGTCCAAACGGGGTAACGAAACTAGTAAATTTAGTTGATTTTTCTGACATTTTTACATGGTGGAACCCACTTTTTAAATCCAGGCATGTAAATAACTTTTTATTCCCTAGTTGGTTAACTAAATCCTCTATAACAGGTATAGTATAATTAAAACTTTCTGTAATTTTATTCAATTCACGGAAGTCAACACACATTCGAAATTCGTTTGAATTTTTCTTTTTAACTAATACTATTGGGGATGCATAAGGAGAATTACTAGGTCTGATTATTCCCTTTTCTAATAAATCATTGATAATCTTAAAAACCTCTTCTCTTTCATAAAACGATATTCTACGAGGCGCACAACTTATTTCTTTATCAACTTTTAAATTAATATTCATTTCATAACTTGTTTCTGGTAATTCAGGTCTTCCTGCTTTAACATAATAATTTTCAAAATAAGCTCTTACGATTTTGCTCGTTTCAAAGTTTATTGAATTATTAATTACTAAATCAGCATCAACTAATTTGTTTTCATTGTTATCCAAATCAATATTTAAAATATCATTTTCGTTTTCAATATTTTCCAAATCTATGTGGTTATTAATATGTTGTAATTTAATATTAGACTTTTCTAAAAAGTTGCGACCTAATATCAAACATGGATGCATAGTTTCATCCGGTACTGTTAATAATTTCATTTCATACTTCCTATTACTAATTGACATTGTACATTCAAAATAACCTGTTGTTACAAGTTTACTATTGTTTATACCACAATATTTTGACATGTCCATATTTTGTTTTATTAAAGCATTTGGTACATAACTATCCTTAATCAAACTTATAGGGCTTCCCGTATCAATAAGAGCCATTAATTTTAAACTTAACACAAAGTTCACTGATTTTGAATAAATATCAACTTCAACATGAAAGTCTTCAGTACATCGTAAGTTGTTGTTTTCATGTAGTAATTTAACTTGTTTATTTGGACATTGTTTAAATTTATGATCCATTTTTCCACACTGATAACAAGATCCTCTCCGACGAGAAGGTTTTGAACAAGCAACCGATGTGTGTCCTAGTTTGTTCCAATTGTAACACCTTAACTCTCTAATATCAACTTTGGAATTTCGTTCGGCACTTTGTTTCTCATTTTTGAATTCTGAAGTATTATTGTTTATATTAGTTGGTATCCGGAAAGATTTACGTGAACTTTCAAAATTTTCGAATCGTTTTAGATCAGTTAATAAATCAGAAAGACTTTCAAACTTTCTAAGGGATAGAATCTGCTCAATTTGTGGCATTCCCAAGCCTTGAATTATGTATTTAATCATCGCTTGTTCGCTCATGTTCCCACGATTTGCTAAATTCCTCATGACGTATACATAATTTTCGAAGTTTTCTCCCGACATTTTCTTTCGACGAGATAATATCCGATGGATGTCTGAATCATCTTCAACATTAGGAAATTTAGCAAATCTTTCTTAAATTTCTCCCAACAAATGTAAATGTCACTACTTTCTGCCCATAATTTTACAGCACCACCTAACCTTAAATTCGCATAATGAACTAGTGTCTCTTGTTTCCAGCCATAAACGTCAGCTAATTTTTCTAGTTTCTGTACCCACTTAATGGGGCTTAAAGAAGTTTCAAAATTTGTATCTAAAATTGGTATGATTTCATTTATCTCCGAAGGATGAAGAAATCTCTCCCTGGGTATGTCAATTTCAGCTTTGCGGCCCTGTTGCTCTTTCTCAAATATTTCTCGTCCCCTTTGCAGAAGCGATTTCTCATATAGCAATTCTTTTTCGCGCCAACAATCAGCTTCAGCAACATTTTCCCTCGTTTTCTCCATTCCTATACAGTCAACAATAGCGTAATCCTTTACAGATAGGTTAGAGGTATATGTGCGCAATGATTTAGGTGACGCCACGCTAAAATTTTCTCGTTTGTCTTGGAATGGCTCGCTACTACACTTCTTCTCACGCCCTTCCTTACAGCCCTCCAACAAACGCTTAATTAAATTAGTTTTATTACCTGTTGAACATAAGCCTTCGTTTTTCAGCAAAATCTGGAGATCCTTTTTGCGTTTACTGCACAATTCACTTTTCTCGTACATTTTGTTTTCTTCCTTTCCTAAGTTTCATAAACCTTCAGATAATTCGGATCCTTCGTATCCCACTTCTGAAATTTGTAGTCTGCTCATCAAATTTCTAACTACAATAAAAACTCCGAATGTCACGATAAAAATGCTTCTTTTATTCACACTCGAAAATAACTAACTATTTCACAACAACTTCTGCCACCAAGCAGCTAATTCTTCTTCTTTTCCAAACAATACAACCCAGCCTTAATTACTACCTTTATGAGTTTTTACTCTCTTCTTCTTTTCTGATCTTAAGGGTCCTACAATTGTATGTTTATTGTATATATGCATATTTTAATTGCATTACATGATGAAAGTACATACTTACCTGAAAATAAGTCTAGTCGGCCACCAAAATGAATAAAAATTCTACCGAAACATTTTGTGTTTACGCGTCTATGCTCATTGTTGTCGCCATCCAAAAGGAAAAAAATTCCAATAAATTTTTAAGAAAAAATTGTGGCGTTCCCTCATCGGGTCGACGCAACGGTGATTTTGTATGGAGCGAGGCATTGTGGCTTACCCTTTGGGCGCGTCATCAAGTGCCAAGTCGAGGCATCGTCGAGGCGTGGAGGCATCGTTAGTTTTATATTCTAGAAAAGCGTTGCATATTTTTGTTCTACGTGTCCAGTCTTTATATGTATAGTTTGTCTATGACTCTGCTCCAGTGCTGTCGTTTGGAAATGTTCAAGAGTAGTATTGTCTGCTGCCAAGCGGAGTACTTTCGGAATAAATGGAGTACACGATTAAATCAAAACCGATCATGTTAAATTAAAATTTTATTAAAAGTTATTAGTTTTATTATCAGTGGGGGAAGCTATGTGCCATGTAAAAAAAATTGGACTTCAAAAAATATTTCATATTTCATATTTCCGATATTTCTGAACCAATTCAATTTCAAAATTTGGTCAAGATCTGATGAAGACCTTCTTTCGGAAATGGAGAATAGAACTAATCAACGGAGAAAAGCATATAAACCTCGATTAATGTAGTTGAAACGTTGTAGAAATAAAGTTTCCTTTTACAAACAGCACAACGAATGTCTGCGAGTACATTAACCCATTTCGCCCCTATGTTTTCATTTGAGACATTCTACTTTTCTTCAAGTACATAAATGACAAACTTGGTACAATAAAAAAATCTTGGTTGGCATTACTATTTTTGCATGCTGCCCGCTACTTATTTCCTATTATTATCAACTTTTATTTCGCAATAAAAAGTAGTCCTTGTGGCACTTTTTTCAACCCTGGGTTATGAAATGCCAGAGGGCATACTAACTTGGTCATTATTTTGTAACGCATAGAAATAATGCTGGTAGAGCAAAATGGCTGAGTGAGATACGCACTGATAATATTAAAAGTTATTTTGGTTTTTGCATTTCTCTCTGTTCATACGACCGGGCGGTTGTCTATCTGTCTGTCCTCATTGAAACTGTATTCTCGAGGTTTTTTCCACGTATCCTATTTAATAAAAAAGATTTTTTTGAAATTGGGAAAATCGGGTAACTCCTTCGTAGGATTGCCCTACAAAAATTTCTTTTTCCACTATATATTTGGACACTGCCCGAGAACGCGTCAGCGGAGAGAGCTTAAATTTTGTGTCTAAGAGACCAATTCCAGTTTTTATTATTATTTTTCTTATAATATTAATAAAGATTTGTGCTACCATCGTTATGGAATTTACAGCTTCTACGTCAAGAGAATTTTTCGAGTTTAGTTTTGATAAGATTGACCGCCGAAAAACTTCTTTCCGCAATTCCAATGTATGTGGAAGGTACATAAGGCAACTAATAACATTTTCTAAATTGGGAAATATTTTTTCAACTAGAGCATTTTTATATTAAAAATCCAGTATTCTTCAAATAACAGTGACTTTGGAACTAATTCCTGTATTTGCACAACACGCCATTCTCCGTCTAACGCATCGATATGGTTTCGTCGATCAATAAGGTTTGGAAAAGTGTGATTAAAGGTATTAAGCTTGGTGTTAAGAAAATTGGATCCATTTCTGCAATTGCTTTTAGTACTGCATCCTCAAAATTTATACGATGTAATATTTCTTTCCATTAGATAATATAAAAATCACGGTATTGTTTTGTTATTTCTTGTAACTCTTGTTCTTAAAGTAGTTTTTTAGGAATTAATTCCTCCACTCCCATGAAAATTGTTCAACGGATTTCAATTGGAACGAGATCTTAAGGCAAACTTAACTTTTGTGAGAAAGAAAAGGATCAATTAAAATTAAAATTTTAAATTAAATTGTACAATTCTACTACTTCGCTGCAGCGACAGCCAACACAATAGCAAAATATTACACAAGCCCAGCGAATTGCAAATGATATTTCATACTTGAAACTATACATACTTTGATGAACTTGTTATATTACATGATTGAACTTGTTATATTACAATGTAGTAGCACTACCAAACCATCCTTTCAAGTTCAACCTGTACTATATACTATATGCATAGTCACTCAACTCAGTCCTCTCACCTAGGTGAATAAAAACTTGTTAATAAACTTGGTTTGCTAACAAGAACAGAAGTTTTTAAAATAAAATGGACTCCTTAATATCAAAAATGGAGTACTTTTATAAAAGGAGTAGTACCGGAGTACGCTATTAGGTTTCGGAGTTCAAATACTCCGATCTGAGTACAAACGACAGCACTGCTCTGCTCTTTAAGCCTCACCTCGCTTCGTTGTGCACGTACCGTATGACTGTATTGTCTCTAAATATAAACCTCATCCTCTCATCATTAGGGTAACATTTTTGCTCCTACCAGGGGCCTTAGGTGATCTTACACAAGATTTAACTTGAAAATGGACAATAAAACGGTATTCGGGGTGGTATACATTGTCTGACTTAATGCTTGACATAGCGCTGATTTTTCTCCTTGTTGACATGTACTTTCACATGAAAGATAATCAGAAATATAGCTTGAGAAAGTCGAAAAAACAGTCCAGTAAGCTTCCATCTTAGGCTTCAAACAAGTGTCTCTATTTGAGCCCTATCAGCAAGGATAGATTTCATATGAAATAAATGTCCAATTGCGGAAGAGCTAAATTAAAGTTCGTAATCTCTTTTTACAGAGCTAACAACAACCAACAGGTTGGTTTTAAGAAAAATACAACTTTTATGTTTTATCTGTCGAATTTTACCGCCGAAAAAGTTTTTCGGTCAATAAAAATCTTCAAAATCTGAGATAAATTTATGTTTTTTCTCAGTAAAATTCTTAGTTTATCTAATTTTCCATGACTTTATTAATCATTGGAACAAAAATCTTGTTTTAAAGTGGAATAAATTGAGTTTTTTGGTTCTCGTTTTTGATGTGAAAGTACCTTAAGTTGCAAGATTTGCTTGAGCGTGTGTAGCGGCATTTAGACTACCAATACCAAAGCCAATTTAATTATTTATGCGATCGCAAGGACTAGGAGGAAATATCTTATAATGGAATTGTACTATTTTGGCAGGAAGAATAAAGGCTTGAACAGTAAGAAAAGCCTTTACCTATTTAGAGCTCACGAAATATTCTTAAGTCTATAAGTAATAAGAATTCTGGCCCATGTATTACATTTTTGATTTTATAGACCTCTAATATATTTGTTTACTAATAGTTGCATAAAAATACGTCTTCTTCTTTCTGTAACGCCGACTTACTGCACAAATACTAAAAATAAGCCAAGCGTTACTTAATAAAATATTTTCTTTCTTATTTTTCCACAGATGGAGAAATTGGGTTATTCGAGGAATTTTCACATGGATTATGATCACTGGCTTTGGTTTAATTATCTACGGTGGACCATTGGCATTAATGATTACGGTGAGTAAGAATTTTGCAAATTTTAGAATGTTTATTTCCTTCAAGTTTTTCAAGGAAACATTTTTAATTTTGGACTTTATTCAGAGAGTTCAAGCATTAAAGGTCCTCTAACAGATGTGAGAAGAGCTCTATATTCATTTTCGTCTTCGTGATAATAAAATACTCATACTCTTTTGTTGCTCAATTAATGTTGAAATTGAAATTTAGATGTGACTGTACAAATGTCTAATCATGTACTTATTTTTTGCAGTGGTCAGGCAAGGTCGCGCTCAAGGTCCAACGATAGCTTATGAACGTGTTTGTGTTAATGACATGATCATTCAACCTATTGAGAATAAAGTTGGGGTTCCATGGGAATTTGAACGAGCAGCAAGTCACGTTTGATATACTGACTAGCGGCTAATAGACACTCGAGATATTATCGTCCACCCTAAATTACTACTATTTTTTTGACACAGTTTGGCAGGAAGGAGATAACGAAACGATTAAGGGACACACATACTACGTTGCTCGATTTATATTGCTCTTCTTGTTCTTGAAGTCTAGATGGACTCATAGCTTCACCCATAAACAAATTGAAAGATCCCTTAAATCTTTTCGATATGGAACTAAATGGAGATATTCACGTCTTGAAGCACGTGTTAGAGCTAACGTTAATCAGGACAACAATATGAGGCGATTGACATACTCACTCCCACTTATTTTTCAAATATCCTGTATAGTATGACATTACGGGAATTTACTTCTTTTTTTCCTCATCACCATAACCTTCCTGTCCTCTTAATGAAGCCCATCAGATCTTGGTGAGGTAAATTTTTCAGCTCATCCACAGATGGAGGGCAGACTCAAGCGTGTCCAGCCTGCTCCGGCAAAAGCCGGACAAGCACACAGAAAGTGTTCGGTTGTCTCATGCTCTCCTTCCAGGCAGAACAAACGCTCAGGGCTGTTAACAACTCCCATTCTTGTTAGATGAGCGTGAAGCGAGCAGTAGTCGATGATGATGCTAACCACAGTTCTGCATTGTTTCCTTCCGAGTCCCAAGATAAAATCAGATAAATTCCTATTAAAGTTTTGTGCACCTGCAAGTGTTCAGGTTCGCCCATCTCTGCTGATTCTTCGTACGAACATCCGCTTTGATGAGGGATCCGATAATCGTGGTGGCAACGCCTACGGCGGGTTCCGGACCAAGAAACCATGTAACTAGGAACCCACTGAAGGCATGCTTTTTTGTGGATGTACAGCTTACCCACGGATGACATGCAGTCCCCCAGTAACTTAGATGCTATCCGAGGGCCAATCAGAGCCATCAAGGCTGCCTGACTATCCGAAAGGATAACAATATCCTTACCCGTGATCTCCATATCAATGGCTATCTTCGCTGGCATTACGATGGCGAAGACTTCATGCCTGGAAGACAGTGGTGTGCCTTCCAAGTGAGTACTCCAACCCAATGTCAGGATCAAGAAGGTACCCGCACCGGCTTTTTAGAGCGGACTGGGGAAGGCTTGATAAAGCACTTTCCTCAGCCCACTATTCCCTTCAGTCCACACGTCAAAGAGCAATGGGAAGTACTAGTCCAACCATGCTCCCAACATCCCTATGAGCGCAATCTACACACAGCCCTTTTAGCATCTGCCTGAATGATAAGATCCAGGGGTGGCAGATTAAGTAAGATCTCAAAGGCAGCAGTGGCCGTAGATCGTATAGAGCCTGTAACTCCCAGCCAAGCAACCTTTGCTGGCCCGCCAGCTTCCGAATCGCAGTCACCACTTGCGTCCTCGGCCACCATACACAAAAGGCATATGTGCGCATGGGTTTTACGAGCGAGGTGTACATCCAGTGCACAACACTTGGTCTTATGCCCCAAGTGCGGCCAAAGGTTCTCCTGCATTGAGCGAAGGCTCTTATAGACGCGTTAACTTTTTCCGCTACAAGAAATCCTCACGTCGGATTCGAGTCAAGGTAGACTTCGAGGTGTTAAAATTGGAGAATACTCTGTGATTCAATATACAGCAATGGGAGGCAGAAAATATGATGGCGGAGGTGACAATATAAATATGTCACTCATGAACCATCGCAGAATATAAGTGCGAGGAATAAAACAGCAGATGATAAACTCATCCACATTCGCTCCATTCAGGAAATTCCCCTTGTACAATCGGAAATATTTTACAGTTCAAATATTGGATGCAGCAGGACAAGGTCGAGGTTGGAAAAGTTAGCATTACATTTCTCGTGTAAGTCGTTGATGAAGATCAGGGAAAGAGGCTGAAAAGCAGTTGAGCCCTAAAGATGAAGTTTAGAAATAACGCTATTTAATACAACCCGTATTACAAGAGCCTTGAAAATTCACTTGACGCAATGCCAGCCAGATGAATGGTTTCAAAACAGGGGTGGTCTAAGTTGTTTGCTGTAAAATTATGAGAGTTCAGTGATACACAGGGTGAATGCCATATCGTCTTGTAAATAAGATTTAAGTTTGAAATTCAATACTGATTGTACGTGTAGATTTTGTAGAGTATTTAAAACAGCAATCCGGCACTTCTCGTTTGATCAGACTTAGAGGTTCCCCCGTCACTTAAACCCAATATCTAAAATATTCTGATGTATAAATAGTCAATGCAACGATACCCACCAGGAGTGACCGGGAGGGGAAGGAGGTGGTCGTTGCATCCGATATTTCTATATTTACGGATGGCTCCAAGACGAGTGCGGGCACAGGGGCTGGAGTGTGGAGTGTACTCTGGAGATCTCCAGTGGCACGAGTCTTATAGACTGCCTGACAAATGCAGTGTTTTTCAGGCAGAGCTCACAGCGATTTATCAGGCGGCAACATTGGTATCCATGTGCAGAGAGCCCGCATGGCACATCTGCATATATACTGATAGCCAGGCAGCCATCAGGGCGCTAGATGCTCGGCTGGTAAAATCAAAATTGGTGCAGTTATGCAAAACAAGGCTTGAGGAATTGACTGTAAGGCACAAGGTGACCCTAAGCTGGGTACCTGGCCATAAGGATATCTCAGGCAACGAGATAGCTGATGAGTTGGTCCATAAGGGCTCCGAATTGGATAGCTCCGCAGCTGTAGCTTACGTGAGGATCCCAATCCGAGCTTTAAAAGAGGAAATCATCAGGGACGTCTATCTAAAGGCAGGCCTCCGATGGACCAGCAGGGATACCTGTCATATTGCGAGGCAATTGTGGCCTGCATATGACAGGAAAAGGACAACGGAACTGCTTAATAGCAGCAGAGCAATACCAGGAATCTAGTAGGGGTCATGACGGGTCACTGGGCCATAGGGGACCATGCTAGAAGACTGGGAATAGCGGCAAACGATTTCTGCAGTAGTTGTAGGGACTCGGAGGAAATTGAATCCGTCAAACATGTGCTTTGCGAATGCCCCGCTCTGATGAATAAAAGAGGTAGGATACTAGGTAGCTACTTCTTTTCAAGTCTGGGGTGCTTCAAAGCATAAAGTTCAGAGACATCCTGAGGTTTCTGAGTGAGGCAGGTTGGATCTAGGTTAAAGGTCTTGGATATATCCTGAGTTTCCCAAGAAAAGCAGGATAAATCCGCGGCTTGAAGGGTTATCCCATGAGGTCTAGGGGCACAATGGACCCGTTGGAGGTCTAAGTGAGGCTGGCTGGTTGTCCAGTGGCACCCCTCTTACCTAACCTAACCTAATAGTCGAATAAAAATATTCTTATAATTTTTTTTTTATTTCAGACACTTCTCGTGCAAGTCAAATGTTTTGAAGAGATCATATCAATTGGATACCAAGTGTACAGAATCCACGGTTTGCCATGGTTCCGAAGCCTTTCCTGGTACTTTTTACTGACATCAAATTACTTCTTCTATGGCGAAAACTTAGTGGACTACTTTGGAGTTGTCATAAATCGCGTCGTAAGTTTTCATTTAAAGAAAAAAAAAACTCTTTCAATTTAACACATTTTAACTTTTTAGGAATATTTAAAGTTTCTAGTCACATACCACCGATTTTTATCATTCTGTCTATATTGCATTGGATTTGTTTGGTTCGTGTTGTCCCTAGTCAAGAAGTATTACATGAAGCAATTCAGCTTATTCGCCTGGACTCATGTGTCTCTTTTGATTGTCGTTACGCAGAGCTATTTAATAATTCAAAATATTTTTGAAGGTTAAACATTTATTTCTGTTTTTGTTTTACGTTAAATTGATAAAAAAAAAATTAAATTTATTTTCAGGATTAATATGGTTCATTGTGCCAGTTTCAATGATTGTGTGCAATGATGTGATGGCGTATATGTTCGGTTTCTTCTTCGGTAAAACTCCTTTGATCCAATTAAGCCCAAAGAAAACTTGGGAGGGTTTTATCGGAGGCGGAATTTCGACCATATTCTTTGGATGTTTGATTTCATATTTTCTGTGCCAATTTCAGTATTTCGTTTGCCCTATTGAGTATTCTGAGGCATTGGGACGAATGACTATGGAGTGTGAACCAAGCTATTTATTCCAGAAGCAAGAATATTCTTTGTCTTTGGTAATTGGATTTTTTTTTCGTAATCGGTTATTATAGTTTTTGTATTGTTGTTGTTTTTTTTTTCAGCTCGGCATACGTCAATCATTTTTGATGCATCCATTCGTTTTACATTCCCTTGCATTGAGCCTCTTCAGTTCAGTTATTGGACCTTTTGGTGGCTTCTTTGCCTCTGGCTTTAAAAGAGCATTTAAAATTAAGGTAAGTTGAATAATAAGGGTTTTTTCATGATTTTTGAGAACGATAGCTTGTTGTGTACACGTGTTGTAAGTATCTTCACATGTACATTAAAGTGTTTTTGTTATGTAGTAAAAACTCAAGCATTATTACTTATTAATTGGATATCTGACTGGGAAAGAAACCGTACATTAAGTGTTTGAGAAGGTCAGTTTTAATGATTTGGATAAAGGTGAAAGTTGTTTAGAAGCAGTATACCTTTTTGTTTTATATATGATTCAGAACATTATGAAACAGTTGCGTTGTTAGTTTGATCCTATTAATAAATATTATAATTAGTTTTGCTTGGTGGCTACTTAAGGGAAGGTTACCGTCGAGAGGCATGAAAAATGCTTCATGAATGGGATTTTTTTTTACATAAAATAAATAATTTTTGAAATGGGTTTTAACGTATTTTATTCTTTTATCAATGGAGAGTAAATTCAATTTTTATTTATAAAAAAAAAAATTTTTTAATTGCGGCCCCAGCTCCCAACATTTAGTTTGCGCGGGGCGCTCCACAGCTCTGCCAGTTCATTCGAAACAAATGGGGTTGAAAATTATTAAACTAGATGAAATTTCCAGTTTTCGTTTTCAAAAAAGGCTCTGAGTAAGGAAATACCACCCGTTTGAAAAAAAATTCAAATTTTTTGTCCTGTTTTGTTTTTTTGCTTCAACGAACGAAAAAACTATTTCTAAATCAATTTTTGACAAAAATCGCTTTCTGATGAATGAATTGAATTTCCTTTCAATTGTGCAGAGATTCATGCGAAGCGGTTCATCCGTTTAAGCTCTGCACTCTGAGCGCTGTAAAAGTTTCCAGAAAAACGTATTTAAAGTTTAACGTTATAAAAAATCTTTGGCAACTTACTCATCTATTCCAGTCCAGCACCATACAGAGGTCCTTCTTCTTCCTCCAAGAACTGATTGTGCTGAATCTGAAGGTTAACGTTTTCACGAAATTTATGGCGGTTCCTCAGGTAGCGAGAGAGGTCCCTTCAGCAAGCATACTCCGAGCGCCTCAGCTACCTGTTTTCCAGCTGGCGGATGGTTCCGCTCTAAACAAGCTGTGAATTCTAAAATACTTTAGATACAAAGAACGCGCGTACGAACTAATTGAGACAATAGCTGCGTTTTTTTTATTTCTCTGATCTGATTCGGCTCAATTTTATGTACGTAAAACAACAACAATGCGTGATACATTCTTGTTGTTTTACGTATATAAAATTGAACCGGATCAAATCAGAGAGATAAAAAAAAACGGAGGTAATATTATTTGTTGCTCTGCGGTACAAGAATGTAATTGTTTGTGGTGCTTAGACACAATGATGCAATTGACAACATTTTTTTGCACACATTAGATCTTCACAAATATTTTCAATTTCAACACCTGTCTGTCTTAACTCGATTACATCTTCACAATATACATTTAAAATTTCATATTTCATAGTTATATTTCACCGCCAAATCATTTTCATTATGACTTTTTATTTTTGATGTATAGAATAAATTTGGGAGCAATATCAAACTTTTCGATTATAATAATGATTTCAAAAATATCAACAAGATCTGTATGAATGTAATGCAGTACCGTGCAGAGTTCTTCATACGAGGGTTTATTAAATATAGTAAACGAGACTTTTGGCCCTGAGCGCTCAATATTGAGGCGTGAGGTTTCTTGCTTCGTGAGGTGTTGGGCGGGGATGTCGAAAGTGGGAGAGACGTGTGAGCGACCTCGCTCGTTCTCGTCAATACCCATCGTGAAGATGTTTGAGCAGGAGGTTCCCCCGTCAATTGCGCATCGTGTTATTATTAAGTTTCTTGCCACGGAAGGTGTAAGACCAGCAGAAGTCTTGAGGAGATTGACTGCACAGTTTAAGAATGAGACACTTTCACGAGCTAGAGTGTTTGCATGGCATAAACAATTTGTGGAGGGTCGTAAGAACGTTGAAAATGAGAGCCATGATCGCCGAGCACCACCAACGACAATATCGTCCGTGTAAAACAACTTCTTAAGGGTGATAGGCGTTTGACCACCAATGGGATTGCATCTGAGGTTATGGGAGCACCTTCTCCATAATTACAGAGGAGCTAGGTTTTTGTAAGGTGGGTTCGTGTGCGCCAGGTGGTTCCTCGCCACATCTGAGCAGAAAATGCACCATCTACAGGTGTATGAGCGTCTCCTAGCGAAATTTCAGGAAGAGGGTGACGGGTTTCTCACTCAGGTTATTACCTGCGATGAAACATAGATACACACACTAAACCACAGAGTCGAATCAAGCGAGCAAGGAGTGGAGACTGCAAGGAGAACCTGGACCAGTGAAAGCCAAGTCACGGCTGTCAGCAGGCAAGGTTTTGGCTACGGTTTTTTTTTACCAGCATTTTTTGTACGGTTAAAGGATAATTAATGCGGCCTATTACTGCAACATTTTAAGTGAGTTTAGAGTACCATATCGGCGCAAATGACGTGACCTATCTATGAGAGAAGTGAACCTTCTTCATGACAATGCTCCTCTCCATACAGCCATCCTGACCAGAGAAAAATTGGAGCGATTGGGTTGGGAGAGACTTAAGCACCCTCTCTACAGTCCAAACGTGTCGCTCTGCGACTTTCACCTGTTTGGTCCTCTCAAGGAAGTCCTAGGACCTGAAGATTCAGCAACGATGAGGAGATTCAGGCTTATGTGTTCAACTGGAAACAAGACCGACTTCTTTCTACGAGGAGGGCATATCAAAATTACCTACAAGCTGCGAAAAATGTGTTTCTAAATCAGGAGATTATTGTAGAAAAATAAGCTGGTATTATTTTTCCTTCAATTTTAAATAAAACAATTAAAATAAAAAAGTCTCGTTTATATTTGATTCATCCTTGTATAAATGTAATTTGTTGGACGTGAAAATTGATATCACTAACAGAGGAATGCTTCAGCTTCAGGTGTATGTAGAATTGGCAATCAACATGATAACTTTAGATCAGTCAGGTTGATTGTGATTTTCTCCGTAATTAGTGTATTCTATAAAGTTCATTCCGATTGGTCCGGATGATTTACTATCCTCTACATTAACTCTTAATATTTATAATATTATGTCTTATGACTACTTAACTTAAATTTCTAACTCAATGGAAACAAACATTAGCTGTTTATGTCTCTAAGAAGAAAAGCCCCTCTGAATCCAGTATGGGGAGGAGTTATCGTTCGACGACAAGCCAAAATTTGGTGACAAACCTTGTTCAAGTATCTTCAAACTGGATTCTAAAATGTTGTCTATAATCGGAAAAGATTGCAGTGTTTCCATCAGAGATGTTGCCAAAAAGTGTGGTACGACCATCGATATGATTAACCAAGCTAACAAGCGGAATTACTTCAGAACGTACTGCAAGTAACGGGAAACTGAAACTGGTCGCTTGTATGACAACTCGTCTCCGAAAACTTTACGATACCGTTCTCATCAAAAAGCTGTAATACCGCTTCATCATGGATCACGAAATGTATGTCAAACTGGATTATTCCAGTCTACCCTGCTCACAATTTTACACAGTGAAGGAAGGTGAAGAAAAGCTGTTGAAAAGTTTGAACACAAATAATGGAATGGCAGGCAATTTGTGAGTGTAGAATGACGTTGGCCTTATTTGTCACAACATCAAAAATGACCACCGATGTTTGCATCAAGCAGTGCTTGAAATAAATAACTGCTACCGATGATTTGACGGCATGAAGAGGACACTTTATTTTGACTAGATTTGACGAGCTGCCGCTATGCAATGTGAACTTGGGAAAATCAATGGAAGTAAATGTTGAAAAAGGAAATAAATCCGCCAAACGAGTGGTTATGAGCCACAATGAATGTAAAGCAACTATACATTCTTCATTAGTCCACTTAGCTTTCTGAAAAAAAAAAATACTGTTGTGAAACAACCCTCTTGAAAAACACTACGAAACCCTTGAGAGAGACTACTCAATCTTAATAGTTTTTATCGATTTTTGTAAGATATTCCATTTAAAATTGTTCTTAAAGTTCGGAAAATGATTTAATTTTTCCTCATCAGCATTAACATTAATCAATAGCTTCCTATGTAATTGTAATTAAATTGTTAAATTGCAAAACTCTACTACAAATCCAACTGTTTTCTATGCTAGGGTTCCTTAGGTCTCAATCATTGGTTTACTTTTATTCAGATTGTTCATTCATAAATTAACACACGCTGTTTTTACTAAATGCAGTATCTGTATTCATTATGCCGGTGATGTGCTATTGCGCTTTAACGATAACTTACTAGATTTCTTGAGGACTGAGTAAGAAATTATATGGCTATCTATAGAGCATCCATCGAAACGGGGTAAAATGCCAGGGTAGAGATTATATTATATACATAATCGAGCGAGCGAGCCCCAGCCAATACTTTGTTTTATACGCTCGCGTTGTACAGGGGTGACCTGGACAACCTTAAGAGCATGGTGGTTGGCCTATCGGACAAGGTTAACCTTAATGCTCAGTTAATTGTGCAAAAAAAGCTTGACTGCACAATTTCAACTGTCGTTGACTGCCCTCAAAAATCGAATCCTGTTCCAAAGGAAACAAAAAAAACTTCTAAAAAACATAAGGTTCTGTCGACTGAAAGATTGAGCCCGCAAAATCCGACAATCCCTATTAGTCCCTGCGGTGATAATACCGCTCTAGCTCTTCCTTCTGAATCCACAGTACCGAATATTATTACTTCTGTGTCCACATCAGGGAATGGTACCTCTTTGAGAACAATACCAAAACCTTCGAGTGTTTTTGTCACTCGGTTCTCGCCTGAAACGCTATGTGATGACATACTGACGTACCTAAAATCCAAAAACATTGCAACAGAGAGTATTTCCTGTCGTAAGATTAGTAAATCCTCGAAACCGGTTGCATCCTTTGTCTTAACTGTTTCAGCAGATGTGCAGGATAAGTTATTAGATCCCTTATTCTGGCCCTCCGGTGCTTTTACTAAATTATTTGTACCTTCTGGGCGCCAACCTAGGAATACAGTTAAAATAAGCAACGTTACTCCAAAAAACTGAAGTCGTTTTCCCTTTACTATCAAAATGTAAGGGGGATTCGAACAAAAACTGCACATATCTTCAAATCCTCTGTTGCAACTTGTTTTGATATCGTTGCTTTCACTGAAACTTGGTTGCATCATGGCTTTCGTGATGCCGAAATCTTAGACAATTCTTACCAGATTTTTAGAAAAGATAGACATACAGATTCTGAGGCTCGTGGTGGTGGCGTACTCCTCGCATGCAAAAACCATTTTAATTGCAGCCAAATTGACGTTCCCAGTTTTTCTAACACTCTTGACATTGAACTCATTGTTCTTAAGTTGTCTCTCTTAAAATACGACTTATACATATTATGTTGCTATATTCCTCCAGACTCCATAAACAGCGTTGATGACAAAGGTCAAAATATTTACGACCTACTCACTTCAACATCTAATTTTATTCACGGCAAGATGCAACCTCTTGACGAACTACTACTTATTGGTGATTTTAACTTACCCAATATACAATGGGTCCTTAATGAAGATGACGATGACTATCTTCCTCTTAATAACCTGTCTACAAAGGAATCACTATTCCTGGACAATATGTCATCTCTCGGTCTTAGTCAAATCAGTAATGTAAAGAATGACATGGGTAGGCAATTAGACCTGGTTTTCTCTACTGACGCGGGTAACTCTTTAGTCGAACCTAGCCCAGTTATAATGTCTACTCTTGACAAATATCACCCCCCTCTACTAATTTCATATTGTTATGAAACTGAAAACATTGGTATTTGTGACGAAACGCAATACTTCTTCAATTTTAGAAAGGCTAACTTTTCGGAACTTTCCGATAGACTTATGTCTATTGATTTCAACACATTACTATCCAGCAGCAGTGTTGACGAAGACGTTTCTAAATTTTACATAATTATTTTCGATTTATTTTCCTCTCACGTTCCTCGCGAGTGACAGCGGTCCTCTAAAACATCTCCGCCATGGTTCAATAAAGTACTTAAACATCTCAAAAATAAAAAGAATAAATTGTGGAAAAGTTACATGAGGGACAAAGACTTAATAAGTCACAACAATTTCCTCACATCCTATAATGAGTTCAAAGAACTTTCCTCTACACTTTATGATGAGTATATTCAAAACATGCGCGCGAAATTATTTCGTGACCCACGTATCTTTTTTAAGTTTATCAATATGAAGAAAAAAACAGACAACTACCCCAATACCATGAGGTACAAAAATTCTGCTAGTGATGATTCATCTGAAATTTGCAATATGTTTGCTTCATTTTTTGACAATGCATTTTCTTCGTCAAATTTCCTTCCTCGAAATGACAACTTTAGTCATATGAACGATTCTCATAATGTTTCATTCACTATCCCTACAATTGCGCAAGAGGATATACTCGATCATATTAACGGCCTTCCAAATGACTTCACAACGGGCCCTGATGGCATCCCTCCAGCTTTCTATAAGTCATGTTGCCATGCCCTTACAGCTCCGCTGAGAATTATTTTCCACAAATCAATTAATAGTGGATGTTTTCCTCAGCTATAGAAAAATTCTTTTATCATACCTATCCACAAAAAAGGTAGTAAAAGTGAAATTTCTAACTATAGGCCTATCGCAAAATTGTCTTGTATGCCAAAATTATTCGAATCTATTATTTACTCTCAGCTATCAATTTCCTGCAAGAATTTTCTTTCTTCAAACCAGCATGGGTATATTTCGGGCAGGCCTACAACCACTAACCTGTTGGAATTTGTCTCGGATGCCATTGGCGGGTTTGCAAAAGGTTATCAGACAGATTGTATTTATACTGACTTTAGTAAAGCGTTCGACAAGTTATCTCACTCCGTGATACTCTTTAAAATGGAAAAGTATGGGTTTCACCCAACATTTATAAAATGGACGGAGTCTTATTTGAATAACAGAACATATCAAATATTATTCCGTCATTCCATCTCTAGATTCCTGAAAGCTTCGTCCGGAGTACCTCAAGGGAGTCACTTGGGCCCGTTGTTTTTTATTCTATCTATAGACGACATTGTCTCTGTTGTGAGGCACTGCAAAGTATTGATTTATGCTGACGATATTAACCTTTTCGCTCAGATTAAATCTGTTAACGATTGTGAACTGATACAGGATGAACTTCACAAGTTTTACGTTTGGTGCAAAAACAATAATTTGGCTCTCAATATCGACAAATGTGAGGTTATGACTTTCCACAGGAATCAGATACCGATCACTTATGATTATGTGTTCTCGGATTCCACGATTCGCCGTCGCGAGGGTGCTGGTTGTGACTTGGGTGTCAAATGTGACCATAGATTGAATTTTATCTCTCACATTAACTACATGGTATTTAAGAGTAACTCTATGCTGGGCTTTATCAAACGTTGGTCTCGAGAATTCTCGAATCCCACCATAACATTGCGTTTGTACACCTGTTTTGTGAGACCTCTCCTTGAATACGCTAGCCAGGTCTGGTCTCCATTTTACGGTACACACATCGACCGCATCGAGTCTGTTCAGCGGAACTTCCTGCGCTTCGCTCTTAGGCACCTACCCTGGAATAATTCATTGATTCTTCCCCCTTATGAGAATCGCTTGAAGCTTTTGAATATGCACTCCCTTGAAAAACGTCGCATGGTTGCCGATGTAACTTTTGTGCATCAACTCTTAAACGCGAATATTGATTCTCCCCTACTACTTAGCAAAATCTCTTTCCGTGATAGTGGGCACAATCTGAGAAGGTTACCTCTGTTGCATGTTAACTCCGCAAGATCCAACTTTAGTATGTATGAACCCATCAATCGCATGTGTATTGTTGTTAATATTAAGGCTGAGCATTTTGACGTTGGCATATCCAAGCATGTTTTAAAAAAACGTCTATTTAATACTTAATTTTCTGTTTCCATGTTGCATTGCATGTCATCTCATTCGGTGTTTGGGTTATGTTTACTTTAACATACTAATACTAACACCGACTAAGTGATGAAACGCATGTATTGTTGAGACGTTTATTTATTAAAAGTGTCCATGCAGCGAGCTTGTGTTGAGCTGGATCTGATAGTCAAAAAATATGTACTGAAATATGATGAACCAGTTAAGATGCATAGCATTTAGTATTTCAATTTCAGATTTAGCTGCGTCACTTTTGTTTCTATATATTTAGGCTTGCAATTTCCTATCTTATCTCTTATGTATAGTGGCAATGACTACCAACAACTTTACTGTGTGTATGATAATTATTCTTAGGCTCAATGTTAAAAATTTCAGCCAAATGTGGAACTAGTTAGTTTTCTATTCTAAGATATGACTTGAGTAAAAAGGGGATTTGCTAATTTGTTTTCTAGTACTACATAAATAAAAAGACAATTTTTGTAAAGTTTTTTTCTTTACTAGATTACTCTCTTCGTTATTTATCAATTATCACTAAAAATAATTTGATTTGATATTTCAGGACTTTGGAGATATGATTCCTGGTCATGGCGGTATCATGGACCGTTTTGACTGCCAATTTTTGATGGCAACATTCGTAAATGTTTACATTTCTAGTTTTATAAGGACACCATCACCAGCAAAGTTATTATCGCAAGTGAGTAATTTTATAATTTATTTTCCTATCTTAAAAAAAAAACATATTGATTTCAATTTCAACTTATTTATTTATTCAATTTGAGCGTACATTAAGATGCTTAATCTGATCTTATAAAATTGTACCACTAGATAATCAATTCGGATTTTAATTAGAAACTTGGAGATAGACTAACATTAGAATAAGCTATAATAAAAGCAAAATAAAGAAGAAAACTATATTAGCTTACATTACAAATAAAGAAAAATAATACTTACATACTTAGATTTGTATTGTGTAAAAGAAAAAGATGTTATCGAAAAATACCTTAAGAGCAAAAACATTCCAATGCAGTACATACCATATCTGTTCAACCGTATACTAGGTGTTGAATAAGCAACCTCTTAAAACCACCAAAAGAACCCGCCCGCTGGAGTGAGCCGGAAGGGCATTCCACAATCTTATAACTAGAACGAAGTAGGAACGCACGAAAACGTGGCCATAACACTTTCAGATCCACCTGAATTAAAAAAAAATGTGACATGTTCATACATATAAGTCGGCTAAGTTGACGCTCACTTTGAAATCGGTGATGGACTATAAAAACGACTTTGCGGCTATGCACGTCGTTAAATTCTACGAGCACATTTTTCGACATCTTTTTCTAATTCTGGGAATAACTAAAATAGACGACTATATTAATTATTAAGTAATATTTCATGATTCATTCTTAGAACAAGATTGAAGAAATATGAAACAAATGGATTTAATAGTGATATACAGCTTAATAATTTATTTAGACTGCTAAGAATATAGGGCGGCTATAGCAGTCATTTGCATCTGTAAGCACTAGCGTTGGACGGCTATAGACGTCACTTACGTCAACGTGTTAAGAGCTTTAAAAGTAAATAGAAGCAATCTGCGTTTCAAGAAGACTTCAAGAGAGCAGCTGATATGCAATGCGTGTAAATGGAAAACATGGTCATATACCATTTGAGACCGAAGACATATCTAAGATATTCATTAAAAGCTGTATTTGTTTGCCGCCTACAGCAGGAGTCGAGGGATCCAAAGACCAGGCTGCCATTAGTAAAGTAAGGAAGTATTAGAGTTTTCACAAGTCTCAGACGTAAACTAGTCGGAAGAATACTTGAAGAGAGCCACAGTCGCCGAGATCCAGCATATATTTCTGATATGTTGTTACTAGTATTGTCACAGCATTTCATTCTAGAACTAAGAAGTATATCTAAATCATGTACCATGTCCATATACCGCCGGGATGTACCATTCAATGTAATATTGGGGGATGAGGTAAAGTCATCAATACGAGAATGGAACCCTACGACTTGTGATTTTCCTGCGTTTAGGCAAAGGCAATTCCTAAGAGAACAATCATGGATTCTCTTTAGAGTAACAGGTTGATTCGTTCAATGCAGTCTTCAATTAGACCGATTGGACGGTTCAGGTAGATTTGGTCTCCGTGTACAGATGAATGTTGACGTCTTTCACAACGAGAGGTAAGTCATTGATGAATAAACTGAACAATAAGGGACCCATTATCAACTCCTGAGGAACACCCGAACATGAGATCAATATCTGTTCAAAAGTTATTAATATTATTTTATTATTATAATGAGAAAAGTGAAAAAGTTTGAAAGTACTTTGAGCATTTCCTTTGAAAAACCAAAAATTTTCAAACGTAAATTTTAGAGGAAACGATTTAGTGTTGGCGAGGAGGGTGTCTAAGGTGAAGTAAAAGTGTAATCAAGACATTCCAATGAATCTATTGACATACTCCATCGTACTTATTTACGGAATACCCTGTATATATTGAAAGTTACCTTGGGAAAACTCGTTAAATTATGTACATATATCAATAATTATTTACCGTTTCGTAGTACAGATTTTACCGTATATGTTGTGTGTTCTATAGAGACGCATGGCAAATTAATTCAAAATTAGAACATTGCATTACAAAGCACCGAAATGTACTTAGTTAAGTTATAAAATTTCTCTTCTTCCGACGAGAATAGATTTTGTTCGTCTAATTATCTTTGCGCTTTATATTTTTTCACACACACACACACACACACACACACACGCGCACACACACACACACACACACACACACACACACACACACACACACACACACACACACACACACACCCACACTGTAGCCCTTAAGTTTTTTAAAATAGAAACACAAAATAATTGACAATTTATTTCCTTTCAGATTTACAACTTAAAGCCCGAACAACAGATTCAAATCTTCAACACATTACGAGAGAATCTCGAGACCCGCAACATTCTCAATTTAAATTAAACAATTAATATTTAGTTTCGACATATGTATTTATTATATATATTTCGTTTATTATTATTTAGTGAATATTTTTTCTATTGATAGTTTTATTGAACAAATCAATAAAAAATATTAACTATTCCTGATAATTGGTGTGAGAAGTATGTATCAATATACATGTTACGAAAGAATACATAATATATACCAGGGGCAGTTGTGTACTAGCGGCAGATGGAAGTAAGTCGGCGGAGAGCATATACTGTTAATATTTATGTAAACATAATGCATACTATATATATTCCAAAATCTTAGGTACTGTTTTTTGTGATCTCCTTAAGTGTTAAAACGAATCAAAATGCAATTTTTAATGTTTTTCACTAAGCGAATCTTTAATCTTTAAGTGTGTTCTATGACAATTCTAAAAAAAAAAAAAACAAAAACTAAATGAAGATTTAAGAACTATTATTGATCAAAATCATCAAACACTTATCATCCTTAGCTTCTTAACGTCATTTGTCATTTTATTAAAGATACTAAAGTAGAAAAGGGTTAGGGCACCGGGAGGATGTTTTTTGTTTTTTTAAGAAATTTTATTTAGCGTTATAATTTTAATTAAGTTTTAATGCTCAGTTGTGAAGCGTATGGAAAATGTAAGAGATCCCCTGAAAGTAGTTTTGGTACAAAGATATATATAGAAAAAAACGTAATTAGTTGTAGTAGAATTTATTATACATGTAGTTGCTTTCTGAAACAACGCAACAAGTCGTCGAATTTGTCGAAGGTGAAAAGTCTAGTCTAGTGGTAAATGTAGTTTTAGAATAACAACACAAAAGAAAAAAACAAAAAAAAAACAAGGGATTGTTCATCTTTTCTCTCATTGGTTACAGTTTTAGTTAAGTTTCAATGAAATATATTTTTTTATTCTTTATGACGAAATTAACATAATGTGCAAAGCATTGAAAATCTCATTTTATTCACAAATATTTTGTTTTATCTATAACGAATACATCGTCATACACACACCTACAAATAATTGAATATTTAGATAAACATATACATAAGTAAATTATCAGTTTTACAATTCTAATCCATGAGATTAGTTCCTTTTTCTGACTTAGTTTGTAAAGAGGCAACTCGTAAAATTTCCATTATAGCTATGCATAGGCTGGATTCGATTCCTAAGAAAAAAGCTCTGACAAAAATACCCAGATGAAATTGGATTAGCAGCACTACTACTACTAGTAGTAGAAAGTAGCACTATTGATTTTGATCATATTAGCTATGCTGTAAAAATTACAGATTCTTAAGTTTCTCGTCTGCTCTGAATAGTTCTTTTCTCATTATCTTGGACGGGGATCTAGGAAAAATAGTTGTTGCTCCACAAAAAAAAAATCCATCTCAGTTTAAAAGAGGCTTTGAATTAATTGCTGCATGTAAAATCAATAAATTCCTTTGGGCTGGTTTTTTATAATAACGGTAAGAACAAGTAAATTTCGGTTTTTAATTGTTTTCGTTTTATACAACTATAAATGTTTCTTCAAATGGATAACTAACTCGGTCTAATTCGACTTATGATGTGTATCTTTTAACGTAAATTTGAGCGTATTCAAATACTTAACATATACCCGGCATTGTCCTGGCTTTCGTTACAAATCAACGTCGAATCGATCCAACAGCTCTGCATAATTTACGCCGGTGATCATTTTGCCCTTTTCAAGATAATCTGTGTGAAGGATACCGTGCGCGTTCCAAAACACTGTGACAATATCCTTGTTGGCTGACAGACCAACGTTTGCCTTTTCGTCTTCGATGCCCCAAAAACAGTCCACTGTTTCGACTGTTCATTGGTCTGTGGGGTGTTGTGATGGATCCAATGTTTCATCCATGGTTACGAAACTGCGCAAAATTTCTTTTTTGTCGCGGTTAAATATCACCAAATACTCCTTTGAAGATGTCACACGGTTGCATTTGCTGTCAACATAGAGCAAATATATTCTTCTTCTGAAATGTTCACAGCCTCAGCACTCTCGCGCACCGTTACTCGTCAATCATCATAGGTGCGGTGACCTCTTTTGGACGGCCTGAATGTTCATCATCAAAAATGCTCGTGCTACTGCGCTTAAATTCAGCTGTCCAATATGTTATTGTTGATATCGAAGGTATTGAGTCCCCATAAGCATCGTTAAATTCGTTGTTGATATCATCGTTTGTTTTCTTATTCAGAAACAAGTATCTAATCACTGCACGATATTCTATTTTATTAATTTTTGTAAAAATACAAAAATTTGTTTTCAATGACTGGGGAAGCTGTTATAATGTTAAAAGATTCTAGGTAATACAATTTATCGATAGTCGGTATGTTGTAACACTTTCGACAGGGGATAGTTTCGATAGAACATCACTTAGTTTTACTGACAGTGATAGTGCAAGCACAGATTATAAAATGTTAGAAAAATGTTACTTTTTTTTTCAGTTTAATTGGTTTTATCTATTAATTATATAGATTCTTGAAACTTGAAGTTATAAAAGTTGTAAGAATGTTATCTTCGCTTCGATAATCGCTTTCGATTCAAGTTAAGTCAATTGCGTTTGCTCCTTTCCAATTCTTCGCTATCTTCCTTATTTGGATTTAATTGATGATTTTCCTCATCCTACAGATTTGTCTTATTTAAGGCGTTGAGACTTATCTTTGGCCCTCAGATCGATTCGATGTTTTCTCTTTTTCTTTTTTTTGATCATTGGTTTGGGTGCTGTTCACTTCTCGTGATGTTGTTAGTTTTTCTTCCTACAGCTGCTATGCCATATCAGCTATGTAATGCCTGTCCCTAAAAGTATTTATGAAGGACAAAGAAAGTATTATAAATATTTTATTGCCATCTATTTCCATTCTATATATTCATTTGAAAAACTGGAAACTAGGCTATGGTGGATTTTGTATCGAACTTATTATTTGAAGTTCAGCGGAATAAAGTAGTTAAACCAAAAATAGACAACTATAGAAAAGTGATCCCGTAATAATGTCAAAGAATGTAAGCAATATCAGTAGTGTCAGCAATCCATTTTATATTATGTCAGTGTCTCCAACATTACTTTGTATTGGCCTAGGCTGATTACTTTTCAACTCACCCTCGTATTAGCCTATTAAAAAACAAAACAAAAAAAGTACAATTCTCAGCATATACTTAGATATGGGTAATGATATTGCTTGCAGCTTCCTTAGAGTCACCTTGAGGACTATTTTAAAATCTAAAGTTTATGTTAGAGCAGACATTTTAATTCACCCCATCCCATTGGAAATTTAGCTTTATGTATATGTGTAGACTGTATGGAAAAATGTTACGTTTTGATTTGGGACGTATTACGAAATGTATCCTTTTGTTATAAATCCTCAATAAAATTGGAGTTGGGGTAGTATAAATCAATATAATTTATTAAGTATTTATTATGTTTAAGAGTCAAATAGAGGGAAGCAAATTTCGGGGCAATATTTAATAATATTAAATTGAGATACCGTTTTTGTTATACTATATAGTAAAAGATTAATATCTGTGAACTGTTTAAAAAAAATCATGGGAAATTTACATATTGATACACCATCATAGATTGCAACTTAACAAAGTATTACATATGAACATAATTTGTTATACAAAACTCTTATACCTTGCAACTCTAAGTGGCAAAGTACAAAATATAAAAATAAAACAAAAAATTGAAAAATTCTGTTTCTTTTTTAAAGATGATAAAGATGATTGCATTTAATAGCTAAATATATGTTCCCTTTTCTTTATATCTATATAAATGTGTTCACAAATTTATGTTTTTATAACAATTGCACGAGGGGGACGCAAACTGAATTGGAAATACTATAGTTTCTATAAAACCCCTGTAGGCCTACTAACATAGTAAAAATAATAAAAAAAAAAAACAACCAAAAACAAAATTATTTAAAGACTTCCTTGTCCGTCCAAAATATATTCAATTTGCATCTCGACTCAGATACAATAGTTAGTTGACTTTTGTTTTTGATTTTTTACATTTTATAAATTAATTATTAAAAAAAAAAAGTCGAGCTATATGACTAAGTTAAAATTAATCCATGTTAATACTCAAGCCGCATATAGTGTATTCCAGAATTAATCTGTAAAGACATCAAATTCACTAGATTAGACCATTCGCCTTATATTATTGGTATAATCTGGTGAATTGATATTTCAAGTCTTACTTATTTAATTCTCTCTTGACAGACCAATTCATCAAATTAGGCCGTCTAAGTTATTGGTCTAATAAGGAGTGGAACGAAAAGACCAGTGCACTTTAAAGATTTATTATAATTTTGTTTTTTCTGTTTTGAGCGACTTTTTTCAACTTAGAATGTGTAAACTTAAAACCAAACAACTAGTTACAATTTTATTCTAAAAAATCTTACTTTAAGTTTTATATTGCGTATAAGATTCTGCACAATTGTGTTGTTGTACTTTTTCGCCATTTTTCTTAACGTTTACTGTTTCTGAAGGTTTCTCATCCTTCCTTAATTTACATTTTATTATAGCCAAATACCTTCGATTGGGCATCAAATCTGTACAGATCGGTGGATCCAAGTCTTTCTGAACAAAGTTAATGTTATGCTCTTGATATCACGTTAGAGCCTTCATATAATGTTCTGTAGTAATATCAGGCCCAAGTAATGCAGCGATTTTAAATTGCCCCTTTTGTGATATACGGCCTTACTTCTCTTTTTGCACTGGCAAATGTCTTATACCCTAGTCACACTGTCCATAATGACGTAATTTGAAAATTATTTCATTTGGAATGTCATTGACAGTTCCGCAATGTGAGTAAAGACCATGGCAGAGTTCAATAATTTAATTAAATAATATCAAGAAAATTTGCGAGTATTTGCTGTAGTTGCAAAACATTTAGTAAAAGACAATTTTTGTTGTTGAAAGAGACCAAAAAGAGAAGAAATTTCCAAATTTTGTTTTATAGGCAAGGGACGAGAGGTCCTACGGACAGGGCCAATTGTGCTAACCTGCTAGAAACCCTCTCACAAAAGCCATCCTGTCCACTTCATTAAGAAGATCAGGCCCCATATTCTGCATACTCACTCACTTATGACTGTATGAGAAAAGTCACTCACTTAGATCTCACTCACCCATCATTTAGGTATTCTAGAAAACAAATGGAATGAGATGTAAACTGTTAAATAAAATAATCTACCACATTTGTGGTGAATAGTTTTAATGTGTCATTTCAGTAGTTTCTTGTTTACGGATCTTTAATTAAAAAGTAATTAAAATTATTTTAAGATGACAAGTTTGATTGTTTGTACCTGAATATTATTGGGAGCGTGGCCTTTGGCTCGTTATTTAAAACACAATATTAAATATTTAATATACAAGTTCTTTATTTCACTCTAATCATATAAAATTCATAAACCTTCAATTAATCAACTCAACTTTAATTATCGCTAATACGGTACTTTCAATTATTTATTTCGCTTCTTTATTACTATCGCTTGTTAAAACTGCAACGTCTAAGACAAAACTCTTTCTTTGGCGGTGACAACTGTTATATTTTTACCCTAGAAACTCTCCAGATTATTCTGGAGTGTTCTATTCCAAAATCTTCTTCACTATTCTATTCATTCTATTCCTGAACCGTCCCAACCGTCGATTCTCCGAACCTGAACTTGTTTACTCTCCGTTGCCAGTAGATGTCACCAGTTGTCTCTTCTATTGCACGTAACGGTATTATTGTTAATTAATTTTTTGGAAAATGAAAAAAATACGTAGTGGGCATAGAGCTCACCCGATTAATTGTCGCACGTGTGTCGTAAATTACATCTGCGCCCATCCGTGTGCGTTTCCTTACTCTGGCAATGTATTTGAAATTTAGCTTACATGTAAATAACAAAGTTCTAAAAACGTACCTCTTCGTATTATAGTTTTCTTGAATGGCGTTGATTGTGACCCATTTGCATTTACAATTTAACAAAAGTACGGAATCAGTTTTTTTTTTCAAAACATTTATCTTTATCTTACTTTGTGCAAAGTTGTAGAGTGCCACTAGTGCTTGTTCAAACCTTCATAATAATTTAATTTAATTTAATTTATAAATCGGATTATAAACTAGGAATATCGTGTTTAATGCAAGTGCATTATGTAAATTATCTTTTTTGTTAATAGAAGCATGATGATGATTTCAAAATAAAGTAGACAAAGTCTCATCATCAAGTGCATTTAAAATACTTGAAGCATCTTCCCACATCAAAGGCAAATCCTTGGCTGTAATGGCAGGATCTAACTTACCAGTTAAGAGAATTTGGGTTCTCCCAAAAAAATTCCACCAGCCTGCTTTTTTGTCCCAAGGACAATTTTCCCGCATTAAATACTTTCTCTTTGATTTATTTGTTTTATAAAAATTTAAATAATAATTAAAAATCCCGTCAAAAGTTGTTTAACGTCGCACTCACAAGAAGTAAACACAAATGGCCGGTCGACTAGCGTATACCCAGTAGTAATATCTCACTCAATTTTTACAGATATCTCACTCATTTAAGTTTCAGAATAAAGAAACAAGTGTCATGGCGTAAGTGAGTGAGTGAATTGGGTGAGTGAAATTGGAGAATAGAGCCCCAGGCAGGACAGACACTCAGGGCTGTCAACAACTCCCATCCTTGTTAGATGAGCGTGAAGGCGAGCTATGGCTGGTGATGGTGCCATCAACCACAGTTCTGCTCCATTTCGTCTTATGCTTCGTCCATTTCTGCTTATGCTTCGTCCATTTCTGCTTATGCTTCATACGAATATCCGCTTTGATGAGAGACCCGATAACCGAGGTGGCAACGCCTACGGCAGGTTTCGGTCGAAGGAAGGGAGAACCAGAGCCAAGGCTGCCTGGCTATCTGAAAAGATAGCAGTGTCCTTTGCCTTGATCTCCGTATCAAGGGCTATCTTCGTTGCCTTTGTGATGGCGACAACTTTATCCTGGAAGACAGTGGTGTGCCTTCCTAGTGAGTACCCGAAGCCAATGTTAGGTTCAAGAAAGTAAACACCCGCACCGACTCCCTCATTTGAGAGAGAGACGTCGGTGAAAACTTTCAGAGCGGACCGGCGAGGGCACATCCCTCACCCCACGAGTCCCTTTCAGGAAAACTCACAGAAGAGACGCCCAAAACGCAGCTCTGATACCATCGCATCAAGTGGCATGTGGGCCAGAGGGTTTTCCCGTTCCAGCCCACACGCCAATAAATAATGGGAAAAATCAGTCCAACAGTTTTACTTGCTACGCCTATCGAACGATCGACTTTGGGCCTTTCCGTATTTGTTACTTCTTTCAAGAATTTTTTAATTGTGCTTTCCACTTTCCACCAAAAAGTTTGCAGTAATGAGGTTTAAAAGCAAGTGCAGTTCTTTTCGTTCCACACCATATAGGGAATAGTTTCTCAGCAGTTGAATATATACAATAGCCCTCTTTGATAGTTTAGGACTATTAAGGTATAAATTTACCAAGTAACCACTCAATGTTAGGCCAATAAAGTTAGGCAACTTGTCTGCTATGATGAATTTATAGTCGTCCAGATTAATTTTGTAATATGCCCAATATTGTAAGGTTGATGAATGAATTACAGACTCAACAATTGAGTGTTGTTGCGCTTTCACAGAATCATAAAACATTTAAAGCATACAATTGAACAAATATTGAATTTCAACAATTTATAATTTCTGTTTTAGTGAACAGTTTGCGTTCTCATGTAAAGATCAAATTTTATATATTTTATTTCCTGTTAATATTTTACTGTTGTCGTTTATAATATTTTGTATTATGTTATTATTCTTATTTAATTTTTTTATTTTTTATTTTGTGTAATGAGCAGAAGTATAAGATTTGTATGATAATAGAGTTTAAAGTAAATTTAGAAAATACTATAAATGTACCTTCATGAATATCAGTAAATGTATTGATGTAAACTTTTATTGAAAAACACGAAATGTGAAATGAATATTAAATGAATAAAAATGGTATATAAAAACTTACCGGGAAAATAAGTGTTTTGAATTTAATCTATTTTTATACTCTTATTAGTAGGACCGATGCGACCGTATGTCTCTTTTGTAACGTGGCCGAGGACTCAACTGGGGACTTCGAACTGAAAGCTGGCAGGCCTACAAAGTTTTGCTTGCCTTGGAATTACAGGCTTCATGCGGCTCAGGGCAATTGTAACCATGGAAGTCTTATTAAACCTGGATCCTGTCATTCAGGCAGATACGAAAGGGATTGTGTGTAGATTGTGCTCGTGGGGATTTTGGGAGGACTGCTCGAGCAGTTCTTCTCATTGCTCATTGTCGTGTTGGTGGGAACGGGAAAACCCTTTGACCCGCATGCCATTTGATGCATTGGTACCGGAATTTCGATATAGCCGCCGATTCTTTGTGAATTTTCCTGATAGAGCCGCAGCCCACATTAGTTGCGCTAACTGACACCCATGTATATATACCATCCTACATCAGGTGGAATTTTAAGGCATTCAATACGGTTGACGTTAGAGTCAATGTGCTTGTAGCAACTAAATTCTGAGCAATACTATCAGGCAGGTTGTTATTGGGACAATCTGGTGTGAGCTTATTTGAATATTACTTCCCTTGGTCGGCCATATAGTCAGGCTATTAATTGGACAACCTGAGCTGAGGTGTTCAATATTGTTTCCAGGGCCTGAGGCTATCCGCGATTGGTTAAACGCAACCACTTAACTTAATAGGTTGGGGTGACTGAAACTATAGCACCTAAACTTCTAAGCCAGCATAGCTAAAGACTCCAAGCCATCTGCGAGGTAGTGTTGCCGAATTGATGAGGGCAGCACTGTGGCTAAAGAAAACCATCACAGCTGACCCATCCGATATCAACAGTGAAACTCATTCACGAAAACTTCACGGGACTGCAACTGATATTACCAAAGACTGCTAAAACTATACTGCGCTGCGCAATTCTGATCGAGCCAGCGAAGACACGAGGAGCTTCAAAAAATTTGGGGTAGTGTTGCAGGACTACTGCTGGCAGTTCTGTGACTGAGAAAGTCCGTCAGATTTGGCACAACATAACACGATCCTAAAAGTAAATATTTGGAAGATTCACTGCTGTCTTCAGGGTTTCGAAATTGCAATGGTAGCGAAATCAGCACTTGATATTGAAATCAAGGGAAAGAACATTGCTATCCTTTCAGAGTGTCAGACAACCTTAATGGCTCTGAGTGGTCCCCGGATAACATCTAATTCCCCCAGTAAATTATAACGTCTTCGAATAAGCTATGTATCCATAGCATGGTGTCTCTGCAGTGGGTACTTGGGGCACAAGGGAATAATGGGCAATGAGAGGGCGGATGTGCTAATCCGGCCTGGCTCTAGTTCTCCCTTTCTCGGACCAGAACCTGCTTGATGGTCAAACCTGATCACTTGCAGGTGTACGAAAAATTGTCCTTATGAGCCAAATACGATGGGTGTTTTGTTGACAGCTCCGAGTGTCTGTCCCACCTGGAAGGAGAGACTGAGAACAGAACGCTTTCCGTGCGCTTGTCCGGACTTTGCCCGGTACAGGCTGGATACTTGGGTCTGCCACTATCTGTGGATGAACTGAAAAGCTTATCTCACCTGGACCTGATGCGATTCATTAAGAGAACAGCAAGGTTTTGGTTTTGGATATACACATCTAGGGCAGAATGGGAGTCACACTCTGTTCTTCGACCATTGATACATCCTGATGAGCCATCTCACACGAGTACTCCTGATGCAGTATGCAAACATGTTTTCTGGGGAAGAGGTGAGAAGAAGCAAAGAGATATCTCTACACTTTGGAGAGATATAATTTTGCTTCTTCTCACCTCTTTCTCAGAAAACCTGTTTGCATACTACATTATCTACACACACGGTTCCAAATCTGGGAAAAGTACCGGAGTAGGCGTTTTCTGCGAGGATCTTCATGTGGAAATTTCTATACATTTTGAAAACCATCTCACGGTTTTCCAGGCGGAAATCAAGGCCATCCTTGAAGCGGGAACGTATCTCTCAAGGCCATCCTTGAAGCGGGAACGTATCTCCTCAACTCAGATATTGAGAACAAGGATATTACTATCTGCTGTAGGTACACTCATTTATTAGGGGTCAAGTACACAGGATGGAGCTTGTTGACAACTCTGTATTCAGAGAATCTGAAGAGGTATCCGAAACTGTAACTCACTTTCTTTGTCACTGCCCAGCCGATAGATATCACAGATTCCCTGACTCACACCTCTCCTAGATAAACTGCATGAAGGGGGGGTAGGTAGGATTAAGGGTTAAACCTATATTCAGTGAGAGCGTCCGGATGGAATTTATGAGCAATAGCTTATAAATCTGGAGGGTGAACCCTGGGCCTTATAGTGGCCTAAGTGATATAGAGACTGCTTAGGCTTCTCATGCTCTTTTCAATCCATCTGTTCCATGTGATACTTAATAATTCTGTATGAAATGTAATGACTGAAATAGTAAAATTATATTTTGTTGTAGTGTTTTAAAGCGTCGACAAGGAAATAAACACAATAACAAAAAAAAAAAGTTGTTGTTTTCTGCGGTTTTCCTTGTTTCGATAACAAACCTCAGCACCAAAAATAACAGTTTCTTCCATTAGTGAAAAAAAAAAATAGTTAACGTAGAGTTGAAATTCCTTAGAAGAAATAATGTAAATGATTTCATACTTGGAAATCGTATAGTTGTGTTGATAATAATCTTTAAGAACCACAATAATTGCGACACTCCCTAAACTATTTTTTCAACTGTACTTAAAAAAGATACCGAATGCATCAATTTAATCCTAAAATGACATGACTAAAAGCGCAATAAATTATTCAAAAATGTTAAGAAAACTTGTAAAAATGCTGCTTTTTTACACTAAAACAAACGATTTATTAACGGATTTTTGAAACATCCATTGCGAGTGGTCAGTGGAATATAAATGGCAGTTAAATGTTCGCATTGCTATGAAAAGTAGATCTGTAAATGAAATTTGTATTCACTATGCGTTTTAAATTTTTGTAGGATTTCGGAAAATCAAATCTTTTTTTTTTTAGTTGATTTTCATCTGATTTGTGGTGAATTGAAGAGATCTAAAAATGGATGGTGGAAGTAAATAAGAGCAAAAGATTTGCAAACCTTTCATAGTGTCCGTGATGAGAATGATGGATTTTGTGATTTTATCTTGCCATCTATCTCTCGTGAAAAGAAAGTGTATGTAAACAATAAGAAAGTGTGTTTGATGTGGAATTGAAACTATAAAGACATGTCTAATCGTGTCTTGCGTAAATTGTATATTGAAGGTGTTCTTCATCGCTTTATTTTTTATAACCTAGATGAAATCATTCAATAATAATTTCATTCCATTTGTAACACAGAGATTGGAAGCACACATACAAAATTTAAAAATATAAATTTTTATTTTTGCATATCCTTCCGTCTGTCTGTATGTACGATTACTGAAGAACGCGTTGAACTAGGAGGGAGCTGAATTTTACATGAAAGTCCTTGCTATAAAAACTCCAGATCTATTTCCGAAAATAGGCGAAATCTGGTGGCTATAGGAAAATTCAAGATTTGCAGAGTAAATTTACCAGTTTCCGATCAATTCACTTTGGGTTTGAACAAATACAGAGCCGTTATACAAAATTCTAGAATAATAAATAAATAATAAAGTGTTTTTGACTCGAATATGAATATTACAGAAAATGTATATAAAGAATTTCTTTAATAAGTAATGGATGGATTGGACTGAAGAGTTGTTGAGACCTCAGGCGAACCCTCTGAAGCGAAGGCCACAACCGGGCCCATTTTCACCCTCCAGAAATATGAGGAAATGCACAAAGGCGGACGCTCTTACAAAGTTCAATATTGGCCCCTAACATATCTTATCGGTTGCATGCGTTCTTCCAGGAGGTGTGAGCCAAGGAATCTGTAACTCTTTCTTGAAAGAACCGGACAGTGAGAAAAGAAGTGAGTTCCCGTTTTGGATTCAATCAATCAATCATTTATTTCGAATTTGTACACAAGATTGAAAATCTTATAATAGTACACTTTAAAGTACGTCTAGGTTAATTGAATAAACTACGAAATAAATCGAAATACTGTTACGTGCAATAGAAAGAGGCAACTGGTGACATCTACTGTCAATGGAGAGTAAACGACTTCAGGTTCGGAGAATCGATGATGGAATCTTCGGGAAGGTTCGGGAATAGAATGAATAGAATAGTCAAGAAGCTTCTGGAATAGAACACTCCAGAATAATCTGGAGAGTTTCTAGGGTATAAATATAGCAGTTGTCACCGCCAAAGAAAGAGTCTTGTCTTAGACGTTGCAGTGGTAACAAGCGAAAGTAGTAAACGGGCGAAAGTGTTGTAATTGGATTGCGATAATTGAAAGTACAGTATTAGCGCTAATTAAAGTTGAATTGATTAATTGAAGGTTTATGAGTTGTATAAGATTAGAAGTGAAATAAAGAACTTATATATTAAATATTTAATATTGTGTTTTAAATAACGAACCAAAGGCCACTCTCGCAACAATACATTAGAAACATAGAAAAAATAGAAAGAAAAGAAAATAAAAAAAAAGAAAAATTAACATAGTCGGAAAATAAGAATAAAAAGAAAAAAGTTGGACACAATCGGCTTAGTAATTTGTAAATTGTAAAATAGGAGGTAGGGAATTTCAAAGACGTGCAATCTGGACAAAGTAAGATTTTTCAAGGGTGGATGAATTGAAACGTGGAATCAGAAGTTTACGTCCTCTCACGGATTGCAGAAATTTGACTTCATAATATAAATACTCCGGCTCACCTGAACGAATAAAATTGTGTAGGAAAAATAGTGCTTTACCCTTTAAGTACGAGACTAGAGTACAACCCAAGATCGATGGTCTGTAAGATGTGATATGAGCAGAGCGACGTAAATCAAAAGCAAGCCGTATACAGTAATTGAAAGGGCCTCAAACTGTCGATTGCAAACCGTGTCTAGTTTTATGTAAATTAAACTACCATAAGCAAAAAGAGGCACCAAAAGTGTCCTAATTAGTCTCAAACGTAAATCGGCCGGAAGTACTTTGGCAGATAGCCACAGCCTCCTTAAACCACCATAAATTTTACCCACCATAGATTTAATATGATCACAGCACATCAAATGATTATTAATTTTCACTCCCAAATTGCTTATACAGTTTACATAAGGTAGTTCTACTTTTTTAAGCATAATTGGGGGAAGATCCTCAATATTAAGATCAAACTTAGACAGGGCTATGTATTGTGATTTATTGGGATTAAGAAGCAGTTGATTATCAATTGGCCACCTATACATTTCTGAAAGATCATCGTTTATTTTGCAGATACAATCCTCAATCAGTCCATGAGGTCTACATAAATAAAGCTGCATGTCATCTGCATACAGTTGCAACTGGACAACATCTACCACATCACATAAATCATTAATGTAGAGACTAAAGAGGAGAGGACCTAAGATAGATCCTTGAGGAACTCCATATGTTAAATGTATTTAAGAAGATGGAACTGCATTTATGACTGACTACCTGTAGAGACCTATCTGAGAGAGATCTTGAAATAAAAGATTGCATACAACTTACGTAGCAATTTCTCATGCACAATACAATGAAATGCCCTAGAAAAGTCCAACAAAACCAGCACACCAAGATCTCCCACATCTAGAGCCGATCGCAAGTCCGTACTGACCTTGAGTAAGGCAGATTAACAATTCCTCTCCCCATCCTCTGCAAACAGGGCCAACAACAAGCTCTATCCTCCGTAGGTGGGCCCTGATAAAATAGTGCCCCGTGAGAATTGACACTAGAAATTTGAGGGTTTGCTTGCTTAGTCCCAATAGCTTTTACGTTAAGTTTGAGTTAGGTTGACTCCACAGTTCGTTTGTACCTCTACCCGAAGGGTCATCTAACCAAAAGCGACTATGCTGGCAGTCGGCCCAAGCCGAAATGTTAGCGACAAGGTGTTTTGGTGCAATCCCGACTGTGTAGGAGCATGCCTCCGAGACTGCACCAAGACGAGCAATCTCATCTGCCGTTCCGTTCCCGCTGGTATCACGTGACCTGGCACCCAAAGAACGAGAACCCTATTACTCCGAGAGAGGGTATTCAGGGTGGTCTTACACTACAATACCAGTTTGGAGGTTGTAAAGGGTTTTGACGACAAGGCCTTGACAGCTGCTTGGCTGTATGTGTAGATGGCAATCTGCTTGCTCTCAGTGTCTGAGTTGAGTAGATAGCTTGCTGCTTTAAGGATGGCCTTGACTTCCGCCTGGAAACCCATGATAGAAAACGGTCCGGTATTTTCTTCAGATTTGGAGCCGTTTGTGTAGATAATAGGGTTTGCTCAATGGCTGAAGCACAGAGTGTAATTCCCATTCTGTCCTACATGGAATTTTCGATTTAAATCTGTTTTCAGCATAGTCTCGAGGAACTGATAGCTATCCCTGTGAAACTCTTGTTCCAGTGTGAATCCAGCTCTGACTGAGATCCAGCCTCAGCGCTGCGATTTACGTCCCCTTTTTTATGAGAGTGTATATTGAGGATGACACCAATAGCCCGACTGCTGATTGTCTTGAATGCGCCACTTGCGCTAAGGATGCACAGTCCTTGAATCTTTTCCAATATCTAACGATGATTGGCGAAATCCATTGCTTTCCACTGCACTACAGAGTTTTAGGTTACCATGGGTCGGATGACGCTAGTGCATATCCGTAGGTTCATCCACAGTTTGAGTCCCCACTATTTCCCTATAGCTCTGCGGTACATTGCGAAGGCTCTAAGAGTTTTGTTTACTCTGTTCTCAAGGTGTGGTCTCCAGTTTAGTTTTTTTATCTAGTATGATGCCTAGGCATTTTACCCTGACCTTTAGCTCCAAACGTGTGGAGCCAATAGAATGCAGGTTCAATCTGGGAATGGTCCTTTTCTTAGTAAAAAGACATAGATGGGTACACAGTCCGAAATTCGTAGCCCGGTCTACGACTAGTCGGACTGTGTTTTGCACCAGTCCGCAGAGTTCGGACTCATAACTGTTACTAAGACCACCAGGTCATCTGCATAACATAATCCTGTGTAGGTACCCTATCCGTGTGAGTATTAGCAAGAGATCGTCTATAATTTGTACCCATAAGAAAGGCCTTGAGGAGTGTCCCCTATAGACTCTTTTCACCCTTCTTACCCTGCTGAGATCAATACGTTGCGATCTAGTATTTTAGGGACTGGGTGAACATTATTTTAGTAAAAGTAATGATTTGTAACAATATTTAAAAAGGACACATATTAGCAGGCTACACAGCCAGGTCAAACGAGTGTCTGGCTACACTGTGCAGGCCAAGAATTAATTTTATCTAATTGCGAAATGAGAAGAATTTAATTACTAAACTTTTGTTATTTTTAAATATTAATTAATTAAAAATTGTCAGATATTTCTAAAAACATATATTCGCTATAAAAATGGTAGCCACTTCGTAGGTTTTAAAATGGGTGCATTTTAAATGGAATCACTAAATACATCCGCCACAACCTATGTTTTTCTAATTATCCATTCTCCATGTCGCTAATAAGTTCCTCATCGCAATTATTTCTGCATTCCCTTCTTCTTTGGGTTTTAAACTTTCTGTTCTTTTGTTTGTTTCTCCCTTTTAAGTTTATCTTAATTTCTCTTCTTATTACCTGCATGCCCATCAATTATTTATTTATTTTACTATTTCCAATTCTAGTAACCTGATGATATAATAAGATTGACATGGCTATGAGAGCTATATATTTTCTGATATGTTTTCTATATGTTTTCTGATATCGTTGTAATAAAAGCGGGGAGCGGCAGGGCCATTGAGGCCAAATTTTTGTTTTTCCCTAAATACAGCTATACACCACTCTTTTAATCAGCTCATAGTTTCCCTTGCGAATTTAGCATATGCCCACCAGCAGTGAGCTTAAGTCGTTTTAGTATAGTTAGACAGATGAGTATACAATAATTGGTCTGGTGGTGTCCATGGGTTAATCAAGGTGTTTTTGATAGATTATTGCTCACTCTGAAAATTATTCTCCACGATTTATACGGATCCTGCATTTACAAGAGTAATTTTTAGAGCGGGGAATAATCTACAAAAAAACCTCAATTTACTCATGAGAAATAGCTGTCAGCCTTATTTGCAATTTCCCTGGCAGTTGAAGTAGAAATGAAGTCCTCATATAAAATCATAAAATCAGACGTCATTCTCATTTCGTTGTTGTCATATTCATTCTTTCTCTATACATTTTCTCATAATTTTCGGGATCCATAATTTCCCGGTATGAGATAAAAAGCGCCAATGCTTATTTTTACGCATATTTCTGCCTTCGCACAATTGCTTTCTGAGCAGAAAGTCTTCTTTTGAACTGTCACAAAAAATTCAAAATTTTCTTAATTTCCTTAATTGCTTCAGCTACTTGAAAAGTTTTCGGGTTTTATTCAAGTGTCCCGTAATTTAAATCACTAGTCAAAAATAGTTCACAAAATAGAATATATTTCATTGAAATTTCCTTTTCAACAATTTGTAATTTGACATTTTGGCCCATCTTGGAAGCACCTTAGTTATAAAAAAAAAAAATTGGCCAAGTGCGAATCGGACTCGCGCACAAAAGGTTCCATACCATCGTACAAAATTTAACTCTCTGCTCTTTTTATTTACTTTTCCAAATGAGAGCAGGCGTCATTTGAAATAAAAAATGCCTACTTATGACAATAATAATGAATGAGAATGAAACGAGGAAAAAAACGCCGAAAAAATAATATTTCTTGTATGGGGGCCCCCTTTAATTTTTAATTTGATTTCATTTTTATTATTTGTTGTTATAGCGGCAATAGAAAAACATAGTCGGTGAAAATTTCAACAGTCTACCTATTGGGGTTCATGAGATACAACCTGGTGACGGACGGATAGCGAAGTCTTAGGAATAGGGTTCCTGTTGTTACCCTTTGGGTACGGAACCCTAAAAACAACAAACAAAATATTTTTTTTATAAAATTTGATTTGTGAGCCTTAGGAAACGCATGCATTTCAATAAAAATCAATGCACTGAAATTAGTGAAGTTAATCCAACTAATCCGGCTCGAAGGACCAATGATACATATACATAGGGGCTTTCGGCAAGCACTGTCTCAGTGAGACAACTGAGACAAAACTTAGAGCAACCGGCTCAGTTGTCTCAGTTCAAACCAATCAGCTGATTTGCCAATTTTGATTTAAATAATTTTGATCATAGAAAATGGATAGTAATAAGTTGAGAAAAGTGTTGTTAGTTTATTCAAATAGCTCACTAAACTTAAATTACAAATTAAAATCACAAAATAACGAAACTGAGTCAACTGAGACAAGAAAATTCAGTTTCACTTGTCTCAGTTGCTCAGTGGTTGCGTTCGATTTTTGTAGCTCAATATGAAACTAAGACAGTTCACCGAAAGTGCAGTCTCAGTAAGCCAACTGAGAATATCTCACTTGCCTCACTGTGAATGTGCTTGCCGAAAGCGCCTCATATGTAAATGGTGGACTGAATTGGAATGATTGAAACTCTTTGGCTTAATTTATTGGGATTTTATTATAACTCAAAAATGTTTACAAGCCAAATGGAATTTGGTGGGAATGGGAGAGGAGGGAAATTGAGCACTTGATCGAGCTAAATTTTATACTGGACTGGCTAGGACTGCTCTCTTGAATTCATTGATCACTAGAAAAAATGTGCAAATGCAAACTTAAATGTAAATTTCAGTAGAAAATCATACAGTCGATGACAATTTGTATGCTTTGGTTTTTGTAGTAGAAATTTTCGAATATAAAGTCTTTCCTTCGATACATATTTAAGGTCCTAAGTTGTTTAGACAACTAAGCTGCACACTCCTGGCTCTGTCCACTTAAGACTTTGAGTCTAAACTAGATTGATGCTGCCACTCAAAGCTCCAGATGCTGTCAAGGAGCAGTAAAGTAGCGTTACTTTGCGTTTCTGGACACGAAGGAATGGACGGACCGGAGCCAACAGTACATATGCTGCTCCCTACACAATATTTGGCCTACCAAAAAAACCACTTTACGGGGAACTAAATAAATATTAAAACAAGCCTTCTCCTCTGGTGTAGTGTTGTCGGTATGGGGCAGACGAAGTAATTCTTCACTTCGGTCCTTTCCAGAGGCGCCAACTAATTGATCTTAGCGGTCACTGGATACGGCCTCTTCCGTTATTTTTTCAAGAAGATAGGCAAATCCGACAGTGGACTATTTCGATTGTACGAAGAGGAAGACGAAACCTCAAAGCAATGTGAGTATCCAGCGTTTGTACCTTTAAGGTTGAAAATCATTGGAGAAACATCTCCCCAAATAAGGTTTGCAATCTAACCCCAAGGGCAATAATCGATCGCTTAAAAAGACTAGATTTTGTCTAACTACTTTAGGGTATGGCACAATGGATCGCACTATCTGCATGGTTATACTGGCATAGTTGCCTCTACTCTTAACCTAACCTAACTTTGTAAGGTTCGATATAGAGTTTTTGATTAAGACCAAAATATTATAAGATCTTCAGAAGCTTTAACATAATAAACTCTATGCTGTCTACTGTACAAAATTGAATATCAGCAGGATTCCTAGAGTTTCGATTAGATCAGATTTGTGGAGAGGTGTATAGGCGTTTGTCTCGTATTCCCTCCTACCTGAAAGATCTGTTGTGAGTCTCTGTTAAATTTACTCCTTTTCTAGGTTTAGACGGTTTATAAAATCTAGAATCATTGTGGGATTGAGGTTCCACTCGTAGTTGGGTGGAGAAAAAGCATGATCGAGGTGGAACAATCTCCGCCTGGCTAATGCTTCGCAATTTCCGAGCAGGTGCTCCGGGGTTTCATATGAGCATCCTGCCACAACCTGCATCAACGTGCAATGGCCTGAGAAGAGCTCTATAATAATTTTGAGCTCTGTTCTCCTACGGAGTAGAACTTGTTTTGCTTTTCCGCCAGAGGTGTCGATAAACTTTCCTGCTTGACGAAGTACTTGTTGGCTTTCCCAATAAAGAGATTTTTGCTTGTTCTCCCAGTTGCATTTGAAGCTCAATAAGTGCGCATGCAAATTAATTTTGAAGACTTCAAAAAGGTTTGAAGCGCAGCGATTCTATGAATTAAGTAACCTCGTACGTTCAGGAAACATGGAGCAGCTGATACGTTGGAAAAGTCTTATTTTTATTACCTATATACCTATAGACAGTTATGAATTTAATTCCAAAACAGCATTTATACGTGGAATGCAGTAATCTGAAGGTCGTACACATTTTTTCGAAAGTCGTTCAACTTTTATTTGTGGAATTCGTGTATAAAAGTTTCTCCTGGCGCCGAAGATGCTTTTGTCAACCAGATAGATAACAACTTTTACATGATTTATATGAAAAGATAATAAAAAATAGCACTTTGGGTCCATTTATAATTCGCGTGGCGCTAGATACCTTCCATAGCTAGACACATCAATATTGAACTTTTTTTCTCTCTTAAAGTTACTGTTAAAATAGAATTCGGCAATCAATAACCTGATGGTATTCGATGAGGTTTACACTCTGAAATGCTTGAAGGCACTTGCAGACATAACACTAATATCGAAATTAGTAATTTTGGAAAATAAAAGTGAAAGTTTTTTCTTGTACTTTCTTTCTTATTGCACGCTGTTATTGGTTTTTTTTGTTTTTTTTTTGTTTTTTTGCAATTTAAGGTGGTGCACTGTCATATGCAAATTATTATTTTTTAGAGAGAATCAGTGCAGGTCGAGTAAACTGGTGCTGACAAAAGTCATGAGTAGTTTTGTTGTATGCTAATCTGTCGTGACTTATAGATTTGCATAATTTGAATATTATCAGTTAGTGTCGGTAAAACTTGATCATGACTGATTTATGTTCGCTCAGTCTCATAAAGTGGGTATGGTCAGCTTCTATTGGAAATTTATAAGCACCCAAGCTAAAAATATGCATATGCTCTGTGCGATAGATGTAGTTGTAGTTTTTTTACATAAGTATTATTTATATGCTCTGTGCATATAATTGTATTACAATTGTGTTGTTCAATTCAAATAAATTCTCAAAATGTGTCCTTGAAATTGTCAATTACCTACTACATATGTAGTATGCCCTGCAATAAAAGACAGCTCTTAAGAAATCCAATTTCAATCCAGTTAGAACTTAAATCCATTCTGACAGAAATGATTTTTGGTCTGGGTATTAGGCAAGGTTATTTCATTGGGTTAAGCGGTATAGGATATTATAAACGAGGAACCAGCCATAAGGGATGATGAATGCAAAGAAGCTGAACTTTACCAACTCAAGTATTTGTTGGTGTGACTTGTGACAAAATGCCTCTTCTCCCTCACTATATTTTGGGACTACTTGTTTGTAAAGATTATCTTCCTCTATGTGCCAACTGGATGAAGTGCGGCAGATTTTAATTTAAACTTAAGTTGTATTGTTTGGCAGGATCTAGTTGAATTAGTCATTAAGTCTATCAAACAGATGTGGTCTTCAACTTGATTTCCCTTGCACTCTCAAGTAGGAAAATTATGTATTTAGTGAAAAGCTGAGGAAATGAAAAATTTGGCCTAATGGTTACAACATTAATTCGTTGTGTACACCATTGTCATTAAACGGACAAAGTTAGTCTTCTTCTGCTCTCAAGTAAGTTTAAATCAAGAAAGTATAGTTATCATGCAATTTTGCATATATCGAAGATCTAAAAATAAACCATGATTTTTAAGTAAATGGTTTTGTTTTTGAATTTATGGAGTTGTGGCGACTCATATGTGCCGTGTACATTTCCACACACTTAACTAACCACTTTATAAGACTAGCAAAATTAATTTCGTAATTCGCGTCTAGTAACACTTTTTTGAACGTAGAAAGGCTTTATATGTCTGAAGTAAACTTGTATATTGGCAACACTAATAAAATACATTAAAAAAAACTTTTAAAATAAATAAGATTAAATCAGATTAAATCTTAAAAGTTTGGGCAGTTTACAGTTAGATAATTGCGATTATAGTTATGGATGCCCAAAACTTTTGAGATTTAATCTGAGTTGTAGCGTTTTTTATTTTGCAACGAAACTTTTCTTGTGAATATCACTGCGAAAGAAAGAACAAATTATTTTTATACTTTTTAGTGCATTTTATTTACGAAAGCAATTTATTTTAAAAGTGTTTTTAATATACCTACCTGTTTTATTTTCTCCTCTTTAGTCATAAATTCTACACACTCTCTCGACTCTCGACTCTCAACTCTCGAACTTCGACTCTCAACTCTCGATCTTCGACTCTCGAATCTCCACTCATATCATACACGGCCCAAATTGGACAATCCCAAAGGTGGTAGTCACCACCTGCACCCCACAACCACCCATCGCAAAGCTCCCCTTTCATCCACTATCCCCATCTATCCACGTTTACTACCCTAAAACTCTTTCGTCATGAATGGCACTCGCGGGCGCTCGGATACAAAGTTTTTTAGTCAGGGGCTTGTGAGTTGATAAAAGTTATTTAAAATGGTAAATTTTAGATAAAGAAAAAAAAACAAGTTCGAAATAAGAGAGATGAAATAAAAGCTTAAGTTCCCGGAGGGACACCCATAACAATGGATTAATGGTTCTTCTCCACTGGTCGGTCTACCACCTAACTATAAATCCCTCGATGCTTCCAGCCTTATTATTTCCTATAAAATATTTCCAATAAAATTCAACACTTATCTAATAACTAAATCTCCTCTGGCCTTTAATTTCCTCCTATAAACATCACAAAACTCTGTCGATAATATTCAGAAGCTAAAAAGAACAAAACCTTATTAGAAGCTAATCAGAATTAAATAAATAACACAAAACTTACCTAAAATACACCTACCTCCGTGTATTTACATTTTCATCTTGTCATCAAATTGACATTACGTCAATCAACGCTTTTTCGCCGCAGCAATTGTTACAAGCATTACCAGGCCAACATAATGAGAAGTACAGCATACGACTGCACTCGGCAGCTATAAAAAGTCGGCGAGCCATAGTGAAATCACCCATTTACAAATCAGAGTTGATCTGATCAAGTCCTAAGCCTTGGAGTCTGTTCTGAGCAAAATCCCAATCCAAATTAGAAGTTAATTCTAAATCTACAACTTAAGGTTGATTCAATCCTAAAAACAGAAGTTAATTCTGACAAAATTGGAAATTATCCAATCCCACACGTAGCAGCAACCCAAATTTCTGCAACTAGAAGAACGTACACGACAAACTTCACAAGTGCTATAATAGCTACTCCCACACGTAGCAGCACTCCAATTTACTGCACCTATAAGAGCACACGACAAAACTTCACAAGTGCTATAATATTCACTCCCACATGTAGCAGCATTCCTATTCGCTCTTAAAAGTGCACACGAGTCCTACAGACAGCACCAGTGCTGCCGCTGCTCTCACTACGGACGCCAAGTCGACATAGAGTTGACTTGGTCTCAGCACTCCACCCTTCTTAACGGAATACCACCCGTTCAGGTTGTCATAAGGACAGCCCGAACTGAAGAAGTGTAATCATCCTCCGGATCAGCGTCACGGCAGCTTCCCTTCGTGAACGTCAAGTCGCCACTAATACGACTCGATATTTTCAAATAAAAGTTATTTCAGGTCTGGAAGTTGATACGTTTTAATCTGGTTCCTTATAGTGTAAGTGGTTGACCTCTAGCCAGGTAACTTCCTGTTTCATGCAAGAACTCAAGACAGTACAGTTCCCTGCTTCAAGCAGGCATACAATCCGTCGCAGCCTCATGTTACAAGTAATTTCACAGAGAAGTTATCTACCATAGAAGCAGCACCAGAGAATTGAAAATTATTTTTGTATGGAAATTTATATTGGTCAAATGAGCGCTTCTGGCGGCAGCGTGGATTATGTATTGATTTTTCGATAATATTCCAATCTATTACAGCATATTTTTGGGGTTATATGATCGAGCTAGTGACGAAGGTAGGGCTTCAGTTATTCTCGGAATTTAGATTACCCAAAACGACTATTGTGCTAGTATTCAAAAAATTCGGGATCATCATGGTTGTGGATGAAACGGCTTAAGAAGATTAATATAATCCCATGCAAGAAAAGCACCCGGTGTTGACGGTGTTGCCTAAAACTATAATATTTTCCAGTAAGTTGGAAAATTGCAAAGATTGGCCCCTAACTAAAGCCCAGCAAACCTCCACAAGAGCTGGCTAGTTACGTCCCTGTTAGCCTACTTAGTAATCTGACAAAGTTATTGGAAAAGTCAATCAGAAAAAAAAATAATGGAGTGCGTTCATGGGCATTATTTATTTTATTATTTATTATTATTATTCCGGGGGATGCAGACAGGACTCCCGTCTCTCATCCTGCCACCGCGACCTAGGAGATCTTTTGTGACATTACCCCTAAGCGCCCTAGGGCGCCCATTCGAACTTAAGGTCTTTAATGAAACCTATAATGTGCTTGGGGGCCATTTTAACAACATCCTCAGGCAGTGGAAATGCCTTTCCTAGATGTCTTAGCCTTATGCGGCATAGAGCTTCACAATCACACAGGATATGCTCAGCAGTTTCATCGTCTTCCATACAGAATCGACAGGTCTCATCATCGACCTTACCCATCTTCTTCAGATGGTATCTAAGTGGGCAATGCCCAGTAAGTAGGCCCGTTATGAGCCTTAGTCCCTTTCTGCTGAGTGTGAGGAGTTCTTTTGTCCTCTGTTGTGAATACTTTATAAATTTTTTCGCTTGTCTCAGCCCCGGGGTGTTTTACCAGTATTCCTTTTTAGTTCTGTCCTCCCAAAGCCTGATCTGAACCAGGAAGTGACTCTTTGGGTGTCCAAAGACAGGCTCCGGGCCAATAAACGGAGATTTGGCTCCTTCCTTTGCAAGGCGGTCTGCAATCTCGTTTCCCATGATGCCTTCATGTCCTGCTACCCATATTAGTGTCACCCTATTTGTCTCAGCCAGTTGCTTCAAGACAGTAAGACAGTCCCAAACCAGCTTAGACTCAAACGTAAACGAGTTTAACGCTTTAAGTGCTGCTTGGCTATCTGATATTATGTATATTTTTGCTCCACGCATATTCTTATGGATATCTCGCGAGCGCAGAGTTCTATTGCGTGTATTTCTGCCTGAAAAATGGTTGGTGAGGCCCCCAGTGCCTTTGCGAGATGGCACCTTGGCCCATATATGCCCACGCCTGCTTTACCTTCCATTTTGGACCCATCCGTGTACCATTTAAGAGATCTTTTTTCAAAGGGTAGGTCCCCAGTGTGCCACTGTTCACGGTCCCCCAAGATCACCTTAAATGGCGTTTCAAAGTTATGGCGTTTTTGCATAACATCTGAAATTGGGTTAGTCATCGGGTCCTCTACGAATTCCTGGAGGACTCTCAGGTGGCCAGCCAAATTGTTTGTGGTTTGGAGATTTGCCCTTTGCAGTCTTATTGCACTATGTATGGTCTGCCTTCTCACATGCAAATGTAAGGGTAGCAGGTCCAACATGGGCATAGGATAATACCTAATCAACAGTTTGGAATCACACCGAGAGATAGTATCACCCACTTGTAAAGATCTCACATCATATTAAAATTCACTTGAATATCAAAGAATGGATTTGGTATTCCTTGATTTATGTATATAGTCGGCCTTAGCTCTGTGTTGAGATTGAGATTACATCCTTGTATCATGCACTGGATGTACACCGCATTCGTAAGACCTATCCTTACATATGGGGTCCTGGTGCGGTGAAATGCTCTTGAGAATGCGACGGACCTGAAAAGTCTTACTAAATATAGAGAGCTGCCTGTTTAGGCATTACAGCAGCTCTTCGAATAACACCAACGGCAGTAATGGAGATAATGCTCCGGCTCCTTCTCCTCGACATCCATGGGAAATGTATAGCTGCAAAGTGTGCGCTAAGACTTAAGGAGGCGGACTGCTGGTTGGTTAACAGCAGATATTGATCACAGCAGAATACTGAAGATCTGTCCTAAAATCTGTATACAGGGAGCTACAGATTATATTGTTCCAAGACTAGACTTTGAAAAGGTGTTCTAAACTAGTATTCCTAGTAGTGAGGAATCGGATGTTAATCGCGTGGCAATTGACTCTGATATATGCGACTTTACGACCGGTTCGAGAGTGGATGAGGGAGTGGGAGCCGGGGTATACCCAGAACTCCCTCAAATACAGGAATCGTATCGCCTACCGGACCACTGTAGTGTGTTCCAGGCGAAAATCCTACCCATTTGCAAAGCAGCAAGGCTGCTGCGTACAGCTTATGTGACTTGTATTGACAGCTAAGCTACAATCAAAGCTTTGGACTCGAGAACCATTAGATCGCAACTAGTGCAACGGTGTCGTTGTGAGCTCGGGAAACTGGGTTACAGTTACATACCTGGAAACGAGGTAGCGAATGCCCTGGCCAGAAGGGGTTCCGCTATGGTCGGCTCCTAGAACCAGTGAAGAATATTCTAGATATACTGAGAGATCTGTCCTGTGCCTATGAAGACTAACGTGCGTAATCTTACTGCAGGCATTACGGGACACTGCCTTTTTGGCAAACATTCAGACTACATCCAAGCTCTATACAATGATTTCTGCTTAAGTTGGTCTAAGTGTGGCTGATCGTACACCTTCTTACGATCGTCACGACTCTAACCTAACCTAGCCTAACTTGTGTGGCATGACGCCTTAATACACAAAATAATGAGCTTAGGCTTCCTCCTACACTAACGAAAATAGTCAAATATATGTCATATAGAGTACACATCCGAATTGTTTTGTCCAACAAACTCCTATCTCCCCCAAGAGTTCCCCAAGGATCTATTTTAGATCCGTTTTACGTATATACCGCCAAATTCCCGGAAACACTAAATTGTCTATCCTCAAACTTTGCAGACGAAGCTATATATTCCTCATATATCTGTAAAAATCTGCAGCACGCGCTAGAATACCTACGTTTATAATTATTTTCATAGGTGGAAGATAAAAGTGAACTGGAATACAACAAGAATCATGTTCTTCACGCGCAGAAGAAATCCACGGTATCTTCCAATCTGTTATTAAATGGCTCACCTATTGAGTGGAAGAATCATGTGAAGTACTTAGGCATCACTTTTGCCAAAATTTTTAATTCTAGTTGAAAGCAACTGTGGCTTAAAATTAAGAAATACAAGAGAAAAAACCTTCTGTCTTTTTTAGCTGAGAGGTAAGAGCAGTTTCGCTCTTGTATTTATTAATTTAATTTAGAATTGTAAAAATAAAAAAAGTTCTCTAAAAATTCTTCTATTCCAACTATTACGATTCTAAAAATTGTTTGAGTTCCGTACGGGACAAGATGAAAATAAATGAAAAATAATTGTTGGCAGAAGCGCTAGCTTCTCAACGACTGTTTTTTTTTTTGGCATTTTTTCTATCAGATTTTGTGGAATTTTATTCAATTTTTCTTTGGTTTATGTAGTTTCCCCGGTAGAACTGAATGATTTATTTTTAGCAAATTGAGACCTGTAAAAAGATTATTCCATACTTAGCCATTTCGCATTTTATAGAAAGCGTAGGTAAAGTTTGAAATAACACATTTTCTATATATCGCCTAGTTACTCCCGGTATTATGTACAATAACTAGGTATTTCGTAGAATATTGAATTTCATACATTGATTACATGTACATAGATGATAATAATAAATAACTATAAATTTGGAGTACTTTTGAAAGAAGGACCAGAAAACGTACCAACTACTATGAATGATCCAGCACCTCTACATCCAGCGCCGTCTACTGGCGAAAACTGATTACATAATTACGAATAGATCACATCTTCTTAATAAGTAGAGTAGGTACACTTTTTCAAAAGACTTAAGCAAATATAGCTTCTCTATGAAAATAATGTCTAGAAAAATTAATGTAACGGCGAAACTTATCTTCGAAAGTTGCTAATTTAATTAAAGATAACAATTTCTGCTTCGGAAATCTAAAATAAATGACTAGAAGTATACTCATAAACATTTGTAATCACATGAAAAATTCAGAGCAAAGGATTCAAACCCGAATTTAGATAGTTTTATTAGATAATGTAACCTAGACTTAACTAGACATAACTACAGAGGCTGGGGTTATGATAATGGTTTGAATATGAAAGGGAAAAATCGAGAACTATACGAATTTTATAGTGGTGGACATGTTGCCTAAAATCGACTTAATTTTTTGTATACTGCCAATCGCATATTATACATATACTGGTTTCAGCGATTTATAGAAAATGACACATACATACATACTGATAAAATATATGTCCTAAATGTCTTATAACAAAACTTGAATACCTGACCAAGTGTGGGGGTGTAGATTAGAATGTATCAAATCCATTTGATATAAAGCTATAGGTATGCATAAAACTTTGCATGAACTTTCAGAGATGCCCTCTTCGAACCCTGCTGCACGATATAAGACAAACTCTCTTGAGTTATAATTAAAAGATAATGATTTCCTAATGATATTGAAAGTCTCGTATGACATTTCAGATCGAATAAATGTTATCAGCAATTATTATTCATAGTACTTCTGTGATACTTTTATGTAGAGTAAGTGGATATAAAAGTTGCAGAATTAAATGTAGAGACAATTTTTGAAAGTAAAAGAACAAGGCGAATAAATGCGGTTTGAGTATGGAGTCCATTAATGAGATTTCAAGTGCAGTTGACTCAGAGAAAAAAAATCAATAATTCTATTTTCAATACAATAATTCAATACAGTTATTAGTTCTTTATCAGATATATCTGAACAGTTTTAAACTTTCAATAATACTTCGGGATTCTTATATTAACAAACAGAAAACACACATTTGCGAGATAAAAAGAAACTAAAGTTTGCATGACAAGTCTTGGAGAATAAATTAAGATATCAAACCAGTAGTGATATAATCTCCAGACTAAGCTAGATCTTGTCAAAGATTTATTTTCTGAATATAAAAAACCTATACAAACTCCGATACATTTATCATTAGTAATGATCAGGATGTCATTTCAAATCTGTGGAATCATGTTTGTGATACTTACCACTGTGGCCACACAGGGGAGAGAAATTTCGGTAAGATAAAGCTTATATCGAGATATTTACAGACGACTATGGCACAAGTTGAATTCTCTGATAATTTTATATCAATAGCAAATAATCAAGAAGATATGAACATAAAAAGAGATATAAAATCATTTGCTTGTATTTAAAGTTAAACAAAAAATCTATGTCTTCTGACTACTCGCTTTCATATTCCATAAAAAAAAAATCGTTATAAGTATGCTAAAACTTTGTCTGTCAGAAGCGCCAACAACAATATTCTAGGACCCGGTAACATACATTAAATCAAAAATTCATCAACTTAACGCATAAAAGACTAAAGTAGATCAAAGCCAAAAATTTCACTTTCAAAAGACTCATAAAGCTGTGCTTACAAAAACAAAAAAAAAAACAGAAACATACAACATGAAAATTTTACACGTTCTCTTATCTAAAGTAAATCTAAAAGCTTCTAACTATTTCACTCTTAACAGCAGAACTCCTGCGCCTTTTTTTAGTAAGCACCCACAGCCATCATCGATTTGCATCTCGTAACAACAATGTTTTCCCTTTGAAGGAAAACAAAAGACTTAAGCGACGAACTTGATTCATGAGCATAAAACTTTCATCTGAAAATCATCGTACAGAGTACATTTCTTGCTAGAAAAAGCTACTAAAGCTCTATCGTTTAAACTGATCTGCATACAGAGAGATAGAGAGAGGAAAAGGTTAAAGGCTTCCGTCAACCTCCCATTCTCATCTCATATATTATTTCTGTAGAAGCAGAAGCAAATGTGGGCAGGTGTAGCACTACATAAAACATCGAGATTTTGAGACTTAAAGGTTGGAGAGTCAACGAGCTGAAGTAACGCACTCATACTCTTTTTATTTTTAGCTTCAATCGTTCAGTTTGAACCGAAAGGCCAAATGCAGTAGACGACGTCGTTTGCAATATATATATATATATATATATGAGCAGGTCTTATTCGCTTGTGTGTCGCGATAAATATCAATCCCGTAAACTAAAACGATGCAGATTTGAGTCATATCGTATTATGTCCATGGTGTTGCAGCAAAATACTTCCCGAGTGCAAAATTAATTAATTTAAAGAATTTCGAAATCAATCAAATTTCGACATTCACCAATTAAAGTGTGCATTAAGTGCTAGAGGAGAGTGTTTGTAAAAAAAAATAAATAGAAAAAAAAAGAAATATATAAATAAAAAGGTTAACCTCCAATAATTAATTGACCAGTGATAATTATTGTTTTTTTTTTGGCGAAATATATTTCGCAAAGGTCCTCAAGATTTGTGAAGTGATTTCAACGCGTTCCAAATATTTGATTTGGGAAACCCGTTACGGTGAGCAAGTTTATTTTTATTTGATTTTTTGTTTTTTTGCTGTAATCATAAGTTGACCTTCAATTTTACACTCCAAAACTCGTATTTTCTCATAATATAATAGCGAAAGAAAGTGAATGCTCTTCTTCTTTGGGGACGACAGTCCAGGTCATGTTTGTTCAAGCAAAGTAAAAGTTTTCTTTCTGATATTTTGATGTGAATTTTGAAAATCGCGAGGTCTTAAAGTTTGCGCGGGCGCGTTCAATGGTTGAATAATTATTTTCTTGCATATTGTAGTTATTACAACCTACTAAGAGCTGTTTCTCATAACAAAGCTTTGTTTTCGCATATCTATTATCCATTATCTATTAACCGGACGTGTACTAGACATGTCAGATGCTTCAAATTAGATAACATTTTTATTATTAAAATTTGAATATTCAGTTGCCCTCTGTTCACGCTAATGAACTGGCTGGATTTAGCGGCTTTTATCTTTTAAGATCAAGTCATGAATACTTGCCGGTGCGATGATGTGAGGGTGTCGTTAGCATCGGCAAATTCAGGCAGTTTTGGTAAGACTAGCTACATATTTATATAATATATATGTATATATTAATATAAGCACGTGCTATGTGACGATTTAATCTTCTTCTTTAACTAGTTTGGGTATTTCCCATTTAGTTCGACTGAGATTATCTATCGATAAGGATTATTTTTTGTATTATTTCTGGTCTAACGGCTACCGAATATGAATGTGACAGCTTTCGTGGGATTTATGAAGCAAATATAATATTAAAGAAAAGTGGATAAAATACAATTTATTTGGATAATGTACAAAGATTACATGATGTATAAATACAAATAGTTAGTCTATTTGTATTTATATATCAACTTACAATAAAAAAAAGAGAAGCTAGGTACAAAAAGAGGAGAACAATCTAAAGAAAGTAATGAAACAAATAAACAAAAGAGAAGAAAAAAAAGAAAGAAGCAATAAAATTAAATAAGTAAAAAATAAAAAAATGATAAATAATAAATAATAAAAGCCAAAGATGAATACCGAAAAAAACACAATACTTATATACCTACATAAAATGAGAAATAAAACTAAGTGAAAAATAAAAAGTAAGAACGCTATCAATACCGCGACTTGCAACGAGGGATTAAGACTTTCTTATGTTTAGTCGATTGAAAGAAGTTCAATTTCTCGAAAAGGCACGATTATAAATTAATTTATGAAGAACTTTTAATCTGCGTTGGGTTAAGTAAGGTTTTAGCGGGCAACCAAGTAAAAGCGATATGTTACTGGTCCGAGGCAACTTAAATACATAGCAAAACGCATAATTGTATGCAACCAAGAGTCTCCTCCGACAAACTGAGTACAGAGATGAGATTATTATGCAACCATAAGTTAAATGAGGTATCACCATGGCTTTAACCAGTTTTTTTTCGCATATAAAGCGAAAGTAAGCTAGAAGTCAGCCACAACTGCCGTAGACACCCATATATTTTTCCAATTGTAGCACTAATATAGTTGCAGCAGGAGAACTTCGAATTAAGCTCAAATCTCAAGCTCCTTGCAGAACAGCGGTAAATTATTGGTATCAATGCCTTTTTTATAGATCGCTAAGCAACTTGATTTGAAAGGATTCAGTTCTAAGCTGTTTTGTACAGACCAATCATAAACACGCTGGAGGTAATGATTCATTTGGCATACGCAATCCTCCGTTAAGCTAATTGGCCTGCTGAAATACATCTGCACGTCATCGGCATATAGTTGTAGCACACCATCATGAATTACTTCGGTCAGGTCATTTATATAAAGGCTGAACAAAAGGGAACCAAGTATTGATCCCTGAGGAACACCTCAATATAGTTTCACCAAGTCAGAGAGTGTATTCTGTACTTATACAAATTGACTACGTCCGCTAATGAAGCTCTTGAAAAGCTGAACAGCAGATGATGAGAAAAAACCCCTGAGATAACTTTTTCAGCAGCTTGCGATGATCAATAGAATCAAATGCTTTGCTGAAATCGAACAATGCGAGCATTGTAAGATGGTCCATATCTAAAGTTTCATGAATATCCGACGAAACTTTAAGTATAGCAGCTGCACAGCTATGATTTGGACGAAATTCAGACTGCTATAGTCGTTTTTATTAATGTAGTCAATATTCTGCATATACATTATCTTTCCTAATACTTTGCCTAAGAAGCAAAGAAGACTAATTGGGCGGTAATCGCTTGTAGCAGAAGCAGAGGACTATTTCGGGATAGGTATTTCAAGTGCTTGCTTCCAATTGGTGGGAAACTTAGATGTCGTTAGACAGTAGTTATATACAGGGTATCCCGTAAGTCGACGGCAAGGCGGAATCGGGTCACTATCTTGCTCACTCAAACTAGAATCTTAAAGTTACGGTCTTACGGCAAGCTTTGGGTACACTAGAATCATTTTTAGTAGGTGAAAAGAAATTTTTCGAAGCTGGGTTTCTTGAAGAAAGAATTTTTATTTTCCGTAATCCAAGAAATATTGTAGCAAGTGTTATACCATTTTAGAATCCTTACTAAATGCGTCAACTTTTAAAGTTACTTGCCAAACTGGCGTAGTACATTTTTTTTCAGTACAGTTAGTTAAGTTTCGGCGAAATATTAATTTTCTATTCTTGGTTCGGCAAAATGTGACATTTTCTTCCAAGCTGGAACAGTTGGCTTAAAATTTAAAGCACTATTCGGGATTACATAAAAAAATAAAATTGAAAAAAATTAAGATTTGTAGCAACAGGAGCTAAAAAACTATCACAGGGTGTACATATTCTCGAAAACAAAAGAAATGTCTATAATTTGAAAAATACATTACCCAGATTATTTTTTATATTTTTCTGGTAACTGTTATGATTTGGTCTAACACCCGATTCCGGCTTGACGTTGACTTACGGGACACATTTTGATTATTTCCGGTGCAATCGCTCTAATGGAACGAGGAGGCAATTCATCCGGCCCTGTTGCAGCATATTTAATTGCGAACATCGCCAACAACAGCTCCTTTTCGTCAACATTCCGCAAGGCAGAGCCATCAACTGGACAATTTTCCGTAGCAGCGCTGCAATCAGATGCCAGATATCCTGGCATGGAGATGTTGTAGAAAAGAATACGTTTTTCGTTTGTGTTTCTCAACCAGTACTGTGTTCAACTTTTATTTTCTGTGCTTCAAAATTCGTTTCCCAAAAGGAATCTCCCTTGTTAGAGCTGAAAATAAGTGCAGAGCTTCTGTTGAAATTGCTATTCAATATTTTACTGTTTTTTTTTTGTAAAATTTTCTAATAAAAACGCGGGTTCAATAATTGATTTTATAATGTTTCAACTAATAATATACATCGTTAGTTGTTTGATTTTTTAAATTTTATTATATGTAGGCAGCTTGGTTATGAGTTTAAATTTCAGTTCCAAAATTACTTCTTATTTTTGCTTTCTAATATCTTTAAATATTATGTACTGTACGTTATTCCCGATAAAAATGAAAAATATTACAAATTCCCAGGAAATTCCATGAATTGGGAGTATTTTCGGAAATTTCTGGGTTAGAGATCATAATCAAGAGCTTGCTTTCAGGTTTATTCATTGCATCAACGTTACTTATATAGTATTAAAAAAAAATTACATCAATTTTTATTTTAATAAGATAGAGTATCGGCGAATTGGTTAATTTGAGTAGTTAACGCGCTAAGAGTGTCTTTGTTATCCACATTTTGGAGCATAATAATGCACTTGGTGTATGATGTTCAATGCTATCATGAGCATATTTATCCTTTTCTTGCTCTCTATTCACAATTTTCCAATTATGAGCTTTAAAACATATCTTGCCTACTCTTTGTCAGTCTATTGCTTTTTTGGTATGGATGTTGACAAACGTTAAAAAAGAACTTTCCACCATAACTGATGATTTTGAAGTCAATGACAAAACTTTCGCTACCAGTTTTCGCAAATCATGTCCCATTTAAACTTCTTACTATAAAGATCATTCCTGTACTTGAAGTCAGACAGATCTTTTACGACTTTTTCAACATGAGTATGTCCATTATCTTCCACCATCTTTATTATTACTTTCCACCCGTCGATATTTTCCTCTGTCGATAAAGAAACACCTCGGTTTTTTGGATCTAATACTGCCGCAGCTAAATGTAATGGATTCAAGTCCGTCGATTTTCTTTCTCAAAATTTAATTTTCAGATCTTGTCTTTACATATACATAGATGTATAGATTTTGTAATTGATTCCAGAGCTAGGCAAGTACCAAAGAAAAAGTACTTAAGTACAAGTACCGAAGGTCTGAGTACTTCAGCCGAAATACAAGTACCACAAGTATGATAAGTACTTGTAACTAAGTACTGGGTCTATAAAAAGTACTGAGTACTTTTTGAAGTACAAAGATGTGTTTTGGGGTTATATGACCCGGTATTCTACATTATCTTATAGAATACCGGGTCATATAACCCCAAAACACATCTTTATATGAAATTAAAAGGCCCACAAACGACAATTTACCTTTTTGAAGTACTTTTTAAAGTACTTTTTTAGAATCTTTGTACGACGTTGGCAGTAATATAATGAAGTTTATAGAGTCCAGTTAATAAATAAAAACCTTTTGAAATCTATAATATGTACAGTAACCAGTGACTACTATTTATAGTTTTTTATAGTTTTCGGCGCTGCACGTAGAGTAAAACTTTCACCTTTAATTGCTACACTCACAAAAACTTTAGAGGTCCGTCCAAGCACCCATTGTCGCCTCCAATAATGTATAAAATATCTAAGGAAATGTCCAATGTTCAATGTCCAGTAAATTTCTAAGAAAAAATTGAGGCCTCCCCTACATCAGATCGAGGCATCGTTGATTTTATATTGGAGCGAGGCATTGCCTGTTTACTCTTGGTTACGTAATCAAGTCGGTACATCGTCGATTTTATATTCGAGCTAGACGTTACTGGTTTTTGTTCTACTTGCCCAGTTTTGTTTGTATGTTATTAGTTTGTCTAAGGATATGCATTGACGCGTGAGTACGGCACATGCTTTGACAGTTCTTTGCGTGCTTTAAAACTCAACAAAAAAGGAGTTGCGCTAGAGATTGTGTTTGCTTCTCTACGAAGAGTTAGATATTTGTAGTTACTTAATAGACACAGAAATAGTTAAGTAAAAATCTTGGTACATAAGTACAAAACTAAGTCTTAAGTACAAATAAATAGAAGAAAGTACTTATGTTCAAGTACTAGGTAGGGTATTTCAAAAGTATTAAGCAATAAGTCTTAAGTAACGAATATGTACGTTAAGTAGTACTTAATCCTTTTTTTACTTAAGTATTGCCCAGCTCTGATTGATTCTAATATCTGCTGCCGATTTGTCTAAATTTTTCGCGAATCAATATTTAAGGCTGTTGCGCACAGTTTGTGACATCAGTTACGTTTGCAGTTACGGGGTTTATTATAGTATATAGCTAACTATTAAATGTAACTTACGCGCTAAACATCCCATCCATTTAATATTACCGTATTTGGTTTCCAGAAATTACTCACACTTGTTAGATGTTAGACGCATTGTCCGTAACGATACTTAACACTTCGTCACCACATATTTGATCTATTATTTTATTTATTTCCTCAAAAAGATATTCAGCTGTGTGTCTATTGCTCGTATGTAGTTTCTATATGTTGTAGGTGTAAATATAATTATGTTAATTATGGATTTGCTCCGTATATTTGACCATCCGTCTACAGCTAAGTGGAGGACTTCAGCTTCTTCAACTATTTCCTCACTTTCCGCCTGGCATTTCAAAATTCAAGACATTTTTTTAATTCATATTTATATTCCTTGAGTAAATGAAATAAAATCATATCACAAATCTTATCGAATAAATTTTTATGACCAGTGTAACTGCTGCTGCTACATCTGGCAATATTGTTGACTTCTTCTAGATCCGACATTGATGTTGATACAGTAGTCTCATTACCAGACTCTCTGGGTGCTTTTTGAAGAGAAGACTTGACAGGTAATACAAGCAATGGACAACGATTGTAACAAGGAACTAAGAAAAGATTTTTCTAGCAAGAGAAAAACGAATAGATGCATGCTTTAAAACACAGAAAAATAGATTTTCACGTGAAACTGAAAGAGAGAAGTAGAGGATCGTTCGTTTCATTTTCAAAGAAAATTCGTATAACTGATCATAATGCCTTTAATCTAAGCAGATCGAACTTTCGTCATTATCACGTACTCATTTGCATATTTTAGAAAAAGAGTAATTTCGCTCAAAATTAAAAATTTTACTGAAAACAAATAGGTATTGTCTATTTCACTTTGACTTAATTAATATTTAAGGACCGAACATACGTCCATTTTAATTAAAAATTTTTACTTCAAATTTAGGTGGGGTCATGACCCCGTGACCCCCCCTCCCCCTCGCCAGGATCCGCTACTGAAGTATATCTGTGCAAGGTTAAAATCCGGAAGAAAGAAAATGGCCTAGACGAGTGGAGAGAATTATTTGTCGAAGAAAATGAGAAAATAATTTTTTCGAAAAAAAAATAAAAAATAAATAAAAATATGAATGGACCGGAAATTATTATCTTGACTTAAGGAAAGAACAACTTATCCTTTCTAGCTTGACAGCAATTGGTTGAAGGATCGGTAATGGTATAAACTATCGTTATCTATCACAAAAATACCAAGGTTCTGCTTTTAACGGCGAGAGGGGGTTTATTCTTCAATCATTTTGCGTTCCGGAATGGTAGATTTATAAGAGATTTTTACTTTGATGATAAAAGCTGTTGGCTTCTTTCTTCAATTTTCCAAAAGTATTTAAATGCGAGGTGTATAAACAGATTCTCGGAGAACAGCTGGTACCATTTCTTGATGATAATAGCAGTATTTCTGAAATAAAAGATGCAATTAGCTCACGTTCAGCCTATTCCCCAGAAAAGAGATGGTAGCGATCCCACAAACAATCGACCAATTACAGTCACTTCGATTCTTTCAAAGTTCTTTGAATTAACTCCAAATTAATGAAGTATCTAGAAACCAATAAACTCATCAACGATCACCAATATGGCTTCAGGGCTGGACCCTTATCTTCAAACTTGTTGATTTTTCTTACGGAACATTGGAAACGTAGTCTTCACCATTATGGTGAGCTCAAAATCGTTGCACCGGATATTTCAAGGGCCTTTGATAGAGTCTGTCATCCAACAATATCATCAATTAACCACCCCCGTTTCTTTTGATGGAGCATTAATTAATTAATTAATTATCCAGTAAGTTAAGCTGGACAGACCACATCTTTTCTTTGTTACCAAAGTAGCACAAAAATGTCTTGGATTTTTGAGAAGGTGTTAGAAGTAATTCAGTCCGTCAAATCTAGCGTTCCTCTACAAGTTCTACATCAGGCCTAAAATGGAATACAATTCCTATATATGGGCCGGGGATGGTCGCAGAGCTTTAGCTTTTTATAGAGACTCTTCAAGTTCATTTGTGATGTGGTAATAACTGGTCATATCGACTTATCGATTCTTTGTAGTATGATTCCTGCACGCAATACTTTTTTACCTTTCAAATTACTTTTGGCGGTACAGTAGAATTTCGTAATGTTTTTTTATCCCGAACTATGCAAATGTGGCACAGTCTACCATTTTCTGTATTTCCTCTGGCATACAATGTGCGAAAGTATAAAGGCGACATACATCAGCACCTTTGCCACTCTCTTAATATCCACTAATCTCCTTCCTGCCATGCTGTGCTTTGCATCATAGGGTATCCCCTGAGCTTGACTTAAAAATATGAAAAAAGGCTAGGAGGAATGACCACAAGAACTTTTCAAAAACCTATATGAAACTATTCCAAATCGCATTTGTCATCTACTGATGAAACAAGGCAAACCCACTAAATATTGAAAAATGAGCTTTTCATAATTGCGGATACACTTTTTACGCACCCAAAATAATTTTTCTTTAAAAAACAATCAAATTTTCAAAAGCAAAAAATAAAATGTTTATATCGTGGTTTTTTTAAAAACGCGTATTAATACTTATATAAAACTCAGAAAAAAACATCAACGAAACTATTTTACTTATCGAAAAATATATCCCAAAAAAAAAAAAAAAATCCCATTTTAGGATTAGCTCAAAAGAGTTCATTAAACAAATTCCTAAAAATCAATTAGTACATAACACGAATATTGTGCTTGCGTCTTCTGACATTAAGAAACAGTTTAAATCCACACTAAAATGGAAAAAAGATTTTTTCCTCACATTTTCGGTCAACGCAATCATTTCAAGTCTTCTTTATTACCCTAGAGTTGAATAGAAAAATTACCATTTACATAGATATTTTTAATTTAGTGCGATTTATGTCCACATCCTCAGAAAATTTAGTAAATTTGACGAGCATTTGAGATGAATTTGCATTTACAATATCAAGATCACAATAAAAGAAATATAAAATCATCTTTAATGCCTTAAATACCTTACCTAGGCAGCAGCAAGAAGAGAAAGTTTCATCGCGTGCCTTTAACATATTTTAAAGCAATTGGATGGCAGTATGTTTTGATGATGAACTTTTACTTATACTTATACAAGTGCATGCATACATAATACATACAAAAATTGAACTAAGAAAGTTAAATTATGAAAATGATTAAATCCTAAGATCTTATGGTAATTCTAATGAGGAGGTACTTATCAAAATCCATCAGGGATTTTTAATTAAAATGTTACGACTTAAATCTAATCCGAAGAAATTTTCAAGTTCTACTTCAACCCCAGCTCTCAAGTAGCTCAGAAATCAAAAGAAATTAATAACATTTCCGAAATTCCAATAACGAAAAGAAAAGTCATTTCAATTTTACATATGTAAATTTACGATTAGAAAATTCTTCTACTAAACAAAAAAAACAAAACAACTCAGTAGCTCCGTCTAGAGCTTCCAAATATTCGATGGTCTAGGCGACCTTGCTGTTTATAGATGAAGCAATTAAGTTTTTTTCCCCAAGCAATATTTTATCTTGTTCAGATTGTGAATTTTTCTAATGCCCCGAGCAAAGTATGAGCATTACTGTTTCTATTTAATTATAATTAAGAAAATTTTCATTAATTAGCACTTAATTACTTGCAGTAAGCAATTTCCATTAGATTTCTGCGTAAATAAATTAAATAGTTTGTTTGATTCGATTGGGAATTTCCTAGTCGGAGAATTTCTAGTATCTTTCCACAGTTTAGAGATATTTTTTCAATCATAATAAATTAATTAAATGAGAAAAACAATATTAAAAAAAAAATAGATCCTGAAATGAAATTCCAAATATAGTTAATGTGAGATAATTTATTAATTTCGGTACATATAGAACAGGATGTAGATTTTCCCGGATTCTTTACGCACCGAAATTATCCCACTCGCTTAAATTCTCTGCTGTGAGTGATTTTAATTTATTGCGCGTTCATTTCAATTTTTGTCTTGAATGTGAATAAAATTGTGAGAATTTTTAAAGTGGTTACAATTTATATTTCTTTATGTTGTTGTTTTAGTTAGGCGCATTTCAACATCTAATAAAAAGAAATTTTTAAATTTGAGAAATATTTTGTTATCGAATATTTCCATTTTTTACAGAGTATGTCTAATTGGGATGGCCAAATTTATGTATAGTGAAGTGAGGAGCTAATCTATTTTCACCTCCATGGAAGTTATGAGGAATTTGATATTTCACTTGAAATGTATATAAGTATAGCGATGTTTTTTTCAATATCAACCAAGTTTTTCTCTATGAAAATCTTAGAAACAGTCTTTTGTAATTCTCTGTTAGGAGGTTAAGCGCATCTGAAAAACTATATTCAATAGTAATCCTGCACGGAGCTGAGGAAAAAAGGATTGCTAGCTTCTAATGTTTAACTAACTTCCCAGTCTAAAGACTAGAATCGTGTTAAATTGTATATTTGAATTAACATCCTACATCGGATCGGTGGTGATCTCCCACTTTTTACAAAGTGATTAATGTCATGAAGATGAAATGGATGATTTCAATTCTTTTAGCTATTAAGACTCGTGTCCGAAATTTATTATAACTGGCCCACTTAAAAAAAGAAGGTAGAAACTCTGCACCGTATCTAGAGTTTAATTTAATGCTTGTTTAGCATACAAGTATTTCCCTGTTGTGTGCCAAATTGTGAAGAGTAGGATATGTGTTGGGTACCATGGGCCATATGTTGAAGAACATGTAAAGCGATTCCCTTTACAATATTTTCTCTTGAACTCCTTGCACCATACTTATATTGGAAGGAAGATTCGACAAAGGTGTCAAGCTATTGTATTATAACGGCTATTGAATGGTAACCGTATCGCAAGTTACTAACTGTAGAGGTAATCCTAGATATTAAGGAGGCTTTTGACTATTACCCTAGGTACACGATGCTAAAAAATGATTATTGAAACAAGAATGATCATTGTTCACTTTGTGTGTCTCTACATAATTGAAGTTATGATCATTTCTTTTATCATAGTTTCATCATTTGATTTGAATGATGAAATCGGAAGCTCATTCATTTGGATTATGTAAATTTTTTGCCGGTAGAGGCCCACGCGGTGGTAAGATATAAACTAGCTAACTCATTCAATTTTAGCAACTCAGCCGTTGCTTTAATTAACAACTTTCTGACCGATCGTAAACAGCGAGTCAAAGCCAATGTAGTATTATCTACTGCACTACCACTAATGATTGGGGTCCCTCAAGGTTCTATATTGGGTCCTTTGCTCTTCAGTCTGTTTATTAATGACTTACCTGACATTGTCCAGGATGTGAATATCCATTTATATACGGACGATGTCCAGTTATATCTCAATAGACCTATTGGGCTCTTAGAAGACTGCATTGATCGAATGAACTGTGATCTCAAGAGAATCAATGACTGGTCGAGGAATAATCAGTTGGTTTTAAATCCTATCAAGTCTCACTGTATTTATTTCTACAATCAAAAATTGAATTCTTCTGATATACAACCTGTAGTTTTAAACAACGTTTCGCTGCCTACGCTAAATAAAGTCACTACTCTTGGTATTATTTTAAATAGCGACTACGTTAAGAGCATTATCAGAAAAGTATATGCAGGGCTGCGTAGTCTCTGGCTCTCAGCGATTATCCTATCTACTGAAAATCGCCTCAGATTAATTAAAACTTTAATTGTACCTCACTTCACTTATGGCAGTGTTATTTTTCCTAAACTGGATAGTTGCTGTTCCCGTTAGATGGAAGTAGCTTTCAACGACTGCATCCACTTTGTTTATAGACTTGGCAGGTTTGACCATGTATCGCCATTTAGATCTCGAGCTCTTGGCTGTCCACTGTTTCCCTACTTGCGTCGACGTGCTCTAGTTTTCTTATATAATCTAATTAATTGTGATCGACCTAGATACTTACGAGAATTTTTCCAGTTCACACTATTACGACGTAATAGGAATATATTGCTTCCACGTTTCTATAAACTTACATGGAGGGTTCTTATCTTGTCCAAATTGCCCGTCTATGGAATAACCTTCCTTAGAATGTCCAAACTGCAGACACTGTTGGAGTATTTAAGTGGCACATGGAAATATTTGTAGTATAATATTTATTACTCCTTTGCTATTATGAATTATACTCATGATCTAAACAGCAGAATTTACGGTAAATTTTTAAATTTAGCTCTGAAAGGAGACTAAGTTCTTATAGTAGCCCTTATTATATTTAATTTTTTTTTAACTTGTTTTATAATTTAGAAAAATTGTTTTTGTATATTTCTTTCTTGTGTTAGCCTTGAAAACTTGATCTCTAACACCTTTAAATCTAATGTACGAAAAAAGATTATTAACTCTTGTCTACAGTATTCCTAAATAAATATTTCTCTTTCTATATCAAATTTTTTTGGAATGATTTCTAATTTTTGGGAAGTTTGACAGCAAACAGCTGATTCCATTTCTGTACAGAAAAGATAGAATTGTGTAGCGTACTTCTTTTTGTTTTTTAATAAAACAACCGGTTTTAATGCCTGCAACTTGTACAAATTCTTTCGTTAAATCGAATTATCGTCAAGATATCGTGTGCTTGCCTTACCAAGGTATTATCATTGGTAATTATTCTGAATCAATGATCATAGTTGGCCATCGTGTGCTTAGGGTATAATTCACCTTATTCATTAAATGAGGGTAGCTCAATCGTGTTGCAACAATTTTTCGGTAGATTAGATTATTCTGAGACTAACGCTAATCCTGGAATTCGGTGGTAAGTATTTATCCAAAATGATGATGAAGGTTACGTAGAAGGTGGCGTACTTTCCCTTGTTATATGGTAAATACTTTTGATCTTTTTATCGCTTCTAATTAGACTACAACCAACTTCTACTAGTGTAGAAAAACCTTAACCTGTGCATTGGGAATGAAACCAAGTGTGGTGCATTGGGTTTATCCCAGATATACCTGAAACTATCTTTTCTTGAAATGTTGGTAAAATTTATATTTTTCTAGTTGTATAGGTGCTAGACAACACGTGAAAAATGTTGAAAAAAATCCTGCATGTAAGGCTTTCAGGGAAATGACCGTCCTATATATATGACAGTAGGATAATGTATGGTAAATTAATGTATGAATACTTAAACCATAAATTTTCTGTAATCCGCTTTATTTAGAATAATATAATTGAAAAGGTTTACAAAAATGAAATATAATTATGGTTATGTCTAGTTAGTGGTTAACTAAATAAAAAAAATTATGAATGAATGGTAGGTCTCAAAACATTTGACACATACTCCAACATCGCACTTCTTCCAGCGGGTCAAACATTTTTTATGGCATTGGCGACGCAACGTGTTTGTTTTGATTCTGGGACAACTAAATGATTTATTTTGTCTTTTCGACTATCGGCATGTTCATGGTGCGAAGGTCGGCTTGGTCCTTTCTTTCCCTCCTTCCTATTCGACTCAATCAAAGCTGTTGCGACCCTCCTTCGAAAACCTAGATGATCTAGTTTACCATTATTGGTTTTATATAATTGTCAGGCATTGTGTTCCGCAAGATTGATCATATGCGTAAGCAGAGGCATGTACCATTTCTTTCCCCTTATTCCAACGGGGTAATGAGAGATGTTCTCGTCTGATCTATCCTCTCCCCCATATGTTTATTATATATAGCTCCTCAATCATTATGTTTCTCTTTTCACTCTGCGAGAACCGTTTTGCTGGCTGTTTAGGATTCACGCCAACAGCATTTGAAGCAATACTAATTATATTGTTATCATGCCATTTGGCAACTATAAGCTTATTGTCATGAGTTGACCTGTAATCCAAATAACTTTGTTCTTTTTTCTTCAATACTTTAGAAGAAGTAAGAGGACAGTTGGAAGTCGTATTTTCTCGAACAGTTCCAGTGCAACGAAGATCTTAATTAGTTGCTTCTTCTATCAACGGTGTCCCGGTAAAGAAGTTGTCAAATACAATGTGATACGGGAGATTATAGCCTCTAGAGCTCAAAACGTCACAAAAGGTCAGCATGACGCTAACCCCTAGGCCCAAATCTTTATATATTGGATTGCACATAGTCCTAGCGCCTTGATAAGGTTCCATCCATAATACGTATCCAAATCGAGTAGCGCCAACCCATGACTTGAAGCCATATCTAATCGGCTTTCCTTTGATATGCAGCTTGCAACCATGCCGGCCATAATAAGGGATCATGGCTTCATCAACGCTATAGTGTTCGTCGAGTGTAGCAAATTCGAGAAATTTTTTGTTTAGCAGTGTCTCAAGTGGACGAATTTTTGTGTATTTGTCTTGAGGATCTAAATCATCGTTGATATGAAAATGACGAAAAATATAATCAAACCTATCCCTGGGCATAGCAGAGCTTACTAACTCATTTTTTGAGTCAGGAGAATTTTCCCAATACATTCGCCTTCGAGGCAGCTACGCATACCCACTTACAAGTAAAACGCCTATGAAACATTTTATTTCCTCAAGGGTTATGTCGCCAGCAAGGTTGTTTTTTATGGCGTACTTGTTACTCTCTACTACCAACAATGACATAACTTCATCATCGAAAAAAACTTGAAACCATTCAATAGGAGTCTTTTCTTGAATCGCACCTGAAACCTTCGGCCATATCAGAGGCGGTTTTTCTAAGTCACGCTTTCTCCATGAATTAGTTTAGGACAACGAGCAGTGGGGTCTTCTTCCTCGTCATCACTAGATAGATCTTCTCCTTGAACGGTTATTTCTGCGGGTTGAAGCAAAATGTTCCTGGGTCACATTGTCCTCGTCTGCAGAATCTTCGCCAGTAGGGCAATCTGGATTTACAGGAGGAGGTAAAATACATATAACCCTTTGCCAGTTATCTTCATCGTCAGAAATATTCTTCAAGATGTCTAATATCTCATGAGCAGGTAATGGTCTGAAAACAAAAAATAACTTCCTATTATCCTACTGGACTATATGTAGGACACCACTATTGCAAAAGCTAAAGAAATATAGGTGATGTGTAAGAACGTCATTATTCGAAACTAAAAAAAGCAACACAATGTAAAAGATAAACAAATATCAACTTTTATTTTTACTTTTTATCAGCTATGTCTGCTGAACACGTTTATTATGCACTTTGTGTCTAAATATTTCACTGAAAACTTAAAATAATTACTATGGGTTTATATTTTTTTTGTCGCAGCTAACAATATGTTTCTTGCATACAACTTGAAATAATTTATGTGTCTTATGTAGGTAGTCAGATAATTTTTGTTGTTTTCACTGACCTATATATAGGACAGTAGGCTTTCATCAAATCGTTTACATATTGGAAGTCTGGTTTGCATCGAAGTCGAAGCCTTCTACCAGATTTGAATTTCTGCCTTCGATTTTTGGTGTACATTCTAAACAGGATAAGTGAACTGAGAACAAAACCCTTTCGAGCGACATTGGCGTAATTAGGACTTTTTCTGAAGTGGGCCAGAAGGTCCCCCAACTTTCGTATATAGGTTTTAACAAACATTTTGTTTGCGAAGTATACCAGCTCATGAGTATTTTGACCGATAGTTTTTATGCATTGTTCTGAGCACTTAAAAAATGTTAATGCCTAGAGCCAATGAAATTGCATAGATAGTTACAGAGAGTACAGAGAGTCTATAAGTTACAGAGCTCACAAGAAGCATAATCTAATTTCTAGAACATAGTTCCCGGTAAAATAGTTCTGCACACAAAAAATATAATAATTCTCATAAAAATAAGAAAGTAAAATAATTCTCATTTAATATGTAGTCCTCCTACCTGAAACCTTAACTCTGCTCCCGAGAAATAAAAAAGACTGCAAATGCAGGTACGTGTGCACATTCGGAGTGATTTAAATAAGAAATGCGTTTCAGATACGGCAGTCTTTGTCGAGGTTGCGATGTTAAGGTCAGAAGAACAACACAGAGTTTTCAATTGATTCCCATTCTTTATTATAATTTTTGTTGAGAGCATGGTACATCGCTTATCAGCATTCAATCAATTTTTGGATAACTAGTCAGTAAATATTCAGCGATCGGGCAATATTTATTGCTTATCGAGACCAACGGCGACGAGTATTTACGAAATAGTTTTAGGTCGAATATATAAATTATTGTGAAAATAGGTTAGTAGGTGCGCATGATGTAATTGGCGAATTGCGTGAAAGTTTATTATTTTCTTTAATCCTAGTGAACCCAAGCGACACTCATCTATTCCCTACAGTCCACTCCAAACATCCGACGCGATTTAGTAAATTTTTCTTAAATCATAGGAAGTAATGTTTATTTGAAAAATAAAATATAATTTGCACGATTTTAAAAGAAAAATAAAAGGAAGTGCTGTCGTTTAATCAACAAAGACCTTTGTTTTCCACATCCCTGCCTTTGCTTCTCTCACGTTTTTTTATCTGGCGCTAGAAATAACTTAAAGTCTATAACAAACCACACTGAACATGTTGGCTAATAAAGCTTAACTAAGGTAAAAATAAAGACAAGAAATAAAGAAATAACAATATATATAAGAAAAAAGAAAGCAAAACTAAAGTAAAATAATGTATAAAGCACAGTGATAAATTACTGCGAAGACATGCATGCATACAATTAAGAAGACTGGAAACGTGCTCTTATAAGTCGTCTAAACGCGTTGAACGTGCCAGCCCCCTGTATGCTAAAAGGGAGAGTGTTCCATAAACGAGCAATTTGAACAGGGTAAGAACATTCCATGACTAATTTTCGCAAACCAGGAATAATGATGTTTCGATTTCGCCGAGATGTTGTCATTTGAAAAAATTCTCTGAGATAGCCTGGCTTACCTGAGTGCAACAAGTTATAAAGATATAGCAAAGCTCTTTGTTCCAGGTAAGCGAGTAGCCAAGTAGCGAGTAGCCAAGTACCTGCGGTCGGTAAAAGGAGACATGGTCAAATCTGCGTAGTCCAAAAACAAATCGTACACAATCATTAAACGCAACCTCAACCCTACGTGCACATCCCCTATCTTGCCTTGGAAATATCAAACTCCCAAAGGTGAAGAGCGAAATTATGAGTATCTTCACTAACTTTAACCGAGTGCCAGTAGGTAGAATGCTAGCTGAACGCCACAACCTGCGAAGACCACCGTAAATTTTCCTCATCATAGCGTTTACATAGTCACAACATGTTATTTCGCAATTCATAACTATTCCCAGATTAGTGTCTTTGTTTGAAAAGGGTATAGTATAGCCATTTAGATTCACTGGTGGTATATCTGCTGTGTTCAGATTACTACTGTAGTAATAGATACACTGTGATTTCTTAGGATTGAGTGGCAAACCATTATATGCCGACCAAGATCTAATCCTATCAACTCCTTCGTTAATGCGGGCCATACAATCCTCAAGAAGCGCAATTGGTCTGCTCAGATATATTTGGACATCATCCGCATATAAGTGCATTTTTACACCTTTAACCCTTTGTGGTAAATCATTAATGAAGTGGTCCGAGCACCGATCCCTGTGGAACTCCACTTGAAACACGGGACAGATTGGAGAAGGTACCGTTCACATTTACTCGCTGTGTTCGCTCAGCCAGGAAGGATTTTATTAATGCAGTTCTATCTAGGTTGAAGAGAGAGCGGAGTTTATGCAAGAGGAGGCTATGATCGACACTGTCGAAGGCTTTCGAAAAATCAAGTAGTAGCATTGCACTAAAATAATTCTGATCAAGAGCAATTCTTATGTCAGAAGATACTTTTAACACTGCAGAAAACATAGAATACTTATAGGTCTGAAATCAGCAGACCGTGGCGCTTCTCCACTCTCTGGGAAAGGAGGACGACATCAAGCATGTATTTACTATATGAAGGATATAACGTGCAGTTAAGGGAAATAATAACTTAATAAATTTAGGGGATATATTGTCTGGGCCAGTAGCATTAGACTTTATCGAATACATTGAAGTAGTCAGTTCGAAGAGATCAATCCCACAGAAAGAAAAACGATTTCCCGCACCATTGGACACAATATCGAATCGATTTTAGTAGTATGGATATGGGGATTCCAGCTCATTAGGGTTTGGTGCAGAAAATGTGCTATGAAAAAAGTGAGTTGGGTGCAAAAAGCACCGCTTGGAGTAAAATGGTATTAAGGAATTGTGATAAGCACCCAGATGTGTAAAATGCAAATTTAGGGTTTGGTGCAGAAAATGTTATGAAAAAATGAGTTGGGTGCAAAAAGCATCGCTTGGAGTAAAATGGTATTAAGGAATTGTGATAAGCACCCAGATGTGTAAATTGCGAATTTATTTGAAATTTGTATGAAAGAATTGTTAAGAGCACCGGCTTGGTGCTGAAATGCTGCGGTTTTAGGTGATAAGGCAGGTGGTTGGTCGAGAGTATTGTAGTAATTTCTTGAATTGGAAATATTTGCAAAGAGATTGTTTATGGGAATGCGGTTTTACATCCGATTTTTATTTTTTCGGCAATATATCTTAGATATGCAGGAAATAGTTTGGTTCCAAGTGTTAGAATTCTGATTTTATATGTGGGAACCAGGATTTGATTCTATAGAGGAAATCGCGGTTTAAGACTATGAGATCCCGATAAAATTGAGACTGATAATAGTCTTGAAAAGGAACTGTAGTTGACCGAGAAAAAAACTGTAGATGTAGATAGCCGTCCATGAGTATTGGATAAAATAGGGGCTATAAATTGAATCATAATTGGGGGGTTATTTGTCAGTACGATCGCAGTGTTCAATAAGAAAACAGCATTTAAAAGTAAAACATAATGTCTTTTACAACCTCAGGCAGTTCACAGGAAACCTCAATAGAGGAAGACTTCCAAACCTTAGAGGAACTAAACTCACTCAACTTTAAACCTCTGCTGGCTATTAAAAACATGGAGATATGTCAGGCCTATAAAATTCTGCAGTGCAAAAAATTGCAAACGAAGTTCGGAGAAAGAGTTCATCTTGATTTAGAAAGTTACCAGATGTTCTTGCCAGCGCGGTTCACCAGAATTTCTCAACGGACCATAGAAAAACTCAACACAGGAGATTTTTATATTACGTATGGGGGATTAATTGGAAAGGCGTACAATGTGACATTTTCGAAAGGTGGATCATATTTTAATTGTACCTTAAGCTTGTGAAGACTTTTTTAAATAAAGATTTTTTTGTTATAACATAATCCTTGTATTTTATGCACATATACAAATAATTCTCTGAATTTTTAATCTCATTTTGATTTGAACCCCGAAATAAAAAAAAAAAAAAATACTTCACTGTATCAACCAGCATTTAATGATCTAATTTAGCTGCCTAGCCAACTGATCCAGTGAAGTATTTATCAAAGCTACCCAAAAATTCTCTTGCTATTATTATAAATACTTTGGTCTTATTCAAAAGTGTTCAGTATATCACCTACGTTCAGAAGATGTTTTGGTCAGAAACAGTTAGGGGGAGATCCAAGTATTGTGCATGTGAAGCCGGTTGGCTGTATTTTAGAATTATACATATCAATCCTCAATCTGGTAAACTTCTCGAATTATATATGACACCTGAAGATGGCAACAGAAGTCTTGTACTTCAATTGAGAAGTGGTGATTCTATACCCCCTGTACTACATTTTCCGTTCAACTTTACTCCTTGGCAGCACGTTAGATTAGAGGTTTTTGGTAAGAATCATATCAAATAAGTCGAAATACTTACTTAGCGATACTTAAATCTCAGGAGGTGAAATTGTCTTAGTTGGTGAAGCTCAGGCCGGAACAGTTAGATATAAGGCGACAAATCATTTTCCGCCGAATTGTCCCTTTGGTGATGAGGATGATTGGAAATGGAATCATCCTATGAAAATACAAACAGGAAAACTAGGAGGGGATGCTATAAATTCAAGAGAAGACTAAAGATTCACTCAGTTCTTTTGAGTAGCGCAACATAATAACATTAAAAAAAGAATAAGTAGAGAAAATGAAAGGGTATTCCATCAATATTTTGATCCTAGCGCTATTTATACTATATAGTAATAGTCATCCTATCCCGTTAAGTGTAAACCTTATAGATAAGAGTACTAGTAATTTGAATTTTGCTCTGAGTCTACCCAATAATGACACTATACAAATCGGTTTAACTTTTCGTCTGATGACTTATAGTAATGCTAGTGATAACCACGAAGAAGAAAGCTCTAATTCACAAGAACGCGATGATGAAATTATTACCACTACTACTACATCAAGGATAATTAGAAATGATAATAATAATAATAGAAAATTTGTGACTGTGGAAGAGGCTATTGAGGGTTTTAGGCAAGAGCTGATTAAAAAAGAAGTGGAAATTGCTGGAATTATTGAGAGCAAATATACTTTTTATAGACACTTCAAGCTTGAATTTGATGATGAAACTGTGCTTCCCATTCGTTGTACTTATGATAGTAACTATGTAGCACGCTCATTGAAGATTTCGTGTTATGAATATCATGAGTTTGAAACAGAGAGAATTCTAAGTAACGGTGAAGTAGAGATTGTGAAGAAAGTTGATGATAACTATAAAAGCGATGTGGAATTAGTTAATTTAAGGGGGATGAAACAGACATATCAAATGGCTATTTCCTAAACACAGGAGTTTCAAGAAAAATTATCAAGAAATGGTTAGTATGTTTCTGAAAGTTAGACTGTTAAGATGAATATTGAGAAGTTTTTAAGAGAATATGATAACATTTTGCTTGAAGATCATAAAATGAGAATTCAAGAACATCACAACTTTTTAAAATTATATAAAAATATGGAGAAAGTTAAGTCTAAATTTGGTGAGCACTACGTAAGCTGTCCTTGGTCGAGAGATGATACAACAGACGGAGCGGATACTTGCGAGTGTTATGATGTCAGAAGATGTTCAAAGCAAGTACTGGACCTTGTTAGACTCTATCACAGATTAACAAAAATTAATTGCGAAACATGTTCAAAAAAGTGCGGTTTAATTTAATTCTTGAATATACATTTTTATGTACTTGAATATTTACGTATGACTGTAGACTGTAGACATTACAACCTTTTAAAACTCATTTTAATTTTTTTGTAAAAAATAATATGTATTTGAATATCTTAATTACAATATATCTTTTGTATTAATCCAAGAATTGTGTTTTGATGCAAACCCTAACCATTTTACATAAGCTTTATCTCCTGCTTTCTTTAAGATTTTTTCTACCAAGTAAAGATCTGAGTATTTTGCCTTCTGAAGTTCCATTTCATAAAAGCTACCTTTTATTGCTTTTCCTAGGTGATCTTCTAAGAGGTACGTTACAGGATTCGTTATTTGGATTTTTGTAATTTTGAAGATTTCAGTAGTCCAGTTTGGTGTATAGCCCTTTTCAAAAACATGCTTATATTTACTTATGCGAACAAAATCTCCAACTTGGAATTTAGGTATACGAAATTCCTTTAAATTATTGTATACTGTTGAAAGTAACTTTTTCTCCATATGCTTTGACACGTCGCATGGTCTCATTTTTATTGTTCGATGCTTAGTTGTATTATATTTTAGAACTAGCGGTTTGATGATATCCACCCATCGATAGGATCCACGCAGACTAAACTCTTTCCACATCATATTTTTCAATGTTCTATTAAAACGCTCCACTATAGAAGCTTTTAATGGGCTGTATGTTGAAAAATGATTAATCTGGAATATTTTCATTAAATTTTGGAAAGAACTATTGTAGAACTCTTTCCCATCATCGGTTTGTAAATTTTTTGGGGTTCGACCTTTTTTTAATATGGATTTCATCGCTTCGGTAACTTCATTTCCAGTTTTTCTTTTTAGTGGAATACCCCAAGCATATTTTGAAAAGGTGTCAACAACTGTTAGTAAAAATTTGTGTCCGCTATTTACTTTGTAATAGGTACCCATTTCGACTAGATCAGCTTGCCATTGATCATCGAAACCCTTCATGATTACGCGCCTCCTTTGAAAATTCTTTCGAGCAGGTTTATGCAGCTCATTAACAAGCTGCTTTTTCTTCATTCTTGCGTATTTTCTTTCTCCGGCTTCTTCTTAATTATTAATGACTCCACATTTATTAGGGCACTTAACGTACTGTTAACTTCTTTGATTTGAAAATCAATATAACTCATCAACTTAACATCCAAGGCATTAATTGATTCATTCGTATACAATTGATTTTCTGTTTTATATTTTTCACCCGCTGACTGTATTAAATTATATACACTCTTTAATTCTCTCTCTAGAACTATGCTGACTTTATCAACTTTCTCCGTTAGATTGTTGTTGACTAACTGAATTTTCGAACTAATTGAATGCAGACTTTTATCAACTAAATTATCAACATATATTTTAGTTGCTGCATCTTCATCTTCCTCTGGTTTACCAACATGTCTAAGATTTTTATTGTTTAAATTGTAATCTCCATTTGAATTTAGTTGAAATCCTATACCAGGCGAACCCTGAATTCCTCGGGCTCCAGAAGGACCTCTCGGACCTCGTTCACCAGGACGCCCCAGTTTTCCTTGTTTAGAAAAACGCCCAAACTTATCAACACTCATTATTGTATTAAAGAAAACAGCAGAAAAAGTTCGCTAATTATACTATTATATAAGCTTCCCTCAATTCTTCTATAATTGACATGATTTCGTTGTTGTGATTGTTATGTCCAGCCTGTTGTGATGCTATTAAAAGTCGAAGTCTGTCTACTAGCTCATTAGGGTCATCCCAATAAACATAATCAATATTACTTTTAGGTATATGCATTAAACCTTTTCCTTCATGATTTATTAGTTTACTTATGATTTCTTTATACTTAAGCGCTTTACTACCTTTTATTTGTCCATCCTCAAGATATCCACGTTTATAAGCATTAGTATCTTTTAGAATTGCTTGGTAGTTATTTAAGTCTACATTATCATATAAACTATTGATAGGTTCTTTCATAAAGAGGAGTTCGCATAAGCCTAGCGTTAATTTATACGGTTTCCCTTTAACAATGAAATCATCTTCTTGGATTAATATCTTTGAATTGCCAATTTTCCATTCATCATTGTACAAATAAATTCCATAAGTGTAGTCAATTTTCGGATTTTTTTCCATATATAACTTAAAATACCGATCAACTAATCCGCTTGATAGATTATGTATAGAATCTGCTTTCTCTATCGGAGTTCTTGAATGAGTAGGTGTTGCAAACTCATCTTCTGACAGAAATGAATAGTTTATGTGCTTTGTTGGTGTACTTGTCGGGTAAATTTTAGGAAATTTTATTTTAGGAGTTGATTTCATGTCATCGTAATAATCGTCTTTGTATTCAACTTTAATTTCATATTTTGGATCATGTTTTACTTTAGTCATGAACTCTTGAGGGGGCTCTGTTATAGGTAGTCCATCCTTTGAATCATGTTTTACTTTAGTCATGAACTCTTGAAGGGGCTTTGTTATAGGTTTGAACGTTTCCTCAAGATGAGCTTCAGTCTGCACTCGCCCAGTTCTCAGGGCTCGGAATTTCTTTTTTATAGTATTTCTAACTTTTATAATGTCTTTAATCAATTCCTTCCTATTGACATGAGGTTTTGTATTTTTCCCCATCTGAATTCAGAAAGCTACTTTGAAAATAGTCTACGAACTGCTTTTGAACTGCTCTATGAACTGCTTTAAACTGGTCTATGAACTGCTTTAAACTGGTCTATGAACTGCTTTTGAACTGGTCTATGAACTGCTTTAAACTGGTCTATGAACTGCTTTGAATTGGTCTTGGAACAACTTTGGACTGGTCTGTTAACTGCCTTAACTGATATATGAAAATTATTGAATATGAATCTGAATAATATTTAAGGAGCGATATATGTGTCAAATCCTTTACGGAAGCGCCCCCTGTCCAGGGTGCTATCCTTATCTATCACTACAAATCCATATTTATCTTTCCAACATTTAGCACAAATAATGCGAAAATTATCAAATGTCATGTCAGTGCTTACATGATCGTTGTAAACATGTCTAAGATTCATTTCATCTTGTTTGAATAAAATAAGAAGATTCGCATTATCTCGTATTAAATGTTTTGGGATATGAGTATAAGTTTGACATAGATAAAAGCAATCGATGTTATTATGTCGACCCATACAAAAATAAGAGCGTATATTGTTCTGTTTTCCACATGCTACATCATCAAATATAAAAACCGAATTAGGTTTGGCTTCTTCTGGTGAAATAACGTCGCAATTATCTGAAAATGTATGGTAGCCTAGCCCAGTTAAAGGACGTAATACTCGTTGTAGGTACTGATATTTCGGTTGGTATAATGATTTTGAATAAATGTAAATATTTTCAAATTTGAGACCATTCGGATGTTCAATCAGACCAATCATGAGATTTGTTTTACCACAGTTAGAAGGTCCAACAACTATGGCTCTTATATTATCTGATAAAAGTGGGCTATGCTTTTTCTTCAAGTTTTCAGATTTTATGTCTACGTTTTTGATTGATAGGGATTCCTTCTGCTTGATGAACTTCATCATGAGAACTAACCTATTCATTAAGGAAACTCTTTCTTTTATATCAGTCTTAATCAGATTATGATGCTGTAAGGACGTCTGTTAAGAGAATTTTTCTATTTGAATGATAGAACATAAAAAATCTCGGATTTTTTACCCCCAACGCAAAAGTCGAAAAGGAGGTGGTCTGCTAAACACTGCTATTAGCAATTTACCTTTTGAGCTTCATCTACCAGGATATCAGTATTGCGGTCCTGGTACCAAATTGCAGGAAAGAATAGCTAGAGGTGATCCTGGAATTAATCCCCTTGACACAGCTTGTAAAGAGCACGACATCGCATATTCCAAATTCAAAAATATTGATGATCGTCATATAGCTGATCGAATATTAACCGAAAAAGCTTGGCAACGTGTAAAATCTAGAGACGCAGCGCTTGGAGAACGAGTTAATGCCTGGCTTGTGACAAACGCGATGAAAACAAAAGTGAAATTCGGAATGGGGCTAAATAGAAGTAAAGTTAGTCCTAAGAAGAAGAAGAAAACCAGATTAGCATTTCAAACAGGAGTTCGTGAAGCAAGAAATATTTTAAAAGCGAAAAAACCAGATTCGCTAAAAGAAGCCATATCCCTTGCGCTTGCTGCTACTAAAGATGTATTTAAGAGAAAAAAGAAGTATGTAAGAACACCTCGAGTAATTCCTATACCAAAAGTTGGAGGAATTTTACCACTCATCCCTATTTTTGCTGGACTCTCAGCACTCGGCGCTTTAGTAGGTGGTGCAGCTGGTATTGCAAAGGTAGCTAATGATGCTACAAGTGCTAAGCAACAACTTAAGGAATCCAGTCGACATAATGAAACGATAGAAGCTATTGCTTTGGGGAAGAAGGGGAACGGTCTATTTTTGAAGCCTTATAGAAAAGGACTTGGACTTTTTTTAAATCAACCTTCAAAAAACTTTTGAAAACGCTGCCCAACCGACCATTAAATGAAATCGATTTACACAAATATACAAAACACATTCCACATTTTAGAGGAGTCTTTATGCGAGATAATCTCCCTAAGAAAACAAAAAGATGTGAATGTGGAATTATTAATTTGGACTCTATATCAGGTCCTGGTAGCCATTGGGTAGCGTATTATAAAAATGGTTTAGAAATTGAGTACTTTGATAGCTTTGGAAATTTACAACCACCAAAAGAAATCCTGCAGTACTTAGGGAAAAATATAGTATACAATCATGAAGCTTATCAAAATTATGAAACAGTTAATTGCGGACATTTATGTCTGGAATTTTTATATAGTCGTCGCAAACTTGTTAAATAAAATTAAGTTTAGTAAGAAGATATCTGAATTGTTAATAAGAAGTATAAATAAATTGTTGTATTTAATAAAATGTCATTTCATTTAGAACAATCATGTCATTAACACTAACCTTAACTGGAAATTCGTCTGTGCTGGCAGCTGAATATTTTCCACCGATAGATTTGACTACAGACTATGTATGTGGACTCATTGATTTCCAAACTTATAATTCAATACCTAACGTTGGTAGCAAAAATAACTTGTTTCATGTAGGAAATGAAAAGATTAAAATACCAGAGGGATCGTATGAAATTGATGATATTACACAACTCATAAAAAATGAGTTAGACAAAACTGAATCTAAACCAAAAGTATCTATTAAAGCTAATAATAATACTTTGAAAAGTGAAGTTATAAGTACTGAGAAAGTGTTTTTCAACAAATTGAATTCTATTGGATCATTATTAGGATTTAGTAAACGAGAATTGAGTTCAAATATTGTGCATGAATCTGACTTACCGATTAATATAATTAAAGTTAATGTGATACGTGTTGAATGTAATTTAATAGCAGGTTCATTCATAAATAACACACAAGTACACACCTTACATGAATTTTCTCCTAAAGTGGGGCCAGGATATAAAATAGTTGAAGTTCCGAGAAATGTTATTTATTTACCTGTAACCGTCAAGAGAATAAGTTCACTTACGCTGAAGCTAGTCGATCAAGACGGTGACCTTATAAACTTTAGAGGAGAAACGATTACTATTAGGTTGCATTTGAAGCTCCAATATGCTAATATATAACAGTATTCATGAGAATAAAAGCAAGTATGAAAGTATTAGATCAACTAGTCAACCAACGCCTGCGCTACAGTTAAGGTCAAAGTTAACATCAGTTAATCAACAGTTTTTACGATCTCTTGGTTTTAAGTTAACAAAATGAGCGAAATACTTGATATTACTCGAGGTGTAAGCTATGATAATAGTATTACAAAATTTGAATATCATAGCTATTCTCCTTTTTTAACATCGTTTAAAAATAGTGACGAAGTTCGAATTTCTGTGCAACATCAAGACTTATACATTTTACCTCACGAAAGTTTTATTTATATAGAAGGCGCGATAACGAAAACGGATGGGACTGCAGCAGCAAAAGCGAATTTAACAAACAATGCTACATCCTTCCTTTTTGAAGAAATTCGATATGAATTAAATGGTGTAGAAATTGATCGTACCAGAAATCTAGGATTTGCATCAACTTTAAAAAATTACATATCTCTTACCCATAATGAAAGCAATATGCTACAAAATGCGTGCTGGTCGCCAAATAACCCAATAACACCAGCAAAAGGATTTTTCAATTTTTGTATTCCTTTAAAAATGTGTCTTGGTTTTGCTGAAGACTATACAAAAATTGTTGTAAATGCCAAGCATGAGATAATTCTAATTCGAAGCAGAAGTGATGAAAATGCATTCATTTCACCAACTGATGATGTCAAAATCGACATTTTTAAATTAAAATGGTGCATTCCACATATTAGTGTAGCTGATGAAGAGAAATTAGCGTTGTTAAAAATCATTAATAACGGGCGTCCAATTCAAATGAGTTTTCGTAGTTGGGATATGTATGAATATCCTATATTGGCTGAAGCTGTTGATCATACATGGTCAATCAAAACAACAACGCAATTAGAAAAACCTCGATATGTTATTCTAGCGTTTCAAACGGCACGAAAGAATGAAAAGTCTGCAGATGCAAGCAAGTTTGACCATTGCGAACTTTCAGACATCAAAGTTCATTTGAATTCGGAATCATTTCCTTATGATGATTTAAATATTAAATTTGATCGCGATCGATATGCCTTGCTATATGACATGTATGCAAAGTTTCCGCACTCTTATTATGGTCGTGAGACTCAACCTTTGCTTACTCGGGATAAATTTAAAGAGAGTGCTCCTATTATAGTTATAGATTGCTCGCATCAAAATGAGACAATTAAATCAGGACCGGTCGACATCCGACTGCAATTCAAAACAGTTAGTAATATCCCGGCAAACACGACAGCATATTGCTTACTTTTGCATGATAGAATAATTGAGTATAATCCATTGACGAGTGAAGTTAAAAAAATTATTTAAGGAAACAATGACTGCAATAGTGGATATCCAAGGATTTAAGGATCAATATAATAAATTTATAGTAAAGGAGTTAGCTATTTTGTCTAATGGAAATCAAATGCAGCACTTCGTATTTCAACCCCCATTCAGATTTAAGAATTTAACATCGGCAAAAAGAAGAGAAGCATGTTGGTTACAAAAAAATTATCATGGTTTCTACTGGGACGACGGATATATTCCTTATCATCAATTATATGAAATAGTGTTTCCGCTAATAAAAGAAAAGGTGTTATATGTCAAAGGTTGTGAAAAGACTCGCTGGATAAAAAGTATATTTGGGGAAAACACGGATGTGTATAACATGGAAGACGAACTGCAATGCCCCAATTTATCTTGGCTTAAATTCATTCATAATAAAGCTCATTCCTGTCTGATTCATGATGGAAATTGCGCTCAGCAAAATGTTTACCTATTAAGAAACTTTTTAGAAAACAATTAACCAAGAATTAAGAAAAATATTTTGTAATGTGATAGATACATGAGTGTATTAAGATAAAATAAAATACTCATTTTTTGATCAAATATTTTTATTGATTTTCTTCATCTACATACATATTATCTATTCTAAAGTGTCCCCATGCGTATGTGCTAATACCGTCTTCCCTAATAAATCTCTTATCGTCTAAATAACTTAAAGCTACTTTATTTATAATTTGAGTGTATATATTATGAATTTGAGATTTAAAGATATACATACTTCCATATATTATTTTCTTTTTATACAAACAGTCTCTATAATTATTTAAATCTATATTTTCTAATGCAGTTTTCTTTACACCTTTGGCTTTTTTTATTAACTTACAATTCTTAATGTCTAATGAATACATTTTAGCTCTTAATCCTATAAATTCTTTTATAATCTTACCATTTGCTTCATCTTTCATTAGTCCTACAATTTTTTTGTTTTTTTGTGGTATTTTATAGGGGTTATCCGGTTCATATTCCGAAGTATCAAAATATTGTTCAATATCATTTAAAATATCATTATAAAAGTCTTCAGTAAAAATGGTAAATATGAAGGAATCTGTATCCATGTAATTGAGCATTACTTTTTTCCCGTATTTAGGTTGCATGTATTCATAATTAAAGTCATACATTTTTAGTTTGGATAATTCTAAAACACAAAACCCTAAATAAATCGGTTTGTTGTAATATGATTTCATTCGATTAAGTTGTATTGCGACTAAGTCCTCGGCAAAATTAGTAGAGCTATGAAAATTAGGCTTTGCTATAAGAGCTCGTGCTCCCAGTGATCTACGACTGCTTTCCCATTTTGTTACAAGTCGAACATCCTTTCGTTTGTCGACATTTTCCATGGTCTTCCCATATACAGCGTTATTCAATAATTTAAAAAAATTTTTTTCGAAGGCATTATTAGCCTGAGTTCTATAATAAGTATTTTTAGAAATATAACTTTTAAGCCAGTCTGATTGGTTAAATTGCAATACTCTATGAATCTGTTGAAGTTTCAATCCATTTTTAAGACACTGCTGAAGATTTAAATAATGAATTACATACCGTGATTTATTATTTAAATCTGCTATTAGTTTAGGAAACTTTGAATGTGGAGTTACCTTGTTTTCAACACAAAAAGGCAAGTCGTTGTGATCATCATGCTTTGACTTAGGATACTCTAAATCTACTTCAAATATGTATCCAATATTAGAATCTTTCGGAATATTTAAAATATTAATATTTTTGGGTTCAACCCATTTAAAACCCGAATGAGGAAGGAATTGAGACATAGCCCAACCATACAAATTATTGGCATCTAGATAAGTTATAAAGGAAGATTGCTTGGTTTTATCAAAATCTACCATATATTTATTATTAGCTTTTGTGTGTCTTTGCGAACATTGAGTAATGCCACCTCTTATCCCTTTTTTTATAAAACTGTACATATTGATATCAGTGAAAAGTTCGAGATTGATTTTAGTCGTCTTCAACATTGCATCCCAGGATAAGCCTGGGGTTGTATAATACTGACAAGGATCCAACAAATAAATATTTAGACAAAGTTGTCTAAAGTTTTCAAATACGTCAGTTAAAAGTAACACATCGGTTGTTAAGTAAATCTCTAAATAATCCCACAAACATTTGCATTTAAATGTTCTCCACACATTCTGAGCATGCTCATAATCACTAATAGAGCATTTGCTATTTGTTAACTTGTTATTAAAATTTTTTATGGGTGGCAGGCAAGTCTCATCCAAACATTCCCAAGAGTTTATATATTCATAGGGAAAAACCCCCTTTCGTCTAATTAAATTGAAAGCTTCTTCATCCTTGTAAAAACTCCTAACGGTCTTTAGATTATTGGGATTTATATAACTTGCTAGCTGTTCCAAGCTCGATTGCATAAATCGGGTTGAATCCAGAAAGCGTAATTCTATCGTATTAGTTTCATCAATATTTATTCGTTTGGAAAGCGAAATATATAATTCTTTGTTTAGCGGAATAATAGTCATTTCACCCTCAAATTGAGTAAGTGCCTTAATAAAGAGATGGCAATCATATCCCGAAAAATTGTGGAAAAAAATAGGGAAAAATTTAGGTATACGATATTTCAAATTACACCTGCTGTGGGCAGGTCCTCTGTATTTACCAGTTAAATGACAGTGATCAGCCACTCTATCGGAACCTAATTTATAATTACAAATATGACATATTTCATTTTCTTTTTGTGTGCGTATCTCTCCACTTGTTAAAGGTAACATTGGAATTGGTTTGCTAACATATTCGATATAAAGATATTTTATATCATTAACTAATGATTTTACGAATTGGATTGAAGCGTCTTTACCCTTATATATTTTAAATTTATCTAATTTACTATCAAACGAACATTTTATATTATATGCAAATGAACACGGAACATGTTTCTGGATAATAGTTGTTGATGAAGAAAGTGGATCAGGAATGCAAGTGACTACATCTTGTAAAATACACTCGAAATCTGCATATACAACAAAAGGTACCTGGAGTTGTCTATGATGACCTTCGAACTTCAATTCAGCTTTTTCTGGAGATGGAAGAATAGTAACAATTTTACTGCATTCAGTTTGGTGAATATCCAAAGCTTTTTGCACATAAAAATGTTGAAGACAGCTGTTGCAGAGGTAAATCCGACTCTTTGATAACGTCAGTTGATGTCGAATTAATCTGAAAAGAAGAAAAAATTTTTCAGTCAAATTTATTCTGTATAAAAATCTTGTCCATACCTTGATATATTTTTAATCCAGACATAGTGACTCCGTTCTTCATTTTGATTTAACAGTAAGTTGATGTGCGTAGCTTTCTCTTCCTTGGTGCAATAATATGGTCCCACAATATCATATGAATTAATTCCATTCTGCTCGTATCCAAACACATTTACACTTATCAAAGGATTTAATTCTTCAAAACGTATTACGTTCGAAACTTGGAAAGGAAACTTTAGCTGAGAAAAATCAAGCGTAATTCCGTTTCTTAGTGTTAGGATATCAACGGTGATATCACTTACTCCGTATGATGAGGGACGATCACTGTTAGAATCTACTGGAATCAGAGCCGAGATAATAGCCCATTTAAAACAGTACTCATCTGAATTTTTAACATTAATACAAGCATTTTTGCGTGTAATATAAGTTGGTAATGGTAAGTATTGAGCTCCTTTAAATGGTTTATACTGGTTAATATTAACCTCAACATGACAAATCCTTATTAGAGACCATCCGCTATCTCTCTCTTGAAATTCTTGCATTTTTGAAATTATGTTCTCAACCATGTTCTCACAGATTTTTGGTAATTGTTCTCTATTGCGAATTACTTCCATTTTAGATTGAAAGGATTTAATTGATGTCACAATATCATACTCTTCTTCCTCAGTTTCCTTAGACATTTTAATATATTCTCCGAACAACTCGAAATTAAATTTATACGAGTCATGTTTACTTAACAAATCCAGTAAAACTTCTAGAATTATGCTTTTTTTCAGCTTAAAAAATTGCATGGTATCTAATAGCGCCTCGTTTTCATTTTCAAAAAGGAAGGTTTCAATCCTTTCATTTAAAGAACTTTTTATGCTTTTAAAAGTATTATTTGTGGGCACCGCGGCATTTTTCTTATGTTTATTCGTGCGAAGGTGATATTTCCATTCTTGTGGATGAACTTCAACTTTACATTCCTCACAATATTTAGATAACACTTCATTAGCTCTAGAGCTACTAGCTTCCAATAAATCTTCCGGGGAGATAACCATCGCTGTATTTATAATTTGTTTTTCACTTTGGTTATCTTCCAGTAACACAATATTATTATTAAAAGATTTCACTTCTTCGGCTTCAACTTTCCCACCTTTTACCAACTTTGAATGAACAACACGCAAATGCTTCTGTAGACTATCCAATCTTTTACATACTTCTCCACATATTTCACAAAGATGACCGTCACCATGCATAGTTCTATAATGTCTTTTTAACGTTGACATCCGACCGAAAACTTTTTTACACGATTCGCACACAAAATTACTCATCTTGAACTTATTATAATTTTAAATGAAGAGCAAAACAAGCAAAACTTTTAACAATTTAATAAAAAGAAATAACCTAGTGAGGACAAAATTCCGAATTAAACTGAATTAACATTTCAAAATCATTCAAAGCAAAACTCCTTTTATCGAATTACTAATTTTCTCACGCTAAGGCATTTAAATATCTAAATTCTACAATCTTAAGAAAACCACACAATATCAAGAATTTTAGCAATGTCTATAGACTCAAATCCTGGTTCCCACATCAAAAATCAGAATTCTAACACTTGAAACCAAACTATTTCCTGCATATCTAGATATATTGCCAAAAAATAGAAATCGGATGCAAAACCGCATTCCCATAAACAATCTCCTTGCAAATATTTTCAATTCAAGAAATTACTAACCTTACTCAAGAATTTTTGTAGCACGCATTATCGCCACTCTTAGTAAAAGCTCCCCAAAATTATCCAACATAGTAAAAACCAAAACAAACTCTTATCTGCCCATTCAAGCACTCTTGCCAACGAGCTGCCTTATCACCAAAAACCGCAGCATTTCAGCACCAAGCCGGTGCTCTTAACAATTCTTTCATACAAATTTCAAATAAATTCGCATTTTACACATCTGGGTGCTTATCACAATTCCTTAATACCATTTTACTCCAAGCGGTGCTTTTTGCACCCAACTCACTTTTTTCATAGCACATTTTCTGCACCAAACCCTAATGAGCTGGAATCCCCATATCCATACTACTGATTTTCATCAAAACTACGTCATGTCCGCTAACTTGCCCTGGCGTCACTGAGAAACTATTAGATGCTGGGAAAAAGGTATTAAGTTCATCAGGGGAAAAATCACATCCATTCTCAACTTTTCCATAGACGCCAGCTGTCTTTAAGTTTCACCACAAAGTTTTGGGTTCATGATAGTGACGCCCTGCCCAATGCCCAATATTTTTTCCACGTACCAGTATCAAAACCCATACTTCAAATCTTTTAAGTACAAGTTGAGCTACTGGTACTTATAAGATTCAAGATTTCGAAAACTCAAATCAGAAATTTTGAAGAATCTGTATATAGCCAGTTAAATAACCGGATGAGGTTTCCATTTACGAAATATTATAAAATATGTTGCAAAAACATAGGAAATGAAATAGAATCGTATAAGCTTTTGCTGTTTTAATTTCTAGATAATTTTAGAAGTCGTTCATACAGAATTTAAGTTTGCGTTTAGTAAAAAAATGTTACATCAGATAATGATTGCATTTGTGTCATGTGCGGAGGAAAAGAGCGGATTGTGGCACTTGATTTCCAACCTTCTCAACAAAGGATATCAATTCAGCATGTCAATTTCTGTCCTACAGTTACTCATATATTGCGTTAATTCTCTTTCTATTTTACTGAAGGCGGTAAGATTTCTTGAGACACTATCGAGATACAGAAAACATCTATTATAAGAAGACGTATTTAAATAATTTACAAGAGCTGGTCGTTATGGCGGTATTTGTAGTAAGTGCGTTAAGTACCATTATCGGGACTTGTACTTAAGAATTTTTTGAGTACCAGTACGGGGACTGTACTTGTACTTAAAAAACATTTAAATCCAGGTCCCAGTACTATTACCAATACTTAAGTACCAATGTACTTAAGTACTTTACAGGTCTGAAGTTAGATACAAATTTTAGATCAATTATTTACGTTATTATTAAGCACTAATAAAGATATTAGTTAAAGTCTGTATACGCTTTAGTTTACGGGTTTTTTTTTCTACAAACTTATTTAGCATATGTTTCGCTGTTAGTTTATTTTTAATTATCTCATTTTCAATGAGTGCCATATTCGAAAACACCTCCTGAAGCAGTTGCTCTTAACCAAGTTTTAACTCGATGGGAAGGCTCCGTTCACAGCCGGCAGAGCTGACAGGAGGACCCAGAGCTGCTTGCAGCTACTTGTATAAATTTGGGCGGTAGTCTTTATTAATTTTTGTTTTCAGTCTTTCCAAATTTACTACAATGCTCTTGTTTTGGAACATATTATTAATTATTTTTGTTTCAGCCTATAAGTTGGAAATGTCTATACCCTGAAAATATTTTTATAATTGTCTACAAATGCGTCTTCATGTTTCAGGTACAACTTTACAAATGAGTCAATTGGCTGTGCCAAAGGTAGTTTCTCAAACCTATTTTTGAACTTAGTGATAATGCTGTCCATCACTTGGTTTTAAATATGTATGTCATCTTCCAATATTCGGATGGCCTTGATCTTGTATCTGATGGAAAGTCTACTAAATTACTTTTACCTAGAGTGGACTTTATCAGAAAGTCTTTTGCTCTCTCCTTTTCGACACTAGAGTAGGATCTAGACAAATTAATGTTTTTCTATAAATTTCTCGATTTCCCGAAGTATTTTTTATCGAGAGTGCTAATATAGTTTTATTCCACAATGCATCGTAAAATAACAATATTATAAAAAGTGCGGTAAAATTTCTTCCTTATAAAATAATCCGCCTTATTACTGAATCCGTTGGGATTAGAATCGTAAAAGCTTAGAAAACTTTCTTTTCCGGAAAATTAAAAATTATTTTACGAAATTTTCCAAATTTCATTTTAGTCAATTAAAATTTCCACACAAACTGTCAAAATAGCTCTGCATGATTTCTCCTACGGATCACGCTTTTGTCAAAATTCAGTGGAATCAGGGGAATTTCAGATAGTTTTTTAAAATTAAAAAAAAAGATTTTAATAGGTTTTCTTGAAGAAAAGAACTCGTTAAAGCCTTTTCGATTCCGATTCGAACGGATTCAATTTAATTAGGCCTAAGATTGTACGAATTAACGAATGTTTTTTGGGAAATTTGCATAATTTACCGGGGGGGGAGGGGGGCTACCCTGGCCCTACCTAGTTACGGCAATGTCGAGCGGCTCATCAAACTTATATAAGAAAAGAATTGGTGCTGGACTTTCTTGAGTATGATATTTATAGATGGTGTTCTTACTTTGAATGCATACCAATGACTCCCATCTAGGCCTAGGTGTTTGCTGTTACAGTCGTAAAAAAGCTAGCTTCGGGCATGAATAACAAAAGGAACCTTTTCACACTATTCTCTTAGAAGAAGATCCCCAAGAATTTATATTTATTTTCTAGGCTCAATCGTAATATTCTTTCGGTTTAAGCCTTCCCTACAACTATGTTTCCTAGTGATTTGGAAACCTAACTTACGAAAAAGGAAGAGCAAAATATGATCAGACCTACTATTTTTTAATTTCCGATGCATAGTTTTATTACTGTGGTTATTGTACTGATGAAATCGCGTTGTTTGTCCTTTTATTACTAATGTTAAAAGTTGCATTGATTAACACATTCACTACCGTGATGTCCTTTCAATCTTAAGGTATTCAAAAACATAAAATATGTATATAAATGAACATAAAATATCTCAGAGGTCGCAGTTACTAGATGACAGGCGAATTCTGTCTGAATCCTCCATTTTAATAATGGCAGATCGAGGCGTTTCGGCATAAATGAAAAAATTTCTATCACTGATCATCAATATTTATTTCGTTCTGATAAAATACCATAAACTTAGTGGCAGCGGTGGGATTGAGATTTGAACAGACGTTATATCACATCGGAAATTATAAAAGTCGTAAAAGATGGACTCAGATATCAGGATTCTTCATGAAAGAAAAAATTAAGTTCAGTCGAAATTAGTACAGACGCTAATGGCTGAGTTTGTAAGGTCCCACAGGCAGAAGTACAAATGTGAACTTTTGAGGTTTGAGTCTCGATCACAGATGACTAATGTTGGCTATCCTTTTTCTTTCAATGCAATTTCAAATGTACTACGTAGAACTTACTACTAATGATGTAAGGAGTTTGCGGAAGCTTTTTGGTAAAGCTTAGCTCTTCAGGACTTTCTTTCTGATCTGTTAAATGATGTGAATGCACACCACATTGGGAGCGATAGAGGACTTTAGTGGTAAATGCTACTAAGTCCCATCACGTGATAGTTTTAAATATGAAGATGCACAAAATTCAATATTTTTAGTAGCTTTTAAAATTAAAAATTTCTAGCTAAACTTAATCTGTATTTTTTTAAATGGGTTTGTAGTTTTGAACTCTCTAACAAACTGTACATACGAGAAATTTCACTTTTGTATGAAATTTCTGCACAACTATAACAAACACGGTGGGTATATGATCATAAATGAGAGTTAAAAATTCTTCAGTTTTTTTTGTTTTCGAAAGTAAATAAATAATGAATTCGAGAGTTTTCTGATTGATAATAAACTTCAGGGTAATTGTAGTATTGTCTATATAAGCCTTTAATTGCCAGCAGGTAGAAGCAACAACATGCAAGTTATTAGCATAATAAATTTATCAAAATTGCAACCTTAAAAGTTGTTGAAAGGCCTAACAAAAGATAATTTGGTACGTGCCGGATATCATGTTTCACGCCCATTTTAATTTCAATAAATTCCAAGGAGATTTTGTCTGATGATGGTGGGTCTTGCGTCATATCACCAATGAACTATAAAAGAGCATTATCATGTCATCTATGAAATGTGTGTAGTTATTCAACAGCTTTGTCAGCTGATTTTTAATTCTTGATTGCCATCATATGACATATATTGTGAAACACTATAACTAAGTATTCCCTCTTAATATGGATTAGCATTTTGAAAGGAGATTAAAACAAGTTGTTTGGACATGTACTTAAATTCCTTACACCTGTTCTAAATTCATAATAGTCCCCAATGTCCTCCATATGTTCTTTGGTCATCGAGCTCTGCCGCATTCTTTAATTCCAATTAGCGTTTCGTTAATAGCTAATAGAACATGGTTTCATTGTTAAGATCGCTAATCTAAATGAATTCGCATTGTTTAGATTGCAAATGGTGTAAATAAGTTGAACAAAAAGTTAATTTTATTCAATGAAATCTGTTGTGATCGGAGCATGTCTGTTTGGATTTCGATCTAAATCATGGGACAACCTTGGCTCATTTTGTTGTTGCCGTTCACATATTTTATGGCCCATTGCAATAGTTATAACTAATGCCAAAAGAAATGCATTAGCACATATGTATGTTGTAGTAGCTTACTGACTTACATATGTATGTGATCTAGATTCAGAAAATGGATTCTGTCCTGCGTGATCTCATTAATTCTTGCACATAAAGCAATAAAATCATAGAGATTTACATACTTATATATGTTGCTGCAACATGAGCTACTAATCAAAAGTTGTCAAGTCACGCATTGATTTAAAATTACAAACAGAGATTGTGCACTGAATATATCCTGAACGAGAATTGATTTTAATTTTTATAGCACTATTTCGTGCTTGATATCTTTACGACTTACATAAAATCTGTAAAACTCTCTGATGGCGACATGTGCTTTGAATGTTTTGCTTCCTAAGGTATGTGTATTATCGCGTGCGTATTTGAACTTCCGCTTTCAGGTTAATTAAGCGGTGTCAACGTTTTTTGGCGGAATCCATTCTAAAGCAATTGATATTTACCTAAATCTTAAATATTAGATTTCGGTAAGGGTCTAGACTGCAGCCACTTTTATGATAACAAACAATATTTATATGCTAACGTTTTAAAAAGATTTTGAACTGTCGACATTCTTGGTTAGGTTGATTGATTGATTGAAACAGAGGTTTGGGACCCCGAGGGATCCCCCGAAAGTAGGCTAAGTCAAGGCCCATTGTTCACCCTCCAGACCCTTGAGCGATCGCTCATAGCTCCTACAAATTTCAGTATATTGGCCCCCAGCTCTCCTTGCCGGCGTCGTGTAACTTGTCCAGGAGGGCTGAGCCAAGGAATCTGTAACGTATTCCTGAGAGTACCGGACAGTGAAAAAGAAAGTGGGTCACTGTTACGGACTCCTATCCGCAACCCCTGCATGTAGGATTATCAACAAGTCTCATTCTGTGAAGGTGACCCCTGAGAGAGGAGTGCCCAGTGAGAATGGACAGCAGACTTTTCAGCGTTGGCTTGTTAAATCCCAGGAATTTATTTGTTTGATTTGGGTTTGGTTTACCCAACAGTTCCTTTGTTGTTCTACCCGAGGGATCTTTTAACCAAAGGCGACTGTGTTGGCGGTCAGTCCAGCTTGAAATGATTGATAGAAGATGTTTTGGTGCAATCCCGACTGTAGAGGCAGGTTCCTCCGAGGCAGCACCAAGATGAGCATTCCCGCTAATGTTGCTGTGCCCTGGCACCCACTGCACTATCGCCCTGTTATTCCGGGAAAGGGAGTTCAGGGTGGTTTTGCACTCCATTAATAGTTTGGAGGTTATAAAGGGTTTAGACAAGGCTTTGACAGCTGCTTGGCTGTCTGAGCAGATAGCTATCTCCTTGTTTTCACTGTGTGAGTTAAGGAGGTGCCTTCCCAGTTCAAGAATAGGAAAATCGTGGTATGGCTTTCAAGATGCATGGCGAATTCAATTTCAGGCTCCTCGCGGAAAGCTCCCGCTCCGGTGCCTTTATCGGACTGAGAGCCATCAGTACAAATTGTAACTGGGTTTGTCAATGGTTGAAGCACGGAATGTGATTCTCATTCTGCACTGAATGGAATTACTAGATTCAAAATTGCTTAGCAGTGTGGTCTCGAGGAGCTGGTCTCTGTCTCTGTCGATGCCAGATGCGATAGACTGCACAAACTTGTTAATGGATTCATGTGGAACTCTTGTTCCCGTATGAAGCCAGCCAAGATTAATATGCAGTCTTGGTGCTGTAGTCGACGCCCTATGCTTAATATGTACATATTTGCACCGGATGTATATTGAGGATAAGCTCCAGAGCCCGAGTGCTAGTTGAGTTAAAAGCGCCACTTGCACTGAGAAGGCACAGTCTTTGAATCTTCTTCAATAAATTGCGATGATTGGCGAAGTCCATTGCTTTCCACTACACCACCGAACCGCAGGTTAACATGGGTCGAATGACGCTAGTGTATATCCATAGGATCATCATTTCGTTAGGTTCGGTAAGAGGAATGCTGCTAGAGATAACTAGCCCCTTTCACTTAGACCTCCAGTGGGTCCATTGTGCCAATAGACCTCATGGAATAACCTTTTTGAAAGAGATTCTTTGTTAACTAGAGAGTGGAAGAAATGCTGTCATGGTTTGAGCTAACTAAAAGAACATTGCATCTGAATTGGGCAGTAATTTGTCGAGTAGGATTAAACTCATCAAAGACCGAATTAGTCTTGCTCACGGAGAAAATCGAAACTTTTGAACTCCCCAGCCTGGGTTTGGGTGGTAACATTACTCCATTGATCCATTGCTTTTTATAACGGCAAGAAAATGTTTGAGGCATGGAATTTCAAAGTGATGAAAATTTCTGGAAAAAGCAACTAATCTGAAGACTTTCACCCACAATATATCACGTAACAAAAATATTAGGATTTTTATGGAAATTGTGGGAAATAGTTAGAAGGAAATTTCAATGAAACTCATTTTTGGTTGATCAAACCAAAAATGCATGAGGCTACTACTGTTTTTCGATGCGATATTTTGAACGTTATGCTACTTTCTTACAACAGAATAACTTTTTACGCCAGCCTAAAGTTATCTATTGAGCTTGGCATACCTCTCGAGCATTTGCCAGTGCACCATGCCCTCCCAATCCCACCTAACGCAGATCATGGTCTTCTTTGGATGGAGGTCAGGCTTGACTTTTGGCTTTAGCGTATCTCCTGGAGCCACCCACTCCTTTCTTTTCTTCATATTTATGTATAGGCACCATTTCTCATCTCCCGTGACGATTCGGAACAAAAAGCGCTGTTTATGACCGTGTATTGCTCGATGACGGACGAGATGTTGAGAAGCAATTTGAAGGCGTTTTTCTTTGTTGTTTTCGTTAAGCTCGTGAGGCACCCAGGCTCCCAATTTTTCGGTAAATCCCATTGAATGAAGATAATTGAGAATCGTTTTATGATTGCAGTTCATTTTTTCGGCCAATTCACGTCTTGTTTGGCGAGAGCGTCCTCCTTCAAAGTGCTTTGAGACGCTCTTCATAGAATTCAGAAGGTCTTTCACTGCGGGGCATATCGTCTACGTCAAAATCGCCATTTTTGATCTTTACAAAACATTTCCGTGCTGTAGATTCGCCTATGACACTTTTCCCAAATGTCCCGGGCTGCTACAGCAGATTTTTGGCCTCGATGAAAAGCGAAGAAGAGCAGCTGTCGAAAATGTTGATTTTTACCTCCTGAATATTCCATTTCAAAGCCTAAAAAGTAATAAAAAATTATATTACGCAAAAGGATGATTGGCACAGTTTTGTAGGGCAGAAAGAGCTCTATTGAGTGAATATTACACTTTTTTAAATAACAAAAAAATCTTTGTACAACAAAAGAAAATATAAAAACGGTACGAACTTATTCCCAAACCATAAATTATATACTTAATTCATAATTAAGTTTTTTTAAGTTTCTAATAATGAGAAATAATGAGAAAGCTTAAAAACTTAAAGTACCCAAAAACGAAGTCCATGGAGGTCCAGTATACCAACATCCTAAAAATAAAAAAAAGGTCACCAAAATCGTTCTGTTCTCTTAATGAAACACGTCAGGCTAAGCAGAGGTAAACTATTCAGCTCATCTGAAAATAAAAGGCCAGACCCAAGAGTATCTATCCTGCGCTACACAAAGTTCGGTCGAGCAGGAAGTACTCAATTGATTCGAGATCTCCTTCCAGGCAGAGTAGATATTCGAGGCTCCCATCTTTGTTAGACGAGCATGAATCAAACTGTGGTCAGTGATGATACCGTCCACAGTTCTGCATTATTTTCTTCTGAACCCAAAAAGGTCCGTGAATTTCCTATACCTCAGGCAGATGAATGCCAAGATCCGGGGGCTGGTTATGTAAGACCTCAAAGGCGACTGTGATCGTTGTTCACATGGGGCCTGTTATTCTGAGGTATGATAGTCTTAACAAGCTCGCCAATATTAAGTTCGTAGTTCCCATTAGTTTCGGGTACTGACCCTTCCATATACAAGGGATATAAGTGAGCATGAATCTTATTTTTATTTTTATTTTTTTTAAAGCAGGCGGATGAAAGATTCCACGCATGGAGGCCAAAATGGCGTATTGTGGTAACCTGCTAAAAATTAGAAAAGACCTCTCACCAAAATCTTCCGGTCCTCTTAATGAAGCGCACGTTCAGGTAAGGTCAGTTGTTCAGCTCACTAAACAGATAGGAAGGCAGTCCCAAAAGTATCTGGTCTGGTCCAGCCAAAGGTCCTGTATGCACACAGAAAGTATTCGGTTGTCTCAGGCTCTCTCAGTGCTTTCACCAACTGCCATCCTTGTTAGATGAGATGTCATGTACGATACATATATACATATATTGCATATACGTGCAATAGAAAAAGACTAGCGACATCTATTGGAACTAGATGCTTTGCGTAAAATGACTAATTAAATACGGGCATAAACAACTTTAGGTTCAGGGACTCATATTACGTGCAATAGAATAGGACAAGCGACATCTATTGGATAGTAAAGGAATTTAGGTTCGGAGAATCGATGTTGCTGGAATGGAATCTTTGGGAATGTTCTGGACAATTTCGTACAATATAATTCATATCCCCAAAAATTTATAATGTTTTGGTGAATTTGTCTGCATTTATGATAATCGAGAAATATGTGACTGTCTTGTAAATATAACCCTAACTAATAATTTTTCATTTCAAATCAAATAGAGCTTTCTTTCAAGTTGATTATTATAATAGCTGAGTTTGTTGTGTTACGTCAATAGGTGCAATAATAAGACTTGGGTTCCGACAGGCCCTTATTATCTTGCAGTCCTTCCTATAAATTTTCTTCTAAATTATTTTTATATATACAATTTTGCTGACAGCCATACACCTTTGTCACAGCACAAGTAGCACCATACAACATTAACATGGTTTGTATGCTTTTCTGATTAGCTTGCGGGTCGCAAACCTCAAACCTCTCCTTGATGAATCATGAAATGAAAATTCAGTAGCTTACCATATGGTACGCAAAATATTGCTCATACAAGTCAAGTTGCATTTCTAGTGCCGGTTTCCATTTAGTGATTAAAGAATAAACGCGTCACCCACTGAATGAATAATCCACCGAAAGTTAAATACAACTTTTGGCTAGGAAAATCCGCATCCATTGTTTTACGTCATTAAAATATGTTCGAAAAGACAAGACAAGACCAGTTTCCATTGACCTTTCGCCTAAGATTATTATATATATTATAGAAACCGCAAAATTATAGTTAGTCAAAAGATGAAAATAAAATAAATAAAAAATGTTAACAAAATTAAATTAGTTTATAAGACAAGTGAACAATGCTCACGGCTTGATAAATTATTATTTATGCTCTTCTCAGTCTTCACTATCCACTAAATTTATTTAAATCATCCGCGGGCGGTGAATGCAAATTAGTCATGTAGAAATCTGTCTATACATTATTGTATGTATGTGAAGATGAATTATAAAACTATAACAGCAGGCAGGTGTCATGCTGCTTAAAATCAACGCGGTGAATCAATCACGCATCGCTCATCCGTGAATTTTATACTCAGGTAACCTATGTACATATATGCAGGGAATATGATAATAGGCCTAAGGCTGGAGCGGATTATATTTTGAGTATACTCGCAAGTACTAAATCGAAGGCTTGTTGTGTAATTACTTTAAAGTTGAATGAAGCACAATTACGTTAGAAAAAATTCATTAATGAAATAGCAGGAAAGCCACAGCACCTTCATTTTCCTCTAGAAATTAATGGATGCAAAATAGAAAGTTAAAATTATGGAATTCCCGGCATCCAAAACACATTTGGATTTTTAAGTATTAATCGCTAATTCATGTCTTTTAAAACATAAATTTTTTTGTTCATTTTGAAAGATTAGTTGCTATAAAATTATAGTAAAACGTGTTCCAAATATTCGAAATTGACAGATTAGTGTTAGTTAAGTTTTAGTTGGAGCACTCATAAAACTAACTTTGTATGCTTGATAACTTTTAATGGTAGTAATAAGGTTTTCCGTACACGCACACATTGACAAAGCGAGGTCTGGAAGAAATGCAGCAGACATTTGCTTCTATCTTCACTCATAAATAAATTTCCATAGGTACCTATACGATGTACTACTATCTCCCTCATTATATCTGGAAAAAATGCATGCCATCATAATGTAAATTCTCTTTTAAGAAAATAAAAATACGGTCTTACTTTGTAATTAAATATTGTGAAATTGAAAGTTTTTAAATATTTTTTTATGGAAAGAATTCAAGTTATTTCGGTGGTAGTCCACAGATTCGTTGCAGTGGTCTTTTTCGAAACTCATTTCAGATGATTGGGAAATATAGATAATCCATTTTGACAATTTGACTGTTTGACAGTTTGTGATTTTTGCCATAAAGTCGTACATGTGAGGTCTTAGATCATATAACAAACAGGATAGGCTATGCGGAAGAAAAACTTAAGCATTTTTCTTGATGTAGTAGAATCGCATCGATGTGTTTGTTTAGTCATGGAAGTCGTAAACTACGACATTGTCAGAGGGGCACATAATTTAGTGGTTAAAACTTTATTAAATAGTTGAAGAATTATAATTTTCTGTCACCGTGGTTTGAATTATATTTCAAAACAAAAACAAACAAAAAAAACTAATCGCGGTATAAGCAGAAAAAGAAGCAGAAAAGTACAAAGTCTTAATATGTATTTGAATTTGTTATTACTCTATTTTATTTTACTCATTATGACTTTCGATGTGCATTTTGTGAATAATTTACTTGATAGAGAATATTATATGTATAGTTATTGTGCATATTGAGCAAAGTAGAATAGGTCCTCCTTCTCTTTAGCCAAGTCAAAATGGGTTCTCTTTTCTGCGTATGCATATTGTGACTTGTTTCCAGGGACCACCACAGGGAGGTTAGAGTTAGGAGAATTAGGTTCACGTATCCCCAGAATGCAATATACAAAATAAATATTTGTAAATGCCTCCTGTCGAATCGTGTGCCTCATTTAGTGCCCAGTAACCTTTTAGCTTCTATTGCTTTTGGCATCTTGTGTTCAAAAAAAAGTTGCGAATAAAACTATATTATATTGGATGTTATATGATTAAAAAAAATTGCTTTTTATCTCTAATTGTATTTTTAGATTACATACCTTTGAAATGTACTAGTTTATTAAGAAAATTTTTTGGCAAAAAAAAAATACCTGGTCTGTAAATATTTTTCAGTTATTAATTTGAGAAGCGAGCTATAATGTCCGTTACTCTGCATGTGTGCGCATTGATCTTCAAACAATGGTTTTCCAAGAAAATGTTGCTGAACTTCTATTGAAATTTTCAGGAAATAATGATTTTCTAAAATAGTACTAGTACTATTCAGAAAATGAATTCGGCGACGAGGAACTCTTTCGGTTGTCTCGCAGATACTCTTAACGTTTTGTGAGGGTGTTTGGAGAAAACCCTTGCTTTTGTAAGCGATAAGAGAAAAAGCAGAAAAATTCCCTTGAAGGCTTGCCAGACATTCCAAACATTTGAGAGTCTTATTTATTTTGAAAATAACAAAACCAGCTATGTAGTGAACAACGTGCTCTGTATAATCCGTCAATCTTGTAGGATATGTTGCGTAATTATGTTCATATAAAAATTGTTGATTCGCGGCCATATTATCTAAAATGTAACAATCTTCATCGATAATCATATGGGCTCTCTCAGTGGTGTTGTTAATATCTTTTCTGGGTCAATGTTAGCGTAAGAGGATTTGGGAACATTCAAAACTTTTATATACTCTTGAGGGATTCAATTTCCTATTTCTCGTTCTCGTATAGTGCATCGTACCAGAAGCTTTTTTTATATCGAGATAAATTGTTTCACTGACGGATTGTTATTTCGCCCCAAATTCATCCGAATGGAACTGAAAAATAGCTCAATATGATCTTGATTTAGTTTGTATAGAGGAATGAATTTAAGCTCTTTGGTTATTATAAATCGGGTATATAAGATATCAATATTTCTCAGACATATTATTAGGCCTATAAATCCTACCTTTCTGGTTGAATTTATTAAAAGGGTTCCACAGGGAAGCTTAAGCCAAGAGATGTATATAATTGCCTCTTTGACGAAACTTTGCACATGTTCGATGTTGAATGCTCTCTTTTTATATTCATATGTGCTAACTTTATAACTGTATAATACATCAAATACATCATTAAATATCCTGATGAATTGGGACAGTGGTTTGCTTCCAGCAAACTCAGAGTGTTTAAGTACCTTTCTGCAAAAGTCTAGAGCGTCGGCAACAGAAAAGTTAAAGATAACTTGCATATAAACGAAATTTAGTAAAAGAATTCCATTATATCGCAGTTTTTATTAATTTTTAATTTTTTTGTGCCCCATTTATTTTCTGATAATATTTCTTGGCCTTTGTATGGCTGACATAATATAAATGACCCTAAACTTTCCGTCTACTAACAATGACAATTCAATAGTAAACATACAAACCGGCATTGGAAAATGTTAAATTTTTTGCCACGGCTGTTTATTTTTATAAGTATTGCACATATATTTTATTTAAAACACTTAAATTTATTGTTGAAAAAATTAAACATGCCTGAAAAATGATTTCCTACGGCATTAACTCCGGTTATTTCTACAACACAGCACACTTTTTCACCATAATTCAAGACTCCCGGAGTCTCCATTATATAAAATATTTTACACAAATACCTCACTGCTCTTTCTCACTATTAGTAAGTATAACTAAAACACTTTGTCTCACTTCTTTAAGGAAAAACCAGTACGAAAAACTGGACTATTTTCGATAAATTCAAAGAACTTCAGAAATGTCAGAAGTATCGAACTGACACCTAATAAATCACCCAGCCCTCTTGTCATCCCCCCCCCCCTGTTTCATCAAAAAAAAATGTTTATAACACGTACACGAATTTTACACAGCATAGCCTATCCTGTTTGTTATATGATCTAATTGTGAGGTATTTCAGTGATTGCTTTGGTAGCATTTAAATTTCAATAAACTATCTCCCTAACCATGATACAAAGATAACAAGTATGGCCGATTCGAGAGAAATTTTTTATGTTGCTACGTCATGGAGTGACTAACGATATTTCCAGCGGATTTATTTCAGTTTTTCGTATTATATTGACTGAAATACTTTTAAAATAATTAAGGAATTATCAAAAAATAATTAATTAATTAAGTTATTTGAAAAAATATATATAATTCAACTTAAAAAAACAAAAAATTTTCAATGAATATTATATCTAGTATACATCCACGTGTATAGGTTTTTCTCAGAAATTTATTTAGGGTGATCATCAGAAAATATGTTTAAATACATTAAAAAAAAATTTTTTTAAACTATGGATAACTGCAAACCGAATCAAAAATTATGTTATAGTGCTTAAAAGTCTTTCTTGTATCCTAACAATATGTAAAATCCTGGTAGTTTTTGAAAAATGATTGCTTGCATTGAATCGAACAAAGTTTGGTGAACTTTTGGTGCTGTCAACAAAAAAGAAGTGATAATTGGTCTAAGACAAATATTGTCGGTACGCTAGGTGGTAAAACGTGGTGAATATAACCATCCCTCTGTTTTGAAATTATGCAAATTAGATCAGTAAAATACTTTTCCGCATTTATTTCTGAAACAGTGGGTTTTTACATTCCGAAGAACTCCTCAGTACATTACAAACGTCTGCATCTGACTGTGTTCCTATAATATACGTGAAAAATCTGTAATTTTCAAAATATTGATATGGAAACTCTACAAAGAAGCTGCCTGATTTCATCTATTTTCGAACCAATATCTACAGTTATTACAAAAACGCCCTGTACAAAATTTCAGCTCACTATCTCACGCCTTTTATGCACTGTTCAACTGTATAGTGAGAAACGAAAATTTTTATGACAACCCCATTAACAAGGTATGATTTCGTCTATACTATACGAGCTTGATTTTATTTTTTGCATACAATATCTACACAATTTTAGCTTACTGGGTAAACGCGCTCTCAAGTTATCGGGGATATACCCTATAAGATTTTATTTTATCAATAAAATTTCAAACCCATGATTTATCAATAAAAAAGCGCCAGCAAAGTAAATCCAATTAATTTTGTAGGAAAATATATAAATTAGTGGGTACATTTACAATGCCGGTTTGAAACTGAGGATCGATTTGTCTCTATTTCTAATTTTTAAAAGTTACATTAAATTTTTGTGTCGACGCTTAGTCAAAAATAACCTAACAAGATGGTAAGAAATTGGATGTTTGTCGTATTTTTTAGAATGAAACAAATAATGTCATATACCTACTTTCGTCTTTTGCATGAATGGTGGAAAAGAACTTGGCTATGCACTATTGTAGTGCAACTGAGACAACGAGTTAAATTCTCATTTTTCCCGAAAATATTAGAGAATCCAGAATGAGTTTTTTTTTTTTTTATATATTAATAAACCAAGCTCAGGGGATACCCTATGATGCAAAACACAGCATTGCAGGAAGGAAATAGGGGAAGGATTAGGGGATATAAGTGAGAAGAGTGGTGAAGGTGCCGATGTATGTCGCCCTTAAACTTCAGCAATTGCATGCCGGAGAAAAAACAGAAGTTGGTAAGCTGTTTCACATTCGCACTGTTCGGGATAAAAAAGCATCAGGCAATTTTACTGTACGGCAGAAAGTAGTTCGAAGGGTTAAAGGATGTGCGCTGTTGCAGCGGGAGTATTGCGTGCAGGAATCATTCCACAAGGGATTAGACTAGATATTTCATCAGAACATTGACCATGCATATAACGATAAAGGAGCGAAAAGCATCCAACATTGCGGCGGTGATCGAGTGAGTCGATATGACAAGTTCGCCAATGAGCTTGAAGGCTCTCTTTTGGACAATATCCAATAAAGCTAAGGCTGTGCGACCAGCCCCGGCCCATAATCACTTCAGAGCAAAACGAATGTACACAGAAGCACGTGCTGTTGAAATATAATAGGATTACACAAGGTATATAGAAGACGACAAGGTATTCCCATTAAAATTTTGACACATTGCAGCTCATAGTCTGTGACGTAATTCTGTGACTAATGTATATACATTTTTATAGGAAAGACGGAGAGAGGAGATAGAGTATTGTGTTCTCTGTGTCATACTTTCCTATACATTTCACAATATTACGTCAGGAGAACATAGTTCATAATGGGAATACATTGTATTCTAGAAGCCTTGGGATTACAAATCTGTCAATATTTCAGAAAAACCTGTTTTCACAAAAGTGCGGGAACATTTTATGAGAGTCAAATCTGAAAACTCTGCCCCTTCTTATTTATTTACGAAAATGAATCATTTGGCATTCTGTTTCGTTGCATGTAATCTGCGCTTTCACATTTTTTATCTTTATTCATAAAAGTTTTAAAGAGAGTTCAATTTTTTTCATTTTTTTTCTTTCATTCTTCCATTGTCATTCCTTTCATTCATTCATACCAGCGAACCATCTGAGCATCACTTCTATCCATCCCTCCTACCCTTCGAATAATTTTATCAATCTATCCATATGCGTCTATTCCGTTTAATCCATCCCATCGAATCCACCTGGCAATCTCATTTGTTCATTCATCCCAGATATGGATCCCATACAGGCTTCGCAGGTGTCCCATCTATCTAACCATCTCACGATGTATAAGGCCAGTTGAGACTTATGGTGAAAACCCAATAAACGCGTTGCTTTGACAGTTCAATAGAAAATACGCGTTTAGGTTTGTGCTGGTCAAATGTCTGCCGCGCTTGCCGGATTCAACGTAAAAGTAGAGAAAATCTATTTCCCGAAAAAACCTGACATTCTTTAAACTGCTCAAAAATAATTTTAAGTCACTTCGAATATTATAACTTAACCTTAACAACATGCAGAGCATCGCACACTTCGAATTCTACCAACAGCTCTAGTATAGCTACTGATTTCGAAGCATAGCACTGAAAGCTGTCTCATCACTTGACGCCAAAACGAAGTGAATGAATTCAACCATTAACAAACCTTAGCACAAAGAGCACAGCACTTCGATGGGTGCCCAGACACTCGAAAATTCATGGAAATGACAATGCAGGTATACTGGCAAAAAAAAAGGAGCACCCAACTAAATGGACCAGAGATGGACTTCAATGATAGACTCCACAGAATCCAAAAAATTCATGAAAGGACCTTCACCAATGAAGGGCTTGGATCTTCTAAGGCTATCTAGGAATTAACTCAGAATCACTACATGAGCCTTAAACGGATACTGCAAACTTAACAAACACATGCATCGGATAAGCATATCACCAACTGATGTACATATGTAGACTATATTTCGAGGAAGTTGAGACATTCAAAAGAATACTCCTTTACCTAGGAAACAGAGCCGGACTGGGAGGACGGGCGATCGGGCGCTAGTCCGATGGTTCGGTGGTCGTTGGAGCGCTGGTCTCCGCGTTAATCGCGACCACACCTATTTACCACGAACTCTGGTCGAACTTTGCGGGTGCAGTGGGAGAAGGGCTATGAGTTAAAAATACTCAGAAATGTCCCACAACTTATTAACACTGACAGGACGCGGAGCCAAGATAGCATGTGGGTGTTGCCAAGATGGCCTTATACATGGCAAATTTGGCATCGTGGCTTCAAAAGCATTTTTTTTTATAAACCATTTACCATTATTTTTAACACCATCTCATTTTCATTTCGACAACCGCATGGAAAAATGTGATTTTTATCAAAAGGGTTCAACAAGGCTTTTAAAGCTTTGCAATACCGTAGTTCGGTAATACTGTCAGTACCGGCCACAAAAGTAAAATTCTGACTAGCAGAAATCATTAAAATTAGGACCGTCGTCCGTTAATTCTGTTAACAATAAACTTTGCATAGCTAAGGAAAGTACCCAAATACTAGAAAAAGTCTGAATTTTTCCATATTAGGTGGAAGCAGTGGCATTGTTTTTGTTTTTATATTGGCCCATATAATGAAATGAAAGAACGATTGAATTTTAAAGCGGTTACAAGAAATTTGCAAAAACCAAATAGTGGACAAGGACTTTAGAGTTCACTTCTATCATCAGATCCGTTACGCAAAGCCATAACGACTCGTTTTAGCGCCTGAAAGAAACGTATAAATTTGAGCCTCTGATCTATAAAATTCTCAACATGACTTAATTTAAATTCACCTATCATGAGGTGGTCTATCAGCTGACTGAAAAAAGTTGAGCAGCAATTTGATCACGAAAAGAATACTAAATAATATTTCTTGCGCATAAGATATTTAGTTGATATTAATTCTTTAACGTACTTTTAAAAACATTTAGGTGAATCAATTCGATAGAAATATTTGCAAGATTTTGTAGACTGACTTTTCTAGAATTTTTCACCGCGAACTAGTTTATAACATTCACGAAATTCAGAATGCTTGTCATTTCTTTTTCGATGGATAAAACAGCCAAATTCAACAATCATTCTTGCATTCTTAATTTTTTTTATCATGGGTTGATTCAAACAAATCCCAAAGCTGCTTTTATTAACTGTCGGGATCGGGTTAAAATAAAACATCATCAATCAATTCAAAAATTGGTATACGAAGCTTTTATTTTGTTGATATACTTGGCTCATAATCTTGTGACTCAAAACGTTGCAGTATATTCTTTTTCTTGTCCTTGTTTCTTTACCGTTTGTTGGTATATCCATATCTTCAACAAATTTTGTAGCACTGGCAAAAATTTCTCCCACGAATCAACAACAAAATTTATTTATAACTGAAAAATAATTTATTCTTGTCAAATGCAAATGTTGGTAATATTATTTTTCCACCCGTAGTAAAATATTAGATTTCGTGATAAAATAATCCTGTTGTAATTTTTATTATCAAATGCAAAAAAAAAAAACTTTTTTTCAACTTCGATGAGACTTTTGACAGTTAGCTAAGCTTGGCTAAATTGTAAGTTTTAATTCTTTTCGTGCACAATATAATTCCTATTATATATGTAAGAACCAGCTGTTTTTTGTTTTAATAGTAATATTTATCGTTTTTCGGTACATTGTACATTTGATATTGTTTTTCACCCGTGTTGCGGGTAAATAAAGTCATCTGCGGTAAGGGTGGTACATGGTGAACACTATCCTCATTTGATTTTCCCATTGTAATGCTTGGTTACAAACAACGTTTCATAACAATCATACCTTATTAGTTTGTAATACATAATATTTATAAGAATTACAATGAGTTGTTTTAACTGTTCAAAATGTGAATTGTTATTTTTCTACATTGAAAACGGAAAAAAGGTTTCGGTTCCGAGCAGTGCCATCTTTACGCATGGGCCAGTTGGGACCAGCCCAAGGCACTGTCAGGGCCGGACTGGGTCTTCCAATCGGCTCGGGCAAAACACCCCAAACCGGCCCCATTGGATTTTCAACAACCCAGATTGTTAGGCTGATTTCCTACTTAGCCCAGCACAAGCAGTGTAAGATAGATTTTTCTAATCGCACGTCATTTTTACACTCAGTATACGTGTGGCCAGAATGGAGCTCTTCCCTTTGAACTGAGCAAAAGAAAGTTAAAATGTTTGCCGAAGAGAAGTCGTCTGGAAAATGAAATACTACACATTTATATCAATGCTTTCATAGTGAGTCAAACAAAATAAAAACACACTTTTCTTTACGTGTGATTGACACCGATTAGTAGATATTCGTCAATAAAAAAAATATTAGTAGTAAGTGCGAATTTTAATTAATATTTCTGTTTAGTTTCTATTTTCCACGCTTTTATTTGTTATCATTTCGTCTGATGTTGCCTGGCTGATTCTGATCTTTTGTAGTACTCTATATATATATCCTAAATGAAACGAACTTTTCTACTGACTTTTTCGTAATTTTGTTTACAAATATCACTTATCTTCAATATTCCACTGAAACCTGTCAAAAATAAGGAAATTTTGAAATTCCATACAAAATATCAGCGGGTTCTAACATAGCATTTGTAAATTAAATTAAACCCTGTTCGGATGAAATAAATAAATAAAAATGAATAAAAATCGCAATTTAATTAATTTTTTTTATCATAACGATTAATTTTACAGTCACAGTTTTAAAATGTAAAGAAATTTGTAGTGCGGTACAGTTTTAGTTAAGTACCTATTTCTCACTTAATTACTCTCATCCCGTTAGCAATGAAAAGTAAACAGGTCCTTTCTGGGCCATTACTCTTGGAATTTATTAAAAAATGTTTCTTCTTTCAACATTTTCCAGGTAATGAAATGAGAAATAGTGTGCTAAACACGCACTGTACTACAAATATTATTAAACGTAAAAGTGTAAATCTAATTACTCTGGCAGAAAAAATGAAATATATAATTAAGTTAATTGCACTTTTATTCGCTGAGGTTTCATTTCATTTGAAAAAAGTTTCATTTTATTCGAAAAATTTTCAATCCATGCAAAGAAGGTTTCGCTCCATGCGATAAAGGTTTCATTTAATTTAAAAATTCGTTTAATTCGAAAATGGTTTTATTTGATCCAAAAATGTAATTTTAGTGACACACAACTTACTTAGTTACTTGATTTTGAAATATTTTGAATGATTGAAAACAAAAATACTTTATAATTTATGAAAATTCACTGTACGCAGAGAACAGCCTAGCGTGTCTTTTATAGAGATATTGAAAATGACCGCATATCGCATTGCAGTAAGATGATTTAGCGGGAAACACAATGCGTCGGTTATCACCATTTATTAGCTCAGATTCCGCACTATTCCTATTATAATGAAACAATGAACCACAGGAGATGTGTTGCGTTGTACAATAAATACAGAATTACAGACCCGTCAACTCACTTTCAAATTTTAATGTCCAATTTTTAAAAAGGGGATGCTAAATAATGTTATTCTTTCAAATAAGGAATGCTAGATTCTATGCTAAGTAGTAAATACCGAACAATATAAAATTGTTTTTTTTCTAGAATTTGCAATATGTTAAAAAGAGGAAGCAATAAATTAATACAGAAAACATGCTTGCATAAAATTTGTATAAGAGCGGTTGACCCTTTCACCCATATTAAAACTTAAATACGGTTTCTCTATGAAAACAGTACTCGAAAGGCCAACAATTTTACTTATGAAGGAAGTGAGGAAAGAGTTGAATCGTTATTCTCTTCTCCCCTACTGTTTGCTTTTTAATAGTTTTTGTAATAAAATTACCTGATTTTTTAAAAATTAACAAAACCAAAATTTAAGAACTGTTTTTGCACACTTATTGGTTTGGTTGTTTTAAAAGGATAAAAAAATAAATCATGGTAACGCAAAATACTGAATACTGTATGTGCCCATAAAAAATATAGCATAATAAGAAATTACTAAAAGCCTAGAAAGCACACATAGGTAGATATAGCAATACTTGGAAATCCTTGTTGATAAAAATTCATTTTCCTTGCGTTTTTCGAAAGAAAACTTATTATGATGTTAAAAAATTCCAAATACTTTTTTAAAACAAGCGAATGCTTTCGAAGCCTCCTGATGCCAGATTTGGCATCTATAATGCCATCTTCGTATTTGGCCACAGTCAAGATAGCTGGCTCCGAGGCCTGTCAGTGTTTATAGGTTGCGGGGAAATTCTGAGAAATTTTAAATCATAACTCTGCTCCAACCGCAACAACCGTAGCGTTCAACCAGAGTATATGGTAAATACGTGTAGTCGAATTAACCCGGAGACGACCGGCCCAGACACCAACGGCCCATCGGGCTCTAGGCACTGTGATCCCCCACTGTGAGTACACTAGTCCCTGCGATAGAAGACCAACCGATGACCAATTCTTCAACTAGTAAGATAACCTATGACAAGCTAGTTGAGCTGTTAGAGTTTGGCTACTGAAACGGGGGATTTATTCGAACTTCTATACATGCCAACAAATTTTCATACAAAGTAACATATATAGTGACTGCATTTGCAGCCCAAGTATTTTTTAAATTTCCGACATTTTTCATGGTATGCTTTCAGTAGTTAAACTCAATTAATTTAGCAATCAGCGAAAGTTTTTATACTGTTGGTTCATGTTAGGTCTAACGCACACTGGAGACTTTTTATCATATAACTTCTTGGTAACTGTCACTGTCGCCGTGGGCTAGTTTAGTATGCACACAATGAATAACTGTCACCGCAAAAATTCATGTTTTATATCATCATTTATCAATATAAATTTTGAGGAGGCAGCTGTGATATGTGCATTTTTCATAAGGATATGCAAAATATCAACGCTACTTCCAATTTGGAGCGAAAGGATGCTTGAAGGAAAATTTAACTTAATGTTTGATGAAAAATTCTCCGATAATTTCAATATGAGTGTAGAAAGCTTTAATGATTAACTACAGATCTTGAGACCTGCTACAACTTATCAAATTTCCAATATGCAATCGTCAATTGAACCCGAAAAGAGATTTGCTGTAACTCTATAAACACTTTCGTGGATATTTCTCTCCCCACATTTTTACCTTCAAATTGCTATCAGAGTAGCCGAACGAACCAAAAAGTCACGTTGCTGTTACGTCACTTCATGCGCGTATTAACATTAGAGCCTAATGGAATTAACGGAAGTGACACAACAGTTTCGTGACAAAAAGTCTCCAGTGCACGATAGGTCTTACTTTACGTTATTAAGTACTGTTGATAATCCAAAGTAAAAATAAAATAATTTCTGTTAGGGGCCCCCAGGGCGCCCACCCATTTGACTAAAAACCGCCATGGTTCTGAGCACATTTTTGCATGAAAATTATCAAATTTCAGAGGACAACATAGATTTGATAATTTGTGACTTTCAAAAGAAATTTTTACCACAGTTCAATAAACGTTGGGCTCAAGATTCACGCAAGAAGTATCAATTTTTTAGAGCTAATAGGAATTGGCTTGATCATATTCTTTAACTCTGCCTGTTCTAATCAGAGGAGCCGAATGAACTCTCAACACCTTAAACTTTTTCTGACAAACAAAACAGATGCAAATTTATTCATTACTTCTTTTGTTCCCATAAGCATAATTGATGAAGCAACTGGCACTATTGTCTGGCAAAATCCAGTGCCTTTATCTGTAAAGTTTTGTTAGAATATATTGATCTATACAGTTGTTGTGGGTAATATTCAAACCCAAATTGACAATTTGTATCCGTCATGGTGAAGTAGTATAGTTCAAAAATAAACTTTTCTTAACAATAATAGACGAAAGAGTGGCTAAGGTATTACCTGATATTCCTTCAGGCTCTACATGTGCTATATGTCGTGCTACTCCACGTCTAATGAACAATTTAAATTAGAAAGTCACTGCGTATAAGGAAAGAAGACGAAATTTGTTTCCAGAATGGATTATGAATATTACATGCCTGGATTAGGTGCATGGAGATGATTTTAAATATATCATATAATCTTTCCTGTGAAAAATGGTAGGCGAATGGAATGACGAAAACAAACAGTTAAAACAAGAAGAGAACAACTAAAATGTTAGAATTGGTCTAAAAAGGAGGGGGTCCTTATTCGTCATCACCGATTTCGTCCAAATTCACAGTATATGTTGGGCTTGACTAGAAATGAAAAGTGGGAACTCCGAAATAATGCATAATGTAGGTGAGTCTGGGGTTAAAATTAACACTTTTCGGAAAACTTTGATAATTACCATATTCGCAACATTAAAGCCACTTTCTATCCGTTACAATTATCTATAATCTGTTATCTTTCATAATATACAGAAAATCAGAAGTCTGTAATTAGCACAATTAGTTAACGAGCATTTTCAAAAAAAAACAAATTGCGAGGTTTGCTAAATTACTTTCAACTTACAATAATTAGCAGCATATGCTCTAAAGCTACCATCTTTATCTCTAGGCTAATTTCAATTTTCAAAATTCTTTTTCCTATGTTAATTGTGATTTTTTAATGATTTTTTAAAACTATTACGAAATTCATATGGCAGCGGGTTACAGAGTGGTAGCCTGTGGTGGGTTACTCATATATTAATATAAGAAAAACTAAGTTAAAAAATAAATTACTTTTGTAGGGGTGGGGGTGTTAATTTTATATTCTACCATCTATGTAGATTATTCGTACACAATCTCATCAAAATCGGATGATAAATACAATGTCATATACACCAATATATACCAATGGGAAAATGTTTCTCATTTCCCGAATTCGGAAGTTCTGAGGGAGGGAGGTGGGGTCAATGTTATCCGACTTGCAAAATTCCTTTTGCTAGTTTTTTCGTGATTTTTTTTTCTGATTTGTTGAACACGTTTTCCCTGCCCTTCTGATTAAGTTGCGAAATATCACTTTCGACGGCCAAAATTCTGTCTGAAAAATTTATTTCGAAATGTTTTTCTACAACTTATCGATTAATCTAAAAATTTTGTTTTTTTATGGATGCGCTTTTACTAAAAGATTATCTGTACAAAATTTCAGGAAGATCGGATGTCATTTACCTATTTAAAAAAAAATTAAATCTATAAAAATCTTGTATACCCGCCTTTTGCCACCTACCGGCAATCTTTGAAAACGCACGAAAATACCACTTACAAAATCGTAAATCTACATACCTTCTCTATGGTTGGCACTTAACCCGCATGAATTTGGCACTTTCGTTCAAATTCTGTTGCAATTTAACCGCGATAACTCCCACGAAAATTTGTAAAACCCCGGGCTGCCCTACATTATGCATTATTTCTGTTTCGTTTGGTCATCTGGAGCTCCCACTTGCGTCACTTTCATTTTTAGTCAAGCCCTACTTATACTGTGAACTTGGACGAAATCGGTGATGATGAGTAGGGACCCTATCCGTGTAAGATTAATTCTTATGATACGCTAGGGCTAGATAAATGCCCGTATGTAATTTGGTTTGGTCACCTCTCTGTGCAAGTTTGATTGCTGAAGCGATTTTTCGCATATACATATTTCTAGGATGGTACGTCGGACAGTAAAATTGATTATAACCCATTTCATAGAATTTCATATTCTGAAGAACTTTTCAGTACAATAAAAACATCTAGAACATCATGGTCCTAAGTTTTTATATGGCAACACCAACACCAAGAACGAGTTGCCCGATTTAGTTTATTATTGATGTTTTTTTACTATTACTATGAAAAGGCATGTATAAAATTTCAGGTAAGTATGTCGACGCGTTCTCAGGCAGTGCCCAAATATATAGCGAAAAACCAAATTTTTGTATGGCAAACCTACGAAGGAGTTACCCGATTGGTCGCATTCCTAAACTTGAAATTTTTTTTTTAAATAGTCGTATGCAAAATTTTAAGTTTGTACTTAAAAAATAACAAAATTACAGATTTTTTATCAGCAAGCGACCCATCGGTGTGGATATGACAGTGTTGCTAACTAAGCTATTTTGTTATCTTTACTTTCCTAATATTCCTCGTATTTTATCACGAATTTCCTTCCATTCTTCCACAATGGAACCCCAACTATATTTGGTTATTTGATTCGTATTTTTTAGGAGTAATGCCGAGATCTCCGCCTCTCTACGTGAAGTCACAAAAAACTTGCTCCTTTAGTTTTAATAAAAAATATCTTTAGTGCAAGATACTTAGATGCAAATCCAGAAAATGATAAAGTCAATTTTATTACTATTTTTATTCAAATCTTAAAGAAAATTATTTAAGTATAACAAGAACACAAGTTTATTTTTTACTCCCGCTTAGCACATTAATTAGAGCTACCTTGTTCTTACCGCAAGGTTTTCAATTGTTTCTGGTTACTTACCATAAGCAAGTACTTAGCGTTTATTCCGTAATTATTTTGTACTACAATTTAGATTAAAATCGTTTGTCCTTACCCAACAATAAAATAATAAAAGTTGTCGTCCACACATAAAATTTAACAGCCATTTGACCTCGTATAATTTACAATTAGTAACGGTTATACAATTAAAGCATATTTGTCAGTCCGGACGTGAGTAGGTACCTACATAAATATCATATACAGCAGCTTAGCACCTGTTCAAAAACAGTCCAATGTTATTACGTTCAGGAAATCATTCCACTATTAGCATACAATTCAATTGTTGAGTGACATAAAGACTAGAGGCCTACTTTACACTTCAGTCACAATAATTGCAAAAAACAAATTTTATGACCCGTCAAATGTCCACCTTTACAACAAATAGTTCAGTTTAAAAGGCTTTTTCTAAAAGGCTGTAACCGCATGCAACGTTGCGGTCAGTAATTAATCAGCAACATGATTCGCTACAGAGCCAATTACCTTCGCACAACTGTCATAAACTGGTTCAAAAATTTCCTAGTAAGAATTCATTTTAGACATTCTAAATCGCCCACGGCTGCTCTGATTTTAACAAAACTGTTTACCAACAATACATCACTCTCCCCGTACAAATTAAATCACTGACGATGCGATGTTAATTATTGCTTTGCTTGGCACTGGCACACGCTCATCAAACGCTACAGGGAGCTACTTGACTTAAGTATAATTGCCATGATCAGGTGGCGTACTCTATTCAGCTGAGAGCATTCCATAGTCAAGATATTTACCTGATTGTGTTATTAACTCGAATCATGACCGATGTCAAATTAATTAATGCATTCAACTGCACGTTTCTTGGCTACTTAATCGATCGTGGTTTTCAGATTTCTGATCAGATTCTCATTTTTTTTTGCTAGGTGTTTTTTTTTGCTTGGATGTGGACAATTGTAATCGGTTATTTAGTGCCTTAGTGGTCATGAGCGTTAAATTTGTAGATTTTATCTCTTTCCTACTAGCAAGGTACACGGTAAAGAGCCTGGAATTACTACTCAAGTAAAATGACCTTTGGTCTGGCAAGTTTCAAGATCATTTAATCAGGCTTTATCAGATTGCTTTTTTTTCTTGTGATTTAAGTTTCACGTAGGTAGTATACAAGGTATTTTTCTTTCCTTCTCTTTTTTCTTTTTATTTATTGCGTATTTTCTACCGGTTCGAGCCCTTCTTACATTTCCTTCGACCAACGACTTCGACTATATAATTAAAGTAATTAATTAAGCGATCGCGAGACAGTCGTTTTTTTCGTTTAACGTTTATTTTATAATTTAAATTTATATTAAGGTTGGCAAATTATTAATTACAAAATATTCATTTTATAAATTTGCGAAAACTTGTGAGTTTTTTTGCTAAGGAACAAAATCTTATGCTCAAAGATGATTACTCGACGAAGTCCAGAAATGTGATGTCGTTTGCTCGGTATCAAAACTTCTGAATTGTTGCTTGGTAAATTCAGTGAAATATAGGGTCGAAATGAAAACAGTTGGTTGATTTAAAATTTATTGTCATAGCTATTGTTGGCGTCTCATATTTTATGTATTGAAATCACTTCAAGGCAAGCATTTTTTTTAATTTTCAGAGATGTATATTGAAAAAAAAATTACACTGTCCTAGATAGGGTTGGTAATCCCGTGCTATATTTTCAATCCCGGGATTTCGGGATTGCATTTACCTAGTCCCGGGATTTTCCAATATTTGTTCTTGAAAGATATTAACATATTATTTCAACAAAATTAATTACATGACACATTCAAAAATAGGTTAATAAAAAGTAATTTATTAAATTATAATGAATTTCATTGTTTTTATAATATTATGCATTCTTAATTAAATTATAAAAAGTTCATTGTTTTTATAGATATAACATTCATACGTAATTATTTTTTATTATTTTTAAAATACGTTTTGAGGAAGCACAGCACATCCAAAGTTTCAACGTCCAAACGACTTCTTATTTTAGTTCCAAAAAAATCCAGCCGCAGAAAAAGCACGTTCAGATTCTACACTGGTTGGCTTAATAGTCATTAAAAAATCGTATGCTCTTTGCAAAAAATCACCACGTGTTCCTCCATTCTCAAATAAGAGCATTTCTCTTTGAATTTTCACTGACAGCGTCTCACATCGAATTGCATCCTCGGCAAATGTGTTTTTTTTATAGCTTTATTGAGCTCGTCTGAAATACTTAAAAGTTCTTAAAGAGAACAAGAAAGAGATTCAGATGGAGGCTCAGAAGAATCTGAAACAATTTCGAGAGGTGCCTCATTTGGCACAGTAGGTATAATTTCGGACTCATGAAATGTTAGTGATATAGCTGGATTTGAAGCGTTTAGTCTTTCGAGTAACTCAACTATTAATTTGCGACATTTTATGGAAGAAGGAACTGTTACGAGGTCTATTTCGGATTCGGACTGAACGTTTGTTCTACCATTGTGCAGATACTGAAGTACCCCACTGATATCTGTTCGTCTTTGTTGCAGCTCTTAGAATGCAATTTTTGACTTATAAAGTTGTTAGCATCTTTAAGTTTTTTTAACATAAAAGTTATGGCAACATCGGCTGTAAACAGATTAGCATCCCGACGGCAAAGGGCGTCAACTGTTGCTTTTACTGGGACTAGAGCACTAATGATGGCGGATACCATTTTGATCTCATCATTGGATAAAGCAAAAGATTCTTCTTCAGGTGAACATATGTCTATCAATGCCTTTTGTATACAATTTTTTAATAAATAGACGCGTTCCAGTATTGAAAAAATGCTGTTCCACCTAGTTCCACATACTTCTGCAAGACATCGTTTTTTGTTGGCGATCGTCTGAGCATTACTATCAATTTTCGCACCTTCTTGACCACTGCACCACAATTGACCTCAGTAACATCACATTGGTTTCCTTCATGCCTATGACCAGAATTCAAATGAACTTGAAATAGCCCAGCATACCCAGCAGTGAAATTTCGAATAACAGTAGCAAGCATGGCAGTTCCAAAATAAATGTTTGCGGTAGCATAGCAAGTATAAGCATATTTTATGTGCTGCGTTTGCTGTCTGCTATTGCTTTCAAACCCTGCCTAGAACTAGAAATTTTTAAATTTTTAAATATGAAGAATTTGTATTAAAAAAATTCCAAGAATTTAAATTTGAAACTGTTCAACCAAATACGATTTTTTCAAGAATTTTTCAGGAAACCGTAAGCAATTTTTTATTTAAGCTTAAATATTCAAATCCCGGGATTAAGTCCTCGATCCCGGGATTTTGAAATTGTTAAAAACTCGGGATCCCCAACCCTAGCCCTAGATGCGCACATGAAATTAAAACTAAGGCTGTTGATTTTCGAAGCTTCAATGCTTCTAAAAAATTTTCGAGGAACCAAGCTTCGAAGCTTCGACTTTCGAGCGTAAGAAATTAGAAATTCGAGGCTACTGTGACCTTGATTCAAAATTTACAATTTTAATTTAATCTTATTAATCTTGGATTGTGGGGGTCGCGATTACGAATGTTTGCTCAAAACTTAGAATGTAAAGATTGTGGCACCAATATGTCTGGAAAATTTTGTCATTTATTGCTAGATTCGACTTATAATCGATATATGAGATTTATGGGGTTGCCAATTGTACTAAGGGAAAAATTAGTTTTGTTTAAGCATTTGACCTCAGAAGATATGAAATCGTCTAGGGCTTGGAGTTGAACCCTTTCAAAGCAAGAACATTTTACCAATGAAGTCGCGAGGCTAAACGTACGTATTATAAGCGTAAGTTTGATATAAGTGTTCAGCCGAAATGTTATGGCGTAACGTGCGTGATGCTGGCGTATATGGAGGCAGAACGTTTTGTGAAGCTAATTACGCCGCTCATTATTGGCCCACTTTTACATATCTTCAATACCTGCATTACTAGGTCGGTGTTCCCAAAAACATGGAAATCAGCTCACGTACTCTCTATTCCAAAGAAGGTTGCGGCTACAGATCTTGCTGATTATAGGCCGATCAGCATCCTCTGCTTCCTGTCGAAGGCTCTGGAGAAGATACTATACTGGCAGGTCCAACAGTACACACTGCAAAACAATCTTATAAGTGGCTGCCAATCTGGGTTTCGACCCAAGCATAGTTGCGAAAGTGCTCTCGTTAAAGTCACCACAGACATACGCGCTGCAGAGAGATTTGCGTTCTGGCGCTTTTAGACTTCTCCAAAGCTTTTGACAGTGTTTGCCATGTTAGTCTGCTAGAAAAATTATTTAATAAATTGCATTTTTCGTGTCGATCTGTTCACTTAATCAAGGTGTTTTTAATCGGGCGATCACCACAAAAGGTTATTCTTGGGGACTGTAATCACTAAAATTTCCTTCCTCTGTCTTCTGGAGTACCACAAGGCTCCATTCTTGGTCCTCTACTCTTCAGTCTAAATATAAACGATCTACCGGATACAATTCAAGATGTCAACATCCACATTTATGCTAACGACGTTCAAGTTTATTTCAGTCGCCCACCTGGTCTTATCGAAGACTGTGCAGCTCGGATGAACGACGATTTACATAATATATACACCTGATCGATTTACTATAAACTTGAACTTAATCCAGGCAAGTCACAGTGTATCGCCTTTTCCTTCGGCGCTCTTGACTCTTCATCCCTTCCTCCTATTCTTTTGAATAGATCTTCAATCCCCTATGTGAATAAAGTCCTTGGGGTCACCCTTAACTCCAATATGAAGTGCTGTAATCTCGTCAACTCTAACCTATCTAAGATCTACGCCACCCTCCGTCGTCTATGGTTGTCCACTAAAATGCTCACTCTTAAAATGCGCTGTCATCTTGTCAAGTCCCCAATATTACAGCATTTCATACACGGTTTACTTGTTTTCCCGAAGCTAGATTCGCACTGCTCCAGAAAATTACATGTTGCATTTAACGATTGTGTAAGGTTTGTTTTCGGCTTACGAAGATTCGATCATGTTTCTCACCTGAATTTTGCACTGCTAGGTTGCTCTATTGAAGTATATCTAAAGCGTAGAGCATTGTTCTTCCTTTTCAACTTATTGAGAACCATGTTTCAACCCTTGAACTCTGCCAGAAGCTAAAAACTGCAAATACCTCGTTTTCAGACCTCTGTACTTGATGGATCCTATATTGTTCAAATCCCTCGAATGTGGAATTCATGACCACACAATATCCAGAAGGCTAACTCGATCGGCACTTTCAGGCGTCTTCTTGTAAATTTTTTGACGTAAGTAGTTTTGCTGTTGTGACCCTCACGCGCAGATTATATCTTTGTTATCGAAGTTATCTAATTTGGTTTTATCTTATTTTGTTCTCATCTGCTATAATTGTTTTCGTAATTAATTTTTGTATCTTAATCTTACTTATTTATCCATAATTTATTTGTTATTATTGTTCATATTTTCCCCCCATCTATTATCATTGTTGTAGTATTAACATTTAATTTAGTTTACTTATTTCTATTCAGTTGTATTACTGTATTTCCACTCTAATTGGTGCTAAGAAAAAAATATGTAAATCTTGTAGTATCTCTTCCAAATAAACAAATATTCTATTCTATTCTATTTAAGTCCCAAAATATGATAAAGAATTCGAGCGAATTCAAATATACGAAGTTCGGCACAATGTTGGATAGCGTAGTTATTTTTTCGGTGATATATCAAGCTTTGGAGCAATCCAGAGCCATATTCAACAGACTTAATAAATATTAAAATAAACTATAAAAAATGTTTCCAAGTTTACAATGGTTTCATGGATAAATTTATTTGAAAATTAATTAAATTGGACTTTAAAATTTAATAATGTGTTTACTTGAAATTTCATAACTCAATTAAAAAGTATCATTTACATGAAATCTGTTGGATATTACGTGATTGATTCAAAATTTGTTATCGAGGTGTAGGATTTCTTCTGGCTTGCGATTAACCTTCGGCCACTGGTTCGTAACTATGAAGTGAAGTTAAAATCAAACAAATTCGTAATCTGCAACCTATACAATTTTCCTGATATCGGTTTTTAGTCGAATCCGACCATAAGTGATAAAATTAAAGTAAACAAATTGGAGGACAAGTGCAGGTTTCCTTGTGAACCAACTAAAAATGTAATACGGTCAAACTGTGAATTTATCAGACCTGTGAATGATGCTGATGTTGATGGGGTACTATCTCAGTTGAGAGAGGACACAGCACCAGGATTAGACGGAATAAGAGTAAAATACGTAAAGAATATCAGAGATATAATTACTGAACCTTTAACGAGAATAATAAATTATTGTATCGAAAAGGCGGAGTTTCCAGCCTGTTTGAAATCTACATGTATAGTACCAGTCTTCAAAGAAGAAGATAGAAGCGACCCAAACAATTACCGACCCATACCGCACCTCAATGTGTTCAGTAAAATATATGAGAGACTACTTCATAATCAGCTTACAGCATTTATTCAAAGTAATGGTGGATTTGATAAAAAGCAATATGGATTCCAGAAGCAAAGCAACACGATGGCTATTATGTCTGATGTAATGGAGTTCATTAATAAAAAACGCGATGCACGTAATTATGTTATTGGAGTATTTGTCGACTTGAAGAAGGCATTTGATACTGTGGATCATACCGTTTTAATAGAAATATTAGCCGAATTGGGAATTAGAGGAAAAGCAAACCAGTTACTACGAAATTATCTGCAAGCAAGGCAGTGTTGTACGAAAGTGGGAAACAGCTATAGTGAGAATGAAGCGATGGGTACTGGAGTCCCGCAGGGATCAATTCTAGGTCCGCTCCTTTACTCTTTGTACATCCAAAATTTAATGGAGGCTGGATGGCGATGACTTAGGGAATAAATGAGGACTTAATATGGTACACAAGATGGCTATATGGAAATAAACTTACAATAAATACATCGAAAACAAGCTTCATGGTTTTCAAACAGAGAGGCAAGCAAAAGCTGGACATTGGACTGCAAGTGGAACGAGAACACATTAAAGGAGTCGACTCAATACAATATCTGGGAATGATAATGGACGATAAACTGACTTGGAAACAACACACAACATATGTGAGGAAAAAAGTTGCCCCACTTATAGGTATCATGAGGAGAAGAGACTTTTTTAATCGTCAGACGAAAATCTTAGTCTACAATGTATTTATACTACCAATAATTACTTACAATATAATTAACTAGTCACAATGTAGCAATTCCCTTTAACCTGCATGCAGGGTATTAAACAAAGCAATGAAGTCCATATTTGATTTACATAGACTCACACCAACGCATGAGCTGTATGAATCGACAAATTTTCTGAGCTTAAAACAACTAATTTATGTGGAAAAAGCTAAAATGATATATAAGATAACAAAAAAGAAGATAAAGTCGAACATAAACCTAATAGAGCATGGTGAAAGACATAACTACGGCACACGATTATGCCAACATCTACGTCTATCGTACGCTAGAGCAGACAGAAAACTCAAGACTCTAAAACACACAGCTGTACCCATATACAATGAATTACCAGAGGAAATAAAAAAAAACAGAGCAAGTGCACAAGTTCATGAAATTAATAAAGAAATTTGCACATGAGAATGTTGCAATAGTATGATGTGTAAACTGATTACTATGTTACAATGATAACTAATGACTAAAAAGAAAAGAATTGTTGAGTAGGAGAAGTGCTCTTCACAATACCAGCCCTTGGCTGTCTGTGAAGATGCCCAAATAGTTCTTATAAGAAAAAAACAAAAATTAGTCAGACTAGAGAGATGGAGAGAGTGGTGGAAAGGAGGATAGATAAAAAAAATTCTTCTGTCATTTAGCCACCGTCATTTCGATTTCTAAACTTCGACCATGAATTCGTTCCTAGGGAACCCAAAATCCCATAGATATGGATTTTTAGTAAAATCTGACCATAAGTGATAAAATTCGTAAAGTTTTGAACCACGATGCGTTTCAAATCAAACATATAATAAAATATATTTATATATTCCTATCATAAACAAAATAATAAAGTAAAAAGATAAAATCCAGAAAAATTAAAAAAATTAAGAAATGAGAAAATTCAGAAGTGACAAAACCCAGAAGTGACAAAATTCAGAAATGACAAAATACATAAATGTCAAAATGCGGACATTGTAAAAATTGTTATAATTATATTCTACAAATATACAAATTATTTAAAATTCTCAAATTTATTAAATGTATGTACTGGTGAGTACTTTGAGATTTGGTGATGGTAGATTTACATTTGATGGAAGCCTGTATTATACAGAATGAAGTTCTGATGCAACGCAACTGTGCCCCGTTTAAATGCATATGAAGAAAGGTGTGGCTCAAAAATAATTTTTTTTAAAGCTTAACAATCGTTAGTCACGGACACATTTGAGGGAGTCCTTGAGCCACATCTTTCTTCATATGGATTCAAACTGAGCACAATTGGATTGCATCAAAACTTCATTCTGGATGATACAAGCTTCCATCACATATAAAGCTACCATCACCAAATCCCAATATACCAACCATCATGAAGAATTGAAACTAAGGGGAAATTCAGAAAAAAATTCTGAAGTGATATACACGCGCACAAATATTTTTTGTGGATTTTTTTCTGGATATCCTCTGAATTTTGTCGCTTCTGGATTTTGTCTCTACCGGATTTTGTCACTTAAATGTATTTAATCTCTTCTGGATTTTGTCTTTCTGGATTTCGTACCCAACCCAAGTAATACACTTCTTCCCCGAAAAACTCGGACAATCTTTAAACTATTCAAAAATTATTTCAAGTCACCTCGAATTTTATAATTTAACCTTAAGACTAGAAATAGAAATAGAAATATTTATTTAGGAATTCTGTACACAAGAGTTAATAATCTTTTTTCATACATTAGATTTAAAGGTGCTAGAGATCAAGTTTTCAAGGCTAACAGAAGAAAGAAATATACAAAAACAATTTTTCTAAATTATAAAACAAGTTAAAAAAAAAAATTAAATACAATAAGGGCTACTATAAGAATTTAGTCTCCTTTCAGAGCTAAATTTAAAAATTTACCGTAAATTCTGCTGTTTAGATCATGAGTATAATTCATAATAGCAAAGGAGTAATAAATATTATACTACAAGTATTTCCATGTGCCACTTAAATACTCCGACAGTGTCTGCAGTTTGGACATTCAAAGGAAGGTTATTCCATAGACGGGCAATTTGGACAAGATATGAACCCTCCATGTAAGATTTATAGAAACGTGGAAGCAATGTATTCCTATTACGTCGTAATAGTGTGAACTGGAAAAATTCTCGTAAGTATCTAGGTCGATCACAATTAATTAGATTATATAAGAAAACTAGAGCACGTCGACACAAGTAGGGAAACAGTGGACAGCCAAGAGCTCGAGATCTAAATGGCGAGACATGGTCAAACCTGCCAAGTCTATAAACAAAGTGGATGCAGTCGTTGAAAGCTACTTCCATCTAACGGGAACAGCAACTATCCAGTTTAGGAAAAATAACACTGCCATAAGTGAAGTGAGGTATAATTAAAGTTTTAATTAATCTGAGGCGATTTTCAGTAGATAGGATACTCGCTGAGAGCCAGAGACTACGCAGCCCTGCATATACTTTTCTGATAATGCTGTTAACGTAGTCGCTATTTAAAATAATACCAAGAGTAGTGACTTTATTTAGCGTAGGCAGCGAAACGTTGTTTAAAACTACAGGTGGTATATCAGAAGAATTCAATTTTTGATTGTAGAAATAAATACAGTGAGACTTGATAGGATTTAAAACCAACTGATTATTCCTCGACCAGACATTGATTCTCTTGAGATCACAGTTCATTCGATCAATGCAGTCTTCTAAGAGCCCAATAGGTCTATTGAGATATAACTGGATATCGTCCGCATATAAATGGATATTCACATCCTGAACAATGTCAGCCAAGTCATTTATAAACAGACTGAAGAGCAAAGGACCTAATATAGAACCTTGAGGGACCCCACTTATTAGTGGTAGTGCAGTAGATAATACTTCTTTGGCTTTGACTCGCTGTTTACGGTTGGTCAGAAAGTTGTTAATTAAAGCAACGGCTGAGTTGCTAAAATTGAATCAGTTAGCTAATTTATCGAGGAGGATACGGTGATTGACGCTATCAAAAGCCTTAGAGAAATCCAGAAGTAGTAGGACCATAAAATGGTCTCGGTCTAGAGTGCTTCTTATGTCAGAAGTTACTTTCAACACAGCTGTCTCACAGCTGTGAGTTCGCCGGAATCCCGATAGCCAACGCGTCAGAAAATCACTCCGGTCGAGATTTTCAAATATCTGTTTATATGTAAATAAGCTTTTCAAATACTTTGGATATAAAGCACAAAATACTGATTGAGCGAAAATCCGCTGCAGATTCCGGAGAGGATTTTTTCACATTTTTTTTACAGAGTAGACTCCGGAAAAAGTTCATGCTTCGAAGATTTGGTGAAAAATTCATGTTGCGAAGCTTCGAACACTTCGAAGTTTCGGCAAAACGTTCATGCTTCGAAGGATTCGACTTCAAAGCTTCGAACCACCTGCTTCGAATTCTATTAATAGCCCTACTTAAAACTACCTTAATTTTTCAATACAGGAATAGAGTCTTCCTGGCTTAGGCTTTTATTGTTACGTACGTGACTTTTAGGTTGGTTATTCAAAACACAATATTGGAAACATAATTCACAATTTATTTTTATGTCATTCTACTGTTTACTATTAACTCACAAACAATTACCAATCAATTCTACTTTAATTATTGCTAATATCGCAATCCAGTTATCCACTTTCACTTGTATTCACTTTACTTAGGCCTTCATTTCATGTAAATACACCACTGGGGTGGAAGGAGGATAGGTTTTTTGCACACTATATACTTTTGCTGTGAGTCTGACATACGTACATATGCCCATGCGCACGGGGTAATCAGCATCCCAAAATACTACTACGGTCCATTCCAATTGGGTATTATAGGCTATGACAGAAGTGTGGTCACGTCGCCACAGACCTACTCATATTAAGTTAAACATTGATTAATATCGCGCTGGAATCGGAAGGTCCTTTATGTTAATTTCGTAGAAAATGGTTCACCATCAGATCATATTTATCATTTACCATGTTACCTAAATCTTCCTAATTTAATCTGCTTCACTAATTATACAATATTTGTCACAGCAACATACATAAGCTTTTGAAATCTTACCGTTCAGAGCGTTAATTGCTAAATTATGATAATTCAACATGCTTAACTGTGTACATTTTTTCAAGCATCCATTATTGACAAAGATTCAAATAATTTTTATTTTTGACAAAAAAACTAAAAACCAAAACTATTTATTATCTTCGACTATAAAAATTAAAAATAAAAACTAAAACAGTTAATAATTATTTTTTATTAAAATAATATAAATTAAAAATAATAACGGTAAATACTTTAACCTCTTACCTCTTATGGTTTAATTCGATTTACATAAAAATTCACTGAAAACCCCAATTAATCACGTTACCATTTTCCTCCGTAGGTGAAAGATTCAGTGAAAGCGCATCCTAACCCAGCCATGGGAATGTTTGTGACAGAATTGCTGAAGAGGCTCTCATAACGAGATAATTTCAACTGTGATTTGTAAACAAAGAGAAGGTAAAGAAGAATTACGGTAATTATTTATTTTATCTATAGAAAAAGAGTTTCCTTAATCATTAATTTTTGTTTTTTGTTTTTCTTTTTTTTCAGATTAACGACAAAGAAATAAGACTCCCCCGAAGGAAATATAACAAACAGAACAACACAAAATATGTGTTCAACAGATCTATTGAGCACTGCTCTTGTGGTAAATATCTCTTTTCAAAGCACTCAATGCATTTTAATAGCAGCACGATTTTACCTGTTAAATTAAATACTTTAGATATTCATTTTATTGCCTGCCACCATTATCTCACATCCACCATGCGGATTATATGGAGCCCCACCGTGTCAATTTCTTCCAGCACCTCCAGGTCAGACGCCATCCTGTGCAAGACCCGGAAGAACTTATTGCGAGCATGTCGACACCTATCCCACGTAAGTAGAGGCGCCTTGTTGATTTTATTTATGTACATATTATGTCTCTACTTTGAAGCTTCGCAGTTTCTTCCCAATTTCAATAGATCATCGTCGGCTTAATTTATGCGCATGACTTTCATAGATCTTATGCAATATTTGTTCCCAATTAAAAAAAAAAAAAAAAACATAGGTGCGCAGTGCGCTTAATTTATTCCAAGACAAATTTTAACATGAAACGTGAATTAGGAATTGAAGGTACATAATATGAGTGAAACTCAAGCACTGTTGTTAGAATGATAAAATGTGTGACAATTAGTAAAGTGTCATTACCGCCAGTCGTGTTTCGTTTTGGAAATTAAATATCGCTATAAGTTGCCAATCATTAAATGCTTAAAACCCACCTGAGTTAATCGGGAGGTTTATGTACTACATAGGTACATTATGCGAGCATGATGAGTAAATAATTCTTGTCGGTATAAATTTGTTGCGCAGAAGATCTTTGTCGGCAACTCGAAGATGAATAAATTATCATGGGTAGCCTATAAACAGAGCCTCAGTCAGTACTGTTTTGAAGATCTATAATTAAATTTGTTTTTCGATTTTTTTCCGGAAATATAAAGGAATGTTGCCCGGAAGGTAAAAATTTCATAAATCTGTACACAACGCAAAGTACTTTTCACAGTATATTTAAATTAGGTCTGACTTACCGTCTCCCTATCCGAATTGAGTAAAGTTAGGGCGCAGATAATTTGTTTGCTTTGTAACTGAAAACACGTCATTTTAAAAGAATATCGTTTAAATTTGGTATGATCTAAATAGGTTAAGAGCTAATAACTCCTTGAGCGTCACAGATAGAACATAAGTGTATTAGGTTAAATTAAAGAGGAGACCCTGGGCTTTCGAAATTTTGTAAAAAAAATGTATATTAGTAGGGGTATTTACAAAAAAAAATAACTGAAAATAAAAAAAATAAACAGAATTTAATAACCGAAATTTGGAATTTTTGAAGTGTCAAACTCTGGAGTGGGGAGGGGTACGAGTGTAGTTTAACATATGAAAGACCTTAAGGTTCTGCATACATGTATTTAAACAGACCGTATACCCTTTTCTTTTCAGAATATAGGGTGTTTTATGAAAAAAGAGCATATTTTACTAATCACCCTGTAATTTGGTATGGTGCTGTTTTGCCTCCCCCCCCCCCCTGCGCCCTGCTGCCATACATGTTTTTTTTTAATTGTATGGATGAGAGGAATCATTTGGCCAAAATATAGTCATATTAGTCTGGGACACCATGTATAATGATGGTAGGGGCAAGATAACTCGAGAAGGGAATAGAATAAATAGCTGAAATTTTGTACACACGTTTTTTTAAATTGATGAAATTTGGCAACTCCTGCACAGAATTTTCATACCATTCTTTTTTTATTTACTGAAATTTTATACAAGGTATGAAGCCGTATAGGAGGTATCTTGTAGGTGGACCAAATTGAGGAATTCCTTCGTAGAGCTGCCTGCTATACACAAGTTTAATTTTTCATGAATATTTAGATATTGGGTGTGAAAACTTCCTGACATAGAAATGTTGAATGCAATAATTACATTTTAATTTCAGGTGTAATTCCGATGATAATCCACTTTAACGATTTTATATACCTACTAAAAATTCAAAATGGCGGCACGTTATTTAGCATTTATTTTCCGACCCCCTTAATATAGGTATCAAATGAAACGGTTTGAGGAGTAGAATACGATAAGCTATGTGATGATATCATTGCAAGCCCAAAATGGCGGACGCCACAATATGGCAGATTACCTTATTGTTCATGAGCCCCTGATATGAATATCAAATGAAACGGTTTGACGAGTAGAATCAAGGTGGTGTATGAGGAGTGCGTCCTTTGTAAAACTTAAAACTTAAAAATAAAATAGGTAAAAAAAACTCTTAAGCAAAACGGTTTTATTTTACATTGAATGATGTACTAAAAGCTAGAAAATAATTATGGATCATAAATTTCGGGCTTACCGAGATATAGCAACTATCTACTGGTAAGAAATCGCACTGGACCAAGAGCAATGATGTGCTCTAGTGTCGGGGGCCAAGATCCACTTTGGATCGCAGCGTCAGTGGAATCAGTACGTAATCATGGGCTTTGATCAGACTTAAGTAAAAGCGGGGGCTTCCTAGCTCTCACCTCTGACTTTTCGAATTCAAGTGTGGATCAGAATTAGATTGTCACTTGCATTGACAGTGAAAAATACATCGCCTAAAACCCTCCTGTTTTATTTTTTATTTCTGAAATTCAGAATGGAGATCGAATGGTTCAATAATTTAGAATAATGGAATAGAATAAAATAGAATAGAATAGAATAGAATAGAATAGAATAGAATAGAATAGAATGGAATTGAATATAGATATATCATTAGTAGTACACAAGATCTTAAACGTACAAAGTGAATCGGCATTGTACATAATTAATCAAATAATTGTGCAGCATTAATTTACTAAAATATAACTTAACTAACTACGCTTAGCCAAACTAAACTAACGAATAATTTTAGATCTAACAATAGACTCTATTTCTATTAGCTTGATTGATTAGACATTTAGTTTGAGACCCCTTACAGGAGCTTTGAAACGTAGGCCTTAAAAGCCCCATTGTTCACCCTCCAGACTAATGAGTAATAGCTCATAGGTTCCAACCGGACGCTCTTATCTTACGAATTTAAGTATTGGCTCCCAGCCCTCCTTGTCAGCTTCGTGCAGCTCCTCGTCCAGGAGGTGTGAGCCAGGGATCTATAAGACTTTCCCGAGAGGGCTGGACAGAGACAAAGGAAGTGAGTCGCTGTCTCGGATTTCTCTCCGCATACCCTACATATAGGGTCAGCAACAAGTCCTATTATGTTTAGGTGACCTCTGAGATGAGAGTGTCCAGTGCGAGAATTGACATCAGGGTTCTTAGGGTTGGCTTGTTTAACTCCAATAGCTCATTTGTTTCTTTTGAGTTATATCTGCCCCACAGCTCCTTTGTAGCTCTACCTGATGGATGATCTAAACAAAGACGTCTGTGTTGGCCGGCAGCCTAGGCCGAGATATTAGAAATAAGGTGATTCGGTGCGATCCCAATTGTAGAGGGTGATACGTCCGAGGTTGTACCAAGACGAGAAAGTTCGTCTGCCTTTTAATTTCCGCTAATATCGCTATGATCTGGCACCCAAAACACCAGTACCCTGTTGTTCCGAGAAGAAGTTTAAGGTGGATTTGCACTTCAATACAAGTTTGGAGTTTGTAAAGGGGTTTGACAAGGCATTGACAGCTGCTTGGCTGTTCAAGCAGATTGCAATCTCCTTGTCCTCAGTATCTGAGCTAAGGAGATGCCTTCCTGCTTCAAGTATGGTTATGACTTCCACCTGGAAAACCGAGGACATGGCTTTCAAGGTGTATGGCAATTTCCACATGAGGCTCCTCGCAGAAAACGCCAGCTCCAGTGTTTTCTTCCGATTTCTATTAGCTTGTTATAGAATTACCTACTTATACCTACATCAGTCATCATAAAGGATGATTATAAATATTTAGATATTTCAGTGAGGCACTTTTTTTCATGTATTATTTCTTCTACAAATTGTCTTTCTTTCGGCAGAGAATGCAGCCGGGTGAGAAATTGGTGTAAATTCACTAGTAATTTGATGAAGACGTTAATGTTTGTTACATTGTTTTTTTGAAAATTTTCGGAAAAATTCTTTTCTATATTTAATATTTAAAATATTTATTACTTACCTCTGTTGCCTATTGGTAGTAGCTTATGACAATACTTATGCACTTTTCGCATCACCTCACTCAATTTCCATATCTTCTGTAGGACTCAACTACGAATACCAATTTTTTAGTATACTATGCATTCGTTAAATCAGCTAAACCCCCACTGATTAAATAGCACTGCGTTATGCTTTTCTAACAATAGAGATCCTTAGAGAATAATCAGTACCAACAATTTCTCTTCTAAAACTTCAAAAGTCTTCCAATAAACTTCTCTGTCTACGGTTAATATCCATATAACAAATCTAGAAGTAGATCTAACCTACCATTGCTTAGAAAAATCACAAAAGCCGATAACGTCTTCAAGGTCGATATTTTCGTGGAAGATTTGAGCATTTAAGTCATTCATTTATAAGATGGAGACATAGTCTTCTGGAGAGTAGCGAGCACTTAATTTAGTCGAATGTACACAGTTTGGTAAGCAGTGATAATTCTCTAGGAAACTGATGATCAGCTAATCAGACTAGACCTGGCCAGCGTACATGAAGTACTCTTCACCGGGGCAAATATGTTTATATTTCCCCGCATCATACCATCTAGATTTACATAGTTTCATATTAAGATGTATTAACACAAAATCAATTTTGAAGATAACCGCCAACATTAGTATAATGTTGCTTCAACGTACTTCTTATTCGGACATACATTGGCCAGCGGTCAAACAACGTTGTAGTAATGTCGGAATTATGTCTTGTCTCTTTACATAAAATTCTAATATTGCAAAATCGAATTTATATCTGTGATCGTAAAACTAGGGTCATCAAGATTGAAAGTTGGTTATGAGAAGCCATTACAACGAGGTATATTGAGCACTCGCTGAAGTCGAGAAATAGTTGCAGTGCAACACTGGGATATATTCTTGTGGAATTGCAATCGCACACACCCTGTACCTCTCCGAATCTAATCCTTATAAGGCAACCCCTTATCGAGGTAACCACTTGTTCCACCTGATTCTAATATTGGTGATCAAACAGCTTCAAATTATCCTCTTCACCTGCAGAATAGGCATCATTTCATTACATTTATAAATATTAGTAATAGACGCTGCTCGGCGAACTGGATCTTAAAGTCATTCTTCTCCCTATATATAGCTTATACCCTAGACAAACTGTGTCCAGTCGATAATGACTTAATTTCAAATTCAGTCATTGCAAGGAATTGAAGAGGTGACATTTCATTTGGAATGTCATTGACACTTCCTTAATGTGAGCAAAGATCATGGCAGAATTCAATAATTTAATTAAATGCTATCAAGAAAATTTGCGAGTATTTACAAATTTTGTTGTTAAAAGAGTTCAAAAAGAAAAGAAATCTGCAAAGAAATTTCATTCAAGATCAGGTGATGGCTGTCACCGCTAGCCTTATTGGACAAACTTTCCACTTTCCAATGAATTCAGCTCATTTTCATGACAGTAGGTGTCACTTTTATTGCAATTTCACTAAATGGAGTAAAATTTGGTCCATTTGAGAATGAAACGAAATATTGCAAATGGGATGGACTTCCTTTGTATGATACACTGCTAATTTGACTTCATTTAATTAAAAATTAAGTCATTATGGAGATATTCTCTCTAGGATATTAAAGGTACTATGAGTGCCTCCACTAAATTGAAAGGAAGTGTAAACAACATCTTCTCAGCATCAAAATCGATATACTCACCCTATCCTAAGCCTAATAGTCACACTATGGGGAACGAGATTACGAAGATTTCACAAAAAATCGGTCTTTAAACTTATTCCACTCTTACTAACTAGGTCAAGGCTGATTTATAGTGCAACAACCGAATTATGCTAAATTCCCAGGAAATGAAAAACTCACTACTAATTCAAATGCAACTAAAGTACGCGACCCATAGAGGCCCAATATGGTAAATAAATTTATACAAATAACGGAGAAACATGATTGCTGGTCGCAGCAGCAGTCAAATCACGTTTGGCACGGTCATAAAATCGCGTCTTTACCTTTCTGTAAGCAGTTGAATCACAAGTCAAGTTCGTAAAGCTCATCGAACTTTCGCATAAGATGTGCCGCATATACCTGAGTCACTCGATAAATTAGCCGTGAGCAGAATTAAGTAAGTATACTTAAGCACAAATACTTAGTTAAGTGAGTGTAGTGCAAACAGCCGGAACTAGCCGGGTTAATTTTATTGAAAGAAAATTATACTGCAGCTCAACAGCTTTCTTTTCAGTATTTAATTTATATTCATTAAAAGTAGCAGTTGCGTACTACTAAGATTTTTTATATATTTTTATATTATACGAGAGTTTATATAGTGACGGTCTTATAAAAATTTACAGTGTGCTCTGTCAGTTCATTCTGGTTGAGCATTACATTCATTTTTAATTTATTTTATCTTTTTTTGAATTAATTTAAATAATGTTTCTTATACATATACATATAAAGTCCTTGCAACGGATCCTATACGGTCCCATGGTAAAAAATTCCTTACAGACATTTTTCACCATGGAAACTTGTAAAGGATCCTCAGTTGATAATTTCTTGAGAGGTCGTGGAGATGTTAAGATAAATCGAAATTTTACTTGAAGCTGACAGTTCAGCATTGTCCACTATTAAAAAAAAAACATTTTAATTTTTTCTTGAAATGCTCTACCAGGTTGTTCAAATTTTTTTTGTCGTTCGATAAGAAAAGCACGATTTTATGGTTTGAAAAACATTTTATTATTCAATACAATCTCCCTGAACAAGACTTGTTCCTGCGATCTTCTAACATATGGATTCCATCCCTGAAGTGAGAATCGGAAGACTGTCGAAATACCCTTCCATTACTGCTATTTTACTGCTTCGTTCGAGGAAAATCGTTTTCCATGCATGAATTTTTTGATATCTGAGAACAGCCAGAAGTCAGACGTAGCCAAGTCTGGCAACAGTTCGTTCTTTAATTCACTGATGTTCGCGATCGTTTTTTGAGCTGTGTGAGAGGGTGCGTTGTCTTGATGATTCTACGAACTTTTACATCCAGATGGTCCAAATGGTTACAGTAATAATCTGCTTTTATTATTTTATCAGTTTGGAAGTAATCCACAAAACTAATTCCTTTTGCATTAAAAAGAACAACTGATGCTAACATCTTCTTGGCCAATTTTTGGACCCTTACTCGCCTTGGAGCCAAAGTACTGGGTTCTTTTTATTCTTTCTAAAACGCTCCAAATGTTGTTTAGAAAGTCCCATACGAGTGGGTTTTTGTTCTATTGTTAGCGAATGCGGCACCAATTTTGCACAAATCTTTCTGTAACCCAAAACTTCAGCTAAAATATTGTTCACACTGCCTAATAAGGTGCCTAGAGCTTCTATTAAATCTCTCTCAGTTAATCGACGATCTTTCATAACCATGTCATGAATTTTTGCTATGTTTTCTGGTGTTGATACACTTTTGGACGCCCTTCACATGGATCGACTTCAAGACCTGTATGACCACTTTTAAATGCAGCAATTCATCTTCTACTGTTCGAATAGAAGGTGTAGAGTCCCTATACACTATAAACAATCATTCATGAATTTGTTTTGGTGTTACACGTTCCAAAAATAGGAATTTTATTACTTCACGATATTCAGGTTTTTCTAAAGTACAAAAATACTATGACACGTTAACTTTGAATAGCTACAAATACATATACGACTTGACACGTGTTGATATAAAAGTATCACTTTTAGAAAAATATAACGACGAACGTAATAACGCCATCTGGTTATTGAACGTTAAAACTTAAAACAGCTTGTTACAATTTATCTTCCTGATCAGTCATTATTGATTGAAGTCTATATTCTGTTCGACACCATTCCTACTTTACTGGATCCAAAGAATTTTTAAGCCAAAAGTGAATTTTATGATGAGGTTCTTTTGATCTGTTCTTTCAATGGTAACTATGACCTAAGTAGAAAAAAGCTGCTTTGGATTAGTTCGATTATTTCGTCGAACCATTTCGGGGCCACTTCTTATAACTATGGAATTACTAACAACCGTTCGTAACAATTGACTCCGACAAACTCGCTACAATCATTTGGCAACCAAATTGGAGGAAATATCTTGGTTATCAGTTTGGTTGCGAATGAAAACTACTGTATGGTTTCGTGTTTGTAGGGACCGTGATACAAAGATTGAGAAGATATGGCCGATTAGCACAGTTAAATAAATTTACAAGAGAAAAAATATTTACTTATCTGCATTTGTGTAGTAGTAGTACGTCATTTGACGACAAATATTTACCAGCGAATTTCCTTTTGAGTTTTTGTGTTATATTGACTGAAAACATTTTAAATTGTCCAGTGTTAAGTTGTTTCTTCGTGTAAATAAATCACTCCGGGTATAGTAATTAAGTGCTAGTGGGAATGGGAAAGAAATTGCCAATTGGTAAGAACGATTGAAATTGAAAAGAACCAGTCCGTCTTCAAATCATCAGCCACAAATAAATCAGCCATGCCTTGTTAATCTTTGTACCATGTTTTGGGACATTGTCTTCGAACTGCATTTCAACTAGAATGAAATAGTTGTGCAAACAATGTAGCAGACACATATGAAAAAGCATATCTAATGAACATTTATTTATTTATTTATTAGAATTTAACAGTATAAATAACAATTTTGCATCACATAATTTTAAAATGTATTTTTTGGCTGCTATTTAGTACTCAGTCCCCTCTTTCAGTCAGCATTGCTGGTATGAGAAAGAGGTTAGATATGGAGTTAGCTCTACAGTTTACTATTCCTCATAAGCTACTTACAATGCAGTCTCAATCCGACACTACCCCAAAATTTACACTTTATCAATGCCACCAACTACTCAGAAAAATCTATGGAAAAACATATCCATCTCAATCAATTACAATCTTATAGACTCTACTACTACATAGTCTTAGTAAGTTTTAAACTACGCTATCAATAGAAATACTTGGTAGTTATCGTATTTTCATATCTTATGCATGCTTAACTATATGGAATTAGTAGTACATACATATCTCTTTATTTTCCTTGTGAAGATGCTCAGGCTCATTAGATTTTTGATGTTCCCTGGGAGGCCATTATATATATCACTAGCTGATGTCAGGAGACCTGTGCGTAGCCTCTCTGTTCTAGCTGCTGATGTTCTTATGTCTGCTTTTCGTCTTGTGTTATATATGTGAATTTCAGACGCCGTGGTAATACTTAAGTTTGATTTAGAACATTTATTTATTATTTTGTAAATGAACTTAGCTTTCTCCACAAAGACAATTTGTTTTAAGTTAAGCTTGTTGGTCCTGCAGAATACCTCTATAGTAGGTGTTAGCCGAGGCATATTATATAATGTTTTCATTGTTGTTTGCACTCTGTTCATCATGTTATTAGTGCATTGGGACCATGTGAGTATGTTGTATCTAATGTGGGATAATACATGAGCATTATATATTAAGTTAGCCGTTTCTTGGCTTATGGTGATTTTCATTTTTTTATGGCTCCCAGCATCGGAGTAATCTTACTAATTTTAGCATTTATATACTCGTTCGATTTCAATCGTTCATCCAAGATGAGACCCAGATATTTAATTTGCTTTGCCCTCTGTATGCTCAGAGTACCAATTTTAATTTGAGGATATATGTCAGTTTTATTTTGTTGTCTGATTAAAATAAGCTTTGTTTTTTCCACATTTAATGATAATCTATTGCCGTCCGTCGAGCGCTTAAATCATCCCAGATCTTCATTCATGGTTCTTTGTAGCTCTTCCTCTGTTTTAGCTACGTATATAAGATTAGTGTCATCTGCAAAGATATGATATACTCCTTTTATACCTGCTTTCTGTATATTGTTAACGTATAATAGGTATAAGTTTGGACCTAGTATTGAGCCTTGGGGCACCCCTGAAGTGAGAGTTTCCGGGTCACTGAAAGTATGCTGCACTCTCGTGTATACTTTTCTGTTAGTTAGGTACGAGGAAGATTGTCATTTCCCTGTAACTATTTGGTATTGGTTCTCTCACTGGTAGTTTTTCTCTAAGAGTTTGTCCTATGTTGACAAAATATTGATTGAATGAATTGGAGATTTTTTTAAGATTTGTTTCAGTTTTCCCCAAGTATGTTATTTCAGAAATAGTGTCTTTGTTCATCTGCTCCTTTTTTGTTATTAATTCATTTATTACTTTCCAGGTTTTCCTAGCGTCATACTTTGCTTTTTGGAATTGTCTATCGACGTATTCTTGTTTTGCTCTCCTAACCAGCTTGTTGAATTTATTTTTTTCATGTATATATTCTTTCCTTACCGCAGCATTTTCAGGATATTTCTTCATCTTTTTATATAGCCTTTCCCTTTTTTCATCTCTGCAATAATTTGCACTGTGATCCAACCATTTTTTCTTGTTCTCACCCTCTTGAGAGTTGTACTATGTTCCTTGCTTTCCTGTATTATTTGTATAAATTCCTCAATTGTTACTTGCTGTGTGTTTTGTAAGCTCTCCCTTATTTTCGCTCTGTACTTTCCTTTATTTAGTGTTGATATAACTCTGGTGGTCATACTCTTCTTTTGATAATCTTTTTCATTAAGCGCAACATTGATGATGTTATGATCAGATATCGATGTAGCTTCTACATGCATAGCCATCTGCACCTTCTCAGATAGGTCCGTGAAGACGTGGTCAATTATCGTAGCTGACCTTTCCGTGGCCCTAGTTGGATGTTCTCTATCTATTTGGTTGAGAATCTTAAAGCCATAGCTGGTAAGCATGTCCAAATACTGAATGACGGTATTGTTTTCAGTCAGTAAGTCAATGTTGATATCACCCAGAAACACGAGTCCTCTATGATGAGTCAACAAATACTCCATGCACTCTAAGAATTCTGTTTGGGATTCATTTGGGGATTTATACATAGTCATGATTTTGAGCCTTTTTCCACTGTTTGTCGTTATCTCTATAAGAATCGTATTATACTTGTCATCTTCCATTATTTGCTTGAATTCTATTCCCTGTCTGACATATATCACATATATGAGCATACACTGTAAAAAAAAAGCAGGACAATTCCCTAAATTTAAGACACGTTTTTCACTTAAAATAAATGTAATTTTCTGTGATAGAATGGAAAAATCAGTTTAATTTCCGAAAATAAGTGGAACATTCAATGAATTTAGGTATTGCTTTCTCGGATATAAGGAAGAGATCATTCAATAAATTTGGTAATATTCTACAAAATCCCCAAAAGATCCACAAAAGTAGAAAAAATCAGTAAACAAATTTGCAGTACATGTAAATGATAGAATTTAACTAGTTTTACTCAAATAACAATTCGTAATCCAAGTTCTAAGTGAGAAGCGTATCAATGGACAGGTGAACATTATTCTGGGATTGTATAAGTACAGCAGAAGCGCTTGGCGATGTCAGATGTTTTGGCTGATGGATGGAACATTTTACATTGTTCCACCAACTAAGTAGGTATCTGTAAAATTGTGCCTAAATAAAAATAAAGAGGTGTATGACGAGTTCCTTGTGTTTCATGAATTATTTCAGTTAGCAGAAAGACGAAATATTGTTTTGAAACCGAAAACAATTACAGCGGCTTTTGAAAATTTATTTTGATCTAACTAAATATAGAGGTATTACCTTTTTAATTTTGGCCACATTATTTGGAAATAGATCCAAGGAGAGCTTCTTTCCAGGAAATATAGAAAAAGGAATAAATTTAATTTACAAGCAAGAATGAATAAAAGCCATGCAATTGTCCCTCCACAAGAAGTGCCAACGTATTTTTTGCTGAATACATTTCAGGATCATTTTCTGTTTTTTCATATTTTCTTGTTCATTTCATATATTCGGTTTTATTTTTACCGATGCCACAATAAATTAAAATTTTTGGAAGCAATCGCCAAATTTATATCTCTTGCAAAATCACCACAACTTTACCACATTCAATGTCTGCGCTAAAAGCTGTGCTTTTTACCTACGAAGAAATCGGCAAGTTTATTCACTAGCTATAACTTTTTCCATGGAAATTCACCAAACTCATGTGCCTAAGCTGAAAGCTGTTTTCCTGTGGTGGTAAACTATAATATCACAGATCAAAGCCATGTGAAGCTTTCTTACTTCTTCAGTTTAAAGCTCTTCTTATAATGAATTTTTGTAACTTTAAATCAATTTTAAGCACTCGACTCAATCCAACTCGTTTCGATATTCAAATTCAATCGTTGTGGGCTACTAATCCCATCTGTCCGTCTTCCTCATGTTGTCATTACAACTGAGCAAAATATTATCCAGAAAGTGAGCTCTTTCAACAAATATCTAAATGTTTACAAAAATGCATTCAATACCACCAATGTCTTCAGACTAACCAGTCTGGCACGAAATATTGCAACTCCACCTTCAGGCCTATTACCGAATCCAACCTAGATTTTTCCGACTATCCCCAACGGAGGAGTTGTTTGGGTTTAAAACTAATATGGATGTCGGGTTCGGAACGTGAGCTGTGCACCTAAGCTTGAGAACATGGCCAAGGCTTATATCATTCATACTAACATGTGGCTACGAGAATCTAAAAATAGCTCTTGGAAATAAAAGCATCTTCATATTCTCTGACAATGAGGCTGCAATAAAAGCTACCATATTTCATTTTCTGCTGTAAATTTAAGTCTCGTGCGGGATTGCTAATGCCAAAACGCCCTAAACAAACTGAATAGATCCAATTAGGTCAGCCTGATTTGGATTTCGAGAGATCAAGGACTAGAGCCTCTATGCGGGTTGCTTCTGTGTGCAGTGAAACCCTATAGAGGAGCAGCATCGCGATGTAGAACCATGGCAAGGGACTTATGGCCAAAATTCGTTTATGAAATGGGCAAACAAGCTTCTGAGGTACAGTAGGATGGATGTTAAATTCTTAACTGGTAACTGTCAACTGAGGAAGCACAATGTCACTATCTACATACTTGGTCTGGACGATGATGACACTGCAATGTGTTGTGGGAATGTTCGTCAATAGCTCAGCGTAGATGGTAAACCACAACTAGACCCAGGTGAGTTGGTAAATGGGATTACTTGACGGGCTCTTAAACCTATTTAAAGTAGTGGCTTGCGTTAAGAAGATGAGAGGATGAGCACAGTAGACCCTGTCAGTTACCGCGGCGCTCTAGAGCCTCTTATCTACATTTTTAACTAAACAATCAAGGGTGTTCTCCGAGAATAATAAAATCTTTAAAAATTTATTATATTGTCAGTAAGGTAACCTGAACCAGGGCAGCAGCCAATAAAAACATCGAAATGGGGACTGTTTTTAATTTTCTCCTATGCTTTATATATTTTTGGAGGTCACACAAACCATTTTTTGCACTTAAATGTAATTTGCAAATTTATTGAAATTATTTTCAATACATTTCAGTCTTTTAAACGAAAAATCTTCCTTTTATATATTTTGTTAACCTCTTTTTGGAATTTCAGTAATTTTGATTTGAGTTTTCGTACCTTAGTTGTTTATTGTCCCTATTATATCCGTTTTTTCGTTTTAAATTGATGTCTTTGTCCATTTTTGAAGCCTTTGGCCATTTACTTAAAGGCCATATGTTTCCCTACATATGAAACCTTTGTTTTTTTATCGTAATTCTATGATTCTAGTTTTGTAATTAATTTTTTTGCGCTATTATTATTATTCCTTGGCTCACACCTACTGGACGTGTTACACGATGCCGGCAATGAAGGCTGGGGGCCAATACTGAAATTTATAGGAGCGTCCGGTTGGGACCTAGAAGCGATAGTTTATGGGTCTGGAGGGTGAACAATTGGCCTTGATTTGACCTACGTTCGGGGGATCCCTCGGCTTTCCAATCCTCTATTTCAATCAATCAATCATTATCCCTAAGCGTTTCACCATCCACCATATAAAACCATATAAAAATTTATAATAAAACTTGTCTCTTAACTTTCACCATTTCAGATATCTAATAAAGCACCTTGTTCAAAAATGGGGCTATGATGCAAAAAATCTCATCATAGACGAGACAGGAGAAGAATTCAATGCTCTAAGATACCATCACCATGATCATGATATTTCCCATTTTTATGATCCTACGAATATATTCAATGGACCTATAGCAAATCATTTGAATCAATTCGATGGATACAAGTATGATGCCCCGAATGGACCTCGTAACTATCCCCAACCGATTTACATACCAAAACCACAGGATACAGAGTAAGAATGTCAGCAAAACTTCAGTTTTCGGTAATTTTCGTTAAGCTGTCGATTTTAGTTTTCTCATTTACAGTGCCTTATCGTCACCGAATTTCAAGCAAAAAGGAAACAACAACGGCTGGATTGGTCCGAAAGTATCGCAATATAATTCCGCTGATTGGCTTAAAAGATACGCCCGAGATTTGAATCGAGCTAGACACGAAGAACAGATTACACCGGAAAATTCCAATAATTCTACAAGAAACACAAAAGATGTTTCACATAAAAAGGATTTTTTTGATATTTTCAATGACACTAAAGAGACAAAACATCGCTCGAAACGGCAAAGCCCTGGAAGGTCTACTCTGTGTCAAACTTCATCACAATTTATAATGCCACAAGCAGCTCTGAGCAGTAGAGGTTTGATTTATTTTTATTAATTATTTTATAATTATGTGCTTAATTTTTAATATTAATATTATATTCTAGGAAATTGGATGTTTGTTGTAAATCAGATGGATACAGCCCGGCAGCTTGTCAAAACTGAAACATGCGCGTAAGTACCAACCAATTGTTAGTTGGCTTAATAGTTAGGAGTCCTACTAACTTGGAACACAATCCATATTTCATTGGAGAATTGTTTTCATTTGTAATTAGTAATTTAATTTAGAATTGTAAAAGTAAAAACCTCAAAAAATACTTCTATTCCATAATTAGTCTTAGCAGACAATTGTTCAGGCTATTTATTAATGCGCAGTTACTGGATATGGCCTATTCCGGTATTTTCTGAAGAAGCTATGCAAATCCAACAACGAGCTGTGTCGATTGTGCAATGAAGGAGATGAAACCTCGTAGCATATCATATATGAGTATTCCACGTTAGAAGCTTTAATGTTGCTAATCGCTGAAGAACCATTTATTACTCCAAATAAAGTTTGCAAGCTAACCTCAAAAGCAAAAATCGATCTCCCAAAAAGGATACATTTAGCCCATGATACAAAGATAACAAGGTATGGCAGATTCGAAATGAATTTTGTTGGTACGTCATGAGGTGCCTACTGTCATTTCCAGCGAATTTGTTTTGAGTTTTTCGTATTTTATTGACTGAAATACGTTTTGAATATATTAAAATATTTAACAAAATATTAGTTTCTTCGTTTAAATCACTTCGGGAAAAGTAATTATGTGCTAGTGGGAAAGGAAAGAAATTTAAAAATAGAAAATTTTTTTCACTGTGAAAGGACGATTGAAATTGAGACGAACAAATTTCTGACATTTGTCGCCAAAGGAGGCAAGCAATCAATTGACAGATTTTCCGGCCATACCATGTTAATTTTTGTATCATGCATTTAGCCTAAACACTCTAGGTGAGGACAAAATAGATCAACTATGGAGAGTTGGATGTGGATTTCGTTTTCGCGCAAATAATTGTAGCAGTGTCTAACACTGCTTTCTTTTTTTCAAAAAGTAGTATTATTTACTATTGAGGCACTTTTTGCTTTGTATTTTTATTTTGCAGGCATAAGCCTTATCTATATATGTACTAAAAATTGCGCTAGTGTTGAGCTTCGTTTTAAAGATATGAATTTTTAAAATGTTACAAACTGCGATACCGGTAAACGCAAAATCTCAAATATGAGACCTTTAAGCTTGAAATTAGATCTTTAAGAATTAAAATTCTATTCGTCATTAACATAACAAACTTAGAGATAGGAAGGCATATTATATAACTTATAGCTAAATAAGAGCACTTTTAGATACATTAGATAAATTTATAGAATTTCAGAAGGCACGAGTATGAATATGCACCCATAGGTCTAATGCTCCCATACTATTATACTTTGGGTATATGAGGACTATAAAAATGCATGTCTCTATGAAGCCGAGCATTTCCGCAATTTTTTGCACATGGCAAAGCTTATGGCTTTAAAATAAAAATACAAAACAAAAAAATTGTAATAGTATACTATTATACTATTTTGTTTTAAATACTTCTACTTATTTACCAAAAAAGTTTTTTCTTATGTTGCTGTTTTTTTTTCTAACTGATATTTTTTAACAAATTGAGATATTTATGTGGTCATTCTAATACAACCATGCTCTTCCGATTAAAATGGTTCCCAAAGCTATATCCCCAACGGTTTAGGATATATTTGATGCTGTCTAGTTCTATGTGAACGCCAAACGTATAGTAATAACTTGGCGCAAAAAAAGTTAAAACTGCTACATTTTGCTCATATAGAACCTTGGGGCACAAAACTTCGATCAAGTCATGCAGATACGACTTTATGGCCAGATTAAACATGCATTTGTATATGTATCCGAATTTGGGCAACTCCTTTGAATTCAGTCGCAGTAGCTCATTGTCGAGGATTTTGAAGTTAACCTGTCTTATATCATGGGTGGTAAGCATGCTAACTGGCATAGTCTTTGAGAAATTAGCATCACATCCTGTGTTACTTAATTGATCCCAAGGAAGTGATGAAAATGACGAAAATTACTTAGCTGATGTAGTATTCGAAAATACTATAGATCTGTAGATCTGCCAGCTGCAGTTTAAACCACCAATCCGAAAAATCCACAGGGGATTCTATCAGCAGTCTAGTAGAGACTATCGAGAAAGCCTCACAGGACAAGAAGATCCTCTTATTGTTCATGGGTATACGAGGCGTCTTCTACAATACTATTTCACTCGATCAAAAAGGTATTTGAATATGGAAATTTTAAAATTTGTATCACCAAGTGGATTGACATTATGCTGGAAAAACGCTGCATAACAACTACCTTAACCGGCGAATCTCCAACAATCAGAGCTACTAAAGATTGCTCACAAGACGAAATTTTATTACCACTACTATGGCTCTTGGTTGTGGTTGTACTTCAAGAGCCGACTATAAGACACAGGAATACGCTGTAGTGGCGGATCCAGGGCGAAGGGGGGTCATGGGGGTCATGACCCCCTTAATTTGAAGAAGAAAAAAAAATTAATTAATTGAGTTATTTGAAAAAATATATTTTTTATTTTATATTTTTTTTTATTATATAATTCAACTTCAAAAAAATGTTTATTCCAAAACTTAAGAAAATCAAAATTTATTTCAATGAGTATTATTGTCTGCATGTGATGTATATATATAGGTTTTTCTCAGAATTTGAGTTTGGGACCGCAACTTTGGATGATCCAAAACCCTCGAGAAACATTTCTCAAGCCCAAACCCCAAGCCCTAACTTAGTCGTAATTCCTAACATTCTAAAATATTTCCAGAGTTCTTATGTAAAATCACTGACATATATAATATGGACTGAAAGAACAAAACTGAAAACAACAAATAAATACGTGGGTCGTCGAAATAAATGTTTTTAAATTAATTATATGGGTTAATTAGTGTTAAAAAGTGTTTTACCAAAGGCAATATATTCATAGATAGGTACTCAACAGAATTTCGAAATGTTTTATTAAAATCACTTTTCAACTTCCCGCCAATGGTTTTTTCAATGTTGGCACCGAAGTATGAACTATTTTTTACAGACAAAATTATGCCCACATGAAATAGAATATCGATCAGTCCATATAATATATGACAGTGTGTAAAACTGAGAAAAGTTTGGTTTGAATGACTCCTGCAGTTTGTGCCCTAAATTACTATTCTATTAAAACAATGACTTTTTGTAAAAAGTATACTAAAAAATGACACATCATCCGCACCATGCTAAACTAAAACCTTCCTAGTACTGCAGTACTACGGTGACTATTGGTTAATTTAATATTTGTAAGATGCCCCCCCCCCCGGCCCCTTAATTGCAATGCTAGATCCGCGCCTGATACGCTCATGGATCATGTCAAGGGCTTTTCGAGAAAAGTGGGTATAAATCCCAAAACGACTTTATACATCTTTCAAGACAAACACCTAGTGGCTCAAAATGATGCGGACAGTCAACAAGAGGACCCCTAATGAGTTGCAAAGCATGGTCTGTTTAGGCACCACTTGGGACTTCACATCGTGTCCTCAGCGAGCACTTGAAATCATTCTTGGCTTACAGCTCTTTACCTTTTTACCCAGAAGAATGTAGCCACTGATATGCTCTGAGGGAAAAGGTCATATAATCACAATTCTATTAGATTGGAATATCCTCGAGCAGGTTCATATTAAAAGCCAGCTTAATTGGGGTATTGCACAGAATATTATTTATTTATTTTATTATCTATTCATTTCATTTTAGTCCTTTCGCATTCCATCTATCTTCGATTTCACTGTAATAACATTTTTTTCATACCTACGTCGTACCTCACTTACCTTCCACTTACCTCCCTCAGCGTTAAAATATCAATAATAATAAACCGAATAAAAAAAAATAGATTAAATGAATTATTTATTATTATTAGGAAAACCATTTGTTATTTAATTAGGAGTGTAAGTTTTTCTATTTCCCGTTTTTGCTCATAGCTTTCTTATTACAAGAATTCGATTGCCTATAAAAGTGCCATTTAAATTTTTTTTTTGCAAACTCAGGGTTACGGAGATAAATCAATAAACTAATTGCACCCTTATTTTCAAGATGAAGACCAAAAGACAACGTTTTCAGTCCTGGAAACTCAGTATTAGACTCACGGCCAATCCCCTACGAAATACTAATAAAAAAAATTAGTGCCTAACTAAAATGCATGATTGCCCTTTTTTACGCTAAATTGACTGGACTAAAAAGGCCTAGCTGCTAAAGTCTTCAAAATTAGATTCGTGTTGTTGTTTTACTTGAAATACTTTCCACTGTCTTTTTTTTTATGTCGAATACTTTTTCGGAGTACTAAGTATTTCCATTCTATCGGTATCGACGATTCCTTGATTACGTGACACAGTTCAACTTTAATTTAAACAAAATATTTCCAGTTTATTTCGCAATGCAAATGTGGTCCTGAATTTTGGATTAAGTGTAACGTGATACATGCAACAGAATATTTTTTTCCTTGAAAATGGATATTTATTTTGAAATGTAAAAAAAAAAAAACAATATCAAATCAACAAAATGCCCAAAGCTCCATTGATTCAGTGCTTTTTTTATTACCTTTCAATTCACTTTGAATTGGGAACAGGCCCAATTTGGTCACCTGTTAAATCAACTTGTCCTGAATTTCATTTTTTTTTCACTTTTCTTTTCAATCTAGTAAACCACCCCTAACAAAAGTATATAATCATTTGACCCCAGCGGAAGAAGTAGTATACAGGAAGGGTGGTGACTCTGTTTTGTTTACATTGAGAAAGGTTGATATTTGTGGTCTTGCTACTACTGAATGGCTCCCTATTGCTTAAATTTCGTCTTTACAAACTGCCCCTAATCCGAGTCTCTTCCGGGTACGAATAACTGGGCAGGGGAGATAACTTCCCCTTAAGGTTATAGCATAAAATCAAGGCAGGGTCCTCTCCTCGATATACGTGAGTTTGTATATACGTATATATGGTTTTTTGTACTTTTGTGTATAATAGAACGTGAACGCAGCACGAATCTCAGGGTTAGCGAAAAGTGTGACATATAAAAGCAGTTCACGGCCGTTTTGATGGTGCGGTAGTTCCTATTTGTTTGTTTACTCATGCATGTTGACAGGTCGATTAATCCACCCTAAAGATGGGTCCGTCTCCCTATTTTGAATATTGCACAATTTGGGGGAAAAGGTGATTGCAACCCTTCAATTAATATATCGTTTTTTTTTTGCTTCAATGTTTTGGAACGACAAGGATAACAAGTCCTTTACTATGTGGATCAAGTGCTCTTTTTTAATGGGATAAATGACTATCACAACGTTTTTTGTGTTAAATATCTACCAATTGATTGGGAAAGGCGTTTTTGTTAAGGAAGAATTATGTGCTGTTTGATTTTTATTTCTTTGACACTTAAGGCAAACAGCTGATTTTTAGGTGAAATAATAACTGTATTAGACCAAAAATTATAATATTGATTAACATATTAAATTCGGCAAAAATTGATGACGTTTGTTTAAACTTCCTTCAGTTTAGTTAGAGACCACCTCCTACTAGGTGATCCCCGACTATTATTTATTTGAATATAAATATCAAAGTTATGGGCAAGGATTTGCCAGTCCAAGATAGATAACAGCCACTTTATAAAATATTTCAGTAGTGGAACGCATCAAGGGTTATCCTAAGTACAGCAAACTCTAGTGTCAGAAGTAGAAATCTGGTCACCCAGGCTGCAAGTCTTGTAGACTGAATGTGCAGTCCAGAAAAATTAAACTAATGGTGTGTAATATAAAAGGCTAATGTACTGGATTTTATATATTACCTAAGTAGGGTACATAGATAGACACATAATATAACTCTCCTCCGATGACCCTCGACCTGTAGCTAAGCTTAAAACTTAGTAGTAGAGGGCAGTGACCTAAGAATAACCCTATAATTAGTCTTATTTGCAGGTTTCTGAGAGCGTGACATTTTTTTTGTATTTTCGCCAATGATGATGATAAATTTTTGAGCTTAATATAGTTTACACCTTGCTCAACAGCTTCGAGGAACTATTTCGTAGTGGCTCAAAACAACAAAGGTGTTTATAGACACTCAGCAATTAAATTACCTCTGCTATTCTGTTTTGCCCACTTTCGAACTGAGATTTATATACGAGAACAGTTTGTAAAAGAATTTAATTAATACACTGCTAACATTAAAAGCAAACTTAAAAGTTATACCTATCTTAGATGACCTTAAATCGAAAATTACCCCTCAATTTAGGTATACATACATACTTGGAAAATGCCACTACAAAGATGCCCAAAGTGCATGAATTATACATTTGAGCATAGGTAAAAGTTTACTTTTTTCTTACGAATTTCCTCAAGAAAATTCTTGAGAATTTAAATGCGATATAATTCAATTGAATTGAATTATTTATGTGTAGTGTAAGATAAAATAATATTAACAATATTTGAGCAGTGTCACATACAAAAAATAGTATAATACTGGGACTAAAAATAATAAAAACTAGATTATCTTAAAATAACTACACGGTTAAAAGTTTAGGTGTAAATATTATAAACAAATAATATACATATAGGTTCATAAAAAGTTCTTCTATTTATAAAATTTTATAAGAGCGTTTATTAATATAATACAACTGGCTAGAGAATTGTTTTATATGAATTTAATACACCTAATCCATTTTTTACACGGTCTTTTTTTCCACGATTTTGAAAAAACACGGTCGATAATAATAAACTTATCCTGCTTTCACATGTTTTTTTTTTCACACGGACAAAACTTCTAAGGATTTGGTTGTTCCTTGTTTTTTTTCTTTGATTATGTAGTTAGGGGATTTAATATTTACACACTTCTTTTTACATTTTTTATTTTCTATGGAGTGTTGAACGTGAAAGGTGTAAGTGAATAGTAATATTTAGTGAGAAAAAAATATATAAAAGTAATATTTTTATACCCTAGATGAAATCTAAAGGATATACTAAGTTTGTCATTCCATTTGTAACACATAGAAACAGTGATGGTAGAGCAAAATACCCATGCATAAAATTAAATCTTATTTTTATTTTTGCATGTCCGTCCGTCCGTACGTCTGTCTGTCCGTCGTCACGATAACTCGAGAACGCGTGTATTTAAAGAGCTGAAATTTTCCACATGGGCTTTTAAAAAAAAAAGTAAAACTAAGTTTGAAAATGGGATAAGTCGAGTAACTCCTTCGTAGGGTTGCCATACAAAGATTTAATTTATTGCTACATATTTGGGCACTGCCTGAGAACGTCAACATAGACCGTTGGAGTTTTGTACATACTGTTCTGATAAAATTAGCAAATATGTATAATTTCAAAAATAGACTAAATCGGGCAACCCCTTCTTGATGTTGCCATATTACATTTTGGGATTTGTACGTATCCTGTGAAGACGATCAGTCCTATATGGTTTTATTGTACCGAACAGTTCTTCAGAATATGAAATCCTATAAAATTGTTTATAATCATTTTTGCTGTTCGACGAACCGTTCTAAAGATATATTCAGAAACTACTTCAAAAATCAAACTTGCGCAGATGGGTGACCATACGAAATTACAAACGAGCATTCATCTAGGGTATCATAAGAATTGCTCTTAAACCAATTCTAGATTTTTTATTTGTTTTTTAATGTAGGTTTTTAGAAAACTTTTTTAATTTTGTGGTGCTGTTTATTTATATAAAGTAAGTTAAAGCTTTTCATAAAGCATAATTTATTTAAAAATTTAAAATTTGTTAATTCAGCCATAAAAAAGCATAAACGAACAACTATTTCTTTGGAAAAAAAAGATACCAATTCTGGACCGACTTGGAAATGGTGAAGGTACCAGATGTGTTAGAAAATCTTTGAATTTAAGTGAAGCGACAACCTGCATAATTAAAAAAAAAAAAAAAATAAAAAGCGATTACACAAACCGTAACTTCTGGTACCAAGTTGAGTGCTAAGTACTCTTCGTAAACGAAAAATATAATTGTGCAAAAAATGGAAAAGGTTCTATTGTATCCATGTCAACATTACACCCAAAAACGTATACCTTTTGATACCAATTCCATTAAGCAGAAGGCTTTAAGAACTTATGACCAAATAAAAAAAAATTTGGACCGTTAACATCTTCGAAACCTACCTAAATAGCACAATTAAGAAGAAGCTGGCTGAAAATGTGGAGCGAACTAGCGTATTGAAACCGGGAGGGTAAATTGTTCCAGAGCCGAATAAACTAAACAAAAAAAGAACCAGTTAGAGTGGAAGTTCAATATCGCGCAGGCAGGAGATTTCGATTCCTGATGGAAAGCTACACTTAAAGAAATTCATTAAGATAAGGAGGCTGACCCAATTACAATACCCTATAAAGAAAAATTAGGCTCCTACGTTTCAAATATGTCCCTAGGGAACAGTTCAGTAGCGAGATAATGTTATTGATCATATCTAAGCTGCCACTACCTACAAATAAACCGAGTGCAATCATTGAATGCTACTCTGGAGCATACAAAATCCAAATCTGGAAAAATAAGACATCCATTAATGAAATGATCACGCAAATAGCAATTTGACAAGAGTCACGCATAAGATTGACGACAGAATACTAGCAGTTAGCCACAGACGATGAAGGCTTGCATAAATTTTAGACAGTATGTCACTTTTATGATCGCAGCAATTCATCTGGGAATTAACGTACACTCCACGATTTTGAACCTTACAAAATTTATCTTCACTACTAGAAACTTTACTTAATGGTACCAATATTAAGTAGAATTTCTAGTAGTGAAGACATATCAATTTGTCGTGGGTAGAATTAAATGCACTGGAATTAATTACAATTGAGACTAAGATCATTGTCAATCGACCAGCAGTAAATTCTTTGTAGATCAATACGGTTTACATAATCTTCGATGAAACCTATGGGATGACTCAAATAAAGCTGGACATCATCCGCATATATGTACATAGGTGTATTTCCACGTCAAGAGTTACTTCAGAAAGGTCATTTATAAAAAAACTGAATAAAACTGGACCAAAAATAGAGCCCTGAGGCACCCCACAGGGACAAATAATATGAGGAATCAATACTATATAAAGTGACATGTTGGGATCAGACATACAGAAAATTTGTAATTAAAAGAATGCAAACTGAGAAAACTGAAATCGCGAAAATAATTTCAACAAGACCTTATCTTGAAAAACGATTTCAAATGCTTTTGAAAAATCTAACAGAAGCAAGATGGATAACATATATTTATCAACTAAAGAAAACGAAAGTCAGTTGTTAGTTTCAGTAGAGCCGTTTCACAGCTGTGATGAGAGCGAACACCTGATTGACGTGAGCAGATAAGATTATTTTCACACAGGTAATCTAGCATTTTCCAGTACATTAATTTCTTCAGGATCTTTGAGAGGAAGCATAATTGACTAATCGGTCTAAATTCGGTTAGGTATACGGTGGGAGGAATATTTGTGGTATGGGTAAGGCGTTGGAAAATTTCCAAGAGATGGGAAAGGAAGACGATGTTGGACACGCATTAAAGGCATGCTAAAATTAATATCATTGTTTGGAAACCCATATCTTAGTACATATTGACTTTATTCCTAATCGTAGTATACATATGCCTATGGCACTTACTATGCCGTTGCACTGGTTAGTGTACGACAATGGTCTAAAGGAATTTAATTGATTGATCCAGCTGCTAAAGCCGCTCAACATTTTTATGAATACTTTACTTACACTCAAAAACTTTCTACTTAAAAGATCTTGAAAACAAATTTCGCTTTCTATTAATCCAATGTAGATTTGTGGTTGTCATCATCACCGGCCACAGCTCACCTCACGTCATCTAACAAGGATGGGAGTTTTTGACAGCCCTGAGTGTATGTCTTGTCTGGAGGGAGAGCCCGAGACAACCGAACACTTTATGTGTGCCTGTCTGGCCTTCGCTCGGATACTCTAGGTTCTGCCCTTCTATCTATGGATGAGCTAAAAAACCTTTCTCACCTGCTGTGCTTCATTAAGAAGGTTTTGGTGAATGGGCTTCTAGCAGGATAGCACAAACGGCCGCTATGGCCTCCGTGCTTGGGTTGGGGTTTCCTCTCCCACTGCCTATAATTAAAAAAAAATCCATGGAAAATCATGTAACAAAGATGGGAGCTGTTGACGACTCTGAGTGTTTGTTTTGCCCCCAAAGAGAACTTCAGACAGTCAAGTATTTTCTGTACGCTTGTCCGGCCCTTGCCTGACGCAGCCTGGATATTTTTAGATTTGCCCTTCTATCTGTGTATGACCTGAAAGGATAAACTCATCAGGAGCTGATGTGCTTCATTAAGAGAATAAGAAGGCTTTGGTTAGAGTTCTTTCCTTTAGAAAATTAGCACAATGGGTCATCTTGGCGTCTGTGCTTGGGATCTGTTTAATCCCTCTGAAAATAATAAAAATAAATAAAATAAAAAATCCATAGAATGATTTGAAAGCTCGGATTCAAGAGGACATTCAGCTTTAAATCTTAATGACTTTTTTTCTAAATAATAACTCTCGAAAGTACATAAAGCGGAAAATTTCAAAATTAGTTTCCATAATTGTTATTCTTTTTTTAAGCATAAACAGTAATCAGTTGGTTGATGACCTTAGACAGATAGTAGTAAATTCTATGACCATTTATCTCAAATTTAAAATTGATCAATTAATTTTTAATTCATTACTTTTTATTTTCAGTTCTACGGTATGTTCGAATCTCTGTCAGCTGCCGAATGGCTACAATTCAAGATGTGAACAAAAATACGTCCAAAAACGTTTGGTCGCTCTCAATAGTAATGGACAAAATCTTTACACGGACACCTTCTGGTTTCCAAGCTGTTGTGTTTGTACTCTATCAAATAGTTAATTTAAATTTATTCATGATAGTTTTATATTTATAATCAAGTTAATTAACCGTGAAATATTCCCTCACGTATACAGTTACAGTATCGGCAGGTAAATATTATCATGGGATAGAGAAATTCACATAAAAAAACTTGTATGCAAAAGACCTTGTAAAAGTATCTGCTAGCTTTGCTCAGATAACAAGCAGATGATGAAAAAAAAATTATTAAAATTTTAAAATAACTCATACATAATTGCCACTCTTGGTTATAAATTTTTGATATATTTAGCTACCAACTTTAATAACTTTTTTGATATTACTAGTACTAACTCTGTATATTTTTTCCACGTAAACAGTCTTAACTAATTTTACTGATTGATAACTTTACTCATAACTCCAGACCTAACTAACTGCGAAATTACTTTTTTCTTTCTTTTAATTCAATTTTGTTTTATAATTATTTTTATAAAGACTTGCGAAAAATGCAAATTTAAATAGAACTCACATTGTGAAAATGTGTGATAGTATTTTTTAACAATTGTATAGTTTATAAGTCATTCGTAGAGTTAACTCGTTCATATATAGAGAGGAGGATTTCATTTTTAGTGTATGTAAAAATAATAAAAAAAAGAAACAATTAAAATTTTAATATACGTTATGTATATTGTCAAAGTAACATATAAGTCTCATTGAAGTGATATTTTATGACAAGAATTTTTTTCTACATAGGCTCCCCCATATGAAATCATCCGATATCGATCCTTGATCTCTTCAATTAGCCTTCTCCAGAATCCAAATGTCTCTTTCTTGTTAAGCATAGTTCTCACAAGTGAAGTTACTGTCGCAAGTAACTTCGTTTTCAGTCCCTCACCTCCTCTTGACATACCCACTAGTTTACTCGCACCAGTACGAAAATGAGTTCCACTCACTTCAACTTTTTAGCGAAGTGGAATCTGAGAAATAGTCAAATTGAGTACATTTTCTGCAACTGGTACATTTTTTGATTTAAGTAGTCTTTAATATTATCAGCTGGTGTGGAACTTGTGAAATATCAACACATTTGTGTTTGGGCTTTTATACGAAAGGTGTGCTTCAGTAAGAAATTTCATAAATTTAAAAGATAATTATATAAGCTATTCCTTAGCAATCAATATGCCAGGAACGTACTCACACTTTCTTTTTTCTTAGAATTTTTTCTCCGAAATTGTCCTTAATTACATTGCTGCACAATTTATGACCTTTTCAATATTTAATTTTTCACTTGAAACTATTTTCTCTAAAAAACAAATATGTTCACATTTCACAAGTTCCGCGCCAGATGATATTATAAATGACTACATACATCAAAACTTGTACTGGTGCAAGTAATTTAGTGGGTCTGTCAAGAGGAGGTCAGGGGCTAAAAACGAGGTTACTTGGGACAGTAACTTCGCTTGTGAAAACTCTGCCGATTTCCAACTGGCAGTTAGTCTGCTCCTTACAAGCACACCACCAACATTCATGTTATCCTCTCTTGAATTTATTCTACATGCCCCGATCAGCGCACTCTGTTGAGTGTAATGTGCATTTCCAACTCTGGAGGCACTGCCGTCTGTTTGACGTAAAATGCAGGATTTGAATGAAACTATTCAGCTGAGAAAATTCTACTAAAATTTAGTTCAAAAAGCACTATGGCAGTATCTTACGAATTAAAATATCAAAATCACGCTGCACAGTTTTCATGGAGCTACTTTTAAAATTGTATTATTAGAAAATTTTGAAAATATGAATTGGACAGAAGCTTTTATACATTATTTGGTTGCTATAAGTGTAAATGTCGTTTATATTAAAACCATAATAATTTGTGGCGCATGTGGAATATATCAGAACTGCTAAGAATCGGTCAAAAGTTGTGAATTCAAGTCAAGCTAACGGAAATATTCCAAAATTCCATCTCAGATTTCACTAGCATAGTAGACTTCTTCTTTCAGTCTCTATAGCAATCAAGGCAGACAACAAATCCACAATTTTCACACGTCCAATGGTAATTGAATACAGTCATCTCACAAACATCGCACTCCACTCTATAGTTTCATCTTCTGACATATGCTTAGCCATAGGCTTCTTTTCCTGCTGCAGCAAGTCGCAAAATTGATCACAGCAACTTGAGCAGCAGAAATTTTGACATCTGTAAATTCATATTATCGGGTGGATTATCTGCTTCAGGCATCCAAAGTTTTAAATCATCAGCAGAAGGATCCTTGTGTGGACCTGAAAATCCAGCAATTACTAAATGACCATGTTTTGTATACCTAATCCTTTTACAGATGAAGAAATATGCATTGGTCGCTTATTTTAAGCGTCCTCGTCGTCTTCTATTGTTAATTTTACGCAATATTTTTTAGCCAGCTGCTACTTTCTGCTAATTTATTGATTATGTTTCTATTAGTGTGAGCTTGCAGTCTTCTAATGATAGCTTATAGAGTTAGAGAATTTTGCTATGAAATAAGTTCGTAACGAATTTAGTCGATATGAAAATCAACTGAGTCTTGAGAATCTTTTGCAAAAGAGGGCGTTTCGCATCAGAAGGAACCATATACTCATCAGTAAGGCTTGGTTTCTGCCTGCCGTATACGCTAAAGATTTTTCGTTTGTAAAGAGTTTTTTTCCACTCAATTCTTGAGCTGCGAATTTGGCAGCAAACTCAGTGAATTTTCACATTAATTAAATTCGCTATGAATTTATTTCATATCAAAATTCTGTATGAAATGCTAGTCCCACATAGGGCTAATATTGCTAGGCATTCAAGTAATTACTTAGTATTACGCCTCAAATATAACTCACACTTAAAAATTATTTTAAGTAAATATATGAGGCCAGCTTGGATGTTACTTTCGCGTATACGGCAGGCAGGAAGCAAGCCGTACTGATGAGTATAAGGATCCAGCTGATACGAAACGCCTTCTTTTGCAAAACAAATTTCTTTTTTAAAGATTTTTCGGTTGTAAAAAGGTTTTTTTACACTCAATTCTAGAGCTAAGTTGAACAGCTTTGGGGCTAATCCATCCCCTTGATTCAATCCATTGTCGACTGAGGAAGGAACCGCCAGATTATTTTGAATTTTATCCATCACGGTGATCTTTATCTGACTTAGCTGATATTTCAAACTGGTATTTTCAAATAACTAATAATTTATTTAAAGGAATGTTCATGGCTGCATAAACTGGACGAGGCGGTTGCTTTTTTCTTTTGTATTTAGATTTAGTAATTTAATTAGAATCTTCAAAATTAATATAAAAAATTGTATTTCATACTGGAACTCATCTAGCTTGAAAGACCTGGGGGGCCTATTCTTGAATTACAAATGGTTTTTACGAATTCGTTATATAACGAATGGTTGATAACGAAACGAATACCCCGTTCGTATTCTTGAACCTCATCGTTATAAAGTCGAAGTGGTGAAAAAGTTGTTCAACACAACGAGTGTGGTAGGATTAAATCTGTCAATTTACAAATTGAATATTGTCAACTGTTTCATGTTTTAAAATATAATTTGTAAAAAATAACTAGTTTCAGTGAATTGTCATTATTTTTTGCGTCTGAAAATGTTGAAGAATCTATGGAAAATTAATTACATTGATAGTTAATCAGTTCCTGCACCCTTAACTCATCGCTGGATAGGAAAAATTTTTCAGGAGGATCTCCACCAGTGTCATGCAAATATTTTTTTGCCACCGCAGATTTTCCTTTCACCATAAATTTTAAATCCTGCTAACTCCGGTAATTTTCTATTAGCTTTGTTTTGAATATAATATCATAAAAAAATTCATATGAATTTATGTACATTCCTTTCTCCACATTTTCAAGTCCTTTTGCGCTCCAGGTATGGAATTTAATACGGATGCTAGCTTTTGCCACAATTCCTTGGCATCTTTTGAACTGAAAGAGTTATCGTATTTACCAAATTTCAGTTTCAGGTTATCTTCTAAAAACTCAATTATTTTAGTTTTTTGAGCATATGACATTTTCGCACATCTTTTATATCCCATTATTATCCGTAAAATAGCAGCTGATTCACTCTTCGTTTGGCATAACGAATGGTTGAACCCACTCGTTAAATAACGAAGGGTTTGCGTTTGGTATATAACGAATGCAGAATTCAGGAATACCACTTGTGTCAATTCCAAATGGTTTTGAAAGTATAACGAATACGGAATGTTATACAAGAATAGGTCCCCTGCCCTGGTTTCCACCATAGTTTTACAGTGAATAATATTGGTGTAGGTACGTAGGTGGACGTTCCTTTGTTAATACCAAGGTGATATTCTCCTCTTCCTTTTAAGATAGTTCATTTTATTCGCAGGATGTTAGGGAATGCTACTGTTGTGTGTTAAATGGTTCGATAATTTCCAAAAATAATTTATGATCTTTGTTCTATATCGAGTAGATCACTGCCCTCTTCCAATCTTGGGGAATATTTAGTTTCGTTTTCCAATACCTAGCTATCAACATCAGGTTTTTAGCGTATACAGCTACGAAATTGTCACTTTCGGGTGCTTCCTTTGTCGAGTAGTTTTACTTTATTTTCTGCTTTCACCTAGCTGTTCAAAATAATTCTTCAATATATTTTTTATAGTTTGTGGTTTTCTATTGTATTCCTTGCATGTCTCTAAATAAATTTTGTTCTTAGTTTAAATCCTGCTATTTTCGTCTGGATCCTTTTGTATGCCCTTTTATACTTTTAACATTCTAAAATCTTTTCTGGATTCCCATAAGCGTCTTGCTTAACGCTTCTATCTGCTTCTTCCTCCTGCATAGATTATTATCTGATTATCATTTTATTTTTAGGATGTCATCATTTCTTGTTATTGTATGGATTTAAATGTATCGTCTATAACTGTAATTTCTAACTTGTATGGCGTCTTTACAGTCTTGGTCGAACCATTTGTTATTTTTTCTTCCCCCGTTCCTCGCACATCCTTTCCACTGAGCATCGATATTTGTTGATATTGCTTTCAAGAGTTATTCTTCCTCCTTATCATATTCTATCACTACTTTCCACCATGATTCTGTTTCTGTCTTATCAAATAGTGATCAGGCCATAACTCCTCTGAAGGATCTCAAATCTAAAACACTAGATCCTACTCTTTTTTCCCATCATTATAATGTGGTTATCTGTGTTGCCACTAGGAGAAGTCAAGATAAATTTATTCATGCCCTTATAAGACTAATATGCTTACGGCTGCTGCGAATTCAATAACTCAAGTCTGTACCCATATTGTCGTAGATGAAGTTGTGGAAATTGTTCCACGAAATACATCTTCCTTTCCGATTGCTACTTTTATCTAGTTTGCAAATTCTGTCTTTTTTTGACCGGGTCTCCAGTTACAATCTTAAAGGAGTTATCAACGATGAATCCAAATCCAACTCCTGACTGCCTCGATCTTATGTATTTCCAGGATCTAGTATGCCCTTGGTAAGTCAGCTTGTTCCCTGTATTGGCAATATTATTATTTTGTAGCCTTTTCATTTCTGGCAAAAAATACCTTTAGAGCAAAAATTTTAAAATTCCAAGTTCCAAAATTGATATTGTCGCCCAGGACCTAGTTCGTCCAATCCAATAGCCGTCCTTACGGATTCGTAACATTATTCTTTTTGCAAGATAAGATTATTAGCCTGATGAAGGCTCAATCAGTTCCCAAGTTTTTTCACTGAAATCTCGCACGCAACCAACTCTCCTCTTTCACTTATTAGCTACAACAAAGTAGAATTGAACGGTAATTACTACGAAACGAATACTGCCTCAGTACTTTTTTTCACCAACGTTTTCGATCATCCTCAGTGTTAGTTATATCGTTTTCAAAATTCACGAAGAAAAAAATTCACTATAGATACTTCCTCTTTGTGCTTAAATGTTTCTTTGATATCACATCCAAATTCAAGGGATTCTAACATTTCAACGTTAGCATTAAATTTGCTGCCATTTCATTACGCAAAATTTGTTTCATCTTAAGTGACCCCCAAATGTATTTATTATATTTAATGTTTGCACTCGTATTTGTTAAATTATTTTGTACAAGCAATTTTTGTAATAAATTTTTTTTTCATACCCTTTGATTTATTATGTGCTTCCAAGGATGTAGAGAGATGTGAAGGTAGCATTTATACCTAAGGGTGGAGGCGGTCACCTGCACAAGCCAAGTCCTACCGTCATATTAGTCTAACTTCTTTTCTACTTAAAACAATGGAGAAAGTATTAGACAACCACATAAGGAGCGAAGTCTTGTATTATAACTAGATAACGCAAGGCGTTGGTGGGAAAAAGGTAGTCTTGAACATCGAACGAACATTTCACAACATCTCTTTTGAATCCATAGATAATGTAGCTACCAAAGGAGGAGTTGATTGTAACATGAATACACGCAATGCTTGGAAGCCGAAGAATATTAGCTAACTTAGAAGGAGACTCGATAACAGTGATAGCCGCCAAGGGATATCCACAGGATGGGGCTCTATTCCCTGTGCTATGGTCTCTAGTTGTCGATAACTTCAAAAAAAGCTGACGTACTCTGGTTATGATAATCAGGGATATATGACCTATCATAACAATCAGAAGCAAACATTATCCGATAGCCATTGATCGAATGCAGAACGCCCTTAACATAGTTCACAACTGAGGCCAGATAATGGGACTTCCTGGCAGGCAAAACAGTTATCGTTCCAATCACGAGAAAAAGGATCTGTATTTACAGGCACTACCTCTTGAAGGAACAGTAGTGGAATTCTCAAAGGGGGAGTCTTGGAGAAGATCACAGCGCTAATATGAACATGCCACAGACTTTATGCGAAGACCTGGGGTCAGAATTTATAAGACCCATGGTCACATAGGCTTCACTCGTTTGGTTTAGTATACAAAAACTTCAACAGCTTGCATTTCTAGCAGTAACTGGTGTCTTGTATACCCACCTAACTGCAGCCTTAGAGCTATACCGGATTTGCTTCCTCTGCAGCTTCATGTTAAGAAGATTAATAAGATTGTAGAGGGCGTCGAGCAAAAATATATATAATATCAGACAGCTACGTAGCACCCAAGCATTAAATTCGTGTAACTGATACTAAGCTGATCTAGGACTGTCTTACTATCTTGAAGCAACTAGCTAAAAAAAAAAAAAAAAAAAGGTTTCGCTCATTTGGGTTCCAGAGCATGTATGCATCAAGGGCAAAGAGATTGCGGACAGCCTTGCAAAGCAGGGACCAAGATCTCTATTTATTGGCCTTGAGCATGTTTTTACCAAAGAGTCACATTTCGGCAAAGTTGGGCTTTGTAAGGCTAAAATTAAATTGAGAAAACACCTTAGGGCTGGGACAAGTAAAGAAATTTTTTACATATATATTTACATATACGGTCAGCAGGAAATAACTAAGACTCATAATGAACCTATACTTACTGGGCACTGCCCACTTAGATATCATCTTAAGAAGATTGGTAAGGTCGATGGCGAGACCTGACGCTTCTGTATGGAAGAACACGAGACTGCTAAATACGTCCTCAGCGACTGTGAACCTGTTGGCCGTATTATGGCTAAAACATCTAGAAAAGACATTCCATTATTAGAGGATGTTGCAAAAATGGCCCCAAAAAACAATATAGGTTTTGTAATAAACCACAAGTTCGGATGGGCATCCTAGGGCACTTAAGTGTAATGTCACAAAATATCTCGGATTTGGCTCCTCACCAGTAGGTTGATAGCCTTCTTGGATTAAAACATCCGAAAAAGTTCATCGACTTCCCATAAAAGGTCATCAACTGGCTACTCCCTGGCCTAATGACTGGACATTGCTTCGTTCTTCAGAATATGCTTAAGAAAACGGGCAAAACCACAAACGATAACTACCGAAGAAGATGAAGAATCTGCAGATCACATACTCTGCAAATACGTAGCACTTGCTCGCCAAAGGATCCAACCCATGGGTAAGGAAAGAAAATAATTCTTGCACCAAATTTCCCGAGCTCACTCCCACAGCATTGGACTAGGCGCGAACGTGATGATACTAATCGTAAATTAGTTAAAAACAAGTGAAAAACCTAAAATTGGTCTAAGACCAATTCTTATGATACCCTAGATGAATGCCCGTATGAAATTTCGTATGGTCACCCATTTCAGCAATTTTGATTTTTTGCATTGGTTTCTAGCATATATTTCTAGAACGGCTCGTCGGACAGAAAAAATGATTATAACCAATTTTATAGGATTTCTTATTCTGAAGAAGTTTTTAGTACAATAAAAATGTCTAGGACTGATCGTTTTTAAAGTATATGTAAAAAACCAAAAATTTTATATGGCAACACCAAGAAGCGGTTGCCCGATTTAGTTCATTTTTAAAATTTTATTTGCTATTACTATGAAAACCCAATGTAGCAAATTTCAGCTTTCTAGGTCGACGTGTTCTCAGGTAGTGTCCAAATATATCGTGGAAAACGAACTTTTTGTATGGCAACCCCACGAAGGAGTTGCCCGATTTGTCTCATTTTTGAACTTAATTTTACTTTTTTTTTAATGTCCGTGTACAAAATTTCAGCTTTCTAAGTGAACGCGTTCTCGAGTTATCGTGCGCACGGAGGGACAGACCGACATGCAAAAATCAAGATAACTTTTAATTTTATGCGGGGTGTCCAATCCACTTTGCGGAATGGCAAACTTAGTATACCCTATAGATTTCATCTAGGGTATAAAAATAACCCCGCAACTAATATTGACCCCTATACAATCACGAGAATCTAGGTACCTACGCCATTGAGACCACTTACACTTTTATGACAATTTCATATATTGCTGGATCGAAGGACAGTTAAAAAATCAGCTGTTATAGGTATCCAACACGTGTGTATATCCCAACAAATGTAAAAATATACCACTTTTTTATGTCACCTTTATCATGCTGTGCAGTTTGTAATAAATTTACTTGGCGGCAGGTAAACAATAGACGCCAATAGTTAGGTAAGAAAAATTTCAAAGTTCTTATTAGAAATCAGATTGAAAGAACGCAACATATTCAAGATGTTTTGTTTATGAAATGTTTTGTGGCACAAAAGGACATTCACTTCTGTGAGGCGAAATTTTCGTAACACACCTGTAACAAACACAAATGCAAGAATATCGCGTTTTAACACGATTCAAGTTATTTTCGAAAGTATTAGTATAGGTAGGCAGAGTTTCACCTTTGAAACATATTTTTTTTCTCTTATCAAAGGCAGTTGTTCGAGGAGTTATTGAGAAACTGTTGGATTTATATTTATTTACTCAATTTGTAATGATAGTTCACAGCTGACATACATTTTAATATTTGCACGTACATAGGTAAATATTTATAGAATTTCAGATTTTTTTAATATGTATATTGTCAGTTGCTATTTTTTTTTCTATATCTATTACATAAATATAAGCCACCATTACAGATGTTTGAATGGAATGCAACTATAGCGAATTTACACAACAAACTTAGTGCCCATTAAGTTATACGTTCCGGTCCGAAGCAAATTATGCCGATAATGACTTCTAATTGAATGAAATTGAAATAGTTTAGCGCATTAGTCAGCCATCAAATCCATTAGCAAGAACCCAATCTAGCAAGAACCTTTCATAGCGCTAAGTGAATTGATTTAAGAAGAAAATGTTCGACAGACATAAACTAAACTTTCAAAACTAAAACCTCGTCCAATTCGTTTGTAAAGTCGCCAAAGAAATACTCGTATATGTAGGTAGGTATGTAGATAGATGGAATTTTTTTTAAACAATCGATTAATCGATCATTTGATTGATCGAATTGAACTAATTGAACCACGATTAAGTCTGTAGATGGTAATCGATTATTTTACTATACGATTAGTCGAGTGCTTAATTCATATTTTAGACGAAAAAGTTCATTATGAGTTATGAGTTGAATGAATTAAAAATAAACAGCAAAATAATATTTTTATTTTTATTTAATTCTTTATCCGGGAAGTTGGGAAGTTTTTTCGTTGTTTGCCTTAGTAGCTTTGAAAATAATCGCTCCGATGGTACAAATGTTCCAAGAGGCTGGCAGTATTTCTTTCGCAAGCTATACAGTTTTAGATAAACTGCCTTCATTTCCTCTCATGCAACTGATTTTTCTTAAACCGATGACTGGAGAGCTTAAATAGGAAGATAATTCGTCATGGGGATTAGTCGAATCGATGTCCTTTATAATTTTTTTTTTTTTTGTGGACAAAGTGAGTCCTCAAATCAAATTCCTTTTCCTCGGATGCCGATGTCTCACACGAACTGCCAGAGGTTCCATCAGTATTTTCTATTTCCGTTTTCGAATATTTCATGACAGCAGAAAGAGCCAAGAGATCTACGGATTATTGTTTCTTTTAACTAATTTATTTATTTATTTTTTAAGTTAATAAGATAGAACATAGGCAAATGCCCACTAAGATACTACCTTAAAATTTAGTGATATAAAAAAATTACAAAATAGAATAGAAGAGAAGCGAACAAAAATTTAAGCAAAATAATATGTAATGTGAAAATGTTATGGTCGTAGACCCACACGATGCAGTAGGTAGCATCATGTGTGACACTGTCACCTGGGGCCCGAATTCTGTAACACGGAGAGTTTCGGAGTTTGGGAGATAAGAATTTTCGTTTTCCCACGAATAAAACTCGATAATTCTCCATTCTTTAACATACTTGGGAGAACGTGAGAAGTAACTCTGCTAACTCTGTGTGGGAGGATTGCAGAGCATTGGGGTGGTTTCTTACGGATTTAGGATCTATAGTACAAAAATATAGGTGAATGTTTTTAGCACTTGGGTGACACCCCAGTTCCTATATTTTGCACATATTTCTTTCGTTCTTAGTATCCCATCCATAGGTACTCTCTTGTGAACATTTTTCTCATGGAAAGTGAATTTCCACGATGTACTAGTTCTTCATAAAGATGAGTTGAAAATATGTCAATTTTGGTATCAAAAAACTGCCATTTTTTCATCTTAAGAAGGACTGGTTCATTATAATTTGCAGTTATCTCTAAAACCATTTTTCAGACTGACTCAAAAACTTATTACATATCTAATTAGGGGACAACGTGTAGATGTAATTTCATCCTACATACAAGCTTAACCGTGCTTATTTAAAATTTTTATAGCATCTTTTCTGTACTGGAAAACGACCAAATTAACAATTTTCGCGTGATTTAAAATTTTTAGCGGGTACCTTGAGACACCAAAGTTCATATATCTCTGGAAGTATTGCCAGCATTTCCATAATATGTTTTTGTAAATATAGCCAGGATATGCGGTGAGTCCATTATTTAATTTGAAAATTCTTAGGTACTTAGCTACCTTCACAAAACACAACAAAAACAGATAATACTGTCAGTTGAAAAATATTCTTCTTAGTTCTCCACAACTAAACCAACCGACATTTTTATCGAGTGGAATAAGTAAGTGTTCTTCAACCTTTTTGTACCTGCGGACCGGTGAAACTTAAAGTTGGATATTCTTTTTCTAGCGATATCCAAAATTGAGGCAATGAATGCATTTTATGTCTGGAGACCAGAGTGACATCAGAAGACAACTCGATCAGCTTTTCTTTTTCATGAAGATCAAGTGTACATGAGTTTATATCTTCCAAGAATGGATTATTAATCCAGAGGTTACCTTTACGAGGATCTTCATTTTCTGGGAAAAACTTATTCAAATTTTCAGCTAATGCTCTTAAATGTTGCTTTATTATGCTAAATATGGCTTTCGTGTTCACATCAGCAGCAATCAAAAATTTATCCAAAAGAGGAACCATTTCTACATCTTCCTCTTGTAAGCGACTATTCCAAAGAGCTAGCTTCTTTTTGAATGCATCCATTTTATTTCTTAAAGTAAAAATATTTGTATATGAACCCTGCAGAGAAATATTAACTTCATTAAGCAGACTGAATATGTCCGCCATGTAAGCAAGAACTGCCAGCCATTCTTCATTCGTCAAAGGCTCCAGAGCAGTAAATATTTCTGAACCAGTGGTTCGTCCAGGTAAGTCGAGACAACAAAAAGAAGTTCTTCCCTTAAATCTTCATCTTCACTATACCTCACGGAACAAAGTAGGATAGCATGATTACAAACGTCAGTCGATTCATCAAGTTGAATCGCAAAATATCTTGATTTCCGCAGACCCGTTACGACTTGATTTTCAATATCGGTGGCAATCTCAAGAATTCTTCTCATAATGGTGGTGTCCGAATGCGGTAAGGCCTCTAGTTTTACAGCAGCTTGAGAACCTTAAATTTCTCGAACGACATCTAAGATCCAAGGCTTTACTAACTCCCCGCCAATAGTAAACGGTTTTTTCGATTTAGCTATTCGAAGCGCAACTAAATAAGACGCTTGAAGCAGCGAATTGTCACTAGTAGTCTTCATTTTCATTTGACTTTTCTGCATTTTTATATGGTCTCGTAATCTTTCAATAAAGTCTAGTGGCTTATCAGTAAAATCTTTATGTTTCGAATGCAAATGACCAGCAAGTTTGGAATGTTTCATAGCTTCATTTGACATAATTTCCGAACATACCATTGCCAGGGACTACAATGAAACCAAGCTTTAAATACTCTTTATTATAATGCCTAACATATGTAGTCTCCTTTCCTCTTTTTGGTTTGTATTTTACATTCCGAAGTATCAACCTATTTGTTTTTATGTGTTTCTCCTAATCTTGCAGCACTAGTACTTGGCAAACTTTCAGCACTATCACCATTTTTCTCCTGAATATTGTCCTTGTCTCTACTAAAGAACGTTAAAAGATTTTGCTGTTTGACTTTTTTTGGCTCCATAATGTGGGTACGGTGTTAAATTTTACGAAAAAAGTCGCTTGTCTTTTACAACACAAAACAAAATATACGTACTAGCATAACAAATCAAGATTACTGTTACGTGTCACCCGGGGGCGCCTGCTAGACTTGGTTTCATTAGAGAACAACAGGCCGTTATAATTAGCACTAACCTATTTTTGTAGACGAGCGGTCGTTGCTTAGCGGCCATTTCAGTAGCGGCGTCCATAGTTTCTGCTGTGTTTTGTTAGAAAATAGCTTCATTAATTCATAGTTTTATAACTATTTGGTAAGTAATATATTAATTTTTGATATTATATTGTACCTATGCATTGTATTTTTATAGTTTTATACATAATACGTCACAGTGATTTACGATTTGACCGAAATTTTTCGCGGCCCGGTAGGAAATTTCTACGGCACGGTACCGGGCCGTGGACCGGCGGTTGAAGAACACTGAGTATTTGGTAATTCTCTCTCTTAAAGGAACTCTCATCCGACCCGTGGTGGCAACTTCCCACATGGCGAAGGTGCTGCCGTTTTTCGGATTTGCTGTGCGATTGACAGCTAATCCGAAGAGGCATTCGGATAAAATAAAGTCCGAAAATGAAGAAGAGGAATTGGGGATGCCGGAAAAGTGACAGTCGGTCATTAAGTTAACTCGGTTATTAAGTATCAACTGATAACAAGGAGGGGAACGTAAAGAAAAAGCTGCGCTAAAAAAAAATTTTTTTTTGTATTCAGGGCAGAACTCGAAAATGTTTTTCTAAAAAAATATCAAAGTCGAGGATGACTAGAGAGCACCCGCTATAAAAAAAAAATCGAAATGAGCTGAACGAAAAGATAACCAAGTTTTTGAGTTCCACGTGGGCAAAGGATCCTTGTGTATATTGGCACAGCGAATGGGGAAGGAACCCACCACCAGATAAGTGTTTAAATTAAGAAAACTCACTTATAGTTCCTGGCTAAATTAAAAAAAAAAAAAAATTTAAAAAAAACCATTAATGATAAACGTCGACTACCAAATTGTCATGAGCGTCCTAGCGAGAATTTTTTTTATTTAAATGAGGCTGAGCAGAATAGCGTGAACCAAAATCATCACACGGCACCTAGGCCGCCTTCAAGTCTTTTGAATATTTCTCAAGACTGTTTAGCCCTAGGAGATAGCGACATTGAAAATTACATCTTTGATGGTAATTAGCTATCCTTGCAATCGGTGATATCTTTGAATGAATCACAAAATCAAAATCTTAAAAAAGAGATGCCATCTAAATTTGTTCATCAATCTCTAGTAATATTCTGGTGAATTTTCTCTGGACAGATTCAAGTTGATTATTATAGCAAGAATAAATAGGGCTCCAAATTTGACAATCGTATTCTAGAGTGCCTCTCATCAATGAAATATACAAAGAAATAAAAGCTTTAGCAGTAACACGGTTCTAATGGGAATCGAAAAGAAGTTTACCTTGTGATAAAGAAAAGTTGTTAATTTTATAATGGAATAAGATTGTATCACATTTTCCAGAGAAAGTTATGCTCTTACTATATTAAGTTCCAAATAATTGTTTTTACACCAATTTTTAAGCTTTGTAATATACATCTTGCAGGCTCTCACAGTTATGGATGTCATTAATTACTCGAAAAATCTCAGTGCCGTCAGTGTACAACAAAGTGTCCAAAGTAATCTGAGTTGGTAAATCATTGATGTAAATTAGAAAAATAGCAGGACCAAGTAATGTACCCTGGGGAACACCAGATTTTGTTCAAAGGAACAGAGTCCATATTGAAACCAAATTTAACACATTTTTAGGAGTCATTGCTTGTGACGAATCTTATCAAATGCCTTAGCAAAGTCGCTGTTTATGGAATCGACTTGTTTAATCTCATCCAGAGCAGAAGCAATGGCATCAGTTAAAAGAGCTAAGTTTGTAACTGTCAAGCATCCAGGGAGGAAACCATGCTGCGAGTTTGATATGAAAGGAATAGTTTGATGATTATATATAACTCTTTCAAATATTAGTGCCAGTTCATTAGATAAAGATATGGGACCCTAACTAGTTAGTAACTAATCTAGGATCGCCTGCTTTAAGAATTGGGGTAACGAACCCGCGTTTTAATGTTAGTAGGAAAACCTTTTTGAGTATTGATAAATTAAATAAAGTACTTAACGGCTTCGCTAAACTAGTCGAACACCGATTATGTAAAACAGGTTGGGAATACCATCAGGTTCCGAGTTTATTGCAATTAAGCTTATCCAATCTATCAATATTATCAGAAGAGAAGAAACTTAAATTAATGTTAACGGTTGTTAATGTTGCGGTATGTCTGAAAAGATGTTACATCAAGATTAGATTACATGCCAAAATATACCGACAGAAAGTTCTCAGAGAAGAAACCACAGATTTGTTTAAAAGATGACGAGGTAACTTCTTTGATAACCATCTCTTTGGAAGAAGTATTTGAAGCTTTAGTGAAAGTTCAGTTGCAGTCTCTTAAAACATTGATTAAGTAAAGTTTTAGATAATTTCCGAAGATATGATGAGGTTTTATAGTGTTCCGGATGCTGGTGAGCCTTGTACATACGAAGATATTTTTCTTTAATTTGAAGATCTTTAATAAGTTGATGACTAGTTCAACAAGTTGGAAAATGTCTGGTTTTTTTTTTAGTTAATGGTATATCGAATAATAGCGTTAGTTATATCATAAAATGTCCCAAAAGGCTGTATAGGATCAGATTAAATAACCGAATGTTATCCCGCAATGTAAAGTTCCTTTTCCTTATAAATTTATTATGATAAGGATAGGGATAGGTATGATGATATGCAAAAGTTATTATGAGCGATATCTGTCCATACTAAATCCGGAATCCTATCATTAAAATTGTTCACATTATTAAATTGATTTAGTTGGTACAGGGACATATAGTTGATCATGGAAGGGTCGGCTTGACTGAAAACACCAGAAGGCGCCATACAATTTTCAGTTCCGTCTAGATACCCAGAAAAATATGAGAAATTAAAGTCTCCCAAGAACAAAACGCGAGAGTTTTAAGGATAATTGTAGAATCTAGAGTAGAGAGAATGGTAAGATACGTAGGTGCTATTAGGAGGCTGGTGCGGATCCAGAGGGGAGGCTGTAGGGGTCATGACCCCACCTAAAAAATTAAAGAATATTTAATTAATTGAGTTATTTTAAAAAAAGATATATAATTTAACTTTAAAAAATTATAAAATATATTTTGATACCAAAACTCCAAAAAAAGGAAAAATTTAATTCAATGTGTATAGGTTTTTAGAATTTTAGGTACCCACTGACAAATATATACATAAGCTCAAAGTTGTGGCTGTTCTACACCATGAGCACACTAAAAATATATATATAAGGATGGGGACTATAATTGATAACGCCGATGAACATTCAAAGTTAGTGGTTTATTTCGCAATGCGACTAATTTTAATACACTATTCCAAATTTCACAATCAGTTATATAACTTAAGATAATTACGCTTTTAATTAGGTCACTTAATAAAATAAAATTTCACGTTCACCTTTTAGGAATGGCACCAATATAGAAAATAAAATTTGAAATTCAATATCTTCAAAAAAAAGAGTTCTTAAGTGCTGAGATATGCTCAGGACGCGACTTTAGACCTTAGGGCACTATTTTTCCGAACCCTTTTGGAAATGGAATACATATGCTCCCACCCCCCAAAGCTAAATCCTGGGTGCGCTACTGATGAAGAGCTTTGGAAGCTCTTATTTACTCGCGTTTTGAGCTCATGAATGTCCGCTGTTAGACAAAGGCTTATCAAGGAAGAGATCCGATTCCCATTGACGACGACTGTCTGCTCGGGATGTAGATGCGTGTATGGAGTTGGACTTGTGAATACTGTCTGCGTCCCTGGTAATTTGGATCACTGGTGGGGTTTCTTGATGCTTAGGTAATTCGTAGACCAGATATACCGGACACGTTGCAGCCTGGATCCCGGAGCTTCTTAATTTCTGGGGTTGCTGAAGGGTTTATAACAGGCAGGCACGCATAACAAGTAGTGGACAAATTTTCGCAATTGCTCGTAGAAGTAGCACCTACTATACGTACTAGCTCCTGCACCTGGATAAACATAGTCTATTATATGCATAGCCTAGCTAGTGGGTGTCATACTGTCGCTCTTTATAAAGACAACATCTCCACCATGAATGTTCGGTTGTCTTGTACACCATTTAGGTCTATTTTGCAGTTGGTTAAGATAATCCTTAAACCACTTATCCCAAAATTGTTTATTTAATTGTTGAATGTATACCTTTTCTGGATGCTACTATGGTTTCATTAACATAGTCCATCTCTGGAATAGCACTAAGTGCTTTGCCAATCATGTACAGGTGTAAAGATATATAAGTTCTATGGATCATTCCTCACATACTACAGCGATCTAGAAGTAATACATGTTTCGAACTAAGCCAGAACAGGTGTGTATTCCTCAAATGTACATTTGGAGTTTTGTAATGTTCTTTGGAGATGATGCTTAGATTGATTTACTCCAGCTTCCCATATCCTTCCAAAGTGTGAAGTGGCTGGAGAATTGAAGAGCCATTTAAGTGATTTGGAGGAAAAATATTGTGCTGTTACTGGAGTTGACCCTTGAATGCTTATCATAAATGCCGCAATCTATATGTCACAATACATATCGGTGCACAATCCACTTCTGCTACAAATATTTTCTTTATTTACTTGGAATGAGATGTCCAAGAATCATTTAATGTGAATAAAACCCATTTTTCTTTAAATGATTCATATTAAGACTTTTAAATAAAGTTGGATACTTAGTTTACTGTAAATGTCACAATAGATCTTATAGGTCGCAGTGACAAGATGAGAGGCAGAAATCCTGTCTGCATCCCCCACAATTAATAATAATAATAGTTTACTGTAATGTATACAGAAGACAGTTCAGGGCTTCATTACTGTTCTGATGAAATCGCCCTGCAGTGCTGATAGAAACACATAGTATGCTTTCAAAATTTCTAATGAAATTTTGAATTTCGTCAACAAAAGCAGTATGCAGAAAATTGACTGTAGACATGTATATTGGTCTTGCAAATTCAAGCTCCCCCTTCTTCTTTTTAAAAATATTACAAATTTTGTCAATGCTGCGAGGAATGATTCAGACGTGAGATTCGACACCAGTTCTATGTGACCAGCTTTTGTACCCATTTAGAGAAAACTGTTTAACATAGTTTTCTTTTTTATAAACACTGTAAACTGTGTACATGCTCGTTAATTCAACCTATTACAATTATGTTCTAACTGCAGCCGAGAAAGAATTATTAATTTTTGACCTATTCAGGTCACAGATAATTTGTTCACTTATTGTCTGAAAACACACCATATAAAAAAATATCGTCTAATTTCCCTGAATAGGTTAAAAGCTAATAATTCTTTAACAGATACAGTTAGGTCATAAGTTTAATAGGTTAAATTAGAAAGGAAAGTCAACAGTTTGAAATTTTTATAAAAGAAAATATGTTAATAAGATTTTTTTTTTCTTTAAAAAGAGTTCTAAGTACAAAAAAGGGAAAAAACGGAAGTTTTTACTTTAGACCGCCTTAACTCTAAAGAGAATAGTAGTACGAGGCTGATTGAGCAGTCGTTAGAAAAGCAATGAGGTTCTACATACAATAAAGCCATACACCATGTACTTTTCAAGATCCAGGGTGTTTTGTAACTGTTTTGTTTTTCAAGGTGAGTACTATAACCAAATTTTCTATAGGCCTCTGAGCCGGAAACACTTTGTATGTATGTCAAGATAAAGATTAAGAAATTCTCAAAAAATCACTTTTTAATTTTTTCCAACAATAAATGGCTGCATCAGCTCTGAATTGGTATTTTAGTAACTATTAATGAACTTGTTTCCACACAACATCTGAGTAAGGTACAAGGCTTGATTTTTGATTGGCTCTTCTTGGTTGCAAACAAGGCGGTATATATGGGCTGAGTTTGAGGGGTTCAAACCCCCTCCATCGTTGTTGTCTATACATTTGTTAATCTGATAAGCTAAATTTTTACCCACAATTCTTTATATGTAGTGGCTCACAACAATTGGTTTTGTCATTTTATAACTCTCCTCTGTGGTCCTTTCAGATAAAGCAACTTTAGGAAAAACGTGTGCTAAATAGAGAAAGAAAATAAGCAGTCCAATATGTAAATGGTAGTTTACTTTGATACACCATAGCTTAATCGCAGTGGTATTTTAAATTGTTTTCACATTTAAATATTAAGTCTAAGTTTAATTTGCTTTTGTTCCTAAAACACCAATATTTGTAGTAAATAATTAAAATATGGTAATATGAGTTTCTTCATAGGTTTTTGTACAAAGAAGTATCTATGGTCTATTGAATCTAAGATCAAGTCAAATAGCAAAGAATTTTGGCACTATATTAATGGCAAACGTAAGTCAACCGGATTTCCTAAAGTACTAGAATATAATAATTCAAAATCCCAAGATATTATATCTAGCTGTAACATATTCGCAGATTATTTTGAAATAGTTTAATGTGTGAATCATAGTGATGGCTACTTTCCAACATTTGATTTTTGCACTAACGCCCCAATTGACGTTGGCTATATTTCATTAGATATGGAGGATGTTCAGTCTGCTATAAATAATTTAGGCTCTAGTACAAAGCCTGATATGGACAGCATATGTACTAATTTTCTTAAAAATTACTTATCATCTCTTTCCTATCCTCTTTAAGTCTTATTACGTCTGTTAGTTTCGGATGCGTTTTGGATGTAATGGATGTCTTATATAACTCCTATCCACAAATCTGGATCAAAAACTTTTGTAATAAACTATCGTGCTGTATTTTATTATGAATAACATACCAAAATTGCTGGATTCTATAGTCAACTCTAAAATTTCGTTTATAATAAAGGAATTTATTTCTTCGAATCTACATGGATTTATCTTAAGTAGGTCGACATGTACAAATCTTGCAATTTTTTCAAATTATGCTATTAATTCTATTGAAGAGCATGCCCAGGTCGATTCGATATATACCGACTTTTCGAAAGATTTGATCGTGTTGATATTATGCTTTTAATTAATAAGCTTATGCGTCTTGCCTTTAAATATAACATCCTCAGATGGATTTCTTCATTTTTAACAAATCGTAGGCAATATGTTAAAATGAGCAATAAATTGTCAAGGGTCATCGAGATAAATTCGGGTATTCTTATCATATCAACGACATTGTTAATGTTTTTTGCTTTGGGAAATGTTTATTGTTTGCAAATGACTTGAAATTATTTATGCAATTAAATTCTATTGCCGATTGCATATTTCTTCAAAACGATCTAAATGCCCTTGGTAGACGGTGCTCAGAGAATAACTTGTCGCTAAATGTATCTAAATGTAAAGTAAGGTCCTTTTACCGAAAACCTACACCAATACTCTTCGATTTTAAAGTTGGAGCTTCATCTGTTCCCGAGTAGCGGAAATTAAAGATATAGGAGTCATTTTTGATTCTAAGTTATCCATTCATTAGCCATATAGAATATATTATTTCTAAATCTCCTCGAATACTCCTCCGTTATTTGGTGTCCGTCCTATAAAGTACATATAAATCGTATCGAAGCAGTACAAAAGTCATTCACAAGACTGGGGCTAGATAAACACACTTATTGGAGGTATAACATGCCTTCATATTACATACGCTGTTCGCTGTTATAAGCCTAACAACGACAACAAGCTGTGGACTTCAGAAAAGAAATTGTTTGAGCAACGTTTATTAGAGATATTATATTTTATCGTATAAAATTACCGGAATTCCTCTCAATGATTAATTGGTATGTACCAGAAAGGCTTATAAGACAACGTCATTTGCTGCAAGTACCATTTCATAGAACCAATGACGGTTATAATGAACCCATCACTAATTCCGTTGTACAATTTATCAAATATACACATTATACTGATATTGATCTATCTAGAGAGATATTTAACAGTTGTATTTTTGAATTGTAAAATCTACATGGTTAGTTCGTAATATATTCTTAAGGCTTAGTCTGTAGACAGGAAAAAAATAAATAATTAAACTAATATTTTCCACGAGCATTCCATGATTTTATTTAAATAGCTTAAAAAATTATTTTTTTACTTTTTAGGGCATTTTAGATAAATGCAATAAAAAAATAAAATTACTTTTCTTATTAAATTTCTTATATTGCTTCTTTGCCTCGCCTACTAAGCGTTCATCGAAGTGTTAAAATTGAAATGAATAAAGTACTTTCTTCCTTCCCGGCAAGAAGGATAATAAGACTAAACTTAATACTGTTATTTTTTTCTTTTTGTATAAAAAGTCGACCTTCCTTCATATTTGTTTTTTTTTTTGGAATATAAATATATGTAGTAAAAATATGATTAAGCAACATGTTTTCGAACATAACTTTTTAAATTTCTGCAGATCCACCGAGTCGTACTTGAAAATTACCGTGAACTCAATTATCTAAATATAGCACTTATAGTAGATAAATAGAATTTTTCAATTCAATTGGTATGTCATCATAAATTAAAGGCTTAATAAATTAAGATATTAAATTTACATAAAATTCCGATTATTGAGTAATTCTCAGCTATTCTTTTGTTTCTAGAGGGTATTAGCTTACTAGGCAAAACCCCTACCATTCGTGATCTATATATACGGCCTTGATTGCAAATGTAGCTATTTACACGAAAACAATTGATTGTATGAAAAATATTAATAGAATCTTTTCGGTAGAGAATTTTCTGACTTGTATTTTTGTATGTACAATCATTTGAAATTTTAAAAGTAAACTTCACCTTCGAAAATCTCATTTTGAAAACAGTTTACATCCACTACATGATCACCCAATGTTATCGTCACTAGGAAGATAATTAATTGTACATATTTAAATTATAATAATAGAAAAGTATACCCGTTGGCCATTTTTTTTACAGAATACTTTACGCGAATTCAAAAATTATTGTTTCAAAATAATATTTAAAATTAAGTCTTCAACTTGGTTTCCTTTAACTGCGAAACAGTCAAGAAAAAATATTATCAGAACTATGAAATATTATTAAAAAAGGTATGAAAGAAAATGTTGAAATAGTTTCAAGGAAAATCCTAAGTAACCAAAAAATTTCAATTTTCGATTTGAGCTACCTCTTATTCAACATTAATGAATTTCACTGAAATTTTGAGATTATTTTAGCTAACAAATTTTGAATGTGTTAGGCCCAAAATACCTTCACAGCCTCCGGCCACGGGCCACAAGCCACTTGAGGCTTGTGGCCCACTGCTGAAGCCAACTAAGTTACATTCACGGCCACTGGCCACAAGACGCCATTTCTCTGATTATGCATAAATGTATGTATTTTCACGTAATTAATAATTTTTTCTTCCATTTTATTTTTTTGCAGAATTATTACAAAACAATATGAATTAATTCACACAGGTAAACAACTTTCCCAACTGATAAATAAAATTCCAATTAATTACAAATCACCCGCCATATTGAATAACCTACCATTTTTATACTTCAATGTTGGTAGTACCGGGGCCACGAGCCACAAAATTTGAGATTTGCTCAAACTTGGCCACGGCCACAGCGTGGCTTGTGGACTGTGGCCGCGAATGTAACTTTGACAATTCATTTACATTGGTTCAGAGGCTTACATCCAGTGGCCTGTGGCTTGTGGCCTTGAATGTATTTTGGGCTTGATGGTCGTAGCATGCTGTATGCAGTAATAGGCTACACACTGAAGCTAGCAGCAGTACGCGCAGGTGCCACATGAAGAATGTGCTGCCACTGCTGACACGACGCACGAATAAACCCTGTCTGGGACAGAATACGAAAAACTGGAAAAATTTAAGAAGAAGCATCGGAGATGCCGGATGACAGACAGCCGGCCATCATTTTGAAAACAAAAGTGTCTAACGTGAGCAACAAGTGTGAATGCTGAGCAATCTTAATAGTTGTGGTAGCACAGAACGCGAAACGGTGGTGTTAGGAAAAGGGAATATCCGGAAAAGGGTACATAAAAGAGGGCGGCACCGGCGAGCGAAAAGCTTCCCGAGTGAGGTTAGTAACTAATTGCGAATGTTATAGTACAAGTCCCTGTGGGGGGGGGGGGGGGGGATAGAAGTTGATAAGATGCCCCACTACTCCTCTGGAGCACCCTGCTTATTAATCCAGCGGAATTCACAGCATCTCTTAAAATCATCAGCTCCGACCACCAATTATCATAAAGAAACAGGAATAACACTGGAATTTGGCAAAAAGGAATTTAGAGTTTGCACCGGCAGCGGTAATTGATTAAAATTTATTGCCTATATAAAAGAAAAAAAGAAAAAAGAACGGAAAAATAATTAAATAATAAGATCTTCCTGACATTGTCGTAAGAACTTATAATAGATTAGAAGAGGAAGTCGATGCTTCCATGTTATTCTAATTATTAGCCATTGTCGTGAGATAGATATTAATTACAAAGATGCTATGCCATCTCGTCAACTTTATGGCTTAAATTATAACTGAACTATCAGCGAGATAGTTGCAATTGTCAGACTATATGTCCTACTGGAAGCTGTTACTGTATGTTGAAGTTAGCATAGATTTTGGATTTTTCATAGTTTTAAGGAAAGTTAAATGAACGTAGGGTAATAGAGTGATCGCCCACACCGAGCAGTTGCTGGCTTGTGACTTTTATTAAGTATTATTTTGATTGAATTTGAATTCAGCATACCACTCAAGTATTTTGTTGTGATTTTTCTGGTATACTAATGACGGGCACAAGTTGTGACGGTTTGGTGCATTGGGCTACGAAGCAGATGAGATTGTGTGTAAGTTCTTCAACCATTTTCTAAGTGAATTCTCAGAGTGTTTTATTTCGTAGTATTAAATCTTAGAATCCATGGGATTTAGTCCAAGGAGGCTGTGAATCGGATAGCATGTATTACCAACAAGTTGCAGTAAATGTTAGGTTAAATTAAAATAAGGAATTTAATTCACATATTTGAAGATCTTACACGCACTGATAACAATTAAATTAAATTAAAGTAAAGAATTCAAGTTTTACATAAAATTTTATATTCCTAACCTTCTGAGAAAATTTTGAAGAAGAAGGAATAATGAAGAATTTTGTTAGACTAAAGTCAGGAATCAGTATAGAGCAACCTAGATCGATTTAACCATAAAAGAAAAAGAAAAATATATATATAGAAAAAGTTTGATCTTCCCATACAGATACTTACCGGATGCTGGAGCGCTTCAACATGTCGGAGGAATTTGTGGCCGTGAGTACTTGTTTTTTTTTTTTTGTTAAATTCAATTTTTTTTACTACATACAATTCATCTTTTGCCTCTGGGTTGCTTCCAATTATTGTTTATATAGATATAATTCCATTAGGAGGATTAGTAGTGCTGATTCTTGCTTCCTCTAGGTATTACTTTTAACGCCGACTAAGGCTCATAGCTAAGCATCGGTCTAAGCAAATAATGTAGTGCACGAAGAACAGTAATCTTAAGTGAATACTGGTATTGAATTGTGCAAATACAGTTAAGGGTTTAGTTAAGGGTGAAATTTCACTCTTTTTCCCTCACTTTCCCGGAGCCCCGTTTTTGATGAAGGTCGACTAGGTTCGCTACTTCTCTCCTATTTACAGATCAACAAGGGACACTGTACAACATGACTGCTGCCCTCAGTGTCGTTGGGTGGTTATGGGGCAATGCAGCGGAAGGTAGAACATCTGCGCCTTCACTAAGGTAATGGTAAGTGGTGTAATGGTCCCTTCAGGACCAAATGTGTGCTTCTTTTTGGCGTTTGCTTGAAAGCACGAAATTTCTTTTGTATATGGCTGTTCGCACAGTGGCAGGTTTTCGTGGAACCTTTCTACACTCTCCGCCAATAGCCGAGGCGAGCTAGGGTGCCGCCCTGCAGTCAACGCTGTCCACCGAGTGATCTGTCAGCTCATGCTGGCAGTCTGGATTTCACGTCCAAACCAATCACTCTATCATAGTTCCATAACAAATGAGCATTTTTAGACATTTCAACACATTTGCAAATTCAGATATTTTTGAGCCACCCTAAGTAGGATAAATGCACCAATTCGTGTCCACTAACCACACATGTGTAACGCCACAAAACGACGTATATTCCTTAAAATCCAGATATTTCTATATGCACATGTTCATCCATATATCTGCAACCCCTAAAGCGAGCAACAGGATCGTTGAGTTAAAGTTCAATCGTTAGAGTTTAATTCATTAGGGGTCGGCATGTAAATAATGCGCAAATGCAATAAAACTTATTTTTTTTAATGTAGTGCTATGAGTTTAAAAGGTAAGGAACTGCTCTTTTTATTCCATTTTTATTTCATGACAAAAAGCTTTTTAAATCGTTATATTTCAAATAAAAATATTGTGCGAAATTTAAATTAATTTTCGGAATAACCACAGTAATTTTAGTGGCCGCGAAATGGATCAATGATTACTATAATGAGCCAGTTATAGCCGGAAATTACAGCTGATTTTTTTACCTTTCCCAAAGTTGCGCCATACAAGCAGAACTTTATTAATTAGTCTGATTTAGTGCATTTTATATAAGGAAATATAGAAGGATATACTGCTATACAATGTTAAATGAAGCATTGTCGGACATTCGACAAGGAAAATTTTCTATTAGAGCAGCTAACATCAAATAAAATATTCCAAGAACATCATTGCAGGATAAATTATCTGGAAGATATCTTAAAGACTTAGTAAAGTCTCGACCACAAAATATTTTAAAGGAAACCGAAGCTAAAGTACTTAAATGGTGTGACTCGTTAGCCAAATGTAGGTTCTTATTAAATCCTGACAGCCTTTTAAACACAGTTCAAAAATATTGAGCTAGACGATGGCAACATCCTTAAAAAATGGTATAATCTTTTCCTGTAATGGAATCCAGAGTTTGCACATCGAATTCCCAAACGTCTAACTGAACCCAGAGATACGGTTTCCGACGAGGTTATTCGAAAATGGTTTGATGAAGAGTTGAATGCAGGAGACTCTTTTCAAAGTAACAGCTGTTTTCCCCTATGTACAACCACCTAGGGATGTAGTCATTTGCCATGCCAGAGGGCTAGTTTTTAGGTCATTCTGGGTCAGGATGGATGTGATAATATCCTAGAAGGTGAAAAATACATAGTTAATTAATGGAGAAATTCAAAAAGATGTGATCATATTTGTTGACGGTATTAAATTTTAGGTCTAGCGCTAGATTCGATGGGCTTAAATATTTCTTACATCTTTTCAGAAATCCAAGACAATTCGATGCTTATTTGGTAATAGAGAAAATGTGATCTGTCCAGCTTAACCTATTGGAAATTTTAGTCCCAAGAATGAATAATGATGGTATATCGTAAATCAGTGCTCCATCAAAAGAAATGGGAGTGAAAAGTTATAATCTTGCTTCAAAGAGATGAGACAGCTTTAGGACTTAGATGGCTTGAACTCGATGCGAATCGCTTTATTCCAAGCGACGATATTATCAAGATCGTTATTCAATGATCTAATCATGCAATCTCGTTTGACAGATATGTCATTCTCTCTGGAGTCCGTAAAAGTGTCAAAGGAGTAAGCGAAATCAAGGCTACTGTAATAGGCAAAAGTATGGATGGGATTAAAAGTAAGGGGAAGTAGATCTTTAATGACAATTAAGAAGATAAATGGAAAAATAACAGACCCCTGGGGCATATCGGCATTTACACGGTAAGGTTCTGGTGAAACTCAATCTAGTACAATCGGTATTATGCGATCAGATAAAAAACTTTCAATCTATAATAGAAGAGGGAGGGGAGAGACCAAGCGCTTTAAGTGCAACTAAAAGGGTTGGAGGCCAGACTCTATTAAAAACCTTTTAAATATCTAGAGCAACGATTTTCTAATCACCAAAATTGTGAAGACTAATACGATTCGAATGTTCCGTAAGAAAAGTTTGAAAGTCTCCAGATGAACGTCCAGTCCGGAGGCCATAATGGCGATCATTGATCAAGGATGAAGCACAGCTTTTATTTAATAAGGGGTGAGTGTCAGGACCTACGGATTTGGAGAAGTTGATCGCCTTGAGGACCTTGAACACATCTCTCTCACGGATTTGTATTGGCTCTAATATAGAGAATTTGAAGCGAACCTATCAGTCAAAATATTAGCTTGATCCCGGGAGTCAACAACTACTTCACCATTAATAAGAAGGGAAGGTATAAAGAAAATGCTGAAGTTGTTCCCGATGGTTTTGACCACAGACCAGAAATCTTTGCTATGCCTTTGCGGCTTGCCAGGATTCTTAGTCTCACACTCTAGTAAAAAAGATTTTTTTTTCTCTTGATAATGAACTTACACAGGTGCTCCGTGTGGTCTTGTAGACTTGTTTGAGTTCTGAACATGGATGCTGTTGATAGGCGCGAAAAGCAGATTCTTTCGCTTTTATTACTTGGTTGAACTTATCGGTAAACTAACAGCGATTTTCCCTGTTGTTGAGACCTGCTGTAAGAATAAGGAATGTATTCATGTATGCCAAGACTAAATATGTCATTAAGTTGTAATGTGCATTTATTTATTTATTTAAATTGCCAGTTCCTACGATAGATTACAGATTATAAATCCAATTATATTCTACCGGTAATTGTAATGCATTTGTACCCAGCTATTAATTAGTGGTGCTATTAAAATGCTATAATATAAACAGTATATAAAATAAAATTCAAAATAAGCAATACTGTTAGGATTAAATAGAACTACAACTACTTATGAAATATGAATTCAATACACTTAAAACTAAAACAAATATTACATTCAAGCAAATATTAAACGGAAAAATTAAAAACTAACGGAAACGATAAATATTCAAATCCATGCTCTGCGTCTAATTTTAATTACACCAGAAGATTATACATAACATTAATTAAAACTCTAATACTGGAAAAAAGTGCAATAAGCAATTTAACAAAGAAAAAGAGAAAGATATGAAGGATTTACATTAACTGGGCTGCCTGATCTTAGTTAAAATACTTCTTTTGAATGTCAGACTTTTCTATTAGATTAAGTATAAGATTAAGTAAAACAAATTTTGCTGCCTTAGTGTCTTGTGAAGGGACATTAAAATTTAGTTTAGATAATAGTTGCGAGCAATCAATATAACCATTAACCAATTTAAAGACAAACATTGCATCCAAATACAATCTTCGGCTTTCAAGGGACATTAGGTCAAATCGTGCTAGTCTGGTGCCATACTCGATGTATGAATGTTCAAACTTGAAAATCAAAATTCGCGTGAATTTCTCTGAACTGCTTCGAACTGATTGGAATATATTAAGTAGAAGGGATTCCAAACTTGAGAGGCGTATTCCAAAAAAATTTTTAAAAGGGAATTAAATAATATAATGAAAGAAGACGGAGACGAAAACGACTTAAAAGTTTGAAATATAAAACCCATCAATCGAAAAGCCCTCGAGGTAATGTGATTTTTAAATGGCATCTAAAGAGCAATTTTGAGTCAAACTGCACGCCCAAGTCCTTAACAACATCCACACGGTCTAAAGGTGTATTATTAAGATTATATTCGAGTAAAAAAGGAGAGATTTTACGAGAAAACGTGATAACATTGCACTTAGAAGTGTTAATTTCAAATTATTATCAGCGCACCAGCTATGAATGGTGTATAAGTCCTCTTGTAGGAGGAGACAATGATCGACGGAATCTATAATCCGGAATATCTTAGCATCATCAGCATACAATAAGCAATTTGACTTGATAAACCCTGGCAAGTCATTAATATATAACAGGAAGATGTATGGACCAAGCACCGTTCCCTGCGGAACACTTGAAATCTGTTCGTACGGGCTAGAGTTATAACCGTTGAAGGCAACTAAACAATCCCTACCGAAAAGATAAGAGGAAAACCAAGATATAGTATTCGTGTGAAACCCCCAGACGTGCCATCTTGACTAAAGCTATTCTGTGACTTATTTTGTCGAAGGCTTTAGAAAAATCTGTGTCAAGTCAAGTCTGTGTCTTGGTCAAGAGAGAAGGCCATCAAATCCGTAAAGAAATCCAAGTTTGTAACAGTGGAACGACCTGGGAAAAACCGTGCTGACTCTCCAAGATAAGTGCTTTCGTTAGAGGGAGTAGTTGATTATAAATAACTTTCTCAAATATTAATACCAGGCTATTGAAAATGGAAACAGGACGATAATTAATAATTTTTCTTGGTTGTCCTGACTTGAAAATAGGTGTAACAAAACATCGCTTCAATATGGAAGGAAAAGTTTTTTGGACATATTGAACAGATCGGATAATGGCTGAGCTAATGTGCGGGAGAATTTTTTATATAACATGTTTAGAATTCCATCAAAACCAGGATTCTTATTTATGTCTAGTTGATTTAGGACCTTGATAATTTCCTCACAAGATATTGAGTTCAGTTTAATATTATTGTGAACTTCATTCACCTCGTTTACGATACTTAGTTCAGCTGAAAGATCACCAGCATTATAGACTGATTTAAAATGACGAGAAAACATTTCACATGATAGACTGGGAGACGGTGCCACCTCATCATTATAGACCATTTCATTTGAATAAGTGTTGGATTTCTTTAAATTTTTGCAGAAAGTCCAGAATGCTTTGAGGTTATCACTTAGTGAACTTTCAGTGGTATTAATTAGTTTACTGTAGCAATCATTCAACATTTTCTTGGAAGTTCTTCTAAGGTGGGAGAACGTGCTATAAGTTTCAGGGTTACGTGCTTTTTTACAAAGACGACGAAATTTCTCCTTAATATTGAGAGTAAGTACTAGCTGTTTGGAGAACCAGTGCGGGGGTAACGTTTATTTTTCTGTTTAAATTCTGGTACAAAATTATGGATGCCATTATTTAAAATTCGGTAAAAATCATTGAAAGACTGCTCGATGTCTAAGTTGAATATAATAGAGAAATTTACTTCCTCTAAATAATTATTTAAACTATTATTATCACCGCGCTTGAAATCAAACATTCATGAACATCCCTCGAAGAAAAACACACCGACCAATCTATTTCTCTAAGACACTGATTGAGAATTTCCCAATCAGCATTTAGATTTTTTTTTTATTTAACGTTTTATAGATAAATAATCTACTATTGCATTGTTCGAAATAATAAAACTTTTTTTCTAAAATAAATGTCTTGCTTTAAATGTAATAATTCAATACAACAATATAAGTACAATGATTTGCTTGCCGTTGTGTAGTTTCGTTGAATTTCTCCAATTACGAGTTGTAATTGTTTCTTTAAATATTGAACCGCTCCGATAATATTCTAACGACCCGTCTTTATATCGAAAACCCATCAACGAAACTTTGGCAGCTGTTTTCAATTAAAACAAATCTCCCATTAATTTTACTGGAATAAGCTCTGCCTCAAATTGAACGTTTCCAGAAATTTTTATATTTTCTTACAAAAAGTACAATAGACAAATTCAGAACATCTACCGTATTTTTTTTCTTCAGGGGGGGGGGGGGGTTGAATTATATTACCGGTGAACTCAGCATTTTTCCAAACACATTCACATAATATGCATTATGTAATTATTTCCATTTTCATTTAAAATAAGCTTCCCACGATTTCATTCGCGAAATCATATCTCGAGTTACAATTATCAAGGTCGGCATGTTTTGCTCTATTGGCTTAATTGAAAATTAATTTCTAAATTAAAAATTAGGAAAGATATTTTTTAAAGTAGTTTAGTTCTTAATCGCGTTTTAAGTCGCTAGAAATCAAAATAAATAAAGTTCACGTAAATTAAATCAAGATTATTTTATTTTTTTGATTCCCAGAAAAAATAAAGTGAAAAGTCGCGCGCCCCCCGCGCCTCCTAGCTGAATCCACCACTGCATCTAGTTCTGATATCCAGATAATTAGAAGCTCAAACCAGATTCAACGAAACTTTCGTTCATAAGTCGTTATAAGTCCAGTTCTCTAAAAAAAAAAAAATAGTTCTGCCCACTAGGATTATACTTTTAATGCGACATGAACAAAATTTTACTAAAAACACTTTTTATAAGGATGACATTTCCTTAAATGGATGCAAATTCGTATGTTCACCCTGGGTACATTGTATGTGGTCTGGCACCCGAAGGCTACGGATAGGTCATGCTTAGACAAACAAAAAATTGTATAGGTGGTGGTAGGGAAATCATAACGGTTTCCGAGATAACGGGACTTTAAAATATTTGAGTATCTTTTTATAGAATCTTATGTTTAAAATGACTTATTACATACATTCTGTACCGAAAATGTAACCCCTTCTGCGTTTTTTAGCCTTTTTCTTAAGCATCTTCAGCGAAAATGGCTGAAAAAGGTCATTTCCAAAAGATAATTGCCTACTTTCTGGCACTTATTGAACTTTTTCAGTCATTTTCGCTGGATATGCTTAAGAAAAAGGGCAAAAAACGCAGAAAGGGTTACATTTTGGGTACAGAGTGTGATAGGTAATTTTAAAGCTAAGCTTTTGGGCTTTTTAAATTCAGTAAGGAAAATTGCTATTGAAGACGTGTCTTTTGCTAAAAATAGTAGTTAAATAAAAACATACAAGTAAAAATTCCGAAATTTTAAGTTTGTTGAGCCATAATTTCAAAACGGAAAGGGTGAGGGAAAAATGTATAGACAATTGGAAAGGTCCAACGATTATCTATCTACCAAAGCTTAAATCATAATCATAGGGTGTAACGCTCAGAAGTTACAGGGTGATTTATAAAAAGATAACCAAATATTTTAAAGTTCCGTTATCTCGGAAACCGTTACGATTTCCCTCCCCCCACCCATACAATTTTTTGTTTGTCTAAGCATGACCTATCCGTAGCCTTCGGGTACCAGACCACATACGGGACACCCTGTATAGCATATTATGCATAATTGCGGCCATTAGAGATAGAGGGCGTAAAACTCCAAAAAAGAATACAAAATAAACACAGAGTCCAATGACATCACCTTTCTTTATAAAAAAAAAAACAAAAAGAAGAAAAAAAACGACAATTGGCTTGAGGTCTCACCTTGAAAACCACATGTTCCGGTCAGGCGCGAAAATTGCCTACCAAAGAACATACTCAGTACAAAAAAAAACAGCAGACAGCGCAGGAGTTCCATCCATTTTATCTTTCGCAAAGTCAACAAAAGAGCTGAATGCAAGTGACGATGGCAAAAGTATAGCGCAGCAAAACCATAAAAAAATACGAAACTCACCCCATTTCAAGTGCGAAATTTCTTCGCCCAATTAACATAAGCGCAGCAAGCGAGTGAGTGTGCGATCGCAGAAGTGTTTGAGTATTTCGAATGTGCGTTTTCTGGATTTTATCATCCTCGAAACCTGGAAGGAAACCAATCTACAAATATATAGGTATTCGCGATGCACAGTTACCTTTACATGGGTAGGTATATGTACATAGGTATAAAAGGTCTGTTACTGTTCATATTTTGATTTCATTATCGAACGAACAAATTCGCATGTGCCATCCTCCATATCCCCTCCACCACAATAGCACCATTTGTCCTGAAATTTAATATCAAAAATTCTCAATCCCTAAAGGAAACGGTACGCGTTTGCCGATTGTAGCTGTATCTGGCAGGCTCGCCTCGTGGTATTAGTTACAGTTTTCATTTTCACAATATATTAGCCGCGGCCTACTACAATTATACTTCAATTGCTCTCCCCGTATGCGTTCGTTCAGAGTTGAGAATATTGTGAATTGCGCGGCTTGGGAACAACAAGAAGCAACAGCTCGAATGCAGCCAGCCATCAGCAGCAGCCTTAACCACCGGGCGGCAGGGCAACCAACAAAAAATTCGAACATCTGCTCCTCATGCTTGGTAAACTGCACATTTCGGTTTACTTGGGTTCGTTTGTTTCCTTCCTTTTTTTCTCGGCTGAAATCGATTTTATTTTACTTTCCTGCTGGAACCTTTGATTCTTTTTTTTTGTTTTTTGTTTTTTTTTTTATAGTGATAGAAGAGATTTAATGCTGGCGTTGTTCGCGTTCGCCTGTGTGCATTCATGCATGCGAGTGTATTTTATTGATCCTTATAACCTCGAAAGGACATCCTCCGGGAGACTGGCGAATTAATGCCAAACCAAGTTGCTCTTGTTGTGCTTGCTCTTTGGTGGGTACACTCTCTAGAGCAAAACGTGTGGAATTCGCATTAGTCACGCCGCTCATAGGATTCGAACGATTACCATCGGATGCTGATTTAAACAAATTTGAAATTGCACAACAATGGAATTTTTCAAGGATGAATCTGGCACTGTTGTTTTTTTTTTCACTACGAAAAACTTTGTTGAATTGCGTTATTTTCTAGACTGCCATTTTGAAAGTTTCCAAAAATCAATAAATATTTTATGAAGTCTTCAAAGGAATCAAATCGTCTTTTTTCGTTCTTTCAACTTTCTTAAATCTCTCATGAAACATGGAGCAGATGGATCAATTTATATTCGTTTCTGGAGAAGTTCTGTTATTGAAGTTTTATCTACAGAACAGACAATCCAGACCGATGGAATTATCAGTTATTTCGTCCATCCATTGCAGAATCGCCTCTTTTACGAAAAAAGTAAGAGAAAAAGTTATAATTGATCTAAGATTAATATTATTATACCCTAGCTGAAAACAAAAGTCAAGTCAAGCGAAAGGTCAGAGTTATATACATATATGGCAACACCAAAAAGCAGTTGCCCGATTTAGTTCATATAAGAAATTGTATATTTGCTATTTTTATGAAAACGTGTTGTGTACAAAATTTCAACTGTCTACAGTAATATTATAATGCGAAAAAACATAGTTTTGTATGGCAAAACCAAGAAGGGGTTGCCCGATTTGGTTTATTTTTGAATTAGTATTTCCAATTTTCATGAAAATGCCATGTTCAAAGCTTAAACTCTCCACGTCGGCACTTTCTCAGGCAGTGTCCAAATATATAGTGAAAAACCGAAGTTTTGTATGGCAAAACCAAGAAGGGGTTGCCCGATTTTGTTCTTTTTTGAAGTTTTATTCTGCATTCTAGTCGGGGTTTCGTTCTAGTCATAGTACCACAACGGCACTTCTCCATTTATGTAATGAAATTCGTATTAATAATGTTAAGAAACGTAAAACCACTGCGCATGTGGTTTTAAATTTCTTTACTAATATGTGCCCAAATATATATTGGTTCTATTTTCGAACATAAATTAACTTTTGTTTTTAAAAAAAGCGCGTACTCAAAATTTCAGTTCTCTAAGAGGGCTTTAGTTTTTGCTGCCGGGTCATCCCGGGACATGTCAGAACCATGTCAAAAAGCTGTTAACTCCGAAGTGGCTGGTTCGTGTTGTTGCGCAAAGGAAGGACGGAGCAATCGTCAAAATTACTCCAATCACAAACTTTTTTCTAAATCCTTCTTCTTTCTTTGACATTTTAAGACAAGAACTGTGGTGCTCCCAGTCAAGAGGTTTAACCCGGGTTTAACCAAAGTAGCAAACAAAAACAGAAAGTGACAGCTTCGGGACTCACGAGTTTCATGACTTTGGCAAAATGAACATAAATGGACTTGAGGGACACACATGGATGGACATGGAAAAATCAAAATAACTTTTAATATTATGTATGGGTGTTCAACCCATTTTGCTCTACTAGCATTATTTCAGTGCGTCACAAACTTAGTATACCCTATAGATTTCATCTAGGGTATAAAAATTCTCAATACTATTTATTAAATAAAAAAAGCACACGACAACTGATGAATTCACCAAGTTCAGAATGAAAACAATTGAGGCCGTTTTCGGATACCTATCTTCCCTTGAAATACACCACTTACAAAAATTATTGGTTTTCTAAATTGATTACGATCTGCACTAAAAATTTCGTCTGGTCATTTTGATTGCTAATGTAGTCTGGAATTGCATTATCATATCAATTTGTCCGACCTTCGCCCGGTGCAAGCTGGAGACTCTAAGATCTGCCCTTCTATCTGTGGATGAACTGAAAAACCTGCCTCACCAAGACCTGATGCGCTTCATTAAGAGGACAGGAAGGTTTTGGTGAAAGGTCTTCTAGCATAACAGCACAATGGGTCCCTATGACCTCCGTGGTTGGGACAGGGTCTCCTGTCCCCCTGCCTTTAAAAAAATAAAAAAAAAATAAAAAAAAATAAAAAAAAATCATAGCACTTTTCAACAATAAAGACTCTCTGTTTTATGACTTTTAATATATTTTAGAGTTTGCTGTTGAGGAAAAAAATGAACGAGAGTAACTATAAGTGCAACCAAACTATAATGGTGAAATAGTTTGTTTTCGCGCCTATCAATTGCATCCATGACCAGAACTTAAAAAAAGTCTAGAAAGTCTACCGAACACCTGCCAGTACATTATTTAGAGAAAAAATTTCGTTTTGACTAGAATCTTAGACAAAGAGTCTTGGCAAGGTGCAAAGGTAACAAGGGTTTCTGGTGCCCGGTCCAAACCATCAGGAACAACTTCAGCAATTACTCTATATCTTCACTACTCAACAATAGTCAATTAGCTAGTTGTTGACTCCCTGGATAAAGCTAATATTTTGGCTGCTAGATTTGCTTCGAATTCTCATCTTCCCACCCACTTCACAGACACCTGCCTTGCATCTTCCGTGTGGATATGTACAAGAGCAAATACACATCCGTACGATAGATGTATTCAAGGTCCTTAAGGAGATAAACATTTCCAAAACTGCAAGTTCTGATAGTTTCTCATCCCTCTTAATATAAAGCTTCACCTTATCCTTCGCTAAACCTCTGGGAAAACTATTCTACTTGCTTTATTCGACAGGAAAATTTCCAAATGCTTGGAAACTAGCTCACGTTCAGCCTATTCCCGAGAACGAAGAGATTATCGACCAATTGCAATCACTTCGCTTCTTTCAAAGTTCTTTGAATCCATCATTATCTCCATATTAATGAAGTGCAATGCCGAGACATGCACAGTGGTAATCGGTCTATGAAAAAATTATATACTTTGCGAGTTTATTGGATACAGCAACAGTCTATTATCCACAGCCCATGCACTTTTCGAGATAACTCATTATTAAATTCATGAACAGCTGTTCCAACCATCTGTCGACCCCCCCTCCCCCCTCTAAACCCCCATCTAATACCAAGAAGCAAGGAGCGGGGATATGTTGTCAAGATTGTCTGGAAGAAATAATTGGTCGTTATCAGCATACAAAAGTGTTGAACCGGATTCCGGGATACGTATCAAATCATTAATGCATAAGGTGAACAATAACGGTCCCGAGACTGATCCCTGCGGTACACCCGAGCAAAGAGGTAATTAACCTGAAATTCGTTTTTGAGCTACAGTAGCTTGTTGTCTACCTATGAGATGGGATCGTATAAAGTTTTCTACTGAGGTAGAAAATTCAAACTGACTAAGTAGTTTATAAACATAAGATACGATGATTCACCGAGTCAAAGGCTTTCGAAAAGTCGAGTAAATATAGTATTGTGGGTTGTCGTCGGATTTCAATGATTTGTCGCACCTTCTCAATAAGATAGAGCAGAGCAGTAATATTACCGTGTTTAGCTCTAAAACCAGACTATTGATCGGAAATTAGATTATTACTAGAAAAAAGAATACTTATGGGTCTAAAATCCTTAAGCGTATATGTTCGACTTTATTCTTTGTCGGGAATACTTTTGCTACCCTCCACTAAGTTAGGAATGAGGATGTGATAATTGCCGTGTTAAATATATGCAAAATAGGGCTAATTATGTATGAGAAAATAAGTTTTAGAAGCGAATATCTATGTTATCAAGACCAATAGCATTAGATTTAATAGATTAAAATGCGAATACGTACGTTGTGTACTATTTATAAAGTAATCATTCAATTCATCTGGATCGAAAGTACATGAGCTATCATTCTTAGGAATAATTGAAGCCACTTTGATATTCCTGCAAATCGTCTTAGTTGGTATAAGGTTGGATCGAGTTTGGCACTAAAATAAGATAATTTAGCATTTCGAATTACTGAAACACTTTTGTTGCGAATTATAGCACATATCCTTCAGTAGAAAATAAAATCCTGTTGTCCCAAGCAAAATCTTTAATTTTTCATAACATGTAAAAATCAATATCCTACTAAATTTTGTAAGCTATTTAATGAAATTTTTATTATTTATCTCACTTTGTTTTTATTTTATTTGAAGGATATTCTTTTTATAGTCCAATAATAAAATTAGGATTTTTCGCTTTTAGACCTCAAACAGTAAACAGATCTTTAGGAAAATCAAAAATTCACATAGACGACCCAAGCCATTGACGTGTTAGAAGGAATAGAAGCCGATTCAATTAGAACAATCAAAAGTTGTTAAAATGAGCTTGCCCAAGAACGGAAGTTAACCAAATTTTTGCTTTGATGAAGAATAACAGTTTCCTCCAAAAATCAACTGTTCTCATCTCAATTATTTTCATTGGTTCTTAGAAAGGAAAGGTAAGCTCAAATTTTTTTAGTAAATAATAAAAACCAAATGCGTTTTACTAATTATTCAGTTTTTCTTATATTGAGCACGCTTTTGAGCTGAGATTCAACAACTATTGGAGTTTATCGGAAAACTGGGATGTAATAAGTAGAAAATTTCAAATATTTCCTTAGAAACCCAAAGAGAAGTGTAAGAGGAATTCATATTGGAAGATGACAGAAACTAAAACGGAAAATTTACTAATATTTACATATTCCCTTCTACTTTAAATGTGTGAACTATCCTCTTTTTAGAAATCCATGACGATATCACTGTTCTTTTCCTTTTACTAAAAACAGTCGCTTTTATCCTGCATATATAAAAGAGACTATTTTTGCACGTAAGGTCTGGTAAAATATATGTAACGCACAAGGTACAAGGTCGTGTATATGGGGTGAATTACTATTGAATATTAAAATTGATGAAGATTTTAATATTGATAGTGATTTCAAACATTTTTAACGGCTTAAATCAACTATAGTTTTATTCTCTATGTAGATATGTATGGAGTTGATATGTTATTGGTGAGGTACAAATTTATGAAATAGAATTTGCGAAGTTCCACTTTGTATTACCATACCTATAACATATGTGTGAAAATTTAAATGGAATCAAAAAGACTTTACTTTTATAGGTAAGCCCTACGAATTATAATCAAGAAATAATAAGGAGGAAAAGTATAGTATTCTAAAGGGTTTTCCAATAAGGGTGAGTCGATGTTGAAATGGAATAAATCAAGCTATCTGTGATGTATTAAAGAAATTCTTTATTTATTTGAAAGGCCTATGTGTACCATTTTGTATGGAATGTGACATCATTCAAATGTCCGCCCCGACTTTTCACGGTAGAATGAATCCGATAGGTTCAATTTTCAATGACTCTATCGCATAGATTCTGCTAAATTTTGAGCGATGGCCTGGGTTATGTTAACTTTGAGAGGGCATCGGTCGATTGGGGCTTATTGGCATAGATCTAAATGTTCAGAAAACTCCACAAGAAAAAGTCCAGCGAAGTCAAATCGCACGATCTTGGTGGCCAATTCGCGTCACGTCTGATAAAGTTTTGTGGACGCTTTGCCACCTGGGGAACCTCGTGTGGCTCGAGCTCTCGTACACAGCGAGGAATTGACTGCCTCACGTTCTCAAGGACAGCAACGATGTTCTCTGCCGATCTGGCATTCCTTTGTCGTACAGGTGTTGGTTGATTGTTTACTGAATCGTTAGAGAGTCCATTTTGAAGGGTCACCACGTCTGTAATAAAATGGACGCAGCGCACGCAATGCTTGCCTTTTTACTAACGAATTCTCATTTTGATAATAAAGTTTAATCATTTTGACGTGTTGCACAATCGTGTAACCTGCCATGGTGATTTGGCATTAATGACTAAATAATAAACTACAGATTTGACTAACGCCGCCAAAACAACATGGCCGCCACAGCCTGTCAACATCGACCCATCCGTATTGGAAACCCCTTTAGTATGTATATTGAATAACTGCTACTGGAAACTGGAGTATTCTTAGCTTTCATGAGTTGTTTGAAGTTTTAGATGAATGTGAAATAAAATGCTGGATTTAGTTATACGTAAAATTCAGGTAAATGAATGTCGCTATTATTTCACAAACCTAATTAAATAGTAACGAACCATTTGATTCGACGACATACGGCCCTGACTTTACTTTACCAAATACAGCCCTGACTTCACATATGATCCCAGTTGCATTTGTTTCACCATTCAACAAGTTTTGAGAGAAGCTTTAGAGCTTTCAAGCTTTCGAGGGTATATAAGTCCCAGCACAAGGCCTGACAAGGCAGTCTGTTCCCGGACTCAACCGAGTAAGGACCTCTCGGTACCTTACATCTAGCTGCCGTGCCATATGGTTGTAGCTAACGTTCCTAGATATTCCTCCTGCAGCTCCCGTACCGCTTCTTCCTCCAGCTGCCGTGCCGTATGGCTGTAACCGTTAGCCTACTTGACTATTCCCTCTAGCTGCCGTGTGGTATGGCTGTAGCTATGTTCCACATAATATTCCTGTGTAACTGCCGTACAGCCGTACGTAGTTATATGTATATGTTTCCGTACCGCTTCCTCCTCCAGCTGCCGTGTCGCATGGCTGTAGCTTTTATTCTACGTGATTATTCCCCCAGCTCCTAATATACACAGTCTAATAATCTCTGTAACGAACAACTGAATCTCTCTAACGAACAACTAAATCTATCTCTCTCTCTTCGGTAGTAATATACATATGTATGTATATATAGAAGACATTATGTGTAAATAAGTTTAGAGAAAATAGTACTCTGTATAGAATAAGATCTGAAAAATAAAGAAATATTTTATTTTGTAACTAAGTCTTCTCAATCATTTAAACCTTGGACTAATCCAGAGCTCCCGGCAACCCCTACCATTGGGATCACAGTAGAGAAGGTCGTTACAAAATTGCACAAAATATGATTACACCAAATTATTTCCCATATAAAAATACCATGAAAATAATGATCACAATTTGGTTATGCATCGAATTCCTCTTTTTATCACTGGAACGGAGGGTACTGATTCTGATCTTTTGTCGCAATAAAATGTAAAAATATATGACAACTTCTTCTGATTCTTTTATGTTTTTATTAACCAGAGCAATTCTGGCATAATTACTATTTTGAACTTAAGCACTTATAATGCTCCTCATACTCATCGTAGAAAAATACCGAAAATGGAATACTATGTACTCCACTCATATATATATATATACATATGTATATGTACACATAAATTTCCGGTAACATTTAAAAGAAGTAAACCATGAAGTTATTTGATCCAATGCGTAAATAGAGACGAGATCAACTTTTGCCTCTGCCCTAAAACAGAAAAGATCATAGGCCCGATGGGATGCAAAAATTTCGTTGTATAACTACAATTAAATTGGCTCGAAGCAAAGATACAGTAACCATCTTGCTAATATTCCTAGTTGATGGAAAAATGCTACCGATACTTGTAAGTTTTTCCATATACATACAAGACCATCGAGGAAATCCAGGAAACGTTCTAGACGACTGGTTCCTGGGCAAAACGGACCCGGTGTAGATGCGCAGTGAGACCTTTTTCGAATCTATAGAAAACTGCATATACTTTCCTGACTTATAGGCCAAAATGTATTGAAAACCGTGCTATTCCTGCTTCACGAGCATAAGTCTAACTTGTGCTTGGAGGTCAGCAATTTTTGGGAGATAAATGAGATCATTCTACATATACGCTCTTTCTCCCTAACACGATCTACATATTTCAATCAGCAGACGTCAACATTTTAAACCCCTAAAAGAAGACTGGAGTTGACGCTTGAAAAGGTTTAACTACGTAAAGGGTTCTGCCGTTTGTTCGTAATTGTCTTATTGACAAATGTAGACCTCCCCATAACCATTAAAAATTAATTTCGAACATGATTAATATTTTTTCTTTTAATACTGATGGGATGGACTACGCAAATGATGTATTTACAAAATATTGTTGGGATGAGATATTTCAAAAAGGTAAAATATAGCCGAAATGCCCTAAACATCAGAATTTTTTTATAATTGTATTTGGGCACGTGTACCTTTGGCAAATACTATGGAAAACAGCCTTATTTAATTTTAATATCTAAATTGGCATTGGATATAACTCCGTTTTAGTAGCTTAAAATTAACCTGTATCGGAGTTACTAAATATAAAACTGTCATTAAAATTTACAAATTTGATAACTTTACTTGTACCTACACTATTCCTATAAAAAATTATTTATCTCGGATCTGGGTAAAAAAAAAAACTTATAAATTACCTTTGCATTTTACTCACTCTTCAAGGATATGTGCACGCTTTTAGGATACACAGTTTGGTTCATCCGAAAGGTTAAAAATAAAATTATTTCTAAAGGGATGGACTCTATTCGACATTGTTTGGGAATCAAAATCATTCCATATTTTTGTTTGTGTACCAATAAACAAATTAAAAAAAGTTTCCTGGAAATTCGTCAGGAAATATTCCAAAAAAATCAAGCACACATTGAATCATCAGAGAAACATCCTTTATTATTTTAACCCGAATAACATGGCGTGGTATTCCCAGCCCAGCTTGTATTTTATGGTCATCGACAGTGTGAATCATCAATTTCATCTTCCTGAAAGCAGCTCCCCACCCCCACCTATTTACCATAAATAAATATTTAATCTAGCATGTAGATACATATATAATATATGTGTTTACTGACGTTCAGCAAAAAGAGAGAGAAAACAAAAAATACAGAAATCGATTGTTCAGTTTTGGCAGTCTCATTAAAAAGGATATTGTTTCATAAGCCAAACCAATACATTCGTCGCATGAAATTTTCAATCCTTGTGATTACTGTGCATTTCCTGTCAATCGCGGAACAATTCCTGTCAACGGATGAATCTGATGAAAAACCTTTAAAAACTTATGGGAAAATATACTTTAAAAGATGACAATATTGGGGACATTCTCAACAATTGTCAGAATCACTATCATTTCTGGAACGGCCAATACAAGTGACAAAAAAACAATTCGTCAGATGTCTTCTAAAACGATGAAAACAGCAAGACAATTTCTAATAAAACAATTCCAAAATTCCAACCTACCCTCCACCCCCATACAAAGAGGCTGGTGAAGAGTAGATACATACATATATAAAATCCAAAGATTTGCTATGGGAAAATAAAGAAAATCCTTTTCTTATGTCAAAAGGGATAATAACGTCTGTGACTATACTTTTGACGTATACGTACACAGAGAGCTCCAAGTACACCATTGGAGAATTTTGCACGAGCATATTACAACGTAAGTACTCTGTGCATTACTGGAGGAGCCACTGAACATCCGGATCCGACTTTATTTGCCTACATTTCTCCCTTGAGCGCACTTCTGAATAAATTCACTGAAATTGGAGGGCGAACAACATTTATAATAAAAGAATTTTCTGGGAAAAACGATATCAGATTCCCCAGCATTCTGTCACCTGGCTTGGAACTATGCTGCCGCGTTAACCCTTTCTCACGATTTACTTAACCCTGTAAAGAAAAAAAAATAACAGAAAAGAAAAGCCTCTTCGAGTTATGCATATTCACGCAAAAATTGGAATCGTTTCTCAATATTTTCCGAATAACCTGAAAACGTGTCACTTAGGCTTAGGTACTACACACTTTTGGGGGTGAAATCTGTTGAGCTCTTCAATTTTTTAAAGCGGCCTTTGAATAATTTAAATTGTAAGTGAAAATGTGTAAGGCAAAAACTGGAAGAATACCCTGTTAAATTTTTGGAAAGAATGGGTAGTAGCAGAATCTTTTTACTACATTATAAGAATTTTGAATTTTAGCAGACGTTCTCCAGTAGTTCTTGATTTTCGTAGCATAGTCAATGGACTCTATTAAATTACATTACATTACATCTATTATTATTTTACATGGTTAACCATGATTTTCTCGACTATTTGCTTGGCTAATAATAAGAAGGGGGGGGGGGGGGGGTATAATGTATAAACTTACATTCAGGCTCGTATCCAGGGGGCTCACAGGAGGTTCATGCCCCCACGTAATGCTTACCAGCACAGCTATGAAAATGCTTTTATATTTTTGTTGTGACGATAAAATAGTGTTAATGTTTCTAAAAGATTGGTTAGCGATCATAATTTTTTTATACCTATCTGAATTTCCGATAATAAACAGCAGCGGGAAAGTCGCTGTCAAAACAGGTAGACGAAAAATTGGGAGTACAATCGCAACGACAGGCGGAGAGCGGAGATTGTGAAAGAAGAAGATGCTGAAATATCATTTATTATTAGTTTTGAGCGTTTTGAAACAGATTTTTATCGAGAATATTTTATATTATTTTGATAGAATTGCAATGGACCAAAGTTTGTAAAGGAAAAAGTAACTAAATTAAAATCAAACTAAATGCCAAAAATATCATAACCTTACCATTTGTATTTAAGCGTCTCGGAATATCCATCCAACCATGTCTTTTTTGTCAACTCTTCTATACTAGTTGTCTTGTATATCATAAATTATTTTATGATTTCACACTTCCTCAATCAAAATTCTTTATAAAAATGAAAAAAACATCTTGGAAAAATCTGCACAAAAATTCAGGAAATCAACTAAACTTTCCCTCTCCAGATTTTTGAAAATTTTCGAAATTCGAATTCGAAAAGTACCCTATCAAAATTCATTGTTTTAAAATTGTCGCGATGTTCTACAACCTTGACAAAAATAAATGCGACAACAAGTTCATTCATTTGATTTTGTTGGTAGTACTGCAGCGACGACGGAAAAATTAGAAATTGATCAGTCCCGACGGCAACACTTCGTCGACCGCTGATCGTCACCCGTCGTAATTTGGGCATTCGTATAAGACGCTATGCTTTTAAAAGTTTGACAGCGGCATTTTTTCGTCATTTTCCTTGACTTAGCAAATTTTATTTTACGGTTCTTCCAGTAGAACCCTAGTTATGCAATCAACATCTAGCCACCCGTTGATTTTTCATAGCAACACTGATTCAAGCCTCGAGTTCAAAATATTTACATTCTTAGGGAAGCATTAAATTTTTCTTAGGTTTCGTGCACAACAAGACGAGGTGATGCGAAGCTAGGCAGTTGGGCGAGGCGAGGTGAAGATACATCTCGAGGTGTAGTGTTCACAACAAGGAAGGCGTTCAGTTTCTTGGAAAATCATGAAGTGAGAGCATAAATTATGTCATCAGATTCAGAAGAAGAAATTTTGTGTTTGTCAAGTAGTGCAACTAATTATATGGCATTTTTCACCTAAGTGTACTTTCCGCTCTTTTACTTGGCAGCCGATATAGACGAAACGTCTGGAATTTGGTTAATTCATCATTTATGTGAAGATTCATCATTTATGTGAAGATTTTCGGACTGATCCTGATAGATTCTTCCAATATATGAGCATGAATAAAGAACCCTTCGAATATATCAAAGAAAAAACCTATGAGAATATGCTAGCTATCAAAATTAGTGCGCTGCACCTCGCGAAAAAATTAAAAATTTCATTCTCGAGCGATTTACCCTTAGAATATATAGCAAACAGGAATGGCTGAATTGTGTATAAATCGTGTACATGAGCGTAATTATTTTAGGAGCAGGACATTATAAACAGGACTAAGTGAGATGCAGGAAGGAACAATTGTCAAAGCTGAGTGCATGATTGTCAAATGTGGTTTTGTTTTGTGAACAGGTTTATGCAATCTATCTATCTTTTGCCGAATTTAGCAAAAGTACGGAATTAGTTTTATTCAAAAAAATTTAATTTTGAATTTTATTTAGTGTAAAGTTTTATAGTGCCACCAGTGCCTTGCTCGGTCTGTGCTTGCAAATATCAATTGGATTATGAACTAGGGAAATTATGTTTCAGGCAACTGCACTATCTAAATTATCTTTTTTGTTAATAGAAGCAAAGATTTATATAAATTAATTATGTGAAATATTTCAAAATAAAGTAGAAAGAGTACATTTTTTACAGCACAAAACATTGGTTTACTTATTGCAAGTTGACAATTTGTTTAGAATAGAGACGGCATGTAAATACATGTAAAACATGGACTAACAACACAACCAGAATTCATTACGCGAAATCTGGCTTATTACCATTTCTGTTTGCTATATATTATAAGGATTTACCACCAGGTGTCTCGCATATTCAATCATTTTATTTCTTTAACTCTTGATATAGCCCCGCCTCGCCTCGCTTCGCCACGCCCTGCCACACTTCGCCACGTTGTGCACGTGCCTTTAGAAATATAGTTGCAAGTTGTTCTTAAGAATTTGAAAGATTAACTATATTCACCAGTCCAAACGAATTGGTGGATTGTTCTGGTGGTTCTCTCTTTCGGACAGGGACACAAGCATTCAGTTTTTTAGAAAGATCTGAAAATTTTTCTTTAGATTTTTCATGCACTATTGGCGGCGGACAATGGTTCCAAAGAGTTATATTGAACGTTGGCTGATCTGGGTCGCTAAAGATATTTATGAGCATAGGCAACCATACATTTTGTTCTTAAAAAAAATGTTATTGAACATTTTTCTTTCGAATTTTTATACACTATTTGTTGTTGAAAACGATCAGTTGGATTGATCCACTAACATTGATTCTACAATTTTTCTTCACAATTTCTACAGCAAGACTATAAAAATAAATACCATTCGCTTTCCTCTGCCTACGGTAGTTGCCGTTGCTTTGCTTGTACATACTTTCGTATTAATTCAAGTAATGTTGTTTAATTTAACTTCACGTTTACTTTTAATTTATAGTTAGCGATCGAGGTAGAAATAGTTGCGAAAGTGGAAAGCAGAACACTGATAAGACCATTGATAACTTTTTTCAGAAGAAAGCAAGATCAGTTAAATTCCCATCAAAATAAATAGTCAGTGACATATCATGCACTTCTACTCCTATTCCTCAGTCATTTACTTCAGCTGTGACAGAATCGGTTGCATCACATCTATCCGAATATTGAATTTTGTGATATCTAACTTAAATATCATAAAAAAAAAATTAAAAGCGACTACTTCCGACTTTTTCCTCCCCCCTCGAACATTTTAGATGTGACCCCCCCCCCCCAAACTGCAGGTCTGGATACGCGTCAGCTTACATTTAACCACGTTAAATAGTGTGTGTGGGCTTAGTGAAATTTTTGAAAGGCACTATCTAACTTCACCTTATTCTTTCGTTATTCTTTTTCTATTTATTTCGAGTCTTTTAACAAAATTTATATTTTTATTGCCTGTCCCTGTATTATCATGGCATGCCTTATGCCGGTCCCACACAATGTCTGCATTCGTCAAATATTTGACAATACGTATGCGTCTCATTTGACGAAGTGTGTGTAAACGAGACGCATTGCCAAATATTTGGCAAACGCACAAATTGTGTGGGAGTGTGGGACTGGCCTTAGGCATATGCATGCGTAACTGCCCCAAAGCCAGGCGCATATCCAAACCTCTAGCCTGGGGGGTGGAGGTCACAATTAAAATGTCGGAGGGGAAGTCTGATGAAGTCGCTTTTAAAATTTTGTAAAATGTATGCTTGTCAACGCTCATAAATAACTTTAGCGACCGAGATCCCAGAGTAGCAGAGGCACCTGAATCAATATAACCCTTTGGAACCATGGTCGGCCACCAATGGTGCATGAAAAATCTAAAGAAAAATTTTCAAATCATTCTAAGAAAAATTAATGCTTGCGCCCTTGTGGCCGAAAGAGTGAACTACCAGAATCAATCCACCAATTCTTTTGAACCGTTGGCGATGAATAGATACTCATTCAAATTCTTAAGAACAATTTGCAAGTAAATTCTTAAAGAAAATTTAATGCTTCCCTACAATGGTAAAAATTTTGAACAAATCAGGCTTGAATCAATATCGCTGAAAAATCAACGGGTGGCTATTCGTGGAAATAAGGTTATACTGGAAGAGCCCTAGAACAAAATTTGTTAAGTCAGTTTGTTTGCTCCTGTTGCGAGATCCCCACCAAGTTGTTCTGTAGATACGTAAAAAAGAAATTTATGATCGCTGACCAATTTCTTAGAAACAATAGCTGTGTTTTTTTCGCATTATGGGTCTGGGTCTGGGTCAGGATCAGAAGTAATTTCCGCCTTACATTATTTCGATAGAATATATTGGAATAATGAAAAATGTAGATAAAACAGTGTTAAATTTTGAACCTAGAACCCATATGGATCAATGTTTAATATAAGAATTATTATAAAAAAAAGCAAAAATTCCATTTTGCCAAAAATATCTTAAATCATAGCGCTCTATCGAAATAATTTAATGCAGAAATTACTTCTGATACGGACCTGGACACATATGCGAAAATAAAAACAGCTAATAACACTTTTAAAACACGAAATTGTGTGCTTTTTCATCTATGTATATGAGTAATCCACAAAAAAAATAAAAGCATCATAATAACCGGGTTACTATGCATTACGTGCCATTTTCTAAACAATCAAGCACTCAAATAAATATGTATTCCAAAATTACTTATCATTCCTGCGATAGGTATGAGATGAGATGACCTTTTGACACTATATAAAAACAGCGTGTAGCTCTCGATGTAGATTTGCCCTAATACCCACTATTACTACTCATAAGAAGACAAACAAATGTCCAGTCGTCGCCGCAGATTGGCTCTGTTGAGACGAAGCAGCGCTAAAGTTAAAAATTGGGAAAAATACACTCCAGTACAAGCATTAAACGCCGGACTCAACTACACATACAATATGAAAATCGTCCTTGTTAAACTTTTACATCTCGCTCTACAGTCCAACACCACATTGTGTTTGCCAATTCAATTCACCGCGTAGGTGAGGTGGCGCTTTGGGAGGGGTCGTAGCCCCCGTGACCCTCCTCCTATATACGCGCCTGCCTACAATAGCCTTAGTACTATTATTATAACTACGATGGTGCGCAGAGATCCGACCTCTAACTAAGCACTGAGACCTCAAAGATTTTTTGTGTTATGCTCCTACCATTTTAGGTTAATACCACATTCGCGCCCTTTCTAGAAAGGTTATTACCTCATAAGGATCAATTTTACGGACGTTTTCTGAGGTTATGAATCCCTTAGTCAGACCTTATAATCTTTGGTGAGCAAGTCTTGTGTATTGGTAGAGTACGTGCTCTGCAGATTCTACCTGTTCGTTACAGAATTGGCGGTTAACGTTTATGGTTTTACTGATTTTCATTAGAATGTCCTTAATTGTGCAATACCTAGTCATTAGGTCTGATGTGGTGCTTACTACAGTTGATGACTTATTTTTAAGTCTTTATATGGGAAGATGATGGACTTCTTCACAGACAAACTCTCCCACTGTAGTTGAAGGGTCTTTTCTGGTTTGAACATTACTTCTCCTGCCTGTCTTTTTGTAAGACCATTCAAGGTTACGGGCTCAGTAAATTGAGATTTTTCTCCTTTTCTAGCCAAGTTGTCAGTAGTCTCATTATCTGTATGCCTCTAAAGTCCTGATAGACACTTACAGATGACTTTCTTTCTTTTCTTTTGATACTAGATCTAAGACATCCCTACAGACTCAAAACAGTTTTGAAGTTAAGGCACTGGAATTTAGAACCTTTATCGCGGCTTGACCTTTTTGCAGATTGATACTTATACGCTTTCAGTGGTGTTGGTTTCTGCTTGAAAAACAGTTGAATAGGATTCAAGGGTTTGGTGTTACTTTTTTTTTAGATCCCTCTATATACCAGACGAGTGATCCGTGTAAGAATTGCAGTCTACTGTTATTCCAGCTTTGGTGGTCTTCTACCATCATTTCAAAGCGGTTCCCAAATCTTAAAATCTTGGGCCTTGTATCTGAGCCTTCAAGAATTTTTTAATGGCTGACTAAGTCTTTTACCTTTATTTTGGTCTACCATACGAAGGCGTCGTAGATAATAATGTCCCTAACGATAGTATAATTATGTAGAGCCAATTAACTATTTTCGGATTCAATTTCTATTTTTTGCCGTACAGCCCTTGCCTTTCTGTATAAACTTGGGCAAATGCCGAGTTTTTGATCGAGGATACTCCTCAGAAATTATACCTCTGTAGTGAGCTGTACGGTCGTTTCGTGAATCAACAACAACAGTGACTTTATGTTGACTTATCCTTTGTAAATGATCCCTTGGATGGTACACGAATGGATGCAAAATGGAGAGAAGAGTAGGTTAGGAGGCATATATGGGTCGAACTTTCTACTTTCAGCTACTGTTTTGTAGGCAGATATCCATCTATGCCGTAGAGCACTACACTGCATTGATCTCGATGTGGCTTTCACTATGGTGTTCGTAAGAATGCTAAAGAGATAAAGAAAATCAAGTTCCTATACTGTCACCAGCAAGGATGGAATTGAAATTAATGGAGAGTATGGATTGGATTGGATTGAAGCTAAGTTGAGATCTTGGCGTGGTCCCTCGAACGTGGGCCATAATAAGGTCCATTGCTCACTCTCCAAACTTATGAGGAATTGCTCATAGGTCTCACCCGAGTATTCTAACAAAGTTTAAAACTAGCCCCAACCATCCTTACCTGCTTCATGCAATTCTTCCAGAAAGTATGAGCCAACAAATCTGTAACGCTTCCTGAAAGAGCCAGACAGTATAAAAGAAAATGAGTCACCTTTTTGGACTCCTCTCCGCATCTTCTGCATACTGAGTCATCAACAAATCCTTCCTCTGTATATGATCTGATAAATAATACTGTAAGACTTCACTATAAGACTTACAAGCCATTACTTTAGCATTTATTGTATGCAGGGGCTAATAAAAATTAAAATCAAAACTAGAATGAGAATTTAAAATTAACTCAAAATTAAAAACAAGAAAAAAAGAAAAATAACAAATTTCAACAAATGCGTGTGTGTCTGAGACGAAAAGTCAAGAAACCAAAAAAAAAAAAAAAAAACCATTGCCCATTGAATGTTAGTCCTGAATAATGTAAGAACCCCCAAAGACTGATATTTGAAACATATCTATGTATAAAAAACGTACGCCCTCTGCCAGAGTTAAGAGACCGGAACAAGTTGGCAAAATACAGAGATTTGGTTGTAGTAACAAGCTTGTAGATAAAAAATAAAATTCTTGGCTTCAGATACACTTCCAGTGCGCATCCAAGTAGAGCAAATATAAGATGAGACACATAATCAAACCTGCATTACTGAAATATGAACGGGACATAGCAAAAACCTCGAGAAATACTTCCCAAGCCATAAAAACATAATATCTCACTACTACATGAGAGCCCTAAAAAAATACTTAGTCCTAACATTCTAAAATAGTTGCAGTGTTCTTATGTAAAACTAATAAAAGTTACATTTGAATAACTCCTCCGCCCCAAGCTACTATTCTTACAGAAAATTAAGCTTACTTTCTTATCTTCCCAACCGTAGTTAAATTATTATATTTTTCATAACAAAACTATTTAAAAAAATTTATTTTAACTAAATGACTACAATTCCTCAAACAAAAACTCTCAGCTGAGTAATAATTGCAAATGTGTTGCTGTGCTGTGGTCTGATGAAATCGTAAAGTTAATTTTTAATCAAAACTATTTAATTATTTTGTTAACTAAAGTATATAAGTGTAAAATAACTGGAAGACTATTTTCCTGTGTGGATTGTAGTTTAGGCTTTATGGCATGTATAAAATCAATGTCCATGCACTTTCCATAAGAATCAATATAAAACATTTTAGGGAATTGGACTAGCACCCACACATATAGATTTCTGTTCCATGGCTTTGAAAGTATTTCTCAAGGTTTTTGGACATAGTCATTGAATGAGACATTTAATTTTTTTTTCACAGCTGGAGTCGAACTTCGTAAAAACAAAGCAGCCATATGTGAAGTGTTGAAAACGTATAAACTTCATTAGTTGAAAATGTAATTGCCACAACAGAAAACCTGCTAATAGCCATAACCGACGAAAAGTTGCGTAATTTATGGAATTACGGGCGTGAAAATGGTTGAAAAATATTTCAAATCCGAGTTAATTGTAAGTGTAATACTCAAATTGTGGATCCTATACATGTACGGAATCGCATCACCATTACCATTGACAGCTTCCAAAGAATCAATCGAATCAGTAGAAAAGATAATACAGTAAGACTAATTAGGATTTATTTTCAAATTATATTCAAATGTCCGCACATACCTACTAATTTCGAGTAAATCGCTGTTCACTCTATCCACGCAGTCTTCCATAACAGACAAACCTATGCACCGACTAAGATAAATTTCAACGTCATCGGCATAAATATGAATGTTAACGTTACAAGTTATTTATAAACGGAAAATCATTGAAAGTATAAAGTCAAAGAATGGATCCCTGTGGAACCCCACCATAGGTTAAAGGAAGAAGATGGGTAAAATACACGTTGTAATCTGTCGGAAATGTTATTAATTCAACCGTATTTGAAAAATTAAAATTATTAGAAAATTTGGTTCAGCATTTTTTTAAATGAAACGCTGTCGAGTGTCTTCGAAAAATCAAAAAGAGTCCAAATGACGATTTCTCTGTTATTGAGCTACATATTAGCTGGATTACATTAACAACGCCGGGTTGGTCGTTGTCGTCGTCTTCAAACGCCGAACAAAACGCCGGGAAAGTTACATTAACATTGGGCGGCACCGCCATACATTAATTTCCCATACATTTCACAGTTAAGCTATTTGCTTGTAATCTCTGCTGGTTTGCAATAAAATTTTAAATAATAATAAAAAAGATATTTTCTTTTCCTTCAAGTCACATTTTTTTAATATAAAATCATTTGTTTTCAGAAATTCAAGTATCATTTCATTTCTTCATGTTTTTTCATAACAGATTTAGATCTTACATATTGGCAGCAATGGAGCGCCAGCGTTAAAATTAGGATTAGAGTTGGGTCGAAAACCACGCCGACGACGACGACTACGCCGGCGTGCGAAATGTAATGCAATTTCATTTGGAAAAAAAACAGATCAGGCTGATAGACTTGCCATCTACTTCCAGAGAAGAAGGCCGGGATTCCACCAGTGTTACGGAAATGTGCGTTGATTCTGACCCTGGTTAAAGTTTTATTTTTTTCAAATAATATGCACCTATTTATGTAGTTTTAATGAGAAGCATGAAATCGTCCTTTTAGTTTTTTTATACTCACAATGGAGACCTGTTTTTTTTTTTAAATCGAAGCTATATTAAAAGTCTTTCAGGACATTGGAAAAACTGACATAGGGATATTAAAAACATTTAGCAGTAGACCAATGTTAGTTGGAGTAACAATCATTAAAAATCTGAGTGACATACATCAGGACCGACAACATTTGATTTGATGCCAAAGATAGCGTTAAGTAGATCAGTCCTATCTAAATTCATATGGGAACTGAAACCTTTTCAAACTAAGAATATTTGGTATTTCGTCAGATGATTAAATTGAACCCTAAAAATTAAATTAATCGAAAATGATAAATACAAAAAAAAAGAAAAACAGTTTAAGCCGCACTCATAATTCTGCCCTACCGTAATTTCTCCGTCAATTTATAACCAAAATTGTGCAATTACCTACCTCTTTTTGCGTTTGAAGTACCAAAAAAAAAATGATTTTAAAAATTTTCGACAATAAATTTTCCTAAGCGGTTCGGATGATGACCTAAAAATGATTAGATTTCTAGTAATAGCCATCCGCACGCTACGGGAGAAAATTAATTTGCACCTCATTTTACTCAAATTTCCAATTAGGAAAATTAAAAATTCGCCAAAGAAGAAGAGCTCCATCGAAGACATTAAGGTTCAGCTGGAGCTAAAAAAAAAAAACAAACAAAAAACTAAAGAGCTGGAGCCTTGCCTGGATGGGATTACGTATATATATACATACATACATATATATTTATATCTCCACATAAAATATATCGGGAATACACATAGTTCCCCTGGAGTACCACAATCAATGATCAGAGCTAAAAAAGTCATTGAATTCTGACTGAACCAGAAAAGTGAAAATCGATGGATGAAAATAGGGAAAAAAAAAGTGAAATAAAAGGAAAAATAAGGGAACACAGTGCAGAGGATTAAAATCTCATCCAACAAATTGTTCGTCAGTTTGTTTTGTGCTTTTCCCACCCCCACTCTATCTCTCTCTCACTCACTCCTCCCCTTTCTTCTCTATCCCTCTCTCACTTTACATGTTGTGGTGGGTTGTTCGGTGGTTTTTGAACATTTCGCCCTCTCCAACATTGCTGGGTTCAAGTTTTGTTGTTTTTTGCACAGTGCTCCAATCCAACCTCCAATGTTCGTCGTTAAAGGGAAACTTTGTGTGATTTTTAGTTTTTATCAGCGGTGCAATAATTAAGCTTTACACAAAATGCTGAATGAAGTAAAGAGAACTTTTTTCGACCTTTTATTTTTTTCTGTTGCTTTTAGAAGAAGTGGATGAAGTTTCATGAATAGCTTCGGCATGTTTTATTCGGATTTATTTTAAAAGTGTTTCTACTTTATGTGATGAGCAGTTGGATGGATGAATGCAGCACTAGTGGAATACAATGAGAACTGTAGTTCAAAATTTATTTATGGAAATTTTAATAAAATCACCAACTACTGATCCAGAGGATTCAAGTCAATAATTACAGCCGCCATCTTTCGACAATACCATTACATCTTTTGGTTATCTTTCATCAAAACCTATGACCCAGTAACCGTATCGACTGGTCCTCCCTTTTTTAAGGTAAATCTAATAAGTGTTAATATCTATGTCAGTAATTCGATATACTCCGCCTATACTAGTCGCTCTGAAAATTTGTTATTTCTCCAACCTAATAATTTTGTAACTAGAAATTCCAAAATCATCACGTATTTTCTTCCTTTAAACAGAAGCAATAGCTCTTCAAGAACCTACTTTTCTTCGACAACTATTATTTCACTCAGTCATATTTCTGTTGGTGTGACTGTGATTTCAATTAAAATCATTATTTTACTTCAACAAGTGCTTCTGGGAGGGGTAAGAAAGTGCTCACTCGCGAGGTTGCAGCTCCTAAAATGCCCGAGAGCAAGAGCCATTTTCTTCACAATGAGATCTCACTCACTTCCGTTCCGATGAAAAGCTGTGTAGTGCTTCGCGCTCATGAGAAGTAGCAAAAAAAATTGCTCATTCTTGTTCAAGTCACGCATCACAGTAAAAAAAAGTCGGTGTAAATTTATCCCGATTGCAGGATAACATAAATTTTCAATCCATTTCGGATAATTTTAAATAATTTATACGCCATGATCATGGAGTTTTATTTTTTATACCCAGAATAGTGGTAAAACTCCCCTCTATATCCAAATGAGACTTGTTTTGAATGAAAAACTTAAAAATATTATCTAACTGGATAAGGAAAACACCCAGCGATGGTGATTCGCGGAAGACTTCGAAAATATTTATTTTAAAGCACTGTTCGGTGTAATTTTACTGTAGTCTCCCAAACAGAATTATATTTAAACTCCGTTCGGTGTAAAATGCAACAGGTTCTATCGTGCTTAGAAAAAACTTATGACATAGTGTCATTCGTAATTCCATATTTGTAAGAGCAAGTGTTTTACAAGTGCAAGCTGAAAGTGTGAAGATAGTATTTAGTATTTTTTGTTTTTTTCTTTTACACGTAAAACATTTTCGAAAATTTCCTTAGAGCAGAGTTGCACAAAAGTAAAGGCGCATTTGCCCTTTGATAGCAGACTAAAAATATTTTAATTTTAGATCATATCCAAAAGTCTTTCATTTTAATGGAGTAAGCAGTTTTGGATATTATCTAAAATCAAAATTCTTCTATTTTTCAATAGCGCATACTGGGCAATTCCTGTTCGAAGGAAACATTAAAATCAGATTTGTACGCGATTCGGTGTAAAATGGAAACATTAAAATCAGATTTGTACGCGATTCGGTGTAAAATTACTCAAAATAGCGGTTTCGAATGCATTTCCGATCGGGGTATATGTCATACTTCTGAAGAAGTTCTGAATATTCACCGTACACTGCAGTAATAATTATCCTATGCCAGAGTTTGGTAAAATGATATTTATGAGAAATAATAGTGTAACGTCGGTAGTTGGTGTGCGGGCAGTCAGGAGATTGTCCAGGGCCGTTCTCCGACGTTGCTATGTTCAGAGCGCTGTTCTAGCTCTGCGGTTCGGGCGGTATACGTAACACACACACTACTTAACCTACACTCACTCACTTACTTACAATAACTTAGGACTACGCGGCGTAGGTGCGGGGTAGGAGCGTGCGCTTACTATTTCTTAGACCAACACGATTAACGTGCGCTTGTCGTTAGGAGTAGCCAACACGGGGGATGCGGGACGGAGCGTGCGCTCGCTAGTCTTCTGACCAACACGATGACGTGCGCTCGTCAGAATAGCCAACGCGGGGGTACGGGACGGAGCGTGCGCTCGCTATTCTTCTGACCAACACGATGACGTGCGCTTCTCGTCAGAATAGCCAACACGGGGGATGCGGGACGAAATGTGCGTGTGCGCTTACTACTCCTCTGACCAACACGATGAACGTGCGCTTCGTCGTCAGAGTAGCCAACACGGTACGGGGACGGAATTGGTATTCGTGCGCTCGCTACTCTTCTGATCAACACGATTAATGTGCGCTTATCGGCACGCGGGGGTACGGGGACGGAATGCGTGCGCTTACTAATTCTCAGGCCAGCACGATTAATGTGCGCTTGCCGTTGAAATAGTCAACACGACTTGCGGATAGGACTGGACGGGAGATGTGTCTACACGGGGGTACGGGGACGGAATGCGTGCGCTTACTAATTCTCAGGCCAGCACGATTAATGTGCGCTTGCCGTTGAAATAGTCAACACGACTTGCGGATAGGACTGGACGGGAGATGTGTCTAGTCGAGCTGCTGGGAGGCAACTGACTAATCTTTCGGTACTTGACTGGCTTTTATAGCCAGCCTTCTGGTATTCCACTGGTGGGGGGTCAACTCTGTTCACTTTGGAGTTGTACTCTAGCGGTCGGATATTTTGCTGATCGGTGACTTGTAGTTTTCGGTTGTGTTCACTTTGATGCTTGGTGATCGACTGAGTGATCTTACTACTGGCTGCCGGCTATTTATAGACAGTCTGGCTGATGGCGTCGGGTGTAGAATGCTCCCTTCTACTATCATGACACCAGCACGGGACACTACTGAGCTGTTTATCAGTAGTGTGCTCTCCTCTCGGCGGCTGGTTTACATTGTTGCGGCTGCCAGACACTCGTTTTCGCTGGTGTCTAGCTGAAATGTATGTAATTTCGTTACAATAGTTACACCGCTTTAAAGGGACAAATGTATTTCGAAAATGTACGGACCTCATTGGACACCCTTTTGGTGTTCAAGGAACTCCGAATTTTTTACTGTGCAGTGCATTGAATTATTTTCAGGAAAATTCCAGTAAAGTAAGCACAGTGAAAAAAATCCAAAACTTTTACTTGTAGGTATATAATATCATTTTTATAATGAGGGGCCAGAGCCAAAGTTAACTTAACTTATTAGGTGGGTTATCTTTCCCGGTCGGAGCGGTGTAGTGTAATGGATCGCGCGCGAGCCCGAGCGACTTAAGCGGGAAACACAATGCGACGGTCATCAGAGTTCATCAGTGCTGAGTTATGTCAAAATGAATAAAAATACACAGAAACAAATTGTTCAGATCACAACGCACGGTCATCAGCGGTGATGAGAATAGGAATTATTCCTATTCTGATGAACGTAGTTCAGCGTTTCTTGACATTTTCAGTTTGAGCTTGTGAACTTGTACTGTTGCATGCTGTTTTTTAAATTTTAGTTTTAAAATGAGCGACTTTAATGAGTTTTGCCTTGAAGAAGCCTTAATAGAAGAAATTAAAAATAGAAAGTGCCTTTATGATAAAAGAAGTACAAATTATAGAAATACGCTAATAAAAGCCAAACAGTGGAAAGAAATCGGTGAGAAGTTAGGAGTATCCGGTATATCCGAATTTCTTATATTGTGAGTAGCGTAAAATAATTAACATAATTAAATCTTTAGATGAAGTGTATCAGAAAAAGTGGAAGGTGCTCAGGGATCGGTATACAAGAGAGCTTATAAAGAAAAACTTGCCATTAGGAAGTGGGGCCAGTATACATACAAGTTGCAAGTAATTATTAATATTTAATATTTTTACTCTTAAATGCATTTCTCAAATATTACAGATCTCGAGGAAACAACGAATTCACAAGCAGCACAATTGTCGAAAGTACCGATATTTTTTCTGATGACACCCAAGACACCGCAAGTAGCGAACAGGTTGAAGTTGAAGAGCTGTGCCCACCTACAATAAAGAAAAGAAAATGCGAAAACAGGACAATATTCAAAAAAATATTTGATTCAATATTATCAAAGTGCTAGGCTGACATAATGGACATAGGAGTTAATGAACTTTTCAGTCGAGCCATCGCAAAACTTCTGGACGATTTACCAGTAGAAGTTCAAGAAGACGCAAGATTATATATTCTTACGTATCTGACTAATTTGAGTAAAAAAGTGTGTCTTCAGGAAAAGGAAGACACAGTTCCTATAATAATTAATTAATCCGGTTGAAATTAATGTTTTATGTACCCAAGTTTTTTTGTTTTTGAATCTGTTGAAGTTTTTTATTTTGTTATAGTGGACATTTTTGGTTAGGTGTATTGAATAGGTACTGAATACAGGGTGTCCCGTTGAGATGGTAAAAAAAAAGTACAGCCTATTTGCGATCGAAAATGTTATATAACATTTTTTCGAGTTCGCACTATTTTCGAAGTTATAGGCGATTTTCGATTTTTTCGAAATTTTGAACCTTAAGTCACCTTTTAGACTATAACTCAGTTCAGACTGTTCACAGGACGAATGTGTTTCATGTGTTTTATTCGTAACATTACAGGATCTCATTCGGAGTAACTTGATTTTGAAAACGTTCACACATAATGGAAAAATTGGCGATTTGTTGCCAAAACATTTTTTTCGTCAGAAAAAACCATTTGTCTTCAAAGTCATAAATCTCGAAAAGTAACCATGACAACAGATGATCCGGTTCTCATAGAAAACATCCCTCATTAATTGTCTTTTATAAAAGTCCAACACGATTAGTCCACCTTAAGTATTGCCAGAGTTACAGTAAAAACTTGCCTGCAAATACCTCTCATAACTTAAGCAAAATTAATTCGAATTGCTATAAAATCCGGAAACGCATTTTGCGGGAACTCTATCTGCTCCGAACCTGTTTGACCTACAGCTAAGGTGAATATACCACTGGATTTGGAACATGACTGGTTAGTTGTTAAAGTTAAATTAAATTTCAAAGCTGGAACATTTTCGAAAATCTAGAGAGGCAAAGTTGACGCGATTTCCTGAATTTTTGTGCATACTTTTTGAAGATTTTTTTTATTTTCATATAGATTAAGGATGTAGAAATTTTTTTCAATTTAATAATTTTTTTCGATTTGCCCTGTGAGACTGGCAAATCGCGTTCGAAAATGCCCAATTTCGAACATATATCTCGTTATAGTTCGAGCAATTTCGAGTAGATTTTAATGAAATTCGGTGTGTATGCCGGATTTCTAAATACACAACTTTTGGCATTTTTCGATTTTCGAAGTTCCAAATTCTCATTAAGTAACTTTTCGAAATTTGAAAATTTTCAACAACTTTTTTTTTCGAAATTTCATATCTAATTACATTTTAGGCGATTTTCTTTCCCCTGTACTCTAGATCGTTTTAATCTGCAACTTTTTTACACTGCATGTTATCAGCCAAAGTTTCATCGAAAAAAGTTACAAACGGTTGAAATTCAAAATAACAAAATTCTGTATTGCATTTTGGATTCTATGCTGGGAGACTTGCAACTTTGTGATATGCTCATTTATACTTCGCAACTTGCTGCATACCGAAAATATCAATTTTCGATATTTTTCACTACTAAATCTACGATTTTCGAAAAAATTTCACTTTTTTTCACCCTTCAATATTAGTACTTTCCTTCCACAGAGTGTAGACATGTGGGTACTCTATGGAAAGTTTGCAGTCGCTACTTTAAGAATCTGGGAAAAAATTTCACATTTTCCAACTTTAGGTGCATTGTTTCTTCCATCCTTGCAATTCGATTTAATTTTGTTCAAGTTATGAAAGGTATGTTGCAGGCAAATTTTCACTGTAACTCTGGCAATACCTAAGGCGGACTAATCATGTTGTACTTTTATAAAAGATAATAAATGAGGGATGTTTTCTATGAGAACCGGATCATCTGTTGGTATGGTTACTTTTCGAGATTTATGACTTTGAAGACAAATGAATTTTCTGACGAAAAAAATGTTTTGGCAACAAATCGCCAATTTTTGAATTATGTGTGAACGTTTTCAAAACTGACTTACACCGAATGAGAGCCTGCAATATTATGAATAAAACACAAAAAACACGTTCGTCCTGTGAACAGTCTGAACTGAGTTATGGTCTAAAAGGTGACTTATGGTTGAAAATTTCGAAAAAATCGAAAATCGCCTATAACTTCGAAAATAGTGCGAACTCGAAAAAATGTTTTATAACATTTTCGATTGCAAATAGGATGGACTTTCGACCCTTAAAATTGTTTACCATGTCGACGGGAAACCCTGTATGTATATTTTTGTGTGTGTTAAATAAATGGAATTCTTTGCTTGAATATATGTAGGTATATATTTTCAATAAATGTAATTAATACTATAAATAATTATACTGAAAGGAAACAGATCCTTCATTCAGAAAATAACGTGCGAGAATCTCTCTTAAATTATATGCATCCCGACTGGGCCGATTAGATGCGGAGGAACAGGCTAAAACAATTTTTTGTGCATTTGTAGGACTGCAATGTAAGGTGGTTCGAAGTATCCTCCAGCGAGCAACGAGAATACCAAAAGCATTTTCGATAGTTTTTCGTGCTCGGGACAATCTGTAATTGAATATTGATCGATTTGCGTTTAAATTTTTTCCTGGATATGGGCGCATTAGGTTTCTTTTAAGCAGGAAGGAATTGGTAGTTGACCATCCAAAAACTGGGATCCGAATTTACATTTTCTGAAGACACCTAAGAAACAAAAAATTTTATTTAAGGAAACATATTCTTGTAATAATGTATGTAAATTACCTCCATCACTTTGAATTCCCAAGCTATACCCACATCAATATGCGAAAAACAGTAATTAGCATCACAAGCTGCCATAAGAACGACGCTAAAAGTCTTTTTATATTAAAAATACTGCGATCCGCTTTTTGGTGGACATATTACATTAATATGCTTGCCATTCAGGGCTCCAATGCAATGGGGCATATTCCACAATCGGTCAAAGTTTTTTTTAAATAAGCTTATAATCGTCATGGGTAGGGTTACTGGCATAGAAAGGCCCAAGAACTTTCCAAATTTGTTCACATGTTTCAAAAACGATCGCTCGTACAGTACTTTTGCCTATTTTAAAGCTCCAGGCTAAATACTGGATTGATACGCCTTGGGAAAGGTATCTAGATTGAATTGAGTTTAAAAAATGTTTTTTAATGTAAATATATTATTTATTTACGTTAAAGTTAATGCTAATATCATGTTTACATCGCCACGAAAATAGGAGTTTTCGATGGATGAAGGAGTTTTCGCTGAAAATACCACCGAAAACGTATGTTTCTTCATACAATTCCAAAACAGCTTGAGAAGTAGTTTTCGGCAAAAACGTACTCCAAAATAAGAAAAGCAGAGACCACAACCTAATTCGGCCTGACATATATAACATGGCAATGACATTTGTCATGTGTTTTATATTACAATCCATTTACAAAGCTCAAGAAGAAGAAGAAGAAATTGTTTTCATGTACCAAAAGCAAAACAGTTTTCTTGAGATTAGAGGTCAGCCTATGAAAAAGTTTGTATTTAATCAATTCAGAAAATGGAGCAAAATAACCCGAAAAAGAGAAAATACAAAAAAAGAAGGATTTGGTCTGAAAAGAGGAAGAGTTATTGGTACTAATATGGATGGAAAGAATTGATCAGCTACGCGGACAGCGTAAAAACAGTCATGTGCTTAAAGAAATCAAAACAGAACTTAAAACCACAGATATAGACGTATCCATTCAGGAGATTCAATATAAAATGCACAATTTAACGAGTCGATATCGGTAAATATGACTTATGTTTTTATAATTTGTTTTTGTATATATGCCATATGGTTTGTCAAATCCAGGGCTGAGAAAAAGAAAATCGGTAGCTCCGGTGGCTCTCCTTCGACTTGGTCCCTTTACAAAAAGATTAATGCATTTATTGGAGGTTTTAAAAGCAATAATATAGAATTATTGATGGAAGATAGCATTATGGACGGTAAACAAACCAACGAATTTCAGATAAATAATAAAATTTATTCAAAATGTTAGTTCTAACAGGTAATCATTTACCACCATCCACTTCACACCTGGAAAGTTCGCAATATGTTGACATTTCTTCGCAATCCCTTTCTGAGATCGAATTTTCTTCAGAGACGCTAAACATGTCCATAGAAGTTCGGAATCGTTGATATTGGAAGACCCAGACCTTGCTCGCTCATCAAATTCTAAATCACTACCGCAGAAAACTATACCGCATAAACGTCAGAAGATGAACATTTTTCAGATTCAGGTTTTAAAAGAAATTCAACAAAATAATGAAAAACTGAACATGCATTTTGAACAGTCGAAAGCAAACGATGGAAAGCTTATTGCATTGGAATTGAAACTTGTGGACATAGAGGAGCGGAGAAATGTTCTTTTAGAAAAAATGAATTCCCAAACGTTTCAAGATGTTATGTTAAATTTGTTGAACTCTAATTAATGGTGAATTTTTTCTTAACTCTGGTGTAAACACTACCACAAAATCTGGTTCCGTGGTATTAATCAGACCACAGTGCAGAAAAAATGTCATCAAGTCAAAAATCATATGTAAATACATAAATGTGATATAAATAAAAACATAAGAATATACCCAAATATTCAGATATTGCTTCCCGGATTTCATTCGCAGATATATCATGGTCGTTAAAAATATCTGCTGATTCTCTACGTAATTCATTTCTCGATTTATCTGGTTTTTCCTGAGCTAGTATCCAGGTTTCGTTAATCTTATCATTCTCCGAATTTAGAAAATTGTGCAGCACCACGCATCAACATTTAACTATGATTGAAGCGTTTTCGATACTGTTATCGAGTCCTTTTCCAAGACGTCGAAAACGCGCCTTTATGTGCCCAAATGCATTTTCCACAACTCTACGACAACTCGACAATGAAGTGTTAAACGTTTTTTCACGGAAGTTTTTGGTGATAGGTATTAAACGGATACGGCTTCATTAGAGTTGAAGAAAATCGAAATGCGGAATCTCCTATTATCAGAACTGGGACTTGCTTTTCAGTTATGTTTCTTTGAAATTCTTGTAGAATAGGGTTTTCCAATTGGTGTTTCAAATTGATTTCTCGAAAATGGGTGGAATCGTTGCAACGACCTGGAGCACCCACATTTATATATAAAAAACGATATCTATTTTAGAGCAATGGATTCAATTATTTACTGTTATAACTGCAAGTTTTATACTTAAAATTCACCTATAATCAACTAATGCTAGAAGAACCATAGAATGCCATCCTTTATAGTAGTTAAAATAATCACATGCTTCATCTCTATGTGGTTGAATTTCTATGTAGCAACCATCTGCAATTAAAAAGGCTGAATAAATTTACTTTGATTATTTATAAGACTGACATAAATACTTACCAATTGCGCCAAGACATTGTGGAAACCCTAATCTTTCAAATCCGCGTACACATTCTTGGACTTGTTTGCGTTGTAATGGAAAAAAATTCAAGTATTCTGGCCTCATTACGTTCCAGACTTCAATGCAAAATTCCATCAGAAGAATGTTGAATAGTGGCTTTTCCAACACCAAATAACTTGGAAACTGTTCTGTATTCTGAAGATGATGCCAAAGTATATAGTGCTACTGCGACTCGTTTTTCCAAACTAATACATTCCCTAAATGGTGTATTAACCCTTTTTAGATTTAAGAGTTTGCTGCACAAAAGATCAAATGTTCTTCTCGTCATTCTGAAACTTTCTTTAAAGACATTGTCATTGAAGTTACAAACATCGACTTACCAAAAGGTAATTGTACGTTTCTAAAGTAGCAAAATGTAAGTTGTTTATAGCGTATAGCTTACAGCAATATATATGTGAGAGCTAGTCTCGGACGTGGGAGGGAGTGCCGGTTTGTAATGGACAACTCAGTCGATTTAACAATTCAAATATAAAATTTTATTAATACTTCAATGCTTATAAATATATCACAATTCATTTGCTAAAAGAAATTCAGAACTAAAACTAACCTACAAGCTACTTTAAAATTCAATATAAAATTCAACAAGAAATTCAAATTCAAACAAAACAAATTAAAAATTCAAGTAAAATTCAATAATTAGTGACGATTGCGTTGCCCGTCTCCTTTAATTCGTCTTATTCTAGAAAAAGGAAGAAGAAGAATTAATCGTCTATGAGAAATGAGTTCTAGAACAAAGAAGAAGAAGTCTTAATCGTCTATGAGAAAAGTATTCCTATATAATTTTAAGAGTGCTATTTTTAGGCACACGGGCAGCAAATTCTACTATAAACAAGAAGAAGATTACAGATTATTCTCTGCAGCAGAATTATTCTTCTGCGTAAATGTGAGCAGCAGATTATTCTCTGCGGCAGAATTATACTTCTGCTTAGGTGTGGGCAGGAGATTGCAGATTATTCTCTGCAGCAGAATTATTCCTCTGCTTAGGTGTGGGACGGAATATTGGAAATAATAGGATTTTCAGATTATTCTTTGAAATATAGAATTATTCTTCTATTTTGGAGGTTGGGAATGATATTCTTGTCGCTCGGATTATTCTCCGAATCAGATGAGCTCTGAACCAAGAATGATTTTCTGCTGCGGCTCGTCGGCTTTTATAGCCGCCGCATCCAGTTATGAGATCTCGCCTTTCGGTGTTGCCCTAGCGACGTTTATTGAATTGATGACTGAGGCGAAATCAAATGATTTGACGTAATGTCATTTGCTTGCATCAAATATGTAAATATACGGAGGGATGTACCTATAACTTGGTAAGATTTAATCTTTTTGATTTATTAATTAGTTATTAATAATTTTGTCTGTTTCCAGATCGGATGAATATCGAGACACAGTCATCGGAAGTGGATTATTTATTGGAGGATAATTTACTTTAAGATAAGTATATAATTTTTGTTGTATTTATTTGGAAAATGAATACTTTGTAGTTTTTTTTTTTTTCGTATTTGTAGGAAATTTCGTGGAAACCAAGTTATGTTGGAGAATTGGATTTTGCCAAAGCACTAAAGCTGAAGATTAAACAACTATTTATGTGAGGACTGAACAATACATATATGTATATAAATACCTTTACCCATTCTTTTCTTGCCTTCTCCACCCTGTTATCATACTCATCAACGTGTTATTCTTAATTTGCATTGTCAATATTATTTCTGCTACCTTTCGTCTTTTTCTTATTAACCGGCTTAGCAAAATCTTTTGGCCTGTTATATTATAATTGGCACATTTTATTTCATCAATAATTTGTTTCTGGTGAAAATAAAAACACATAAACTCCACATAATCCATTTCCTCAATGATTTCATCCAATTGTCAGACGAAAACACAAAGAAACGATGTAAACACTACACTTGTTTTCCGAAAACGACTTCACGAAAACGCTTATTTTCCTTCGTAGGAAATTGGTGGCCTAAGTGAATGTTTTGAGACGTACTCTTTCATCAGGTTCACTAATAGGTCATATATAGTTCTTGACATTCTGGTGTTTTTACAGAATTCTTCTGGGTCAACCTCCTTCATTTTTAAATATGTCGCAGCAAAATATCCTTACAGTCTCTTGATAAACTGATTTCACTTACCCACACACTTTCGTCTTTGTTTTCTCTTCCCGTGCAGTTTTATATCATTTTTATATAATTTATATAACACATAAAGCATGCGTACACGACGTAGTCGGTTAAGGGAAAACATTTATTTAATTTGTTATCGTTTCCACTATAAATTCGAATCTTATTATAATTTTTATTCACTGAATACTTTTATTTGTTTTTGCACCTCTAATAGCCTGATGAACACTGATGACCGTTGCATTGTGTTTACATTTTTCGTGATGAACGTATTTTGACATTTGTCAGCACTGATGAACTCTGATGACCGTCACATTGTGTTTAAGCCTTTAACGCTTAACGGCCTGGGCTTGCGAGCGAGAGCGTGTTTAATGAAACTCTTTTGGATTGGGCTCTCGAGCGAGAGCGTTTAAGTTAAATTTTTTGGTTCAGTCTCGCGAACGGCAGCCATTTTACAATAAGGAGCTTTTTTAGAGAGCTCTTTCGAGGGCCGCTCACAAAAGAACATTTTCGTGTTTTCTCTGTTTACTTGTACGACATGACAGTGTAGTAGAGTATGATCTCTAGTGAGTAGAAGTGTCTTATATCGGCTGCGTATTTTACTAATTTACTTTCAGTAGGTACACAAAGTGCTTGCACGATTTAATTAAAGATTAGTGAATTAACCCATAAGTGAAACGTAGTCAAATTAAAAAATCCAAAAATTTCTTATTCGAGTTAAAGGTATAAAGGAACTATCTCTCCTAAACTGAAATGTCTACTAACAATATTAGGTTTGTTCGATGAAAACACCGTGTAAATTTCTCCTACAATTTTCTCCAAATTTACCCGGGGTTTTGTGCCTTCATCCAGGCGCGTATACAGGTGGAGGGTCAGGGGGGTCATGACCTCCCTCAAAGCGTCACCTCACCTTCGCGATGAATTGAATGTGGTGCTGAGCTGTAGAATTTTCTTGTGTTTTATGTAGTGTCGAAAAGTCCTTGATCACACCTATCACAGGATGGTAAATAATTTTACAATACTACATATTTATTATAGTATAAGATTCTTTAGAAAAGGCACTCAATACTTAGCAGCCCGATTAATATGATGCTTTTATATTTTTGCTGCACCGATTACTCCTATAGATGAAAAGAACACAATTTCGAGATTTAAAGTCTTATTGTTTCTAAGAAATTGGTCAGCGATCATAAATTTTTTTTTTTTACCCATCTGATTTTCCGACATAAAATCAATAACAGGACAACTTAACTTGGTGGGGAGCTCACAACAGAAGCATTAAAATTGACTTAATGAATTTTGAATTAACGTTCTTCCAGTAGAACCTTAGTTCAATGCAATCATAGCGATTAGCGACACTGATTCAAGCATGAGTTGTTCAAAATGTTTACGTTCGTAGAGAAGCATTGAATTTTTCTTAGAAATATACTTGCAATTTGTTCTTATGAATTTTAATGAATATTCACCGACAATGGTCCAAACGAATTAGTGGATTGATTCTGGTGGTTCACTCTTTCGGACAAGGGCACAAGCATTCAGTTTTCTTACATAGATTTGATACCTATTTTTTTTTTTTTGATTTTTCATGCACTACTGGGGTCGGATTCTGCAACTCGGAGAGTTTGCGTAATGAGAATATTCGTTTTCCCCGATTAAAACTCCTTAACTCTCCATTCGCGATTCTCTAACATACTTGGGTAGTTAGGGAAAACGTGGGAAGTATCGCAATATTGAGGAGAGGGTCGTAGAGCATTGGGGGTTTTTCCTTCCGATTTAAGCTATAGAATACAAAAATATAGATAACGAAATTCTGGGGAGGGGCTTTTTATGAGGGGGGGGGCGTACAAACCCTCATTGGGAGTTGTTAAAATATACGTCATGTTTGGTACCAAATTAAAGAGGGAGTAGCGGATAATTGAGTGCTAGTTTTTTTTTATCATTTTAACTTCATAACTGATTTTTTTACCGCCGAAAGACGGATTTTTTGCACTTGGGTCATATACACCCCAGTTCCTATATTTTACATATATTTCTACCGTTATTTATTTCACATCCATTAGTACTCTGTTGTGAACATTTTGCTCTTGGAAAGCGAATTTCCACGACTTACTAGTTCTTCATAATGATGAGTAGAAAATATGCCATTTTTTGTACCAAAAAGCGGCCACTTTTTTTCATCTTAAGAAGGACTGATTCACTTCTTTTGGAGTTAGTTCCAAAACCATTTACCGGACTCAAAAATCGAATTAGGAGCAAAATGTAGATGCGACTTAATTCTACATACAAGCTTTAACGTTCATATATCTAAAATTTGTATAGCATCTCTTCTGTACTGGAAGACGACCAAATTGACCATTTTCGCGTGATTTAAAATTTTTAGCGGGTACCTTGAGACACCAAAATCCATATTTCTCTTTAAAAATTCAAAGGATTTCCATAATTTGCTATTGTAAATATAGCCAGGATATGCGGAGAGTCCACAATTTAATTTAAAACTTCCTAGCTGCCTGGATACCTACACAAAACACAACTAAAGCAGCCAATACTGGTCAGTTGAGAAAATTTTTTCTTACTTCTCCACAACTAAAACAGCCGAGAGTTCTGTCGAGTTGAATAGAGAGTTTGGTACCTCTCAATACAAATTCCCCGAGTTACATTACAGCATTCCGAGTGGAGAGTTAAGTGTAAAAAGAACTCTCATCTCCACAACTCTCCGAGTTAATGAATCCGGCCCCTGGTGACCGACCATGGTTCCAAAGAGTTATATTGATACAGGTGTTTTTGCTGGTCTTGATCGCGAAAGCTATTTATGAGCGTTGGCTATCATACATTTTGTTGTTGGAAATTTACATGAAAATTTTTCTTTCGAGTTTTTACGGCAAAACTATAAAAATAAAACCCATTCGCTTTCCTCTGCGGTAGTTGGCGTTGCTTTACTTGTACTTTCGTATTAATTCAAGTAGTGTTGTTTAATTAATTTAACTTCACGTTTACTTTTAATTTGCTATATTAGTTAGCGATGGAAGTAGAAATAGTAGCGAAAGTTTAAAGCGAAAGACTGATAAGATCATTGAAAATTTTTTTCAGAGGAAAGCGAGATCAGTTAAGCTCCCATCAGTAGAAATAGTCAGTGACATATCATGCACTTCTACTCCAATTCCTTTAAATGTAACTCAAGGTGCAAGCCCACTCGCAGTCAATTAGTTCACCCGTGACAGAATCGCTTGCATCAGCATCTATTTCTACAATCTCTGCACGAGAAGGGGTATCTGGTTATGAGTCCTTAATGTTCACCCTGAGATCGACATTGATATTATCGATAGGTTTTACAAATTGAAAATTGGATTTTGTGATATAACGTATATATGATTAAAAAAAATTTAAAACCGACTTCTTCCATCTTTTTCCTCCACCTCGATCATTTTAGTTGTGACCCCCCTAGTCTGCAGGTCTGGATACGCGCCTTTCATCAAACAAGTAAATCTAGTATAATGACATTTCTCTGACAGTTCTCCTGAGCATAATTAATTGTAAAAAGTTATTTATAAAATGGGTGAAGTCAAATAAAATGTACTCTAGTTATTTATGTATTTCTATTCTTCTAATTTTTGCTTATTTTTGCTCAAGAAGTAATTTATATGTCCCAATCAGCAACAAATTGCAAGTGACAGTTCTCAAGTGACAGATGTCAAACAAGAAATTTTTAGTGTAAGCTCGGGGTAGCCCAGGTTTTGTCAAAAAACAAGATAGTCTAGCCCGGTGTAAGCCTAGATTTACCCGGGGCTTTCATCAAACATACCTATTATCTGCCAAGGGGCAACAGGGGAAAAACATCGAAACAACTCCAAGAATTATGCTGTTACGACACATCCTGCTGCTGGTAAGCTAGAGAGAGAAAATATCTTTGATTGAGCGCCTTAAATGATAACCATCGACAAATTCATCGAACAGCTTGAGTCTCGTCTACAGACTGGGTTTAATGACTTCTTCAAACAGCTGGAAAATCGCTTCTTGGACAGAATTGATGACACATTCGAAAATTGGATATCACAATGTGAAGCAGTTATTGTGGATCTGAAAAGCAGTCATAGTAGTACGCTATCTCACATAGATGGTTATAAACGCAGGCAAGACTGAGCAATATAGTTCTACGGGGCATACCAAACATCCCAGTTGAGAGTTTAGCAGAACATGGGGTCTGAAGCCAAAAATGATGTACTGGACGTACACCACAGTTGTTAGACCCATGGTCACCTATGCGGCCCTCGCATGGTGGCCAAAAACTAATCAAAAGACGGCTGAGGCTCTGCTTCAAAAAACCCCAGCGGCTTGCCTGTCTAGGAATAACTGGTGCCATGAGAACCTGTCCTACAGCAGCCATGGAAGCCTTATTAAACCTTGCACCCCTGCATTTGCAGGTGAAAAAGGAAGCGATCTCCAGTGATATAAGAGTACAAACGGAGAAACAGTTAAAGCCAGGCGATCTGGTTGGTCATTTAAGTATCTTAAAATAGATATGCTTCAAGCAAGTCACGACAATATCTGATATAATTACATCCAGAGTGGATTTTGTAAGACCATTCCAAGTGGTTCTTGGAGATCAAATAGTAGTCAAATATGGCTTTATCTTCAGTCGATGAGCTGATATCTGATATTTATTTCATAAAATCTGAAGCAATAGGCCCAGATAATCACTCTGCATAGCACGAGCTTAATGTCCTCTTCTTTTCCCCGAAGCTGGAGGATTGCCTCGGTCTTACCAATACCGAAAAAAGTCCTCTCCAAAACTTCCTAGTGATTATCGCCCTATGAGCCTAAAGCTCATGTACTTGCAAATTGTAGAATATTTGGGAAATAATCGGCTTCTCTCACCATGCCAATCAGGTTTCCATTCATATCATAGATGTCAAACTGCGGCACTGAAGGTATCCACAGATATTAGAGTTGCCCTTGATGAGGGCAATTGTACAACTCAAGTCCTACTGGGCTTTCCACTGTGTTGATCACAACTTTCTGCTATCCAAACTAACTCGAGAGTGCAATTTCAGTACATCTGAAATAACAATGGTTTGTAACTTTCTCCATGATCGGTATCAGTATGTCAGAGTTGGCCAAAGGGTATCGAGTTTGCTTCGTGGTGTGCCCCAAGGCTCAGTTATCGGCCCATTATCGTTCAGACTCTACATTAACGAACTGCCTAAAGTACTACATGTTGTTACTGTCCATATGTACGCTGACGATATGGAAGTGTACCTAAGCAGACCTATGGGGCTCTTAGAGGATTGTATCGAGAGTTTCAATTGCGATCTATGCAAAATCACCGAATTGTCATCACGAAATGGGTTGGTGCTCAACCCTGATAAGTCGAAATCTATCCCTTCGATAGTGGTATCTATATGATATAGAAAAGCACTGGAGCTTTTAAACGGTATCGCTTTATTTTATTTAAGAAAAGTTGTAAATTTGAAAGGTCGATCATTCGTAAAATATATACTGGATTTCGAATATTATGGCTTTGCGCAAAAATGTTATCTATACTAACATTAGAATCAAGTTCGTTAAAGCGTTAATTTAACCCCAGTTTACTTTTGGAAGTATCATATACTCCAAATTGGATTGCACCTTTCTCCGAAGAATAAAAGTGGCATTTAATGATTGCATCCGTTTTATTTTTGGTCTTCGAAAGTTTGTTCATAACTCAGCATGTAAAAATCTGCTTTTTGTTTGCTCTCTACGCACATATCTAAAGCATAGGACTCTGATTTTCTCATACAGCTTGCTTCACAATGGCAAACCAGAATACCTTCGAGAATTTTTTCGAACGTTGTTATCTCCCCGCAATCGTAATGTCATAATTTCAAGGTTTAGGAGGTTGATAATGGAGGATTCTTTCCGGTCTAGGTCGCACTATTGTGGATTCCATTAAGTACTCAATGTGTTGGCGCCATCAATGCTTTTAAAAAACTCATCAGGGTTCCAATAATGTGAATATAAACTTAAAAATGTATAACATTTTTTTCTACATAGCCGAAATAGGTAAGACTGAAATTTCTTATCTCTTTTTTTTAGCTTTTAGTCATATTTAGCTAATCAGAGATTAATTGATATATTTCAGACACTTTTACTCTATACACTTTACAAAGCGGAATGCCCACTTTTCATAGAAATTTAGGCCCAACACCTCCAGACATGAGGGATGTCTTAAACTATGCATTATGATACCCTGAACATATTTTATTAACAATATTTATTTCTATCTAGCGGAGGAAACCTTTGGCGATCGGATGTAGCTTGAGCGACTTACAGGGGTGATAAGGTGGACTTATCTACTTCTCGTGATTGTGCGGAATTGGAGCGTCGTGAAAAATGACTTCCTAAAAATGTTCACAGCAGCGCACTAATGGCCATGGAAGAAAGAACTGCAAAATATATGCGAAATGTACTTAGTAGCTGGGGTGTACCAAACTGCATGAAAATGGATTTTCCGGCACCAGAAACGTCCCGAGAAAGTTTTCTGAATCGGAAAAATATACACCACCCGATAGTACTCGGCGAGACCTTAAATCGGTATGCAACATGCGGTATTGAAACCACCCCTCTTCCACGCCGGGGGTTCCTATCCTTTATCCTAAAAGAAAGCAGAGAAAAAATTCTTCTAAGAACCCGTTTTCCAATCGGACATAACCCTACCGAGTTAGAGGCGATCTATGGTGCGAAAAATCTAGTACCTCAGTTCCAATAAAAAAGAGGGAAATACTGAAAAAGTGAGTATTGTGTTGACTATAAATAGATATTGTGAGTATAGGAGTGTGGGTACTCAAACTTCTTCTCAGGACCTAAGGAATTCGGTTATGTATTAGAATTTCCAAAATGTACTAGATAAAGCTCTGATCCCCTCCTCCAGCTTTCCCCCGCTAGATAGAAATAAACATTGTTAAGGAAAAATGTTCAAAGTATCATAATGCATCGTTTAAGACATCTCTAATGTCTGGAGGTGTCTGGCCTAAAATGGCCATTCCCATTTGAGTGTCTGAAAATTTAAAAAATCCATAACAATTGGTTTTCTACAAACAATTCAAAAAGGTATCAGTGTGTGTTTAAACAAATGAATATGAATATAAGAATTGATTCAGGAAAAAACCGATCACCTATGAATGATAAAATCACAAGGAAAACCGTTTTTTTTGTTAAATAATTTTAATAAAACTATAACTTAATTATCTGCATTATACACAGCCGACATTATATAATTTCTACGTGCTATAAAATTGCTGAACTTTTTGCTTTACGTTCTTCATTAAATTTTGAACAGAGACAGTATCGAACGTATCGGACGCTCTTTTATGCTGCCTCCCAAAAGTATCTATCTTAGAGGAGTGATTTTTTTCTCAATTTTCTTTTAATATTAGTCCACTATTTTTCGATTGGCCTTAGATCCGGACAATGTTGAGGATTTGCTTCCTTGGATACTACGGGTATGCATTGGGTATTGTAGAAATCTCTCGTTTTTCTGGCGTAGTAGTAAATTGCTAACTCCGGCCAAAAGAAAGCTGATGTATCTTGCTTTCTAATGGAAGTATACGCTTCTGGGGATACTCTTTAACGTATATATTCATATGTTGATTGAGCCTGTTAGCACAAAAGGTGATGATTTGTGGCCCCACGTACTTGTTGTTTGCCAAATTAATTATTTACCAGGAAATTTGGTGTATCGACGGTTCATAAAAATAAAGAGAGTAAGAGAGATGACATTATTGGAAAAATCTACAAATAAACCACGGTTAAACTAAAATATAACAAAAGAAAAAAAAATTAAAAATAAAAAAAACTGCCAAAAATAAAACAGAAAACAAATGTGAAAGCTAAGCAATAAAATAATAAAATATATTAAAAAACAAACTTTTAAAATAAAAAAACTTTTGTAAATAAAATGCACTAAAAAGTAAATACATAATAATTTTATTCTTCTTTCTCAGTGATATATGTACACAAGAAAAGTTTCGTTGCAAAATAAAAAATGCTACAACTCAGATTAAATCTTAAAAGTTTGGACATCCAGAACTATAATCACAATTGTCTAACTGCAACTCAAGCCCAAATTTTTAAGATTTAATTTAAGTTCTAATATTTCTTATTTTACAACGAAACTTTTCTTGCGTATATCACTGAGAAAGAAAGAATAAAACAAGTGAAAAAGCTAGAATTGGTCTGAGACCAATTCTTTTGATACCCTAGATGAATGCCCGTATGAAATTTCCTATGGTCACCCATTTGAGCAATTTCGATTTTTTGCATTGATTTCTCACATATATTTATAGAACGGCTCGTCGGACAGAAAAAATCACTATGACCAATTTTATAGGATTTCTTATTCTGAAGAAGTTTTTAGTACAATAAAAATGTCTAGGACTGATCGTTTTCAAAGTATATGTAAAAAACCAAAATTATTATATGGCAACACCAAGAAGGGGTTGCCCGATTTAGCCCATTTTTGAAATTTTATTTGCTATTAGTATGAAAACACAGTTTACCAAATTTCAGCTTTTTATGTCGACGTGTTCTCAGGTAGTGTCCAAATATATCGTGGAAAATGAAATTTTTGTATGGCAACCCCACGAAGGAGTTGCCCGATTTGTCTCATTTTCGAACTTAATTTTACTTTTTTTTTTAATGTCTGTGTACAAAATTTCAGCTTTCTAGGTGAACGCGTTCTCGAGTTATCGTGCGCACGGACGGACGGACGGACGGACATGCAAAAATCAAAATAACTTTTAATATTATGCGTGGGTGTCCAATTCATTTTGCTCTACCATCATTATTTCGAGGTGTTACAAACGGAATGACAAACTTAGTATCTAAACCCTATAGATTTCATCTAGGGTATAAACATTATTATTTATTAGTTTTTAGTGCATTTTATTTACAAAAGTTTTTTATTTTAAAAGTATTTTTAAAATATTTTACTTTCTACTTTTGGTCGTAAATTCTACACACTCTCTCGACTCTCGAATCTTGACAATCGACTCGCGAATCACTAATCTCAACTCCCGAATATTGACTCTCGAATCTCGACTTTAAAATCTCGACCCTAAAATCGACCCTCAACTCTCGAATCACAAATCTCGAACCTCGACTCATGTCACACACGACCCAATTTGCACTAGTTACCATCCTCACCCCAAAACCCCCAACACGTAAGAAAATTTTATCCCATCGGAAAGCTCCTCATTCACTCATTCTAAATCTATCCACTTTTACTACCCTAAAGGCCTAAAACTCTTTCGTCACAAACGGCACCCCCAGGCGCTCAGACACAAAGTTTTTTAGTCAGGGGTCTGTAAGTTGATAGAAAGTTATTAAAAAAGATCAAAAATAACAAAATCGCGTGCTTATATGCTAAAAGAATTAATTAAAAATAAATAAAAATATAAAAATGCTAAAATACATAATCAATAAAAAGAAATCAACCTTAAATAAAAAAATTAAAGTGGAAGAATTCGAACAAAATAAGAAAGAAGAAGAAAAAAGAAAAAACATTTTACGCAACACGGCAAAACTATAATAATTTTAGCAAAAATTACAACATAAATAAAAACAACAAAATTCCCAGTTTATTGCCAAGTTGAAGATGCTGTGACGAACGTAGCTGAAACTGAATTGCATTTTTAATTTAATATTCACCAGAGAAAAGGTATTTTAAAAGTGGGGAGCGGACCGGCTATAGGTAGCATCCTAAACGAAATAAGAGCGCTCCAGAATGGACCTATCAGAACGTGGAATGAGTAGATTGTGGTTTCGAGAAGTATTTAAAAACTGCAATTGATCGTACGAACAGCGTGGGGTCTAAAAGTGAGTCAGAATATATAAAAAGACCAGCATTCTCATCGCACGATACGATGGTCATCTAGAGAGCTTCCCAGCCGATGGGATCTCAAGTCTTGGAGACGTGATCAAAGCGTCGAAGCCAGAAAATAAAACGGATACAGTCGTTAAAAGCGATGTTGAGCCTGTGAAAGTATGAGCTATCCAACTTGGGAAATATTAAGCTACCAAAATTAAAATGAGGAAGAAAAAGTGTTTTGACCACTGGTCAAAACTTACGCATATCTCTCGATGAAATATCAGCTGATAACCAGAGCTGACGAAGGCCTCCATATAATTTCTTCAGCATGAGTTTGATGTGGTTGCAACAGCTCATGATAGTAGAGTTGATTATTACTCACAGATTTATAACGCGCTGCACTAGAGAGAGAGATAGAGAGAGAGAGAGAGAGAGAGAGAAAGAGAGAGAGAGAGAGAGAGAGTAGAAGCATTTAGCATGGCCCCAGGAAAGTCATTGATGTTGGATATAGGGTTGTTATGAAGGACCATGTATTGAGACTTGCTAGGATTCTGCATGAGTTGATTTCTCACTGACAAATAAGGTCAATCAATCAAAGTCCTTCACACACGATTAACGAAACGAAATGAATTATGACTATTTTAAGCCGTTCCGATATCCTGGGATATTTGAAAAAGATTTTACGTACAGGCTTTTATTTTGGCCTAGGTTTCACTGACGATTTTATTTAATACATTTTTGTTGTGCTACGGCAACCTATATCGTTGTCTGTTGTCTTACAATTATGGAGTCTGTGGATTTAATTGAAGACGGATGTTGGGCGGGTGAGGAGTTTGCGGAATGTTAGGGTTGCACTAACTTGTTTTGAGTTGGTGTCTGGCGCTTCTTCCTGCAAAGCCAGAATTATCTCACAAGTTCTGAATGGTCCCAGAAGTCCCAAGATGATGAAGCAGCACCAATAATGCTGATGAGCTCCGCCCTGGATATTTTCCTATCCAGGATGGTAATTTTCCGTGCTAGTGAAAAATGTGAATCTTTCGCCCAGGAAATAAATTTTCCTCATTTCCGAGTTAATAAGGTGAAGAGATAATAAGTAGTGGAAGTTTTCAACCTGAAGTTTCGTTGAAAGCCGACTAATGAGAGAGTTTGGATGCTGAGAGACCTACACAAGTTCTTTGGCCCAGAGATTTAGGAGGTATTCTTCTATAGGAGTGATATTTGCACTATTGTACCAAAAGGTGTTAGGAAAGTAGCGTCCAACGGGTCTTCTGTACAATCCTGTAAAGGCTCTTAGGATCTCTCTTTCCAGGATGCTAATTTGCTTCATATAGGATGGCGAAATGGTGTGCCAGATGGGGAAGCAATAGCAGATAATTGGGCGGATAAGCTGATATATATCAGCAGCAGATTTGAATCTTTCGGGAGACCGTTTCTCGTTCTGATAATAGGGTTAAGTAGGGAGACCGCGTAATTACCATTCCTTAAGATCAGTTTGTCGTGATTATTGAATTTCAAAGGATTATTGAAAGAGACACAAAGATATTTGGTGTTCCTTGATGGCTGAAGCTTTTCGTTATTCACTTCGATTTCGATATTGTTGGGCTTTCCCCTTGTGGAGAGGTTTCGGATGCAAATCATTTCGGATTTACTCAAATTGATTTTTATGCAAGACTTTCCTTAAAACTCATCTAGTTGGAGAACATGCCGCTCCACATTGGTAGCAGCGAAGTTGTCTGACATTGAGTGAGCGTAGGTAAAGTAAGTCATCAGCATAAAGCAGTGGTGGAGTTTGAGTCGTTGGCAGGCTGATCATAGGTAAAAAAAATTGAAGACTGTTGGTCCGAGGACCAAACCTTGGGGGACAACTAGCACTGACTGATGTTGCCTGAAACTTGGCATTCTCGTGTTCTATGTAGAAATTCCGGGATGAAAAAAAGCTATGAATAACCCGGCTGAGATAATAAGGTGGAAAGTCGAGATTTATAATTTTGAAAATTAGCCCGTTTGTCCAACCTGAGTCAAACGCTGTCTCTACATCAAGGAAGTAGACTACTGTGTGCTCCATTTTGTTAAGGGCGTTTGTGGAATCGGAAAGCAATTTGAGCAAAGCGTGAAAAGTGATTTTATAAAGGTCATCATTTATGCACGCTAGGCAATCCTCCATCACTCCACAGTTGATCTACTAAAATAAAGCTGCGCACATCGTCAGAATACAGGTGAAATTTCACGTCTTCAACAATATTGGAAAGGATATTTATAAAAATACTGAATAATAGAGGTACCAATATAGAACCTTGTGGAACTCCACACAGAACTAGTAGAAGGCTGATTATGTGTGTAAAGACTTAATTTCCGACGTTCTTCTTAGCTGACTTTCCTGCATAAGAACTTTGCATTTAACGGCTTGCAATCAAGTCAAGTCAAATTAAGTGCGTTTGAGCCATTTTCCTCTTACAGTTGTCCTTATTGTTCCTTGGGGCTCATCTTTAACCCTTAATTCGGTTCTATGTCTTCTCTTGTTCTCTTATTGATAGTTATCCTTTGTTTTCCTCGCAACTTTCAGTTTTGCTGTCTTCTTTCTTTTTCCCTTTACAGATGATATCCGGGAAGTAATGTATTCACCTACCTGTGGAATAAATCCAATTTAAATTTTAATTTTAATAAAAAATAATAATGAGATGAATTTTGTTGTTGCTGTTTTTTATCAATTTGTTTTAACTGAGTAGGTATAAATTGAAAACGCGTCGATAATGCGCATCGATGTCAATATTTACTTCACCATGTCGTGGATACCTACCTACCTACCTACCTACATACATATCTAACACAATTTGCATCTAATCTAATCAACACACCGCAGACCACCGATAAGAGCAATACTTTCCTGTCAACAATGTAACTGATGAATTTGAAAGCTCAATTTTTTTTTCGCATCTCCTTTCCAATGAAAAATGCAATTGCCCCTGATAAAAAGCTTATCTAATTGCTACCTACTCCCTTGTGAGATCCTAGACGAGTATATTTTATTTGACAGCAGCAACAAAAAAAAAACTATACAAATGTGCGTATAGTAACGCAACGCACTACTACATATCGGTGCGATCGTGTTAAATATATATCAAACTCGCACACAGTTTTTTTTTTTTTTTTATTTATAATACCACACAACTTGCACGTGCGCCATGATTTTTTTTTTTTTACTCTAGGCTTGTAATGTCCTTTTACACATCCGACGTAATGTGACGCAACGCAATGCTAACGAACGTTCAACTTCAAATAAAATATGTTCAATGCCTTCGCATTCAATTCAACCGCACACTAATGCAAGCTGTGGCCGCGAACTCAATTGCCAACGATTTTGATTGGTGAAGTTAAGTGGCAGCTGTCGCATTGGATTGTTTCGGTTCACATTGTCCCGCCACAACACAGCATACCACACAGTTCAGCCAGCAGCACGTTTCAATCAATTTTGTAAGGATGTGTGTGCTGCCTAGTATAATTTTATATAATCTAAATAGAGCACGTTTGTTTACCTTTTGATAGTATGCGAATCCATTGCGCTCCATTCCATGTTTTCTTGCAGTGGTGCGTACCATTCGCGAAAAGAATTGCATTTTTGTTGTTTATTTTTATTTATTTTTCGTAGTTGTTTACATAAATTCTTGTGATGTCAGATGTTCATGGGAGACTTATTTAGTTTTAATCTACATAGTTTCACTTAACTTAGTTGCGGTTCTATTAATTAAATTAGGCATTACCTAAAACAAAAAAATGTTTTCAAAATGACAACTTCCTGTTCCTACTTGGGGAAGCCAAGTTGCATTGCATTCGATTCATTCAGCCGCGACAGTCAGCTTCCTTTCTCCTTTTCATGACAACGACGGCGGCGGCGGATGGAGGATTCTCCAATCTCCATCCTGCTTAGCTAGTATACATGTATGCAGGCAGGCTGCATTGCACACACGCACACAAATTAAGTCATGATTTTGAGGAGTGTGAGTAAGTGAGACGCGTTTTTTGCCAGTGCATTTATAAAATAGAATAATAAATTGATTTGCGATAGTGAAGTGTTGGTGAGTATGATGTATAAATTAGGAAATTTTATAAATCGGATCGGACTAAAGTAAATTGTGTTGGTATCTAAATTTTCATGAGGATATTTGAAATTTGTTTTTAAGAGGTCACAAAAATAGAAGTGAAAAATAAATTTTAAAAATTAAAGATAAATGTCAACTACTAGTTTGCGGTACATATAATTCCCATTCCAAAAAATCCGCAGCTTTGTATTGTATGTCAGTTTCATAGTGCAGGCTTAAGCCACGGGCTTTGAGGAAGCCCCGCTAGCTTAACTCTTTCAGGGACAATGGTATAAAATATAAACCACATTTTTCAAAAAAATTTCAGTGAAATTTGGCAACGGTACAAATTCAATACCATACGAGGATTCGTTCGCGGAACATATTCTTTGTAAAAAAATTGTAATATCTTAGTAGGCGTACGTAACTGTACGTAAATTCCATGAAAAACATAAGATATTTTTCCTAAAGTAAAAGTGATAATGGTATTTATATTCTTATTGTATCGTGTTCAGGCTAACTAACAGGCGATTATTTTTTAAAGAGATTTGAAAGGTTAGACTATGTGGTTAGTTTTATATACCACCGCGCAAAAAATAATTTTGCGAAAACAGGTAAAATTTTTCAAAAGGTATAAAGAAGGATGTTTTGTTACTAAACTATAATTGAATACAGTCATGAATCGAAAAATTCTACGCGCCGAGCATATCGCGGCAATTTTATGCTATGATGAAGATGAATCCGTAGAATTGGCAAGTATTCCATCCGACTCAGAGTCTCAAGATGAAGAAAACACTCTGGAAGAAGATGAGTTACTAGCATTTTATGAGGAATCCGAAAACGAAGAACCATCTACTTTCGAAGGATCTCAGCCTTATGTAAGCCACTTTTACCAAAATATAGCATATTTTGTCCTACAAGTGTTGAAACATTATAGATGTCAAGGGATGATTTCGAAACTGATGACGAAAGTATTCTGAGCGATTTAAAAAAAAGTTTGGAATGCTAAAGCTTTTAATCCACCGAAATGGAACAGAAATTTCCGTATAGCTGAATCAGAATAATTCAAGGGAACACACTTTGGCTCATCGGAGATAATTGCAAATTTTCCTTCAAACGATCCAAGGGATTTTTTCAGTGCATTACTCACTGATGAAATCGTTGAACATATATTATTCAAAACTAATTTATTTGCACATGGGAATAAAACCACAAGCGAGCTACCGCGATTACTGGTCTAGCAGACCTGAATTAAACAACCCATATATAACCAAACTGATGTCAGTCAAAATGTTTAGTTGGGTTTTAGGAAATATTCATTTGAACGATTCGTCATTGATGCCTAGCAGGGACTCTCCAAATTTCAGCAGACTAAAAGTACAACCCTTACTGGATATGCTTTTGGAAAGACATCAAAAATGTTTTGATCCAGGAGTACTTCTTGCGGTAGACGAATCGATGATTAAGTTTAAAAGTCGCAATTCTCTGAAGCAGTATTTGCCTAAAAAGCCCATAAAAAGAGGATATAAAGTATGGATGCTTTGCGATAAGAGTGGTTGCATATGTAACTTTGAAATATACACAGGCAAAAAAGGCAATGATATTCAGAAAAACTTAGGCGAAAGCATCGTTTTGCACATGAGATCTCCTTTTATTGGTATAAATCACATATTGTATTTTGATAATTTTTTTACAACATGTAATTTGATGGTTGAGTTGAAGCGGAATGGGAAATTTTTACCATCAAACTTGAAAGAGGACCGGAAACTCTCCCGTGGTGAATTCGACTGGAAAACAACTGACTCTGGATTACTTTATCTAAAGTGGAAAGACAAAAGATCGATTACTATGCTTTCAAATTTCCATGATCCTGAAAAAGTAACTAAAGTTACACGAAGAAAGCCCGATGGTACTTCAGAGTTAGTTCCTTGAACGAAGTTATTACTGAATATAATTAAAATATGAATAATGTTGATAAGTTTGACCAGCCCAAAAGATATTACGATGTTGACCGAAAGAGTCACAAATGGTGGCATAGGATATTTCTAGCCTCACACTTAGGAATATTAAATTGTGCATTTCCTCGCCAGTCTTGTGTTCTGCATCAGATAAATATTTCATTTTATGTCACTTTCTTTTTAAACTCTTGGAATTAAAAACAAACTTTTTGTACCTGGCAAAAGGTAACAATTGACAATAGATTCCCGAATATTGGTTTGCCCCATCCGCCAAATGTGCTATTTTGAGTAAATACAGCTATCTAGTTTACTATTGAAATTGAATGAAATGCTTGCTTTTTTCTAAATTAAATATGTTTTCGGTTAAATAATGTCTTTACCCCCACGTGATATGCTTACCACACATGCTCTCAGCTTAAACTGCATTTTTCACAAAACTAAACTTTTGAATATGGTGCATAACTGTACTCAGGCGACTAATTGTGTAATGTTAACAACCAGTAACTATATAACTGATGCTTAAGCTCCCAGAGTGCAGGGCTTAAGTTAAGTTTGACGTAAGCCAGTCATGTAGCTTAAGCCTTGATTGTGAAGCAGAAAAATTTAAGGCTGTCCTGTGAAACCGGCTATTAGGAGACTTACACAATAGTTCTGGGTTTTACGCCCATGCGTTGCTAGTTGTTTGAAAAAAAGTTTGATATTGAAAATTGACACTGGTTTCTTACTTCCTAAATCTGCTCTTTTGCCTTAAAGTCGATAGTACATGGCATATTTCTCTTGAAGAAAAAAGTTTAAAATATGCACCGCAGTGACAGTGAGGATGATTTTCCCTTTAAGGGGGAAAGCAGCTCATCCGGTTAGTAATAAATATGGAAATGCGTGTGGGAAGTATCATCTTCATCGGGATTATATTAAATTTTCAGACATCTTCCCCTGAAGTTTTAGCGATTCTGTGGATTTGTGAACTCAAAGCGTAGAATAACCTGTTTTTGCTTAATAAAGAAAACTGCGATTCTTTGATGATTGCCAATATTTTTGGGTCAATTTCTTCCTAATTGTCTTCTCTGATTCTAACTGTGATATTTGTTTAAGTATTTTTAATAACTTGACACAATTTTCTGGACAGTGCATAAGTCGCAAGATTTGTTTTGAGCGTGTTTAGCGGCCTTATAGTGAATGAATGAGTATGTAAGTGGTAAAGTATTGAAAATACTCTCATTGAGTAAGTTTACTCATATGTACCTTTTTATAATTATTTTGCAGGACCCAATAGTATGCAGGAACGTACCTTCCCTTGCCTGACATTTAGATAAAAGAAACATACAGTATGGTTACATATATTAATGTAAATGGATAGTACTATAAGGGTTAACATTTTTTTTATATGTCTTTACAGATGGCTCGAGAATAAATGTGGGAGTAGTAGTCGGGGTATACTCAGCATTCTTTCAACGTACCGCCTTCCGGACTGCTTTAGTGTGTCCCTAGCGGAGGTTTTAGCTATCAGTAAAGCAGTAAAGCTGCTGGAAACAACTTATAACGTATCTAGTGATCGAGTTATCGGAACCTGTATTGACAGCCAAACTGCTATCAAAGCTGTGGACTCCAGCACCATTACAATGCGCCTAATTCAACGGTATAGCAAGATTCTAGATTACAGGTCTGGGAAAGATCGGGAGAACTAACTACAATTATCACGGACACTGCCTCTTTGATACATATGCAGAACGGTATCCTTACTTTTCTTCGAAAACTTTTCTTCGAAAAACTTTTCTTAGAAAATACATTTCTTCGAAAAACTTTTCTTCGAAACGACATTTCTTCGAAAAACTTTTCTTCGAAACGACATTTCTTCGAAAATACTTTTCTTCAAAATACTCTTCTGCGAAACATTTCTTCGAGAATTTCGTTTATTTGAAAGCAAATTGTTCACTTTCACTTTTAGCGCTATCCGAGGCCAACGACGAGGACGTAGTGAAATTCTGGCCCCATTTTTTTACTTATTTTTTTTTGTTTTTTTAAGTTTTTTTTGTTTTGTTTTTTTTTTGTTTTCTTTTGTTTTTTATTTTTTTTTTGTTTTGTTTTGTTTTTTTCTTGTTTATTTTTTGTTTTTTTTTTGGTTTTTTTCTTTTAATTTAAGATAAGATAAAAAAATAAATTCATTTCAGAAGAAAAGTTTAGGTAATCATAAAATAAAGTTAAATCAAAATAATACGAGCTTTAAATAATTATATTATCAGCAATACTTTCCAGATATTGTTTTCTATCAAAATCATTGTATTGTGCAACAATGCGACGGATTCTTTCCCACATACTAATATATATTTTTTTTTGTGGAAGATCCTGGCTCTGTACCTGAAAATATTTGTTGTAGGATAACTTCATTCTTGCCTTGCTCAATTTTTAAAAATTCTATAAATTTCCATATAGATGCATGATATTGACCTATCAATTCATTAAACCCTCGGTGCCAACCTTCAATGTGGTTATTTGTCTTTGGCAGGTCCAAACAATTGTAAAGATTCCATTGACTTACAGGAAATCTACCTTGTTTTTTCTTTCCTAACAAATCAAAATAACCAATAAATTCTTTGCAAAAGTATTCCATAAATTCTTCGAGTATTTGTGGTACGTTTTCTTGTAATAAAAGAAAAGACTCTTCGACGTCGTTTTCCTTAACATAAGCTAGGGCTGCTAAGCATTTTATTTTACGAGCAAATTCTGGATCTTTGTCGTAATTTGTCTTAAGTCCTGTGCTTTGCAAATGCCTATAAATGCATTGTTTGAAATGGAAGTTGCAAAGTCGAATAGCGACCCCCGAAAAAACATGTTGGTATGCATTAATTGCAGCTAGTTCGAGATCCGTCAAAACACTCGTAGGATTTAGGTATGGTTCAAGTTCTTTCAACATGGAAAATAATTGAATGTAAGTCAATTGGGATTTATTAGGTAAGAGTGCCATTACAGTCGGAATAGTTACATTATTAATTATAATGTGTATGGTATAAAATTGTGCAAATAGCACTGGACACACTTTGAATGTTCCATCGGAGAACCAATTCCCGTATTGGGACATTAAGTGAAGATTTTTCTTTGTGGAGAAAATCAGAATTCGATTTGGAACTTTACCACTATCAAAAAGCAAAAACATCTCACCTTTTGTAGTGACTTTAAAATCATCGCCGATTTCCATTTCAGAACAAGACTTTGGGTCTGATCTTAAGAAACCAATTTCTTTAGATCTTACTCGACGCACTGTTTGCTTCATAGTTGCAAGTCTTGGTAGTTTGCAAGCAACGGAATCAGGCACGTCTGCATACGCAGATGACACAAGTGGATGAGGTTTGATGCCTACATTTATGATTGCCTCAGTTTTGACCGAATCAACCACATTTTGGGCTACTACTTTTGCAGCATCTGAAGCGTGATTGTGGGCGCCTAAAATTTTTGGAATGGAGCTGTGATTAGTGTGAACCCTTGCTCTGCAGTTGAATTTTTGGAAATCTACACATTTCCAATAAACAGTATTATTGTGTTTCTTATCTTTATAATACATATATCCTTCAATTAGAAGCCTAGGTTTACCTTTTGAACTATTTAAAAATTCCATACTTTGCGAAGTCATTATAAGACAAGATCAAAAATGATTTATAAAATAACAGCAAAAAGGAACAACTTTAAGATAACGATTAAATATATTTTTTTTAAGATTTTCCGCTGTTTTTTTTTAAATTTGAAATTTTTGCAATGTTTACTATGATAGAGACAACGGCACACTGAAAGTATTGTATCTGAAAAGAAGTCCAGTCGGCCACCAAAGTGATTAAAAATTCTGCCGAAACATTTTCTGTAAATTTCTAAGAAATGAATGCTTATTTCTCATCTACGCTCATAAAAATTTGTTAGTGGTCCAAGCACCCGTTGTCGGTCTCCAATAATGCATAACAATTCTAAGGAAAAAATTTCCAGTAAGTTTCTAAGAAAAAATTTAGTGCTTCCCTACATCAGGTCGAGGCGTATATATGTTACGTAAAAGTACTTTTGTGCCGAAAACAGAACACGGTTTCAAGGATGCACGCTGAAATTGTAACCACAACTGCAGCTGGCGTAGCTCCATATACTATAATCAAGCAACTGGTTGGTTTCATTTTCCACTGAATTTTGTACTGCACTCATTCATTCATAGCCGAAGCCTGGGGGCCTGGGTATCGGTTTCTGTTATTTTTCCATTATTGAAATCGAAAGATTATTTTAGTATTTTTTGCACTTTGCACTTTGCTACAATCAATGGTTACATGAAATTTAAAATGGGTTTTTTAGAAGAAACCGTTACATGGTTTTGAAAATAAATTTTCTTCGAAACGACATTTCTTCGAAAACATATTTCTTCGCCGCGAAGAAATATGTTTTCGAAGAAATGTCGTTTCGAGGAAAAGTTTTTCGAAGAAATGTATTTTCGAAGAAATGTCGTTTCGAAGAAAAGTTTTTCGAAGAAATGTATTTTCGAAGAAAAGTAGGTGAATCATGCAGAACGCATGCAAACTCCATACAATGACTTTCAGTAGCTGTAGGGACGAAGAATGCCCGTTATTAACACTTGTGGCTGATTACAACGCACCCCCTGAATTTGACGAATATTTTCATTACAATGGACCATCGATGGTTTAAGTGTGGATGTTGCATTAGTTTCCCGATAGCCGCCACTCTAACCTAACCAATGGGCGAAGCGTCTTCGAAGGACTGTTCAGCTGATAACGAAAGAAAAAAAAATGTACTATTTGAACTTGACAGTTTCATCCATTCCAGGATGTCAAACGCGTCTTTTATCTCCGTCGACCTCAGCAACACTCTCTGTGGCATATCAATCAACAACTCCCATTTTTACGCCAGTTCCTTTTATTTCACCTAAATTTGATGATACTACCTTCTTTACTGAAATCTTTATTGTGTTGCTGGAATATGGAATCGAATGCTCAAAGTCGTACCAAAAGTCGGTATATGCACAATAGAACTCCATTTGAAATCACCACAATTTTTAAAACAATGCTGATAAAAATCTTGTATAAATAAATTGTTCTGATTCGCTATTGCTGGCGAATTGCCACTTGTTTACAGCCTATAGCTCCTTAGCAATTATTGTAGAAGTTTTTGGCTGTAATGAAATCCTTAAGCACAACATTGAATGCGTGAAAATGATGATGATTATATCTTCAGTCCATTTGGGTGAATTTGCTAATGATGTATTCAGTCCCACAGCCCTAGAGAACTATGAGGACTTGCTTTGAGAGGACGATTCTGGACGATTTGATTTAAAAGAAAAGTCCTGCAGGACTTGCTTTGAGAGGACTGGCTTCTGGTAGGACAGCTCCAGAAATTCAAGAATTAGTTACAGGATGGATAGTTCCTGGGGAGCCTGGGAGCCTGGTGATAAATTCCGTACGTTTGATTACAAACATCCAGTTATAAGGTAGCATATTTATACCCTTTACATCAAAAACAGGGAGTAAGAAAGATTTTTGCAAACCGAATCAATAAAGCATATCCACTTACGAGCTCTTGGTATTCTGAATATTTTTCATCATAATATTAAATAAAAAGGGAATTTTGTTATCCCCAGTTATGTTAAGATGTTCACAGCACTGAACCCAAATTTTAATACGCTTTTTATAGATATAAAGCAAGCAAGCTGCTAGCAGACGCATGAGAACACATGCACTTCGTCAGAGAGTCTAGCAGAGAATATTTAGCAAATAACGCAGCTTCTCTCACCCAATTTTGGCAAAGCTTTTCAATTACAAAGCTTACAGCGGGGTTAGCTTGCCTGCTGACTTTATACATCTAATTTTATAATTTATTTATTTACGAACACAGTTACATCTCCTCAGTATATGCGATGCGTTGTATTGCGATGGAACTGTGCAAATATATATAACACAAGGGGCAGCCGCCGCATAATAATAAGCACAAGCTGCAAAAATATCAAAATGGAATATATGAGAATGAAACAAAGCAAGCGCACGTATCAGAACGGTCTCCAGCACACAGGAACCCTTGAGAATTTTGAAAACAGAACAAAAATCTTAAATTGACCCATGATAAAGCAACGCAATTCAACGGCGAACGACAAAAGTTCGATAGGCCATCATTCATATGTATAGTATATGTTGTATATATGAATAGTATATGCATATTTATATAAATCCAGCCGTGTTGATAAAACTTCGCACACAAATGCACACCAACACCAACATCGATGTATATAAAGCTGAAAGGAAAAGGCAACACACACAATCCAATTGAAAACGCACCGCACTGCACAGCAGACCTACAAAATAAAATGAAAAGAATTGAAACGGGTCGGCGCGGCGGGGTCATGTCGGGGATATTTTTTGGATTGAAGAAATTTCAATTTCCTCAGCCAGTTGTTGTGTATCCTTCGTAGGGTGTTAGTTTATAACTTTCACGCCGCGCAGTTAGTAAAAAAGGAACAGGAGCAGGACTGTTTTAAAGACGGTATATCTCGTGTGTGTTGTTAATATATACGCTCCCTCTAAGGATAATTTTTTTTTTTGTAATTATTGTGCACAGTAGTGGATGGGAAATGTGAATGCTACCGCGGTTCATAATTTTGCTATAATTCTTATAGGAAAAAGGTAAATAAATAGGTAAATTTGAGGAAAAAAATTGCGTAAAACAAAGAGGATTTAATTAGCTAAAAAAAAAAAATTGTAATTAAATCAAATTGGAAAGTGTAAAGAAGCGAAATAATTAATTATCTGAATATGAATTTCCGTAGTGTGTTTGGCTGGGGGTGGGAGGTAAGGTAATCCTCCTCCACCTCCTCCTCCTCCTCCTCCTCCTCCTCTACCTAATAGAATAAATCTTGTGAATTTATCGAATTAGAAGTGTCTCAAAAAGTGTTCTATTTTTTTTTCTTTCTGTTTTTGTTTATTTACAATAAATTCAATGAGAAAAAAACCACCGGTTGTTAACGGGATAATTGAATAAAAATTGCTTACAACTTAACAGAATTAAAAAAAAAAAACGGAAGTGACGCTTGTTTTTTTCTTTCATTTTTTGTTCTAAGTACCAACAACAACAATAATTTCGTGTAAATTAGCACCAAAACAACAACAAATGAATAATTTCTTGGAGTGAATTTGTTTTGATAATGGCGAAAAATAAAAGGAAACTAAGCTGCTGCTGCTACTGCTGCTAATGTTAATGCAGTTGCGCGCTTATTCTCATCGCCGAGTGATTGTTTTGTTATGGTGCTACTGCTGCTGTTGCCGCCGCCGTCGTTTGTTTTGCTAAATTTGGATCAGTGAAATTATTTTCGTCAATTGTTTGCGTATATTTTTGTTTTATTGGTTTTTATTGCATTCGGAAATGGAAAAATTGTTTCTGTGATTAATAATAATTAATTAATGATGAATTAATAAAAATAAAAATTATTTATATTGTGCCTGTTACACAATAATAATGGTTTAACGGTTTGTATGCAAATTGTTTCGTTATTTTGTTTTTTTTTGTTTTTTGTTTTTTTATAAATATCATTTTAAATTACCTTTGTAGGTACCTATCTAATTAGGTATGAAATTTGTGTAAATTTTATCAGTAATTTCAATTATCAAAGACTGAGAAGGGCAATTCTAGGGCGACTTCATCGAATTTTATACTTTGTAAAAGTTTGTATAAAGCCCAATAAAGCTAAAAGTTACTTTTACAGCTGTAATTTTATATTAACCACAAATTAGAGTTGAAAAATTCTTTCCTAATCGGTTGAAGCCCGTATGATTTTATTAGAGACACGTTTGAACTTATGAATTATAGACGTAGGGCTATTAGGTAACTACTTCTTTTCAAGTCTGTGGTAACTACAAAGGGAAGGGTTCAGATATATTCCAGAGATTTCTAAGAGAATCAGGATAGATCTAGGACGGTTTTAAAGGTTCCCATTAGTTTAAGTGGCACAATGGACCCAGTGGAAGTCGTAAGTGATGCAGGCTGATCTTCTAGCAGAACCCCGTCCTTACCTAACCTAATCTAAATACACGATTGATAGTTGCATTCGGCCATTAGAATTGATGCATTTAACATGGTAAAATTTTTCCCGCCACTGCCTAGGTATCTGTTGAAAAACTTCCAAATTCGCAAAATTGTTTGCAGCAATTTTTATGACAATTTGTTACTTGATTTTATTAGAATTAGCTTGCCCAGGTTACCCGATGAAAATGGTGATTAAAATTAATTTTTCTGAAAACGTAAACATTTTGCTTAAAGCCAATTAACAAAAAAGACTTCTTGCAAAAACTGAATTTAAAAAAAAAAAATCGCAAAAAGGGCTTTCGGCAAAAAGACACTTAATAAAAATACATTTAACAAAAGAATAATTAGCATTTAGATCAAAATGCTAATTATTCTTTTGCTAATAATAAGAAATTACTTGTGAAGAGAAATTTTATATGTTGCTGGTAAAATAGTGAAGTAAATTCGTAAAATATAGTCCTTGGGTAGTTTGTAACTGATTATTTGCTATTAAGCTCTGATGAGCTTATATAACCGTAATTCCTCATGATCAGTGCCATCTTTACACATGGGCTTTGCGATCAGTGGGGCCCCACAAGTCCCTGCGATAATAGACCAACCGATGACCAATTCTTCAATCTGTAAGGCAACCTATTACAAGCTAGTTTGGCTATTGAAAGTAGACCGTTTGGGTGGGTTATTCGAACTTCTATACATGGCGTCCAATTTTCCAGCAAAGTAACGTATATCGACAGTGTGTGCAGCCTCAGTATTTTTTTTAATTTCCGGTACTTTTTTATAGTATAATTTCAGTAGCCAAATTCAACTTACTTGGTAACAATTTTTATACCGTTGGTTTATGTTAGGCCTAACACGCACTTGAGAATTTTTCTCACACAACTTCTTGGTCACTGTCACCATCCCTGCTGACGTGTTCTAGTTTAGTATGCAAACAGTGAATAGCTGTCACTCCAAAAAGTCATGCTTTTATAATTATCATTCATCAATATAAATTTTGAGGAGGCAGCTGTGTTATGTGCATTTTTCATAAGGATATGGAAAATATCAATGCTATTGGGTACCTACTTCCAATTTGGAGCGAAAGGATGCTTCAAGCAAAATTTAACTTAATGTTTGATGAACTGCGATCCTATCCTGAAAAATTCTCCGAATATTTCCGTATGAGTGTTGAAAGCTTCGATGATTAACTACAGATCGTGACACCAGCTACAACTTATCAAAGTTCCAATATGTCATCATCAATTGATCCCGAATAGAGACTTGCTGTAACTCTATAATCTCTTTTAGGGATATTTCTTTCCACATTTTTATCTCTTCAAAATTCTATCAGAGTATTCCTTCAAATTTTTGCTATATATCCGGCTGGATCAACCGTTGAGGAATAATTTTGAAAAAAAATTTAAAAAAAAACAATTTTTTGTACCTTTAATTCAAGATGGCGGACCGCGCAGACCCCTTCCAAGGGTGAAAACTTGGATTTTTCAACATGGTCCAGAACTAAGTAACATAGTACATAATATTTGAAAATAACAACTACCCCACCTTCGTGGGACAAAGGCCTTATTTAGTGCCTATTGACTGGACTAAGTCTGGTTCTCTTAATTTGTTTTGCTAGACTTATGGGTGCGCATTAATTCAACAAAAGTGAGGTGAGATCAGTATTTGATCATCGAATTATACTTAAAATAATTTTTACTCAAAATAATTATCTGTTGCGGAAACTGATACGAGCGATACGTAATTAATACTCTCCCTTCCTTGTCAAAAATCTCTTCTTCTTCTAATCTTAGTAGTTGTATGTCCTCATATCTTCTTCCTTTAACACCTAATCTTTGTATCTCAATCCTCTTTTCCTTTTACAGTCCCCTTCCCCCCTCTCCTACCACACCACCATATCCCAGCACTCCGTTTTCAATTCACCCACCCATTTCCACACCCACTAGTTTCCCATCAACACTGCAGACCTCCACCCTACCCTTCCCCATTACACTCCCCTCTATTAGGCTCCCTTCTTCATCACCCAACACCCATTCACTAAATTATACCAAATTTTCTTATTTTTCGTTTAGTCTAATTCGATGATCAATTCCTGTACATCGATGACCTTAGAAATAGAGCTGAAAATTGGATCTGGATTTTCTAATATCCGGATACCCGGATTTGCAAACTATCCGATTCCTGAATTCCAGATCCTGACTAACAAAAAAAGTTCAACATTTCCTCCAGATTGAATTGCTTCATCCGTAAAATAAAAATTTCCATTTTTCCAGTCTGGATAGTTTGGATCCGGATTATCGGGTTACCCGGATTTGAGGAATCGGATCCCAATTATTCCGGATAATCCGAATAGCAAATTATTCGGATACTTTCAGCTTTACCTTGAAAAGTGAGGATTGGGTGATATTCGACAAAAATCCTATCCCAACGATCCTTGATAAAGGTAACTAAGTTCTTATTGAAATTTTCGTACATTTATCTATTGCTAAAATTCTAATTATGAAAAATTATTTATGAATGTCCAAAATTTGTGTGGATCGTTCATCCTCATTAAGACCGCTGGAGATTTTTAAAAAAATTGAAGGGATCACAGCGTTCTCATAGCGTCTTTCTTGCCGAAGCTCAATATTAAACCAATGCCTGTAACACGTCCGTTCCATTAGAATCTTTTTCTTTCTCCTCTTTTTATTTTAAAATAATTATAAAAAAAACATACACAGCACTTTTAATAAAATGTCAATCTTGTAATTTACTAAATACAGCGCTCCAAGCGGTCAGAATTAAGATCTCTCTAGTTCTGCAAGTATATGTTAGAGTTAGAGAATATCGAATGTAGAGTTTAAGGAGTTTTAATCGCAGAAAATGATAAGTCTCATCCTCCAAACTGCCTAACTCTCCGGTACTATATGTTTCCATACGGAATATAGATTACGTTTCCATGCTGAGTTCAATCCGAGTTGAACCCAAATTAGTGTGCTCATAGAAACAAGAATTGAGTTGAGTTTCATTGAATACATTTTAACTGCACGAAACCAGAGTCGCGTTGAGTTTTGTGTAAGTATTTGTTAAAATAGTGCAGATGGGTGTGATCCAACAAATTCGGCTACTTTTTACGATATATTTCAGCTGTCAACTCAACCAGCAAAACTTAACGGCAATTCAACTCTAACTGAACTCTGGATCCAGGAAATATAGCACGAGAAGAGGAAATTTTACTCCTAGTATTAGAAAAAGGAAAAGTCAATAAATAAAGGCACATACATCGTAGTATTTATGTTTTTAGAACAATTTTGCCAGAAGTTAGGAGCTGTGCATAATGATCCTAGGTGAATTGTTTCAAATAGTGTCAACACATAGGAAAAGAATCCTAAAAAACCCCCAGTAGTGTTAAGGTTATATTCATGCTGCTCCATGTAAAGTGCCTTAGATCTATATAAACTTGTTCCAATACCATCCACACATACATGTACACAGTTCTAGTAAACATAGAAAATCATGTTAAAAAGCAGGTTTAATATGCGCGTCTTACGTTTATGGGCAAAAATATGCCTGCTTTGAAATCATACAAGAGTTTAGCATGTCCCCAGAATATTTGATGATCAGTATAAAAGAAATCGGCTCAAATTAAGGTAAAGAATAGTCTCAAGATGATGGGAGGCTGCATAGAGGGTTATACATACAATTTATTGTATAACCGTGAGCAGATCAGGTTTATATGCGATTCCTATATGTAAGATCAGGTTCCGTAAGCAAATCAAGAACTTTTACATACATATCGTCGTCGGCTTACTGCAAAAACAAGATAACTCTCAATTTGTTTAGTTTTGAGAAAATGTTGATTGAAATTTTTCAAAAATATTGAATCAAATCGAACTTTTAGCCTATTTTTGATACATGCGCGAATTTACACTTTATATCCTTTATATGCGTTAGAACACCTGTTTCGTTTTGGTAAGGGTATGTGTGTACAGTCGAAATCGGTTAAGGAGAAATCGTGGGGATCAGCGGAAGATTTTCATGGTATCCGAATTTTTCTTATTGAGCATTGTTTTATTTACATGTACGCAAAAACATTTATATTATTAAAAAAAATTTGGTATAGCATTGCATCCTCTTTTTCTTCGTCCTTATCTGAGTCTTCAGCTTTAGATGCATTCGTTGATTATTGGAATTTCATTGGAGCAGTATCAATATGGTCTTCCAGGCTCATATAATCTTCGAGCGTACCGTGGTTAAATTCAGAGTTGTGGACCATTATGAAAACTATTGTGTAATTTAACGTCTTCGGGGCAAGGAGCCCTTAGTGAGGGAGACATTACCAAAGAAAATCTAGCATGATTGAAATTGAATTTTTAATTGTTGTAATTGTTACATATAGCTAGGCAGTAGATTTAAGGAGTCCGAGACTGTCACTCCATTTGTTATCTTCCTTAAATTACACACTCGCTATGAATTTCCTGAACAGAAACTTTCTGTAGGACGCTTTCAGGTTCTAATGATCACAAGATTGTAAAATGCTTGTGGTGTTCAATGGTAGAGCAACCATTATTTCGTGATAAATGAAAAATGTTGAACTAAAGAATAACTAAAGAAACGAAGAAACAAGTGCATGAGAATTTTTTGCAACTATGTGCCCAATTGGAGATTACCTGCGAATCGGTATGACGATGTCATGGTGCACCAATCTTGTCCACCACCGCCCTGTTAGTATATCTACGCGATAGCTCGAGCCTGGTACTAAAAGTAGTTTCGCTCAGTTGATTTGTAGATGCAATAACAAAAATGCAAAAATTGATATTCTTTCTTTAGTTCTTTAGACGACATTTTTTGAGAGTGTAGTTACTGTGTGTAATGTATTTCGATCAGTATAACAGGGCGATCTCATCAGGACAGCAATGAGAAGGTAGTTTCAAGGTTTCATTGCTGTCCTGATGAGATCGCCCTACTGACCGAAACACATTACACACAGTACCTATACTCTCAAAAAAATTTCTTCATAATTCCATGATCTTGATCTTCGGCTTTAGGCCAGAAACTGACAGTACCTCGGGGCTTGTCTTTTAGTTATTAAATAATATAAATATAAATAATAATATTTTTAAGATACCAAAGACAACTAAAAGTTTTCCCGGCTTTGAACATGAATTCATAGAAAAACAAGTAAAAAATCTACGACCCTAGGTGAATGTATGTAATTTCTTATGGTCAGTAAAAATGATTATAACCAATTTCATAGGTTATCATATTCTGAAGAACTTTTCAGTATAAAAAAAAACGTCTAGGACTGATCGTTTTTACAGTATACGTAAAAAATCTAAATTTTTATATGGCAACATCAAGAAGGGGTTTGCGCGATTTCATACATTTTTGAAAATTTATTTACTATTAGTATGAAAACACCGTGTACATAACTTCAGCTCTCCACGTTGACGCTTTCTCAGGCAGTGTTGAAATATATAATTAGAAACGAAATTTGTGTATGGCAACCCTACGAAGGAGTTATTCCATTCGTCCCATTTTCGTACTTAAATTTTCATTTTTTTTTAAAAAAGTCTGTGTGCAAACTTTCAGCTCTCTACATTGACGCGCTGTCGGGCACTGTCCAAATATATAGTAATAAAACGAAATTTTTATATGGCAACCCTACGAAAGAGTTACCTGATTTCTCCCATTTTTATACCCTAGATGAAATCTATAGGGTATACTAAGTTTGCCATTCCGTTTGTAACGCACAGTAATAATCATGGTAGAGCAAAATGGATTGGACACCCTCGCATAAAATTAAAAGTTATTTTGATTTTTGTATGTCCGTCTGTCCGTCCGTCCGTGCGCACGATAACTCGAGAACGTGTTCACTGAGAAAGCTGAAATTTTGTACAAGGACATTAAAAAAAAAAGTAAAATTAAGTTCGAAAATGAGACAAATCGGGCAACTCCTTCGTGGGGTTGCCATACAAAAACTTCGTTTTCCACGATATATTTGGACACTACCTGAGAACACGTCGGCATAGAAAGCTGAAATTTGGTACGTTGTGTTTTTATAGTAATAGCAAAGAAAATTTCAAAAATGAACTAAATCGGGCAACCCCTTCTTGGTGTTGCCATATAAATTTTTTGGTTTTTTACATATACTTTGAAAACGATCAGTCCTAGACATTTTTATTGTACTAAAAACTTCTTCAGAATAATAAATCCTATAAAATTGGTTATAATCATTTTTTCTGTCCGACGAGCAGTTCTAGAAATATATGCAAGAAACCAATGCAAAAAATTAAAATTGCTCAAATGGGTGACCATACCAAATTTCATACGTGCATTCATCTAGGGTATCATAAGAATTGGTCTTAGACCAATTCTAGCTTTTTCACTTGTCGAACTTAAATTTACTTTTTTTTTAAAGCCCGCGTGCAAAATTGAAGCTTTCTAAGTGAACAACGCCCTCCCGAGTTATCGTGAGGACGGACGGACATACAAAAATCAAAATAACTTTTAATATTATGCGAAGTTTTTTTTTCTTTTGGTCGTACATATTTGATTTCTGCGGATTGTCTGTGAAACAGCAACTCTTGTGTTAATAAAGTGTATCCTAATCAAAACTGCCAGATTTAAATTCTGCGCGCAAGCTCATTCAACGAATTGGAATTCCACCAAATGACTCAGTTGGAATTGTTCGATGATTGATTGACTGAACTGTGATGATAGATGGATCAAGCAAGTCATGTGCGAGCAGTAGTGAGAATAAACTAAAGTGAATGAAAACGCGACCGTATCGATTCAGCATTATTCCCAGCATTATAACAACGTTGGGAAAGTTACCTTAAGAGAATACGCGAACGAAAGACTTGCATTCTGAACACTGAAAATTCGTCAGGTCATTCTCGTCAATTTAATTGAGATTTTGGGAAAAAATCTTCGTCAACTCAGCGATGAGATGGAGTTTCATTAACAAGTAATTATTCCTATTTGGTGCAGATTTTTTGGCAGGCAGGGTAAATAAAATTAAGTCCGGCGATCTTATTGGAGCACCCTTTATTTCTATATGCAATCAATTTTAAATTCCACATACATGGCCTGCCCTAGAAGCAAGGGTAAATTGGCGCATGTAAACCTAATCGTTGCATCCAATATTTTAACTGTAGAGTTCTTCTTGTATCCAATTTCATCTTTAATTTCCGGTAGGCCTAGTATCGAGTAAAATGTGACATTTCCATAAAATTTTTAGCGCTGGTAAAATCGCAAGTAAACATTTTCCTGATGATTTTACTAGTGCAGAACGCAATTCACTAGTAAAAAGTGAATATTTTTCTATTTTCTGATAGATGGCGCTTTGTATGGCTCCACTTATTTCACTGAATGCGCGCAGCATTAAAATGCTGGTCAAATTTTTACATTTCCTGTTTCTATTACAATTTCAGATTTTTTTTTTTTTAATTAATTCAAGGATTTAATTTATCTTAACAATTTTCAAATTAATCTCCAAGTCAATTTTTAATTGTAAGATGTAAAAATTGTTATCTAAACTTTATAAACAATTTGAAGTTTTTCAGCGATAAAATTTTTAAACATTTGTCACTTTGTTTTCTCCAAATTAAGATATACGTCAAAATTTTACCAGCCATTTTAATGTGAAATATTTGGAGACCGCGTTAAATTTTACTTTGCCCGAACTCGATACTGGGCTCAACCTCCAAATTTACGAGTTTAACTATGGTTCTGAGTTTAAATTTATTTCCAGACTTGCAATATTCTTTCCCCTCCATCACTTGATTTTCTATTTCACTCTCCAATTTGAGTTCTACACTGTCATCAGTCTTCATTGTCACCAATGACTTATAACAATGGACTAAGCGATTTGCTATTTCATGTGGTACAAAAATTATTGTGTTTCTGTATGTCAGAGTTTGAGTACCCTGTAAAACATGTAAAACTCACCCAATCAGATGAAATTTTACACCCGAAAATCGAATTAAATTAAAAAAATGTATTTTCTTGTGTTCAAGTAATATTTTAATCTCTTATAAGCACTCTTATAAGAAATTGTACTCATTCCGACTTTAATTTTCAAAAAGTTATTTTTACCTGAATGCTGGGTATGGGCAAGAGAATCGGAGTATGGTGGACACCATTTTTATTTTATGCGATGATTGCATCTGCAGCCAACATAAAAACATCAAATGGTATAAGAAAACGTTCAGTAAGCGATATTTTGTGTTGGTAGCTCCAACTCTGCCATAGAGCGAAAGAGAAAACTATAAAACTTGTGCCATTCTTTTCTATAGGAAGATGACAATTGTTATAAATCAGTGATTGTTACTTATAGTTTGAAATTTTTTAGACTGCTTAGTCCCGTGACACACGATGATACACACTTGAGTAACCGGTTTTTGTATCGAATGTGTATCAGCCCATGGTACACGTACAGGGATTTCCAATAAGAGGTGTTATTTTGATATTCATTATAAAGAGGAAGGTATGCCGTTAATAATGGAAAATAACATCAGCCAAATGACCACCACGACCACGCCTACAGGACCATATCCTTTTCATGAAATTTTCCATAACCAAATCGCAAAGTGGCTGCCCTATGTCCTCGATAGCCTCACGAATTCCATCTTTGAGGTCTTGAGTCGACGCTGGGCTGTTAGCGTAGACCTTCTCTTTCACGTGGCCCCAAAGGAAGAAGTCGCAAGGTGTTAAGTCACAAGATCTCGGCGGCCAATTGTGATCACCTCTTCGAGAGATAACACGGTCCGGAAACTTTTCCCGTAAAAGATCAATGGTTTCGTTGCTTGTATGGCACGTAGCGCCGTCTTGTTGAAAGTAAACGTTGTCCAGATCAATACCATCCAATTCCGGCCATAAAAAATCATTAATCATCTGTCGATAGCGCAATCCATTCACCGTAACTGTTGCTCCAGCGTCATTTTCGAAAAAGTAAGGTCCAATGACCCCGCGGGACCATAAGCCGCACCAAACAGTCACACGTTGAGGATAGAGAGGCTTTTCAACAATAACTCTTCGGTTTTCCGAGCCCCAGATGCGACAATTTTGCTTGTTAACGGAGCCATCGAGGTGGAAATGGGCCTCATCACTCAAGATGAGTTTTCGATGGAATTCCGGATCATTTTCATGCATTTCAAGGACCCAATCAGCAAAGACTCGACGTTGTTGATGATCGGCAGTTCTTGTGTTAACTGAACTTTATAAGCCTTAAGACCCAAATCTTTATGCAAAATACGGTGTAATGACGTTTGTGGAATGCCTAATTCCAAAGAACGACAAGGAATGGACAAACCTGGGTTTTCTTCAACACTTTCGGCTACAGCAGCAATATTCTCGGCTGTTCTTGAGCGACGTGCACTGGTTTTATTCTTCACATCACTAACTTGTCCCGGCAGCTCGAATTTTTCTACCAATTTCTGTATTGCGGTCCGACAAGGTGCTTCACGACGACCCAAAAATGTTCGAGTTTTACGGACCGTCTCTGCCACATTTTCACCATTTTTATATTGAATTTTAATAATTTCAGTGCGTTGTTGAATCGTGTATCGTCCCATTTTTATTAATGGCGTAGTTTCTACTTGTCAAATGTCAAAAAATGACAGCTCCAAAAGTGACATCTACCGAAATAGCGGGCTAATTAAAATAACACTTCTTATTGGAAAACCCTTTAGTTTATACACGGTTGATACACAAGAACGTGCAAAGAAAACTCATCATTTCCATATGTTCTATACGCATTCATACAAATGTATGTAATAAAACACTCGTGTATCATCCGAGTCTAACTCTCTGCTCTAAATTGAGGTATGCACGAAAATGTTCTAAAATAGTGCTAAGAAAACCATTTTTAGTACGGTGTATCGTGTGTGTATCATCGTGTGTCACCGGACTTAAGTGATTTTCGTCTTTTCGACCTTAAGGGTTGCCACATTGGTTCTTTTTTCTTTTCGTCTATCAACTTTCTGCTTTTTGTCTTCTTTCAACATCTACATTACACTAGGAATTTCGCTTGTACAAAAAGAATTTTTCTATAGAAATCACTGGGTGAAAAATTAGACCAATAAAACTAGGAACATATGCGTGTTGAATTGAATAATTTTATCCGGTACAACATTACGTAGTCACGAAAAAACCCCAAAAATTATTTCAACTTTTACTTGTTATTAAGCCGAATGCATTTAGGTGAACCTTCTCACCATCATCAGTGGGTCAGTGTTGAACATGGGAGGATAGTGAAAAACTCTGGTGTTGCAATTTCGTTGTCAACATTGGGATTATGACAATCAGTAAAATAACCTGGAATGAAGTCAATGGCTAAAAAATATCAGGATTTTATGGACTATGTTCCTTGATTCTTTGAATCTGTTTATAATAGCTGTGTTCCATTGGGCTGTGTAAAGTAGGGGTACTCTCAAGTATACTTCTACCTACTCGCAACTATACTCATGCTCTTGTCCGCAAGTAGATGAGCTGAGTAGGTTCGCAAAAACTTTCCGATAGGTGGATTCGGATGGTTATTGAAATGTCAAATTTGAGAAATTTGAGAGAAAATGTTTATAAACAAACAAATAAAATTATTTAATTCATCGAGAACAGGAGAATTATTGAAAATAGATACGGTCATAACTTTTAATATAATAAATATCGAACTTGATATAACAGAAACATAACAGAAATTGGAGGTTATGTTTTACTCTTGACAACACAAATTTGCATTCCATTAGGAGCTCGCGAGTACTTTACACAGCCCAATGGAACACACCTAATGTTTGCTGGATTTCTGGCTAAGGAATATCATAAATTTACATGGTTTGGCTATAGTGGGGATGGACAGACGAAACTTTAACATCATTTGCTTTAAAATAATATAAATCGTCGATAGACAGATGAGAATTATGATTATCTGTATTAAAACAAGTAAAAAGCTAGAATTGGTCTAAGATATGATACCATAGATTTCGTATGGTCACCCATTTTTGCAAGTTTGATTTTTGAAGTGGTTTTTCGCATACATTTCTATAACGGTTTGTCGAACATAAAAAATGATTGGAACCAATTTTATTGGATTTCTTATTCTGATGAACTTTTTCGTACATTAAAACCGTCCCACACAGCACAACTGTTACTGGGAAATCCTGTTAAGATATACAAATTGTCCGTGTGAAATCCCGTCCGGTCCCAGTTAATAACTTAGGACATCCCTGGGAGCGACGAATGTCCTTGGTTGGGATGTCCCTGCTAGATCCCATGGCCTTCCCACAGGATTTCCTGCGGGTGTACTTAGGAACAGTTCACACATTCAATAATGTAAAATTCCCGATGCAAGAGTACCTAGGACGTCTTACAGAAATCCTAATTAGCTAGCAAGGTGTACGGGGAAATATCAGAGGATATTGTTTAGTATTTTCTGGGATTATAAATTTTTTTTATGGGTAGAAATTTTTACAAAAATAAAAATAAATACTGGGTGGAAGTACATATATGCCAGAGGTGGATGCACTTGCACAAAACATAAATCCAATAATTTTAGCACAGGAAAAGTGAATTTCTATGACAAAACTACTAAAAAGTCAAGTTCTGAAATGTACAACTAAAAAACTTTACCAAAACAAGAAGAAATTTTCAGATTTCTAGTATAGCTTCACGCATAGCTAGTTTCAACAACTCAGTTTCCAAATGGCTTCTTTCCATACAGACTTTTTTATCATATTTTTGAACACCAGAAACGACATACCAAGCAACAAATTTGTGCTTTCACCAGAGAGCCACGCGAAACTTCAGAATCAGAGAACAAATCGAAATAAATTCTGGAAGGGGAAAAATGACTTTCCCATGTTTGTCCCAAAATTGTCCAGCAAATCCCGTCTGTAAAATACGCAGAATGTTCCCATAGAGAGTAGTTCTGGGATATCCCAGGGAATAATTTATGGGAAATTTTTAATAACTCCTAGAAGTAAGGTCCTAATTACATACTGAATACTTCCTGTTTATCCCGGGAAAGCTATGGGATCTGTGGGACAAGAATGGGATATCCCTGGGTAAATTTGTGATGTATGGAGGACTTATCGTTTTCACAGTATACATAAAAACTCTAAATTTTTATGTGGCAACGCCAAGAAGGGGTTGCCCGATTTAATCCATTTTTCAAATTATATTTACTATTTTTATGAAAATACTATGTACAAAATTTCAGCGTTCGACGTTGACGCGTGTTCAGGTAGTGTCCACAAATGTGTACTGAAAAACGAAATTTTTGTATGGCAACCCTACGAAGGTGTTTCCCAATTTGTCCCATTTTCGAACTTAATTTTACTTTTTTTTTTTAAAGGCCATATGTTCAGCTCTCTAGGTACACGCGTTCTCAAGTCATTGTGAGAACGGACGGGCAGACGGACGGACAGGCATGCAAAAATAAAAATATCTTTTAATTTTATGCATGGATGTCCAATCCATCATTATTTTTCGGTGTTACAAACGGAATGACAAACTTAGTATACCCTTTAGATTTTATCTAGGGTCTAGTCTTTCTCTTGAAGTTCTCAATTAAAAAAAAAGAATATGTCAAGCAAATTTTATAAAATGAGTTTTCCACCATCCAACCAGAAGCATATGTCCAGGGAAGTTTTATACGTTTTGGATTTGGATGGCTTCATGGCGGTACATTGGGGAATACTTTCCCCGATAAGCAGAGCATGAATTAAATGTGTTTAATGCACACAAAAAGGCAGTGATGAATGTATTAATCGATAAGCAAATTAATCAATCGTATAAGCCGATTAATCGCATTTTAAATTAATCGAATTGATTTCATGATTTAAAAAATCTGTAAAATTGATTAATAGAATTTTTCTTTCAATTTTTCGAAGCATGCTCCTATACCTCCGGATAATCCAGTCTGTTGATAGATAAATTAACATTTAAAAGGTCCTATGAAGTTTAGTGAATACTTCGCTTTCATCCTTATACATTATAAGATAATTTTTTGGCTTTTTCTCCATAACATCGTCAACCAAGTTCAGACCTGTAAAGTACTTAAGTACATTTGTACTTAAGTACTAGTAACAGTACCAGTACCGGAACTTGTATACTTGTACTTAAAATATTTCAAGTCTGGGTACTGGTACTTAGAATTTTACAGGTCTGACCCAGTTCTACCTTCACCTAATCAACTTTTAACCTATTTGCTTTAGTTATTTTCCTTTGTATTGAATTCTATTTGGCACACGAACTTTATTTGACAATTTACATTCTATTTTGCCTTAATAATAATTGTTAATTGAAGCCATGGTATATTGTACCAGAGCGTTTGGGGTGGTATCAATTTATACAAGCATTCAATCTAAAAGATCGACTTTTTTTTAAAATGTAGATTAATCAATTAATTTCCACACTGAATTAATCGATATTTTATTTAATCGACAATTAATAAATTAATCGATTATTTCGAAGATGTCAACGAATTATATTGGGGAGACAGACTTGCGGTTTCAATATTGCAGTTTGCACTAAACCGCAAATGTGTCTCTATATACTGAGAAACAGCTCGGTACACGCTCGGTGTACACACAGTATGCGTAGAATATTTGGAACTCAATATTGAAATTGCGAAAAATGTACGCAGTATATGAGTTTATTGCAATCTTACCATAGTTATAAACCATAATCATTTAATACATGAACCTTTCAGAACTGAATTTTATACTGACATTTAATATTATTTGACACTTGTCAAGTTGAATGATTTATTTCGTTTTTTTCCATATAGACAAGTAATTTCACAATATTTGCTCGTATTTGTACGTGCGCGGAGCTTTCTTAAGTCAAATGACAAATCAAATGTAAGAAGTTCTCTAATTAATTCTGAATATCGTAAACAGCAAGTGTGTCACTGAAATTTTATTATTACAATATGACATAATTGCAATATCAATATCTCAATATGAAACCGCTGTTTGTCCCCGATATTGGATAATCGACACGATTAATCACACAACTCTACTTGTTGGAAGAAAGGGATTGATTATAGTAAGTTTTCACATTTAAAATTGTTTCAGGTTTTAGAAATGACTTCGTATCTAAAATTAACCTTGAATTTGTAGAAATACATCTTATTATCTCCTACAAGCTCCTTCCTCATCATTCTTGTCAACTTCCTATAAAAGCAGGTATTAAATTCACATTGTCCTTATTCTTACTGCAAGTTTGATTTTTATATATTTGGCATATTCTGCTTTATGAGCTCAATAAAGCCAACAACTCAACAGAAAGTGACAGGAATATTTGTGCTGTAAATACTATGGGGATTGACAATAAGCGCAAATCACGATGGTTCCAGAATGTCCGAGTCGGAAATTACAGTCTAGAAGACGACAAGCTCGTTGGGGACATTCTGTACACAGTTACACACGAATGGAAAAAAAATCAAATCGTGACTGTTGAAGCACTAGCCGAGACGCTTGAATTTTATGCATATATCGACACCCGGAAAAGTCTGTAAAATTGAGCCAATGTGTTCCATGGCAAACTTTCCGTGTTTAATCACGCGCATAAAGTGAATGAGTGCTCTTCTTTGATGTCACGTCACAGAGGATTTTGAACCTTTTTTGCACCGAATAGTGACAGGTGACGAGAAAAAATGTTAAGCGTCGAAGACAATGGATAGAGACAAGAAAATATCGGAACCTCCAGCTAAAGAAGATCGTCGTCCATTTACAGTGTTATCAATTTGGTGTAATCAGAAAAGTTTTAATCCAACAACAAATGTGGTCTACTACGAGCAGCTTGGTCGCATTAAATCAGCTCCAGAAGAAAAACGAGCCTCTTTGGTTTAGAAGACGAAAGTTTCTGCAGTATAAAAGTATAAAAAAAAAACTGCATTATTTATGGGATGACAGAATATTTTACTATTATTATATTTTGAGCGATAGCATAGTTTAATTATAAAGAGGAACAGTGGTTTTGAGGTGTTAATGACAATTCTTGTTGTGTCATCCCACAATTGCTGCGTCTTCTGAAGTGGGTAACTCCTCGGAGCAGGAATCCGAAGTATTAATCTGTGTTGGCTTGAATAGGTGTCAATCGGCACTCATCGGAGAGCGACCAGATGGGGATTGTGCTGACTTGAAACAGGAGTCCGTGTTGGTTGTAATGGTTACTGATCGAACACTTGGCTTCAGTCCTGAAATATTTATAAGTAACTAGAAGTTGTCTTGGTGAAAACTTGAGTGATCAGCTGGCGACTATGCTGTCTTCAGACCAGCTGGGGACTGTGCTGTCTTCAGACCAGCTAGGGACTATGCAGTCTTCAGACCTGAAATATACTTACTTCTTTACAAGTGATTAGGTGTCTTGGTGAAGATTTGGGATCCACTAAGGGCAGAGTCCAGGTGACTAGCTATCTTGTTGTTGACTTGGGATCCACTAAGAAAGGAGTCCAGGTGATTAGCTGTCTAGTTGTAGACTTGGGATCCACTATGCCGCAATGCTGATCCGATGAAAGAATATGATGCTAATGTTCAGTTGTCCTTATGACAGCCGAACGGGTACTATTCCGCAAGAAGACTGTGGCTCGGGAGTCCAGTCGCCTCAAGTTGGCTTGGCGGGGCCGCTACGAGCGCAATTTTATGCCGGCGTTGTCTATTAGACTTACTCTGTCGGTACTACATATCGGCAGAGTTTTTGCTATCTCTACTCAATACACAAGCTGACAAAAGATTGGCTACAATTTTTGATTATTTTAATTTTTATAAATCTAAAATCCTACCGAGCTAAAGGCAGAAGCGCATCCAAATAAGCCTCAGACCTTGCCACTATCAGGCTTCCTCGCAGCTCGCTTCAAGACTTGCCTCAGAGAATTGTAAACAAAAGGAAACCATCAGGCTCGGTGCTATTATTGTAATTTTGATAGTATTTGTGACAATTCTGGGCAGAAATAATTTATTATCGGTTTTCAAAAATGTTGATTATATAAATTTCAAGTGATTCTTATTTGCCAAATATCTCGTTTGACAGAACAAAATTAAAAAAGAATAAAATAAGTAAAAAACGAGTTTTCAAACAAAACTGAGGCCAATCCGCATGAAAAAGTAGAAAATAAACTTTTCTTCACACACAGAGGTGGACTCAGATTTTTTGATTGGGACATTTCTCTTGAATATTCTTTTCATCATGAATCAAATAACTTATTACCTCTGATTGATCATACTGAAATATATCGGTGATTGTCAGCGAATAAAATCTGACTCCACCTCTGCGTGTGAAGAGAGTTTATTTTCTACTTTTTCATGCGGCTTGGCTTCAGTTTTGTTTGAAAACTCGTTTTTTACTTAGTTTATTTTCTGCCTTTTTCACGTTAACTAAATTGTTATTACGTGCTGCATGGAGATATTTCAAAACAATTTTATGACGGCTGAAAAGACACTGATTTACCAGTTTATTCGAGTAAAAATTATTATGCAACTCATTTCGCTCTACAACTTTGTCTTAGGTTGCAAAACGCTCAAACGCTTCCTTTGTCGGAAAAACTCCGGAAAAGCGTTTTACATGAATTTTCCTCAATTTTTTCTGCAAGTTTTCACCATTGTCGGAGAGAAAGTAATGATGCCAGTTGATAGGGAACTTGATCCTGCATAATTTAGAAAACTTTTTTACCGGAACATTTTCCGGAAAAGTCGGAAAATTCCGCAAATTTTTTCGGAAAAATCGGAAAACTGCATTTTTTCTGAAACGGATTTATCACTAATCAAATTTGTACCAAATTTTCAAATGATTTTTCCCGATTTTCCGGGTTTTCCATGGAAATTTCCGGTTCAAATTTTGATAGATTCAATTGTCACGCGACATGAACCTGTGTGCCAAATTTCAGCTAGCTGAGATATGACGAAAAGTGGGTCTACGAGAGTGTCGAAAATAGTAAAGAAATATATAGACAAATTCGTGTACGAGTTAAAGGGAATGGCTGGCCTCAAAAAAAAAAAAAAAAGAAATGTGTTGATAGAAGTAGGCCTGAGACAGAAAAATTTTCAACATTAAGCAAAGCGCACATTGCGACTAGGCCTTGTAGCCTTGAGCTTCTAGGACTGGTTTTGGTGTTGCCTCATTTAAAACCCGTGTTGGAAATTATGTAAACGCCTCTAGGAAGCCTCGAGTCGTGGATGTGTTTCTGCCTTAATTCCCCTTTTATCATCAGCAAGGTATTTCAAAGTACTTTTTTTATAGAATTTGTTTACAGCGGTTTTTTTAAGAACTATCGGATGTACAGTCTGGACAGAAAGGTTCGCCACAAGGTAATATAAAGGCCGAAACAGAGTGCTAGCTTTTCCAACCTCGACCTCAGTATAACTTTAAGAACCTCGACCTGATGAGCCTTACAAACTTTTGCAGCTCACAATACGAGCTTTGACAACTTCTATATGATAGCATTTAATTGGGCTATTGGCTTGAAAATTGAAATTATTTTGTAATAATTTACTACAGCAGTAATAAATTTTCACGATAAATATGTTTGTAAAACTTTTTTTCAACAAATTTCCCGTACACTTTTTCCTGTAAACAATCTGGCTTCAATTGATTACAAAAATTAGCTGTCAAAGCTGACAAAGTTTCAGCAGAGTAGAAAGTAGACCTACTCGAGTTCAACCTCAACCTGGCCGGCCTCACCAACTTTGCCATTGGGAGCTTGATAACCTGATCTCATATATTCTACAGAACTGTCAAAGTTGGTGAGGCCGGCCAGGTTGGAAAAGCCAGCACTGTGTTTCACGCTTAATATTCTTCTTGACTATTATCTGGATGCTTGAAGATCGAACAACTGCGGGGTTTTTTTTTTCATAATACAAATGAAGTTCCCCCCCAACATGCTGCGGTGAGAAAGTGAGGGGAGAAAATCAAAGGGTGTGACATTGTCTTTAACAATCTAGAGCGATTGGAGCTAAGTATAAACTCCTTAATCTGTTTTCCACAAATTTCCGTAGGGCCTATCTAAATCCAAGTTTCCTTTTTCGAAATCGTCTTGTTATAACAGCCAATGACGTCCACTATTATAAGAATTAGTACAAGACGAAACTAACCTGTCCGAATTCATGTGCTGACCTTGATATCGTAGAAAGCAAACAAACATAACCCACAAAGACAATTCGATCCTTGATTCGGCGATCAAGCTAACCAGAGGTCTAAGAGGTCTAAACTGTTATACAAAATAGCAAAGCTTGATGACATAGATAAAGCTTGACTTGGTGTTACGTTAATGGGGGTTATAAAGAGACGAAGACTTGGATTCGGACAGTCCCTTAATGTAAAATCAGCATTTAGGCTTACTTAGGGGTGGTTTAAAAACTTCAGATATGATCACACTTTTCACTTTTTCCCCGTTTTCCTTAACCGAATCCTGCCCTTTTTTCATTTATCTACACCAAGATCTTCCAACAGGGATGTGCTTGAATCTTTTTTTTTTTTACATATATTTCTAGTACTATCTAGTGACAAGATTGCCATATTAAAGTAGCGAATCATAATTATCGCGCACAACAAAGACGCCCACCTTTTATATTTTGCTGTAATCTACCGCGCTGCACTCTGGTTTGAAATTCGTGTCCTCACCGAGAATAAATAATTGAAAAATTTGAGTTTATGAACCCTAGAATTAGCATGATAATCTTTTGACTCATAAAAACCTTATTTTCTAGCAAATCAGGTATTTTAAAAACATTTTGAATTTAACAACAATTTCATAATAACAATAATCCGTCCGTGTTATTGTGGGAGTTAAAACGAATCATTTCATACGAGACTAAATCCAAACTGTTTATGATTCTCCACTTTATTTATAATCTACTTAACTGTCTATTTTAAAGTTTTAACACAATTAATAAGTTCACTTTGAGTTCCACTGCGATTGGGGGAAAGATTGGTCGGTGGTATGTATGTATGTATATAGTTACAGTTAAGTTAACCGCAGACTTCCCCTTCTCTCTGAGTCGCTTCATGAGTAATGAAATTTTCCTATCAATCAGTCACTTTAGAAGGGGTTAAATGATTATATCAACCACAAATAAAGTGAAATGCTAATACCTTTATGAAGTCTATCATAATTTGATAAAGGTAAAGTTCCAATGACGTTCAGGAGCTTTTATCTATTTTTTCTTTTTCCTTTTTGTAGGCCATAAAAAGAAAATTTGTATCGGATCTGCTTGGGTATGCTTGGAATCGAATAAAAATTTTGTTCAATGTGATTTCTGAGGATTGAAATTTTTTGTGCTATGTCCTTACTAAGTTACAGATCTAGCTTATGTTAGTCCTTTCGCGGAAAAATTAGGGTCAGTTTTCTGGATGTCCGATGGGGTTATGATGGGTAAGCTAGGCGGGTTCTGGATCAAGTACATGTATACTTGATCCAGAAATTCTCTTTGACCAGAAACATCCAAAGAGAATTTCTGGATCAAGTTCACATGAACCTGCCTACTCAAGATATTGGAGTCTTTGGTGGTAATTGTGCCCTGCTCTGCCGATTGTAACTATATGCACCTAGGACATCTGGAGTCAGGCTAAAGAGTCTCCAGAACTCTATTTTGAGATATAGCTCTTGAGTGAGACTACGAACCATACATTATATGCGTATCTTCCTCGTCTCTCACCACGAAAGGTTATGTCGATGTCTCATGTCCACATGGACCAAGTACATACTTGTCGTCCTGGCACCATTTGATACCTCTACTTTTGTACGATATTGCTACCTTCGTTACAGAATCGGCAGTTATCGTTTGTAGTTTTGTTCATTTCCTTAACCACATACTTAAGTGAATAGTGGTCAGTCCGATTAGTCCGATATGGTGGCTATGTTGACTTGCAGTATATGAGGAAGTTGATAAACTTATTTCCATATCTTAGGATTGGAAGGATCTCTCTTTTTTATTGAGGCCATTACTTTGTAAGGTCGCAGAAGTGTTCGGTCGATACAGCCACAAATCTCATTACCTGCATGCCGTTCATGGAAATTTATATAAATATTGTTTGCGTGCCGATAGCATTAGAGTCAGCTTACTTACAAGGAGTTTAACGGCATGATCTTGGTCTATCTTGCGTGTTATCTTTAATTATTCAACCAAGGTGGACCTGGTTTGACCATTTATTGATGGCTGTCTTTTCCGAAGACACACACTGTAATATATGCCTTCATTTACACATATAAAGGGCCCCTCTCTTTGTTTCTATTTCCCGGATCTACGGATTTGAGCATGCGTTAATGCGTTCCACTATATAGATTGGTGACCGTGGTTTCGCTTCACTCTCGTAGGAATACCGCTCTTCAGCCTCAATTGGATATTCATAAATTTTTAGTTGACACTGTAGACGATCTTTTGCAGATCTTCCGCTGCGTATACTGATATTATGTGGTCTATTGAGAAGGTCCACTGAGTTACAGAGTCTTTTGATGCACTCCTGAGAGGTTCCACTGTTTGCCCATATGACAGCATTACCACGATTTTTTCGATGGGGCACTGTTGTCTGTTTGGGCCATTCTTTTTAGTTACTGAGGAGTAGTAATCTCCTTTTATGTCAGTTTAAGCCACCCAGGCTTCATTAAAATTCCATTTGGGTTTTCATTCAGTTTGTTCCACTATTTTGGGCAATTAGGAGGTCTAAATAGCCCTTATTTGGTCCACTATCAGCAGTTCCATTAGAAAACTCTGTTAGAATAAATATTTTAACGTTTTCAATTAAATACTCACTAAATGTCTGAAGTCATCCGGAAGGGGGTTGCTCTTTGATTGTTTTGATGGAGTTTTCCGAATTGCGTCCGCATAGAATTTTTGGACCGCTCCATCAGTTGTCCTACCGCATAGGTAGATCTGCGGCAAAGTGGAGAAATATTGGGTCTACTAAGCTTTTAGTAGCCTCTAGATATTTACCTAGCATGAAAAACTTATTTCAGTATTTACCGAGAGATGGAGCCGTAAGAGCTTGTTTTTTTCTTCTCAGCGAAACAACCAATGTTTTATTAAGATGTATAGCTCAGACCCTTGTTTAGGAATCAGTTAAAGAGTGCAAAAAATACCATTTTCAAGGCTTGGATAAGACCTGGTCATGCTTTCCCCGCATTGTGAACACAAGATTATTTGCGTAGGTGTGTTAGCGTTTTGCTACGGTGATTATAATGGAAATGTTTATCGTATTATGTCTAGCATGGTAACTATTCTGTTTACTGTGTCTGACTCAGAGACTCGTTCCACAGTGGCTAGCTTAATGGCATCAATGGCTCAATGGCTTCTTTTATGTTTTGAATTTTCTCCATGGACTAAAAAAAAAAACGAGAATGGACAGAGGTTGTAGTTTTTCGATAAACTTATTAAAATCTGCTTTCTGATAATTGATATAATCAAGAGTCAGATCAGCAGGGTGTTCAGCGTTGTTTGGAAGTACTCAAATAGGAATTGAGGACGAGTAACTTGCCCCTCCTCTTTACCCACTTTTGAATCTGCCCCATCCCATGGTTTATATTTTTCAACTATGCCCTTCAATAACGTTTTCAAGTACTGATTGGGGCACCATTGAGGACTAATCTCCTTAGTCTACAGGTGGAGCTCAGTAATTCGGGCTTGGTATATTGCTTTTCTAGGAAAATTTTTGTAATAATGTGGTCCTAAACATGAGACCTGGGTTCAAATCCCATCGGCGATTACCAATCGTTAAATATACCGCCGCGAGTGATTTTACACTCTGTACGTTCAATTACAATAATTTATCAAGAAACAGATGTTTTTCCATCTGTGGTAAGTTCCAACCGCACACTTTAGTTAACTTCCTCAAATGTAGGTGGTGGTGCTAACATTCTCAAATATAGGTGGCGGCAGAGGTTCGAATATGTGTATTTTCGAATTATTCATCGGTTCAGTCTTGCTCTGCTTAGTTAGCACCTTTTAGGAATTAAATCATCAGATCTAATGCATTTTAGACATTCTTTCTTTGTCTTTTCTATCGAGAATCTTATAATCCTATGGGATTCCTTTTCTGTATGTACTTCTTTCTATGCCACTTGAACCTTTGCTTGGCTTCACTTGAAGTCCTTAGACTGGAGAACTGAGTAATTTGAGTAGATCATCCTCAACTAAATATTTTGATTTATATGTCCTCTTCTACACTAACGATCTGCTTTGATCGTGGGATAATTAATAGCCTCACAGAAATTTTTGATAGTTTTATTTAAATGCTCTGAAATTGTGAGTCCACGAGTATGCTCGGAAGAGATGGTTTCGATATTGGTAGAGTTGTCTTGAAGCCGAAAATTGTCTGGAGTCGGTCATTATAAGACACACAAACTCAGTGCCATTCATCAATTAGGCATGGTCGTTTTAACTGGGATTTGCAAAGTTTTATCAATTTTGTCATTTTAGATTCCCATTGAATTTTGTCAGACTCTACCTTCACCATGATAATTAGCAGTACTTTTCCAGGACGAGCTTGAACAATTTATGAAACTTCGCCATATATACAGACGGTCTTTTCCTGACAAAACACTTATGTCTTATTATGTGGAACTATACACCTTTTAAATATAACAAAAAAAAATACCTACAAATACAGCCGATTCACATGAAGTCCAAGACCCGTTAATTCTGTGAAAATCTTTTCTATAACCTCTGGCTTCCTTTCACGTAATTTATCGCACTAGTATCATGGATTCTAACGAACTAACTATACACAGACCACGCGATTAGTACCATGACTTTCAGCAAAGAACGAACTATCTCTGAATTGAAAAATATCTTCGAACCAATAAATTGAGTTAAATCTGGCGATATTTGATGGCTTCCAAAAATAGACATCATCATTATGCCAATTAGTTTAGTTAGTTGAAAATGGTTTCTTATAATTCTGGTATAATAAACAAACGCATAAATTGTAAACTGCTGAGAAACAGTTGAGGAGTTGAGAAATAACACAATAAGCTCACTAAGAACCTCTCGAATTGTCAAGTGTTATTCAGAGAGAAGGATAATAAGAATGCACGCATTACTTAGCAACTAATTACGGAAACAACTAAAATGCTAATTAGCATGGTATAGGGTGCGGAAACGATTCTTGTTTATATGGTATATACCTACATAGAAGTGAGGGGTACTTTGGAGTATTTTGCATCATAATATGTAATCCCTGATAATTGTAAACTCAACTCAAAACTGTTAAGTACTAGTAGGTAGTAAGTATATACATAAGTGTGTATGCTTGGCACAAAATATAAATACTTGAGTATCTCTACAGGTTTATTATACATATACAGAGCTTAAGCCTACATACATACATAATTATAGAGAGAATTTGATTTATACCTGTCTACTAAGAAAAAAAAAAAAAACGAAAATTTCACAAAATCAGAATAGAGTTTTCTAGCTCTCATCCTCATGGAAGAAAATAACGGTATACTCTTCAATTTTAAAGGGCTCTTTCAACAGATTTATTTTTTATTTTTTACCTCCCTGACTTAATGAGCAGTAGTTGGTATGGGCCTATACAAGAAAATATAGTGGGGGTAAAAGATCGCACCCCCATCATACAATTTTTACGATAAAAATGTCTTCTTTGAAATCAAAATCATCACCGTAATTGACCATTTGGAACATAAAAAAATAAACCCAGGCAACAAAAAAAAAAAAAAAAAACAAAAATCCCATAACAAGGCTAATCCCAACATTTTACCCGTCTTGTCTGCGGCAATTTTATGGCTCATCCACAACAAGTTCCTTGACATTTCCAAGTATTTTGGGCGCACGAGAAGAGACGGAGGAAGAGCAAAAATATTTTCGGAACTGTCCTAGTAAATAACAGACATATCGTCTTGTTGGCCGGGAAGAAGTATAGTACTACTACTACATCCACCATCCCAATACTCGTCCTGTCGACCTTAACAGTATTTTCCTTTCGTTCATATCGGTCGTTGTGTCGTAAGTCGTATTTCTGTTATGTTTCTTCCGTAGTACTCTGTGTGCGCTCTGTATTGACTGGACTTTACGCCTCCTCCCGAGTATCCCCCGTCTATTCCCCTACTACACTTCGCTCCTCTTTGCTAAAAAGGTGAAAGCACAAAAATAATAACAATAAACAAGACCAAACTCGACAATCTAAGTTATGGATGCCTAACCAGAATGATAACAACGATGGCGAATATATACATGGAAATAGGATCCAGGCAAGCAGCTCCACAGCTCAGCTCAGCAGACCTCCGCCTCTCCAGTCTTCAATCCATTCAGCAGCCACTATGTGAGTTCTTCCCGTATATATCTTTCTCTCTACCCGGAATACTACTTAAAACAACGAAAAGCACACAAAAAGCTCTTAAATTGTGGCAACTTCAACTTTGTTTTCTGTGAACTCTGTGGATGGAAGCCAGAAAACGAGAGCTACACGAAGAAAGTGAATGTCCTGCACACACATTCTCATTAGCACCGTGTAATACACGTACTTGAAGAACCGTGTGTTAAGACATTTCGGGTTCGTTGTATACTGGGAAAATGAATGTTTTGGTGCTGAGCTGAATAGAACCAAAATTACGTTACAAATCCTGTCATCGGCACCTTCAGGCATTTTTCATAATCACACCGTAAATATGAATCGAATGTCTTCTGTTTCAATTTTTAGAAAATGGAGCGAAGCATCTAACAAAATACGATTTATTTCTGTAGTCCTGTTATCGTTTTTGTCCTGGATTCGTCGTTGTAAGTAGCTCTGTTGATGTTAGGCAAAAACGAATATATAAAACACAATCACCATGGTCGGTCCACAACTCCAACGAGTCTACACGTTAAACAGGAAGAAATAAGAATCTAAAAAAAAAAAAAAAACAAGAAAAAAAAAACCAAGAAATCCTGAAAACATTAAAGGCCCCCATAAGACAAGCTAGCTAGCTAGCAAAGTACCTATACGCCATAATAAAGCAGTATGTGTGGAATGAATGGCCTAGACACAACAACAGAGGGATGGAGTGGAGGAATGGAGAAAAATATTTAACCGAAAGCTTACAACGGCAAATGGGACCGGGCCGGGAGGCCCACCAGGAGTTCAAGTTCAGCAGCTCACGAAATTTTTCCCAGTTGCGTTTCTTGTTTGTGTGTGAAATACGATGAGGAGGCGGTGCGGTGCGGTGACGGCGGGGCGGCCGCATATTTCCCGTTCGTCCTATTTCCCTGCTTCTATTTTTGCACGTTCGCACACATCTATACATACACCAATCTATCTGGAATTGGGAACAAAACAGTGTGCCCATCATGATATAGGAAATAAGTCCAAAAATGTAGGTATACAGCTCACATCACAGTTGTTGGAGCCGAATGGGCCTCCTCATCATGCACATCGCATGCTGACGGCTGGCCGGGCCACATAGGATAGGTAGGTATAGGCTTTCGACAACAAGTTCAGTTTTATAGTAAAACTTTCTTCTTATAAACTCATACAAACGAGAAATCGATGTTTGTGGAGTGCGCAAAGCAAAAACGAACAAGAAAGCACTACGAAATACGAAATTAGGTTCTTCTTTTATAAGCTCAAGTCTGCCGTGCGTCGTGGTGATGATGATGATGATGATGATGATGATGATGTCCCATCTCCCATGTCTATGTCCGTCCATGTGATGTTTTGGTATCGTTCCCGATAACTTTGCCGTTTTCGTATATATAAAGGTTCTCATCCCAGTTAGATTTTGATGGATCTGATGGATGGATGACAACGGGTGCCCTTGCTTGGGCAGTCAGTCAATGTCATGCCTCCTGTGTTTCTTGAACTCTTGACTTTGTCCAACATTGCAGATATATTATAGAGATGAAGTGTTTTTGGAGCACCATCTTTGTTTTCCTATTCCTTGTTTTTTTTTTTTTTAGTGTGTAGTACTCACTTATTAAAGGCTTCAGAAGCCAGCGCAAATTCCAGGGAATTCACCAGCTGTCTTCTTCCATTTTCTAACTGGATACTCTACGTTTATGTACCTCTTGTCGGTGTTCTCTCACCTACCTTTTTTGATCTTCTTCATAGTGTTGTGAGTGACCGATTAAGTTTGCTCTATGAGGCAGCCAAGCAAGCACTCTTAATTTTTCTTTGGAGGACGACGTTAAAAACATTTTTGTATCTATTTAGGGCCATCATCAGAAAAAGGTCAGGATGAAAATTGAACTTTTTCTAGGATTTTTAAACTTTTTGGTTTCCTGATTTTGCGATTTTTATCGCGGACCCTTTTTTCTTCTTCTATTTGACCGGAGTTCAAGAGGAATTTTAATTAAAATTGATCAGGGTATAAGGATGCTCGTAAAGTCCTTACTACCTCACCTTAAATGGATCTAGAAAAAAATAAATTCTACTCTTCTTCCCGCCCCCCGTCATACATATCTATCTATACTTGGTGGAAATAAAATAAACTAAATGACTTGTAAGGCACTTTTTACGGACGTTTTTCATTCCTTTTTAGCTGATTCATTTTAAAAGATCTATGGTTTTCTGGTTCGGTGGCATCTTCGAATGATGTGGTGAAAATGAAGCTTGATTCAAATAAATTTTGTTGTTATTGTCTTGAAGTATATACGAGAGTACAAGTATGTATGGATGTATGTATGTCAACGCTTTGTAGTTGTAAAAATGGCTTTTTAATGGCGACATAATGTCGTTGAAATGATGTGTCTGATGTTTTACGTAGATCTCTTTTCGTTTATTTTCTATAGGTTTTTCTCGTGATTTTTTTAGTAGCTTAGATTCTCATTATTGATTTCATTTTAATCGAATCTAACAGACAAAGCGACTTAAGTTATTTATTGTTATTATACTTAACTACTTTGAATTGTCTGGTAGATATTATGCTTGAGAACCTAATCTATGTACCTATGTATAGTCTTAGTCGACATTATGTCTCCATTGATGATTTGTGGGTAAGTACATCTCCCGCGAATTAGAAATATTGAATTGCTGGAATTTTCGAGGTTATCTTATATACGTTCATTGCTAATTAATGAAGGAATATCATTTCCCAGGGTGGCTCATGGCGTTTGGTTAACTTAGTGAAATTCACTATTTTAGGTAACGTTGCATTTTGTAGATCTTTTCGAGTTTCATTTTCGTTCTCTGAAATGTGAGTTCGATTTGGTCCTCCGAAAGCTGGAAGTTCTTCGGTTTGATAACGAGGGATACACTACATATACAGTGGTAGTCAAAAGTAAGTTGACAAGGCTTAGGACGGGAAATAATCACCAATTAAATTAGAATGCCATATATGAATTTATTGTACAGGGTGGGCCAACTTGGACTGACTGATTAGAAATGCTTATAATTATTTTATTTTTAAAGTTTTTTTTTTTATTTATTTTTATAATGTCATTATACTCAGTGCAAGAACGTGTAAAATTTGTTGAATTTTATTATGCTTCTGGACGATCAATTGTTACAGCACAAAGAAAATACCGTCAGTATTTTAATACAGCGGCGGCCACCACTGTAAACATGATAAGAAGCTTAATGACCCGTTTTGAGAATTGGGGTTCAGTAGATGATGAACCACGAAGAAATGTTGTTCGACCTGATCGCACTGAACAAGGGGTAGATGCTGTACGAGAAAGTGTTAGCACGGATCCAACTGTGTCTACTCGTCGACGTTCTACTCAATTGGGCATCTCCAGAACATCGCTACGACGTATTCTAAAAGTTGATCTGAGGATGTTTCCCTATAACATTCAATTGGCCCAAGAATTATTGCCGAGTGATGCACCATAACGGCTACAATATGCCAATAGATTGATTTTGCTTGCGACAGAAAATGTCAATGTCAGTCCAAGTTGGCCCACCCTGTATATTGTATTAATTAAGAAACAAAATATTTGCCTTCATTTTGTGAAAAAAAAACTTGAAACAATAAAAACAAAAGAAAACGGAAATAGTACTTACCAACATTTCTAAGAAAATATATAGACGACATCATCTGCGCTACACCCAAGGACTCAGAAGTTAATTTCGCCAATTGCTTTCATAATATACCAGACACTATCAATTCAAATTTACAATAGAAAAAGAAATTAACAACAGCATTCCGTTTCTTGACTGCGATTACATAGAACAAGAAATCAGAGCATTATGTAACAAGACTGGTATTGCAAACTTTGTAGCTCTAATAGGATTTTAAATTATTATTCAAACCATCCACATAACACTAAAATAAATACAGCCCAAACCCTCGCAAACAAAATCTTTAAAATCAGTCACAACAAATTTTCACAAAAAAAAAACAACACAATCGTTACAGATATATTCATAAAAAACAGCTATCCATCGCATGTAACCCGCAAAATAATAAAAAGATAAAACTAATCCTATTTACATATCAATCCTGTTGATATGTATGTCCTTTATCTCTAATAACACGAAAATCATTAAAACCGAGAATAATCACATAAAAATAGCTTTCAAGTTAATAACTAAACTAAACAACAATTACACAAAGACCAGGCTCCGATATCCACACAAGAAAAAACCAGCGTTGTATACAAGGTCAAATGCAACTCTGATGCATACAACAAACATAAAAGAAGCTTAAAACCAGATTATCACTACATAAAACATATGTTAATAAACAAAAGCACCACGATCAGCACTAGTATCCCACGCAATAGAAACAGGGCATGCATATTTTCCATATAGAAAACAAATAAAAAAGCTAGAATTGGTCTAAGACCACTTCTTATGGTACCCTAGATGAATGCCCGTATAAAATTTCGTATAGTCACCGATCTATGCAAGTTTGATTTTTGAAGTGGTTTTTCGCATATATTTCTAGAACGGCTCGTCAGACAGAAAATACGATTATAACCAATTTTATAGGATTTTGTATTCTAAAGAAGTTTTTTGTACAATAAAAATGTCTAGGACTGATCGTTTTCATAGTATATGTAAAAAACCTAAATTTTTATATGGAAATACCAAGAACGGGTTGCCCGATTGAGTCAATTTTTGAAATTTTATTTGTTATTACTATGAAAACACCATGTACCAAATTTCAGCTCTCTATGTCGACGCGTTCTTATGCAGTGTCCAAATAATATATAGTGGAAACCGAAATTTTTGTATGGCAACCCCACGAAGGAGTTGCCCGATTTGTCTCATTTTCAAACTTAATTTTGTTTTTTTTTAAAGTCCGTGTACAAAATTTAAGCTTTCTAAGTGAACGCCTTCTCGAGTTATAGTGAGGACGGACAGACGGATGGACATGCAAAAATCACAAAATAACTTTTAATATTATGCGTGGGAGTCCAATCCATTCTGCTCTACCAGCATTATTTCTCTGCATTTCAAATGGAATGACAAACTTAGTATACCCTTTAGATTTCATCTAGGGTATAAAGAACGTGAACCTAAAGAAGCATGTCACATATACATTAACAAAAACAAAATTATAAACTTAACACAGAACTACCCGGTAGAAAAATCATGATGAACTCATCAGTGAGCTTCTCATTAGTAATCAGATGAACGTCCTGATGAAATTTATTCGCGGTTGAATCAAAACCGGGGAAAAACAGTTTTTTTTTATTTATTCACAGATAGTGCGAATGAGATATTGCATCTCTTTCATTTATTTAGAAATGTATAACTTGCTTCACTGTTGTGTAATTTTTTACAATATTAGATGAGCACTTCGATGAGTAGGTACATAATGAGTGTCACGATGAGCTTTTTAATGAGCATGTCAATGAGTGTCACAATGAATTTGTTAGTGCTCATTAATAGTAGAAATTGCTCACAGTTTTACCTTGTCTCTTGCCACGCAAGTGGCAGTTATTATGTAAACCAATACTAATTTGACTGAAAAGCATCAAGGTGTTTGGAATTCATGAAGAAACATATAGAATATTAAATCCCGATGAGCCTTCTGATGAGCATTCATTAAATCTCATCGAATGGCTTATTGGATATCATGAAATTAATAAACCAGCAATAAATAAATATTTATTCTTATCATCACACCGGAAAGACTATCGCCCGTATGCTGAACAAGATGTTATGCCCAAATCTCTATGCCTCAGCGTCTCAGAGTTTGATTTGCAACCGGAGTTTGAATTCGAAAAAATATATGAAATCAATCGTAAAATCAGTTTTTCATCTATGAACTCATCGTGACACTCATTGCTATGCTTATTATAAAGCTCATCGTGACACACACTGACATGCCCATTAATTAGCTCATCGTGACAATCATTAACATACTCATTAATAAGCTTATCGTGACACTCATTATGTACTATGTACTGCCCATCTAATATTATAAAATGCACAAAAGAGAAGCAAAATATACATTTCTAAATAAGTGAAAGAAATGGAATATCTCATGCACACTATCTGTGAATAAGTAAATAAACTATTTTTCCCCGGTTTTGATTCAAACGCGAATAAATTTCATCTGATTACTCATGAGGAGCTCATTGATGAGCTTATCATATTTTGTCTACCAGGGTAGTATTTATCATCTATGTAAACGTTTTCTTGTCAACAACCGCTCTCACTTTCATATTGCCCTCGTATAGCTAGTCTTTTTGTTCTAAGTCTTAATTTTAATTTATTAATAAAAATTCGTGATTCCTTGATCTCCATACATAGATTCTTCCGTGACTATGTCGCATTCTAATTAGACTTTCATCAGTCCAAAGTATGCTGTACCAAAAATTATTATCTGTTCAAGGCTCATGTTCTGAGTAAAATTTCAACCTTTTTCTCCTGTTGACTCTACTAATGCAGGTTACCTCTCGCGCAACACGCCCATGTTTACCGCCTTCATAAAGGCCTCCTACATACAGTCCTAATTGAAGGTAAATTCTACCTTCTGATGCCTATTTCCAGCGAATTTTCACAGCTGACATGTGTGTTTCGGCTCTGGAAAGGCACATAATTCTGTCATTTATTCTTTTATCTGTCACTTTTGGTCGGCCCGGTCTTATGGCTTCTGTTACACCACCTTCCCAAATGCATCCTCTCACCCCTTTATGTACATATAGCTTGGTGGCCTTTTCCGAAAGACTTACCAAGCTCTTCAGAGGTTCTTCCATCTTTTATTAATTTAATAATAATTTTTCTTTCTTCTGTTATTAGTTGCTTAAGATTTCCTCATATTTCTAAAAAACAACGTTTTTTAAAAAAGTAATTGAGCACAGAACACAATCTAGTGCACGGTATACCAAATTCCGTAGGCTCACTTTACTATACAGGGTGTTTGCGCCATAGAGGTGACAGTACTCACCTAAACAAACAAAAAATTGTATGGCAGGAGCAGAGGACCATATCAACCGTTTCGGAGTTACTAGGTGATTCAGAAAATATGTTAGTTTTTCACAAAACACCTTGTGTCTGAAAAAGTATAGGGTGTACAGTGACCGTCAAGAGCTCATTGTATGCAGAACTTCCAGACTGCTCAAGCAGCCCGGTGCTCCTCTCGTCTCAGGAGTTGGTGGTATAAACTAAAAAATTCGGATTTTCCTACCTTTTTTTATACTTTGACCTCTGTTTTTTTACAAAAAGGTGGTTAATTTTTTTTTTTTTTTTTTTTATAAAAACTGTAAACTTTGGACACTCGTTTTTAAGAGCTAATAACTCCTTAACGGCTACAGATAGCACATAGGGTGTAATAGGTTATATTAAAGAGAAGAGTCTACAGTCAAATTAAAAAAAAAAGGTAGGAAAATCCACCACCATAATTCTTGAGGCGAAGAGAACCGGGCTGGTTGAACATTCGCCGGAAATACCATGAAGCTCTGAATACAATGGGCGCCCTTAATTTACTTTTTAAGGTACAGAGTATTTTGTGAAAAACTACTATATTTTCTTAATCACCCTGTAACTCCGAAACGGTTCATATGCGGAGTGTGACCGGATTTTGGGTCGAAATTACTTCCAGAAATTCCTGCAGTCTTTTACTAGTTTTGATGTAAGCAGAACTAAAGAGAGTTCCTATAGTGTTTTTCGACTGTTATTAGATGTGTACACACGCATGTGGTGATTTCATATATCTATGCCTCTCAGCAGTGGAATATTCACCTAAAGGGCAAAATTTGATGTTTTGTACTATATTTGACCAAGCGGCGGAGGTTCTGTTGGTGCAGAGTTGTTCTTTAATATCTCCTCTCATTTGTTTCCTTTGGCAAATTCAATTTAATATGATTTTGTTGTATCCATTTGCGGGATCATTTTATCTGTAACTATCTAAATCTTTGATTTGACGAGAACCTTCCAGATCTAACAATAATCCAGATGAACAAGGCGAAGACCTGACTTTCTTGCTTACTTTTTCATATGTATATCCAAAGGAAAAAAGAATGACCACTTTTTTCACTGAAGCAGTGTCCTTTTTTTTATTGCTCCCGTTATTCCTAAGCAGGCTAATCCTTAAATCTTTGAAACTAAGCTTAGTTGTGATCTTTTCCATCAGACTATAGAGCCAGAGTAAAGACTAAGTCTGATTATAGCAATATACAGGGTGTTTGGTATAACTATACATTCATGTTACAGGTTGATAGTACTTAATGAGAGGGACAATAAATTGTATGGGTGGGGGTGGGGGGGTACCTATATCAAATGCTTCGTTTGGTAGATAGGAGGCCCCAAGAAACAATTTTTCTTATATAATAGTAACGGTGAGGTTTCCATTACCAAATTATGTAACTTGAGTTATATAGACTAGTACTCGAAACCTCCTTGTAACCACTATAAACCCCTTATAGAGCTTAAATGGAGGATTATATAAAGGTTACCGTGACTTGATTTAGGAACGTTATATAACTAAAAGTTTTATAAAGTGAGTAATAAAAATATTCTGGTTACCTTAATATAACTTCTTATATAACCCTTATATAACCTAGTTTGCTCTCGATTAATTTTTTTTGGTCATAGCAGTGGTTGCAGTAACGTTTCGGTTACATTTATAAACTTTGTTTATAATGGTGATGGTAACGTTTCCACAACGCTTACAATTTTCTCAGGCTGATTACTTTTAGTGATTGAAATGTTAGGGAAATTACTTTTCGTTACCTTTATAAGACAAAACAATGCAAATATTTACGACATAGAACTTCGATATTTTTTTGTATTGCATTTTTATAATCTAAGGGTTTAATATTTTTACATTTTAGAATTACAATGTTTCGGCATGTACGTGGTAAAATTCAGCTGCAATTAAAATTTTACTGTGAATGTCATCATAGATACTTCTAAAAAATACAGACCCCTCCAAAAATTAGCAATTTTTAATAATTTTAATTAAATATGAAAAAAATTTAAAATTTTCACTTAGGTGATATTAATTCATAAAAATTACATAACATACTTTAGAAATGTTATGTACCTAAAAAGATGTATTTTCTACATAAAAATAAAACGGAAGCCATATATCAGCAATTTAAAAAATTGGCTTATTCGACATTTTCTTTTTTATCTGCAATGGACACATGAAAAAATGGCGACTTGTACTTAAATGAACAAATTACCATTATAAAACTTCAAGTAGTTTTATATAAACTGAATGACCCTTATAAAACTTCTAGAAATATTATATAAACTAAAGGCACTACCATGCTTCGAAAATGGTCCTTATATACCCTTTAGTCATAATATGTAAGCTTTGGTAGTGTTATATATCTTAATTATAATCACAAAAAAACAGACAGTGTTCTTATATACCCTTTGGTTATATTATGTTATATAAATAAAACAGTTTTATAATGGCTCCATTCGACACTAAAAGTAATTTGTTTTTATAACGATCACCGTAGTTACTAAAGGGCCACCAACAATTTTACGATATTTTATAGTGGGTATATGTACTACCGAAAGTTCCCAATTTTTATTATAGTCACCTAAATTACTGAAGGTTGTCGAGTTATATAAGGGTAACCACGGATACAGCAATAAACACTTATTACCAATAAGTTATATAACGAGGTGATGAAAACAATTATAAAACTTTCTTATAAACCTTCTAGTAATGGTAACTCTAAGCTATATAGATCGGTGATTGAAACATTTCCATCACCAACTTATAAAACCTTTAGTAACTTACTTCCACGATAACCATTAGTAACCTTAAAAAACTCTAATATAACTATGTCACCAATTGGTAATATTATAAAACTCTTATGTAACCACTGAAATTGTTATATAACCGAGTAATCATTATATACCCCTTATAAAACTACCCATCACCTTCAGTCACCAAAAATTGGTAAAATTGTTACTTGGGGGGATTGTGGTTTTGGTTGCTTTTTCACCTATACGTAAATAACTTCAATCTCAGATGATAGTAAAATCATCATTGCACCCCCTTAAGGCTGTGTGGTTATATTGTGAGATTTCGGGCAAACTTAATCGAGCGAAAATAGACGACAACAGGCGGCGACCAAGTCATCGCTTGTCTATCTTATGATGACCTGGTTACATTTAGAAGCGACAATTCGTGGCATCTTTCAATTTTTGCTTCCAAAACGCACGTATATACGAAATCAATTTTTCGCAATCTACATTTTCACACAAGCGATAAATCTGGAGAAATTTAAATTGACTTGAATTCGAACAAAATTCTTCTCGTGAAATCGTGCGACCAAAAAAGACATCGCTAGATATGGTTTCGCCGGCAGTAGGTATAGCCTCGTCAGGTCTGAAAAAAATTCGCCCGAAATCTCTCACAATGTAACCACAGCCTAAGTCGCAATTAACAAAATTAACGGAATAATGAATTCAAAAAAACTGGCTTATCTCAAGAACGGTTGCATGTAGGTAGGTAGGTAGGTGCAGAATCAAACAAAAGGTAACATTCTGAGGTTTCCAAAACGTGCAAGTGAATGTGGCGAAATTTTTTTCCCAATTTGTTAACTTTGACGACCTATAATTAGTGAGAATATATGTAAATCCTATATTTGGGCAGAAGCTGGACGCACTTGGTCGCGTTAGACCTCGCCCATACTAAAAGCGGAGCACAGCGTATAGCAGAGCATAACGCAACGTAGCATATATTATCCAATAAAAGCTTGAGCGTAAAATTTGCAGACTGAAAGCGTATCGCTTCCCATATTAAAATTTCGCAATCCATTTTGACTTCTCAACCAATGAATGTGGTTCAAATTACGCTCATGTATGCTACGCTATGTATGCAGTAAACGCAATATCAAAGAAACAATGGATTTGAAAAAAACGCCAATTTACGCTACGGTGTGCTACGCTTTTAATCTGCGCGAGGCCTTAGAAAAAGTGAAAAAGAAGATCTTCCGGCTTATTAGTCTGATCACATATCAATAGCAAATATTGATTCTCTGGAGCACACACATAATGTCGGATGTCTGTCTCTCTTTAATTGCTATATTTTTATAACTACTGCTCTGAAGAAATCTCTTGTCTGATCCCTTGATCCGTGATCCCTTCTTCTAATGTATACCTACCACACGAGTTGTAGCTCAGCTTAACACCCTCGAAGTAAAATTCGGCCGTACTGTGAAATTCCGCGAGTCTTTCATAAGCAGAGCAGTACGAATGTGGAACAGTTTACCATTGTGTCGTAGGGTTAGCAGAGGAATAAACATGGGATTTTAAGAGACTCCAGACTCCTATAGGATTAAGGTTGGGAGAATTTCCTGACCAAAGAAGATTCGCGATATTATGGGTATTTAACAGGTTTTGAAAGGTTCGAGCGCGATGACAGGGTGCAACATCATGCATAAAGGTATAGGATATATCAGGGGAATTCAGGGAATTAAAATGGGGTATAATCCTTGGTCGTACTGATCCTTATTGATTGTCCTCTGGACAAAAAACCGCTATCCAGCTTACCTGCCGGAAATACACGACCATATCATTTTGGCTGGTGGGTGGCGCTTGACGGTCCCCACGACGTAATCTTCATTATATCGCTCTGTTGGCCTCCTTCGAACAAATTGGTGGCTCTCCGTTACAGCTTCAAGCCTGCACTCGTCGCTAAATATCACCGAAATGGAACGAAAAGAATGCTATATTTATTTTTATATAATTACGATGAGTTCTTGCTCATTGCAGCCTAGCTTGTCGCATTATCTTTGTGAGCTTAGGTTTCTTTACTGGCCGCTTCAATTTAAAGTTAACCTCGTATAAGCGTCTCCTTATAGTCATTCTCGATATTTGAATGCCTTCTTGTTGCAGGTCTTCTTTGAGATGCGATACACCTTTCGCACGCCCTTACGACTATTCTGCGGTCTTTTCGTGGTGTTGTTTTTCTTCTACCACCACAATTTTGACGCTTGTTGCTTGCTTTCTATTGGCTGAGACAACTTACATCTAGATGTGCAAAACCTCACAAAAACGCGGTCCAACTAAAACGAGCTAATGGCCCTCTAATAGAAGCCTCTACACATTCTCTCTCCCTCTTGCTGTAGTATGCCACATAAATTCTTCGCAATGATAACTTTCTTTGGTTGAATAATAAGTTAAAGAGCTTTGAAAAAGTGATCTGGGTTAATATGGAGATTTTCATATCTAATTGTAAGTTGTCTCAGCTCTTGGAGAGATACCGTGGGGGCATTCGGCAAGCACTGTCTCAGTGAAAAAAGTGAGACAAAACTTTACGCAACCGTCTCAGCTGATTTGCCAATTTTGACATTTAAATAATTTTTACCACAGAAAATGGATAGTAATGAATTGAGGAAAGTGTTCAAATATCTCACTAAATTTTAATTAGTAATTTGAAATCATAAAATAACGAAGAAACTGAGTCAACTGAGACAAGAAAATTCAGTTTCACTTGTCTCAGCTGCTCAGCGGTTGCGTTAGATTTTTGTAGCTCAATATGAAGCTAAGATAGTTCACCGAAAGTGCAATCTCAGTAGCCAACTGAGAATATCTCATTTGTCTCACTGAAAATGTGCTTGGCGAAAGCGCATCTACTCTCTTCTAGCGATTTCACGAAAGGAAAATATTCCTGTTTTTAGCAAAGCAATTATAGCAGATCTTTTTTTGGTCGCAAATTTTTATAAAACTCCAGTACTTTTCAAATTTCGGCAATTTCACAAAATAAAACCACTCACGTTTTTCAAAAATAACTGAACACAATATTCACCTCACTTACAAATGAATGCTATTGAAATAGCTGCCAAATTACGACTAATTTTGCATTTTTCGGATTAGTTTAAAAAGTGCATTTGACCATTACCAAGGTTCGCTATACGAAGCGGCAGGTAAAAATTTTTTCAAGGAAAAGTGTAAGGCAGCCGGATTTTCTGTATACCTTGTATTTTGTTCGTTACTCGAACACCAAAAACACAAAAGGATTTTATCGAAAAAATTTGATAAATTGTGGGTGGTCCTAATTCGATAAACAGGGACAACTAAATATTACTTACTACAAATTCAATAAGCAATTTTCTGAATTTTTAACAACTAAAGCAATTGCATATTTACTTTCATTCACAATTGTCAGATTTAATCTCACCACACTCGTTTAGTTGAAAAACTTTTTCATAATATAAAACAATTGCTTGTTCAAGAAGGAATAAGGTCACGATAATCAATTCATGTTCAAAAGCGATATAACCTCAAATTGAACTTTATCCAGAGTGTTCAGAAAAATGACTTTGATTTTTAAAGCCGGTATGGATTTATACCGAAAAGATCACCTACATACATACATATATACGAGCTTAGCTCCAGTCTAATCTCAAGAAGCATTATAACAATTTCACCAGTAAATTTATCGTTTTCACAGAGTATGAAAAAGGATTTTGAGAATGCATCGAAGTTAATTCCTTTATCTTAAATACCTATCATCACTCAATATGAATTCGCATCTCGACGACGCGACGACGCTACTATCACTCGGGACCACATGATGTCAGGTAAATTCATAGAAAAGCAATAAATTTTTTCAAGTCAAGTATGTAGGTCGGTGGATAGGTAGGTAGGTACCCTACCAAGAGTAAAGTTATCCACAAGAACGAGCATTTTCTAATCTTTAGACCGAATAAAATTCATCTTACCCTGTGAAACACCTTAATCGTTCACTACTACACCCCTCGGCCACCTTATTCCATCAGTAGAGCGGATCGAGGGCTTTCATTGAGTTGTGAGAAATCAATACGTTGCCACTTTTCCTCTAAAGTTCCCTTATCTTACAGTTCTTCTTATATACTCAACGTCATTCATTTGGTATGGCAGCAGCAGCAGCAGCAGCAGTAGAGCTTTTCTTCTGTTCCTGTCCTGGATATATTTTAATACACACTCTCTTCCCAGTCTAATATTTCTCTGGAATTTGTGTGCAATTTTCCCTTTTTACGTTGTTATAACGTTAACTTGCCGCTAGCTGGGTTGAGTGTTGGAGAAGGAACATTGTTATTATATTTTGGTATGGGTATGTGATGTGAAGGAGAGAATATGAGCCGGGAAGCGGGGTATACGCTCCAATAAATCACTAGCGACGAGCATATATACCTAATTTTCTGTTAGCACAGTAAGACTGTACTGCTTAGCAAGAATAACAACAAAAACAACAAAAAAAAAAGATAACTTGACTCACATTTCCTCTTTTGTCGTAGTCCTCCAGGTTTTGATTATATTGTTGTTGTTTTTTTTTTATCCCGTACTTACTATGCTGGGCTGGGCACACTTTTAACCGGTGCAAAAGGTGTATAGTACCGGTACAAGAGCACCGGGCTTCAATCGTCGTTTACCATTACCGCACAGCAGTTTCCTTGAGAAATTATCTGGTACCTAGTACCTATCTACAAAAGAAAAGGTAATAGCGGGTCTTTGGGATTGTAAGTATCGGTGTTGTTGCGTTTACAGCAATAATTGTAGTAGGTACCACTACGGTTAACCCTAGCTCTAGCACAACACAGTCGTAAGCAAGTACAGCTGGCTTGCTAAAGGCTGAGAAGAGACTTTAGATTTTGCTGTGGTTTGTTTTTTTACAGATCCTTAAGTCCAATGATGAAGTTAAAGCTTTCAATATAATCGTAAAAGTAAAACGGTCGGTCGGTCGTCGGTGGTGGTGGTGGTGGTGGTGGTGGTGATAAGAAATGGCTTGTTGGTTGGTATACCACCATGACAAGTCATTTGGTATTTCTCATGTGGTGGCAGCGGTGGGATAGGGGATGAAAAATTCACCTTCACAAAAATTTTATTTTTTTTTTAAATTTTTTCATCGGTTTTTGTCACTTTTATTCTGTCATTACGTTCACCCTCGCGCTTTCAACCCTTATTGGGTTTTTTTTTTTGTAATGGCTTGCAAAGTCGTCTTGAAATACCATGTTCATTGTGTCGTTCTTGTTATTTCGAAACTTTACTTCATCCCTTCCTTGTTATTTTTCTTTTCTTCACCAGATAGGTACCGACACGATGTGAAGAAGTCGTTTTTCTTCCTTGCTAACGAAGTCTGAAAAGAAGCCAAATTTTCGCACTGTTAAGTTTTTGCAGAGTGCTCCTCGGTACGCAGATGATGCTTACAACTGGCAATATAAATATCAAAATATCAAAAAAAATTACTCCTTTATGTTACATTCATACATACATATGTATGCATGTAGTATGTATAGGTACTTCACATAAACCTCGATTTTATTTACCTATTACCTATGTACAAAGTCACATAGGTAGATACAATTGTTTTGAATGAAATTTAACCAAGTCAACAATGTTTCATCAACACAAGAATAAAATCAAATTCCTAACTTACAATTTAAAACAAAATTATTTTCTTCATTTTTTTTCTCCTTTTAATTAATTTATTTTTTTTTCCTGTATCCACCCCCGCGCTCGAGCAATTTGAACAACGAATAGAAATAACATGGATGTTGAAATGATGTGTGTGGGGGATGGGGGTGTAAAAATGAGACTTTTGTGTTGCTAAAATGAGTTTTAAGCGAATCATTTTGAAACATACTCTGTTCATTTCGCTCTCCTCACTTCACTCAAACCCATATTTTTTGCAATTCACCAGGCTTTGAGCTTATATTTAATTTTCTTTTTGTCCTGAAAAACGTGAAACCATTTTCCCATGTAACTTTTCTCTTGTTCCCTTCAATGTTTGTAGTTTAGCTTTTCTTCGCATATCACATCACGTCATACATATATTACTTATTATGTGTATACACCTATATGTATATACATATATACCTACCTATATGCTCTATGTATTATTATATGGGCACAAAACGACAAACTGCCTTCCAAGATTCTTGTTTAATATTGTACTGTGTGACATTTGGCCGCATGTCGCGTCGTCCTGGCGTTCTCTATTTGAGTATTAAATTATGTTTTAATCAAATTTTATGTCACACATTGAATGTTAAATTGTTTACCTTGTATACACAATTTACCGCTGTTAGGAAAATATTAAGCTCGAAAACTCTTTCCGAAGAAAACGAGATATGTAATTGTCGTCATAAACTTGTAGAGAAATTCTTAGAGGCTGCGTGAATTTCTGTTGATAGCAAAAGGTCGTCTATTGATGTTATTATATACCTTGTGTAGAGGAATGTTTATGTTTCTTTTTTTTTGTCTTTATCTGCTTATATTGCAATATTGTTGGAGACAATTAAGAAAATGCTAAAAATAGAATATGTACATGAAATGAAATATATGGGAATGAATGTTAGGGAAATTACTGTCGCTAAAAATCTTCCGTGAATTAAAGGGAGAATGGTAATGTTGGGATATGTATCTTGTAGAAATGAGGAGGTCGAATTATATTCCCATCTTTGAAGAGGAAAAAGATAAAATGTATTATGATAAATGTTGATGGGAACGCTCAACTTTATCCCGGGATAACCAGGTTAGGTTGGATTAGACTAGGTAAGAAGGGTGCCGCTAGAAGTAATTAGCCTGCTTCATGTAGACCTCCAGTGGGTCTTTTATGCCCCCTGACATCATGGGATAGTCTTTGAAATCATCCTAGATCCACCCTGCTTCCCTTAGGTATCGCAGGATAGATCTGAACTCTTTATTTTGCAGCTCCCTCAGATTTGAAAAGAAGTAGTTACCTAATAGCCTTCCTCTTTTATTAATCAGAGCGGCGCACTCGCAAAGTACGTGTTGGATGGATCCAATTTCCTCTGAATCCTTACAGTTCCTGCAGAAATCGTTCGCTGGTTTCCCAGTCCTCTAGCATGGTCTTTTATGGCCCAGTGAACAGTAATGACCCCTACTAGATTCCTGGTATTTGTTCTACTGCCATATTAAGGAGTTCTCTTCTCCTCTTCCTGTAATATGCAGATTACAATTGCCTCACAATGCGGCAGGTTTCCTTGTTGAACCATCGGAGATCCTAACAAGCAATCGCTGTGGAGCTATCCATTTCACAGCCCTCCTTGGCCAACTCATCAGCCATCTCGTTGCTTGGGATATCCCTGTGGCCAGGTGCCCTGCATAGGGTCACCTTGTGCTGTTTAGTTAATTGCTTCAAGCTGGCCTTGCATAACTGCACCAACTTTGGTTTTATCAGAGCAGCAACCACCGCGTTAATGGTTGTCAGTATATATGCAGATCCGTACGGACTCTCTGCACGTAGATACTAATAGTGCCGCCTGGTAAATCGCTGCAATTTCTGCCTGAAAGACAATGTATTCGTCCGGCAGTCTATAAGACTCCTACCACTAGCAGTCTCTGTGGTACACTCCAGCCCCTGTGCCCGCAGTCCTCGTAGATCCATCCGTAAGGATAGAGATTTCGAATGCTACCACCATCTCCTTCCCATCCCAATCACTTCTGGTTTGCATCATTGCATTGACACCCCCACTAAAAGTTACGGTCTGTTTCTTCTCTGCAATCACTACCGTCAGTTTTCTAGAGTATATTGGAAGGTCCAAAATTCCCAGGGGCTGCCAGGGATAACTTTTGATTTACACGATCCAATGGATAAGTTTTTTTTTTTTTTTTTTTTTTGAAAATGTAAATGGAGGTTTTTGAACTCGACCTCCACAGATGAGACTTGCCGTATTGAAAATTCAATGTATTTCAATTTAATTGATTGTTTCATTCAATTAATTTTAATTAGTTTGATTTTTAAAGGGTTTTGTAACAGCCCAATTGACACTGAACATTAATCAATTCTATTCAGATCACACGGTATTATAATAGGTTCATTTAGATATAACTGCATCTGCATTTAAATGAACGTTTACATTGAGAACTTCATCATAAGAAGGTCATTGATAAATAAACTGAACAAGCTTGGTCTCAAAATTGACCCCTGGGGTACTCCACATGATAGAAGAAGTTTATATGAAAACCAAAATAGTATCAAGAAGAACAAGACTACAAAGATAGTTTTATCTATAGAAAATCTTATATCTGAGGTTACCGGGCTTAATACTACAGTTTCACAGTTATAAATAAGTCATATTCCGTCATTATTCCATTCTAGGCATTAATATTTTCAGTAAGATAAGCTGGACAGATCACATTTTCTCTGTTGCCAAAGAAGCATCGAAATGTCTTGGATTTCTGAAAAGGTGTAAAAAATATTTTAGTCTGACCCGATGTATAATGACGATGCTTTTTTGTCCCGAAATGTGCGAATGTGGAAGAGTCTACCATCTTATGGTTTTCCTCCGGGATACTATTTTATTATTTAGTATGTTCCTTTTTTCCATATACGTTTAAAAACGATTTTATCTACTAATCTGGGTCACGAACCGCAATAACAGCTGTCACTCGTACTAATAATTGAACATGAAAAATCGTTTTAATAACAAGTCAACGATTTATCTGAAGATACTCAACCACTACAGCCTCATCCAAATTTCTGAGTCCTGTACTATCTTCATTTGATTTTGCTGATTTTTTACGTATACCATACACTGCTATTATGTGTGTATTTTTTATACACTAAAAAAAAACTTGGAATTCGATTTTTCCTCTTGATTTTCGAGTGTGTTATGTAAAGAATTTTGGTAATAGATGGAAACGTTTGTTTTTATGCACCCAGTCTTTTTCACCATTTTAGTCATCAACAACACGTTATTGGATAATCGTAATCTTTTTTAAAATAAGTGGAAAGAAGTATTCACGAGATTAGTTCAATCAGATTTTAGAGGAAACTGTCTTTATAGAAATTCGAAAATAGAAGTAGGGCTAGTATCGTCGGATGTATCCACATTCACTTTTAACATTTTTTAATATTACAAAGACGACATTTTGGGTATTGTGAAATACGTTTATACAGAGAAATTTCAGATTTGACGATAGTTAGTTAGTCCTTGTTTATTTGGCATAAATTACCAAAAATCTGCATGAGGATGCTTACGATTTATCGTTAAAATTTTTTCTAGGGTGTATTGGTTATTGCCACATATACAGGTACCAGGTACCTTTAGTGCAATGAGTTTCAAATATTCCACAGAAGAGAAAAAGAGTTTTGGAAAATCTTATATATGTAGGCGTCTTACGAAACAGTCTCGATTCATAGGCAGGATAATGATGAATCGTTGGAATTTTTTGAAGTTATCGACACTTTACTGTCAACAATTCAGAAAAAGTTTAATACTTGTTAATTATTATTTTTTTTTCATGGTTTTAAAATCTATATTTTTCTTCAGAAGCGAATCTAGGGTGGGGGGGGGGGGGGGAGCTTATGAGACTTATAGAAAGTAATTTTACGGGATTAAGTTGCCGACGATTATCTATAGACTAGGCATATATTCTATCCAGATCACTATTAATGCGTGATAAGCAGTCCTTGAGAAGAAACCTGAACATCATCCGCATAGAGATGTATTTGTACAACACGAACTGCTTTCGGCAGGGCATTAATGAATACACTGAATAACAGTGGATCCATTATCGATCCTTGGGGAACTCCATACCGTAGAGGTGTAAATGTCGAATAAACATTTCTGACCCTGACTCGCTGGTCACGCTCAATCAGAAATCTATCCAGCATAAGTGCGCTGCTGAACTGCCAAATTGAAAAGACGAACAGAGCTTCTGTATAAGGGTTCCATGATCTACACTATCAAAAGCCTTCGAGAAATCTGAAAGGACTAGTGCAGTGAATTGGTCATTATCTATCGCGCATCTAATATCGGAAATTATTTTTAATAAGACCGTTTCACAGCCTTTGCTCGAAAGCCTGATTGCCATCGAGTTAAAAGCTTATTTTTATCCACATGTTCAAGTAGTAGAGTAGCGTAGAGTGGCAACTGGTATCCCTTTTTTTCCACGCAGTAGTGCATATGGCTATCTCTGTTTGGCTCAGAGTAGCGTAGAGTGCAGCTGCATGAAAATAGGTTCTATTCTAATTTCATACTGGCTTTTTCGAAAGCTTGCAAACTGAAATTTCAAACTACTAGCATGTAGATGGCGTGGAAAAAGCTCAATACTTCTTTTTATCATGACTAACCTGTTTTAATGTAATTTTCTGATTTAATATTTTTTAGGAATGCTAATAAAAAACTTTTTCGAATTAATTTTGTTGACAACAACAACAAGCATGTTGATTTGGCGTTGCTATAGCGATTTGTTACGTTTAATTTCAAAGTTAGAATTTAATTCTGCGCTGTATTGTTGTGAACAGCTTCGCTCTGGACTCAAAGCTCCCTCTGCTCCAATCTGCTCCATTGTGAATGCGGCCTGTAGATAAAAAACAAAGTATACTGATTGGACAAAAAGAGAATCTGACATTTTTTTTTGTATTGGAAGAATGTTAACTACCTTTCAAGCTGGAGGGAAATAAAGAAAATGGAAGACATGAATTTATTATATGAAGGATATATGTAGCTACTAATAATTGGTTAGTATTAGTTTAATAAATCGCTGTGATTAGTTGTCCGGTTTAGCTGCCTCAGATCTAATTGAGTTACAAGACTATATAGAAACTCAGTAATGTCCACTCCACGAAACGAAAAACTATGAATCGAAGTGCTTGGAGGAATCTCAGGACTGCGCGGTTGATTAATTTGACGAATGTTGGAGGTTGTGAACGGAAAAATTTGCAACAGTAAACGACGCGTTCAACTCGTCTAAATCGAAGTTGATTTCAGTTTTATCCCTTCCATAAACTCCGATCGAGCATACGTTCCGAATTAGCTTTTTTGGATCGAGGTTTTGCGTCGATTTTGGAGGGAATAATATTGACCTTTGGCTTTGTTGTGGTAGCCTTAGGCTGGGCAGCTTTATACAATGTTCTTGCCTCAAATGTTCTAAGATGTTTATAATGCTGAGAATTCACGCTCTGCGATGAAAACAAGATCTGTGAGGAACGGAACAATTTTGGGAAAAAAAATGGAATCCTTGCAAGTAGCCCTTTTAACTGATATCTCATACAATAAAAAAAACATCTATTGGGCCATTGCTTTCTTTATTACAGGTCGTGGCGCTAAATCTTTTCTTTACTTGCATATGTATGAGAAACGTGCTGTTTGAAAGCTTTTACCATTGCGCATTATGGAAAAATAAACATGTTTCATGTTTAAAAATTTATGTAAAATAAACAACACTTCTGGTGACGATAATTCTAACGCCTATTTACCTATATAGGTAAAAATGTTTACTTTTAGGGAAAAAACCGTAATTGGTGTTATTTGAACAAAATTTCGAAGAGTTTCTGGATTTTATTAAACTCTACCCAATTCGCTGTGTAATGAGAGTACAGCTTTCGCTCAACACGAACGTTATTTTTTTAGTTTGAAGTCTCTTTCTCCTGAAAATCACGAATATGGTTTTCTATTGAATGGAAAAGTTAAATACATAATAATTAATAAATAAAAAGATTACTGTTTTGGACTTTTTACCGGGTTAAACTTAATTTTGTTCAAGAAAGAATTTTTTGGGATTCTCCGGTATATAGCAAAAGCTAAAAAATGTTCTAATTTGTTTTTTCATTACACAACTCATTAATTTTTGGTGACAAGTTTCAAGTCTTGGTTTGACTCATCAACAGGTCCCAAATAGCGAAATAGGGTGATTTGAAAAACAAATGAAAAAAATGAAAAAAAGAAGAAAGAAATGAAAAGTTTGAGAAAGATAGAAAAAAAACAATTTTTTTATTTATTAAAAATTAATGAGTTGTGTGATGAAAAAACAAATTAGAACATTTTTTAGCTTTTGCTATATATCGGAGAATCCCAAAAAATTCTTTCTTAAACATAATAATTAATATAATAACATAATTAATTTCTTTCAATTGCATCACATTTGTTTGTTGCACTTCACAAAAATTAATTTTCACTTTTTTTTACCTCCAATATGTGATTCTGTAATTTTGAAAAGTTGTTTAGAAGCGAAAAGAGAAAGAAAAAAAAATCTTTCCTTGCAATTCGAGGAGTAGGTACTCTGTTTTATTTTTCAAAATTAGAGAATGTCAATTTGATGATCAAAAACTTAAAATGAATGTTTTTATAAAGTCTAACAAACAAATGAAATGTAATTATTAATTATTATTTAATTATTACATGTAATTGATAAGTTTAATTATTATGCATTTGTTGTTGTCATTCATTAGAAAACTATATTCATGATTTGCAGGGGAAATAGACTTCAAGTTTAAAAAACTAACTTTCGTCTTAAGCGAAAGTTTTACTCTCATTTCACAGCAAATTGGGTAGAGTTTAGCAAAATGCAGAAACACTTTGTAATTTTGTTCAAATAATTACAATTACGTTTTTTCCCTAAAAGTAAACATTTTGACCTATAAATAGGCGTTAGAATTATCGTCACCAGAATCGTCGTTGTTTATTTTACATAAATTTTTAAACATGAAACTTGTTTGTTTTTCCATAATGCACAATGCTAAACGCTTTCAAACAGCACGTTTCTCATACATATGCATTTTATATCGCCTCGTCCTATAATAAAGAAGGCAATGATTGGGCTCATAATAAAAAAAAAAAAGCAAAAAAACAAAAAAACAAAATATTTCATAAAATCTTCGACTACCGAAATATGTGCGCGTCACAAAGATCTAATATTTTGGCGAAATTTCAAATTCTTACGTCACATCTTTTTCGAGAAAAACGTCTGTGATAGACAGACAGACAGACGGATGCTAGAGCGATTTTATAAGGGTTCAACTTTTTTCCTCTGGAAGTTCAGAACCCAAAAAAACTAAAAAAAAATGCATAGAATTCTTTATGCCAACAAAATTTTTCTTTTGAACTCAGCTACAAAAAAAAAAAAACAGTTTAATCAAAGCATTTCTTCTTAAAGCTCCATTTGTATCTTTTTTATTCGATAATTAGGTGTTGAGATAATTGAAGTACTGCGATGTTTTGAAGGACCCCAATACGGTGGGTAGTTTTTCTAATTTAAGTGCCATAGATCTAGATCCCATAAAATTTTTGTATGAACTTCGCCTTATACTCTCCAATCATATTTTTTTTTTTTAAAAATGTCTACTTCACCTTTAAGTGAGCGTTTCTGTGCCATCCTCAATGTTTTTTCCTTTTTCGGCTTGACTGTGGAAGCGATGCCTGATTTTGAAGAATAACTTTCTGCTGAATATATATTTGCATAGCATTATGCTGTGGATCTTTTATTATGCATAATTTCATTATTTTTCTATGCGTATGTGTTAGTTCTATGAAGAAATCTATAATATGTTTTATCACTTTTTTAAGAAGACACACTTGACTCTATTACTTTGTTTCGTAGCAGCAAATTCTCCTTTATAGATTTTATAGGCAGTCATAACTCCCAGACGGATACCTCAAAATAAGACGTTAATTATACTGTGACCGCCAGTTCATGGTAGAAAAAAAAATTCGGGGAAGGGGCACTAAATATTATGCAGTGTACAATATGGTGACACTACTATTTAATATATTTTTCAGTAGTGGTGGTCCTAACTTTTGATCAAGCTGAATTATTCATTATTTTTTTTTTTTAAATACTAGAGCATGGGAGGGCCATTATATTAGGCCTAATTGAACCCTAAATTTTGACGTATTCTAAACTTTATGCTAAAGAAATTAAAGTACTCAATATATTTTCCAAGATCAGTGGTAATTTTCTCCTAAATTTCTGCCTTCCTCCTCTGGGTATTTTACACCACAGTGTTATGCCTTACCATTTTGTTACGGTGCATATATCCAACATGAGAAAGCCCTGAAAATCAACCGAAAGTGGCAAGGTGAACCATACATGAAATAATTGTTTATCGCTACAAAAGAAGTACCTACACACCGGATAAATGTTTTCTTCTTAAAACATATAACAAACAGGAGTATCGTATAAAATTCGTGTACATGAGTGACGCCGAAAACCCCTCTTAATATCTCCAAGGGGTAGGTGATAACACAGGACGGCACATGTAGAGCAAGAACAACTGGAAGCTTGGGTTATGAATGAATAGAAACGCGTAAAAATTTGCACTCATATTATAGAATTTTTTTCTAACTGTTTACACCTGGGTGCAGTCATACTGGAAAACACAAATATTGATCCAGCTTCACTTACAGTGAATTCTTTTCTGCGACTATGTGTAAGCACTGTTACCGAATCTGTCATTTTCACGTACGTAAAGTTGGCACTGCAACTTCGTCTGATATAGTTCGGAGCTATCTCATAATTTGTCGTTAATTTGTCGTGAAAACGATAAATTTGTCGTGTGCTTTTTTCTAAAGGTAACTAGATGTGGTGCTAAGTTGACGTCATGTTAGCACCGCAACTCACTGGAACTCGGCCAAAACTTATCGAATTGGAAAATTATACATCTTGGAATTTGTCGTTAATTTGCCGTGTCCTTTTTTGTAAAGGAAACTGGATGTGGTGCCAAGTTGACGTCAAGTTAGCAAAAGGACGCGACAAATTTATGGCTTTCACGACAAATTAACGACAAATTCCAAGATGTATAATTTTCCAATCCGATAAGTTTTTGGCCGAACTTAGCAAACTTGACGTCAACTTGGCACCACATCCAGTTTCCTTTAGAAAAAAGGACACGACAAATTTATGGTTTTTACGACAAATCAACGACAAATTAACGACAAATTATGAGATAGCTCCGAACTATATCAGACGAAGTTGCGGTGCTAAATTTACATACGTGTCATTTTCGTATTCTTTTCTTCCAACCATAGCAGTAGCAAATCGAAAGGCACCTCAGTTATATTTTTGGTGCTGCCCCTGGTTGCGAATCTCTACACCCAAATTTTTTTCGGGTTCGGGGGGTTGACAGTCGTTTGAGGTTATATTTTATTGTTTTGATTGAGCGACATTTTTGTGTTATTTGTTCTTTCTAACCTCACCATAACACAGAATCACACCGAATACATCAGAATTGCTAATTCCACATTTGACAGCTCCGAACTGGAATGGTGTCAGCACAGTTTTGATGGGTGTGCAAGTCCGAATTCAGAAAAGAATTCACTATTAATTTAGCTTATCAGTATTCCTGTAAATAATATATTTTAAGGTTGACACAACGGTTGTAATTGTGTATGAATCTTTACCAGTTTAGCTACAGTGCACCAGGACCAGCACATTGCAGAGGAAGATCGTTGGGAGAGGCAAATGGGTGGTATGTAACCGACATGATTATTGCCAGCTTTGCGGAAATTTAAATATTTTGGAAAGTACACAACAATTTTTTAAGTGCATGAAGTGCTTTTTAGAACAAAAAGTGCACAAAAGTGTGGAAAATTCCATCTTTGCTTTACACTATTCTCCCTCAGCCAATACTAATCACTCCTCAAAATTTCTAATTTTTTTATTTGATTTCTATGTTGCATAAACATATACAGGGTGGCGCGCAGCCGCACAAGAAACTAGGTCAGATTTTTTTTTAACTTTAAAAACTTTTGTTATTATATTTGGGAAATTTTTTTGATCTTAAACATAAAAATTAATATTTAATGGGTCTTTCAAATTGAGTTTTCAAAAGTAAATAATTAAAAGACATATGTAGAATTTGAATTGAAACTGAAAAAGTTTTTATTTATTTTTGAAATACAATGTTTGCCATTTATACTCTTAAAAATGATATCTCCCATGTGACCACCTCTTCCGTCTCTACAGTACCTGATCTTTTATCAAAATTTTCAATCACATTCTGGCACAGTTGCGGCTCTATCTCACCAATAACTCGAATAATTTCTGCTTTCAATACTTCAACGTTTCGAGGATTATCCTTGTAGACCAGTGCTTTTACATCACCCCAGAGGAAGAAGTCTAACGATATGAAATCACAGGATCTTGAAGGACAATTCACGTCACCGAATCTGTAATTGCAAAGTTTCTCTGGCTGTATGACACTTAGCCACATCTTGCTGAAACCACATGTCTTCAGTATCAATATTTTCCAGTTTTGTCCATAAAACAGTTGTGATCATTTCGCGATATCTGGTACCGTTAACGGTTATGGCTCTTTCAGCATCATTTTCGAAAAAGTACGGACCAATCACACCACCAGACCACAATGCACACCAAACAGTGACTCTTTGTGGATACGTTCGCCTCTCTTGAATCACGCGAGGGTTTTCCACTCCCCAAATACGGCAGTTTTGTTTATTAACGTAGTCACCGATCTCAAAATGTGCGTCGTCCGAAAAGATGATTTTTTTTAAAAAAAATCGTCGTTTTGTTCCAGTATTCAGTTGGCAATGTCCCGATGCATGGAATGGTCTTGTGGCAGCAATTCTCAATCTCAATAGGCTGTTGTAATGTATACGACTCGATTTTTATAAATGCCAAACCTTCAGCTGTCAAAATGACATATATAATGGGTGCGTTCGATGTTTGAAGTGTGTTACAAAGGCGCGTACTCAATTTGAAGACCCTGTAGTATGGCATCTATTTCGTTCCAAACTTTGCGTAATACGTCGACCAAAACTTCCACACAACATTTTTTTAAATCGGGCAGTGATATAGAGCTCCAAGTTTGTGGCACTCTTTGAATAAGTCCATATCTAGTGCGTGGCCGTGAATGAATAAGAATGTTCTCCTGTAATTTTTCCCAAATATACAGGGTGCTTCCGTCATGGAGGGCCATAGGGCCAAATATACAGGGTGCTTCCGTCATTGAGGTCCAAAGGGCAAGAGTTGATAGTACTCATCTAGACAAAACAAAGTTGTTTTGGGGGGAGGTTGGGGGGGGGGGGGGGCATCTCAACCGTTTCGGAGTTACAAGGTGATTAAGGTAATATGGTAGTTCTTCGAAAAACCCCTTCTATCTTAAAAAGTACAGGGTCTACTTTGATCTAGTTTTTTTTTTTTGTATAAAAACTGTAAACTCTGAACTCTACTCTTATTTTGATCTTTTTACCTAACTATTTCACTGTAACCGTTTAAGCTGTGCCCTATACTGAACCATCTGAGTTTGCTTTTCGCTAGCTTGTCTAGGGTTCACTGCTACAGGATGCCAGCAGTGGCACCACTGTATAACAGTCATGATAACGTTTGCCCGACGCAGTGCACTTCCGCGTACGTTCTGGCGTCATTTGCCTTTTAAGCGTAATCACTTCCCCGATCGGATCTGATTCTTTTCCAATCTCTCTTCCAAAATGCGTACAGTCGTATAGTGGCTTGATTTGGGAGAACAGGATATATCCGCGGGGTTTATAGCTGGCTGTTCAATCTCTGATGCAAAAATTCGACCTATGATAGCTCGATATTTCTGTAATCGTATATGAAGCGGCTGAAGTGGTGATGATAATAGTAATGGGAACGTGACCGCTTGTAATCATAGAGTTTGGTTGCCTCCACATTATCATAACTGCCTTCGGTTGAACATCATATCGATGAGGGCTCCTTAACGCCGTTTTTTACGGGTTAAGACCACAGACAGCAGGGGGAATAATGACATGTCCGAGTTATTGCGAAGGGATGTTTGAATATCTGCCTTGGTAGATAGAGGCAGGCAAGTCTGCTGGTGTTGAAAGGTTGATGAAATCCTCAATTCCATTTGTCGATACGCTAGCTGTTGGCGGTGAAGCGTCCCATTTTATCAACTAGTATTTGATTTTGGTCGAGATTGTTGGTATGAACGCTCGGGAGACATCTTTGACGCAGGTGGTTGGTTATTGACAAGGAGCAAATTTCAGTCCTAAACTGGTATTGACAGTTTGGACATGTTGTCTTAATGCTACCTTCTCTTTTGACTGCAGAAATAACAGAGAAATCCTTTCGGTTCTCTTCACAGTCTTGGTATCTGTGACCCACTTGATCGCAATTACAACAAACCTCATTTTTTTCCTAATTACACTTGTTACAACTGCAGCTTCGATATTTAAAGAGCCTAGCTATTCAGTAATGTCTACATATATTTCATAGCTAGAAGATCTGATTTCTGTTAACTGATTCCTGGCGGGAAATTGGGGTGTAGTTGATTACTGAATGCGCATTCTATTGACTTGTACTTACATTACAAGTGACCTTAACGGACCGATAGATGGCACTGGATGTAAAAAAAAATTGCTGCTGCTGTATACTAGGAAGGAAATTTGCTGGTAACAGTTCCAAAAAATTGGTCTCAGTCAAAGGATATTGGACATATGTATTTAGAATATATTCTTCCTTTTTTTTTACCCTTTTAAGGAATGGTTCTTAAAATTGTTTAATACTGCTCTACATTACAAAATCTATGTTATTTTATATTATCTCTACTACAAAGGACTACCAAATGGTATTTCAAACAATTTCCTATCTTGTTTCGGAGAAATATACGCACGGTGTGTAATTTAAAAGCAGCTGCTTAAGGGCGGTAGATATACCAGATCCAACGAATTCGGTCAAGGAATTTTTCCATTTATTTTCTATTACTTTGACATTTGGATTTGACAATTATGTGATACCTCAGATAATAAGGAAATAATATAGAAAATAAAAAAAATGGATCATTCTGAAGGAAAACTGAAGATATATGTAAATAAAATGTTTAGTCCTCTATTTGTCACCGTTTCTTCTGTCAATTTTTCTAATTATCCGCAAACGTCAAAATTACCAACATTAATAACTGTATCGGTACTTCTCAAAGAAATATTGACATAAATGGATTTATTGAAAAAGAGCGACATTTTTTTATTAATCGAGAGTTAAAGTTTTCCTTTTCGAATTCCTTTTCTCTAGCATAGGTACTATATTTGAAGAAATCGGCAAAGAAAAAAATTCCTTGACCTGTTTTTTTTACATAGTTTGTGCCCTTTATATTTGAACGAATCAAAACGTCAAACAAGAGTTCTATGTTTCACATGGGACTCTTAGTATGAAATTAACATACCTATCAAAAACATTCTTAATGTCAATACCAGATGGCGGTTAAATACAAATATAGAAATCTGGATATTTCCTTGGTCCTATTCCTATTTATTTGTTTTGTTTTTATTTTTAACTATGAGTGATCTGATGTTACATAAAAATCTTCAAAATAACACTAAAACTAATATTTTATTTTGTTTTCCTTTTCTCAATGAACCTATCGACGTATAATTAATTCTACCTTAAATCAAGTAAAAGTAAAGGAAGAAATCAGTTAAAAATTGTAAAAAACAAAGTTTCAAGTTTCCCTTTTGTAGAAAATTTTTTTCTCAACATCACAAGAGTTTTTAAAAAGTTTCCAACATTCTCTAAAAAAAAATGTAACTTTACAGAGAGAGAGGGAAAAACTTCATCCACGTTCACTTTTGGATGTTAATTTTTCTTCTTTATTATTTTTCATCGCGTTGGAAACTTTTATTGTTTCAGTAAACAAAAAAAAAAAAAAAAAAAAACAAAAAAGAGAAGTCCGGAATTGGATATCCGTTTTTTTTATCCCTCACCTTAATTTATAAAATTTCCTAAATTTATGACTATCGAAATGGTAGAAGAAAAATACCTGAAGAATAAATTTTTTTTTTTTTTTAACTATTTATAGAGATTTCCAGATAAGAAAAATGAATGAAAGTTGAATTGTGCGAAAAAGAGCTCGCTTAAGTGTATTTGCTTGACTATATAAAGATTTTTTATTTTTTTTACCTATTTGGGGGCGACAAATAAAAATCCATTTCATAAAAAAGTAAAAAAAAAAACACTTTTCTAATCTGTTTTAAATCTCTAAAATATGGCAACACAACACTTAACGCAAGCGACAAATGAAGCTTCAAGTTTATATCTTTCAAAAAAAGAAAATCCTTTTCTTCGTCCTTCCCGTCTCCAGTTCTCATGTATATTTGACTTTTTCCTTCCTCATTTATTTAGTATCTAAATATAGCGAAAAGGATAAGCACACATTGATATAAACTTTTGTAGCTCTATAAATATATGTCGGCATCTACATACATACGTATCTATGTAGGTACACATCTGTCGTCTTCATAATGCCCTGAAATTGCTTTTTTTCAATCTACGCACGTTTTATCGTCCAAATGTGTCGTCTATATATATGTATATCCATAAATACGCAACGCAGCCTACACCTGTGTACAGACAGACAATTATTATCTGTATATAGAAAATAGGAGAGAAAAAAAATGAAAAAAGGACGACGAAAAAAACTGCACACGTTCAACTACAGCAGCTCACCACTCACTATACCCCCACCAAACTCAAGATAGAAGACGATAAAAATTGCTTCGTTTGGAATTTTGCTTCTTTTTTTTTGCGGGCCGATATTTTTTTTTTTATCACCTTTTCCTCGTCCTGGATGGAAGGACTCCATAATCTTCGAGTCGAAATTTTTAGCAAAAGCTGCTATAACTATACTTCTGCTCTAGTATCGATATGGGTGCTGGCTGGTGTGCCGGCAGTAGGTACCTCTACCTGCCTACTACCTATAGTATGTTTCTTTGGCCCAACATTTGTTTCGTATGTGGCACGGTGTGAATGTCTCCTGTTTGCTTTTCTCTCGTTTCCTTCTTAGTGCTTTTCGTCTTATCCTTAGACTTAAGGATTTAAAAAAAATAAAAATAAAATTGTTCCTCCTGTTACTGTACTTTGTGTGTCTAACTTGTGGAAGAATATTGGGGGTGGGACTGACGACTAAGACGACGGCTACGACGACGATGACGACGACTACGATGATGATGATTATGATGATGATGATGAGATGATAGCGACGGACGGAGGAAGAACAACACCTTCCCAAAAAAGAAAAAACCAGTGATGTGATGGTGGCATGATTTACGCGCCCAAAAAGTTACGCGCGGAAGACGATCTGACTCTGAGTGGATTAGGTGAGCTGCACAAATCATTTATGGCACAAGAGCTTGGAGAACAACAATTTGCGACTTGAGATTGCCAATGGGACTGGGATGTGTCATGGCGTCATATAGTCATATGATATGAGGAAGTTTGGAAATTTTGTTTTTTTTTTTATTGGGGACGAGATTTATTGACATTTTTGGGATTATGTTTTTTTTTTAAGCAATGAAAATGAGATTTACAGTTGGATTTAATAGCTGTAAAAAATTGTAGACGATTTTATTTTATGAAGTAGGTAGGTTAGGATGGAGAGACTTGCACTGTATATAAAGTCGTTTATAGTTCATAGTTTTTACATAACAATTTTTATAGGAGGGGAGTTTGCCTGCCTATACACATCGGAAAATTTTTCTCAGTTTGTAATAATATACAGGGTGTCTCGTATGTGGTGTTATAATACCCAGAGGCTCTGGATAGATCATTCTTAAACAATCAAAAAATTGAATGAGAGAAGGGAATCCTGACGGTTTCCAAGATAACAGGACTTAAAGATATTTGGATATGTTTTTTTTATAAATCACCCTGTAATTTCAGAACGTTATATCATATGATGTTGATTTAAAATTTTTTAGATTGACAAACATTGAAAAACATTGACAATCGTTGAAACTTGCCAATGGTCTATATATTTTTCTTCTCCTCTTCGTTTTCGTTATCAATAGCCTTCGGGTGTAACACCAAATTAGAGACACCCTGTATTTTTATTGAGTGTAAAATAAATCTGCTTTCTCCATTTGCTTTCTCCATTTGGGTGGGGAATGAATTGGCAATTAAGCAACAAATATCAAACTTATCCTGGCTTTTTCGTAAATAGCTAATTAGGTATCATTTATGGAATTTAATTTTTGCCCCAATAAAACCAATGAAATTTTTACGAAGTATTGCCAAATTGAATTGTAGTTGATAATATAAAGTACTTAAGTACCATTACCTGGACTTGTACTGGAAATTTTTTAAGTATATCAGTACCAGGATCTGGACTTAAAATCTTTTTAGTACAAGTACAAGTCCTGGTACTGGTACTCAAACAATTTTTAAGTACGAATCCCGATACTATGGTAGTTAAAAATTTTCAAGTACAAGTCCAGGTACTGGTACTGGTAGGTACTCATAATAAGTCCCAAGATTAAATACGGAATTATTACAAATACTAATAGTAGAGGTTTATACTAGCAAGGCTTTTATGGTTTTTACGAAGTATTGCCAAATTGAATTGTAGTTGATAATATAAAGTACTTGAGTACCATTACCTGGACTTGTACTTGAAAATTTTTAAGTATACCAGTACCAGGATCTGGATTTAAAATCTTTTTAGTACAAGTACAAGTCCTGGTACTGGTACACAAATAATTTTTAAGTACGAATCCCGATACTATGGTAGTTAAAAATTTTCAAGTACAAGTCCAGGTACTGGTGCTGGTAGGTACTCATAAGTCCCAAGCTTAAGTACGGAATTATTACAAATACTAATAGTAGAGGTTTATACTGGCAGGGTAGTAACGGTCAAGATTTTTTCCAAAAAAAAAAAAAAAAATTACAGTTATTGTGCATTTTATTTTTTATTTTTTTTTTTTTTTTTAAATTCTTCATTGAATTAGTCAATCTGTTTTATATGTAGATATATTATATGAGTTACAGTAGGATAGAAATTGACATACTGAATCGAGTATGTAGAGCGTGCAGGTCTTGTAAATCCTGCACGAAGGCAATTATTATCTGATGCGACATTTGAAAAGCTTGTTTACTAATACTTACGAAAGATTAAAAGGTTCTAATTTTGTGGATGTTTACAGTTTGGTGTTCTAATTAATATTCCGACCTTTCTATCTAGATCGGCCGCCGCTTGTGCCGCCATATTTGAAAAATGGTACCGAAAACCAGTTTCTCGAGAATATGTCTTCGCCAGGGCCACCTAAGTTAAAAATAGCTCTTACAAGAATTATAGAGCATGAAATTCCTTGCAACTTTTCTGGGAAACATTTTTCAATGAGATGAAAAGTTCACGAGTTACAGTGGAGTCAAGCTGAGCAAATTTCTACAATTCGCAAAATTGTTGCATTTTTTCTTGAAATTTCAGTAATTACCGATTACTTAATGTACTACCGCTTACTCATTTCCGTACCGCCATTAGGTAGACTGGGAGTGTTTTTTTTTAATGTAGTATCCCCAGTAGGTCTAATTCACGATTCTGTTTCATTTCCTATCTTTTTGCAACACTTATTATGATATTTCATAAATGATACCCCCATCCAGGAATTTATCTGGCTATAGATTTTTCTTGCTCATCTAAGTATTATTAGAAGGTGTACTTAAATAATTAACATGAACATAAGTATGTATACTTGCCGATATGGCGGTATTACGTGCGTACTTAGGTACTTATAATGTGTACTTAAAAGCTGATATGTGGGACTTATAGTATACCAGTCTCAAAACCTGGACTTATACTTGAAATTTTTAAGTACCAATATCGGGACTTGCACTTACTTGAAAATTGTTTAAATACCAGAACGTACCGGGACTTGTACTTGTATTTAAAATATTTTAATTCCACGTTCTGGTACTGCTACTGGTACTTGGAATTTTACAGGTTTGGTTGATATATTGTATGTATATTATATGTACTTAGGAATCGAAAAAAATATTTGATTCCCGGAGATATTTAGATTGGAGCCTTAATATACTCTTAATTTCTACATCTGTAACCTGCGCACTTGTCCAGCAGACGCTTTATACAAAAGCCTCGATTCCATACGCAATTATATACGAGGTCCCGCTAAAAAGTTCTGAGCCCTAAGTACTTATAGTCGTACTAAAGGTTTGTGCTAGTATATTAATTCTTAATTAGTATATAAGGAAAGGAATCTTTTAAGATCATTAGCATCAATACAATTTGAGTAATCGACATGCAAGCACCACCATGTCCGAATAATAAAACTTGAACATTATACGCTGAATATGTTAAAAAAAGTGCAAACAACGCAAAAAGGGCTACATTTTGGGTACAGAGTTTGATAGGTCATTTTAAATGGAAGCTTCTTAGCTTCTTAAATCCAATATGAAAAATTCGTGTGATGACATGTTTTGTGATCAAATAAAAATAAAACGAGCTTAACTTCCAAAATTTTAACTTTCCGTTATCTTGGAAACGGTTAGGATCTCCTCAACCCATACAATTTTTTGTTTGTTTAAGCATGAACTATCCACATAGCCTTCAGGTAATAGACCACATTTTTTCATAAAAAAAAAAATAGAACAGCACTAAATAAAATTTATTTTTTTGTTAATATGCTATATAGAACCTTTGGCATTTTTTGTGTGTGTTTTTATTTTGAAACCATAAGCCTTATTTATCTATCTACATGCCAAAAATTGCTATGATGCTCTACTTCGTTTTGGAGATATATATAAATTTTTAAAATCATCGTATTCATTATACTATTAACCCTACGTTCGTATTCATTGTCACTTTTCGTGTGAATTTTAACAGAGAATTCTTAAGGAAGTTGCAGGCTAATAAAACCGTCGAGGATGATTCCAGCTAATCAAATCTAGGATCGACTAGCAAGTGGGATTTTCTCAGCCTGACTTAGAACCGCTTAACAGAAACATAGTTTGAATATACGTTAAAATTAAAAATTCACATCCCCAAAGTGAGGTCCAGAATTTCCGTAATTTTTGGTACACATGCACATACGGCTTAGATCTTTAAAATAAAAATATGTATAAGAAAAATAGTGCTACAAAAAATACTACATTCCCCTATGTGTAGTCTTCCCATATTTTGCTAGTTTGGGTATATGGTGACTTTTTAAAAATTCATATCTCTATAAAGAAGCTTAGAATCAACGCAATTTTGGGGCACATTGATAAATAAGTCTTAGATACTCAAAATAAAAATAAATATCAAAAAATTACTAGACATCCTAACAATAAATAATAATATTGTTACGAGCGTGGCTTTAGTTCGTTATTTAAAACACAATATTTCAGATATAATTCAAAAGTTCTTTCTTTATTTATTTTTACTGTTTGCTCTCACAATTCACAAACAATTATTAAATCAACTCCTTAGTTATCGCTAGTACTGTACTTCTAATTATCGCAATCCAAATACTTTACTTCGTTCACTTCACTGTCTGAAATAATACTCGCCTCCTGGATGTGAGTAGCGCCGTATTTATACTCTACAAATTATACTAGAACCTTCCTGAATATTCTATTCTCCGAACCCTAAGTTTAGGTACTTATGTAGATTTCACTAATCTAAAGTTGTTTCAATTTCCAACAGATGTCGCTTGAGTCACTTTGTTGCACATAACAATATTTTTTTACATAATTTCGAAATAGAATTGTACGTACCTAGCATAAAATTTGCATAATATTTTTTGCAAATTATTGGTGACCCAAAACATGTTAAAACAGTTTTCCTTCCTATATTATACAGGGTGTCTCCCGTATGTGGTCTGAAACTCGACGGCTATGGATAGGTCATGTTTAGATAACCCAATAATTGTATTCGGGAGGATCATAACGGTTTGCGAGAGAGGGTATGTTTTTTTTTAGATCACTCTGCAACTTTTGCACGTTACACCCTATGATGGTAGAGTAAAAGTGCAAAAAACGTAGTAAGGGCTACATTTTCAATTTTAAAGCGAAGATTTTGGGCTTCTTAAATCGAATATAAAAAAATGGTATTGATGACGTGGTTTTTGATAAAAATAGTAGTTAAATAAAAAAAAGAGCGGACAAGCTTATAGACCATTGGAAAGGTGCAACGATTATCAAATTTTTTTAAACAATCATCACGGGTCAAGTGTTCTGACGTTACAGGGTGATCTATAAAAACAGATATCTTTAAGTCTCGTTATCTGAAAACCTCCCCAAACATACAATTATTTGCTTGTCTAATTATAATGGCGCAGAAAATCTTTTCTGACAACACTCATAGCTACATGCTAAATACGTGTATTCGCGATTAACCCAGCGACTAACGCCCCAACGGTCATCAGACTATCCCACAGTTCGGCTCTGACTACTTGACGACTGATAAATTTCTATAAATCAAAAGAACAACTGAAAATTTATATTTTCATTAAATATTAGTTTTTTTTTTTTTTTTTATATACCGAAACAATTTCATCAACCGTTAACAAATAATAGATTTTAACAAATATGTATACTTAATATTTATTTAGTAATAATTTTATTAAATTTTAATTTTTTCTTCTTTTCAGATAAAATAAAAGTACCAACTCAACCAAAGAAAGGATCATATAAAAATATACACAACAACAACAATACAATTTAAAAAAAAAAAACAAAAAAAAACATAATTTAAGCGCTAAAAAACCAAACTATCTTAATCAGTATAACTTCTAACTTATTTATTTATTTATAATTTTAATAACTTAATTTATTCTAATTATTAAAAACAAACAAACAAAAAAACAAATAATTCCTTTCTAATATAATTAATTTCGCTACAAAAGAAAACAAAAATATATAAAAAAAAACATTATTGAGGATAAGCAAACAGCAACAATAAGAACAACAAAAAAATCAAATTTTATTTCATAATCTGTATAATAACGAAATAGCCATAAATATTTATTAAAAAATCTAAAGCAAAACAAACAAATCATCATCAGTGAGGAGGACAAGTTATTAAAAATTAAGTTCAAATTTAATATATATTATATATTATAAATATATATACAGAGAAAAACAAAATAATAATAATAATAATTTAAATTAAATAATATTAATAATTATTTATTTCGGAAATAATATAATTTTAAAATTAATTCATAAACAAAACAACAACAAAAAATAATTCTATTAATTTATTAATTGTAAACATTAAGGATAATTTATTTTGGAGACCAAAAGTGTTGTATAAGGATACCTATATCTATATTTTTTATATTTCGAAACAAAAGAAGAAGAAAAAGGAGAAAAAGAAGAAGAAGAAGAAAAAAACGTAAAGTACAAAATTTTAAAAAAATTTTTAATGAAAATAAATAAGCAAAGATAAAAGTCTGACCGATACCAAAAAAAAAAAAACAAAAAACAAAAAATAAATAAAAATTAAAAACAAACAAAAAAGTATTTTTTATTATAACTAAAAATCAAAACAAAAACAAAATCAACTAAATTTAAACGAAAGTAAACAAAACAATATAAAAAAATAATAATAAAAAAAAGTATATTTTCGACAATAAAAATAATAAATTCGTGTTTTCGATGAAATTTCAATTTAATTTGTTTTTTTCGTAAGCATTTTTGAACGACATTTTTGGTGTTTTGTTTTTATTCCAATTCCATTAATAATTTCTGCATAAATGTAACTAAACTAAAAATTTAATAAATACTTCTTTTTACTATATAAAACAAAAGTGTACAATAGTGAAACTATTAAAAAAATAAACTAAAAAATACAAAAGTTTGCTTTCCTCTATACGAAACAAAAAAACAAAACAAAAACAAACCGCAACAATTCAAAGTGTCCGATAAAAATAGTACAAAGCTATAGAAACGCAACACAGATGAAATAGTAGTTATTTATATACAACAAAAAAAGTAAAGTAAAGTAAAGTAAAACAAAAGTGTTCAACAAGAAATAATAAAACAAATATACAAAATATACGTTAACCAAGTTTCTATAAAAAAAAAATAAAGTAAATCAAGAATTTATCAAATAATAAAAAATATTCTGGTACGCCGCCGTGGTGAATGTTTCTTCACTTTATTTCGACAATTAAATTTCCTTTTTTCCTTTTTAAATAATAAAAATTTTAAAAGTTACCAAAAACATACCAAACAAACAGAAGTAAACAAATCCATTGTTAAAAAAAACATACAAAAAACCTACATTTTAAGACCTAAACCAGTTGCAGTAATACACTTATCAATAAAACCGAAATATACCTATAAAAAAAATAAAAAGTAATAAACAAACAACAACAAAAGAACAAAACAAAAAATTGCCAATTTGCGTTACTAAAAATCGATTATTTAGGAGTAAATAGAAAAGTTTATTTAACAAAAAAAAAAAATACAAAACAACAAAGCGAAAAGCAAAACAACAACAAAAAAGAAACTACCTCAAAGTGAAAATTTCGTACAAAAATTAATTTTTAAAAATAATCAAAACAAATCATAACCAGAAAAATCACAACAGAAGAAAAAAAATTTCTTTTTTTGTTTTAGTGTTAAAGTAAAAAAGAAAAAAAAATATTTAAAAAATAAGTAAAAAATAATAATAATAATAATAATTCCGCGATCAAAACAATACTCGTCGTCGTTGTGTGCGCGTGTGCGAGAGTGTTTAAAAAATCGTTGTGTGCGTAAATTCGTGCGTGTTTTTTTTTTTTTCATTTCGTCTCTTAATCAATTATAATAATTTTCGCGTGTGCTACGCCATGCTGATCATTTTAAAATACTACGAACAAAATGGCTTCAATGATGAGTGCTCAATCAGTTGGAGGGACTTCTGAAGAAGTTGATCAAAATCATTTAAGCAATACTCAGCAGCAACATCATCTTAATATTGGCCATCATAATCAATATAGTGGCACATCGTATTCATCGAACGATCTAGTCGATCCTAGTTGGGAATACTATGAACGTCAGGACGGACGATCGAATGCTGATTCGATAACTTCACAAGCGAACAGCAATTATACACGTCCTTGGGAAATGGATACCAAGGATCATAAAGGGTTTGAACCATTCTCAAAACTTCCATCATTCCAAAGTCAATTCCATGCATATGGTGAATCTAGTCTAATACCTGAACCAAGTTTAGCACAACCTGTACCAGTGCCGGTATCACCGAGTGGTGCTTCACCTGGTAATGGATCTCTAACACAATTGACCCCAATCAATCCATTACAGACTGGTTTAACAACACTTACAACACCAAGTTTTCATACTTTAACAGCTGTAAATACTCGTCCTTATCCTTTAGTACCGGCTCCGATTCAAGCTCGTGACATACCATCAATTAATCAACAATATCTAGATGAGCGACATATTCAACTATATCAACCGATATCGACATTTTCATCACCGAATTTGGTGACTGTGATTAAAAAAGAGCCAGGAAGTTATGATCTCAATAATGGTTCAATGCAAGCTACAAATTTTGAAGGTACTGTAATTGATAATAGTTATCATCATAATGCTTCGACAACATCAACACCTGGACCAACGACAACAATTAAAGTGGAAAAAGTTTTAAATTCACCAATAACACGTGTGGACGCTAGAAAGAAAGAACGACGGAAAATACGTGCTAGTTCACTTGAATCAAGTGCAGAATCTGAAAGCAGTGCAATGGAAATTGATCCAAGTAATCCAGGGCAAGTGGATGCTGTATCGAGTACTGCAAATTTTAAGAGTCCCATGAGTTCAATTGGTATGAGTGATAGCAGTGAGGTGACAGGTGAAAAACAGGTGAGTTGATAAGGATATACACCTACATACATACATAAAATGAGAAAATTTTATTTTATTTTATTTTTTTTATTTTTCTTCCAGACAAAAAAGAAACGAAAACGTTGTGGTGAGTGTATCGGTTGCCAAAAAAAGGACAATTGTGGCGACTGTGCACCGTGTCGAAACGATAAAAGTCATCAGATTTGTAAACAACGGAGATGTGAGAAACTTACGGATAAAAAGGTAAGTCAATTGGGGTTTTTTCATTTGATATTTAATATGCCATTTTTTCATGCATAGATTAGTTATACTATCATAAGGATTTTCTTTATGTTCTTGGTTGTTTTTTTTTGACAAATGTTAAGTAGGAATCGCAAAAAATTGTGACTATTTTATGATGAAGGCAAAGATCAAATACAAGTGTAACTCATGTAATAGACAGAGAAAACTTATCTAGTCGTCTAATATAGGTTGTATTCAGGGGTGACTCCTGTATGCAAAGCAAGCACTGCTTGATAAAATGCAAAACTACAAACATAAAAGACAAATCAGGGTGAACCCGCCGGCGTTGCGTGGCGATAATATAGATGTCTAGATGGTTGCGGGGGTTGAAAGGAGTGGGGTGGGGTTAGAGATGAGTAATATCTAGGCTATCATCTGACAATTTCGTACTCTAGGATTTCACTTTGTGTTTGTGTGTGTGTGTGTTTGTGAGAGCGTGCATACGTTCATAAGTGTGGGAGAGTAGCTCTCTACATCGACGCGTTCTCAGGTAGCGCCAAAATATATACTAAAAAACAAAATTTGTGCATGGCAACCCTATGAAGTAGTTGCCCGATTGGTTTCATTTTCAACTTAAATTTCCCCTTTTCTAAAAAAAGGCCCATGTACAATATTTCAGCTCTCTACCTCGACAAGTGAGGCAGTGTATAAATATATAATGAAAAATGAAATTTTGTATGGCAACCCCACGAAGGAGCTGTTACCCAATTTGCTCCACTTTTCGACCTGTATTTACAATTTTTTGTGAAAACGCCATGTACAAATTTTGATCTCTCTACGTCGACGCGTTTTCCAAGTATACTATAGTGAAAAACCACAGTTTTGTATGGTAACATCAAGAAGGGGTTGCCCGATCTAGACCATTTTTGAAATTATATTTACTATTGCTAAGAAAACACCATGCACTAAATTTTAGCTATCTACGTTGACACATTCTCAGGCAGTACCCAAATATATACGAAATTTTAGTATGGCAACCCTACGAAGAAGTTGCCTAATTTGTACCATTTTTTAATATATATTAAAAGTTTTTTTTTAAAAACGCCGTTTGAGCTTCCACGTCGACGTATAGTGAAAACCCAAAGTTTTTTATGGCAACACTAAAAAGGAAGGGATGGCCGACTCCAATTTTTTTTTCATAAAAACCTTATTCGGACTCATTTAAAAAAACATAGTCAAATCGATCCAGCCGCTCTCAAGTGATGCGATTACCAACCAACACAATTTATTTTTATTTATACAGGGTGTTTCCCACTAGGAGGTCAATAGAGCGGGAGGTGATAGTACTCAGCTAGATGACCCAAAAATTTTAAGGCAGGGGGGGGCGGCATATCAACCGTTACGGGGTGATTAAGAAAAAAAGGAAGTTTTCACAAAACACCCAGTTTCTTTTTTTTTAATATAAAAACCCTTCGAATCTTGATTTTATAATTATTTCGGATAGATGTAAAATCAATCTTCAATTTACAACTTTGCCCATTCAGTTATGAGATTCTTAGAACAATTGGGAAACTGAAACTAAGTAAAAATATCTGGCTGAGGGTTTATGATGGTTATATAATTATTTTGATTTGTTTTTAAATCGTTCAAGTTATCGCGATTAGCGAATTGAGAGAGAGAGAGAGATATACTGGAGACAGACTTGCAATTTCAATATTGAATATTGATATTGCAATATCAAATTTCAGAGAGACACTTGCGGTTTATGATACTGAGAAAAATATTAGAGAACTTATATTTGTTTTATCACTTTTTGTCATTTAATTTGTCATTTGACTTAAGAAAGTTCTGCGTACGTACAAAATGCGAGCAAATATTGAGAAATTACTTGTCTACATCACTGACATATATATATAAATGGACTGCTTGATCTCCTGTTTCATGTGGCACCAATTTTGATTTCAGAAAGTATGCTGTCACTGTCAATGCTACCAACTGTCGTAAATTGGCGCTATATTTAAATTATTTTCGAATTTACTTATATGCATGTCCGTGGGATTTACGGAATTTACCACACAAGTATTTGGGACTATTTGTATCGTTAAATTTTAATTATGAGATGAAGAAAGTGTTTTTACAAGGATTCTTATAAGCAAATTCTCGTTCCTAATCGTTACAGTTCAGTGGGAAAGTATGCTCTCACGGAAAGAGACAGGAATATGAAAGTGGTGCCATTTGCTTTCATGCATTTTTGGTTCAACAAGCAGTCCATTTATATACATGTCAGTGGTCTACATGGAAAATAAAAACGAAAGTGTCAAATATTAAATGTCAGAAAAAGTTGCAGCCAACATTGCAGTATAAAATTCGGTTCTAGAAGGTTTGTGTATTAAATGATTGTGGTTTATAACTAGGCTCAAATTGCAATAAACTCATATACCACGTACATTTTTTGCAATTTTAATATTGAGTTCCAATGTGCTACATACTGAGTGTACAGCGAGCGTATACCGAGTTTCTCAGTAATATAGAGACCGACTTACTGTTTAGCGCAAATTACAATGCTGAAATTGCAAGTCTGTCTTCGGTAAAAGACTAACAGTCGCCCGTTTAAATCATCATCTTCGTTGCATAGCTTACTGTCGAATCTTGTATGCTGATTGCCTAAGACCATTCACGTGGAACATTTTTTCGTAAATCAATACTGCAGTAATTCACTGCGCCTTGGTATGCTTAATATTTATAGATAAAAGGAAAGCACTGTAATCGTTTCTCGACTTTTGTTCTCATCAAAAATATCTTCTTTTTGTTCCTTGATTAAATCTTGATTCTTTGAAACAATTGTTCTTGTGAAAACGACGTACATACATAGCTATCTGGGTCAGTCATTTTAAAAGAGAAATGTGCATTTTTTTTTTACATACATTATTCACAATCTGTGTTGAATATAGAATACTTCAGAAAAAATAATAAAGAAAACAAAAAATAGGGAAATGCGGGATGTTTTCGTGCTTCTGCTGGTGGTACTGATATACTGCTGATGCTGATGCTGCTGCAAATAAACACTTCACGATTTAATGTGTCACGGATAACAGCAGCCATCACATATCCTGTACTATCTGCTTTCATTACAATTTATTGTTCCCTTCAGATACTTTTGTCATGCCCACAGCATAGCGCAATGCTATAGCAGCATCAAAATAAGGATGATGGGTAAACTGATACCTCTCCAAGCAGAAATCTTTGAACAGCGATATAGATTTAAATCTCTACACAACATGCACACTATTCACTCATCAGTACGTATATAGGTACCTACTAACGTATATATATGTATATTTGTATATATCAGTAGGTACAGTGTTCGTGCAGTTGGATAAAATGGGACGAGACAGGGACACCAACTGTCATGTGTCATAAAATCGAACAAATAATGAATGCAAGAAAGATGAGATGAAATCTCTTTTGCTCGGAACAATGATAAAAACTTTTTACGTTTGTTCGAAAAAGAAACACCTTTTCCTGCTTTGACCTTGTTGGATCTACTTACGTGTTGTGATTTTTTTTTTGCCCTTCCTTTTGAAAATATTTATTGCAAAGGTGTGAATAAGAAAATTATTTGGCGTGGAGAATTTAGTAGAATTTCCTTGTTGCTCAGAGTTGAGGAGTTTTTCTTTTCTTTTTTTTTGCTTATGAATGTCATATTTGTGTTGCAACGATATTAATATCCTGTCCAACTTTTGAACCGAATATCCTTCATTACCAAATTGAAAGTTCCTGATACACCAATCATAAGCAAAAAGTGCCGTTACCCAAAATAAATATTTGGGGGTCAAGATGGGAAGTAACATCATTTAACAATATCATGGAAAAAATTACTTGACAAAATTTCCGTCTACTTAAATGCTAACCATCCTTCCCATTGCAAAATATTCTTCTACTGAATTCCTGGCATCTGTCCAATAAGTTTGTTATGTTTCTCATATCCAAAGTCTTAGAAAAGGAATTATATAAGACAGACAGTCGAATTTGTCGAGGCCAATAATTTTCTTGCAGGCTACCAATCGGGTTTTCGACCCCTCCACAGCTGTAACCCTGCAGTTCTGAAGGTGATTTCTGATTTGACAAAAGCGTTGGATCAACAAGTTCAGTGTTTTATAGTATCGTATTATTCTTCGGAAACTTGGTGCTTGTTTTAATTTTAGTAGATCAGCCATCATTGCTTTGGTAAAGGATTTCTTCGCAGCCATCGAGTAGGTACGTATTTATTAATAATAATTTATCCTCAGCGCTCCCTTTACTTCGTGGGTTGCCTCAAGGTTCAATACTGGGACCTGTGCTATTCAGTTTATTTATCAATGATCTACAAGATGTAGCTCAAGATGTACGTACAGATTGGTAGTAACAATATGAAAAGTTATAACCACATCGTCAATATTTCACTAGTTTGAAATTATGGTGTATGGCAAATTTATTTGAACTAAATGCCTCAAAATGCAAAGCAAAGTCTTTTTATAATATGGCACATCCTATATCCTTTCGTTATAGTGTCAGAAATTTTATATATACTTGAAAGACCTTCTAACTGATCTTGGTGTAATATTCGATAGGAAGTTATCTTTTAAAGAGCATATTGATTATGTTACATCTAAAGATTTTCAGATGCTGGAAGAGGGCAGACTTTCAAGATCCCTTAACACTAAAATTTTTGTATTTTTCACTAGTACGGTCCGTTTTAGAATATGGATCCGTTGTATGGATGCCTACACAAATAACTCATAATATAAGACGTATAAAGCGGATTCAAAATTTACACGTTTTGCTGTATCTAAACTAAATTGGAATCTTACGTTTTACTATAAGTCAGATTGTCTTTTATTGGGTTCAATAATGTTGGTCCATGTTGTACTTAGTTATAGGATTTTATGTCCAGAATTACTATTTTGAATTTCCTTTAATATGCCTCAAAGATTTCTTGTAATCTGTAGGATTTATTCTAGCGATTGAAATAATACGCAAAGATGAAAGAAATGTTTTACTCTATCAGACTTGGCGCAAATCTACAAGTCTCATATCCAGGCCTCGATTAGAATGGACGCACTACATTGTCCGCGTTAGACAATGTCCAAAAGAATCCCTTCCGGCTTATTAGCGATGACATATCAATAGCAACTATTAATTTTCTAGAGCATAGGCATAATGTCGGATGTCTATCTGTTTTTTTATCGCTGATTCTATTGCTATTGCTCTGACAAAATCGCTAGCCTGGTTCCTTCTATTCGCACCACCCAAGCTGTTACCCAAGCTCGCCATTACACCCTTGAAGTCAGATTTGGGCGTACTGTGAAATTCAGTGATGCCTTCATAAGCAGAACAGCACGAATGTGGAACAGTTTGCCATCCTCTGTTGGAGTTGGACAGTTTCCAGATATATGGAAAGAATCTATAATTACACCAATAGAAAAAAAAGAACGACAAAAATTGTCCAGAGGTTAGATCAATTAATACTTTGTTATTTAGAGAGAAAGTGTGACATTAAAAATGATTATAACTAATTTCATATTCTGAAGAACTTTTCAGTGCAATGAAAACATCTCTAGGATTGATCGTTTTTATATGGCAACACCAAGAAGGGGTTTCCCGGTTTAGCACATTTTTGAAAATATATTTAATATTTTTATAAAAATGTTGTGTTCAAAATTAACATAATAATAATATCAAAGTTAACATGCTCTTCAAATATATAGTAAAAAACAATTTTTTTTATGGCAACCCTACGAAGGAATTAGCCGATTTGTCCTATTTTCGAACTTTAGTTTTGTTTTTTTTTTTCTTAAAATCCGTGTGGAAAATTTCAGCTCTCTAAGTACACGCGCTCTGGAGTTATTGTGACGGATAGACAGACGGACATGCAAAATTTAAAAATAACTTTTATTATTATGCGGCGTGGGTGTACAATCCCTGCTCTACCAGCATTATTTCTGTCCGTTACAAATGGAATGACAAAATGAGTATTGCCTATGATTTCATCATCGAGTATAAAAATTAATCGTGTCTTTCAAAAGAATCATTCATACGAAACTGCTATTAATATGGACCTTAGCATACTGAGAAAAAAAATGTAACATGAAGAAAAAAAGGTAATATGTGTATTTCTGAATTTGCAACGTGCTTTTTAGACAGTAAATAGAGACATATACTTCTTCTGAATTTACAGAAATACGGAGTAAGGAATACAGAGTTGCTGTGCTTGTTCAAGGATTTTCTAACAAATAGGCTGCAAAAAACCAAAGTAAACGGTCCGAAGTACGGATCTTTGTAAGTCAACCTCGTCGGAGTTCCTCAGGGGTCTGTGTAGGGAACATTATTGTTCGTAATCTACATAAACGATCTACAACGAGTTTGAGAACATGCACAAGTCGGATTATTTGCTGATGATGCTTTATTGTTTGTGGTAAACGATACAATTGACAAATGACTTTTTTGAAAGTTGCACTAGACATTGTCAAATCAACAAGATGATACACCGAATTCAATTGAGAAATACAATTTGAGATTACTTCATAACTACTATAATTAGTTCTATGATGTGATTCATAAATCAAGTTCCTCGGACGTATAAGCCTCTCTGGAGAGTATATAAAAATTAATGACAAGAGCTGGGGGCACTTTATTTTATATGAGAGAATATCTTTAATAAAAAGGGCACAGCTTACTAATGTTCTGAGTTCTAAAGTCGACATACCCAAAAGCAGGCATTTTGTACAAATCTGAGGAGTAGTATTCGTTCGAAAATGAGATTTAAATAAAGCAAATTTAGAAAATGTTCTCTGATCAGACTCAATTCGGTCTATATGACTACCATAAAACGGACACCAAATAGCGGATGCATACTCAAGTATAGACCTAACTAAAGAGCTTTCAAAGTACCCAAATAACTAAATTTCTTAGAATTCCGTTTTAAAAACCCCAGGTTTCTGTTTGCTCTAGAAACAATCGTTTCAATGTGGGGGGACAAAAGATAATTTTCTATCAAATGTAACCCCCCAAATCCTTCACGTCACTAACTCTCCGAAGAGGATTATTATTGATTTTATAATTAAATATGACTGGATTTAACTTCCGATGGAAAGACATGATCTTAAATTTTGAAATATTAAGGTCAAGTTTATTAGTAGCACACTTAACAAAAAAAAAAAATCAATGTCACTTTGAAGCAGTATAAAATCATTTGTAGACGTTATTCTAGTATAAAGTTTGAGATCATCAGCAAAAATTAGCAAGTTGGAAAAATGAATATGATTAACTACATCATTAATAAATAATACAAATAGTAAAGGGCCCAAATGGCTACCCTGAGGAACACCTGAGTTGACATTGATTATTCTAGATTTAAGGTGACCAATTTTGACAAATTGTCTCCGATCGCGTAAATATGAGGAAATCCAGTCAAGCATAGATGAATGAAAACCAAGCAACTCAAATTTGAAAATTAACACCGATAAACAAACCCTGTCAAATGCCTTGGTAAAATCAGTGTAAACTGCATCAACCTGATTACAATCTTCAATTTCAGTTAACGTGTAATTCGAGAATATGGCTAAATTAGATGTATACTTTAAGAATTATTTTTTACTGTGTACATAAATTTTATGTTGCAAGCATTAAAATGGCTAAGTGTAGGTCAAAGGTTAAGAATGAACGTGTTTGTATTTAAATTTTGCTCAAATTACTTAAGTCGACATACATATAAGCTACGAAGGTGAATGTCAACCATATGCATTGAGAAATTTTGATCAGTTTAGACTTCCAGGCTTTAGTACAGCCATTTGGTACTTCTACCTGGAAAGTCTTTCGGGAGTTTTGAAAATTGATATTTTTATAGATTTCGACGTCCTCTTCTCTTCACTTTGCCACCTCTTATCTTTACAATTAATGTACTAACCTTTTTTTTTATAAAATGAATAGTTTAAGCGTACGAGCATTTCAAAGTCTACTCGAACACATGTATTGACGAAAAAAGTCATTTCCACACCACCATTCGAGAGAGAGTAAGCGGCGCGTTTTTATTTTCTATCCTCAGTAGACGTAATTCACATGTAATAATGTACTAATGACGAAGATTCGCTTTCGTTTCGCTATCCCTAATGTACCAGGTTTCGTGAGTTCATCCTCTTCAGAACCGATCGAAACATCACAGATAGAAATTTCTTCCACGTTATCCGCGATAGGGTTATCAGATTCAATCATAGATTTGCTTTGGAACAGTGTCCGTTTTTATCTCTTCATCGATATCTTGAAGTGGAACTTGCAAATTATCGCAGGTACAATAACGGAGCACTTTAATCCAGCATTTCTGCATCCACAGGATCCCCGACATCCATTTTTTGCATTTGCAAGAATTAAGTTTCAACATGGTTTACGGAATTGTGGGCTCGAGTGTGTTGAGAGGAATTAGCCCATTCTTGCTTTTTATTCTCTCATAATTTTTGTTGAATATATTTGTTGCAAATTTTTTTATTTTCCTGGTTTGATAATAAATGTTTGATCGTCTAGATAGAGCCGTCAAAATAATAAGAAGATCTATGTACATCTTCAGCAACAACTATTGCGGAATCAAATATAGATGAAATGCATGACATACATCGTGAACCACTTTCGATTCCTATCGCTCCAAGAGTTTGGCCGTGTTATCCTTTCTTTTAACGCTTGACTTATATAATCTTTCCAATCCTTTTTTCTTCACTTCGGTCACCTCCATTTCATTTCATTTCCTTGCAATGGATTTTCACAAATAAAAGAGTTCACTTCCGTAGAAGCCCTGGCTTTAAAAATACGACACTGATACACTCGTTCTGAATATTGAATTGAATTCTGCCGGCATATATTTCATAGAAGAGGCCCCAAGACCAAGGGGAACGTCCCTTTTAGTAGCAGGCCAGTTTTTCAACTCGTACTCTGAAACTACACATTTTGAAAAAAAAAAAGGTTAAAGCACTTTGACATCGAATACGAAAAGTTCTACATCGAAAATTCGCTTTTGCTTTCACATCAAAAACCGAAAACTTTTTTTTCGGTTAAATAGACATTTAATTATCATAAAAGTTGTTTGAAGTGAGGTTTAGAACGACCGAAAAAATTTTTCGTCTCGAAACGTTCCACATGTGGAAATCGAAAAGAAATTGACAGATGCAACCGAAATTTCGTTTTTCGACCAAAAAAAAAAAACATAAAAGTTGTGTCTTTCTTAAAAATCTGAGATAAATTTACTATTTTAAATTATTAGTTTATTCTATTTTCCATGACTTTATTAATCATTGGTGCAAAAATCTTGTTTTAAAGTGAAATAAATTGAGTTTTTCGGTTTCGATGTGAAAGTGCCTTTACTACATAAATTGTAGAAAATTGACTCTAGTTTAATTTATTGCATAACAATTTTCATCGAAAAAGGAGTCGGAAAGGAGATATAGTATTCTCAGATTTATTTAAACCATTAACAAATGAGTTTAAACATTAAGCAAATAAATTTAAACCTTGAACAAATGATTTTAAACTCTTAACAAATATATTTAACCCTTTAACGAATGAGTTTGAACTGTTAACAAAAAGAATTAAACCTTTAACAAATATATTTAAACTCTTAATAAATTTATATTTAAAATATTTTATTTCAACTTACGTAAGCATTTCATACAATTTTTTTCTCAAATTTTGGGTGCATATATAATCTGCAAAACTTCTAACTTTTCGGTGCAACGGTTGACCACCCACTGCCTTAGGAGTAAGTAAAACCAAATCCATTATATAGTTGGAACAGTCATTAGGTGTGATTTGTTGCAGGCTCTCTTCGATCACTAAAAGAAGATTATGTTCTCTACTCATGTCACCTAAAACTAAACGATTTTTCGATAGGGTTTCACACAGGCGAGTAGAGTATAGAGACGAAAAGTTTAGTGTTAGATTCGTGGTTTTAATCTTTATCTTAGAAGATCTCAAGCCCGTTCAAGAAGGGAAGAAGGAGCACCCGTGCTCGAGAAAAACGTGGCAGAAACGACACTTTTATTGCTGCGATAAGTAACCAAGGAATTGCAAATTCTACTTGCGATTTCGATAGGCTTACTCTATTTCTATTTCCATCGTTTGGTAACGCATTTTTAATTATGGATAATGTGAGAATACACAAAACACAACAAGCTCGCGAGGTGTTATATCAAACGAATTTAACACCAAAAGTTTTGTCTCCTTACTCGCCTATGCTAAACCCTATCGAAAAATCGTTGTCGTAAATGAAGCTACATGCACGTTCATTTTTGGGAAACATCAGTAGAGAACATAATCTTCTCTCAGTGATCGAAGATAGCCTGCAAAAAATCACACCTAATAACTGTACCAATTATATAATGGATTTGGTTTTACTTTTTCCTAAGGTAGGGGATGTTCAACCGTTGCATTGACAAGTTAGAAGTATTGCAGATTATATATGCACCCAAATTTGAGAAAAGAAATTGTATGAAATGCTTACTTAAGTTGAAATAAAATATTTTAAATATAAATTTATTAAGAGTTTAAATATATTGGTTAAAGGTTTAATTCTTTTTGTTAACAGTTCAAACTCATTCGTTAAAGGGTTAAATATATCTGTTACGAGTTTAAAATCATTTGTTCAAGGTTTAAATTTATTTGTTAAGGGTTTAAAATCATTTGTTTAAGGTTTAAATTTATTTCCTTAAAGCTTAAACTCATTTGTTAATGGTTTAAATAAATCTGAGAATGCATATTATTAAAAATCTGTTTTTGGGTGTCATTTTTTCAATATGGTGTAGCGACCGGCAAAGATACGAGGTTGTAAAGTGAAAATTCGAAAAGATCACGTCGAAATCTATAAAAATACCAATTTTCAAAACTCCCGGAAAACTTTCAAGGCAACATACACCACATATGACTGTCCTACTTTACAAATGCTAACCGGCAGGGGGTTTTAAGGAATTTAATGAATTGCCACGTAGAATTAAGAATGTTAAAAATATTAGATTAGTTAAAAGAACAATAGTACAGTACTTAAAAATAAAAATTGCAATTGAATCATAGATGTAATAATTAATGTTACATAGCAAAAATAATTAGGTCACTTACCTACTTTACTTTTTTATGTATCGTACAGAATCAGCCCAAATTCGATATTAATAATTAAAAAAAAATGCAAAAAATAATAATAAATAAAAAAGGCATATGTCTCAAAACTATCAACATCAAACCATTCCTGTATAGGAATATATCAGTAAACAAAAGTTCAATGCACTTCCTTCAAAACCCCAAAATTCAAAGACTTCTTTTTACCTAATCCTTAATCCAGTTCGAGTTGGAAGCAAAAAAAAAGAAAAGAGAAAAAAAAGAAAAAAACACCGGGCGAGGAAATTGAACCCTGTGGAATCTAATGAAAAAAGAGGTTATGTTAATTCCAATGATAAACGTGCATAATTACATCCATGTGTATGCATGCGCCCGTAAAGTATATAATATATACATTTATCATTAATCCAAGGCTCTGATGATTATACATTTATACATACATATGTATGCGGATATGTATAAAAGGTGCAGCCTTCTGCCTCTGTTTGTATTCGTAGTTTTCAATATGCGCGAGTGATATTGTAGCTCAAGAGGACAGACACTGAAAACTAGCCCGAAAAAAACATTTATAATAAATGAGGAGCTGCGGAACCGGAGAGCAGATGTTCAATTTCAGACTTTTCTGACTGACGACGCTCATTAAACATCATCCCGGCGCGTATGCTCACAAAATGCACACATGTCGGTCGAATCTTTTTGGTCTTTTTGAGAGCCTGAGCTCGAGCTCGAACCACCACCTTGACGAACTCGAGCGATCTTACTACATATATGTATAGCAATCTGCACATGCGCACGCACACGGTCGAACTATGAGAGACTATTCTGCTTTATATTATTAGGTTTGATGGCTAATGGACGTACCATCTCGTGTCGTAGACAGATCGACCAGAGCATAGGCTTTCGGTTCGGTTTTGTTCTTGGATGGATCATATGATCGTATAAATAGAGGAGGTCCAAAAGATACGGTTCTACCTGCAAATGTAATTCTATTAATGTTGTTGGATTTCGATATACTCATCTTACGCACCCGGATAAAAAGGATACGCACATTGTGGCACATTCGATGGGCTTTGTTTACCTGGCCATATGGTGCGAGATTAAGAAATTTTTATTTCCCAGGACTGATCAAATGATACACTCTCCATCTCCACACACAAAATATAACAGTGGTGTTTGCTTTTTGGTCTCTTAATTTCCTTTTCGGATGTTTTTTTTTTTTGTCCTTTTTTGGTTTTGTTGTAATATTGCCAGGCGCTTGTATGTAGGTAGGTATATACAGAGCCTGAGAACTTGACAGTGATTAAGGATGTTTATGATGACAGTATTGATGTTGATTGAAGAATATTATTCAGCAGATCGAGGGAACAACAGAATGAAGAAATATAAAAAGTTTTTTTCTTCTCCAGTGGCAACAACTGGGAACAGCTGGCTGACCAAAACGGTTAATGTCCTTTCTTTAATGAATCGCGATATTATTTTGAGATGATTTCTGTAGTGTATCTTTTCATAGGATGTAGACTGAAGATTATGAATCTATAGTATATGTCCACAAGTATTTATGTTAGTTATTTGGAAAGACATTTCTAATTATGTAGTTCTAGGTATGTATGCACGAATATGGCTGTCTGCCATCCTTTTATGTATGCCTCCTATAACTTCGATTCCTAACGATTACTTGGATAGAATTAAGTTAACTTTACGCACTGATCCTAAATATGGTTCTGGAGATTTCACAAGTATACACGGTTTTGGACCTGAGCAACCAAAAGCTGTTTATAAGGTAAATTTTGGAGCTGAATCCAAATCAGCAGTCCGTTTTTTTAAAATTGGTCCTAGCTTTCATTCAATAAATTCATTATTTTACTAAAGGGTTTTCCCATAAGCGGTGTTATTTTAATTAGCCCGCTATTTCGGTAGATGTCACTTTTGGAGCTGTCATTTTTTTTTGACATTTGACAAGTAGAAGCTACGCCATTAATAAAAATGGAACGATACACGATTCAACAACGCATTGAAATTATTAAAATTCACTATAAAAATGGTGAAAATGTGGCAGAGACGGTTCGTAAAACTCGAACATTTTTGGGTCGTCGTGAAGCAACTTGTCGGACCGCAATACAGAAATTGGTAGAAAAATTCGAGCTGTCGGGACAAGTTAGTGATGTGAAGAATAAAACCCGCGCACGTCGCTCAAGAACAGCCGAGAATATTGCTGCTGTAGCCGAAAGTGTTGAAGAAAACCCAGGTTTGTCCATTCCTCGTCGTTCTTTGGAATTAGGCATTCCACAAACGTCATTACACCGTATTTTGCATAAAGATTTGGGTGTTAAGGCTTATAAAGTTCAGTTAACCAAAGAACTCAAGCCGGCCGATCATCAACAACGTCGAGTCTTTGCTGATTGGGTCCTTGAAATGCTGATGAGGCCCATTTCCACCTCGATGGCTTCGTCAACAAGCAAAATTGTCGCATCTGGGGCTCGGAAAACCCAAGAGTTATTGTTGAAAAGCCTCTCTATCCTCAACGTGTGACTGTTTGGTGCTGTTTATGTTCCGCGGGATCATTGGACCTTACTTTTTCGAAAATGAGGCTGGAGCAAGAGTTACGGTGAATGGATTTCGCTATCAACAGATGATTAATAATTTTTTATGGCCGTAATTGGATGGTATTGATCTGGACAACGTTTACTTTCAACAAGACGGCGCTACGTGCCATACAAGCATCGAAACCATTGATATTTTACGGGAAAAGTTTCCGGACCGTGTTATCTCTCGAAGAGGTGATCACAATTGGCCACCGAGATCTTGTGACTTAACACCTTGCGACTTCTTCCTTTGGGGCCACGTGAAAGAGAAGGTCTACGCTAACAACCCAGCGTCGATTTAAGACCTCAAAGATGGAATTCGTGAGGCTATCGAGGAGATAGGGCAGCCACTTTGCGATTTGGTTATGGAAAATTTCATGAAAAGGATATGGTCCTGTAGGCGTGGTCGTGGTGGTCATTTGGCTGATGTTATTTTCCATTATTAACGGCATACCTTCCTCTTTATAATGAAATAAAGATCCGATCATTTATCTCAAAAAATGGCATTTTTCTTTGAATATCAAAATAACACCTCTTATTGGAAAACCCTGTATTTTTGACCATTAACGGTCATTTATTGAATTGAAAAGTATAAATCAGAAATGAACAGAGGTTGAACTGAGTCTTTTGTACTGCTTGGGATCTGTTTCACGCATTAGGGTCCAACAGTAGTCGCTCATAATGCTTTCGTCCCAAAATCCTTGGTATCGCCTCTCGATTTTCGCTATATCTTGATGTAGCCGCTCGTCGCTCGTGTCTCGCCCAAGTTTTGTGGGGAAAAATCAATATGTGAATGCAGAAAATGTATCTTGAGAAACATTCGAGTTCCAATCTTGTGGTAATTTTGCAGAAAATTGTCGATTACTTCTTTGTAATCCGGTGATTTGTGGTTACCGAGAAAGTTGTGAACAACACTTTTAAACGATGCCCATGCTGCTGCTTCATCAGGCGCTAAACATTTTATGAAGTTTGCATCAGCAGCCATTAGTTTTCGAATATCAGGTCCGACAAATATTCCTTCTTTGAGTTTTGCGTATGACAGTTTTGGAAATAACTTGATTAAGGACTAGAAAGCTGGTCCTTTGCGATTTAGCGCTTTGACAAAGTTCTTATTAAGGCCAAGTTTAATACGAAGAAGTTCTTAGGGCATTTTTTGCACTTATACCTGAACAAATTGGCAATGGATCACTGTCCGTACGTGGAAATGGCTTCGACACTGATGATACGTCAGGATATTCATACCTTGCTAGTTTTTTTGCATTTATACCGACGACATTCATTGAGCAAAAGTAGCAACCATCTACATGATTTTTCTGTTCTCTCCATAATGTTGGCACATTTTCACCAAGTGACCACTTGTACAGCTTTATTCTGCACGCGTTACAAAACAATTTCGGTACCCATGGCTTGTCAGTGTTTACTACAGCAAAACCAAAGTACTGCAAATACGCATCTTTGAGTGCATTTGTCATGATTTTTCCACGTTTTCCGAGCATATAACATCCACAAACGTAACAAAAACACTTTGAATCGACTCTGCAACGTTTTCTCTGCATTTTTACACGTTCCGAAGCACAATCACAGTACAAAAACAAGTTACAAAAGATGTTCGATGCAACGTGTTTAGCTGATAGACGTTGTCGGAGCGCAGTACTGCCACCTAGCGCGAACTCGAAAACTAGAACCAATCTTGACACACGGATTGAAGATCTGAGTTCAGGACATCAAATAACGTTAAAAATCGTTCTCATCTGCTCGGGTCCAAAAGTTGACCCGAATTTGTAAACTTATGATTCTTAGCGTATGTCTTAACGAGTCAAAAGTAATGACAACTCTGACAACTGCTAATTAATCTCTTTCGTATCTTCTTCAGGACTTCCTTTTAGGATATTGACTGTGATATTAATATTAAGGATTTCATCCAGACTTGACGAGGTTTTCGTCGAGTCTACCCTTGAATCCAAAGAACTTGTGTTTGACGAAGCTAACGTTTTAAAGCATATTTTCAATTTGGCTGAGTGGCTTGGTGATATTTTGAATTATCGACCTAAGATTTTCGAAACCTTTGTTGTGTGATGTACTCTACTTTCATTGTAAACCTTTTTTTGCCACTTTTTAGCAAGGCTTTATGAAGGGTAAATCTGTGACGACGCGGCTTAAGGAAACACATCCAGGCTTCGACACTTACTCAAAGCGTTGTCAAAATTGCCCACACTGGTTTTTAAATGAGGCACCACATATTCAAGGTGAGCGGATATCCTTAAAGCTAGCCGTAAGGCTCGCCTTGCTCACTGTTGGAAATTTTCTTCTCTCAGGGTTATTTCTGTCCAAAAATTTTGTTTTATATAAAAATGACGAATCGCGGTGGTGTCCGGCGAGCGTATACTAATAAGAGAAATCCTGTGAACAGCTGTTCAATACACTCTTACTTCGCCAGTGTGTAAAAAGAACAGTGAACCACTACACCCTTACTCGTTAGTTTGTAAAAACAACGTGCTTGCTCATTGAAAAATATTTCTCACTCAGAAAAAAAAAACACATGCAAAATTTCATTAAATGCTACAAGCAATTCATTCTTTCAAAACTTGGACTCATTTTTTATTTAATTTTTTCAAATGCCGCCTACTCTGGTGGGTAATCTCTTTCTATTGAACAGCTGTTCAAGAGTTTTCTTTCGTTAGTATACGCTCGCCGGTCGTGTCACTTTGTTTTCAATTCTCTAACGCAAGCCTTGAAGCGAGTTGCAAGGAAGCATTAGAGAGGCCAGCCCTGATTCTTGCTTGGATGTGTTTCTGCCTTTAGCTAGGTATAGGATTTTGCTGTTGTAAGAATAAGAGAAAAAATTATAAAATAATGATAATAAACTGCCAGTTGTAATAGTAGAAATAGCCTGACTTAAATGGGACGCCTCTTCGTTGTACGGCAGACGACCCTACATTAATGCTTTACAGGTTTCTCGTGGTAACTAGACTCTCATAGAAACAGCCTGGCCCCAGACACAAAGTCGCCCGACTGGAACCAGATGCCGGATCGTTCTCGATCCCGCGTGTTACACTGAAAAAGTACAGCAAACATCCTCAATTCACTTGAGTTCTTCAAATACTTACAGAAGGTATCCTGAATTTCAATTGAGGTTTTCTAGCACTGCATCTGGTATCCTTTCTTTCCGGTTCATATATTAACCGTACCGAGACTAGTCAGCGTAGATTTGTACGATTGGCCTTTCGTGGTCTTCCCTGAACTGATGCTCTCCGAAGTTTCGAAGTCAGATGCAACAACTCAAGAATTTTTTTCGCTTTTGACTGTTTAGAAGGCGCGTATAATTCCCCTAAATTTTTGGGGGCTTTGAATTTATCGGTCCCGACTCATCCCTTGAGGAACCATGACTTCTTTCACATTCTTTTTAACGTACTTTTTTTTCGTAGTAGTCAGTACTTGATGAATCTTAATAATAATAAAAAAATAAATTCCAAAAATCAGTAATATCTCCATTTGCTAATTTTCAGTCTGTTGAGTATTTTGCTAACTTTTGTTTACTTGATGTGCATAAAGCCTAACATTTGTAATTAGAATCTTACATCTTTTTGACGGAGACCGAGTGTGATTTAAGTATTATGTACGAAAAATAACAGAAATGGCTCTATTTTAATAAAAAAAAAAACAGTTGCGCCATCTGTTGGTGTGTGATTGGTTTATGAAGTGTCAAAACCTCCTCCAGCTTAAGCAAAATAAAAACGCTGTGATATGCAGCGCGACATACAAATATTTGTACCTCGTTGTGAGCATAGAAACTGCAGGTTATTTTAGAGATACTCAGGACTTTTAAAATTAAGTAGATTGTGCAAAAAAAAAACAAGTTACTGTGGGTCAGGTAGACGTCCGAAGGAAACCTATGAATAGAGATATGGAGAGATTGGGCAGTTTGTACACATACCTAATACAATCGTTGAATGAAAGCAACCATGAGCCGTCTGTAGCAGACTGAATCAAGCCTTGGGAATAATATTGAGCTATAGTAGACAGAAGATATGCACGAGTCACTATATGGCAGAGTGGTATTATTGACTAAAACAGGAGGTAGTCTAGAAGCATCAATATTGCTTTTATATTTTGGAATGGCATTAGATTTGCTTGGATTCAATACCAACTTTTTTCCAAGAGACCATTCGTAGATTCGTTCCAAGTCATCATTTAGCTGGCAAATACAATCTTCCTGTAATCTAATTGAGCGGCTCATCATCAGCAGATGAATGGAGGAATCCTTAATTACATTTGGTAGATCATTTATAAAAGAGTTAAAAAAAAATGGCCCAAGGATGGAGCTCTGAGGTACTCCACAGCAGATAAGATGAAAAGTGGAAAATGAATCACATACTTTTATTGCTTGATGTCTGGAGGATAGGAAGTTTCTGAACAGCTTCTCAGCTAAGGAAAAGAAATCGAAACAGTATCGAAGACTTTACCAAAGTCTAGAAATGCAAGTATGGTTAGGTTATCAGTGTCAAGTGATTAATTGATATTGGGAATGAGTTTTAAGAGAACACTTTTTATCGATTTTTGAGATAGCAATTGGTGGAATATGTTTCTATTAGGCAGATGTAAAAGAAAAATTTGATTGTGCTGAGATAATAGAATCAAGAAAAAATAGTTTAGTAAATAATATACAGAATGAAAAAACGGTTATTAGTATTAGAAAAAAATTGAAAGCAAATAATTTGATTTTAACTAAAGCTGACAAAGGCAATTCTATAACAATTTTACATAGAGACTTTTATTTAGATAAAATGCAAGACTGTTTAACCAATATGAACATAGAAGAGCTGGACCACGACCCTACAACATAGTATAATCGTCTTGTCATAAGTGCAGTAAATAACTCAAATTTAATTTTTAACTCTAAAGATAAATATTTTTTAAAGAACAGTAATCCCTCCATACCTACTTTATACGGTCTACCTAAGCTACGTAAAAACAATACTCCGGTTCGACTTGTTTCGTCTTCGTTTAACGCCCCGTCCCAACTTTTGGGTAAAAAACTTAGCGAAATTGTTCCACAGCTTATCAATTTTACGCCCAAATATTCTGTCAAGAACTCAATTGATTTAATAAACAAAATAAAACACCTAAAAGTTCCTAGTAACACGAAATTAGTTTCTTTCGACGTATGTAGTTTATTCCCTTCTATTCCTATTGAAAAGTTAATAGATAATTTAAATAAAAAAATTCTATATGAAGTGCGAAATTCCGAGCGATCCCTCCAGCTTATTAATTTAGTTGACATAAGTGTCAGACAAAATTATTTTAGTTTCAATGTTAAAATTTATATACAAAAGGATGGACTTGCTATGGGTTCTTCCTTTTCCCCTTTTTGTGCCGAATTTTATATGGATTACTTTGAAAAGAAGATATTTAGTAGTAATAATAATCTGATTAAACATATATTGACGTGGTACCGATATGTAGATGACATATTTTGTATTTGGAATGGCACAGAGAGGCAATTAATGACCTTTTTAAATACCTTTTTAAATAAAATTTACGACAGTATAACATTTACTGTAGAATTAGTGAATAAGAGCATCAACTTTTTAGATTTGACTATAACTATTAATACTGATAATCTTTTAACTTTTGACATTTTTCGTAAAGCTACTTACTCGGACGCGATTATACCAAGCCATTCTTGCCATCCTTGGACTACTAAATTGGCAGCTTTCCATTCTTTTATAAATAGACTTCTCTCTGTTCCACTCAACAACTACATTTTTTACAAGGTATTAAACATCATTAAAGACATTGCTATAAGGAACGGATACGAACCAAAATTAATTTACAAGTTGCTTAACAAAAAACAAAAAAGTGGTATCCCGAACTCTATTTTTCCAATACCTAAGTCTAATGAATCTAGTTCAAAGAAATGGAAAACAATTCCTTATTTACCCAATATTTCCGAAAAATTAAAAAAACCTCTAGCAAATAAGCAGATTAATTCAGCCTTCTTTAATAAATTTACCACAAAAAACTTATTAACTAATAATAAATTGGGGTTAAAGAAATCTACAATGGACAGGAGCGGAGTCTATAAAGTAAGTTGTAACGATTGCTCGGGGTTTTACATAGGCAAAACAAAAAGCTATCTAAAACTAAGATTCAGAGAACATTTAAATTTATCCAACACAAATAATCCGACTTCAGGTCTTGCCAAACATTTAAAATCAACCGGACATAAGTGTACTACCCAAAATATAAGCCTTTTACATAATATTAATGGAGGCCCAGTATTGGATAGGTATGAAATATTTGAAATCAGAAAGGCTAATGACGACGGTTATACTTTGCTGAATGACCAGATTGATTTTTATAATAGAAGTCCTCTTTTAGATCCTAACCTAGTTAAGTTATAACATTAGTCCACAAATTATATACAACTCATCTGTGATCTCTTGTTCGTGTCTAGCTCTGTTAACTTATTATTTTTGTAACGTTTGTGTGTATCATGTAGCGGTTAGTGTATGTACGTAACTTGGTCAGCGTAGTATGTATTTATGTAACTAGCTCAGCTTAGTTGACCCAGATTTAGCTTTAGTGCAAGCCCTGATGATGTCCTAATAAGACGAAACGCGTAGGCTTTTACTCAATTTTTTGTAAATAAAAAAAAAAAAAAATTATTGTGGAATCGGAGCAAGTGTTTTGTTGTTGTTTTTTCAAACAAAGATGCCTTTAAGAGAACAGTTTTGCAGCTATGTCCCTGACGAAATCCAGATTGCCAGAAAGATAATAACAGACTCTGGCCTATAAATTTTTTAGTAGCTTGCAAGAAGATGCTTTTTTTCAAAAATCTTCGCAAAAATAAAAGTAAAGTTCTGATCGGTCGGAAGCATTTGATATTTTTTTTTGATTAGCAGAATGACAACTTTGCTCCACGCAGCAGGAAACTGAGATGCAGTCAGACACGTGTTAAAGATATCCGTGTTAAAACTGATGAAATCGGAGTGATCAACTTAATAAATCTTGGTGGTATCATGTCATATAACCAACTGCAATTGACTTGATTGTAAACATTACATTGAGAACCTCAGTGCAATCAGTGCAATGAAATGCAAAGCCGTCAATTTCAGTTATTTCTTCTAAGGATAAATCACTGCGATTTGAAGAGATGAAAAATTCATCCAAAGTAAGTATTAGAATCAGCGTCACACTGAGTCGTTCCTCTGCCCAGAATACCCATCTTGCGAATATTATTCCACAGCTTTCTGCTGGGTAAATCTGAGTTTAATTGGGAACTGCAGTATGCTCTTTTTGCACCTCCAGACATGAGATATGTCTTAAACGATGCATTATGATACTCTGAACATTGATTTTTACAAGTAATGAATTTGGAAAACACGAACGCTTTCCTATTCAGATTTGTACAAGCCTTTGATAAAAAATTAATTTAAAAAATTTATCCCAACCATTAAATACTTTGAAATCAATTCCAACTATATGCAGTAATCTCTCTATACAGTGTTAATGCTGACAATTTTTTTTCTATTTAATAAGGAATAGAATCAACATAAAAAGAAAGAAATATCCTTAAAAGCAACACGACACAAATTACATTTCATGTTTCAATTTGTTAGGATCTCAGAGTATTCGAAAAATTGCTGTCTACATAAATTCACTGTTCACCACCGGATATCTTCTATATAATATAATTGCCAAAATTATTTTAATCTCTCTTCCTCCTCCTCTTCTAGCCTATAGGATAAAATGCTCATCTTATCTCTAATCTCGTCTATCACTCAGCAAATTGCTTACAATTTTGCTTATGGGCTTTTTGGTGCGGTTTTTATTTTCTTCCCTAACGCAATCAATAAACACGGTCGACCCTTTTCCACCAAATTTGTACCTTGCAAAGAGCAAAGCAACAATAATGAAAAAAAAAAAGAAATAATAAAAAATCCTGGAATGAAATTAGAGAAAAAGTTTTCACCCTTTTCTTTTTTCTTTTTTTATTATTTTCTGTGCAAATTGTAAGAATTTTTGTCCTTATTAAATGTCTTGTTAATTTCAATCTTTTCGTCGCGTCCCGCTCATTTAACCTGCCGTTGCCAGTCGGTATTTCTTTAGGGTTGTTGATGCATAGGTGATGAAGAGGCTCCTTGTTTTTTCTTTGCTTTGCGTTTCTCTTGATTTCATCAACACTTTAAATTTGTGTATTTTTACAAATAGGGTAACACCAAGGATCTGTTCAAAGGTCGGAGATGACGTTAAGTACGGAAGTGGAATTTTTTAAAGGAGGTAAACTCACACCCATCCACACCAAAATTCAATAGAGAGTGAGATGGAAATAAAAAAATAAAAAAGGAAAAAAAAAAATTAGGACAATCGGATGAAATGGAGTCAATCACTCATTCCACTGCTTAAGATGAACACGGCCAAGATGACTGGTCCATCTTATTTTTAATTTCCTTACAAATTTGCTGACTTAATAAAAAATAAAAAAGCAAAAGAAAAATTTTCTAGCATCAGTAAAGAAAATCCCGCCAGCATAACAGGAATGTTGGGCTAAGGTATACATAGAAGTGATGCTGGGTTAAAGGAAAGGAAAGATACTGCGAATACGTTTCTTGATATTAAGTAATTGGTAGGGCGGTTTGGGGATGGTGGTGGTGGTGGTGGTGGTGGGCATTTGAAATCAAGAGCAAAAATTCTCAAGTGGTGTAGCTAAGAAGTTGAAGTTGGTCGTAGGAAAGGGGGAGCGGGGGCAAGCAGTTGTACAGTGGTATTAGATGAATATGGCAGGAGGGGACAGGATGCGAATTGCTAAAGAACTCTTAACGAAGAAAACACATTTTTTTGTAATTAAGAGAATTTTTATTAATTTCCTTCATTTTCTTACTTTGCTTTTCTCGCATTCCTTTCCTCTCTACCTCTCCGTAGCAACTTCCGCTGCCCACTTGTGCTCTTTTCTATCTATCCTTCCACGTTCTAGCACATTGTAGAGATGAGATGAGATGATGACGACGACGACGACAAGAAGTATAAAAGAATTTTAAGGCCGAAGACACAATCTCGAATCCTCTCTAAACGGACAGCTTTCCTAATTTTTTTCCTTAATTTTTTTTTTTTGCTTTATATTTTTCCCTTTTTTTTTTTTTGTAGTACCTCTGATCAACACTAATTATTTATCTCGGGGAAAGAAAAAAAAAAAAAAGAAAAAAAAAGAAAAAAAAAGAGAAAAGATGATGAATTTAGATTTCGCTTGCAAAAACTTGGAGCGATATAAATTTTACGGTCTTGAAGTTAATATTATGCCCGAAAGGATATTTACGAATGGGAAAGGATATAATTTAATTACGGTCGCCATCTTGGTGATAAACCTGGGTAAATTTTCTACAATTTGATTTGTTTTTACCCGTTTTCATATTCTTATTCTTCTTATTTTCTCGGGGGTTTTTTTTCCATTTTTAATTATGAATGGCAATCAGATTTTTTTTTCTTTTTTTTTCATCCTTGTGTATTAAGAAATTTAATAACAAAAGGACTCATGATTTGTGTACAAGTTTTCTTGTAAATATTCTTCATTTTATTTTTTATTTTATTTTTTCTAGGACTATTTTAAGAGGATGAAAATTTTTTTAAGGACATGTATCCTCTTATAGAAATAAATAAGATGAAATGTAAGAAAAAAAAAAGAAATAATTGTAAAGCTCTTTACTTCAGCAGCTTTTTAAAAGGAAAATTTTTAATGACAGCTACAAGAGAGGTCTATGGTAGACTTATTTTTGATTGGTAATACAAAATTTTGGATTTTCTTAGAGGTATTTAATTTTTGCTGTTATAATTTTACAAACAGATTTACTGAAATTATTATCTTCCTCAAAAAAGAAAAGATGATTAAGTAAAAGATCATAAAACATGGTTAAGATTCTTTGGCTGTATCTAGAAACATAATCTGGCAAGGTATCCGCTAAGTAAACTGGGGCAACACTTTTGCTTCTTACTTAAAAGTAATGTTTTTTTTCGTATAGAATTAGCTAATATCACATTGTAAATGTTCTCTTTACATATTTTGTTACAAAATTAGAGATGTGGCATATTATTTCATAATTTTTGGTACGTTTTGGCGTATATATAAATGGACTGCTCGTTGAAACAAAACTGCATAAAAGCAAATGGCGCATCATTTTCATATTGCTGTCTCCTTCCGTGAGAGCAAAACTTTCCCACTGAACTGTAACGATTGGCAACGAGAAATTGCTTCAGGTTCAGCGGTATTTGCAGAACTGGAAACTTAGTAATACATTTGACAGTTCATCATTTTTCATCAAATTTTGTGTACCTAAACATGACCACAGGTTTTCCTTCTATAAATAAACCTTTCCTTCCAAAATATCCTTGTAAAAAAACACTTCCTTCGATTCGTAATTAAAATTTAAAACCAAAGTGCCAAATATTTTGTTAATAAATCCGGTAAATCCTACTGACAGATATTTAAGTAAATTTAAATTTCGCGCCAGCTTACTAAAGTTGGTAGCATTGACAAGGAGAGCACATGAAACAGAAGATAATTCAGTCCATTTATATAGGTACATGTCAGTTGTTTTCACTCGGAGAAAAGTCAAGAGTTTAAAGAAATTCAAATATAAATTCATTTATTATTCAACTAAGTACCTACATACACAAGATCTCTTAATCCGTATCCTACACAAGTTAGTCAAGCTTCGAAAATTAATAATAATCATAATTTTTGGATAGAATCTACATACTATTAGCTAAAAAAAGGAAGGAAGTCAAGCTTTGTGTAAATTAGAATGCCATGTCGCAAGTAAAATGGTACAACAAAAGGGTCTTAACCAATCTCAAACGCGAGTTCGTAGGTAAAATATTAGCAAACAGCCAAAGTCTTTGCAAGCCATCATAAATTTTGTCCAATATACTCTCAACATGATCACAACATTTCAAGCGACAGTTAAATATCACTCCCAAATTAGATATTGGGTCAACAAAATGTAATATGACGCTATTGAGCATAACTGAGAGTATATCATCAAAGTCAGGAGATGATCTGCACAAAACCAAATACTCTGACTTATTAGAATTGAGAGAAAGCTTATTATCAATTGACTGTCTGTGAATGGCAGCAAGATCATCTGCAAATACAATTCTCAATAAACTTTAGAGGCCTGCTCAAGTACAATTGAATATCATCAGCATATAGATGTAGCTGTGCGTTATACGAGTGTCCCATACGTAACGCATTTCCTGTATACCCCGGATACCTCTCTCAATTTCGAGAAATAAATTGTATGGAAGGAGAGCCGCAAAATGCACGGTGTGGGCGGTAGGCGGGTTTCGTGATTTTTATCCTAATACCATGTAACTTTCTTGTATACACCCTATGTAGGTGACTTGCATCTAAGGTGATAGTAAATCTTCTACGGTTTCCAACAAATGCCCAACCACCTCTCTACCCCCTTTCCGGCGGCAGGTATAGGACATCAAAGCCAAAAAATTGGAAAATTTTGCAATTTCCTTTTCAATTTTAACGATTTTTCCGCTAAAAGGCAAAATAAGAATAGCACTTTCTTGCAAGATTTCGAGACCTCCGAATGTTACCTTTCATTTGATCCTGCTAATGTACCTACCTAATTCTACCGTTTTTGACATATTCCCGTTTTTATGATGCATAATTTCATGAATTTATCTAATTTGTGTGGAATTGCATAAAATTAGGCGCGATTTCTATTGTTATTAGCAAAATTAATGAAACTATGCATCATAAAAACGGGAATATCTAAAAAACGGTAGCATTTAGGTAGGTACATGTGCATAGTCAAATCAAAGGTAACATTCCGGGGTTTCTAAATATTGTAAATAAACTGTATAGTTATCATGCATGTCGGAAAAATCGTTAAAATTTGAAAATATTAGGATTTTTCTCTCCAATTTTCTGACTTTGACGTCCTACAACTGACGATGGAAAACGATAGAAAGGCTGGTTGTGTATTCGTTGCAAAGCTCAGACGGTTTGGTATCACTTGAGATGAAATCTAGCCTTGATAGGGTGTATATCAAGAAATTTACAGGGTGTAAAGTGGAAACGGTACTAAAAATCGTAAACCCCCCCTACCGCCCACACCGTGCATTTTCCGGCTCTCCTCCCATACAATTTATTTCTCGAAATTGAGTTAGGAATCTGGGGTATAAAAGAATGCGGTAAGTATGGGACACCCTGTATACAATATCATCGATATCATTAATATACAGATTAAAGAGGAACGGTCCTAATGCTGAACCTTCCGGTACCCCCTGAGAAATAGGCAAGAAGGAGGAAAGAATACAATTTAAATGTTAATGTAGAAAACGGTTTATGAGGAAACTATTATTATTAACTTGACCGCAGAAGAATAAAAGCAATAGTTAACATACAATTTACGGATTAGTGTAGAGTACAGAACACTATCAAAAGCTTGAAAAAAAAGCATGAAGAGCCTAGCGAATATCAGTAGTTACCTTTAGCAGTCTCAAAACTGTGCATTGCCCGAAAACCAGATTTATATCTCATGAGTAGATTATTTTGATCTAAGAACTGAATTTGATAACAAATAAGTTTTTCGAAGACCTTTTTCAGGTCTGAAGTCAGACAAACTGATAGAGGAAGCTATTTTAAGTACAGGTGCAGGACCTTAGCAACTTTCCAAATGTAAGGGAAATTGGAGGATGACAAACATAATATTCATAATGTGCAATATACATATATGGAAAAAAAAGCTTTACAAAGCGGGGATTGATTGACTTCATTAAAACCAGTCGCACAGGTTCTTATCTAACCGAATCTAAAAAGTTACCCTGTTCCAAGCAAATTTGTACAGAGATCGAGCATATTCAGTTCTAAGTCACCTCCATTGCCGATATAAAAATTCTCTTTCTATTAATAGAGCACGAATTGCGTGATTAAGCCATGGAGAGCTACTACAACTAACCCGCTTAACTTTAAGGGGACAGACATTCGTTAACTAAGTTAAACAAGTCGATCTGCTTGAAATCTCGATAGTAAAATTGCTTCAGTTTGCAGAGTTCATGATCAAAACTGCTCGTTGGGCTAATTTAGTTATGGAATAACATTTTTCCTGTATTTGTTAGCAAAAAGATATCCAATAGTGAGGGATTAGCATAATAAAAGTGCTATAAGAAATAGCTGACAGACGCCTAGACTGGTCGCAGTAGATAAGTGCGATGAAAGTGCATCTACATTTTGTCCTTAAAAAGTTTAGATATGGAAGTCGTTTTCTGGTAGGTACGACAAATATTTTAGAAAATAATTGTTGAATATTCGATGGGTGACTTCCAATGACAAGTCTAAATTTGCATTTCTTGTTTTATTGTAGGATTTTGAAGAAACGATGCTCCCACAACGTAAGTTAGGTTAGGTTAAATTGTCGGCCATCGCGAAAGCATATACCATCAACCATGAAAAATTCTTCAGAGATTCTTCTTCACATCATTTCAATTCCACGTCTGCAAAGATTCAGTCTTCTCACGACATTATATCGGGCCACAGCTGTCTTTAAATCACACATGTGGTCAGTTCTCCCCACCTTGCGGTTGGCCAGCTTACAGGCCTCTTCATCTAGAATCTCATCGAGAATCCTCTTCATTGATTCTAGGGGCCGACATATGGATTCCTAGACATAATATATTCATAGCGGTATCCTTTCTGGCCTGAACATCAACTAACTCGTATCCAGGTATGTCACTGTGACTAGGTATTCAGCAGGGAATAACTCTCCCAGTTTTCCAAGCTCACAGCAACACCGTTGCACTAGACGTGATCTAATTGTACTCGACTCCAGAGCTTTGATTGCAGCTTGGCTGTCAATAAAAATTCTGATAACTCGATCGCTAGATACGCAATAAATGAAAAATATATGTAAATGTAACCTAAATATAGTGTTTAGGTATATGCGACCCTATTGATTCGGAATCCCCCGTCAAAAATGTTCTTTTATGTCATTCAATTTCACTCGGGAAAAACTTTTAATTTGATATCTAACGTGTCCTACGGGAGCTATCTCTAAACGATACATACATATCGATATGCCACCGCCGCGCACAAGATGTTGTTACTTCTTCTCACTGAGTCGCCACTGTAGCACTTTATCATCTGCTCACACAATGGTCCGCCATCTGTTAGCAAAACTTGGCGAATATGAGGATAATCTGTACACATGATTTCAGTCATTCGATAAAAATTTCGCCTCTGTTTTCTAATTTGGTACATGTAAGGCCATCTGTCGAGAAGACGTAACAGATTTGGTGGCATATCTATATGTATAAAATCAATGCCCTAATTAACAAAATTCATTCCACAAATTATATTACCAGTACCAGATTGATTATGTTACCACAGAAAGCCTATCACTGTCAATCCTAAGCCAGACAGCTTCACTAGTCTTTATCACACCTTGAACAAGTGGTATAGGCTATGGTTGCTTTAAGCTACAATCATGCCTACGTGAATATATTTAGAAGACAAAAACTGGTACTTACTTGTTTTCATCCGTATTTGATCCGTGATGTGCTGAACAAAAACTAGAAATGTTGTATGTTGCTTTTGCACGCATCTAAGCATCACTTTGATCTCACAGTCAGTGTAGGTAAATTAGGACCGAACTATCAGTCCATCCATTTCATCCGCTAATATTCCACAAAATGAACTAATGATAAGTTCTGAGACCGCTGATTGCAAATTAATCTGATTTGAAAACTATCATGGATTTAGGTTCGATGATGGAAATTGAAAATGTTTTTTTTTTCTGCTACACACGTTAGCTGTTTTGCGTTTTCGTACAGTAATAAACATTTCTCGCTTGGAGCTCTCGAATGCTGTTAATGATAGTGGCATCACCCATTTGGTTCAATATTAATATAGGGAAGAATTTCAACAATTGCAAATTACGGTTAGGCAAAACAAATTTGCCCTCATACCTACCTACATAGGAACATTTTCCCGGTATGTAGTCAAAGTCAGTAATTTCGATGGGATTTGATAAGTTTGGAATTTGGTAAAAAAAAAAAATGGTCTTCTTTGCATTTAAATAGAAATTGAAAAACCAAGATTCTCCAAGATTTTACCGAAGTTGATTTTAATTAAGGAAAATGTGATCATTTTCTATTATTTCCTTCCTGAATCTTACGTGGCCGTTAAAATTAATACAGAATAAAGTGGATTACTTTTCTGACCCAACGACATCCCACCAAGTTATGCGGCTGTCCGACTATACGAACTTTAAGTAAATAAATAAATGCCTAAGTTTCGTGTCACAAAACCTCTAAAAAACGACATTCCCTATTTTTTTCATTATGATAAAAATTGAGACTTTAGCAGTTTTTGCCAGTTCTTGATAGTATAGTATAGAACTACGTACCTAAACAGCTGTGTAGAAGGAATATTTAACTCCTGTATGATGTAGACACTGTTGCCTTGGGGCTAGCTTTGATATCCTGAAGAACCGCTTAACGGCGATAACTGAAGAACCTACTTGCCGCAGGGAATTGGTGGCTTGAAAAGCTGCAGCTGCTTCTAGTTGATCAGAAGTTCACTGAACGACCAGATTACGGCGGCCATGAAAAGTGGCTTACATATCCCTTGTCTACCTGATGTGAAACTAGGGTTGAGTACACTAGAACTAGTTAGTTTTGCTGTCCCTATGACAGCCTGAACGAGTGTCAGGATCAAGCTGACCCTATATCCCCTCTTGATAGTCTGCAGCCCGAGAAACTGCATGGATGGGCGTGATCTGCAGTCTAGCTGCCGACCCTATGTCGATGTGACGGAGGACCGAATAGCAGCCGTGATGCTCGACTCCTAAAAGAAAGTCACGTTTCTGCAGCAGGTCCCAGTTATCTTTTTGCTAAACCTAGATAACGGGAACTCCGTACTGCCTTTTCTCTCTAAAGCCTTTGAAAAAATCCTGCACACGCAAATCACCAGTTATTTAGATGAGGAGAACCTCCTGTCTAATCTTCAATCGAGTTTTAGAACCAAGCGTAGCTGCACTTCAGCGTTGCTAAATATAACAGATGATATTAGGAAGTCATTTGATAGTGATAAATTTACGGCACTCGCCCTCCTTGACTTTTCCAAGGCCTTTGACTCAGTTGACCACATATTATTATTACGTAAGCTGGCTTTTAATTTCAATTTTTCTAATTCTGCATGCAGCACGTTGGTTTGGTCTTACCTTTGCGGGCGTCATTAGAGTGTGGTCTGTTCTAATTCTGCTTCTGGCTTCCTACCTTTGTGGAGTGGAGTCCCTCAAGGCTCCATTCTGGGTCCCTTATTATTTACTATCTTTATTAATGATCTTCCAATTGTTCTGAGAAATTGTGATTACCAACCACATGTATGCTGATGATATACAGCTTTACATTTCTAGGCCGTTGGGATTGCTAGAGGATGCCATATGCCGTATGAACGAATACCTCGCTGATGTGCTTGATTGGGCTGTTAGTAATAGTTTGAGCTTAAATGCCTCTAAATCCAAAGCTATCGTGATCTATAAAAGTGAATTAGACACTTCCTGCTTTCCGAATGTTATCCTAAACAAAGTTATTATTCCTTACAGTAGTACCATGTAAAGAATCTTGGAATAATTTTGGATTGTACATTAAATTGGTCCAATCAATTGTCTGCAAAGTTTATGGAACGCTGCGTAAACTTTCTGTCACTGCGTCCCTTACTCCTGTTGACACGCGGATTATGTTAGTTAAATCGTTAATTGTTCCCCTCATGACTTATGGATGTTAAGTTTTTCGTGGTTCTGATTCAATTTCATTGCGTAAGCTCAATGTGGCTTTTAATCTTGGGATGCACGTTGGAAACTTACTTTAAATATTGTGCGATATTATTCCTTCGTAATTTGATGATTTCCGAGTAACCTGACTGGATACTAGACTGGATTTTTCTCAATCCGTAAGAAATTTTTCTCTAAACACGCTCCTCGGTCCACCTGTCTTTCAAGTGGTCTTCAATTTTTTATTCAATCCACACGACTCTGGAATTCTCTTCCTCTGCACACGTTAGAAGGAGCAGCGACAATCATTGTTTTCGGAACAATTTATTGGAATATTTAAGATCTGCATAACGGTACTTTTGATCTGGTTTCCTAGTAATAAAGCAAACTGTATTTATCATTATTAATTTAGATATTAGATATCATATTTTGTACTTTTAGTTTATTTCAGTAATGTTTATGTTTAAATTTTTTCCATTATCCTACCTACACATAACTATAAGATTTGTCTTACTTGTGTAGCGTTGAAATAAACTTTTATTTGAATTTGAACTCTGATAGTAATTTTAATTTTGGGGAAAAACATTAAACAAAATAGCTGGTCATAAATTGTCAGGTATTCTTTTTTTGCTTTATTCGATATTTGTGTCCTGGTTGGAGGGTGGACGTTGGTATTAATCTTATTTTTTTTTGTTTTTTTAAATTATTGTTATTCAATATTTTAGTCTAGCCCAGGGGTCGGCAACCTTTTGAGTCGGAAGAGTCAAAAATTACAATTTACAAAATTTCAAAGTTTTTAAAGAGCTACAAAATTTTTTCTTACCAACAAGAAATAAAGTTTTTGATAAAAAAAAACTAATCTATTTATTCATAAGAAACAAATCTATTTAATCATATATAGATAAATAGTGCTTTTCATAACAAATTAGATAATACATATATGGCATTATTAGATAATTACTTATTATTTAAGTAAACAATTTAACATTTACTTACAACACTAACTTGTATTTCAATAACAAACAATTGAGAAAACAAATTCAATGGGAACGTTGCGGCTTTGCACGGTTTTAGAAAGTTTGGATAAATTTGGTTCATAACTTGTTGTTTTAAGTTTCAAACACGACTCTAAATTCTCATTTGTTAGTTGGCTTCTAACTTTACTTTTAATTATATTCATGCAAGAGAAAGCTTGCTCGCACGAATATGTCGATCCGAAGATAGTCAGCACTCCAAATGCCAATTTCTTCACCTCACTGTAGCAATCTGGAAGACTATTCCATGCGTCGAACTCATCTCAACTCGCGGCATTTCTTTTTAAAGCTGTCCACTTTTGTTGCGTTAATTACATACATTTTTGGACCTCCAACTGTTCCAACTTGCTTTTCACCTCTGTAAATTTTCCACTCCACAAAGCTTTACTTTTTAAATGGATCAATTACATTTCTACAGATCCAGTATCAATTCCATGGCTCAATGTGGATTTCGTTACTATTTATGTTGAGAGGATTTACTATGAATGCTAGAGCGGTTTTGTTGGTTTTGAATTGCTCCAATCTGTCAGCAAATTCATCTTTAATTTTTTTCATAATTGTGCTGAAGTAATTCGTGTCAACAGTTGCACTGCTTTTATCGCGATATTGCTTTAGAAATTGAAAATGAAGTAATTTACCGCTCTGAATATCTTCTGCAAAAGGAATTAAGTTTTTTTTCAAAACAAACCAATTCTTCTACCAAAACATGGGCTGGGTTTCTCCTTTCTTGCAGTTTTAGATTCAGCTATTCGAGTTACGGTATCGAATTTTACAATCATTATAAGTTTTTAAAATACAAAATAAATAAACATAACCTTTTTCTGAGTATTAACAGATAACTAATAAAAAACACAAAAAAAACTTTTCCAGTTGAGCAAAATATTCAAGTTCTTTCGCTAAGATTTTCGAATCAATGGTTGTCAACGTAAAGTATTAGACATTTTTTATTAGTTTGATCTGAGCTGAAATATGCGGCAAACTTCAAATACGCAGAACAAAATTACATAAATCTTCAAGCACCGATTGTTCGTATGTTTTCTGAATGCTTAAATTTTCCAAATAAATTCAATATCGTCGTTAAAATTCAAATATTTTTGAAAAGAAAGCATACGCCATTCATTAAAAATTGCTTTCCGATTTGTAGTAATATTTGGAAAAGTATGAATTAAAGGAAGAATCTTTTTTGCTGTACGCAAAGTGTTTCAGGATTCAAAATTCAAGTTAAATGAACATTTAATAAATATTGAATTGAGAATATGCTTAAAAATTATTTTAAAGAAATGTATCCATCTCTACAAAAAGTTATCAAAGTATCCATTTCAAGAATTTCAAGTAAAATGTATCCAAAATGATACAATTATATCCAAGTGGCATCAATGAGTACAAGTGGCTGAGAGATAGAATCGGTCCCCCCTTAATCCTCGTTAATCGATTCAGAACGATTTTTTTTTTGTTTTTTTTTTATAAAATAAATAATATTTGAGTATGGAAAGAGCCGCAGCTTCACATCCAAAGAACCGCATGTGCTCGCGTGCCGCAGGTTGACGACTCCTGGTCTAGCACAATCGCTGGTTGAAATAATAATAATAATGTTTTTATTTCTAATATGCAAATAATGGCCTTTTTCAAATTCTCAAAATTACTTTCGAATTGAATTTACAAAATCCAACAAATTCGTCATGGCTACCCAAGACCGTTTACGACGTGCAGATGGCTCTATAAATCCACCACAACTTGGTTATAATGAAGATATAACTCCAAAATGTTTATGAAAACACCGCCCGCTGATCTTCTAGAATTCTAAAGCTAAGATTTTGATATTATCAGGGTTAGTAGGTATTGAGTCATATATAGCAGGAAAACTCCCACTTTTTTCGTAAGTCTCATAGTTTCTGATAAAAATTTTTTTGTGTTTATAAGACTACTCATTTCTACTAAGACCAACTCTTAGATTATGACACTTGCGTCCGCCTATTTGATTACATTTTTAAAGCAACTGGGCTGGCGCCATTTTGATAAATAGTCAAAAGATGGATTTAAAAAAAAACAAAAAAGCTTTAATTTTTATTTATAAAATATGAATAAGAACAAAGAAAATCCCATAGAAATTTGCGTGATTCTACGATAATCAATATCTTCATTATCAATCATTTTTTGTTATCATTCTTATCATTATCATCACCGTAATTTTTTTTTATATATCTTTTATAAAGGAATTGTACAGAATATGATGGCAAGTAATCGAGAGGATGACGACTTTATTTGGAATGACATTATTATTTCAACGTTTTAAAAATTTGTTGTTGTAGTATTCTCCATTTCTATTATGGAAATGAATCATATACTCATAGGAGGTATTTCTTCCCCGGGCCTGGACATTACCGTCTTTATGTTCCAGGCTGTAACATCAAATTCTTTGAATACATTGGAGTTGTACGATTTCGTATACTTTTGCAAAGAAAAATCGCTCTTTGAATGTATTAGAGTAGTACGATTTCGTACTTTTACAAGTAAAAAAAAAAGAAGCAAAATCGCTTTGTGTCATGGCCTGAAACATAAAGACGTCTATGGCCTAGAGCTTAAAATATCATATTGGAGAAATCATAAAGACCCTGCTGCTGTTTAAACTGGAATATATAACCGTTCTTAAAGATTTTCCTTCCGCCAATCATGAGTTTAATTACATCTGTTGGATTAGGGTTCAAACTTCACAGGCACATCATATAGCAGCCTAAATGTGCCTGATCCGTATTTGACAATGTTTCCAACAATATTAATGATTTTTTTTTCTGTTTCCCTTTCTTCCGAAATCGTCCTGTCATCAGGTGATTTCAATGTCAGTAACATACCGTGGTTAAAACATTATTCTACCACAAGAACTGCAGGCCAATTCGTTGAACTCTGTTGATTACACTAACGTGAATTCCTGATGCAGCTAGTGATAGACCTGATCTCCTTATATTAACCTCTTATCAAAATCTCACCCCTACAAATATTCAGATTGGGAGAGTCTCAATCAGTACCTCATGGAGATGATTGATTGGTCGATCTGTTTTGGTCAAGGGATATCAATTATACTAAGTAATTGAGAGACTGCTTTTCGCGTCTATCAATTGCATCCATGTCCGGAACTGAAATAAATCTAGACGACTAACTGCACGAAACTCCTGTAAGTTCATTATCCAAAGAGAGAAAATTTCTATTTGACTAGAGTGTTAGAGGGCGCACCGTATCCAAAGTTGAAGGTCCTGATGACTTCTCGTTCTGTTTATCACAAGCTATGCCTCGGCTTAACTTCTGCGTAAACTCGGTAGGAAACTTTCTTAATGCTTGGCAATTAGCCTACGTTCAGCCCATTCCCAAAAAAAGAAGTATTGATCCCTTAATTTTTGACCAATTGTAATCACTTCAATTCTTTCGAAGGTTTTTGAAACTATCATTAACTCCAAATTGATGAAGTATCTAGAAACTATTCAACTCACCAACGATCGCCAATATAGCTTCCGGTGTGAACTCTCACCTGGTGGCTCTAGATATTTCAAAGATCTGTGATACAGTTTGGCATCTTGCTCTTTTAGTCGAACTTAAAGCTCTTGTTCTCGCCTACTTTCTTATTCATCCATAGTTTAAAACCAGGACATCATCATCATAATTTTTTCAATCCTAATTCTTGTTATGGAGTCTTAATTCCCAATACACCGTCACCATTCTTGGTATTAATAATTCCAGTAAGCTAAGCTGGATAGATTACAGATCATCTGTTGCCAAAGAAGCATAAAAATATGTCTTGGATTTCTGACAAGATGTAAGAAATATTTCAGCCAATCGAATCTAGCGCTTCTCTACAAGTCCTACATCAGACCTATGTAGAATGGAATACAATTCCAACATCTGGACCGGAGCTGGTCGCACAACCTTAGCTTCATTAGTCATTAGATATGTATGTACTGTCAAAAAGAGAGCAAACTCGCTCGAACACAGCTGCAATATCGGATGCCTTTCGCTCCTTTATCCTTTGTGAAATGATTTCTGTACGTAATACTCGCGCTCCTTTCACCCCTCAAAATACTTTCTGCCGTTCAGTAGCCAAATTACCTCTCAATAAGGAACTGGTCGATGAATTAGATCAAAGTTTAGTTGTCGTTTGTAGCAAATAAGTTTTTTTAAGTTTTGATGACAGTTTGATTTGACAGCGAATTTTTGTTAGTCATTGGACATAGTTCGTTCTATTTATTGGCATTGTGTTTATATAGCTCGAAACGATATCGAAGTCATGTCAGTGGTGATAGAGAATTTAATTTACTGTAACACAATTCGCTTTGACAGATTCTATAGATAAGATAAAAATCAGTTGCTGGTCACTCATTTCAGCCATAATTCAAATATAAGGTCTAATTCAGAAAAAAACCGACCACCGATCGTAGAAATTTCTCGCTTTTCTGCCGTAGTGGCAAATTGCTAAATCCGGTCATAAGTAAGTTTTCTAAAGAGTGGAAGTAGACACTTTTGAAGATACTCCTTAACATACACACCCGTGTTGATTGTAACTGTTGTCTCGCGAAAAGTAATGACTTCTGGCAACACATACATATTGCTTGCCAAATTAAGTATTTAACGGAAAATTTGGTGCACCGACGATTCTTAAACTTGGGATCCGCGTCACCTCTCTTTTTTTTTGTCACATCTGGAAGCTGGTTGAAGTCTGCTGTCACGTAAGTTTCATCATCCATAATGCAACAGTCGAATTTCGTTAGGAAATTTTCATACAAAATTCGACTCCTTGATTTTGAAACTTGGTTCTTTTCTGATGTTCTGTTCGAGGTTTTCTGAACATGGAAACATCATAGGCCTTCTCTTTTTCTAATTCGATGGACCGTAGCAGATGATGTTCCAGCCTAATCAACCATAGTTCTCAGCGACATGTTGGGATTTTATTTAAACTTACTTGTCTACCACTTCTTTGACCAATTTTTGGTCTATACCGATCTTGATTTCCTGTCTGACCCAGACTTTCTCTGGACAGTACAAGATTTTCGAAATTTACTACGAACATTTTGAATGGTCGTCTTTGGGATTTTCAACTTTTTAGGTAAGTCAATTTTAGATATATTCGGTTTTTCATACCTTTTCATACTCCTTGCCTGATTTCCATTTTCACCACAAAAGAACTTTGCTTTATAAGTGTACACCTTTTTATAGATAAAATCTTACCAGCGTTCCCTAATTTTGTTTACCTGGGAGAGGAGTAAAGGGAGGTTGTTGTTTTTTCTGAATCAAACCGTGTGCTTTTTTTGAGGCCAGCCCGTCCCTTTAACTCGTACACGAATTTGTCTGTCTGTATATTTCTTTTTTTTACTATTTTAGACACTCTTGTAGACCCACTTTTCATCATCACAGCGAGCTGAAATTTGGCGCACAAGTTCATGTCGCGTGACAATTGAATCTATTAAAATTTGAACCGGAAATCATTTGAAAATTTGGTACAAATTTGATTAGTGATAAATCCGTTTCAGGAAAAACGTAGAGTTTTCCGATTTTTCCGAAAAAAATTTCCGGAATTTTCCGACTTTTCCGGAAAATTTTCCGGTAAAAAAGTTTTCTAAATTATGCAGGATCAAGTTCCCTATCAACTGGCATCATTACTTTCTCTCCGACAATGGTGAAAACTTGCAGAAAAAATCGAGAAAAATTCATGTAAAACGCTTTTGTGGAAAATTCCATGGAAAACCCGGAAAAGCGGAAAAATCATCGGAAAATTTTCATCGATATGATTAGTGATAAATCTGTTTCAGGAAAAGTGCAGAATTTTCCAATTTTTCTGGTATTTCCGGATTTTCCGACTTTTCCGGAAAATTTTCCGACAAAAAAGTTTTATAAGCTGTGCGGAATCATTTTTTTCCATCTTACTGGCATCAATACTTTCTCTTCAACAATCATGAAAACGTGCATGACAAATCGAGGAAAATTCATGTAAATTTAAAAAAAAAATCATAGTAATAGGAAAAGTCTGTGGAAAACATGGAAAATCGGGACAATTCATATTATATGGTATCAAGTTGGAATACAGCTAAAAAGTTCTGTTTAAAACATAATTTGAATTTCAGAAAACCGTTGCAGTACTTCAACAATTTGATACTCGAAAAATTTTTATTTTCGGATCGGCACCAAACATGACTTAAAAATTGTTTTAAAATATCTCCATGCAGCACGTAATAACAATTTAGTTAACGTGAAAAAGACAGAAAATAAAATAAGTAAAAAACGAGTTTTCAAACAAAACTGAGGCCAAGCCGCATGAAAAAGTAGAAAATAAACTTTTCTTCACACACAGAGGTGGACTCAGATTTTATTCAACAGAAATGTCCCAATCAAAAAATCTGAGTCCACCTCTGTGTGTGAAGAAAAGTTTATTTTCTACTTTTTCATGCGGCTCGGCCTCAGTTTTGTTTGAAAACTCGTTTTTTACTTATTTTATCTTTCTTTATTTTTGTAAAAAAAAAACGGATTAAATCAAAATTTACCGCTAAAAGCTAGAAATTCAATTTTTTTTCAATTTCCAATTAGAATTACTCCCTTAAGGGAATACATAAAAATTCGTCAGCCCATTATTGATTTTATTAAGAATTCTGATAACGCATTCCTTTTTAGTAGTGGTGCTCTTTCGCCTAAATATTCAAGGAAAAAAAAATCCTTAGTAATTAGTATTCTATCAACTAGAATTGGAATAAAATTTCCTCATCTTCCCTCCTGTCGTAAAATTTACACTCCAGAATTTTATCTGTACTGTTCTCCAATCGGTGTTATTTTGTTACTGTAACCCCCCCCCCCTCTTTTGTTGTTCAATATAGCTTCTCTGTACATCCATAGATACCTTCGTTTTCTTTTAATCTTCAATTTTTATTTACTCTACGCAACATTGAAGTGCTAGTAAAAAAAAAAAAGCAAAATACGAAGAATAAGAAAAGAAAGAATAAAAGATTTTTTCCTATCTTTATCCCTTCCTCTCCTCCTTTTATTATCCTTAATTAGAACTATTGATTTGTTAGAATTAATTAGCAATTTAAATTTTAGAGATGTTCTCCTTCAATTTTTGTACTTTTTTTTTACCTTTTTTTTTTTTACTTGTGCACCAAAGGAAGAGGCCTTTGTGATTCTTGTTTTTGTTTCTTTTTGTTTTTTTTCTTGCCAAGAAGAAATTGATATGTGTGATTTGCTTTGGAAGAGCGAAAAAATTTTTTTTTGCAGTGGAAATCCATTCAAGTGAAAGTATAGATGTCACTAGTGTTACCTCGAAACCTAACAAATACAGGGAGGATAATTTACAATTGCAAAAATCGATTTCTCATTATAGATACATATACCGTGATGAAATGTGGTAAATTTTTAGTTACGGTTCTAATTGACGTTTTCTAATCGACACATTCACATAATTGAAATTAGTTAATTCAAACTTAATATGTACATAGATTACAGGGTGTCCACACACAATTTTTACGCTCCCAGAATCCATAAATAGGTCATAATGGGACAATGAAAAAAATTTATGAGGGATAGGAGGAATACGAAATGTTTTGGAAGGTTCGCTGTGTTAAAGTTTTTTGTATTTTATGAATCACCCTATAACTTTTGAATGATGTTAATTTAAAATTTACTAGATGGATAACTTTCGAAACTGTTAAATTAATCAAATATTTGCTCTAATATACCTTTAATGATTTATAAACTCCCAATGTCCTCCATGAAGTTGCAACGGGTGGTAATGAAGTACGGAGGAAATGTGATTCATGTGATGTAAATTAGCAGGAATTAGAAATAAAACCGTTCGTAAATGTGGGGAATGTCATTTTTATTCAATAAATATACTTCCGGGTGTTTCAAATAGGCATTAATTTATTAATTTATTCCCTTCAAGTTCACTAAAGACTGATAACTACAAAGCCTTGAAATAATTCTTAGAAATAACAATAATAAATAAGTAATAAAAATGTATAAAAAACCATTAAAATTTTCTTAGCTGACTCTCAATTTGAGATTTAGTCAAATTAAAATCAATGCATTCGGAATAAGCTATATTAAAAAGGTAAGACATCGGCTCATACATATCGTAATTAGTGCTGGTGATGAGGAACTTGAAACAAACCATGATACCTAAGGGAACGAGGATGACTTGAAATGCTAAGAGCCGTCAGAAGTTGAAGGGAGTTATCGCCCTGTAAAATATTCAAAGCGAAAGCAACTCCGGAACAGTTAAAAGAATTTATCTAGGGTGTCTAAAAAAGCATATTAATCCATTCTTCGTTGAACGGCCTCAATCCTATAGTAATATGTACCGCGTAAAAAGGAGCCCAAACAGAACAAGCGTACTTCAAAACAATTCTGACAAAGTTACAGAAGAGAGATTTGGCGACATAAGGATCGTCGAATTTTATTACACCATCTTCTCACAAAACTTGGAGTCTTTGGACTCTTTAGTTTTGTCAAGTGTACTCAATAAATTTTCATCTACACAATAACCTAAATACTAAATCTGAATTTAGAAGAGTCCAGTCATTTTCATCTGAAATTATACGAACAATTTGCGAAACGCCAGAGGTGTTTGTAAATGAAGTGAAAAACTCTTCGAAAAAGAACGTGCTGTGTACGGTCAAACAAGTATGACCATAACCATGTAACTAAGATAGGAGGGAAAGCCAAAATTGGTATTGGTGAATAATTTCGTCAAATGCCCTACTGAAATCGGTGTGGACACAGTCAACTGCCTGCTTGCCAACCTCAATATCAGAAAAGCAGAATAAGAGAATTCAGCTATATGTAGATTCATAGTAGTATATTTACGTTTTGTAAAGCTCTGATAAAAGACCCCTATTAAGGGCTTACAATGAATAACTAGAACGTCAGAAACTAGGACTTCAAATCACTTGGCAATACAAGATCAATTAATTGGTGACTAGCCGATAATTTGAAAAATCCTTCTTCCTTTATTTCTTGTGTACGAGAATCTAATTGACTTCTCTGCAGATTTTCAAGTTCCCCTTTCCACCTGTAGGGAGCCCACGACACTACTAGACACTTCTTTGGAAGAGTCTTTAATTTTCGACGTTCCGATAAAACCGACAGCACTTGTTGCTGGCAATGTTACTGAGCAGGAGATTCGCCCTCCTGTCGTTTCTGTATTAAAACGGCCACCAAGCTCTGTTATGACGAGTTGGCGTGAGCCTGTTTTATACCCGCTGACGCCTTATCATACGCATCTGCAAAACTACAATGCAGTACGAGACCGTAAAGAAACGATCGACCGGTCGTTGGCGGGAATACTGTCGACGAATGAGACAGGAAAGAAAAAATTTGGCACATAATTCCGTGTCGATGCCAGACGACATTCGACCATATGCCGAAGTAAGACTAGTAGTCGGGCGAACTGAGACTGGGTTACTTAATAGTGGTGCCATTGTCAGTATCCTAGGCCAAGGAGCCCTAGAGAGGCTTCCAGAAGCAGAGGTTGAATGGAAGAGGTATCGGCCACAGGTACAAGTAGCTAATGTTGTCATGACGATTGTTCATGGTCATGCGGACTTGGACATCACTTTCCGTGGTAAGACCCAACACGTGCGTCTTTACGTGCGTCTTTACGTGGTTCCTGATGTCCTGGTTATAGTTGCAGAAGTGACACCAAGTCTAATAGCTACCCCTGACACCGACTGTCATGTTCTTCCTGCTATAGATCAATAACGTCTAGAAGTTACTAAACATCTATTTCCTTCTTTCGCCTCTCTAGACTTGGAAAAATATCTGTGGTCACTCACAAGATCGAGGCGAATGACGCAACTCCAATAAAACAACGCATAAACTAGGAAAGACACCACTACGAATAGATAAATTAAATAAATAAATAACACAGAATAGGGACAAGAGATAGACGGCATTTTTTCAACACAGATGTAGGACCACTAGAAAATCACTCCAACAAGTCCGAAATAGGCTTCAGAATTGTTTTCTCGTCAAGTACAAGGCCCCTCATTTCATGAGAAGTGGAAATAGAAATTACGTTAAATGGTTAAAATTACTAAAGCTAATGTCACAGTCAGTCTTAGAAAAGGTAGTTATAAAAATGTCACCGAAAAGGTGGCAAACGTAGAGGGATCGTTACTTTCCACAACCCCAAGCCATGCGTAAATATAAATGATAAAGTTGTCCGAAAAAGTGGAGGAGTTTAACAATTATTATCTGACTTAACTAATTAGTTGTCGCCTATGTATGCTGCACCATCATTTGATGTAACAAATGACAAGCATCAGAAGATCGGTACTGCTGGAAGAACTGTAAAAAAAAACGGTGCACAGTAAACCAATAAATGGCTGCAAAGTCCAATCGCTTCGCCAAATATCTACTAAAACCGTTCTCTGTTTTTTGCGCTTTTTCTTGAATGGTTTTGAAAGGTCTTGAATTTAAAATCATCATCATTGAGTGTAACGTTCAGAAGTTACAGGGTGATCTATTAAAACATACCCAAAATATCTTTAAGTCGCGCTATTTCGGAATTCCCCTACCCCCTCCACCTTACCCATACAATTTTTGCTTGTCTAAGCATGACCTATCCATAGTTTTCGGGTGCAAGACCATATATGGGACACCCTGTGTAAAATGCCCAGTAAATTAATATGACTATATTTCACTAGGCGATTCTTCGTCGATGGAACCGAAAAAAATACCACGTTAGGTGGTTTAGGTGAAGGAAGGGGTGGATGGTTCTTTGCAGGTTTACAGCGTGATAAAGAAAAATATTTTATTTTGTAAGTCAAAAGGTGATTAAGAAAGTGTGAGTGCTTCTTTTTTTTGCATATGATATATATTCACCTTTCTAAAAACAAAGAATTGGTAACCTCCTTGCTCCTTTTCTTTTAAATTTATTGCACCATAACTACGAAATTTGGGAATTTATTTCTATTGTATACTGTGACAGTTTAAGTCTCCTTCCTCATTCAGTTATTTTCGCAGGAAAAGATGCATGTCCTACCTTTAATGTACTTAGTCCACGTTTTGAAAATATCTTTTTTTTTTATTCTTTAGTACTCGTTATATTATCGATCATATTAGAATATATCCTTAATTTCTCTTGCATTGCCTCATATCTTTATTGTACTGTGAAGAGCTCCTTTATAAGCTACGGATAGTCGTCGTTACATTTTACACGGTTGAAAAAATTTTTAGTAGTCATCCTGTTTCATAATAGGTAACGTAACTCTCTAAGAGTTTTTGACTATACAATCGAAAATAGTTGTTCCTAAAAGACTTATTACTGCTGCTTTTTCAATGTCCAATATTCCAATGGAGGCTCAATTACTAAAAAAAAATATATAAAATAAACTGTTTTGAAGGTCTCTTAGCTTGCCCGATCCTGTAGTTATGGTTCATGAGTGATTATGTCAACTTCTAATCAAGTCGGTAATCGTAATATTCCAAACTTCTTTTTCCGACTATTGTTGTGACCGGTACGTCGGTCCTAAAGTGAATGAAAAAATAGGTACTCACAACTTCTGCTATTTGTGTCATTCTATTTCTTCGGTTTTAATCGTGTTGGTTAAAATGCAGCTCCAAAACTTTCTATCATCGTTGCAGCCTAGGTGAGCGAATTGTGGCATAAACTTTATCTCTAAAATAATAGAAATGAGGCTCGATTAGGAGTAATGAAACATATGACACTCTTGTTCTTGTCAGCTGAAACATATTGGCATTGATATTGTCAATATTCGTAGTGGTAGCGATTTGCTGCTAGATCTATCATGTATAAACTACATTATAGTCTAACCGCTTCAGATCTTTGCTCTAACTGTTATTAACACAATTATATTTCAAAAATGTAATCGGAAAAGCTCCATTCAGCCTTCGTGACGAAACTGGGTGAAAGCTGAGAAAATACTTCATATCCGTGTATGTAATTAAATGAAATGATAAACTAATTAAACTCTGATATCTGACAGTGTGAAAGCCGTCGACGTTAATAGTGTGTGGGATAACCTTTCAAGCTGCCCCAGATCCATCCTGCTTTCCTTAGGGAACTCTGGGTATATGTGAACTCTTTACTTTGCAGCTCCCCAGACTTGAAAAATGCCTACCTTTTTTATTCATCAAAGCGGGAAGCTCGCAACGCACGTATTGCGGACGGCTTCGAATTCCTCCGAGTCCTTACAACTCCTGCAGAAATCGTTCGCCGCTATACCCGTCTTCTAGCATGGTCCCCCCTATGGCCCAGTGACCCGTAATGACACCTACTAGATACCTGGTATTTGTTCTGCTGCCATTAAGCAGTTCTATTGTCCTTTTCCTGTGATATGCAGGTCACAATTACCTCGCTATACGTCAGGTATCCCTGCTGGTCCACCAGCGACTTGCCTTTTGATAGGAGCCCCTGACGATTTTCTCTTTTAAAGCTCCAACTGGGATCCTCACGTAAGCTACCGCTCCGGATTAATTTTAATTTTAGGAACATTAATTTCAATTTCAGCTAATTTTTGACTAAAAGCACATCAACCCCTTTCCATTTTTTTTTGCTTAAGTAATAGAAGGATTAATTTGAAGCAATAGATTAATTTTAATAATATCCATCCATTTCGGAGTCGTTTTTAGTCAACTCATCAGCCATCTCGTTGCTTGAGATATCCTTTTGGCCAGGTACCCAGCATCATAGGGTCACCCTGTACCTTATATAGTCAATTCCTCTTTCATAACTGCATCAATTTTGATTTTATATATATATGCAGATGTGTCGTGAGAGTACTCTGCACATGGATACCAATATTACCGCCTGATAAATCGCTGCGAGCTCTGCCTGAAAAACACTGCATTTGTCAGGCAGTCTTTAAGTCTCGTGTCACTAGAGATCTCTGGAGTACACTCCAGCCCCTGTGTCCGCCATCGTCTTGGAACCAATATCGGATGTTTTGACTGACCATATCCTTCCCATCTCAGTAACTCCACCACGAAAAGTCATGATAGATACTTGGTACTCTCTTTCAACCCTGCAATCACTACAATCTATCTTCTGGAATATTGCAAAAGTTGAGTGCAAAAGTTAATGGGTTTAGTAAGAGGATTATCGGTTCCCCATTTACTAACACTAGATATGTCATCATTTACTCTATATACAGCATCCTCAATAACTGTCCTAACGTTATGCTTAATATATTTAATCTGCACGTCATTTGCATACATATGAAAATAATCATTATGAAGTACCTGATGAGGATCATTGATAAAAGTAGAGAATATTAAAGCCCCTAGAATTGCGCCCTGAGGTACTCCATTGAATACGGGCAAAAAGGTAGAAGTGATGTTATCGCAAAAGACTTTTATTGCGGACCTACCACCAGGATCATTAGGTTGAAGTTTGAAAACTGTTGCTCATTTATTTACTATATAATACCATCTGCGAAGTTCTGAAAGAGCACCCTGGTGGCGGGTTTGCTGTTTTTTTTCACAACCGTAACAATAGGCTTTTTGTTTTATTGTAAGAGCTTCCGTTGATCCTTTTCTGCTGGACCTAAAAACTCCTTACGTATATATGTATATATATTTTTTTTTATATAATTCAATTTTAACACATTTTCTGTTTGCATAAAAATCCATTTAATTTACGCAAAAAAAAAAAAAAATTAAAAAATTCGCTTCCTTTTTGTCGTTGTGCATATTATAAATGCGAGTCCACTTACTTACCTATCCAATCTGCATCAAACCAGTCCTGATGGCAGCAATTTTTGTTCTCTTATCCTGTTTATAACTGTATCCATCTGCATACATATATATGTATATAACATACTCTACACTTTGTAAATATATATATATATGTGTACATGTGTGACCGTGACATGTGCGCCCGTATAATGAAAAACGCGCTCTTGCAGAAAAAAAAAAAGGAACACAGAAAAAAAAGGAATCATTCCAGTTTTATGTTCGTGCTCCTTTTGCCCAGGGAAACGTTTTTGTTCGCCTCACTACAACTTGCTTGTAATGAAAGTTAAACTGCGTACAGAACTGATCCAAAACTAGGCGCAACGAACGCAATTCCATGTTTCATTCGAATGCATGCGACACGATGATGTCCTTTTTCAGTGTATGGAGGCGCTCGATTATAATTATAAATATTTTTGTAATAAAAAAGTTCCGTTTGAACAGTTCCCGACGAACGCGCATTGATGTAGGTTTTTGTGTGTGTATGTGTGTATGTTTTTATATCGCCCAGTAATTCGTTCTGGAGCTATGCATTTCGGTTTTATCGCATTTTTCATTTAAAAGTGCACATCTGTCGGGCCATTTCTGTTGTCTGAGGCGTGCTTACTTGAAACATTCTGTTAACTATGGTTGGCTAGAGGCTATCTGTTTTTTTCTCTCCTTTTTTTGTTGTTTGAATACATGAATTATGTAGGAAGGTAGATGTAGGTACTATTGCTGGCGGGAAATATAACTTTTTGATAGTTTTTTGATTGATTGGACTCGGGAGTTTTGCAACGAGATTTATAAGTTCATTTTGGGACACATCCATAGAGAATCACAATACACAATCTCAACCTAAAAATTTTGGTTACCTAGTTTTGTAAAAGTCAAGTTGGATCCTTGTAGGTTCGTAGGTTCATTGAATTATATTTGGAAGAGATTTCCATTAATGGCTTAATTCAAATTCATTTATCTCTAGAGCATTTACACACTTAAAGCCTGATAAAATTAACTAACAAATTATTCTGCACTATGAGCTAGAGTCTACAAAAAATAAAAAGTTCAAGGAAGAATAAAATAAAAAAAAAGTGTAAAAACGCCATCTACATAATAATAATAAAAGAAAAATAAATTAAATGTGAGTGGTAATAACTAAAATGAAAAATATTATTAATAAAATATTTATCTATAAGAAAAATAGTCTAGTATCTTGCCCTGAAATCACTCCTACAACTCCTCCTGATCTCCAAAGGTAGAGTATTCCACATCCTTCTAACAGAGATATAAAATTGATGTTCAATTACACGATAATTAAAACTTGACACATTCAACGCCATATAGTTCTACTGAAGCGAGAAAACAATAATTTTTCAAATTTATTAGATAGCTAAGGTACGTTTTTTACAATTAAATTATACAAAAACAAAATTACCATTGATATGCTTTTAAGGTGCATTCAAAGACGGATTTTACATAAAGGGAAATATGGTCATATCGTCTCAGACTGTACACGTAGCGTACAGCCGAATTGAATCCGATAGTGAGCTTTCTATGCGATAAGGAATCAAAATAACAAAACAATGCGCGTCCGTAGGTTATCAACGGAGCAATCAGTTGTTTCACTAACATGAGTTTTGAGGAGAAAGCAGCAATCGATAGATTACGGAGTATTGCGTAAGTCTTATACACAATACAGTTGTTGACATGGTCCGACCACGTAAATGTAGCATGAAAAATGATATTAAGATTCCTTACCGACGTACTGTATGGAACGGAGAAATAGGTACCATTTAACATCACTTCTAGGAAATTCTGTGGTGTTCAGTTTATTTCTGTACAGACTTTACGGGATTTAGAAGAATATTATTTTGTTCTGCCTACAAGGATATTGATCCAAAGTTTTTGTTTAGTCTACATACAGCATCCTCCATCCAAACACGCAGTCTCGAAATGTATATCTGGCAATTATCAGCATAATTTGTAAGTGAAATTTACAATTTAAAATGACTGAAGAAATATAATTAATGAAAACAGAAAATAGCAAAGGTCCAAGGATTGAACCCTATGGAACGCCACTATATGCAGGCAAAAATTCAGAGAAATACTCACTCACTACAGCAAACCTTGTGTTGGCAGTCTTTCAAAATATGACAAAATAAGCATTCAAGCACCGCTAGAGTCAGTCTTTTATGCTGGGTCCATGAGCAGTAAATGATTAAGCTTTTGAGAATTATAAAAGAGATAAAATAGTTATTATATTAAAATTCATAGACAAACGAACATCTTAAGATAATGTTAGTAGGGCTGTCGTACAACTGTGTTCAGGTCTAATTCTAGATTGAAAATTGTAGGTTATTTGAATCAATATACATACTTAAGTATTTGCTGAATTTTAGATAATAAAGATAAAATGGAAATGGATGGAATGAAAACATGAATGAAGTAAAGATCGTTCGGAATACCTAGCTGTAGTCGAAGACCTCATTTCGAGTTCAAGAACTGTAGCCTTTTGGGAGAGTTTAATAGACGTCGCTAGAAGTTCCAAGTAGGGATGAGACAAGAATAAATACATTATCGCTTAAGGTCACAAAAAACTTACAACTTTGACAATCCAGTTTGCTAGAAAAAATATATTCCGTAGTCAAAATGGGTGGTGGGTGGGAGGGTGGGGGGAGTTCATAATTACATACATAATTTCCTGCAAAAATTCATTGACAGGTAACTGCATATTTTCCTGGGAAAATCCATTGACAGACAACTGGAGGAAATTAGTATGGTCGAAAACTTCCATAAATTTCCGCCATAGAACGCTGATGTAGTGGCAACAACTAAATTCAGAATTAAATCAACAACGTCCGGGGCTTGAAACCAGGACCTTTCACTTTCCGGACAACTGCTCTTACCAGTGAAAACTAACAAGAAAGATGTTTTTTCCTCTTGTATCTCTTAATTTTATAACTAGCCTACTAGAATCGTCAAAAATAAAAATTCAGCCATTCTCCATTTAACACCGATTCTAACGTGGCCCAGGAAAAATAAATAAATTATTTATTATTATTATTTTTTTATTTACATATTTTAAACCACAAATCTATAACAAAAACAATTTTGAAAACCTATAATAAAGTATTTCTGCTCAAAATGTGAAGGAGTCATATTTAAATTACAATGACAGCACCGAGCCCGGTGGTGTCATTTTATTTTCAATTCTCTAAGGCAAGTCTTGAAGAGAATTGCGAGTAAGGCAGAGAGAGAGAGGCCAGGCCCCAGGCTTGTTTGGAAGTGTTCCTACCTTAAACTATTTTCTAAGACAATAATAATTGTGATAATTATTTATTGACTTAGAATTATAATAGATCCCCTCCGTTTTATTACGAGCATTACGCACATTACGTATAGACTGTCATCGAACCAATTAGAAGTATCTACATACAACTTAAGTTCCTGGATTTTCGAATAGGTAGAGCGTCAAAGAAACAATTGAAAATTTATTTATAAAAAACTAAAACTAGCAAAATCAAAACTCAAAACAAAATAATCAGGAGCAGCAGTACCTACATCATCGACATGAATGACACGAGTTGGTTGATCGGGAACCTCCTGCCCTTTATTATTCAATGAACGAGAAATACAAGGACTGGAGTCATCATTAACTAAAATCAGATCCATAATCCTATTGTGAACATTACGAGTGCGATTTACTTGCTTAAGCTCACAAGAAGATAACACATCCAGAATATCCACAGACATAAACTCTGTTGGAATTATAGTGTCCTCCTCAAGCGATGGAGTCCAACATACCAAGTTAAAATCTCCAAGAACAATCATATCATCATCTGAAGTCGACATGTCAAAAACAGCATTGGTGCATTTAAGATAGTCTTTGTAAACAGCACAATTAAATCTCGGGGAAAACAATAATATGAAACCAGGAAACATAACATTTAATCCGGACACATAAGAATTCCAAAGAGCCAGACCAATTCACATTAATAATTTCAACCAGCAAATCATTCTTAAGGTGCGATTACACATTGCAACTTTTACTGCACAGCTTTTAAGGTTGCAGCTGCAAGAGTTGCAGTGGTGTTTACATATAGTGGAAAAAATTTGCGCACAGCCTGCAGTTTTTGCTACACCCAGCTCAGAAGCTGCTAACTTTCGAAAAAAGTTCCACATGTAGCAGGTTTTACTGCGCCGCAGCTTTTGTTGTCAATAGTCTCCAGTTAAGCTTTTAAGTAGATTCAGAAGTGCAAGCTGCTGCTTGTTTAGCTATTTTGTTGATAAAAAATCGTGATAAGAATCTGAAAAATGAAATGAATGAAGATTTTTTATAAAAATTTCTTGCGCCTATCACTTGACGGTTTTTGAAAAAAATTTTAAGGCAAGTAACTCCCCTTATATAGAGAAAATAATCTTCCACTGACCGGCTAGCTATAATTCTGAGATTCTTAGCAACAGGTAAATTTTTTAAGGAAATATTTATGGACTTATTTGCATAAGTTATTAATTTACATAATAATAATAATAATAAAAAAAGAAGCGAAATATAAATTTTAAAGAATTTGACATTAAAATTTGGTTACATATCGCACGAAAAAGTTTCAACGAAACTAATATTTTTATACTGCGCCTGCAAACTTATCTTTAGATGTTTACACATTGCAACTTCCGAGATTGCGGCACTACGAAAAATTTGCAAGCAATCGGGCTGCAGGCGCAACTTTTTGGATTTCAGAGGTGTTTACACATTGCAACCCTCGAATAGTGCAGCTTTTTGTGCTGCATTGCAGTAAGAGTTGCAATGTGTAATCCTACTTTTAGTTGCAATTAAAACAGCACCGCCAATCGGCCTTTGCAGCTGACCCTGATGTATATTACGTTGAAAAATATTAAACTCATCAGAAAAAAGATCCTTGCCAAAAATTTGTGTACACAGACAAGTTTCAGCGAAAGTCACAATGTCACAGTCCGATAAAATAGAATTAAAATAGACAATATATGTTTTGGGTCTTAGACCGTTTGCATTCTGATGATAGATTTTTAATGCCTTGCCAGTCTCCTGCGATGGGATTTCCAAGAAGAGCCTGTTTCCGGTCTCCCTATCTTTGTTCAAAGGGCATAATTTCAGTATAGTCAAAGCCAGATACAATATTTTTTGGAATTCACACTTTAATCAGTGCAGAATTTTGACCGTATCAGGAATGTCGTCATAAATGGTTACAGTTTGTTCGAGATTGCTTGTCTTCTCATTGTTAACCATTGCGAATTAATATTTCTTAAAATGAAGTCCTTATCATTCACCTAGTCGGATTGCAGTATTGCATGCTCCTCTTGTATGCACCTGTGTAATAATATTGTCCTTCTATGTAGTAAACGCGAAAGCTCGTATGTATTTAAGAGTTAAATCACAATGAATTTTTGTGTTTACCATACCCCATTTGAACCTCAGTTTATTTTTCTCTTCTCTGCCTATATGTTTTAAAAGAGTTATTTTGACGATACTATAGTGTGTTCTTTCATGACAGTATGAACTCTTTCAAATGTTTCTCGTGAGATTTCACCACACGTTGTCCTCTTCACATATAATACCGGAATGAAAAATATATATATAATTATAAATATGTAATTAGGGCAAGCTGATCTCATAGTTAGGTACAAACGATGGTATAATTTACATTATAGCAAGAACAACTGCTCTATTTGAATAGCTTTTACACGCTTGCGGTAACATCATAATACACAGAATGCAGTAGGAAGGATTGCCTCATTTCCACAGGGAAAAGTGTACCAATACGCCCGGCCTGTACCCAAACTCCCTCTCTCTACATAAACTTTCTCCAGTCTCACCTATAATGTATAAATGTAACTACATTTGGGAAGCTAAAGAAAAAAATTACTGCAAAACCATTTTTCCATATGAATAATATTTTGAAGAACAAAACTTGGACCGTTTTATCAATTGGTGAGGCCCCGAAGCAACCACAGGTTTTAGCCGGGGATTACACGTCTCACTAGAACTGACTTTGACATTAACACAGACTTGTGTTTTCCTCTTCGAATATGTATTTTTAACTGACTAGTCAGTACTGCCTAGATTTCTGGACAATCAGTACTGGCGGATTGGAACGAAGTTTCCCAATCTCCTTATTTTCGAAGGACCTTATGCTGTTTTTTTTGTCCCAATTAAATAAATATTATATTTCCGAATAGTGAGCATTCCAGTCCTACTGTCAGGCCGAACCGTGCCTCTCATTGTAACATACATACGTCACAGCTTTTGAGTTTTTGTCTTTTTCGTTTTTTCTTTTGTTTCTTCTTTGTTTGAGTTTTTGGAATACTTTATAAGCTATACTTTACTTTTTATTACCTATAATATATTGACAGTTGTTATTATTACTGTCATTTATTCTACATTTCCAACGTTATATTGAGCACTTTATGCTTGCTATTATTTGTCATCATAATACTAACTGTATTACTATTATCTTAATCTACCGCAATGAGCCTGTTCATTGCCCCTTTGTTAGTTTGCTAAATAACTTTGTACCATACCAATTATGCCAATCATTTAATATTTACTCGATGTACCTAACGTTGTTACGTAGCTTAAGCTGAGGTTCTTCAATAAATGATTTTTCTATTCTATAAACTGTCAAAATTAAGATGGAGGAAATTGAAAATAAAAGGCAGATGCTAGGGAAATTTGTGTTTATATTTCTCTCTTTTCAGTGGGTAATGACGGAAAAGATCTTAATATATATTGTAATATTTATTTTGTAGGGAATAATAATGCAATAATGAACTGACTAGTCAGTTGATAGAACGCAGAGTCGGTAATATTGACAGATAAAATCAGTACTGTCCGTTGGATCTACTGACTTGTGTAATCGCCGGGTTATGTATATGGCAGAGCTGTAAAATTCAAGTACCATTTCCATTATCATTACCAATACCAAGTATGTATTTAAGAATTGATAATTCCCATATTGGAATTAAAATTTTACAGTCCCATTCCCAGAATTGCAAATAATACTTTATAATATTGGAAAGTAATTGAATTTGCGGTTCCATTACATAAATACTTGGAAATATCCAAAAGAATTTAAAAAGTATTTGGGCATTAATATATAATTCCTTTTAATATTTTTATAAATACTTTCAATTACTTTTAATTGCTTCGAAATCTTCAGTAATAAACATGATATTTACTATTTGGTGTGCCATTTTCACTAAAATAAAGTGCATTTAACTAAGTTTAACTAGTGTTTTTTATGAAATTGTAAATTGAAATATGAAAACATAGCAAATAACAAATTTTTAACTGGAGTATGACTTTGTATTTTTAATCTCTTGGCCTACGATTTTTTTTAAAGCAAATGTACTTGTCTAGATTACTTAATTTTATTGCACCTTGAAAACAGGAAAAAGTTTTTTTAGAATAAAATTAAAAAGACAATTGATTTAGTTCATTCGACATAATTAAGTACAATATCATGTTTAGTACAGAAGTTATTAAAGGAATTAAAAGTAATTGAAAGTATTTGAAAAGAATTGAAAGGAATTATATAGTAATGCCCAAATACTTTTGAATATTTTTAAGTATTTTTGTAATGGAACCGCAAATTCAATTACTTTCCCGTATTTTAAAGTATTACTTGCAATTACGAGAATGGTACTGTGATATTTTAATTCTAATACAGGAGTATTAGTACTGGAAATTATCAAATTCTTATATATTTGGTATTGGTAATTAACAGGTATTAAATCCATTAAATACTGAATATTTTATAGCTGTGGTCTATGGAAATAAGAACGAACAACATCATTTATGATTGCGTGTTATTATGACCGGGGATTACGATTTTTGCTAATTTGCTTAAACATATACGAAAGAAGGCCTTCAAATTCTTCTCCGCGTTTTTTATTTGAAAACATAGGTGCAACACACTGGCAGCCTCCGATACTTTCCAAGAACAGTAAAAATCTGAGTGTACAATAGAACAAATTTGTGTTCGTGTCATGCCACAATATTTCACAATTTCAGATTACAGAATAAAAATAATTTCAAGTGAGAAACTTTCAAATTTCCAAGGAAAATAATTGTATTCCACTTTTATGGTATATTTGAAATTAATTACAGATGGAAAAAAAAATTCAGCTCCTTTCGTATGACTGATAAAATTTTACTTCTTGGGAAAAATCACTTTACACACTTTTTAGTGGGCGAAATCGTTAATTACGGTTTCAAAAGCGTGGTTTAGCTAAGATGTAATTTTTTTATTACTCATCAACGATAATGAATTCAATTTTCCTTGACTCTCATGGTGGTTTTTATGTAATTTTTTATCAAGTTAAATTTAGAAAAATAATGCTCGCCAGTTATCATTTAAGAATAGAAAATTACTGCGATTGGGGACAAATTTCTTGCAAAAATCTTTTCTTTTTTTTTTTTTTGAGAAGGGACTTTTTGAAATTTATATCTAAATTGTTGTATTCCATGAAACATCTTAATATCCGTTTTCTTATCAAAATAAAAATAAGAATGGCTAAAAATTTCTTACAATGGCTTTATAATTATTAAACTGATCCGTAATATCGTGAAAAGAATTCATCAAATGAAGGTTGGAACAAGATCCAGAGCAGTAACGTGTATTGGCAGAATCAGAGTATCTCGTATCTGAGACGGACATTTGACAACTAGCCCTAGCCCCTGCGATAGTATACCAACCAATGGCCAATTTTTCAACCAATAGGACAACCTATTACAAGTTAGTTAGGCTGTTAGAGTTTGACTACTGAAAGTAGTACTGTAACCCCAGTATTTTTTAAGTTTCCGTCATATGTTCATTATATAGTTTCAGTAGCCAAACTCAATGTATATAGTAATCAGCGAAAATTGTTATAACTATTTTCTCGGGAGGTTTTAGCATTACCGAGAAATTCTCGAAGAGCAATGATCCGAAAATTGTTCAGTTTTACGAATTTCTCTCGACACAGGTATGGCGGCTTTCTGGTTCAGGAAATTTGAAGAGAATTTTTCGTTTTTCAGATTGTGCATAACAACAACGCAAGTAAGCCAGCGACGTTCTTTTCAAGTATTCGACTGAAAAAAAAAGCTACAGTGAAGTAAGGGCTGAGAACATAAAATTCGCATTTGGTAAATGTTAAACATTTCTCCTAATTTACTTGTTTATTTTCAATTGGATATCGAGTAGTTTTCACAAAGCGTAGCTTACTCAGTTACTCGTTTATCCAATTCGAAATTGAGTAGGTTTTTCGAAGAAATTTCGAATACATATCACACTTATATATATATATATAGCACCAATACACGAAATATCTTCGAAAAAGGCTCAAAGAGACGAATCGATATCCACTCGTAATTTCGATTCGAATTAGCGTTCCTTTTTCTTCGTTTTCGGCTCGAGATCGAGTCGAGAACGACTTTGACATCGAAGTCAAACTTCGATTGAGCGAGTCGCTTTCGATTCGATCTCTAACCGTGTAATTTTTGCTAGGTGGGTTCATTTTATGTTTATGTCATGCAACTTTTTTGCCCACTGTCGCTGTTAGCAAGTTTAGTACGTACACAGTGAGTAACTGTCACCCCAAAAATTCATGTTTTATTTCACACTGCATCAATATAAATTTCGAGGAGGCAACTGTGATATTAGACGAAAAGCTGGCGACCAAAATACTTACGTCATTTCATAAACAAAATTTTCCATTTTTGGCAGCTGAAAATTATATTTCATGATCAAGGAAAATGGTAGACAATCTGGTGAAGGGGGGGGGGGGGCTGTTAGACTGCAAAAAAGATGCTGAAAAATGTGTATAACTTACGTCATACCACGAGAACGCTTTCGTTTAGAGTGATAAAAGTTTGCAAACGAGATTTTTAGAAAAAGTAAATTTAGCTTCGAAAATGAGACCAATCGGGTAATTCCTTCGTTGAGTTGCCATACAAAAATTTCGTTGTTCACTATATACATATATATTAGGCCACGGCCTAAGAACGCGTAGACGCAGAGAGGTGAAATTTGGCACATTAAAAATAAATTTAAAAATTAAATAAATCGGGCAACCCTTTCTTGGTGTTGCCGTATAAAACCAAGAAAGGGTTATCGGTTTGGGGGTCCACTTTTGAACTTGTATTTGGAATTTTTATGAAAACACCGTGTACAAAGTTTCCGCGCTATACGCCGACGAGTTCTCAGTCAGTCTTCAAACACGTATATAGTGGAAAAGCAAAGTTTTGTATGGCAGTATAAAGAAGAGATTTCCTGACTTAGTCTATTTTTGAACATGTATTTACTATTGCTACTATTTGTACCAAATTTCAGCTTTCTATGTCTACGCGTTCTTAGGCAGTGCCCCAAGATATAGAGAAAAAAGAAATTTTTTAATGTAAACGCTACGAAAGAGTTGCCCGATTGGTTCCATTTTCGAAACTAAATTTACTTTTTCCTAAAAAAGCCCGTGTGCAATGGAAATCTGTCTTAAGAATCCATGTGAGGAGTTTTCGTAGGTTAATATCACATCACCGCTATCACATCCCACTAGGAGGTCAATAGACCGGGAGGTGGTAGTACTCATCTAGACGAACCAAAAATTGTATGGCAGGGGAGGGGGGGGGGGATATCAACCGTTTAGGAGTTACAGGGTGATTAATAAAAAAAGTGAGTTTTTCACAAAACACCCTGTATATTAAAAACTACCGGGCGTATGGTCACAGTTAAGAGCTCATTGTATACAGAACTTCATGGCCTTTCCAACGACTGCTTATTCAGCACCACATACCTGTCCCATCAAGAATTTCTAAACTAAAAATTTCGGATTTTCTTACCTTTTTTTTTTAATTTAACTTTTATTATTTTTGATAAAAGGGCGTTAACATAATTTTTTTTTATAAAAACTGTAAACTGTAGACCCTCCTCTTTAAGTTGACCAATTACACCCAATGTGCTATCTGAAGCCCTTTAAAAGTTATTAGCTCTAAACTTATTCACAAACCTATTTTCAAACCTATTCTCAACAATAATTTGTTCCCTTAGCACGCCATTTTAAAAGATATCGTCTAATTTCGGTGTGACCGGAATAGGTTATGAGTTAATAACTGCTTAACGGCTACAGTTAACACACAGGGTGTAATTGGTCAAATTAAATAGGAGAGTCTACAGTTTACAGTTTTTATATAAAAAAAAATTATGTTAACGACATTTTTTCAAAAATAATAGAGGTTAAATTAAAAAAAAGGTAAGAAAATCCGAAATTTTTAGTTTAGACAATCATAATTCTTGATAAGAGAGGTCTGTAGTGCTGATTGAGCAGTCGTTGGAAAGGCCATGAAGTTCTGCATACAATGAGCTCTTAACTGTGACCGTACGCCCTGTAGTTTTTAATATACAGGGTGTTTTGTGAAAAACTCACTTTTTTTATTAATCACCCTGTAACTCCTAAACGATTGATATGCCCCCCCCCCCCTGCCACAATTTTTGGTTCGTCTAGGTGAGTACTATCAGCTCCCGCTCTATTGACCTCCTAGTGGGAAACACCCTATGTAAATCCATCATTATCCTCCAGAGATGAAAGAGCAGTCAAAGCAATAGATTTCTCTTAACGGACGTGCTCCGAAAAAAAAACAAAAAAATGGTTCCATCGTCCGACAATTTCCCCACCACAATTTCGTATGGCATAATCTTCAGGGGGAAACGATCATAGGACAGCAATTGACATGTCCAAAATTGTAGAATTGAGCTACGAACTGCTCTTCCATCTAGCCTATTCTCCACATTTGGCTCAATGCTACTTCTTGATCTTTTCAAATATGAAGGAATGGCTCAGTGGGAAAAAAAACTCGCAACCAACGAATCATAATTTTTGGAAAGCTTATAGAAGCTGGAAAGCAATTGGGCAAAGTGATCGAGTCATGTCGAAGTATAAATCGACGTTCGGTAAAAAAAAAGTTGTCAATGTATAGGGGAGAATGAGGAGAACTGACACGGGCTTTCTATTCAATAAAATTGTTCAATCAATATTGAAATGCACATCATTCAACAAAACAAACGCAATTAAGTGTTTTGCCATTCAATTATTGGCTTATGGGAGTACATTTTCTATTTTGGACCTTATTACTTTTGCTAGATGCTTTTTTGTAGCAGTTGGATATGGTTCTGGTAAATGGAATTTCCGCTCCTTTCCTGGTTAAGTAGTCAGCGATCTCATTACCTTCATGAACCTCATGTCCTGGTACCCATTTAAGGGTTACTTTATTATCCTCTAATAGAAAATCCAGGACAATCTTACAGAACTAAACTAGCTTTGAAGTGAAGTCATTGGAATTTAATGCCTTTATCAAGGCTTAGCTCTCTGCTTGAAAACCAGTTGGGTAGGATCCCAGGGCCTTGTGTAACTTTATCTCGGTCCATAGACTTCTACACATGCTTTCTTTCCTAGATCTGTCTGTGCACCAGACGAGTGATTCGCATGGGAACTTAGGTCCACTGTGTTTTTCTATAACCACTTCAAGCTGCGCCTAAATCTAAGAGTCTTGGGAATAGCTATTGAGTCATGTTAAAATTCTACAAAAATTTTCTGATGACCGGCTAAATCTCTAGGTTTTATGGAGGTGACATTTAGCCGATGTGTGGCACGATTGTCAGGGATCACATCACACATTTCACTAATTCAATAACTGCTTCGCAACGGTGTGGTCAAGAGATCACACCATCAGGACAACTATGATTTCTCAAGTATACGACGAAAGTGGATTATAAAAACCGCAAGGTATTACTGCTGATCAGTGCCCGGATTCTGTAACGTGAAGAGTTGGGGAGTTTGGGAGATGAGAATTCTTCTCTTCCCCGATTTAAACTCCTTAAACTCTCCATTCGCAATTTTCTGAGATATTTGGGGAGTTTGGGAGAAAATGAAAAGTGTAAAAAAGTGCGAATCACCGGAACGATAAAGGGTATCAGTTTTTGTTGAAGAGGGTTGGATTTTTTTTTATATTCGAGGTACTTGTATCAATTATTTCCCAACGTCCAGATAAATTGAATTTTTTTCTTATAGGCGTAGATTTTGAGGGATGTAGGAGAACATTTTTTCGAGTTTTTCCGTTATAACTGGAGAGGAATGTATGTGGTATAAAACAAAATAGGAGCTCAAGGTTTACATGATAGGCGGCGGAAATGTGGTAGGGAGGGTTCGGGGATAAAAATTGGAGCAGATTAATGGAAATTAAAAAAATATAGTCACAGGCGTAAGCTCAGAATCTGTAAGCCCAATGAAAAGACTGATAAATTACTTTGGTAATTGGCTATGCATGGGTCTTACTGGCTATATTTTATTTCGATTAACGGTAATTTGCAGATTTGAGAAGCGCCGGCGGTAATTTCTGTTGTCGCAATATTGAAAGGCCCATAACTTTGCAGCGGAAGACTGTAGAGCATTGGGTTTTTTGCCGATGCATTTAGAGTATACAAGAGTATAGCTGAAAAAATTTTATGGGCAGGAGTTTTGGTGATGGGGGGTCTTAACACCCCCCAATAGGGTTTTATCTAAAATACGTCGTGTTGCATATCAAATTAAAGAGGAAGGGGAGTGTAATCGAGTGGTATAGTTTTTTTTTGATCGTTTAAACCTCATAACTGACTTTTTACTGCTAAAAAACTACACTTGGGTCATATACAACACTCCAGTTCCTATATTTTGTACATATTTCTTCTGTTCCTTCCTTCACATCCATTAGTGCTCTGTTTTGAACATTTTTCTAATGGGAATTGAATTTCCACGACTTACCAATTCTTCATATTGATGAGAGTTAAAAATATGTCACAAAATGATCATATTTCCATTCTAAAAAAGGACTGATTCGCTTCTTTTACAAATATCTCTTAAACTATTTATCCTACATACCGTGCATTACCGTGTATATTTAAAAAAAATTATAGTATCTCTTCTGTACTGGAGAACGACCAATTTGATCATTTGTGCGTGATTTAAAATTTTTAACGGGTACATTGAGACAACAAAATCCATATTTCTCTGCGTAAGTATTGCAAGGATTTACATAATTTTTTTTTTATTTGTAAAGATTAGCCAGGATATTTGGTAAAAATCATAATTCGATTTAAAAATTCCTTGATATCTAAGTACCTTCACAAAAAAGCATAACAAAAACAGACAATAAAAAGTCTTCTACTTAGGTACTTCTTAACATAACTAAAACAGCCGAGAGTTTTACGAGTGGAATAGAGAGTTTGGTAATTCTCAAAGAAATTCCCTGAGTTACAGAGGAGTTATAGAACTCCCAATGAAGAATTAAATTCCAAAAGAACTCTGATCTCCCCAACTCTACAACTTTCTGTGTTACAGAGTCTGGCCAAAAGACAAACATCTAAAGATTCAAAACTTCATAGATACCAACAGAACTACTAACCCGTTTAAATCAGTTTTATAGAAAGGAACAATATTGTACAGGAAGAGCAGCTTCAGTTTTGATTTGATAGATTTAGATTAAATTTGGTAACATCATCACATTTCGTTGTAAGCAAGCTTTGTTTGAATACAAAAAAGTAATCTCAGTTTCCGCTACTTTCTCTATTCAAATTTTTTTCTGCCAAATTATGTGATTTATAATATTTTTTTATGATCTAGGGCTTAGGTTACACTAAGGCCATTAATTAAAAAAAAAAAATTGTATTGTAGAATTTCTAGCAGGTTAAACTAATTCTCAAGATTTAATTTTATTTCTGATGCAAAAGAAGGTCACATTCAGATACTTATATAGGATCTGTAAAAAAAAAAAAAAAAAAAATATATAATCAAGAAAAAGTCCTAAAGAACTCCATACCCGGCCCAATGGTAATCTTCTTATTACTAGAAACGCGCTTCAACTAAATTCATTAATTCGGAAACGGAAAAGCATCCGCACAAGAATAATAGAATGTTGACGCAAACAGAATCATCGTCGTTTTATTACTTTCTTCCTCTGGTGACTGCGTTACCAATGAAAGTCCGTTAAAGGAAATTCGTTTCTTTAATAAATTTAATAATGGTCTGGCGAAACACTTGCGCTTCCATTCCATACATACTTTTACGCGTTTATTTATGTTTATTTTTTTTTTGTATTTTTTTTTTTTATTTTTTTATTATTTTTTTTTTAAATTGCTTACACTGACACGACGGTGTACATACAACTAGAGCAGCACTTTTAAAACACACCGCTACTGGATGTGCCATGAACATAATGTTGCTGAAGCTATAATGTAAAAAAAAAAAAAAAAAACTGAATAAAAAAAATCAAAAGCAAATAAATGAGACAGATAGAAGAAAAAGTGTTGTAGCCGCTGCCGCTGATGAGCTGCTGCTGTGTACCAGAAACCATCCATTTCGGGATGTTTGAAGCTGAAGTACACAAAAATTTTTCAACAAGAACACCACACACAAACTCTCCAACTCATTCTCATCATCATCATCATCGTCGACGGCGGCGGCGGTGGCGGTGGCGGCATCCTCGTCGACGTTGTCATTTTATATATTTTCTGTGATGAACGATGATGCTGCGCTGGTTTTTGAGAGTAGAGGTATACACCACCCGCACATACATAATTCACTGTTTATGATTTTCATCGTGGCTCATTGTTTTTTTTTTCTCGTTTTTATTTTTTTTTATTTGTTTCAATGTCCGCAATTGCTTTGCAGCAATTTTTAAATCGAGACAATTAGCGGAGATTACGAGGAACACAAGTAAAATGAAATGAGGTGAACGAGGAGGAGTGAAGGCAGCAACAACAACAACAACAACGGCGGCAGGCGGCAACAGTGTGCATGCATTAAAAAAACAAAAACCGTCAGAGTTTGTCACTGGTTTTAAGAAAAAATATTGTTTTTTCTTTTTTCTTTTTTTTTTTAAGTTTTTAGTGTTGATGTTATTATTTTTTTTTCATTTCTTTCTTATTTTTAATTAATTATAAAGCGTCCTTTAATTTTGACGAATCTATGAGGCTTCATTTATGTGATAGATGAAGGAGTGAGGAGTGAGAAGTCTGTAAGGACGTCTTTCTGAGATTTCAAATTTAATTGATTTCAATTTGTTTTTGACTTAAGTTGTATTTTAGACATTCACATAATGAAATGCTGTTTTTTGTTCCAATGTCTGTCTGTATGTTGTCGTACGTAATCAAAAATCTCCAGGTGTCTTTTTCTGCTAATGATGACAGCTCGTGAAAGCTGAACATGGTTTGAGTTTTGAGGAGTAGATTCAGGCACTTAACACAATCACTTCAATGACAACACCACAAAATACGCATGTCATTGAAATTTATGTGGAAGTCATGATTGGTCTATTTTGTTTTTGAGCGGAATTTTCTGATAGAATTTTTTGCTACCGATTTTCACGAGTATATGCATTACTCGAGGAATCGTAAGGAATATAATTGTAATTTCTATGAAAAATTAACTGATTTTGGAGATATGTCAAAGAAAATTGGTCTCGTAAATTATGGTAACTTGAGAATTGGTTGTTTTTTGCTTATTTCAAAAATTAGTGAGTTTATTTAAAAAAAAAAAAAAAACCCAATTATTTTGGATTTTACGAGGTAACTGTACAATTTTGTTAACAGATAAATTAACCAACCCCTTCGATGATGTTCTCAAATAATATGATCCTTCTAATAAAACGTGTAACTTTAGAAGGAGGAATATATTGTGGGATTTTCATATCCTATACTTGTGGGGTGCCTCAGGGATCCATTCTAAGACCACTACTCTTCTATCTGTATATTAATGAATCTTCGTGAGACTGATGACATTTAAATCTATCTTAATCGTCTCATTAGACTCATGGAAGTTTTATAGGCCGTCAGAGTATGAAAATGCTCGTTCCTCAGCAGTTCTCGAAATCGAAAGATCGCTCTAGAAAAGTACTTTGTAAAATTGCTTCCGCTTGAGCTAAAAAAAAAAATAAAAAACAAATTACAGTTAAACACTCTCGCTCGCGAGCTCAAGTCATTAAATCACTCTGGCTCGCTAGCGAACTATTATATCGCTTCGGCTCTTCATCATAAAAATGATAGCTTTGGGGGTTATTTTTGTACTTGTTTACTGAATATTTACTGAAAATACTCCAATGCACTGCGTGATTGAAATAAGAAATTCTTCATGGGCGAGCAAATGGGTAGCGAAGCTCACAGCTAAGTATATAACAGCTCGGGCTCGCGAGCGAGAGCGTTTAAGTAACTTTTTTTGCTCCAGCTCGATCAAAATGACTTTGACTTTGACTTTGACCGAGTCTGCACTTTCGTAACCTGCAGGTGAATGAAACGTACATCCGATTTTCAGAAAATAAGCTGAAATTGGACTTTCACTATCACTCAATATTACTCCTATAATATCGTGGAAGAAGGAATCATATTTTCCTTCTTCATTATGATTCCTTCTTACGAGAAAAAGGGGAATTCCCATTTTAGGCCTTACATGAACATTAATGAGAGATGTGTTAAAGGATGCATTATGATACTCTGAAGATATTTTATAACAATGTTTATTTCAATTAAGTGGGGGATCATATTTCAGGTATTTGGTTACAGCGATTACACCATTTTGTTTGTTTTTTTTTTTCAAACTATCGGTTGGACAGTCCGGAACGAAATGTATCGGCACAACACTTCATTTAGCTCATTCCGGTGCCATGCGTACCTGCCCAACTGCGACCCTAGAGGCTATGTTGGACCTGCTACCCTTACATCTGCATATTAGGAAGCAGGCCATACTTAGTGCTATTAGGCTACAAAGTTCAAACCTCCCAAGTACAAATAATCTTGTTGGCCACCTGAAAGTCCTCCAGGATTTCATAGAGGACCCGATGGCTAACCCAATTTCAGACGTTATGCCGAAACGCCATAACTTTGAAACACCATTTAAGGTGATCGTGGGGAACCGTCAACAGTGGCACACTGGGGACCTACCATTTTTCAAGCAGAAATACACGCCATAGAACCCTGCGCTCGCGAAATAATCCATAAAAATATGCGTGGAGCAAAGCTATACATAATATCAGACAGCCAAGCAGCACTTAAAGCGTTAAACTCGTTTACCTTTGAGTCAAAGCTGGTTTGGGACTGTCTTACTGTCTTAAAGCAACTGGCCGAGACAAATAGGGTGACACTGATCTGGGTACCAGGACATGAAGGCATCATGGGAAACGAGATTGCGTACCGCCTTGCAAAGGAAGGAGCCAAATCTCTGTTTATTGGCCCTGAGCCTGTCTTTGGACACCCGAAAAGTCACCTCTCAGCTCAGATCAGGTTTTGGGAGGACAGAACTAAGAAGGAATACTGGGAAAATACCCCGGGGCTGAGACAAGCGAAGAAGTTTTTAAAGTACTCGCAACAGAGGACAAAAGAATTCCTCACACTCAACAGGAAAGAACTAAGGCTCATAACGGGCTTACTTACTGGGCATTGCCCACTTAGATACCATCTTAAGAAGATGGGTAAAGTCAATGATGAGACCTGTCGATTCTGTATGGAAGACGATGAATCCGCTGAACATGTCCTATATGACTGTGAAGCTCTGTGCCGCATAAGTCTAAGACATCTAGGAATGGCATTTCCACTGCCAGAGGATGTCGAAAAAATGGCCCTAAAGAATATTATAGGCTTCATCAAAGATCTTAAGTTCGAATGGGCGCCCTAGGGCATCCAGGGGTAATGTCACAATAGATCTTATAGGTCGCAGTGACAAGATGAGAGGCAGAAACCCTGTCTGCATCCCCCGTAATTAATAATAATAATAATAATAGCTCATTCATTTTTCTCTCACCAGTAATAAGAGCTCAGTTTACAATTTTTTCAATGGAGTTTCCTAGCACATTGTGTAAATGGAAGGGCACATAGTATCTACTATCCTACAATCATACAAAAAGACCTGCTACCCAGTCCGCGCTATTTTTATGAACTCAACAAACAATTTTCTATACCTCTGCTCAACCGGCCTATTTTAATCGATCGATTATGACCTTGAACTGATTCTACATAATGTAATTCCACATTTCTCCGAACTGCGAGAACACGTATAATAATATAGTCTGCCGATATAATTTAATTTAAAAATTATTGCAAAATTTAATTTAATCTCAGCACACAATTTCATTTTTTACTTCATCATACCTAGACCTAGGTTCTCTCGACTTTACTTCATTATCGTATATATGAAGCAATGAAATCTACAAGAAATTTCTATATAAAAGCCCACATCTGGGTGAGATTAAACGTCTCATGGAACATAAATTATAAATTACTCTGGATGCAACCCCACAAAATTAAAAAAAGGCGAAAAAAAAATTACTAAATATAAAAAAAAAATACCAATGAAAAGACGTTACCTATCTCTTCTTTTTAACTTTACTTTACGGAAAATCTTATCTCTACATAGCAGCATTGGCAGCAACAACAACAACAATACCAGTGGAAACACTTGGAAGAAACTTACTGCCACCAACCAACAACAGAAAAAAGGAAGGAAAGGAAAAAAACTCAGGATGGTGGTGGCTGGCTCAATCTCTCCTTGGAAATCATGTGCTGTCCCTGTATACTCGCGCGTTTTAATTAGAGCAATGAAAGAACGAAATGAAGAAAAAATTAAGTCGACCAATAACAGTTGTCAGTTTTAGTGCTCGAAAGTATAAGAAACACACGTGCTCCAAATATCAACGAAATTTATCGAGGATTTTTCTTGTCGTCTGTAAACGGTTTCGATGAAGAAAAACCGAAAACGTTGAAATGAAAAAACAAAAAAAAACCTATAATGGAAACGGAAGTGTTTTTTTTTTTGCATTTTCTTATCATGGGAAAAAAAGAATTCAATTTTAATTCCATATTTTGAGCTTTGATTTCTTTTACAATTATTATTTTCAGGCGATCTCTAGGTCTAGAGATTGAGCCACGGTCCCCCCTGCTTCGCTGTTCTATTCCTTAAAATAATTTCCTGCATTTTGTTATTATCAAATAGGCTGCCAGGAATTATTGGAAATCTTTTTATAGAGCTAGGAATATGAAAATAGAAAGCATAAGTTCGTGTCCTAGTCTAAGGGTTTCCATTTTAATTCTTCTGTTAATGATATAAATTTGCCCAACCCCTTAAGGCTTGAACACAATTGCGACGACCGACGACTATTGCAGTGATAGGAACAATTTTCTCCAGGAACATTTTATGAAACGTGTATTACATAGGAATCTGGAGTTTTTGTTGTCATCGACCACTTTATTGAATTAATTCAATTACAACAACCATAGAGGCCGACGAGCGATGACTATTGCAGTCATAGGAACAATTTCCTCTAGAAAAATTTTATGGAGCGTATATTGCATAGGAATTCGTCGATCGCTCTATCGTCGAAATTGTGTTTAAGCCTTTAGGCTTGTGAAAAAAGGTTAATCTGGTGATTCAGGAGTTGCAACAATATCATTTGAAGACAAAAACCAAAAAAGACTTTGAAGAGCTTAATCCTTATCAATTTGTAAGTTCACTAGGAGGTGAGGCGTTCAGCGAGGCGAGGCGAGGCTATGTCAAGAGTTGAACGAGGCGAGGTGAAAATACATCGCGCGCTGCCACAGCGTTGTTATGAACACTCTCATAGTATAGCGTGTAATCATTTTATTTCTTAAATGTTGATATAGCCTTCTCGCGTCAACTTGCCTCGGCTTGCCTCGGCTCGCCTTGCTTCGCTTTGCCTCACCTCGCTCGACACGACTCGCCTTGCCCTACATCGCCTCGCCTTGCCTTGCATCGCCTCACTTCTTCTCGTTGTGCACACACCCTCTGCTGAGTTTCTGAAATCAGAAAGAGTAGAGTAATTTTTGTCATTTATCAGCTGCCTATAATATTATAGGGTTTCGATTTTTGGTGGCTTGCTAGTCGCGACTTAAACTCTCATTAAACCTTAAAAGACATATTTTCGATCTCATACAGGGTGTCTCAGATGAAGAGGCTAATCTTTTACTGAGTGATAGTTAGATTAGAGATTATAACTGAAGATTGGATTCGGATTTGCTAATATTCGGATACGCGGATCTGCGGACAATCCGAGTCCTAAAATCCGGATCCTAGTATCCGGTTAAACCGAATTCTGTGTAAATCTGGATCTGAATTATCCGGACCGAGACAGACTAAGCAAAGATAGTTAAATATTTCCTCCAAATTACATTGTTTTATCGGGAACATAAATAACTAGATTGATCAATCCTCAACCACTCCACCTGCACAATTAAAACCCCTCCTCCTCCTCTTTAAATTGAACTGGAAGGTCATCAATTAAAAGAGATGGTGGGGTACTAAATATTGGTGTTTTTCTTTTTTTTGTTCGATAACAATGTTGCAAATAAAAAAAATGCAATCTGGAGTAAATTGTCAACCTTCTTTGTTTAGTCTGGATCCGGATAGTTTGGATACCGATTCTGATTATCCGGATACTAGGATCATGGTATATCCAAATTTTAGGAACCGGATCCAAAGCAAATTATTCGTAAGTATATTTTCAGCCTTAGTAGAGATAACAAGCAAAACATGTTTCCAGAAAAGGGGACGGCAGGGGAAATTCAATCCTTTAAACCTTACAAATCATCAAGATTTAATAACATCATTCCTATCATGCTGCAGTAGATACAAGAAATTGTAATTCCGATGGTCATGCTAATCTATAAAAGCTTCCTATACCACTCCTGTGAATGTCTTCTTCTTCTACTTGGAAACAAACCAAACTGATCTTCATTTTCAAGGTACGTCGAAGTGGAGATATGGCCGCTAAAAACTTCAAACTGATCAGTCTTTTGCCGATTCTCCTAAAGATTTTCAGAGGTCTTATAAAGGTGTTTATGAACCATCTAGCTCACAATATGGACATAGAAATGAAAAATCTGTGGAAACTGCGGTACAAGACTAGGTTCGTACTGTTGAAAAATTAAGCAGAAATCAGAAATACATCATGGATGCTTTCAACGATAACGAAGGAGCCTTCAATACCGTCAAACCAGATCCCATTCATGGTAACCTGCTCCAGGATTTGAATATTACATTCGAAGGTGGATCTCACTTAAAAGCTGCACTTAATAAATGCTGAGGTCGATAACAATTAGGTTCGTAGGATCGTATGTAGAGGAGCTATGCTAAGCTTGGTAACGTCCTCTAATTGATGAAAGGTTCAGCCACAAATGTAGATGTGATACTAGACTCCATATTAAACTGAAAGGTAAATATAAATGACCGCGTTGAAAAGGCGGTCATTGCTCTGTATCCTCTTGGAAGAAAACTTGCTGAAAGACGAGGTGCAAATCCCTTCATTGTTGACGTGAATGTTTAATGTACACCGCACTTGTAAAACCTATCCTCACCTATTTCTATTTAGGTATCACAGGAGCACTTCGCACTATACCAACGTCAACAATGATGACTATACTATCATCTCATCCTCATATCCCTTGAAATGCATGGTCATGAATTATACTTTTTCATTGCTTTACTATAAAAAAGGCTTCTAAACTCAACTAGTACTCCTAGTAGATAGGAAAAGGAGGGTAATCGTGGAGCAAATAACTCGGAAATAGCTTTCTGCACAGATGGTTCAAAATGCATGTGAGTGTGAGAGCTGGAATAAACTCTCACCATCCTTTGTACATATTGTACAAGAATCGTACACCGCTCATAGATTACCTCCAAACGATGGAGGATAAAATATAAAATACGTACAAAAAAATTTATTAACAGTTGTACATCGTACACAGGAATATTTTACAACTTTTTCAAGAAGGTGTAAATGTGCATTTTCAAGTCTGGAGAGGATCACAGAAGAAAAGAAATCAAGGGAATTTAATTTAAATGTCCTTTAATGAGCCTTTCGAATACCCCGACAATACACGCGCTTTGGACATTTAGAAAGGAAGGGAATTTCATAATCTGGAGGAGATTGGGACTGATTTATGAAAGCGCGACATTAATATGTTTCTCCTTCTATGGAAGCTGTAAATTAGAAAGTTCCCTAAAATAACGAGATTTACCAGTTCGTAGCGCAGGTTATAAAAGAAGAAAGAGTCATGTTCTCCAGTTTAGATGACAAAAGAGTTAGCAACCTGGTAATTAGGTTCACAATGCAGAATTTGAACTTCCAAACTTCAAAGACAAATCTTACGTAGTCAATATAGGCCACATCTACATTGTATGCACGCACACACTATCCAATTTTGGATAGATAATTTTATCAAAAATTACATTTAGTCTAAGTTTAAGGCATAGATTCTTGATAGGATACATGCTGAGATTTATAGACATTGCAACCTAGCATCATTTTAATGTAGTCACGGTATTTTAGGTCGCGGTCAACAATCAATTCCTAGATTCGTGACATTTTGATTCGTAGGTAGCACGATCCCGTTTAGGACTACATTTCAGATGCCCAAAATTATGAAGATGAAATCTACGGTAGGTGATACATTCTGATATCTGAGGCTTTCAACTATTACATTGGGCCCAGGTCATCAATTGGCTGCGCTATTTATCCAATTTTCAAGCAGCACAATTTGTCTGTTGACATAAAGCTGTACATCATCCATATACAAAGTGATCCTCATATTGTGCACTACATTCGGGGGGAAAGTAGTCTGTGAAGCGCAATGCTGAACAAGGTGAAAGCTGTATAAGAGGAAAGCATGCATACTTGATGGAAGGAATTTGTTGAATTTGTTGGTTTATTGTGGTGTTTTGGTGTTTTGTAGATTGTTTTGTAGATCGCTTTGGCATCTCCCAGGAGAGTACATACAGTAGTGTGGTATAGTTAGCTGAGTTCTATGGCCACGAATTGGTACTTCTCAAGGCGAGTTAACTTTACCTTAGTGAAATTAAAATTGAGATTTTTGACTGTGTGGGTACTGTAGTAATGCTAGGCAGATGGCCCATGATGCAATGAAGTTATGTGCTCATGTAAGTCAGAATAATAAAATCTCAGACATAGTAGTGTGAGGAGTGAGAGGAGAAAGACAGACATAGCCTCTTGGGCAGGGGGCGAAAGGAGGTCTAAGATGATGAATAAGTTGAATAATAACGGAAATCAGGTGTGTATGCTAGTAGTGCTTATATGGTTAGTATGCATGGCCAGCTATAAGATCCAAATGGTGAATCTCGAAGCCTATCCAGACTGAATTGGGCACATCTTAACCTTCACGTGGTCCCCTCTGACAGTGCCTATAAGGGTTGTATTACCTGTATAGGACAAGTACAATTCTGCTGCTGCTAATAAGATCTAGGGCCGAACGGAGCTACAAGTGCCGTTTAAAAAAGATATCTAGCATGAAAGATTGAAACTGGGAGTATTCATGGTCTGTTGATCATGCTTTACGAAAGCCATACAAAATGGGCGGCCCGACATTGGCTAACTTGGTACTACGGGGTTAGAGGAGCCCTGGATAACAAGGTTTTATCCACCTCAACTTGGGATGGCCCCTTTATGGGAGCATCGTAGTGGCTGTGTTGTAGGGTGCCGTGACCTGAGGTCGGCAGAGATGGGATAGGTCTCGCTTCTACCAGTAAGTTGATGTCATGTCATGCTCTTTTGGCATACTGGTACTCGTTGTTTCGACACGAGGAACTTGATTGATCTTTACAATCTGTGAGATTAAGCCATACTTGGAAGGTGCTCACGTAAAATCCTGACAACTTTCTGTGCACTACATTCATTAAATCATTGTATACAGACTAAAGAGTAGTGGGTTTAGTGTGGAGCCTTGAGGTACTCCATACCTTAAGGACAATTGAGACAAAATTTGCGATTTTAACTTTCTGACTGCAGTCGTACTAATATTAAACAAGGTGAACAATTTTTATTGGAGGCTCTAACTATAAGTAAGGTTGTTAGAAACAACTTATAACGTACCGAGGTAGGAATAAATAAATCAGGACAAGCAAATTGTTAACAAAGTTCTGGATTCGAACACCAATGAAGCAATAGTCCAGCATTGTCGCAACAATCTGTGGAGGCTAAGTGACCTACATCATATCTAGTCAGAGTGATCTGCCAAGGAATGCAGCAGCTGATGAATTGGTCACGAAGGGTTCAGTTAGGAATACTTATACGTTTAACAGAAAAGTCCATAAGAAATTCCCTAGATTTGGCGGAGAAGATTTAAAATTTACAAGCTTATATGCTTGCTAATCACATACGGGTGGACTTCACGGCAACTATAACTCAATTTATGTTTTAGGGAGACAAAAACTTTGCTAAGAAGGAACTGAAACAACATGCAATTATGGGAGCACACTGTCAAATACGCATTTAAGATTAAGCTTCATCCAATAAATACTGTATCGACAGGCAGGATGTGCAGAGCATTCTGAATCTAGTAGGCACTTCCGCCACGAATTGAGTGAAATATTAGACCAAAGATATGGAGCACGTAGTTTTAGCTTACCGCACCCCATCAATTTAGCAAACATCTCTATTTAAGTAAACTGTCGATGAGGTAGAATAGCAACTAAACGATACACCCATGCTGATAATTTAAATTTTTTTAGATAGATAATCGTTCGACTTTTTCAATATAGTCCATAGCTTGTTTCTCCCCTATTCTCCGAAGTTTTTGTATGAACACAGTCAAATTTTGGAAATTATAACTCGGATTTATCCGGTCTAGTCTATTTCTGAAACATGAAACTTTAATACAATTACCACAACCGAAATTTGAGACCTCAACTTCAATGAGTTTTCAATCAGTATCCAAAAATTTGTATGTGAAAAATTTAAATTTGTATATGGCAATGCTAGGAAGGAGTTGCCCGACTCAGTCCATTTTCGGACTTTGATCTAAAATTCTTATTGAAGGGCAGATTACATAATATAGGTCCTCTAATCATCATCTTAATTATTCTTATTATTATTAGCCAAATTATTTACTAATTTTTTTCTTTTTTTTTCATTCCAGGTATGTACGTCGTGGTGTAAATTTTAAGGAAACAGATCAATTTGGGTTCGTAAACAAAGTTTTTAATAAATATTCAAAATATTATGTATTAAAAGAATATGTAAATAGAATGCTATCTGTACATGTGCACTTAGGCTTGAGTCTAACACTGCAGGATTATATGGAATTCCATCCAAATTTATCAAATTAATCTTACCTTCCTGAAACTAATTGATAGTCTCAACCAAACCTAAGTAGCATTAGATTATATTCTTCGAAGGGGTTTATAGTGTTTTAGCATCGCCTTAATTGAGACCTGAAAAATATATTGTGAATCCCTCTAGTTTAAGACTGTTGATAAAGATCCTAGTCTTTGATATTGATTAATGGTTTGGAGAAGAGCACGGTCCTGGAGATAAGTTGGCTTTTTAGCATAGATCAGGTTGTACAAGAATTTCAGACTTCTGTTCATGACGAGAGAGCATCCTAGAAATGAGTCAACAGAGGACGAAATATGAAAAAATTTCGACATGCCAAATATAAATCAAATCGTGACATTGAAATTACTGTTAATTTCCGCTGACAGCAAGAATCCAGTTTAGGAAAGACTCCCGAAAATAAAGTGGGGTAGCACGACAGCTTTTGCAAGTTTCATACGCATGCATTGTGACATGACATTCTTAACATTCGCAGGGAAGAATACACCTTTCTAACTTTATTAGATATATAATCACAATAAGTAAACTTGGTATTTAGCATGTCGCCCAGGTTTTTGACTGACCTAGCATATGGTATGACAATGCCGTTGATCTTAACTATCGGTAGATAATTTAGGTCGTTATCCGTCCTATTCACAAATAGAACATTTAACTTGTTTGGATTCAGTATTAGTTGATTGCGATTGGCCAGTCACAGATCCTATCAGTCATTGTTAAGCCGAATGACTCCGTCCTCGATTGAGCCAATTGACCTATCTACATAAATTTGTACGTCAGCAGCGTAAAGGTGGACCGAAGTCTCTTGCAAAATCGTAGGTAGATCATTTATGTATAGACAGAGAGAAGAGAAGAGGACCGAGAATAGAGCCCTTAGGTATACCACAGTAAAGAGTTAGGGGAGACGAAACTGGTTGAGTCTTAACCGATTGGCTACGGTAGAGCAGAACATTTTTGATAACAGATACGTGTAGACGAGAAACTGAAAGTCTGCAGCAATTTAAGAAGAATGATATCATGATTAACCGAATCGAACGCCTTATTGAAATCCAGAAGGACTAGTATGGCTATCTGATCTCATATGGTACTCACATGCGAGGTGTATTTTATTTCTCCTTCGCTACCTTTTTTACACTCCCAGACAATTGTAGACTTAATCGTGAAGGGCTTTATTGCTGTTGAATATTTTGCAGCTAATTCATTAATTCATATTTGACCATTGGTTTAGTTTAAGAACCGTAGAACGTACCGATGTACATCATTATTGGTTTGGTTTAACACCAAATGTTCTGCCAACGAGTAACAACAGGTGTATTGGCCGATCAACAGCTATTTCCCGTCAACCTATAGTGGGATATGAATTTCAGATAAGTCTTTTATTGAAAACCTCGCTTGGAGAACGTAATTCCATATTAACAATAGATGGCGCTGTTAGTCTTAATTTCTTTCTTGTAAACAGAACGATAGTGGTTTTCTGGAGTCTAGGCATTTGCTTAGATACTAAATACGTAAAGGACATTTTGCATGAGGTTGAATGTTGCGTGGTAATTGATTTTTCCTTCTTTACTCCTCTTGGGAGCATAGGATTTCTCGAGAGAAACGACCCACTTTTTACCAATGCCTGGGAAAAATTTGAATGTTCGAATTCGAGAAGTTTATTTTCTGAAGTTCAGTTTTAATCGTCTTGTATAAACGAATTTGTGAAACGGTTTAAGTTTTCAGTTAATTTCGAAAACACCGACGATAATAAAGTACATATTTACCTAAAAAAGTCACGTAGTGTAGTCCTTTGATATTTATTGAGCGTTTGCTTGAACTTTTAAGCAACTCTGTCATTTAAGGATTCATTCGAATAATACTATTGAAAAAAAAACTCTTTTTCTAGTCACTGAACGTGGGTGGAATTGTCTAGTCTAGTCACACACACACAATCAATACAAATTCCTATCCCTGATATAATGAGGAGTTTATATTCAATTTTCCTGTACCATTTAGCTGAGGTACAGTTTAGCTTATCTTTTTTGAGTAGGGAGCGTTAATTTACCCTAATTACTTTGGCACATAGGTCACTATAAATACGTACATATTCGTCTTAGATTAGAGTGCTCATCAACCTGAATTACCTGCATTCAACCTTAAAACCACCAGAAATTCTAACTGCCTGCAAAACATTGGAACTGGCACATTGGACATTGTCCATTTGCTATGAGAATTTTCCTCACAGAAAATACTTAGTGAAGACGGCATAGGCTCGATAAAGGAATACCAACCACAAATATGGGCGAATCTTGGCTTTCAGTTTAATCAAGAAGCTAAAAAATGCAGAGCTAAAATCTTTTGGCTGAAACTGAAAGTTATCAGTTGAGAAAAAAAGAAGTCTCTCTTGAGCTAACCACCACCACCTTTACGTGCACGTTATAAATAGGGTCCCCTGTGACGCTGGAAATTCGAAAAATTCTTCTTTAGCAGCTAATCTGGAAAATTATTGAGATTGGAAGGAGACGGTAATGAAACATAATGTTCCGTTCACATTTCATCGTTTTTTTAAGGTTAAGGTTAAGATTTTGGGTGACTAGACCAATAGAACTCTGCAGACACCACGACCAGAGTTGGTATATTTTTGTGTCCTCCCCTAAAATTATAGTTCCCTCTAATGAGAATTTTTAGTATTTAAAATGTTTCGCAGGGGCCGGGGGTAAGGATTTGGCTCAGGTCGTTCAATTTTTCATCCTTCGCAGAATTACTTTGTTGTCCCTAGGCAACAGCTGAAGCTTCGTTTGACAGCTGCAGATTCGTTTTGATTCAAAGTCTTGATAGGACAAAGCTAGGAGCGTAGCTTGACAGTATGTGCCAGAACTGAGCCTGTTACGCGAACTGGAGCCCTCTGTCTAATATCTGATCGTGTAATGTCTTTGGAATGGAAGTATTTTGGCCATAACATCCGTTGGCCCTTCTAGTACCTGTGATACATATACGGTAAATTTGACTATAGTTAATTAAATTAGTCTACTTTTACTCCGTGTGTGTCACCGTGACAAATACCTCGAAAAACAAGCAAGTAATTTCGGGGTATACCATATCCTCAAAAATTGCTGGGTAATTGCAATTACTGTGATAACAGCGCCACCTGGTAGTTGCTAGAAATATAAAATATTTGTAAAAATTTCTAAGCACATAATCAGCAATAGACAGTGACAAACTAAAAATAATGTGGGAATGAAAAGTGACCCCCAAATTACCATTCAAATACCCCCGATGTGTATCAGGGGTCTCCAATTAACTAGGTAGTTCAATTATCCTCAGTTAAGTTTAATTTTTAAAATGGACCTTCTCGAGGATGTTAAGATGCTCCACAAAAAATGTGGTCATCTGAGATTTTCATTTGAAACATAATAGCCACTGCTTCCGTCAAGACAAAGATATAGTTATATAGTGGATGTAGGCCCAAAATGGCTTCAAGTGTTCGTTAAGGACACGATAAGAAGGCACCAGTTTCCTTTTATACCCTATCAAAGGTGCTCGTCTGTATCGCTTTTGGCCACCAAACTTTTGCTCCCTGGGTCGAATTATACCCTGAATGATCCATTAAAATTATTTTAGGCTTCAGACCCCACTTTTTCTCGAAAAGCGATTGTTATGAGCCGCATACACTCATAGCTTTGTTGGTTATCATTTTGACGTGGGAATTCCAGATAAACTTGCTATCTCGGATTACTCCGGGCTTCTTTTTTGAATATTTCTACTGTACGTCCATTTAACCTAAGAATCTGGGCGCTTGGAGGCTCTTTTTCTGGTGAATAGGACTATCACCATCTTGTTTGGTCTTGTCACATATTCAGTTTGCATAAGCCTACTGGAAGGAACCTAACAACACCTCCTTATACTGTGAAACTATCTTGATATTCTGTAATTGACTGGGCCGTTATTTTACAGTGGAAAATTTTAGGTAAGTAAGTATATAAAAATCACTACACCTACTCCCGATTTAGCTGTGATCCATGAAAATCTTCTCCTCCGTTTCTCTTATTGGGAGCGTTATAGGTCGGACTCTAACAATTACATAACTAGCATTAGGCTTTAAATTCATCCTTACAACTTCGTCTTTAATTTTATTTACCTCATCGCCATAAAGTATATTAAATTTATGCAACAAATATCCCAACAGTGCCTACAATGCAATTTAGTTAAGTTACCGTTAATAATAATATTTTTAACGCATATATTAGTTTTTTAATTCTAACTTAGGAGAAAAAAAAGCATCAACTCTACCATCTGGTTTTCTTCATCTTTTCATTACACAATAACAGCTCTTATTAGAATAACCTAGATGAAAAGAAAAAAAAAGGATATTTTTACCTGAAGATGATGTCCTCGACAACATAACAATGCCTTCCATCCATTCTGCATCCGTTCTCAGTATATCATCTTAACAAGGATACAAGTAGCATCAGTGTAGCGGTAGCAGATGGAAAAGAAATCATATCATCCACTTTGTCATACTTCATTTATTCGTTTGCTTGATTCATTTCGAGTTGGTATAAAGGGTGCATTCTGACAACTCTTAAATCTGCATGCGCAGGAGTCCTCTCATGTTGGCTTCGCATCATAAGCAACATCCATCCATCCATCCATCTATTCATTCAGGGGGCACTTATTGCAATTAGTGAATTGAGGATTTATGGTGAGTCACGTTCTAAGGTTTGAATCAGCTGCAATCGCAACTCCCCCCACCTCCATCCCCATCCCCCACCCACAACCAAACGAATAATAAATAATAATAAAAATTACAAGAAACTTGCCATTCTTCTTCATGATGTGTATTTTGTTTATAAAGTTAAAAATATTTAATTCGTGCATGGCATATACAACTTGGCAATAATCCTGCTGTGGGCGATATGCAGCGCTGGTGCAGCGATGGAAGGACTAAGAAAATACCCAAGCCGTATACAGATTATTGGAGTGGGGCGAAACGTTTCTGCAATTTTATGCAGATATAAAACGATTGCAATAGGAAACTGTCACACATAATTTTGCTCCCCCATGGCTCCCTTATTTCGCAATTCTTCAAAGTGATCGCACTACATGCACTCATGCTTGACATACATACTCAGATAGTAGAGGAGCACATGGATGGATGGCAGGCATGCATAAATGTGCATCCTTGTTGTGTTGTTGTTGTTGTTGTTGTTCGTAGCGCATATGTAGAATATATGCATTTTTCAATTCAATACTTTTATATGGAAAGTATAGTGTCATTGCATATATAAACATCCACTCATACATACAAAAATATATGTATATGCAGGCCAGGACAGAAGTGCATCAGTTCTACGTAATCTAAAGATGCAATGAAATGCACAAAGGGTGGAATTCATGAAAGGCCCTGAAGGATGTTAGAGTGTCACACAGTTAAAATGGGGGAAGTGTTCTATTTAAAAGCGAAGCGCATCGCTTGGTAACAGCATTTTTAGGGTAAAATACTGATTTAATACGGCGCGATACAAAAACTTTTGTACAGAGGGTCCGCATTTATTACACATCAATATATGTAAGGACATACATACTTTCATACACACACACACACATGATGTTTCGTGTTTATGTATACAGGAAAAATATATACATATATATAAATAGATTGCAGATTGCGGCAGGACATTTTTGCGCTATCCAAGGATTCATGTCAGGAAAATGCACTTGATTCCGTTTAGTACGCTTAATTGATTCATTAATACCAACATATACAACGAATGAAACAGACGACTGAGCGTTTTTAGAGTGGTCAACTTTAAGCCTATTTAGTTCAACCAATTGAAACGTGTCCAATTGATTAATGCACATGAATTTAGCTTAAAACGAATTGTGGATCTTAATTGTTTGTACAATGGACAACCATTTTAAATAATGTCAAATCATGTAAATTTCAGTAGGGATTATAATCATCCCACCACTTTTTTTTTTTTTTTTTGCAGCCAGGGGAAGATATAGATTCCAAACATGTAGGACTATTTTACTATAACCTGCTAAAAACCATCACACCAAAATCTTGTCCTCTTAATGAAGCGCATCAGGTTTAGGTGAGATAAGTTTTTCAGGTCATTCATATAGATTGGAGGGCAGACCCAAGTGTATCCAGTCTACTCCAATCAAAGGAGGTCGCATAAGCACACAGAAAGTGTTCGGTTGTCTCAGATTCTCTTTCCAGGCACGCCAAATACTCAGGGCTCCCAACAGCTGCCATCCTTGCCGGTGATGATGCCAACCACAGTTCTGCATTGTTTCTCTCCGAGCCCCAAAAGAAAATCAGACAAATTCCTATTAGGCCCATCAAGTAAAAGTTTTGTACACTTTCATACACAGGGGCGGATTTCCCTATAGGCCGAGTAGCCCGGGCCTAGGGAAGCGGCAAAACTGGGTTGGATTTCGTTTTAGTAGTCGCGTCCTCTGTGTTAAGTGCCAATGTTTGAAAAATTTGAAAATGTGTCGATAGTACCCCCGAAAAAGAAACTTACGTATGGAGATTACAATTATGAAAATTTTGGATCATAGTTTACTCCAACTTCAAGCGCCCCTGCATTATTATTATTATTCCGGGTGATGCAGACAGGACTCCCGTCTCTCATCCTGCCACCGCGACCTAGGAGATCTTTTGTGACATTACCCCTAAACGCCCTAGGGCGCCCATTCGAACTTAAGGTCTTTAATGAAACCTATAATGTGCTTGGGGGCCATTTTAACAACATCCTCAGGCAGTGGAAATGCCTTTCCTAGATGTCTTAGCCTTATGCGGCATAGGGCTTCACAATCACACAGGATATGCTCAGCAGTTTCATCGTCTTCCATACAGAATCGACAGGTCTCATCATCGACCTTACCCATCTTCTTGAGATGGTATCTAAGTGGGCAATGCCCAGTAAGTAGGCCCGTTATGAGCCTTAGTTCCTTTCTGCTGAGTGTGAGGAATTCTTTTGTCCTCTGTTGCGAATACTTTATAAATTTTTTCGCTTGTCTCAGCCCCGGGGTGTTTTCCCAGTATTCCTTTTTAGTTCTGTCCTCCCAAAGCCTGATCTGAGCCAGGAGGTGACTGTTTGGGTGTCCAAAGACAGGCTCCGGGCCTATAAACGGAGATTTGGCTCCTTCCTATGCAAGGCGGTCCGCAATCTCGTTCCCCTTAATACCTTCATGTCCTGGTACCCATATTAGTGTCACCCTATTTGTCTCAGCCAGTTGCTTCAAGACAGTAAGACAGTCCCAAACCAGCTTAGACTCAAACGTAAACGAATTTAACGCTTTAAGTGCTGCTTGGCTATCTGATATTATGTATATTTTTGCTCCACGCATATTCTTATGGATTATCTCGCGAGCGAAGAGTTCTATTGAGTGTATTTCTGCCTGAAAAATGGTTGGTGAGGCCCCCAGTGCCTTTACGAGATGGCACCTTGGCCCATATATGCCCACGCCTGCTTTACCTTCCATTTTGGACCCATCCGTGTACCATTTAAGAGATCCTTTTTCAAAGGGTAGGTCCCCAGTGTGCCACTGTTGACGGTCCCCCAAGCTCACCTTAAATGGAGTTTCAAAGTTATGGCGTTTTTGCATAACATCTGAAATTGGGTTAGTCATCGGGTCCTCTACGAATTCCTGGAGGACTCTCGCGCCCCTGCATACACTCAGGTTTGCCCATCGCTGCCGATGCTTCATTCAGCCAAACCCATTTGGTTTAGGTGATACCGCAAGAATCCTGAGAATCTGTAATCATTTTAAGCTCTGTTCTCCTAAGAAGAAGCAAGAGTTCGTTTGTTGTTCCATTAGAGGTGTTGATAAAATTCTTTGCCTGACAAAACCCTTTTATCCTTTTCGAATAAAGGGATTTTTTTTTGTTCTTCCATCTATTTAGGGTAGCTCTGAGGTGACACTTTCAAGTGCCAAAAAACTACTCTGGTCCGACAAAGAGAGCCTACGTACCACTTTTGGCTAGGCCATGGACAGCTTATCTGAAGACATTGTGCAGTCCGCCAGTAACTTAGATGTCATCAGAGCGGTCTTCAGAGCCATATCAAGGCATGCCTGTAATTTGCCTTAATTTCCATATCCAGGGCTAACTTCGCTGTCATATTGCGGTGACAAAGACCTCATGCCTTGAAGATAGTAGTGTGCCGTCCAAGAGAGCGCTCCACCCCTATGTCAAATCCAAGAAACTAAACTTCGACTCTCTTAGTGGAGGAGCAGTTGGTGAAAACTTCTAATTGAATTTTCAGTCAATTTGGATGTATTCTAGGAAAAGTACTGATTCGATTTAATTGTCGCTCTGAAAATAATTTTCTACGTTTTTTTTTATTTTTAGTCCCTAGTTAGATGATGAAATTATAGGGTTTAGCAAGTTTTTCATTGCGTTTGTAACGCATAAAAATAATGCTGGTTGAGCAAATTGCATGTCTGCCAGTCCGTCCGTCCTCTGGATAACTCGAGAACGCGTTCACTTAGAGACCTGAGGTCTTCTTAAAAAAAAGTTACATTTAAGTACGACAATAGGACAAATCGGGTAACTCTTTCATAGGGTTGCCATACAAAAATTGTTTTTTTTCTTTTTTTTAAATATATGTTAGGACCTGAGAACGTGTCGACGTACAGAGCTGAAATTTTTTATACGGTGTTTTCATAAAAATTTCAAATACAAGTTCAAAAATGGAGTAAATCAGGCAACGCCAAATTTAAGTTTTTTTTACGTATACTATTAAAACGATCAGTTCTTGACGTTTTTATTGCACTAAAAATCCTTGAGAATATAAAATCCTATGAAATTGGTTATAATCATTTTTACTCTAACAAAATCAAACTTTCACAGAGTGGCTCCTATACTAAATTACAGCATCAAAATATCATCTAGGATATCGTCTTAGAACAATTCTAGCCTTTTCATTGTTTATTCTATACATATATATAGATTGTGCCTTTTTTGGATTCTGTATTGCAAATTTTAACAAAAAATAGACACAAAAGATATTGTTTTCCTTGTAGATGAACAATTTCTCGTTTCTATAGACTGATTGAAGTTCATTGAAAATAATTTCAATGAATTTCTATAGTGCATTGAAAATGCAGAAAAAAATCGGACTTTTCTACCCAGAGATTAGAGAGGTCTCATCAGTATGGTTATCTATGATCGCCTACCATAGAAGTTCGATGATAGGGTCACCCAATTCCCCCTAGAAATATTTTTTTATCAAAAGTAAGTGTGAATCATATTATGGTAGCAAGATTTCTCATTGCAATTTTCAAATTAGGTTCCCCTTGTCGCCTTGTTTTCCACATCATAAATGTTTTAAATATATATAAAGTAAAGGTAAAAATTTCATTGCAACTTCATTATAATTTGCAAGTATCGAAAATGTATGGTATACCGGTATGAAGGTTATTTGTATAATAATCTCCGCCAATTGCAAATTTGTATGGTTTTAGGTTTCTTTTTAAAAGTTTGTAAAAGCGGCACAAATTGCTTGGTTGTAAATAAATAAATAAATAAATGGGTTTCATTGTTTATGAAATTATGATTAATTTAATAAAGATAAAGAAAACAAAGGCTTTATGCTGAGATTTTAGAAGATAAAACTTGATATTCAAGACTTTCAAGAGAAGCAGTTCTTAAGGCAGAAATACATTCAAGCAAGCCTCAGGCCTGGCCTATCTCAGACTTCTTCGCAGCTCGCCTCAAGGCTGGCCTCAGAGAATTGAAAACAAAATGATACGAGCTCGATGCTGTCATTATAATTTTGATAGTATGATAGTATATCTGTTGACCAGAAGTAGGCTTGAAAGAGAAAAATTTCCGACATTGAGCAAGGCACGCCTTGAGGCTAGCTGCTGGCTTGGTGTTGCATCATTTAAAAACCCGTGCTGGACATTTTGACAACACCGCGAGGAATCCTCGAGGCCTGGATGTGTTTCTGCCATTGAGTGTGCTCACACGCGACTTAAGACTCAAAAATAACAAGCCATATTTAGCGTGTTGACCTTAATACTGGTCTCATTAAAATTCAGGATAAATTCTCGCCAATATCTCTTTTCGCTCTAAATTTTATATGAAAATTTAGTTTAGCGTGTATCTCAGTACTAGGCTTAAGAACGGGTAATTCGAACTAGTGTATAATATTACTTAGCTTGAAGGAAAGTTTTAGCCCTAATTAGGCTTTAGAACGAGATTCTCTGATTCTGGAGAACGAAGCAATCGATTTTTTCTGATTCAATTGCCAAATGAAGCTTAAAGGTAGGCACACACCGACGCGGTGGTGGTAGCGGTAGGGTTAGCGATGATGATGGCCTTTGAAAACAAATGAAGTTAGTTTTGAAAAAAAAAACAAAATTCTGATATCCCGGTATTCTAGACGTGACTACTGAAATCAGTTCTTCACTCATTGCGCTGACTGCACTGTTTCAACTGAAATGAATTTCGCTATCGCGGTAGCGGTTATACCGCTTTTGTCAATGTCCCCGCGTTTGGTGTGAACGCTCGCAATCATTTCAATATTGTGCATCCCACCGCCACCACCGTCTCTACCGCCACCTCGTTTTTTATAAAAAAAAATATAGCAGCACTGAACGAAAAAAATTTTTTGTTAATAATAAATAATATTTTTCAAAAAAAAAAAACAAAAATTATTCACTAGAGAAGATAATTTTTTTCTATTTTTAATTTGAACCTAGAAATCTTATCTAACTATGCAAAAAAAAATTGCGATGTTGTTCAACTTGGAACAAGTTGGAATTTGGCCGAGATAAAGGGTGGTGGTTTTTCAGTAGAAACTTAATTAGAAAGTAATTAAGCAGTCTAATTTGCGTAATTATTCCTAAACGACTGGAAATAATGACTTTGTGGTTTTTCTTAAATGAAAGATGATAGATAATTTTAAGAGAGAGAAAAAATAAGGCTTAAATGTTGCAAAATTTAGCTGAAAGATGGCGTTGAAAGTGATGTAATGGCCGACGAAGCGTAGTATGTTACAGAAATCATCTTAGATACGGTAATTAGAATCGGATCGAATTAATTTTAAGACAATTAGTGGTTGTAATTAACTACCTCTATTTATCCATCTTAGGTAATTCTAAACTAAAAAATTCATTTAAACAAAATTATTTTTTTTTAAAATCAAAAAAAAAAAATCCGTTTTATCTCCACCTCCCAACCCTGCTGGGCCGACCCATTAAATGTACATCCCTAATATTGCGGCATATCTTAGCTATATGGTGAAAAAAGAATTATTGAAATCCATCGAACATTTACATCGAAATATCGATTTTGGTGTGTATCTCAAGATAATATGAGGTACCCGAAAAAAGCTCCATTTTGGTCATCTTCTACGACAGAAGAGACTGTAAATTTTTTCTAAATACATATAAGCGTTAAAGCTTGTTTGTAGAATGAAATTGCAGCTACATTATGTCTCCTAATCACATATCTAATTAGTTTTTAAATACGATAAATAGTTTCGGAGTTAACTCGAAAAGAAAGGAAACTATTCCTTTTTATAGTGAACAATATGGCCGCTTTTTGAGTTCAAAATGGCTTTATTTTAATCTCGTGTTCGCGAAGAACTGTTAGGCCGGTAAAATTTGTCTCCTAAACAAAAATCATTCACAACAGACCGCTTATGCATGCGAATGAAAGAAAGGGCAAATTATATGCAAAATGAAGGAAGGGGGGGGGGGGGGTGGTGTGTATATGACTCACGTGCCAGAAAACCATTTTTAACGGTAAATAGTCCATATAAAGTTAAAAGGATCAAAAACGAATTCCGTCACTCGATCACACTTACATCTTTTTTAATTTGATACCCCACACGCCCTATTTTGGACAACCCCTATGGGGTTCAATTAATATACGTTAAATTTCCATTACTTAGATTTGCAACTGTAAAAGGCAATTCTTCCTAGTTACTAAACGAACTATTTGTGCGAGCCACCGGTGGTGGTACGCGCCGGCGTGAGCTTTTTACTACTTTTTATGTTTTTTAATCATTTTAATGTTGTTAATTTTTTTTTATTGTTTTTTTTTATTTATATATTTCTTTTTATTTAAAAAAAGCTATGCTGGGATTCGAATGCCTTACAGACAGAGTCGGGGCTTTTCTTAAGCTTACTTTTGCCGGTTTTTAGAACGGGTCTATTATGTTTTTTTAAATTTATTTTAATTTATTTTAATATTATGAAGTTTCTTCTATTTTTTATTTTATTTTAATTTTTTTAATTTTTTTAACTTTTTTGTTTTAATATTTTTTATATTTTTCATTAAAAAAAAATCATGGTGGGACTCGACCTCGTTACTTTTTATATATTTTTTCTTATAAATAAGCAAATATGTCTATGAACTGCATGTTTTTTCCTATCATGCTCAGAAAAATCAAGTGCATTCTAATTCAAATGTCTAAAAAAAAAACACTCAATAATATTTGTTCCCTCACCCCCTAACCCCTTGTGGTATAAAGAAAAAATTCAGGAATTTATTCCCGCGAATAAGTCCTAAGTCTACTAAACTTTATTCTTCCCCCATACAACGAAATAAAGTTCTTACAAATAAATGAAGATGGGGCTTTGGTTTGGCCTTCCTTCTATCAAAATTGCATGTTCGCCTGCTTCATTGGTGGATATGATAAAAAATTGCTTTTATGACAAGCAAAAAAAAAACAGAAATTTATTACAATCGAATTGAAATTGGTAGCAAATGTTTGCTACCATGCTAAACTACAGATAAACAAAAGCACCGCGATACCATGAATATCTTGCAACTATAGCTCTTAATGAAACGCATGGCATAAAATATAAATCGTAGAATATTCCTGCAAGTCGTCAGCAAGACAGGAGAGAGCTGTTGTTATAGAGTCTCGTGCTTGGATATAATAAAATGCAATTTAATACGCAAACTAAATCACCAGTATATAGGGTGGTATATAAAGAAATATATTTATATATATAAGTACACATATACAATATTGCTATACCACCACCACAACCACAACTGCAGTCCAGGAGCGTGCAAATAATGCGTATACTCTCTGGCGTCTTCGATATAGAAAAAAAAAATATGGCTTTCCTGGTGCGTGCATTTCGCCGCCCCAGAGGATAACATAGGACGAGGACGCCAAGGTGTTGTGGGGGAGAGAAGCATCGCTTCAATGCGTAGGAAATGTATTTAGAGATACTAGGTACAGTACTGCAGAAAATTCCGCACTCTATGTAAGATGTAGTTATAGCCATGATGGATGATACTGGGGGGTATAGGAAAGGTAGGTGTACACGCATCATATATATAGGGTTACTACTTTGCAAAATATAAAGGAGATGTTGAGAAGGATGAGGAGGATGCTGATGACGTACATATGTAGGTGCAACATAAGAGGACGTTAAAAATTAACTGCTCTTAGAAAATTTGCAATTACCGAGTGGGATCATATAGAGCGCTTTGATACAACACAAACACTGCTACTGGCCTCGAGGTAAATAAATACGCACTTTTGCATGAGTGAACATAAGTGCGTAATTTGCCTGAGATAAAGGACGAATAACGATGACGGTAATAAGAAGAATGTTAGTACAGGACTAACAAACGGGGAAATATCTACGCTAAGAAAATCTATTAGCAAAAGGAGCCTTATGCGCTCTATGCTTGTTTCAATATACGAAAGAAACTTGAGAGCATATGTACATAGTAGTACACATAGTAGTTAGGTATAAGGAATAATAAATAAACGGTGAATAGAAAAGGAATGTGTACCACTAGGGTTCAACCTATTTTGCATTGCATCCGCATTAAATGCATCACTGCACACTGTGGGTATATCATGACAGCAGCAGGTGAGGAACGTGGTTTGAATTCTTCCAATTCCTTCCTCCAACCATTACCAACCTTCACCCCTTCATTCTATATTATACTCTTCTTGTATAGTTCGACATCATTCGACCGACCTCCAACCAAACAACAACAAAAAATATTAAAAAAAAAAAAAAACCTTTTTTTTTTAACTTTATAGCTATACTTTAGTATAGTAGCTAGCTAGGTTCTAGCAGCACTCAGCAAGAGCAGAACTGAGCAAAAAAGTTGAAGCATAACGTCATCCCAAGTTTATTTACTTGCACACTCTCCCTCCCTATACTATACCTTCTGCTAGCTTTATGGGTTGCTTGGCTTGAAGGCGACAATGGGTACCATGGAAGAAGACCTCCTGTGCACTCTGTGATGTTGTATAGTATAAGCGATGAGAAATCAAGAAAATTCACTATGTGTAGGTAGGTCAATGTACGAAGGATTTTGTGCTGCTCCTTCAAGTTAAGGGTTATCATTAAGAGGAAAGCTTTGTTCACCCTTGGTTATACGTTTCGGTCGGTCGGGGTTAGTTTTTAAAACCCCGTCCTTCTGTTTGCTATAGGTACTACACTAGATAAGTACTAGTATGCATGCCCTGTTTCTATTGAGAGTCAGGTTTCATTTTCTTATAATCTAAAAACACTAAAAGAAGTGGAAAAAAATTAATTTGAAAGGTGAAGACCAACGATGAAATCAAGAAGTTCTCGTTTTGTGATTCCTTCGTCCTTGTGTTGATTTTTTTTTGTTTTTTTGCTCCTTGCAGCTCTGAACTATATTGAGATGGAAAAGGTCATAAATAACTATGGAATATGTTTTTTTTTAAATATTATTATGCCAAGCTAAGGGGATACCTCCTATGATGCAAAAAGCACAGCATAACCAGGAAGGTAGGGAAAGGATTAGATAACAAATGATAAGATGAGATGAGATGAGATGAGAAATTTTTTGAAGATAGATCGAAATAGGAAGTCTGAATTGAATAGGCTTTATTAGCTAGAAAAATATTTAGAGTGAGTAAAAATTTCTCGCGTTACACTTCTACCAACCTTGACTATTCATCTACATGGAAAGTCCTTCATGGGGAAAATCTTTCATTTATTATTCTTGGGTGGTGCGTGCATTTCCCATACTAAAAAAAATAAAAATAAATAAAAATAAAATAAAAACAAGGAAAAAAAATATATATAAAAAAAAAACTAGTATAAAAATAGAAAAAATAAATAACATAAATTGAAAGGTGAAGACCAAGGACGAATTCAAGAAGTTCTCTTTTCGCGATTCCTTCGTCCTTGTGTTTTGCTGTTCTGTTTTTTTTTTTTGTTTTTTTTTCTGTGCTCCTTGCAGTCTGAACTATATTGAGATGGAAAAGGTCATAAATAAGCATGGAATATGTTTTTTTTTTAATATTATTAAGCCAAGCTAAGGGGATACTCCCTATGATGCAAAAAACACAGGGAAAGGATTAGAGGACAAATGATAAGATGAGATAAGGTGAGCAATTTTTTGAAGATAAATCGAAATAGGAAGTCTGAATTGAATAGGCTTTATTAGCTAGAAAAATATTTAGAGTGAGTTTCTAGTGTTACACTTCTACCAACCTTGACTATTCATCTGCATGGAAAGTCGTTCATAGGGAAAACTCACATTTGTTATCCTTATGTGGTGCGTGCATTTCCCATACTAAAAAAAATAAAAAAATAAAAATAAAGGAAAAAAAAATATAAAAAAAAACTAAGTAGTATAAAAATAGAAAAAATAAATAAAATAAATTGAAAGATGAAGACCAAGGACGAAATCAAGAAGTTCTCGTTTCGCGATTCCTTCGTCCTTGTGTTTTGTTGTTCTGTTTGTTTTTTGTTTTTTTTTTATATTTTTTTTTTGCTCCTTGCAGCTCTGAACTATATTGAGATGGAAAAGGTCATAAATATGCACGGAAAGTGTTTTTTTCTAAATATTATTAAGCCAAGCTAAGGGGATACCCCCTATAATGAAAAAAACACAGCATAACAGGAAGGTAGGGAAAGGATTAGAGGACAAATGATAAGATGAGATAAGATGAGCAATTTTTTGAAGATAGATCGAAATAGCAAGTCTGAATTGAATAGGCTTTATTAGCTAGAAAAATATTTAGTGTTATTTTTCTAGTGTTACACTTCTACCAACCTTGACTATTCAGCTACATAGAAAGTCCTTCATGAGGAAAATCTTTCATTTATTATTCTTGGGTGGTGCGTGCATTTCCCATACTCAAAAGAAAAAATAAATGGAAAAAAAGACGAGTATAAAAATAAAAAATAAATTGAAAATCATTCATGGCGTGAATGAACGAACGTGCAGCTCGTCGTGTGCACGAGATGTACCCACTTATATAAGTATATGTGTGCATATTTACAAAATAACACACAAACACAGAGGAACACCGCAAAGGACCAAAATTGGGGTACCTATACCTACGAACACAATGAAATTTTACCAAAAACTAGAAAATCGATAGCAGCGAAAGTGACTCATTTTGTGAATACGACGACAACCCGGGAGCAAAAAAAAAAAGAAAAAGAAAAAAAAAACACAGTTACCCTCTGCCGCAAACAGGGTGGTAGAGTAGGTGGTGGTGGTGGTGGTAATGTTCAGTTGTTTTGTTGGTACGAAATCAGCCTGGCAGGCGGTAGAGGGTGGTGGTACTGGCGGGATGATAGAAATACGAAAAATTTCACAAGTGTGCAATATGAAGGCGAAATAATATAGAGCGTTCTGTGGGAAGCATGTAAAGGAATAGGAAATGAACTGCTGTTTTTTGCAATAGTGTGTGTGCGCATAGCACGATTTCATGATAGTGTCAGTACCACCCTGTATGTGTTAACACAACTGATGAAGAAGGGTGGTTAAAGTTTACTAAAGACGAAGAGAGGAGTTGGGCAGGCGGAAAAATTGTGACGAGCTTTCTTTTACCATTTTGTAGTATTGCTGTGTTGCTGCTGTTGCTGCTGCTGCTGCTTTTACGGTTGCTGTTGTTGTTGTTGTTATTGTCGCTGTTGCTGCTGTGGCTGCTTTGTTGACTGCCATTGCCATCATCATCACGCGTCGTTCAGTTCAATTTAGAATCTTAGAAAACGCTACTATATACACTGTTGGATCTTCTCTGTTCATGTTTTTGTTGTAGTTGTTGTTGTTGTTTTTGTCCCATCATGTAGTCTGAATGGTGGTTCAATTCAGGATGGTGATGGCAAAAGATGTGATGATGGTGCGATGCTCCACTGTTTATACCACTGTGCTACATATGACAGTGGTTTTCGAGCTGAGCCTTCTGATTGTAAAGGAGAGCAGCAGTTATGTAGTAGCAGCAAGCAGTAGCAACAGCAGCAGCAGCAGCAGTATCATCATCAGCAACCTGAATATAATATTACCGCTCGTGTGTAAGTGCGTATTCTAAGAACCGTGGTAAATGCGTATACCAATCTAGATTCTGCAGCAGCAGCAGCAGTGACAGCACCAGCAGCAAGGGGAGGGGAAGAAACAGCAGGGGCACCAGCAGAAGCAACAACAACAATAACAACAATAACAAAAACAACAACAAAACTTTGAAGGAATGGGTGGATATATTAAGAGGAAAGGAATAGAAATAGATTAGAGCAGGACAGACCACTAAAGAACACCACCAGGGAAGTAGGAAAAGTGCGTAAGGAAGTATAGAATATAATATCGGCTGTATAACTGCGTATATATCTATGCTATTCTATGTTGAGATCTAGATTTCTTATAGTACATACCTATTATGTATATATTCCTATGGCCATACACAGTGCGCTTTTTTTTTCTTATTCTTTGCCTCAGTTCTAGATCGCGCTCGTATACTAGTTAATATAGTCTTCTATACAATATATGTAGAGGTAGCGACAATGGTACGCGTATATTGGCACATGTAACACAACATAACGATGCCATGAGTTTTGGAAGTTTTGCAACTTTAAACAAAAAAAAAAAACCTAAAATTGTATAGAGAAGACCAGAGAGGAACAAATTTTTTTCTGTTTTTTTTTTATATATATAGAGGAAGAAAAAAAAATCGATTTTTCCAAATGAAATTTGGGTGGTTGTTGTTATTTTTTCGATTCATTTCGAAATATTAACAGGGCTGCAATTGGGAGTTTTGTGGATTTTTAATAATATGAAATCATAAAATTTCATGTTTTTTTTTTTTTTTAAGTTTTATGGCAATATTATCCTAAGCCACCTAAGTTGAATTGATAATAATAGAACCGTATGCCCGTTAGAAGGACACAATTGAAAGTTTGTAGTATACACCACGTAGGAAAACCTTTTTTTTTTTATGGTGGCTGTCTCTTTTTGTTTAAAAAAGTTTTGCTTTTTCTATATAATTTCTTTTTATTTTGAATGAAAATATGCTTGATTAGAACTCTGATTTAAAGTCACAATTTATATACGATTTAGATAATCTGAACAGTGAATTGTTGTAAAATCTTGCCATTATTATACTTAGCTTTACTTAAATCCTATAACAAAATAAAAAAAAATTAGTAGGTACAGTTGTAACTTGATTATCTGGGACTCCCGGTTTTGAGACATCTCCCAGACGCAGTGGCGTAGCTATACCAATGCAACTAATTCCCCTTGATTCAAGGGGATCCGTCCCAGCGAGTCGTATACGATTCCATTATTTCAAAACTTTAAAACAGATACAAAGGCTTGAGAAAAGTAACCGAACAGTTTTCGTGCCTAGCACCCGCAAGATTATTATACAAGGCCGACGAAGAAATGACAACAAATGCTCTAAGGATGCAAGCACAATATTCGACGGACATATCGAAAGCATAATAAAAAAATATCTTCGAAATTCTATGGGCCAACAGGGCACTAGCACTACTGAGCATAGACGCAGCAAAAGAAGAAAGGATAGATGTCTCGAAATTCATCGAAGATTTCGCGAGTATTAAATCTCGAAACAAGACCTTCTAAAAGTGGCGCGCAATTGTATGCAATGTAGTAAGCTATGTCACTATTTAAAATTAACTTAATGGTTTTCTACCATAAGCCCTATATTGTTTTCTGTATAAACTATGACTTAAGATTAAAAATCAATTGCGATTTCGGTTTTAGTTCATTTATAATAAAATCCACCCAGCTTTTAGGTGCCGACTAGTCGACTTCTCGTCCAACACTCGCCGACCCACGTTCGTTTTCATAGGCAAAAGAGGGCTTCCATTTTTTTTGCGTTGGAACCCGTAAAGGTTAGTTACGCTACGAATCATTAGATGGCGAATCATCCCTATTTTAATTTTCCACAAGTTTCACCAGAAGTTAGAAACTTCAATAAAGGGCACTTATATTGAAGAACCCCATTGACGGTTTTTTATTTCCGAAGGGTTGCTTTAATCTTGCTTAAGTCCTTAGCTTTAGAAACCGCCCTAGATGCCGAATCCAATTATCAAGAACTCTCTATTAAAACGACCCTCCTCAATGATCGACCTTCATGAAGCAGTTTTTGGTTCCATAAGGTCTGTCTGTGCAGAAAAATACTTTATTTACTAGTTCTAATTTTTACCACCAAGCGACGTATCTTTATGTGGCTGTCGCCAATTCCAAATTTATGGCGTACATTTGTTTTCTTTTTTCACTGATCTTGGGAGTCAGAATGTATTTTTATACTTATTATAGTCGTCCATTCTGTCGACTAAAACATTTTTATATTTTTGTTTTTATATATATAGTTTAGACAGAAATATAAAAGAAATGCCCACCCCCCCCTATCTCTAGGTACGCTACTGCTTTTCAAAGTCTTAAACATTACTGTATTGTCAAGTTTCAATAATATTAAACAGATGGACGCAAGAGTGATCTTGTATGAATACCTAGGTGTTATTAGTAAGAATTGTCTTAGTTAACGCAATTTAACATAAAAGAAGTGTTTTTCCACGAATTATGAAACTATCGAAAAAAGCTGCAATTTTGCCTGTTATCTATAACTCAATACCTACTAACTGTAATAATAGCTTTAGAAACCTAGAAGATAAAGGGGAGTGGTATTATTTCGCACATTTTGTGCTATATCTTTTTAACCGATTTTTTTTTTTTTTTAATAGCTTGAAAGTGGCATACTCTCAAATCTCAATACAACTGTTTACAATTTTTTGTTTTTTGTTTTAATATCCTCATTGGTATAAGAAATTTCGACAGTTTTCTATCGGATTTAGATCAGAAATATTGCCGCACCAAGAAAGAACACCAATATTTTTGGAAGAAATGAAATCATTAGATTTCGCAGTATAGCATGGTGCGCCATCCTACATAAATGTATAGGAATATCTAATGGAACGTAAAGAAACCATATAAAATAGAAGAGTTGTTTCCAGAACACGTTTATATTATTCTGTACGCATCGTAACCTCGACAGAAGTAAAAGGAGGGGACTGGAACCTTAGCTCCAGTAGTGCAACTAAAAATCATAATTGCCGGTGAGTGTTTTACCATCCTTATGAGATAGTCTTGCTTAAAGCTTTCGTAACTAACTCTAAGCGACATTCGGCATTAAATATGACTTAAAAATTAAATACTTGCACAACAAGGCTATTTTTTGGATTCTCCGGCATAACAGCACGAGCGAAAAAAATGTTATTTTTTATTCCATCACACAAGCCATTTAATTTTGGGTGAAAAGTTTCAAGTCTTATTCATACCCAGAAGAATTTATTCTGAGTTTATATGAGATGAGATCAATTTGATCTTTTCCAATCGTCTGCGGCAGGCAAAAACCAATCCATCCTGAAGAGTATAAGTTTTCTGCCTATACGAAACGCTTATTTTTTTCAATTTTCAGCCCACTGCGGGCTTACACAGGTTCGATTCATTTCGAATTAATCTGATTTTTTTCAATTTTCTTAAATAACTTTTTTCTATTTTTCTCAATTTTTTTTTAGGTTTCTATTTTTAATTTGTTCTTTCGACTCACTCAATTTCGCTATTTGGAGCCTGTTGATAAGTGAAAACCAAGACTGATTGCCACCCAAAATCAAATAAGTTGTGTAATGGAATAACAAATATTTTTTTTTCGCTTTTGCTGTTATGCCGGAGAATTCAAAAAATACCCTTTACGAACAAGTATAAATTTCTTCCGGTAATAAATCATAGTAATATAAAAATTCAAAGAAAAATTAGAAGTTGTGACAGAGATTTGTAGGTCCTCGATTAAAATGAACCGAGTGTATAAAATCACTGTATTTTTGTTTTCACAAATCCGCCAAGTAATGTAAAATTTAAACAAAATTGGTGATGGTCATGTCAGACTATCTGCGATTTTTGGTCGGTTATTAAATAAAATTAAATGAAGAATTTAGCGGAAACTCTTAAAATTCAAATTCGCCCTTATATAATTAAGCTAAAACTGACCAGCTACATGTGCCTTCGCTAGATGGCAGCACAATCATAATCATGAATTTCACGAATTAGTATTTTTTTTTATGGACTTCGCATTGAAGAACTCGACATTATCGATTGAACTAAGTGTACGGAGCTTCAATAATCTTCTTCTTATACCTCTGTTTCAAAACTATAAACTTAGTTAAAATTTTCTATGATAAAAGGTTTTCAGAATATACTCAAGACCGTTCTAACGAATTGGGTAAGTTGGGTGGTCATAAAGGTTTTCGTGCTCTGAAAATGAAATTTACAAAAAACCTTATTTCATTATTATAAAGTGTGTTTTTGTGTTGTAACTTTGAGCTCTTTAAATGTAAGACATCGAAAATGGGTAACAATAAATTTATTCGAAGTTGAGATTACTTTAATCATGCCATTAAGGCAAGGTTCTGACTGAGAGAGAATGAGGGATAATCTACGTTTTAATTGACCAAAGACTTCTACACACGCAAATTTCGGGACAATTTGATAGATCGAATGTCATTGTCCACAATTACTTGAAAAGTAAGGAAAATTACAGTCTTAGATCATATTTCGGCCGAAAAAAGATACTAATTTTGTAGCTATACATGTCAAAAGGATATTCTGGAAAATATCCAACTCGACAACACCTGTACGCGATCATCTGTTAAAAAACAGTGTACATTTCCCCGTCAGCATAAGCTAGACAGGCTATTAAAGCTAAATCCTCACATCGTAAAGGGAGAAATGCAAAAGATTGGTTATCTAGAAGCCCGCCATAAAAAAACACGGCTTGCTTTCGTCCATAAAAACATGGATCCGCAAAAGGAGCAGTCTGGAATATTAAGAGGTCCTGGAAAATTATTTTCTACCATAACTTGACTGATATCCTAACGTAAAACTGATTTTTTAGCAGCAAGCATTCACGCTTCTCGATCTATACGCGCTGGTGATTTTCGAGTATTAACATTAATTGACACGCTTGTCATCCTAATCTTAGCCCGTCATTTATTTATTTAAGAAGATATAACGATACGTACAGATTAAAGAATAAATATAATATAAAAAAACAATGTTTTAGTAATAATAATAAAAAAAAGAGAGAAACATTCATATTGAGGTTAGAAAAGGAATTAATCTGCAAGAATAAATATTGAAAACATAAGTAATGAAGTAACGAAAAATGTAAAAATAATGAATACAAAATATAATAAAAAATAAAACTAACTATAATAAAAAAATGGAATAGGTACAATATTAAATCTACGTGAAAAATAACAACTAAATCGTAAATGAACAAAATGAAAGAAAAAATATAAAAACAAAAAGGGAGAAAAAATTAAAATGTAAAGGTAGGAGGGTGAAACATCATCAAAGAATCCCGGAAGGTTAAACTCTGATGTCGTACAACCATATGTCCTTTTTGATGATCGAAGTGGTTCGAAATAATGGCGGATCCGTCAAATACCGAATATTATAGTCTTAATGTACGCTCTCGCATCGTGCATTGGATTTACACTGCTATTGTAAGAGCTATCCTCACATATAGAATCTTGATGTGGTGGAATGCTTTAGAGAAAGGGACACACCTGAAGAGTCCTTCTAAAATATAGAGAGCTACCTGTGTAGGTATTACAGGTGCTCTCCGAACAACAGCAGCAATAGAGATTATGCTTCGGCTCCTGCCCCTTGACAGCCGTGCGAACTGTATGGCTCCAAAAAGTGCATTAAGACTTAGAAGTCGGGCAGTTGGATAACATCAGACCTTGAACACAACAAAATACTGAAGATCAGTCTTGGGGAATCTCTACGGGAGCTACGGATTACATTTTCCGTAGATTAGACTTTGGGAAAGCATTCTCAACTATCATTATTTGAGAGAAGTGAGATATATGGCAATTGACTCTGATATATGTATGTGTCTTTATGGATGATTTGAGAATAGATGTGGGAGCAGGAGCCGGGGTATACTCAGTATTCCTCCAAATACAGGAATCGTACTGCCTACCACACTACTGTAGTGTGTTCCAAGCGGAGGCTCTGGCTATTTGCAAAGCAGCAAAGCTGCTGGTAACAAATCACGATGTATCTAGCGATCAAGTCATCAGGATTTGTATTGGCAGCTAAACTGCAATCAAAGCTCTTGCCTCGAGTACCATTATATCGCGTCTTGTGTAACGGTGTCGCTGTGAGCTCGGAAAACTGGGTGTTAGCCACAGAGTTATTCTCGGCTGGGTTCCTGGTCACAGTGACATACCTGGAAACAAGGAAGCTGATGTGCAGCCCAGCTATGAATATATGTTTAGCGGAGGAATCCATAGGTCGGCCCCTAAAATCAGTGCAGAGGATTCAAGATGTACAGGCCTGTAAGCTGGCAAAAATGGCAGATGGGGAGAGCTGACCACATGCGGGAGTGCAAGACAGCCGTGGTCTGAGATTTGTCATAGAAAGACTGAATCTTAGCTGAGGAGGAACCGGAATGATGTGCATAGTCTTATAACGGGACACTGCTTCTTTGGCAAACATGCAGAGCATATGCAAACTCCATATACAATGATTTCTGCAGAAGCAGTATGGACGAGGAAGAAGTTGAGAGCATTCAGGACCTGCTGTGCAAATGCCTTAATCTTGCTATGCGTAGGAGGAATACGCTTGATAGATACTTTTTCTACGAACGGGGGTAATTAGAACACAAAAAGTTGGGGGACCTTGTAAGATTCATAAAATTGTGTGCCTGGTTTCAGCGCACCCCTAAAATCTGAGATATCTTTTGCAGGTAGGGTCCCAATAATATGTCATCACAATGGACCATAGATGGTCTAAGTGCGGCTAGTCGTACGTGCTTGTACGATGCCGGCCACTCTAACCTACCCTAGTCTTAATGTAATTTTTGTTATTGTTTTTAGAAATAAATTTCTATCTAAGAAATTCGTTTCGATAATAATGAAGCAAGGCCTTTTGTCAATTGTTTTGAACTTTTATTTACAGAGCTCAAATATAGTTATGACTAGACAATGTGGACTATCCGATTCCTCAAATCCTGATCTGGATCCATAGTACCTACCCTGATCCGAATTCGAACTATCCGACAGAAAAGGTTCAAAATGTCTTCCAGATTGCATTGTTTTATTGGGAAAATGTAAATGCATGAAATTTATATTTTCCGAATGAAACAATGTTATCTGGAGAAAAATTTCGATTTTTTTTTCTTAGTCTGGATCCGGATAGCTCGGATTTAGATCCGGATAGTTTCGATCTGGATATTACAGATTCGGCTCCAAATAGGTTATATTCGTTTTCGGATTATCCGGATAGTTTGGATTCGGATACCCAGTTTTAAAGAATCAGATGCTAATTATTCCAGATAATGCGGATAGAAAATTATCCGGATACTTTCAGCTTGATTGTCACTCCATATTCTGAATCCCCGTTTATCACAAATTGAATACGTTCTCGAGAAAACGGAAAATTTCAAATTCCTTTATAGCTTTGAAACAGTAACAGGATGATTATCAACCCCCATAATATGCGTGTTGGATATTGAAGTTAAATTTTAGTTTTTCTCTTGTTTAAGGCTGGCAGGTCGACTCTATTATGAGGTTTCAAGGAAATTCCCTATTTTGTATCAAAAACACCCGGTACCTTACCATTTTTTTTTCTCTCATCACTATATGTACTAACTTCAACTAACCTTACCACATTATTCCATGTTAACACCCAAAACATACGGATTTAGCTTTGAATTGTGTGACATTTATTTATGTAGGTACATACATCTGTCACAGAATTTTAATAACTTCCAAAGACTGTCAGATACAAAAGTACAAGGATGAGGACCAGGACCAGGACTGGGTAGTAATGCTAATCAAGCACAAATTTAAAACCAAAAGTAGTGTCTACGTATGCGAAACGCAATTCTAATCCGAAATTTCGCTCCCTTCATTTGTAAGAAATTAATCAGATTTCCATCGTGTAATTAATTGAGCTTGAATCAAATTATGGCTGACATCCCACCACCACCACCACCCCTCATACATTATGTTGGTGAGAATTATACACGTTGCTGCATCTCGTCATCTCCTCACATATTATATCCAGATTGGCAGCCATTTTGGTCAACGGTAATAAAACGCATTTTCCACATTACTTTTTTTTTTTTTTTTTGATTCCTCACCGGATCAGAGAGAACTTGTTTTAATTCTATACCGAATCGACGAACGGCATAGAGAGGGTAGGTAATGCGTAATATTGCGTTGCGTTGGATATGCTTGCACTCATTCGTCATTTATCCTTCGTCCGATCGAGGATGATTGAGCCTTTTGTTCCCTTGTGATGCAAGAATTCATTCAAGTCATGTAACCGCAAATTAAATTTTTGCTACTTTTTGTTGTGCATGCTCACATACAGACAGACAGAACGACAAACAGACAGACATACATACATACAGACAAACATGTATCGATCGACAGAAGGGAATTATTGCACAGACGGCCATTTTTGAATGACACACAAAAAGCAAGAAGAAGAAGAAGCAGAAGACCCAAAGAAATTTAACGTGTTCTCCTTAACAGTGTTGTTGTTGTTGTTGTTTCCAAACAGACGTAAAGACTTACAAACTTTACAGTTTTTTTCCAATAGGCCCAATGCAGGAGGAAAAAGCGGATTCGTTTCGAACGCACTTGGGCATCATCATATATATGTATGTACATACATTGTATACTATACAGGGTCGGTTCGCAATACCGGAGGAAGCTTTATGAACGTCTGTTTCCGGGAGGGAAGAAATTCTACACTTCTCCCCCATAATTTTGTCATTATTTAAGCCTCAAAAGCTGAATACAAATGCGAAAATAATAAAATCCTGGAGCTGATCAATAATTTTTAATTAGGCCTGGTTTGGTTGTGTCCAGTTCCAGTGTAAAATTTGTATGGTTTTTGTTTTTTGTTGCGTTAATATATTTTACCAAAATGCAGTTGATAATTTCGTTTGTGAGCAGAATAATAGATTTTTTTTGCACCCCCAAGCCCAACCCCGTTTAACGAGCTTGGTGCGTTTTAAAATTATTTTTTAGTTGTTTTGTTTTTGGTGTAATATATTTTTACATGTACAAGGGTGGAATGTGCGAACTCATCAGCTATACAGGAAAGTTGAATATTTTAATGGAAAATACTTTGGTCAATATTTTTGTACATGTTCGCTCCCGTTAGATTATAATTTTATTTTATTTTTTAAATTCCATATTTTTTAATTAATTAGGTACGGCTGCCTTTGATTGATGAGGGCAATTTCACATCTCTAGTACTACTGGACATATCAAAGGTGACTGTGTTGACCACAATTTTCTGCTGTTCAAATTATCTCGATAGTGCAATTTCAGTACATCTGCAATATAATTGGTTAGTAATTTTCTCCATGACCGATATCAGTATGTCAGAGTTCGCCACAGGGTTTCGAGTTTGCTATCCACTCTACTTGGTGTGCCCCAAGGCTCAGTTCTCGGTCCAATATTGTTTAGTGTCTATATCAACGAACTTCCCAAAGTAGTACAAAGGTCGTTACTGTACACGTGTACGCTGACGATGTACAAGTGGAGCTATGCCGACCAGTGGGGCTCCCAGAGAATTGTATTGAGTGTATCAATAGTGATCTCCGCAGAATCACTGATTGGTTATCACGAAACGGGTTATTGCTCAACCCTGAAAAGTCGAAATTTATTGCCTTTTATAGTGATATCTATAATAAACAGAGTGGTCCAAAAATTTCTCCCCACAAGTTTTTTGTTATTAAAAGCAATCCAATTTAAAATGGAGAATGCCCACTTTTCATACATCTTTAGGCCTGACACTTTCAGAAATGAGACATATCGAGACATATCTTAAACGATGCATTATGATAATCTGAACATATTTTATTAACAATATTTATTTCAATTAAGCGGAGGAAATTTTTGGCGATCGGGTGTAGCTTGAGCGACTTTCTTGGGTGAAAAAGTGGATTTCTTTACTTCTCGTGATTGCGCGGAATTGATAAGTCGTAGAAAATGACTTCGTATGAGAAAAATGTTTACAACATAGCACTAATGGCCGTGGAAAAAAGGACTGCAAAAATATATGCGAAATGTAACTGGGGTGTATGTGACCCAAACGCATGAAAATGGGCGTCCCGCGGCAAAAACGTCCCGAGAAAGTTTGCTGAATCGGGAAAAAGTACACCAATCGGTAGTACTCGGCGAGGCCTTTAATTTGATATGCAATACTGGAATCACCCTCCTGGGCTCCTACCCCCAACCCTAACAGAATGCAGAGATAAATTTTCTTCTACGAATTGTAGCTAGTAATGAGCTGAGGTGAACAGTGAAAACCGTTTTCCGATCGGACATAACCCTACAGAGTTAGATACGATCTAATATTCGAAGAATCTAGTACCTCAGTTCGAATAAAAATAGGGAATTACTAAAAAAGTGAGTATGGGGATCGCTATTTAAGCCTCCGAGTATAGTAGTGTGGGTACTCAAACTTCTTCTCAGGACCCAAGGAACTCGATTCTGTACTAGATTTACCAAAATGTACTTAGTCAAACTTTGAACCCCTAGGCTTTCCCTCGGTTAATTAAAATAAACATTGTTAATAAAATATGTTCAGAGTATCATAATGCATCGTTTATGACATCTCTCATGTCTGGAGGTATCGGGCCTAAAATGGGCATTCCCCATTAAATTTATTTACGATGCTAACATGATACAGATTCTTTTTCTTATTACTAATAATGCATATGTTTACCGTTACTATCTATACATTCTAAAATACATCATCCAAGACCGTCACATAAATGTTTTAATTCGTCCTCAGTATAGCTGCTCCATTCTTTCTGTACTCTTGAAATTATTTCTCGGAATTGGTCAAGCCCAAACATGTTCGATTAAATTAAGATAAGAAGACTTTCCAGGCCAATCTTGCCAAACAATTGAAAACATCGATTTTCCAGTGTCAATGTTTCGTTTGCTGTATGCGGTCGTGCTCCATCCTGCATAAAACTTACCAATTTTTAACTGAAAACTGTCCTCCGTTATCCTGGTATTCTGCTAAGTAGGTAAAATACTGTTTTGGTAATGGGATCCATTCACGGTTGTGTTTTCCTCAACAACATGAAATTTCGACTTTCCACGTGAGATAATTCCTTCTGCAACGATTATCTTGAAGTCAAATTTCGCCTTTTGTATGGATTCAACAGTTCTTGGATCAGTTGTTCTTATCCTGACATGTTTTGCATATTCGCCATTAGGTGCAAAACAACTGGAAATTCATTCGTAAAGAGCACCTTCACAGTATCCTTCACTTTGCAACTTTCTGCAGAAGTTCAGTCTATCCTGTGATATTCTTTGTAGTTAGACGCGTCCTTAATGGTGTCACATAGGTGTGTCTTTCCCAATTCGTCGATTTAACGTACCGTTGGCCCGTTGATCCACACGTTGTCTTTCGCCGTTTTTTGTAATTATCGGATTGATTTATCCTTTTGGTTTTTTGGTTTCAATGCCTGGCTTGTTTTCCATCTTCCTTATTTTTATTTTTGTTATATGCGAAGGAGTTGTCGATCTACCGGAGCGTCGTACGGCCTTCCTGTCCACACCTAGTATCCTTGATATTTCGCAAATGGATTTTCCTACCTCACCACGAGTTTGGATTTGAATCCGTGTTTGTATCCTCTTAAAATTCATATTGTAGAAACACACAAGAGTCCTCTAACAGGCTTTAAAAAAAAATTGTTTTTCAGATAAAGCACGTATAAAATGTTTAACGAAAAATCACTACATACGATCAGTCGAAGTCAGGGCCAATAATATTTCACAGGTATAGGTTCGCAGAAATATCCTTAATTACCTCGGTAATTCCAATCAGACAAACCCTTTATGTCTCCTGCTATAGGAATAAATGATTTTTAATTTTTCCCTGCAGAAATGCACTATATCGCCTTGCACTTCTAGTATTGCTCTGCATGCTGTCGTAGCTAAGCACAATATGATCTTTACGATAACTGAAGAGTTGATAATCTCCGCTTAGAAGTCTTGATAGACTGGGAGGGGATAAAATATTTGCCAACGGTTAATGAATAATGCGTTTATTTAATTATGGGGCGAGAAATCTTTGGACCACCCTGTAGATGACATACCTCCAGTGTTTTTAAACGATATCGCTATACCTTACTGAAACAAAGTTGTAAATTTTAATATTGTGATGATGAAGCAAAGCATTAATTTTATCCCACTTTACTTTTGGAGGTAGGTATAATATATCCCAAATTAAATTGCACCTGGCTGCGAAGAGTAAAAGTGCACTCGTTTTAAAATTTTCGTCTCACAAGGTTTGCACATATCTCAGTCTATAAAAATCAACTTCTTGGTTGATCTCAACCTGCATTTTTAAAGCATAGAGCTCAAATTTTCTTAGACAATATACTTCACAAGGGCAAAACCAGGATACCTTCGAGAGTTTTTCCGAACGTCACTATCTCCCCGCAATCGTAATATTATAATTCCAAGGTTTTGCCTTTTTTTATTTTTCTAATTTGAATTCTCTCAGTTTTAGTTGTTATTTTTGATGTATGCTAAACTATTGTCTGAATTAGTTTACTTACGTTTTCTTTTTATATCTTTTTTATATTTTTTTTCTTTTTATTGTTGAACTGTACTTCTCTAGTTGAGTAGGTACTATCAAAAGATTTGTAATCTTGTGTACATTTTCTAAATAAAATTGATGTTCTCGGATTTCCTATACATATTTTTAATTTAATATCTAACATCATGTTTATGAATAGGATCCAGCAAGTTCTGTTTAGATCGGCTGTATTTGGTCGAATATCTGTTACCTGTCGGTGTTCCTCAAGGCAGTCATCTTGGTCCTCTGATATTCATCTGAGTGTAAGGCCATTAGTTTTATCCGTAAAAATTCTTCACTTCTGACTATATACCATATTAATGGTATTGCTCTTGATTAAAGCAGTGAAGTCAGGGACCTTGATCTACTTTTATAGTTTTGTCAATTAAAATATTTCTAGCGTAGCTTTTTTATATTGCCAAGGCTTTCTAAATAAGCATAGCTACACGTGAAAAAATTATAGAAAATTATAGAGTAATTAACTGAAATTGTGTCTTAAAAAACTTAATCTGTTCCTTTTTTCATTTTTTATAAAAGAGAAAAAATTTTCAGCACCTGAACTGTGCCTATAAATTTAAAGCAAAAGTCAACATTGTTCTAAGCATATAGTCCCCCACCCCATTTATTACATTTTTTGATTATGAGTTCAAAAAAGTAAGGAATTTTCAAATCGCTTGGATGAGCCATAGCCAAGCATATTTTGGGTACACATTCAAAAAGTCCCTAGCGTCAAAATATTAGAGGGTATCGCTGTAGTCAAAAGTTATCCATAAAAGTAGCCATTTGTTACGATTGTAGCCAAAGTGACAACGCTGTACCAAACTTAGCTTTTAACCACATATTGACAAGACAATCAATAAAGCTAATACCGTATTAGGCTTTTTAAAAAGATGGACACCTGATTTTCATGATCCGTTTACTTTAAGAACTTTGTATCTAGATTTTTGGGCGACCTCTTCTTGACTATGCTATCCCCGTTTGGTATCCTTTTTGTGATATTAATCTGAGGCGTTTGGAATCTTTACAGAGGAAATTTATTCGTTTCGTACTTAGACGACTTTCATTGGATAATCCTCTTATGCTTCCTCCTTATGAGTAGAGATTAAATCTTGTCAAACTACCTATGAGTTTGGTAACTATGATAGTCTTGATGTTTCAAATAATTGCTCGTATCTGAAATAAATTTCAATATACAACCACGAAGTTTAAGAAATAACTGTTACATGCACTTACATCATCATTGTACAAACTACGGTTACAGGGAGCTCATTTGCTCTATGACCACTACTGAGGCCTAATTCATTTTGACTTAACTTCGACAAAGTTGGAAAGTCTGCTTTACGAATTAAACTAATTTCTTGTATTTTTGCGTATACATTTTCTTTTTTATTATTTATTTGTTTGTTTTGCTTTTGTACTTTCTTTATTTTGCTTTATTTGAAATATTTATGTTATTTCGCTTTCATTTATATTTTGTTGCGATAATTTATTATAATTTATTAGGTATGCTAGCCTGTACTGCCCGTAGTCAGAGCGTACATGCAATAAATGAAAGGTGTAGTGAAATTTATTCCAGTGGTATAAAGCTAGTGGTTTTTATTTGTTTATTAACTGCACTAAATGTTTCAAGTTCAATAAATACTAAAACTTGAGAACTACAAGATATATACATATATATATATATATTATAATAAAAAAAGCTGAAACCAATGTTTATTAAATGATTAATATATAAATTTGATTTACACAACTGTAGCAATTGACTTGTACTCACCTGATCGATATATAGCAGCTGATTTACTTGACCTTTTATTTTACTGAGGTGTGGGATGAGGATATTCTTTATTACAGTCGATAGCCGCAATAAAGTGGATTTGTTAGGAATTGTCTTATTACAGTCGAAACCCGCAATAAGACTCTTTATTACAGTCGATACCCGCAATAAAGTGTTTTGTGTTATTTATTTTCTTACTAAAGTCGAGACCCGCAACAAGAATCTTTATTACAGTCGAGACCCGCAATAAAGTGTTTGTGTTAGTAATTGTCTTACTACAGTCGATACCCGCAGTAAGACTCTTTATTACAGTCGATACCCGCAATAAAGTGGTTTTGTTAGTAATTGTCTTATTACAGTCGAGACCCGCAATAAGACTCTTTATTACAGTCGAGACCCGCAATAAAGTGGTTTGAGTCAGTAATTTTCTTATTACAGTCGAGACCCGCAATAAGAAACTTTATTACAGTCGAGACCCGCAATAAAGTTATTTGTTAGTAATATATTATCTCAGTCGAGACCCGAGATAATATTCTTTAAGTTAGTCGAGACCCGACTTTAAGTGAATGTTAGTATGTATCTTATCTTCAGTCGCGACCCGAAGAAAGATTCTTTATTTCCGTCGAGACCAGAAATAAAGTGTATTGTTAGTAATATTTTTTATTGCAGTCGCTACCCACAATAAAAAGCCTTTAATTTAATCGCTATCTAAAATAAACTCCTTAATCCAGTCGGCACCCAGAATAAGAATATTTTATTTTAGCCGTCAATTAAACAAAGTATTTAATTTAGTTATAAAATATAACACTAGAAAAAATCACTAGGAAAGAACACAAAGGAATAAATTGCCAAGTTAATCACTGCACTGCTAAATCACAAAAGGGAGCGAATCAAGTCAAACTGCTGTTTATATAGCCCTTGCTTGCACACGACACCAATGATGGAGCAGCAGAGGCGCATGATCACAAGAATTGGCCGTGATTCTGTAATTTCACGGTACTAGAGATAAAATATGCATAGCAACGAAAAAAATGCATAGTAACAAGAAATTTAAAGCAACCCATGCTGCTGTGTTAAATTGAATTCTGTATATTTGCAAAAAATGTTATCTCTATCACGTGGAGAAGAAATTCCCGTTCGATAGTACTTATAATGATGATAGAGTTGCAAATTGATCTGCTTGATCTGATTGTATTTGTGCCATGCATTGTATGCTACATGACAACACATGCTTTGGTTAGATGCTGTACCTATTTTTGGGAAAATTTGTAATTAGATTGAATTTGTTTTGCTTTTAGAACTCAATTTTAGCATGGTATTTTTGCATATGTTCTTCTTTCAGCAATTGTTTTTAGCACGAATCTAATTGCTTCAATCATATGATAAGAATTTTAATTTGATCTGCTCAATGAGTCTATATTGTTGTATTGTATTTGTGCAATGTGCTATGTAGATGACAAATACATGGCTTTGTTTTCAGGATGTTTTCCTTTTAAAGTAATCGCTAAAACCAAAATATATTCCAACCGATTTGGTTCGAACATAGCCAGTCCGTCGTAGTGCCCAAATTATGAATCAAAAATTAATTGTGGCGGTATTAAGTGCATTTTTATACGAAAATTATTAACATCTCAATTTCAATCTAATACCCGTGACACACAACTAGTATCATTGTACACCACGTATAAAAACTACGTGTGTGTCTCTGCATACTATTATTATACTTGCTGAGCTTACATGGTACGAAGTTAGTATCAATACTAGGGTTAATCCATAAAGCCTGTTTAGATGGGTCAGTAGACCTTGCTGGTAGGCTGTGGTTGGGGGAAAGAAATGAAGTACAACTTAAATTTTGAAGACAACTCAGGTAGCTCTTCTTGGGGCAGCACGTCTTTTTATATCCTAGATGATGAAATCATCAGGTATACTAAGTTTGGCATTCCGGTTATAATACATACTAGAAATTATTATGGTAGAGCAAGATGAATTGGACACTCACGCATAATATTAAAAGTTATTTTGATTTTTGCATGTCCGCCTGTCTGTCTTCACGATGACTCGAAAACGCGCGCACTTAGAGAACTGAAACTTTGCACACTAACTTTTAAAAAAAAAAGTAAATTTAAATTCGAATACGAGACAAATCGGTTAACTGGGGTTGCCATACAAAAATTTCCTTTTTCACTATTTTGGGAAGAATGCAGGTTACTTTAGGATGAAGCTTTACTTGTATGCCCATCCAATTTAATCCATATCGACTCATGGTGGTTGTTTCATCTGTAAATCGCCTTGATGACGTAAACACATTGCCAATCAGTTGTGAAGGGCAAGTGTGTGTATGTTTGTTGTGTCTCATTCCACACGACAGAATCTTAAAGTCTAAAGGCGAAAACACAGTGAGAGCAACACAACATAGTCGCCGTAAATTGGTTGCTGTCAAAGATGCGAATATACATCTTGAAGTTCCATATACTTAACACAATGAGGACGATGTGACAAGTTGCCAACTAAAAGTTTGGGAAAATCTCTAAATTAGTCGCCAACATAATTGACATTTCTGTGTGGACAGAGAATAATTGACATTCATGTTATGTGGATTTGGTTATTTTTATAAAGCATAGGAAATTAAAAGATAATAGTAAATAAACTAGTTATTAAAAACTTGTATAAAATTAATTAATTTAATTAGTTTGAGAAATTATTGGTTTTGAAGAGGAATTAATAGAGAAAATGAGGGAAGAAGTTATGCTGTGCGATAAGCGTCATGCGTCATAGCAATCTCTTGTTAGTCTTCTTTTCAGTTTTTTCTTTATGCTTTTTTGCAATTTTAAGTAAGGCGCATAAGCTATACTAAAAATTTTTCTTAAATTTTTAAAAAAGTGACCGCTGTCAAACAATGTTGTCGCGTTGCATTTACTGTGTTTAAATGCGACATTGTCGCCAACTAAGTTGCCAACATTGTTGTGTCGCTCTCACTGTGTTTTGATCTTAATAGTTCGGCCAATATTGTGAAACCGACGAAATATCTCTCGTGCAAAACGAACAGCGATTGTTTATCTGGATATGTAAGTCCACGTATCTAATTCTAATGCTTACGACAGACATGGGGTATCAATATCAAGATATTCGGAATACTCCGTTTATACACCATGTGTCTCATCAAATACTCCCAATATATCCAGAAATCTAGTGGGAATAAGTTGACTAGATATATCTAGGTATCAATATACCCCCAAAAATTACTGGGTATAGCCCACTGACATGTATAATATGAACTCACTACGCTCATAGAAATGCACTACAAAAAGTGGGCTCATTTCTATATTGCTGACTCTTTCGGTCTAAGCACCAAGTACCAACTGAGAGAGAACAAATAATTAAATGGGTCCGTCGAAAAAAATGTTTTTAAATTAATTATTTAGGGTTACTACTGATTAAATAGTTTTACCAAAGGCAATATATTCATTATATAGACAGAAGAAATTCCAAAGGTTTTATTAAAATCGCTGCACGCTCATTTTTTCAACTTCCCGCCAATGTTTTTTTTTCAATGTTGGCACCGGCATAAGAGCTTTTTTTGACATAAGCAATTGAACCCACATGAAATAGAAGGTCAAGCAGTCCATATTATATATGTCATTGGTATAACCTGATCATTGACACTTCTTACGTTGCCCAGCGCCATCTAGTTATTAGTAATAATATGAAAATGTGTCAAATCAGGCAAAAATATCTCTGTGCTTTCTCAAGAAAGTGAAAAGGAAGAGAAGAACCAACTATTTGTTGTCAGCATGGAGTTGAAAGGAGCGAATTGTTCAGTTTCTGGGAAAAATAATGAAAAAAAAGGAAAATATTAAACTAATTCCAAATCTTGAATCTGTTGTATATTTACAATTATTGTTACCATTCAGCCTCCATTAAAGCTAATATATTTGTCACTATCATTTCCAAATTGCTTACGCTTAAAAATTTGTCAACTGAATTGAAATGTCAAAGTACGGCTTGGCACAACAATATCCCCTTTTAAGTCTCACAGGGCTCCTTAAATATCTAGATATCGATATCCCATGTCTGTCATAAGCATAAACCCATGCCATGCAAAGTAGCTTTAAATTCTCGAGTCTATCTGAAAATCAAGTCTGTTAATTCTGGATTGAAGTTTTCAGGCATTTTGGCAAAATTTAAGTTCCATTTCAAATGAAACTCTGGCTTATTTTAAATCGTAAAGGTTTCAATATCTTGTTCCTTCTATTTGTATTTCTTCTGTGAGGGTATAGCATTAAACGGTAATCTTGTATCTTAATCTGGCTTTTAAGCTAACAATAATTTTATCCTTTCAGGTTACTTGTGACCATAGCTCTACTATAACCTCCAAAGCCATCTCTGTAATCTTCTGTCTTCACGACCTACCACAGTATATAAAAGATGCTCCACATGTGCAAATATATTTTACCGCTGCTGTCTTGGGTGATATCTTGCAAGAGTTCAACCTGTGGTTTTCCAGTAAGAGTTCTATAAATTCATATTCTCCCATTTGTGTCTTTGAATCATTCAGTATTATAGAACCAATGTTTTTTTATATTATGGCAGGACGGAGATAAGGTAAAGATTAAAGGCGCGTACACACATACAAAAATTCCCCAGTTTTTCGACAAACATTTGTCAAACATTTACCAAACTTTTTTCAAACGTTTGTCAAACATTTTTGGAATGTTTGATGGGTGTGAACCCAAATTTTACATTAATGGAGGTTTAAAAAAGTTCCAATTTAATTCAAATGAAATGGAGCATATTAGATGCTTATTAAAGTTTAAACAGTATCTTTAGTCAGTTTTCAACAGCTGTATGGATAGTGAAAGTTCATTTTGGAGTTTTTTAATAATAATCATGAATGAAAAATAAAACCATCTCTTTTTCGAAAATTTTCCGTAAACGTTGCGTACGACGAAAGATGCTGTAATGCACGTTACATCATTCGAAGAACACATGATTAAAACTGATCATTTGGAAAACATTTTTCCTATAAATATCCTATCAGATGTTTGACAAACATTTGACAAACATGACAAATATTTATCAAACCTTTGTCAACTGCCTATAAATTGTTTGTAAAATGTTTGACAAATGTTTTTTGCCAATGTGTGTTACGTGTGGATGCACCTTCAGAGGCATTTATCAATTCATAGAATTTTTTTTTGTATACAAAATGGTTGCCAACCCACAGATCTGATGAAGCCTTCATTTCTGGCGAAGAGCATAAATCATTTACCCTCAACCGTTAATTACTTGCGAACTAGAATCCATCCATTGACACTTTTCAGACAATTTACCGTCTGCAGGCAAATTATATTGACAGCTCCATACAAATGTGGTCGTATCATCCACAAATCAGACCACTATACTGATTTGACATTGACAATTAGAAAAACTTATCAGCAATCAATCCCCAAACTGAATTGTCAGCATTCAGTAAAATGTGATAGGTATCGGAATTATAACAGAATCGTTGCAGCAATCAAAGTTCACATACATATATAGATCTCCTCAAAGAAACAAAACGATTCCAAATGATTGAACCTATAAGTTACCCCTTCTCATTTTTGGCACGTTTCATCTGTTTTAAGTGAAGCCTATACGGTCGTTATTTGGCCTACACTAAATTTTTCAGTTTTAAATCTCCTATTTAACCGCCATAAAAATTCAACCGCACTGAGAAATTTCAGTTTAGTTTTGTGCTTGTATTTGTGTCTTCATTACTCGTTTGTAACACATTTGCATATTCTATGTGAAATCCAACTCCTTCGATCATTACATTGCCTCTCCATGCAAATAAATTCCTATCAATATACAACCTGCAATATTCTAAGATCATCTTTTAACCTCATCCAACCGTCACCTTCATTCCGTATTTCCTTGAAGCCCCCATCCAAGTTTTCTTTCGAGAGTAGATACTGCAGGAATCCTGGCACTATTTGTGCTCTGAAACCCTTTATTACTTATCGCCCTATTGTTATCTTTGACATGTGCCAATCCATTGAATCATATATATATCACCACTGCTAATGCATAGTGCTCTCTATAAAATTGCACAAAGCTGCAATATAATATCTCGCAAAAAAAGGACAAACAGCTTTTAACTCGCCTTTCTTTGCAATTTTCTTATATTCTTGATTGTATTTCCGACTCTTGTATAAGTTGGTGGGCAGAGGTTGGGAGTAGGGGGGATCCTTGATGTCATTCAACCCGATTTAGTTTACACAACCCGTTATATTGCATTATTAAATACGTAACAAGAAGACATCAAAGGAATCAGCACGGGAATTCTTGTCGTCTTCATTACTTGTGGAGTTACTTACCTCTCTCGGGCACACACGAATAGAGTTCGTTCTCTTGCCTGCCTATGTGGATGTTATACCCTAATTAAGCGTACATTAAAATTTCGCTCATATGTCTTTCTACATATATAAACAACAACAATGAGGGAAAGTATACCTACTGCCTGAAAGCCAGTCAGCAGTTGTATACCAGAACCTACCCCAATGCGAAATATAAGGTACCCTTACAGCCGGCTCCTTTCACTTTTGTTTACAGTGAACCAAAACCAAAACCAACCCCTTTCTTTATAGGTTCACAGGATTCTCCCCTGTGGTCGTTTTATTTTCTCCCGAGCAGCAATAGACCCATTCAGTATGGTTCCGTATTTGTTCCTGTATCATCAGTCAGTGCCCTTCGCTCAGGGTAGATATGGCAAGAAGGATATCATGTATTTATCCGTTTTATTGTTATTATCCATTGCCACGTCTTTTCTCTACATCTTCACCTTCGCATCGGTTGTATTTGGTGCGCTTCTTGTTTCCCTATATTTCTTTGCTCCTATATATAGCAAAATACGACTTTCCGTATTTACTGTTATATATCTACAGAGAGACACGTCACCATGTTCAGTTCAGTTCATAGGGTAGTACCAATCAACCCCTAGGGGTCTGTTTTGCTATAAAATAGGGCCAAAGTATAGCAAAGTCAATTTTCGCTATAGGTAAAGATTCCAGCCAGGATGTATCACCTACTTTTCACTTGTTCTTCCCTCATCGTCCGTCCATCGAACCCAAGTCGAGTCCTTGGCAAAAAGATGTTCATATCGTTTCTGTTTGTTGTTGTTGCTGTTATTATTGTTGTTGTTGTTATTTTTGTTGTTACATTTCTGTTCCCTTTGGGAGGTTGTATGCGTGTGCCTGCTCCTTTTCAGTTTTTTTTTTTTCGTTTTTGGGGCTGGAAAATTTCGTGGGATCATTTCCCTAAGCCCCATTTTATAGGTACCCTCGTCGTCGTCGTCTTCATCGTTGTCGTTGTCGACTTGGTCGTCAGTATACTATATAGTCAGCCAGTTGTTAAGAGAGTAGGGTAGTAAAATGGTGTCGGCGGGTTTACCAAACGGTTACATCCCTTTTTTTTTGTTTTTGTTTTTTTTTTTTTCTTCTGTCCTTCAAATTCCACCCACATAAACTGGTGGAGATGATTTCTTAAGTTCACCATAGATTTTGCCCTCGTGTCTTGGTTTTCGTCAATTTTTCGGGAGATGACGTCGTATAGACGACAGACCTCGTAACACTGTTATGTCCTCGTTTAGTGGTAATTCCTCTATTTGACAAGGGGATTGCATATTGATGGCATTTCGTCTCGCCGCCGCCTGTACTAAGAAGGTTTTATCTATATGTATCAAGGGAAGCTTTCTCGCAGTGGCTACAACGAAAGATATTTATATATAGGTACATATTTAGGAGCAAAACAACAACCGAACACCCTAAAATGATATCGGGACAGGAAAATGTTTCGGAAAAGGAAATCCATGAGGGATGAGCTTTTATCGCATCTTTATCACATGCCAAGAGATAAAGTGTGATGATGATGAAAATAAATTTTTCGGTAAGATACCGCTCTTTTGGGTGGGATACTGATGACAAATTTTTACTACTAGTTTGACATTGAATTTGTTATTGTTGTTGAGCATTATAAGGGTTAGATTAATATCAAGGGTTCAGACTTAAGAGGTTTAGTGGACATTTTTTGTTTGTTTTCTTTTTTTTATAGCTATGTAAAACATTTTGGCTTTTATAGCTGCCATTAGCTGACAAAAGAGAACATTTTAGAATTAAGCATTTTTTTTATTTTTATTGTTTTTCGAAATAGTCGCCTTCCACATACTTTTGGTTGTGCTTGAATAAGCATTCAGCTCACCATTCTGCAGTCACCTCACACACAAAACTTTCATAGGCTTCTCCGTTTGAGAGTTATTTAATGTCCTTTATAAAAGGGGATAAACGGTAGTCAAAAGGTGTCAAGTCCAGACTTTTGGACGGATGAGTCAGCAATTCCATTCTTGAAGCAGTCAAAAATTCGATAGTCGCAGATGCAGTGAGTGATGGCCAAACACACTGCTTTTGTCGCACCGTGCGTGAATATACCCAGCCATGACTGATTATCCCTATCTGTATGTGCACCGGTTGTCCTCAAGTAACCCATGATCCGTACAACTTTGATGGATTTTGGGACGACGATAGTATGGTCAGGATATCGTGGCGGGGCGTTCGCGTAGTTCTCGTGGCTCATGAATTATGCTTACGTTGGAATTTGTTATTGAATCACCATTCTGTAGTGGCCCAAGATGATGCTTGCACTATTGTCCAGTCGATCTGTGTTTGAAATCATAAAAAATAATGGTTACGAAATTTTTCCGGGTTAATTTCAGAAAGTAACATTTCCAAAAGCGACACCTTGCAGGAAATAGCTTAACCACGTAAGACTTTAGTTGCCAACTTTTGTAATAAAATTCGTAGACCGGCCAGAAATTTTGACTTTTTTTCTACAGCATGATCTAAATGAGTTTTTTTTCTGGATATCCTTGATCTTAGTTGTTGGTTGTCTCCATTCGAATTAACTTAAACGTAGAACTAGAGGCTGCCGAGCTGTGGATGGTTTTCAAGGTTAAAAATTCCTTGTTTGCTTGCAGATATCATAAATTTTAGTGGATTAATTTTTCACATTTGCAAAATTATAGTCGTTGTAATAAATATTTGACATTTTTGTATGTTACGCTTCAACGAAACCAGTTGAGAGAGTTTTAAGTCTGTTCTATGTACTGAAATCGAGTAATTCTTTTTAAGTTTTTATTTAAGATTTACATGGCTTTGTCGGTTATGTTTATGCTGCTCGATCATCAAAGACTGACCATAAAACAATAATTTACTGGCGTCGTCGTATCGTCGAATGCCTCTTCTAGTGGCTTCAAAAGTCTTATTTTAATCTGTGTGAATACATTTTAAAATCTCCAAATGTGGTTATTACCCAGCACACATGTGTCCGTGGTATGTTAATGGGAAATCCTGTAAGTATATATAAATTGGTTGTGGGAAATATCGTCCCGGTCCCAATGAACAACTTACGACATCCCTAGGAGTGACGAAAGTCCGGGGTTCGGATGTCCCTACTTTCTGGTAGATCCCAGACCATTCCCACTGGATTTCCTGTAGTTGTGCTTCGGCACAATTAACGCATTCAATACTGTTCAATTCCTGCTGCAAGCATACCCATGACTTCTTACGGATCTCCCAATTTGTATAGGGGAATATTTTCTGGCATTGTAGAAATTTTGATAGGGTTAATTTAAATTTTAAAAAAATAATAATAACTAGAAAGTATATGCCAGAGGTGTATGCACTTGCATAAAATATAAATACCAAATTTTTAACACCCTGCAAATGGAGTTCCTACGACAAAAACTAAACTAAACTAAAAACTCACGTCCTAAAATGTACAACCAACAAACTCTGCCATAGAACAAGACGGAGTGATAGAAGCGAAAAGCTATTTAAATAAAGCTACATGCATGTAGCTGACTTAAGCAACACAGATCTCATAATATGATTTTTTTCAATACATATTTTGTTTTTGTATTTTCGTTATCCTAAAACGACAGACGGAAGCACACCAATCGACAAATTAGCGCTAACCCCAAGAACCATAGAGCATACCGAAATAAACTCATATTTGAAGGAGCTTCTGGAAGAAGGAAAAACCACTTTTCCATGTTTTTCCCAAAATTGTCCTGCACGTCCCTTAGGTAAGTATTTGTCTGTAAAATACTGAGCATGTTCCGGTATAAAGTAGTTGTGGGATATCCAGGGAATAGGTTATGGGAAATTTCGAATAACTCCTAGAAATAAGGTCCTATAACTACATTCTGAATACTTCTTGTTTATCCCAGGAAATTTATGGGATCTATTGGGTATTGACTATAGGTATGCAATGATTCCTATCGTTTTATTGTATTTTTTTATTAATTCAATCCCTGGTCAAATGAAATGAAATGATTTTGCACCTTGTCCCAGTCAAATATTAGACTATTTTCCTTATCGTGACTTCAACAACATTAATTTTTCTGAGCTTTCTGATGAGTTCAATAGGCTGCCTTGGGATAACATATTATCTTGCAGTGGAGTAGATGATCAAGTCGAAATCTTCGAGAGCTTATTCCATTATTTTTATGAAAAGTATATACCTGTTCGATATCCCTTGGTTCACTCCCAATATTGGCCGTCTAATTGCAGAAAGGGAGTTCGTCTGTAGGGAGTTTAGACACCTTAAGACAATTTCTTCCCGGGCTTTATTCAAAGAAGCACGGAATAAAGCAACCTCGGCCATTAAGTCGACCAAATATAGGTATCTCAAACAAAAATTCAACCCAGTGCTTTCTGACAAGATTCTATGGAAGAATCTCCAGCAAGCTGGAGTATGTGGAAGCACCAAGGAGTAAACCTCATTCAATCCTGATGACCTGAACAGACTTTATGTGTCGCATAATATGAATCACTCATCATTACCTGTCAGCACACTATGCTTAAATAACCCTGAGCATACCAATTCTTTCTCCTTTCGGTGTATTGATAATTCAGAATGTTATGAGTCCTTATTCTCTATTAAATCTAGTGCCACTGGTCCTGATAACATATCGCCTAAGTTCCTAAAATTATTGCTGCCTTACATTAGTCGCTATATACTAATTATTTTTAATACCTCCCAAACATCATCTAGATTCAAAATTGCTACTGTGCTACCTATCCCTAAAATAAGATCTGCTGTTAACACATCAGCATTTTGTGTTTCCTTACGAAGGCCTTGGAAAAGTTGATGTACACTCAGATCCAATCATTTGTAGATAACAACAGAATGCTTTCGCGCTGTCAATCAGGTTTCAGACCAGGTTATAGCTGTCAATCGGCTGTCCTAAAGGTTACTACAGACATAAGAAAAGGCCTGGATAACGACAAAATTGCAATACTGGTTTTACTCGACTTTACAAAAGTTTTTGACTGTGTAAATCACTCTATGCTCCTCAACAAATTTCAAACATTTTTCCGGTTTACATTTAGTGCCGTCCAATTGGATACAGAGCTTCTTAGGCGATAGGTATCAGAAAGTGCGAGTCAGCGATCGTCTTTCTGATTTACAGCCGCTTTTCTGTGGCGTTCCCCAAGAGTCTATTTTAGGTCCACTGCTCTTTTCTTTATTCATCAATGATTTACCTGACATTAATCAAGAGGTTAGTGCCCATTTATGTATATGCTGATGACTTACAAATATACAAAAGCAGACCTCTCGGGCTGATTGAAGACTCCATTGTAAGGATTAACGATGACTTAATGCGAATTTACGATTGGTCTCAACGTAACCTTTTGATGTTAAATGCCAATAAATCGAAATATTTAATTTTTTCCAATAACAACTTGGAAACTGATATTCCGCAGATCATGTTTGGGGGGTGAAATATTGACTAGGGTAAGCGAAGTTACGAATTTCGGTGTCGCTCTTAATGGGAGAATGAAATGCTATGATCATGTACGTGCAGTCCTGAGTAAGGTGTATGGAGGTTTGCGTCGACTCTGGCTCTCTGCCAAATTATTAAGCGTGGACATCAAATTAAGATTGGTAAAAACTCTCATCCTGCCCTACTTTTCATACGGGAATTTGATTTTTCCTAAATTGGATAGTTATTGCTCTCGTCGAATAAAAGTAGCCTATAAAGATTGTATTCGCTTTATTTTCAATTTACGCAGATTTGACCATGTCTCTAATTTTCTTCCCAGAATACTGGGCTGCCCACTGAATATTTACCTTAGACGCCAGGCAATTCTATTTCTCTTCAAGCTTATACATACTAAACGCCCTGAATACTTAATGGATGAGATCCAGTTTCTCCAATCTCAGCGACGACGTTGAGATCTTCTGATTCCACGTCATAGTCGCTTGGTTCAGGAAAGATCCTTCTTGATTCAGATCCCACGGCTTTGGAACTTGTTACCTGCAACCTTGCAGAGAGCGGTTATTGTCGGTGAATTTAAGAGGCTGCTATATTCAAGACCGGTCTGAATGGTTTCAAGAGTGCTGATAATTAATCAAATAATAAGTTTTGTTCTTTTTTTCTAAATTTAGTTTTGGTTATGATTTTATTATTATTTTAATCAACATGTGACATTAACTCTATAAGTACTTAAGTATTTGAACATTGTTTTCTCTAAAATTATATTTTCGAGTGCTTACAAGAGATTGTAAATCTTCTGTCCAGCTAAATAAATTAAATTGAAATTGAAATTGAAAATGGCACTACAAGCTTCTTGAATTGCTGCTTTTTATTCAAAAACATTGTTGAATTGACGACCTCGCTCATAAACTTGACGCGAGAGAATCCCCCACAGATTCTCGATTAAGTTTAAGTCCATAACCACAAAGTTCCTATCTTTTAGCCAGTCTAAAGTGTGATACGATTGATGAGTTGGCGCATTATCCTCTTGGAAGATGAACTGTTCTTCTAATGTCTTCGGAAAATGTAATTAATACTTCATCCAGGAGATCAGTGTAGTTTTTGGAGTTCATCTTTGATGAAATGCTATAAAGTGGATTTTTTTCCCTTTATAGCAAAATGCTGCCCAAGTCATTACTGTACCATCACCGAAATTCTTACTTAAGCGAAATTGCTTACCTTTTGTCAAGTCATGCCAATAAAACTGGAAGCCATCAGAGCCGTCCAAATAAAATTTTTTTTTTTCATCACTAAAAGCTGCATTACGCCATTCCTCCTTCCATGACATGCACTTTCTAGCGAACATTAAGCGTGCTTGCTTATGCCTCTCAGTTAGTCTCGGTTTAGCCAATCTTTTTGTCCACCTGAGGTATTGTAAATCGTGTAGAATTTGGCGAACACGTCTAGTGGTTACAGACAAACAGAGCTGGGCAAGTATCAAAGAAAAAATACTTAAGTACAAGTTCAAGTCCCGAAGGCTGAATACTTCAGCCTAAGTACAAGTACCGCATGTATGAAAAATACTTGTAACTAAGTACTATGTAAGTCTATAAAAAGTACTGAGTACTTTTTTAGAATCTTTGTACGTTGGCAGTAGTATAATGAAGTTTATAGAATTCAGTTAATAGATAAATTAATACCTTTTGAAAACTATACTTTTATAATTTTCGGCGCTGCACGTAGAGTAAAAATTTCACCTCTCATTCCTACACTCATAAAAACTTTTAGAAGTCCGCCCAAGCACCCACTGTCGCCTCCAATAATGCATAAAAATTCTAAGAAAAAATTGAGGCCTTTCCTACATCAGGCCGAGGCATCGTTGATTTTATATTGGAGCGAGGCATTGCCTGCTTACCCTTGGTTACGTCATCAAGTCGAGGCATCGTCGATTTTATATTCGAGCGGACGTTACTGGTTTTTGTTCTACTTGCCCAGTCTTGTTTGTATGTTATTAAGTTTGTTCAAGTTTCTGCCTTGACGCGTGAGTGCGGCACATTCCTTCAGAGTTCTTTGTGTGCTCTAAAACTCAACAAAAAAGGAGTTGTGCTAGAGATTGTGTTTGCTTTTCTAAAGAGTTAAATATTTTTGTAGATACTTAATAGACTCAGAAATACTTAAGTAAAAATCTTGGTAGTTAAGTACAAAACAAAGTCTTAAGTATAAGTAAATAGAAACAAGTACATATGTTCAAGTACTAATTATGGCATTTCAAAAGTATTGAGTAATAAGTCTTAAGTATCGAAAATGTACTTTAAGTAGTACTTAAGTCTTTTTTACTTAAGTATTACCCAGCTCTGCAGACAAACCTATAATTTACTTTTAATTTTCGAAGCAAAGTGTTTCCTTCGTCGCTTTTTCAACCTTCGGTTTTGGTCCTGGATCCCTTTTTTGCCCATATTGGCTTTCCAATTTAATGAAGTTATTTACCACGGAACGTGAACTTCCAATTTCATCCCCAATTTTTCTGTTTAACATTCCCAATTTGGACAGTATTTCAATTTTTGCTACTTCTCTTTCTGAAAGCTTCGGTACTCTAGGCATAATGGTTTTTATTGTTATTTTTACTGAAAATATTTTAAAAGTTAATAATTAACCTGTTTAAGAAAGTTATGTTATAATTTTACTCACTAATAACTGAAAATTCGTCATTGGCTTTATTAAGTACTATTTTCCGCGAATTACGACACTCAAATGAATTTTTCCTCCAACTTTTACAGTTTATTATAATGAGTAATATGACGCATTCTCAGAAACGAGTACAAACATGTTTCAGAAACTGGAAACAAAAATTCTGCTTCGCAGAACGATTAAAATGATTTTTCTGAGTAAATAGCTGAACGAGTTAAGCCAATCCTCAATCCAATTTTTTCGTATGAATTTCGAAGTGTATTAGTTGGGAAAAAGCAAATCGGAAGACAGTTTTCCCATCTTCTTGTGATATAATTGTTTATAAGTGGAAAGTTTTTGTCTTTGCAAATTGCATTGAAACAGAAGAAAAATTCAACTGTTCAACTTTTCGATCCAGCGATCAGAGAGGTCTCATCATTTCTTTTATAGTAGCCCTAGAATAATTCAATGCAGGCTATGATTTCTAGAAATATTCGATAAATCAATAAAATCTATTTACTGCTATGAACGGCTTTGGAGAAGAAATTTCAGACTACTCCTTTTGCTTCCTACTAAGTGAGGTGGAATAGGGCAAAAAGTTCGAAATTCGTAAATTTTATAGTTTATCCTTTGCAAGTTCCAACTATACTACAAACGACCCTAAAAATTAGAACCCTAACGGCTAAGGAAAGAGAGATTAAATTTTTCGAAAATCGTTTACAGTTCGTATTTTTTTCGAAAATCGTTTACAGTTGTTCGAATTTGTTTCGAAAATCGTCAACAGTTCGAATTTTTTCGAAATTCAACCGAATGAGGCGCACAGACTTAACAAAAAACTATCGTTCACTTGGCCCACACCAGAATTGTGACGCCCTCGGATTATTAAGATTTCAGAAATAAATGGGATCTCTAGCTAGTCTTAAGTTCAATGAAGATCATAACTATAGCAATTAAAATGATAGCAAGATGTGACTTAGCCAATACTTATTGTGAATTTAAAGTCACAATAAACCTTCGATCAAAAGCTGGATCATGTACTTTTAAAATACTCAATAACCATACGAGCACTGGCATAACTAACGGCCCCGCAGTTTCTCGGGCTTCCACGAAAGCCTACAAAATTAATATTTTCATATGAACTGATGAAACTTGAAGCCACATAAATTAACAACGCTGAATTATAATAAGCAGTTAGATTCACTCAATTAAAATTTGATTGTTTCTAAATATTTACAAGACCCAGCCATTGATATATTGATTGACAGCCACCTCAATGCAGCAGCAAGCTCAGAAAAACATGATGCAGCTAAAATTTTAAAACAAGCTAAAGAAATCGGCAGATTTTAGAAAGTAAATCTAGCATTCAAAAAAGCACGCCAACGCCATGTAAGGAAGTTTTTTGATAAGTTGGCTATAGTTGAAGGTATATACAGAGTCCTGGAGAAAAAATCCGAATTTTTGTTTTTAACCGTTGTCTGGATATCATAATTCAACTATTGACAGTGCGCTATGAATTTATGAATAGCTTGACGAAGAATTTTCGCTATTTCAACCGCAAGTTCTCAATAGCTTAACAGATAATGAAATTGTTGAAAAAGCAAATTGCCTCTGCGAGTATTTATTCAGAAAATTTATCATCTGTTTTTCCTCAACAACTTTTAAGTTTTTGATCCGTGATGCTGAAAAGAATTTGAGAAATTTCAACTATTAGAAAACTAGCTGAAGTCTAAATTGTTGATAGATAGCTCTGCTATAAGAAGCAGTATCCCAGATTTGGGTACAGCTCTACAGATCTATCTCACATTACCAGTCACTACAGCAATGCCCGAACGTTCATATATAAACTTACCTTCGTAGAACCATGTCACAGATGCGACTGAATACTTTGGCGATACTGAATATCGAAAATGAAGAAAGTCAGAATATTAATATTGACAGAGTCATGCACGAATTCTTGTCATCAGAATATCGGCGCTTCGCAAAATTGTGAAGAAAGTAAGTTTTACTTATTAGTCATAAGCTTATTAATGTAGAAAAGAAATGAAAAAAATTAGCCAGGACCTAGTAGAATTTATTTCCGATGTGAGGGGGCATACATCCTTAGTTACGCCACTGCATACGAACTGTGGTATATGCCTTTATGAGCATAACACACGTATCCATCACTAGAATGAAAGCTTACGTAGGGCTCCATGCCATTCTATGGATTTGTAAATGATAATAGCATTTAACTATAGATCATTATTGATTGTCTATGGCGAAATCATCGTGCATCCAGTTGCGTCAGATTTTCAGAAGATCATTAATGAAAGTTGTAAAGAAATGAGGACCAAGAATGGATCCCTGTGATAATTCACTAAACATAGATACGATGTTGAATGAGATATTACAACAAAATAGAAATTTTAATCTTTCAGACAGGATTGTGACTTTTAAACGATCTGTATCGAAGGATATTATGGTAATGTCAGAGGTACTGCAGGGTAGCCTACTCATTATATTATTGAGCATTTTATAAATAATGCGAATTTCTTTGATTATGCAAATTATCTTAAGGTTAACACGATATTTAATATTTCCTTTGACTCCATTTCAATATTTTTTGGTAATAAATAAATGTCTGATTTCAAATATTGGCATGTGTATAGTTGTTAGCTTTAAATGACAGTCATCCCCACTTTGTGTATCATTTAAATGGTGCTCGTCTATTGAAAACCAAAAAAAGCACGTGTTCTGAATATATGCACATATGTACAGCATGGCTCAAAGGTGAATTTTTATTTGCAAATCAATGACATTTTCGAATTAAATTAGAGTGGTGGAGGGTTGATGCCCTTCAACAACCTTTTTTTATCTCTCAGATCTGTAGTTGAATATACATATTAGTTTGGTATAGGTGACATATGTAAATTATGATGGGTTTGGAGGCTGTACAAAAAAAAACAACCTAATCGCATTGTCATGAGTCATCTTCCTTCCTTGGCAGGATTCGTCGACTCTGCCTCCATTTAGAAGAGAAACTTATTAAATTGGTTGCTTCTGGGCTTTTTGAGAATATGCGTATTAACGTCAGCGTATAGTGTCATGCATACCCCATCGGCATGTATAACTGGTAATAGCTATCAAAGTGTTTTGACGAAGTCTTAAATTAAAACTTTCAAGCTATCAAGCTCTTCCAGGATATATAAGTACCAGTACATGGCTTGATAGGTATGGTCTGTTTACGGACTTAATCGATTAAGGTTTTATCGGTAAATTACCTCCAAGTATACTATGTCGTATAGTTTTAGCTCCTTTCCTTTGTCTAGTTGCTGTGCCATCTGACTGATTGCAGGTTCCTCCTGCCTAAGATTTTTATCTACCTTGTAGTGTCGTATGGCTGTAACTATGTTTCCGTTACATTTTTTCCTTCAACAGCTGTCTTGCCGAATGGCTGTATACCTGAATTTCTGCCTACCATTCTTGTTTACCTTCCGTGCAGTATGTCTATAGCTGTTTTTCTGCCTAACATTCCCTGTGACTGTTGTAGCGTTGATTAGGTGAGGTTAAGTTAGAGGACTGCCGTGAAAATAAGACTTAACCTACTTCTTTTATTCCACTGTCAGGTCTATTCTATCCAATATATTCATGGGAATTTATCCTTCTGAGCACATCGCCCTACTAGATCCACCATATTTTTCGTCAAGAAAACTCAGGTTACATCTAAACTCTATTCCTAGCTGTTCTCTTAACTGTGAGAAAAGGTATTACACCAAATAGCCCGCATCTTTTTATCACTAGAGCAGGACACTAGCAGAGCACATGTCCAACTGATTCGGTTTAGTCAGGAGCTTTACACCTACAGAAATCGTTTGAGCCAATCTTCTAGTATATTTACCTATGACCCGTTATCACCCCTACTAGTTTCTTGCTATCATCTCTTCTGTCCCTAAGGAGCTCCAGTATTTTCTTCCTGTTGTATGCAGGCCATAATTGTCTCGCCATACAGACCGTATCCCGATTGACCCACTCATGTTCAGCCTTCTTATAGCTGTCATTTGTGTGGTATCATCACGTTTTAGAGAAGTTTCGATCGGGATTCTTACACACGATATTGCATCTGATCTGTTCATATTGCGTCGTATAGCTGTAGCCATCTTCCCCTATTTTTTCCCGCTGCTGTGATACAGAGCTGCAACTGGTTCCAGCTATTGGGAATTAAGACTACAGTTATGTTTCCAGATCGCAACCTCTGGCTCTAAAAATCTTTAATTGAAAAGTAGGGCTCACTCACGGACAGCTCTCTCATGCTTTTTTCTTTCTCTCCCTCCTTCATATATCATGGGCTACTTACTATGAGGCAAATCTGGTTATAGATCGAAAAAATCCCTAGCTTTGGTGGTCAGAAATTAATCTAATTGCGAATGAACACCGTAAAGTATCTTGGTCAGCATCGCTTTAAAACTCTTAAACGATTTTATTTGAAGAAAGGCCTTGGTACGATTCTCTAGCCACGAAAAAATCCTTTTGTTTTTCACCAACTTTTGTTGGTTTGTAAGATGAGAGTAGTTTGGAGCCAATAATTCATCTAACTTTCATCATTCCATGAATTGTTGAGTTTGTCGAATCAAAGTAGGAGCAGGCATTTCGATGATTGCGTTGACCCAATCTTGAGTAGGGGTAATACCTTGAACAGTTATGCGATATGGCTTAGAAAATCGAGGAAAGATACGCCAGAAATGCATTTAGAAGGTTTAATTGAAAGGCCGTAATCAGGTAGACATTGGAACAGTATGAGGAGATGTTGCTTATGTTCTTCATGACTTCGATTCGCTACAAGGATTTCATCTATACCTATACAGGGCTTCTTAAACTTTTTTCATTCATGACCCCATTTATGATTGTGATTTTCATTCACGACCCCAAAAACATAAAATAAAGATATGTAAATATTTTGTGATGATTTATTGATTATGTACCAATATAGACGCATATGAAAAAAAAATTGTTTTAGAATTTGATTAAAAACACACACAAATATAAAATTAAAAATTGCACAAAAAGTTATAAAGTTGAGTTTATTAATTATTTAAGATTTCTCTAAGCGACCCCATTTTGGGTCGCGACCCATAGTTTAAGAAGATATAGACGAATGTAAAATTCAGATCTCTGCGTGCATGAACGCTGAAAAGTTTGACTTACATTTCGATGCCCAAACGGCATTCTAACAAACTCAAAAGTCCAAAAAGCGTAGGTATAGCCATTTTGTGAATATCTTCAGTAGTCACGGGAATCTATTGGTAGGCTCTGAATAAGTCAATTTTTAAAAACTGTACAGCCGTTCAATTTTGGTGGTGGGGTAGTAGTGGATATCAATCAGGTATAGTTACACTATTTACCGTTGATAGTGACTACATGTTCGCCAATCTTCACTATTTTTCTTTGTCACACCATATGTAATGGAGACGAAACAGATGAAGGAGCAGGCCTGCATATTCCAAGTTGAGCCATATGCTCAAAGTCCAATTGGGTAGCCTGATGTTTTGTGTTGGGTCAAGTCTGCTGGGTTTCAAGAAAAGTAGTTGGCCCTTTGTTTTTTAGTGACAAATTTAAATTAGACGACTCCAAATACTTGTTAAAAATTTCCTTCTTTACAAAATTCCACGTGGTCCATTTAAATCATTCTTCGACTTCATTTTGTCTCCAATAACTGAAGTTTCGGGGAACATCAATGCCAATAAGAAAAATTCTAAATTCTTCCTGTATTACATATATGTACTTAAAAACTTATTAAGATGATACAGCAAGACATGAGAAATTTCACAAGACTAAGAAAACTTTCGGAAGTAAGTAAGAATTCTACAAAAAATTTCATGCCAAAACCTGATTTCCTATAAGAAATTAAAAATTTTCGGACTGACTAATTGGTAGCTCTGTCAGTCTCTTCATCTACATCTGTTTTCATGTAAATTTTTATTACAGACCATACTTGAAGAAGTCGCGTCAAAATATCCCAAGACTCGATGTTAAATGTCCGTTTAATGACCGCGAGTTAATTAATAGGCTTAAAAGAGAGTCCGTGCCATCGTCCAATTGACCAAAAATCATCTACATACATATATATGGTATGTACACAGTCCATACGTGGACCCAGAGCACATACCAAAGAAAAAGCAAATACATCCTCAAGTTCTATCATTCCAGCATGTTAAAATCCTAAGTTCAGACCGATGTCATTTGATTTGCCCCACTTATCAAAGCCGGTCGGTCGGTCTGTCGTCCAGACGTTAGCGTTTTACTCAATCCAGGGTGCGTGCAGATTACCTCAATTTGCTTGGAAGATTGATGACCCAATGACACCCAAATGGGTCCTTGGCTGGTCCTTTTTACAAAGATCTTCTCATAAGATGAGAATTGTGTGTGCGCGCCCTTTCCATCGATACGATTGTCTCGCCAGGCGTCTTTAACCTTTTTTTGTTTTTTTTCTTCTCTTTCGTGTTTGTTGGGTTTTTTTTTCGGGCCCTTTACCCTGAATCCTGATATTCATGTATTTGCCTTTTTCCCGCAATTTCGCTTAGCACGTTCTACCCTCAGGGGAGGGGAAAAAGATTTTCATTCCATGTCATGAATGTTTTATGTCTTCTTCGGATATGGATATGTGCGTGTGCCGTTCCATCAGCAGCAGCAGTGGTTGTTGCCCTCTTTACAGCTGCCGCTGCCTTTTACTCCGGTGTAAACGTATGTATATGTTTTGGGGCTAAGAACAAACTGTGGCTTGAGAAAAAGGGGCTTTTGCGAGTTTTGCTTCTATTATTTTCCTTTTTTTTTTAGGGTACCCTAAAAACTGTTTTGTGCGGTGAAGGATTACCGACAGACCCATTCAAGAAATTGGGGGCTATAAATGTAATAACAAAGGAGAAACACGAGAAGGGCACGACGGCGACGCCACAAAAAGCTAACATTGCTTTAGGCTGTTGGGTTAAAATATGTACAGTTACAGAGTCAGCAGCTATCAACCGCAGCCAGCCATCCAGTCGGTGGTGGTGGTGGTAGGGCGGCGGGCGAACAGGTTGACGGGCAGACAAGCAGACAAAACAAAACTAACCTACGTCAAGGAAATTATTTTTAACGAAAGTTTCATTTTTGGGGATCATTCTAGTTGCGTTTATGGCTTTTTCTTATACTGAGTCTACTGTTTCGAGTTAACGAGTCCAAGGAGTATTGGTATAGGTCGAGGTTAATGTCTCCCAAAAACAAAAACAAAAAACAAATTTAGGCCTGATAAATTAGTTGGGCGGTTTCATTCTTGGGTGTATATATAGCAGCAGATATCCTTAAGATGGTTATATCACTTTGGAATAATTAGAACGTCTAGGAAATTCTGTGGAATGTTGCAATTCTTTATAATAAATTTATTAAAATGATGAAGAGATCTTGGATATTTGTGTTTAACTTCTACCACTACCCCGTTAAAATACCTTTTATGAGAGTGATTGGTGTACAGTTTTTATTTTTCTTGTGATCTTTGTGAATATGAGTAGAAAAAGAAAACTAAATTCTTATAGCCTCAAGAAGCTGGAGTTCATGCAATTTCAATTGATGAAAAAGTTCAAGTTGACGATCAATCAGCAAAGACCATACTTGGCGCGGAGAGATGAAAAACAAAGTTATCTCAATTTCTAAAAATTCGCAAAAGTCAACTGGGAATTTTTATGGGACATCCAAACTAAAGTGCTGTTATCGGAAATCCTCTGAGAAGATTGACACAGAATACCCCTGGTATTGAGAGGAAATCTCGATCAAATTTAGCTAATCTGTAATCTGTTGAGGATCAAAACTGAAAAATTAGTTAGAATCAGTCTCTGTAAAGTATAAACTTCAAGGAGCTTGAACGCAATTTTTAGTACCTATGTATGTAGGTAGGATTCCTTGGAATAGTAATAACTGATAAATTTTCTACAAATTGAAAAAAAATGCCGTACTTTTCAAATCCGAAGCTTGTATTATAATTCAGCAGGGATTTAGTAAGAGATGGATGAAGAACAATGGAGAGAAAAAAATTCATAAAAATTATTATGAAATGAAAGAGGGGATTTCCATAATTATAACAAGATGTCATGGATTTGTACGCTACACAGCTTGGACTTTAGATTAGATTTGTGGAGGGATGTGTAGGAGTTAGCCTCGCATTCACCGTAACCTGAAAGATCTATTGTGAGTCCCTGTTTAGTTTAGTCAAATCTAGAACCATTCTGGGATTGAGATTTCATACGTAGTTTGGTGGAGGAAAAGCATGCATATTTGAGGTGATGTAATCTCCGCTTTGCCAATACTTCGTAATTGCAGAGCAGGTGCTCCCGAGATTTCATGAACATCCTGACAGAAGTGGCAGAATAAAGTCTCAGCTGAGATCATCTTGTTTAGATGATACCGCAACGAACAGTGATCTGAGAAGAGCTGTGTAATTATGTTAAGTTCTGGTCACATATGGACTAGGAATTCTTTTGTTTTTCCGACAGAGATCTCGATAAACTTTTTTGCCGCACGAAGTCCTTATAGCTTGCCCCAAAAAAGGGATTTTTGTTTGTTCTCCCAGCTATTTACGGTAGTTCTAAGGTAACAATTTGAAGTGAAACAAAATGGCTCTGATCCGACAGAGGGGGGCTTCCGCTACTCCTTTGGCTAGGCCGTCAGCAGTTTCATTGCCTTTTTGACCCTTATGGCCAGGTACCGACATGAGAATAACTCTATTTGTCCTTGATAAATTTTTAAGGGTTTGTAGATACTCCCAGACTATCCTTGACTTAATAGTGAAGGACTTTTATGCTTTGAGACCGGCTTGATTCTCCGAGAGAATATTGATGGATTATATTAAGGATAGCATTGATTCAAATTCAGCAAGTTCGCTAACATTAGGAATGAATTTACCTGTTTCAAGTTGAGCTTTCTTTTTGGGCAGTTAGAACCTTTTTTGAATATTATTCCGGTTCAATGACGATATAAGCTACTCGGAGTAACCTAGAGTAGATTTTATAGCTTTAATTGACTTTGGACTCTGACTCATTCCTAGCCTACTTTATTTTGTCTTCAAATAACGTGAATTTTAGGTCAATATTGATCTACTATAAATCCTTTAACATCCTCAAATCTATAAATGGAAAAATTTATCTGTTTCTTCACAATATGCTGTAATTGGGTGTACAGTTTTAGATGGGATCTGAACCATAACACTTGTACATTACACAGCATCCCAATGTTTCTAGAGTGAGTAGTACATATGTTTTCAGAAGATTTCCACGACCATATTGTAGACGCTGGTATATGGCTCGAACGTAGAAGTATACAGATTCTTTCAGTGGTTTAACGTGGACACCTAGCTATGAAACCTTAATTTCATGGCAGTCTTAATGCACGGATTAGTAACAATGCGACAATCAGCGCCCTCATGAGACAGAGTATATCCTGTCCATATGAGTACTAGTTATGCCAGTGCATTTTGACTTACACATTTGACTTACTGGTCGAAGCGAGATCCATCTAACATATCTGCCGATCTGTGGGTCACGGCACCCGGTTGATTTAGTGCAACTCCATGCCGAAAGCCAATTATCTAAGCATACATTAATAAGCAACCGTCCTTCAGATCCTCGGACGCATTATGCACTTATACTAAGGACATACCTCTCTGTTCAAAGAATATCCGCCGAAGTTATGTAGACTCAGATATGCTCTTTCCGCTCGCTTGTGGGCCACCCTCCGCGATGCTCCCATCAAGGGGCCTTTTCCATGTTGAGGCGAATAGCACTACTTACTACCTACCTACTACACTACCATGGTTAGCAATATCGGCTACCCAATTGGTATGGCTTCGTAGTCAATAAAAATAAGGCCATGTGTACTCCCAGTGGATCTCCATGATGATCCTTATACAAGAGTGGTAACTCCGTTCGGGCTTAATCATATTAGCACATAAGTGACGGCAGTGGACCACGAGAAGGTTATGATCCGCCCTTCAAGTTCGGAGAGGCTTGAGACTACAGCCAGTAATCTTATAGCTTAACAAAGTACTAAGTCCAAGTCAAGACTACTAGGTCTTATACGTTCAGGCTTCACTATGAACACGCACAATCATCAGCGTTCTTTCAGCACGAAGCATGTATACGGCCTTTTTTGCTTATATCCTGCCTTGACAGCTCTGCGCATCACTAACTCCTTTTACAGCTACCAGAACCATATACAATCATAATGCCTCATTAGCTGACATAAAACATATCATAAGCATCCTGAAACCTAAAAACTATATAAAAGTTGTAGATTTTACCAATGCTGCTCTGGCAACCGTTATTATTACTTTAAATTCGATCGGTTTGTAATGGGCACTTCAACGAAATAGTGTTTTTCTTGTGGCGTTCCTCAAGGATCTATTCTTGGTCCTATGCTACTTACATAAGATATCTTCCATATTTCTCCAATATTCTGATATTGAGGCTATATTCATGTTAGCCTTACAAAATACATTGAAATTCGATCTAATAAATTTCAAAGGTCGATCATTTCTAAAATACCTTTGTGAATAGTTCAGTTTTCCCACCCGTATTTATCTAGGTTAATGTCATCGTTACCAAAATTTATAACAGTCTTCGAGGTCTATCTGTATCTCCTCCTTATGTTGCCTGTAAAACTCGTTATTTACAGCTGTTTCAAGTTCTTGTTTTATATACGATTTCGTCATATTCTGTAGCTTGTATTTATTCGCAATAGTTCCATATTTTCGTAGTTATCATCTGTCGACTACTATGGAAAAGTCCTGCTAAGGAGCTCTTTCACCTCTTCAACATTCAATCCATAACGGATTGCTCGTATTTTCTACGTTGTCTACTTCTGCTGCCGGGTCTATCATTCGTTTTCGTTTGTACAGGCGTAAGTAAGGTTTAATAACCTCTATGCAACTCATTTTTTAACTCCCACCGGCCAATGCAGATCCCTGGTGGAATTAATACTATTCTTTAGGATATTTCTAATTTTTTTTTTTTTTGCCAGGTTATATTCATAAAATTCTCTGCCAGGTGTATTCGTCAACCATTTCTGTCGAACACTTAAAACATAACCGAAAGTATCTTCCGTTGCTGTTATGAAGAAGCTTTGTGTTAAACTCCGTAGCACGTCAATCAATGTCTGCATAATCTGATCATACATTGTTGCAGAACTTTTCTGTCAACACCACTTTTTTTGGTACTAAGCCTCAAGTAGTTAATATATTAAACCTCGTCCTCCGTGCGTGCCTTACTTTGGTGTTAGTCATGATGTGGTGATCACTTTTCACATCTTCGGCGATCTTCCGTACATTTAGCTAGAAATTGTTTTCCAGGCTGATATTGTCGTGACAGAATTGAGTATTAAAGTCAACAATTAACAAGACTCTGTCTTCAATCGATATAGAATCGGGAAGCTTATTTTGTCGTATATGAAACCTTCCTTAGTATCCTTTTAAGACTCTTTTGTGAGAGCAAATCTAGTCTGATGTATACTTGGTTCGTAATAATAAATAATGAAACTGGACTTAGCTTCTGTAACGAGTACCTAGGATGTTCTGATGTTGAATCCAGCTTGTATAACTAAGGACTAACCTCACATCTCTCAATCAGCTCATCAACGATCGGCAATACGGCTTCCGGCACGGACGCCCATCTGGAGACTTGCTGACTTTTCTTACGGAACGTTGGAATCGTAGTCCTCACAATTTTGGTGAGTCCAAAATCGTTGCTCTAGATATTTCAAAGGCCTTTGATAGAGTCTGGCATCCAGCCCTTTTAGCCAAACTCAAAGCACTTGGTCTTTCCCCTCCTCTTCTATTATGGATTGAAAGCTTTTTATCTAGTCGCCAAATACGTGTTGTATTAGATGGCGTTATATCTGAACCTCATCCTATTAATGCCGGTGTCCCCCAGGGCTCTGTTATTTCTCCGACTCTATTTCTAATCTTCATTAATGATCTGCTTTCCCTTACTTTCAATCCTATCCATAGCTTTGCTGATGATAGTATCCTTGATTTCGCATACTCCTTTGACACCCTTGCGGATTCCAGAGGGAACGCCACATGTGTTAAACGAGACTGCATGATTAGATCATTGAATAACCATCTTGACAATATTCTCGCTTGGAGCAAAGTGAATCGCGTCGAATTTAATGCATCTAAGACCTAAAGCTGTCTCATCTCATTAAAACAAGACCATCACTTAACCACTCCCGTTTCGTTTGATGGTGCATTAATTTCTGATTCACCGTTACTAAGCATTCTTGGCATTAATATTTCCAGTAAGTTAAGCTGGACAGATCACATCTTCTCGGTTGCCAAACAAACATCGAAGCATCTTGGAATTTTAAAAATGTGCACGAAATATTTCAGCCCATCAAATATAGCGCTCCTCTACAAGTCCTACATCAGACCTAGAATGGAATACAATTCCCATGTCTGGGCCGGGGCTGGTCGCACAGCCTTAGCTTCATTGGATATTGTCCAAAAGAGAGCCTGCAAGCTCATTGGCGATGTGGCAATTACTCGTCATATCGACTCGCTCGAGCACCGTCGCAATATTGGATACCTTTCGCTCCTTTATCGCTATATGCATGGTCAATGTTCTGATGAAATATCTAGTCTGATCCCTTGTAGAATAGTTCCTGCACGCAATACTCGCGCTGCATCCCGCGCTCATCCTTTTACCCTTCAAATTATCTTCGGCCGTACACTAAAATTCCGTGATGCTTTCTTATCCCGAACTGTGCGAATGTGGAACAGTCTACCATCTTCTGTCTTTCCTCCGGCTTACAACCTGCGAAAGTTTAAGGGCGACATACATCGGCACCTCCGCCGCTCTCCTCATATCCCTTAATCCTTTCCCTATCTCCTTCCTGCCACGCTGTGCTTTGCATCATAGGGTATCCCCTGAGCTTGGCTTAATAATATAAAAAAAAAAAATCTATTTTATCGCCCGTGTGCACGGTTGTAACATTCCAAAATCAGATTCGTGTTTGTCAACGTTGTCTGAAAAGTTTCCGACCTAACAAAGATCCAAGATTTTTGTTTTTCTACGTAATCCCTTTGTAAGTCCATACATTTCTTCCAGCGATGCTCGTATCTCTTCAACCCGTCCAAATAGTACTCGGAGTCTTTCTCTGCAAAATAGTTGTTTACGAGGATGAAGGCCTTCGCATTCGACAAAAATCTCTGTACTCCGAGCGCAACTTTTAGCTTAGGGAACAACAAAAAGTCGCTTGGGGCTAGATCTGGTGAGTATAAGGTCAATCAGTTCAACCCGTAATTCGTGAATTTTCACCATGGTAACCGCTGAGGTGTCAGACGGCGTTTTTGGTCCAAAGGGAGCAAATGCGTCACCCAATGCGCGAACAGCTTTCTCATGCCTAAATCTTAATGCAGTATGTGACAAACACATTCAATTATTTCACTAATTTTAATTCGACGGTTGTCTAGCACTATTCGGTGAACTTGAGTGACGTTATCATCAGTGGTTCGAGTCTTTGGACGTTCCGAACATCATCTTCAACCAAACTGGTGCGGCCAGTTTAAATTAAGCTCCCCAAAATTCCACGGTGATAAATGATTGCGCAAAGTCCCCGTACACAGCGTCGAACTCGTCTTTGTTTTGCGTAGTCGTATTATCTTTCATTTTTTTCATTTTCACAAAAACACTGACATCGACTGACTCAAATTATTGTCAAACAACAACTGCGCGTCCAAAATGGCTGAAATTTTGGTAAGTACCTATCTTTCAAAGCATGCGCAAACACATTCCTCACGTTTTGTTTACGAGTGCTGTCATCTTCATGTTAAGGTCGGCAACTTTTCAGACAACCCTCGTAAGTCCCAGTAGGTAGCAGTTTATCTTCTTCCGGTATAATCTAATCCAATATTATTCCATCAGGAATTTTACATTCCTATCTTAGCCAATCTTTTCAAGCTCATTTTAGTTCACATGGAAGAGCTAGCTCAGAGTTATAAGCTAGATCAATAATGAGCTAGTTCCTTCAATTGGTACAACAAAGCTAATTAACTTTTAAGATAGCTCACTGCTGAGGTAGCTAGCTTCTAGCTCACCAGATCGAGCTAACTTCACTTGAACTAGCTCACCAATTTTAGAGTTTGTTCAACAAGAAAATCAGCCGAGGTCTATAATAGCTGAAGCTTGGGAGCTTTTACTTCCCTGTCCTATATGTATGGAGTAGGTACACGAGCACTCAATAATTATTAAATTTGTTTACTGGCAAACAATACGAATATTTGGTGAGGTCGGCAAACAAGTGCAACTCTGGATTATATCTGTGTCGAATTCAGTCCGGCCAGACTTCATATCGGAAGACAACTTTGGAATAGGACTTTTCTGTGAATGCCTAAAAATACTATTTATATGTTTCTTGAAAATCGTAAACATATGCCAATTAATTCATTCAAGTATTCCATCCTAAAGTATGTAGGCAGATTATTTACAAAACATTTTCAAATCAATCCGACTTTTCTATCACTCCTGAATTATTCTAATAATATCCCAAATTTAAGGAGAATTTTCCTGACACATCTAATAAAAAAATCAAAAAATAAAATTCACTTCAAATCAGAGAATCTCTAAATACATTTTTGATAGCAGCAAATTAGGCAGAATTATTTCATCTCTCACACAACTCCAAAAAATCAGAAAAACAAGATTTCATTAAATCCAGTTTCCTTCCTTTAATTTTTATTTCTCTTCAGTGTATTGAACAACGCGAGTTTCCTCCTTATATATTATGATGTATGTATGCATGTATGCGTATTCGTACATTTTACATTATAAATAATAAATCCTGTTTGATACAATTTACCTCTTCCCTTAAAAACTTGAGGATTTTGCTAGAATATTAAATTTACTATATGAATGGATACCACCAACACAAACGAGAAATAGTCCACCAAATTATTACTCTGCGCTCCTATTCCTGTATAGTAAAAGGACGATTTATTTGGGCGCCAGAAATGTGTATACAAGTGCCCCGACACAAAACAACCATCGTATAGAGGAGTAGGTAGAGGTGTCCTCTTGAAGCTATCATCTAAAGCTCTCTTTGGTACTATATCGTAAATACTACGAGCATATGTTGATTTTAGCTTCTGTTCCTGACGTAGTACAGCTAAGGCAAAGCCTTTTCAGTCCCTATTGACATCGTGTCCTTATGATGGGCGATATTAATCTTGTTTGTAGCTATATGAAATGTTTGTACTCGTTATAAATATACATATATGTATAGCACCTACGTATCTGTGGATATACGCGCTATTTCTACCAATACTACGGCTGGCAAATTTCCTATGGAGTTCACTGGCCCACGTGACTGAAAACACATTTCGATAGAATTCATAATTTTTGCTTCACTGATATTTTGCCAGAAGAATTTCATTCATTCAAAACATTACCCCCAAGGAAAGGGACCCTTAGTAGGCGCTTTTCGTTCAAGATTTAATTCAAGAACGGTTGGTTCGTCGTGAGTACTACGCTTTTCTCTATCTTTTATTTTTGTTTTTGAATAAATTGTAAAATGTCTGTCGAACAATTTGGAATGAGATTTCCGTCTTTAGCTTTAGTTTGTTTTTATTTTTTTCTGCTATAGAAACAGGAAAAGGACGAGTAATTATTTAACTTTTTTTTTTTTTTTGGAAATGTTGAAATCTAGCTTACTACTAACATAAAAAAAAAATATTCCATTTAACCTTCACGATACCGTGAACGATGCAGGTAGCCTCCAAGAGAATCCTTGATAAGGTACAAAGGATGGATGTTTTGGCCCCTTCAGATCGTGTCCTCAGTGAGCACTTGAAGTCACACCTACGTGGCTTATAGACCATCTGTCTCTATTCAGATGGAAGCAGCGGCTAACATACTTCGAAGGAAAAGGTCTTCTTCCGGTGTGGGTCATCGTAACATCCTCGAGGAGGTCAATATTAAAAGACTAGAAGGTCCAACGGATATATAGCCAAACGATTTTCTTTCGAAAGAGTTTACCGGAGAACCATTAATGAGAGTAGCCAGATATTAGACAGAAGTTTCGAATTCCAGTAACGGGCCCATGTCTGATGTACCTACTAACGTGTCCTGGAAGAAAAAGGCGACAGGTTGGTCGATCCAGAAGTGAAACTCTCCATTCTAATTGGTTTGTCCCCTTCTATTTTCAAGGCGGAAGGCTATGCTGTAGAGTAGAGGTTGCTGGTCGGAAAGGCAAGCCAGGGACTTTGAGAACTCCAACATCTACAATTGTTCAGACAGCCAAGCTACTCTTCTGGCTCTGCCCTAAAGACTTTGAGTTGGAGCTAACCTGGATCTACTGTCTAGAGACAATAAAGTAAGATTGCTTTGTGTTCCTGTAAATGTGATGAAAAAACTGACGATCTAGCTAAAACCGAACCCAACATTTGACCTGCCAACTGCAGAAATAAGAATACAGGTAAATGGATCTCCATTGGCGAATTTGTTTTGTCATAGAGCAATATTATTACGGGCTAGTAGAAGAACTCTTGTTGAGAAATGTTATCATCATAGTGCTCTGTCGAGCTAACTGCTTTCCTTTGCTAGGAACTTATGGTACCATTGTATGTTCCCAGTGAATATGTCACATTTAACACTACCATTTCTCCTTGATTTTTTCCGGTACATCTGCCTTCATTATAAAAACATTTATTAACATGTTTTTAATTTCTGCCTCACCTTCTCAACTTTTCCGCGTGCTTATGGAGGACTGCCACGTTGCTAGAACTACAAAAAAAAGTTGTCTCCGAATTATATGAATGATCTGCATCTGCGCCCGATCAGTATTTTTTTTTTTTTTTAAGTATTAGAAAAGTTGACAGCCGGACAGACTCAAGTGTACCAGGAAGATATAAACTTTCTTTCTGAGAGGCAGTTTGATTTCCGTCCTCACCATAGCTGTGAATCAGCTGTACTAAAAGTCGCCAATGATCTACAACTGGCACTTGATAGAGATCATATTACCATTCTTGTGCTTTTCGATATTTCCAAGGCATTCGACAGTATTATTCATCATAAGCTTTCGGATAAGTTCTCATAAAATGTTGGCTTTTCTTCTTCTGCAGATTAAAGTGGAAAATCTGGCTTTCTACCGCTCTATTGTGGTATTCCTCAGGCATCAGTACTTGGCTCTCTTTTATTTAGTATTTTTTTTAATGACTTGCCGGAAATTATAAAGGATGTGAAAATTCATATGTATGTGCTGACGGTATTCAGATATACCTAGACAGACTAATTGGGTTAATAAAGGATTGCTTTGCTCGTATAAATAGCGACCTCAAAAATATCCGCAAATGATCAGTAAACAATCAGGTAAAGCTGAATCTGTCCAAATCACAATATATGATACTCCACAATAATAATCTTCATACCAATGGATTTCCAGTAGCTGACCTCAACTCTTTCACTAGTGAATAGAGTTAGAAATCTAGGGGTATAATTATCAATTCCAATATGAAGTGCTGTGATAATGTTAATGTTAATTATGGACTTCGGCAGCTTTGGCTATCTGCCGACATATTAAGCAAAGAAATTCGACTACGGTTTGTTAAAACTTAAAATACTTCTTTTGCCACATCCCACGTTTGATAGCGTGCTATTTCCTAAGCTTGACAGCACTTGTAGACGTAAACTAGAAGTGCGCAGGTTCGACCATGTGTTGCTTTATAAATTATGGCTTCTTAGTTACTCACTATCTACGTATCTCACAATTTTACTTCGCAAAAAAAAACCCAGAATATTTCCTTGATAATATTCAATTTTGCCAATCAGGAATCCAAATTTGGTCATGCCACCGTTTCGCAGAGTCATCTTTCAGGATTCTTACTATGTATCGTTTCAAGGGGTTACTAAAGTGCCAATTTTCTATCTAGGCTACTGCCAATGATCTGAGCTACCTGAACCCTGACAACAATTTCGATGTTTGGTTCGTTGATACTTTGATTTATTTTATTGTTTTTTTTTAAAACTTGGCAATTTATTTTTTATTATTATTATTTTTAACTTGTTTTTAATTATTGTCTTTCTTTGCATTTATTCTATTGTGTTTTTCATTTTTCAACATTTAAGTTTTCGTGTTTTCTTCTGCTTTAAGTTAATATGTTTTATCTGTTTAGTTATTATTAGATTTTAGTGTAAGTATCTACAATAATAGATTCAAATTCTAATTCAAATATGGAATTGCACGAGTTCAAGCCTATTAAGCGACATTTGGGAACCCCATGATGGGTCTCATAGAATTCCTGGAATAATATGCCTGCTAAGAGTAGAAAGAAAGGCACACAACTCCTTAAAAAAACACTCTTAATGATCTTAAATGAGAATAGAACATATGGGAGTCATCCGGAATTGGATAGTAAGGCTATTTTGATCCTGGGTTGCGAGAAATCAAAATTACACGACTAATGCTAAATACTCAATTATAAGTAGGAATGTAATTGAAATTCTTAAAATTATAATTACTTTTATTTGAAATTGAAAAGCGCCTCTATATCCGATTAGTCTGCAATAAAAAATTCAAAGAACTGAAATTAATTGTAGAAAAAGTAATTAGTATTAATAATTCCTTTTCGATGTAGATATTTAATTACCTAAAATATATTTAATTAGAATAATATTTTAAGAAATAAACAGTTAATATTACTAATTAAATTTAAAAGAAGTTGGTTAATGCGAACTAAAAAAATTTACCATTGCAAATATACTCGTGGTTAATTTTTTTTTTAATTACAAAATATAATTGAATTGAAAATAATTCGAATTTTCAATTATAATTACTTCTAGTTTAATTTAGTTTTTTTTTACTGAATCCTATTACATTTATTTGTAATTGTAATTTGTTGTAATTTTTTATTTTCCAAGTCTACTTGGGATTCTCAACTCAAACTCTCCCTGGTAAAGGGTATAAATGGCACTATCCTGCCGAATCTTAATTTATAAAACAAATATTGATTTTGCGACTTCTCACATTCAGATGAATATTAAAATATCGATTATCATGACAATTAAACTTACTAATTGAAGGTGATTTGAAAATCTAAAGGATCCCAATATGTTTGTAGACTTCAATGACAGAAGACGATTGTTTGCCAACACAACTCGTCAATTTCATGTAAATGATGGACTGTTGGTTTGCCGAAAAGTATTTATATAGTTTTCTGGTGCGTATATCGAATAAGCATTGTTAATGATGATGAAGATTCCATGGATATTTCCAAAGTAGGACTTCATTCGCAGTTTTGTCCCTTTTAGAGCCTGGAGAGGTACTAGTCTTCGGTTGGCAACTTTCATTGTATCTAAACTGAAATTTTCACCATTTTTCTTTTTCCTATCAGAGCTTTCAATTTTCACATGGGATATTCTGCACAGCTACATTACGATGATGCGCATGATGCTGATTTGATTCATGTAGTTGTACTATTATTCTCAACCAGCATTTTACCTCCGATTGTTCGATAAATAATACAGTAATAATTTGCAGTATTTCAAACTCATATCAGAAGCCTCCTAGTATATTGGCTTTAATGTGTTAAGTGAAATTTATCGGAAATTTTACTTCATAGACATGTGGTGTTCCACAAGGTTCTATTCTGGTTCCTTTACTGTTCACTACAAATACTGAATCAACCTAATCGACGTCCTTGAAGTGATTAATGATGCCAAAATATATTTCTACGTAAAAAAAAAATAGTGGTTGGTATGGTCTGCGTAGGACGACCATTCTAATCGAGAACTGTTTGTTTCTGTATCCTAAGTAAGTCTAAAATGTATGCTATACCGCTATACACAGAACATCTCTGAATTCCTTTTTTTTTTTCTATATGTATAAGTAATTGTAATTTACTCGTGTGAATACTTTTGTGCGTTTTGAAGCTTGATAATTCTTCGCGGTATAGCTAAATATGTTCGCACGATTAACTCGTACTTTCGGCAAAACGCTCTTCAATAGAAAGCTGTAATTCACGAAATGTATATGACAGACGGATGACGGTTGTACCAATGTTGAGGAGTAATATTTCATACTAAACTCAACCCTAGGAACTAGGATGAATGGTCCGTGGATTATTCACATGAATTAACTTGAAAGAACTCCAATTGACGCTTTATATTTAGTTTTGATATCATAACTATAACTAACATGATTGCCAATTGTTGTTTTGAGAAAAACGATTATAGCTGCAGATAAGCCAAGTTAGATCTAACCTAACTCCACCTATGGATTTCAACCTTGGAAAAGTTACCTACAGGCCGTACCGTAGCCCTCGATAGTGCCGAGCAGAGTAAGTCGATTGTGGTATCTTTTTCACTGATTTTTGCTCAGCTATGGCAGTGTTTATTAAAAGGAATTCTCAGTCTGGTCGCATGTTCCCCTATCGGGCAAAGGGTGATGCTATATGCCGTGATTCTGGCAATATTTTAAATATTTCTGTTTAAGAACTACGGTCTTGCTTTGTCATAGTATACCGTTCCAGATGTTGTTAAATTATTTCATCTAGAATTAGCTGTAGCTGCAACCAGAGGGACGAGCACATGTTTCGCAAGTTTCGCAAGGAGCAGTTGAAAGCCAAGAGTATGTTTTCTTCTATGTTCTTATATCCAGAAACCTAGTTGAAAATAATTTTATATTCGTTACGCATTTCGTTGAGATTAGAGGATATGGTAACTAAGTCGAGCGTTGATGACAATTTGACTGTCTGGGAAAAATAAAATGCACCCGTTTTGGACCAGAGTAGTTATTGCTGATTGGAGCCGGACCCATCTCTGTTGCGTATATACCCATACCGATGTGCTTTATATAGCCCGTGACAGGAGTCTTCCCGTGTATTTCTGAAGCCCCGGGTTACAGCCTTAGACCCCGGAACCACATAGATTACTAACAAAAATAGTAGAAATCATAGGAAGTCAAGGGTTCATGTTCCACTGTTCTAGTCATGTCCTTATATAGTACCTAAAAATAACAAGATTTATTGTCATTTATCAATTTCATGTTAATGTTTATCGATTCGCGCAGCCTTTACCCAAACCGCCTATAGAATAATCTTTTATAGTCCTATAAATGTTGGTAAATATGGACATCTTTGCACGAAATATATTGACCACTCATGTTTTAGTCAGCAACATTTGCAACGCTCAAGGCTTCTTTTTCCTTCCCAATATAAGCATAAAACTTTTCTTACCAATATGACAACTTTCATAAGTTATTCATTTTCTAGAAGATTTTCATTTAACGTGCAAGAGCCTGAACCATCAAACATAAATGACATTTGTTATTCCTAAAGGATATTCACAAGCCATATTATGTACAAAGCCTTCCCTCCTTCAAGAAATGAGGAAAGGTGTGTTAATTGCATTGGTATAGTGTCGTGCAAAAGTGTTTGATTAAAACTGCTGTGACAGGGTGAAATCCTAAGCATTGAGATTCAATGCAATCCATTAAAATTTTCCCTCTAAGCTTACTCACGCAATGTATACCTTCCCTTGTGACAGAAGTGCAATAAGTCTTGATGAAGAATATTTTTCAATTCATTCGTATACAGAAGAACTGTTTCACTAAAGACGAAGCGAAAGCAGGTAATTTTCCTGTCTCATGGTTCGTACCATTGCAAAAATAATAAAAAATTTATCCCAGAGATGCAATCAAGCTAACAGTACCTGATTAATCTTAATTGCAACGATCTCCAGTACGATTTTAGTTTAAATAACTCCACAAGATTTGCTGACATAAAAATGGCTCTTAACTCTGTCTAAACAAATTACCAAAACTGTTTATTGCTTGAATTGGAAATTATCTGCCTGACCATATAAATACGAGATGTGCTAAACATCGTCCCCATTAATATTCATCCCATATATGCTCGTGTCCCTCAGGGCTCTGTTCTTTTTCTGAATTTCTTCACAATTGAATCTGAGAAGCGTGCGAATATTTTCGATGAAACCATTGTTCTTGGTGTCGCGAAACATTAGTAAAACGTTTATTAAAATAATAAAACATATTGGGTACAAAATTTACCCCTGGGGGACCTCACAGGGGGATGGATCAGGTTAAAATTGTTACTTACTGCGTATTTCGGGAAGAAAATCTTAAATAAAAGATTATCCGAAATTTTCAAGAAATAATAGAAGCTAGTTAAGTAGTTGTCTCTGGGAAAGAATGGTGAGTGGTTTTCAGTAGTAAAGGACCAACAGTACTCAAATTGCTCGTTTTTCAAGAATGAAAAGCGAAGGTCAGTTTGGCGTTGTTACTTTTCAGTAAATCGTTTTTTAAATTTTCCAATTGATGCTTTTCTTGGTATAACGGAACATTTATAATTTTTCATTCGCTAGGGAATGAGAACTTCGTAATGGAAGTACTAAATAAGTACGATAGAATGATAATTAGACGCGGAGCAATTACCTTAACAAATTTAGGAAACATACCATCACACCGCGAATACTAAATCTCGAGATACCCTATTAAATACACTATAGTCGACAATGTCTCCAGTTGGAAACGAATGAGTTTGGAAAATGAGTCTTCTCTAGCAAAATTTGGAATGCTTTTCCACAGCTCGTTGGACAGCTTCTATATTTTTGCTTTTATTGTGTGATCTTTAGAAAACATCTTGTAAAAGTTGGTACCTGCAGGCAGTTGGTCTATGTTATCGCTGGCTTAGGGTCCTTCAAGTGCTTACCTTAGATCTCCTCAGTTCGTTATTAAATATTTTCTGCATCTACTTCGAATATTTAGATCAGTTCTCTATTCCACTATAGTACTGTCGATTGCAAGTTTTTTACTTAAATCAGGACTAAAAAATAAAATAAAAACAGGAACACTATCTTGAAACCTCATAAAATTCCCATTATCTCTCGTTTAGTTTCAGGTGATCGTGTGATCATGAAAATTTTTATGAGGATACTTTTAGAAGAAAGAAACCGATTTCAACCTTTTCGGAGCTCTCAGTAGTGCTCCCAGTTGTGGTTTGTTGAGGGAATCTATGCAATCTTATAATGAATGTGACGCATCACTTTCCTTCACTTCTCCGATAATTGTAAAAGTAGCTGAATGTGGCTACTATTTAATGGCTGCCTTCGAAAGTCGATACCTCAACACATACTACAACCATGTCTCTTAAAATGAACTATGAAAGGGGAGTAAAATTTAGCTTAGTTGCGAGTTGCTTCGCCTTTGTTGTACCCAGATCTCTTGACTGACCATAATGCTAAGATTTTTCCACATACATTTCTTGTTAACTATTTAGTTACCTCTGATGCACCTTTGACAAGTTGGAGATTTTTCTAACTTCGACTAAAATGGTTACTATCGGAATTGAAATTAGATCCTTTTGAAGAGTCTTTTTGGGATCATCAGCTGGAATTTTACTCCCCCCAAGAACCTTTGGCTGATGGAGCTTAAGGATCACTAGCTAAAAATGCTTCCTTGGAGATGTCAGTGTAAAATAGTCTTTCCAGCACCCTATATTGAAGGTAGCTCGATGATCGGTGATTTTTCCTTTCCTTCAGCCCTACATATACATAGATCCTAATATAATTGAGGATCAGATCAGCAGGGTATTTTCATCACTGTTGTTGAAGTATCCAATTAACATTTTAGGGCGATGAATTTCCCCTTATTATAATTTAAACTCTTCAGCTACGTTATTGTATTCTGATTAGCACCTGGTCTGAAGATGTATCCAAGAAAATTGAGTTTTACATAGGGCCTTATTGCCCCTAAGGATTTTGTTTTCCTTAGGTATCCTGTACGGCTTTTTATTAGCTCTTCGCTAAAAGTCATCTCTATATAATTTCCAGGAAAGATTTTTAACCGTAAATTTCGACGACAACTTTCATAAATATAAGTTGTCATAGAGGCTGGGAGGAGAGGAGTGTTCTTTCCTTACTCCTCTTATACCTATGTAACGTCTTTTAAAGAGTCAACACATCGAAGCGAATTCTTCTCTTTTGATTCTACCGCATCTTCCTCTCTGTAAAATTCCAAGTATAAGTACCAAAATCTGAACTTAAAATCTTTTAAGTACAAGTATTGCTAATGGTACTTACAAAATTTTCAAGTACAACTTCCGATACTGGTCCTTACAAATTTTCAAATACAAGTCCATGTACTGGTGCTAGTACGCATAAGTCCCATATATAAGCTTAAGTACCCTATAAGTACCAAAGTACACACTTACTATAAATACCTCCATAACGCGAAGTACTGCAGCTTTGTCCCTGCACCTAAACCTCTATTATTAGAAGGCCCATTTAAATAATTTACACTACTTCACGTTATGGCAGTATTTGTTGTACCTGTACCTGGACTTGTATAGTTAACAAATTTTTGAGTACCAGTATCAGGACTTGTACTTGTACTTTAAAAAAAAAATAATAAGTCCAGGTCCTGGTACTGGTACTAAGTACTTAAGTACCAATGTAGGTACTTGAGTACTTTACAGGTCTGATTGAGAGTATCCAAATCTATGGACTTGTTGTTTTTTGTGGAATTTTACCACCACCATCACCTTTTTTTTTCTGCACCTGTGGTTTTCTGATTTGAAAGCTTAAACGTTCCCGACTGCCTATATAGATTCAGATAAATTGAGGAGTTAACTTTCATTGTTTCACCTGCACTTGTAAAAGCTGCGAGAAAAATGTTTGAATGTGCGCAATGCTAGACCCGTGACGCACCTCGGAAATATATTCTGGGAGGGAGGTTGCCGTATATCTGAACTCCTTCATTATACAGGGTGTTTCCCACTAGAAGGTCAGTAGAGCGGGAGGTGATAGTACTCACCTAGACGAACCAAAAATTGTACAGCAGGGGGGGGGGGGCATATCAACCGTTTAGGAGTTAAAGGGTGCTTAAGAAAAAAGCTAGATTTTCACAAAACACCCTGTATCTTAAAAACTACAGGGTGCATGGTCACAGTTAGGAGCTCATTGTATGCAGAACTTCACGCCCTTTCCAGCGACTGCTCAATCAGCCCCGTACCACTCTCCCTCAAGAACTATGCTTGTCTAAACTAAATTTTTCGGATTTTCTTACCTTTTTTTTTTTTTTTAAATTTAACCTCTATTATTTTTGCAAAACGGTCGTTAACATAACTTTTTTTTTATAAAAACTGTAAACTCTAGACTCTCCTCTTTAAGTTTACCTATTACATCCTATGTGTTAACTGTAGCCGTTAAAGAGTTATTAACTCATAACCCATTCAGGTCACACCGAAATAAGACGATATTTTTTAAAATGACGTGCTTAGGGAACAAATTATTGTTGAGAATAGGTTTGAAAATAGGTTTGAGAATAGGTTTAGAGCTAATAACTCTTAAAGGGCTACAGTTAACACATAGGATGTAATAGGTCAACTTAAAGAGGAGAGTCTACAGTTTACAGTGTTTATAAAAAAAGTTATGTTAACGACCGTTTTGCAAAAATAATAAAAAAAAGGTAAGAAAATCCGGAGGGGAGAGGGGTACGGGGCTGGTTTAGCAGTCGTTGAAAAGGTCAGTTCTGCATGCAAAGGGTGATTTGTAAAAAACTAGCTTTTTTCATAATCACCCTGTAACTCCTAAACGGTTGATATGCTCCCCCCCCCCCCCCTGCCATACAATTTTTGGTTCGTCTAGGTGAGTACTATCACCACCCGCTCTACTGACCTCCTAGTGGGAAACACCCTGTATATAAGTCACATTGATGCATTATCCTTCATCCATCTTGGTAGAGATTTTTTATCGAATTTTCTCCTCCTAAGATCTGCTATAGAAATTTATACCAAATGCGTATCGTTGTCATTGGAATGGAAACTAAGGATTTGGGTGTAATTTTCAACTGATCGAACTATACTTGAACTTAACTTTGAGAATCGTAGTAAGATATTGTCTTGATTATAGTTAGGCAATTTAGAGATCCTTAAAACACAAAATATATTTACGTAATTGCAAATGTAAGCCACCTTTAAGGAGAAGCATCTAATCGTGACCCTGACATTAGTTAAAATGATCCCGTGCCAACCAGTTGAAAGATTCATGTTTTACCTTGACAACGAAATTGAGATGAATCTCATACAAAAACTACAACCAGTTTCCCAAACAGGAGTAGATACATACACAGAAGTAACCACATTTATACTACCCAAACAACAAATTTATGGCTTAAGGGGGGATACAAACAGGATTCGGGTTGAAATCAGTTTTGCAAACTGAAAATTTCCTTAATTAGATGGGCTAATTTGCAAAAGTCATGGTCAAACAATAGAATGAACTCCAATCGTAGGTATTTTTTCGAATTCACCTAAAAAACACATTTAACCGGTACTTGGCCTGTGCCATTTTTTTTTTATTGAATCCGTGGCACATTTATATGTAAGTCTATGTCTCTATGTCTCTTGTATATCAATGAAAAGTAAGCTTTACATATTTTACCCCTGCTGCCTTACATTCACATACCACAACTTACTGCCCTGCTTTTCATATTATATTGTGTGTGCGATTCTTACAGGATTTTCTTGAGTTCTGTGTGTCAACGTGAGAGGGTTGGACCCTTAATTATGTCATCCGGTTATTAAAGGTAAAATTACAGGTGTACTTTCGTACAGGAATCTTGCGTACAATTAGTCCTTACTTGCTCTTTACTCGGTGATTTATTTTGTTGTAGTATTTATGTCAGTTGTGGGGTAGGGAAATTTGGATTTTAATGGTGGAATGTCCATGAACAAACAATAGATATCTTGACCTAATGAAAATTGTTTTTTTTTTTTTTAACTTTCATATGAATGTGGTGTCCAAAAGTATTTGGATCTAGGTCGGGGAAGATGAAATGACCAGTTTTTTTTTTTTTTTTTTTAATATACCTTTCCGTTGCAGCAAGTCTTCCTTTCCCCTTTCCCCACTATATCAACACATAACGTCAGCATTGAGTTATGTAGTAGTAGATAGGTCTATAGTATAGCATTCCTTTCGCCCTTGAATTTTATCACCCTCTTCATTGAGTAGGGATAGTCCTTCTTAAAAGGCAATTTGGCAAGAAGCCAGAGGGGATGATGTTCATGCCGTTGTTGTATGTATGTATGTAGGGTATATACAGAAATATGTGTAGGGAGCAACGGCCCCCAATTGTATACGATAAATTTACATTTCAAGGTTAAGGTGAAGCAGGCCCTGAGTGATCCAGAGCTCCAGCATCAAGCAGCTAAGCCAGCCAAGCTATGTCACCCTCACGCCTCTTACTCTGGTATTGTAATGCAATGCGAAACACATCCCTATCCCTATCTCATACCGTTTTTGTTGTTGTTGTTATTGTTGGTTGGTTTGTTGGCTCTATTGCTCTTCTCAAAACGCTGGGCTTGGGTTGGTATAATATTATGTCTGGGCTAAATTTTTGAGGGTTGCATGAGCCACACCGCCACCGCAATATGACTCAGGGCACCCTATCCGGCATGTATATATATTCACCAACATCAGGGTGAAGGTGTTTTTAGTATGGTTTAGTCCGAAAACGGGTGGATGGATGGTAACGACTGTCTGATAAAATCCAGTGAAAGTATATATAGAGAGTATAGTGGGGTCTGACAACAAAAAGTAAAAAGGGGGAGCTTCCAGTAAATTTACTTCTACTGCTCCTTTTCTCCCCTCCTCTATCTTCCTCTTGTCTATAATACACATGTAAACAAACTCACAAATGCGAAAGCCATTTATTGGTGACACAAGGTCAAGTTCAATCAACGAAAATATGATAAAACCGCTGCTGACATCGAAACGAACCGAACCCCTTTTTCGCAGCTATTATCGGACTATGAATTGATAGAGAATAGAATAGAAAAGAAGATCCCCTAGTCAGTTTTACAGCACCATCATAGATTTGATTGGGACTCCTCTTCTTCTGTGGTGCTTATGTTTGGCTCTATTTATAGGTGCTCTCGACACAATTCACTTTCACTTTTTGTAGGTCGTCAACTCAAAAGGGAAATTAATGTTGTCGTCGTCGTCGTCGTCGTCGTCGTCGACGATGTTGTTGTCGTTGTCGTCATCATCGGTTTCAGTTTCATCGGTATATGTAGCTAAGTAGCACGCGTCGTAGATGTTTGTACCCTAGTGACACATATATATTTCGAGTTCGAAAATTTGTGGGAAATATTTATATATGTACGTACAACAGTCGGCAGCAGACAGAACGGAACTGTATATGCGCGCATCACAAATTATCCTAAAACTATATTTCTACTACTAAAAATAACCTCAAGACTTAGGCGTCATCTTTCAATGTTTATCACTTGCCCAAATATGTCACAAAAATTTACTGGAAAATACTATTTAAGTGTGAGTCAACAAACATCGATGCCTTGTCCCTATAGAAGAGGCTCCGGCTTATATGATTCAGTGATAGTTCCTTGACTTTTAGGAAGAAGCTATTATATATGCGAGGAATGAACAGTTGTTTTGTTTGGACGATTTGGTGGAATGTTACGAACCGGAAATATGCTCTGAAAGTGATGGTAAATTTGTACGTAAAACTCCCCGCGAAGTATACCAATTTATTCGGACGATGTGATTGCCAGATGTTTTGTAGTTATGGTTGGATTTTCTTAAAAGAGAGAATTTTAATAAAAACACAATTTTTATAGTTATAGCTGCACTGAAATTATATTAAAAAAGCTACTGTTGGTTTGAAGGGGTTTTTGTTTTTTTGTAATTTTACAATTCATCTTAAAGAGGAGTCTTCACAGAAAATTATTTCTGGCGTCTTATAATAATCCTGTTCGAAATATTTTGTTTACCATAGGTGTGTGTGCTCTGTACTAATGTATCTCATTACCTGTAGAATAAAATAGAACACTTTTTGGTTTTTTTTATATAACAAACTCAGATTAGTGGAAGGCTAGCGATTTGCGCATGCGTTTCTCAATAAAAACAAAAATCGTAAATGGCGAAAAGTTCATGTGCTTTTCTTTCCCGATATTTTATCGAATTACATGATTATCATGAAACTTTTTTTAATCCATCAAGAGACATAGGATGGAATCAGTAGGTCTCTAGCATACTCGATTCTGGTATGTTTTTTTGAAAAATTGTCACCTCGATGTCAATTCCACTTTGATTTTTTTTTTAATCCGTCATCGATGCAGTACTGGATCTGAAGAGTATTTCCTTGGATACTCGACTTGTCCAGAGTATTTTTTAGGACTCGACACAGACACATATTTACAAATGCTTGTAAATGACGAATGCATAATCTGGCACGGTTCACCGTGTTGCAGCGTCAATTTAACATTACAGGAGACTAGAGAGAGTTTTTTCCACTTACATATTTTATTGGAGATAGCTAATCAGATGCACTTTAAATTTTCAAATTATAAATAAAATTTATTTATCTTAAATCAAGCTAAAAAAAACGAAGATCTAATTAGAAAAAATCTACCTGATTTAAATTAGTTCTGGAAATCCTTGTTTAGCCAATCTTTCTTGGAAGAGAGTTCCATGTACGAGCAATGTGGACAGCGTTGACCAGAATAGTGGTACATGTAGTCTTTTTGCGGCTTTGCCAATTCTTAATAGGAGAGCTACATCCACAATATTGTGTGCCTTTAACTGAAGGGATCTTGAACGCCTGTCTGATGTATAGACAACTGTTGCCCTGGGGCTAGCTATGATGTCCTGAAAGACCGCTTAATAGCAATATCTGGAGCTTCTGCTTACCACAGGAAATTGTTGGCTTACGGAGCTGCAGCGTAGGCAAAGATTCTGGCTACTGGTCAATCGAGTATTTGATGAACGACCAAATTAAGGCGCTCAGCTCGTGGATCTGAAAAGATTTTAGATGCCCCGAGTCTACTTCATGCGAGACTGAGGTTGGACGCAAGTTTAGTATGTTGAGCAAATTAGTTTTTCACATCTAGACTGTTCCGATGACAGCCTGAACGTGTGACAGGATCAAACCGAGCCTATATTTCCTCGTGATGACCACTGCCCGAAGAATTACAACAAGGATATGACCTGCAGGCTAGCTAGCCGGTAGTTTCGCCAGGTCGACCCTATGTCGACGTGGCGGACGTAGGAATCGCACCCGTGTTGCTTGACTACGGAAGCAAACCAACGATTTTGCAGCAGATCTCAGATCCGTTCGTGATATGTCTAAATAATGGGAACTCTGAAAATAATCTTATTGTGGGGAAAGCATTAGGAAAACAGCGGCTCATCAATTGTAAGGTCTTCTTGTGATTTATTATTTATTTACGTCTTTATTGGGGTTGGACCTGGTAATTATTTTTTCGCTATCTTGAACTCGTTGTTTCAAAATCTCTGTCTAGCTGAATCGTCGATTGACAGAATAATAAATATTTTTGATGTTTTTATTTTTAATATGCAAATCATGACCCCTACTTACACAACTTTTTCCAATTCTCAAAGTGACTTTCGAATTTGATTTACGAAACTCTACAAATTCGTCATGCTACCCAAGGCCATTGACAACGTACAGATGGCTCTGTCTGTCATTCCGCCACAATCTGAAGTGGCGGTGCGAATGCAAGAAACCAAGATATTCGAATAAATACATTGGATTGGAGGATGTGTGTATATTTATTAAACGATGTAGGAAACTTGGGTGGTGATATCACGATAAGCATTCAACATTCTAGAACTAATGACACCACATGATCGAAACGACGTAGGTCACAAACAAAGACCACAAAATCGTTAAATGCTACATTTAGTTTACGATAACAAGTTGCGTCGAGGGAAAAGAATACAGTGCTGCAGAAAACAAAATGAATAGTTTGAGTCGCTGACTGACTGACAATAACATTTCAGAGAGCCATAATCTACACACGCCACCATAGATATCCGGGAAAGGGGAAGGGAAGGGGGGGGGGGGGTCACGAAGTCATGACCCCCTTAAATTTGAAGTAAAACATATTTAATTAATTGAGTTATTTGAAGAAATATATTATTTATTTATATATTTCAACTTCAAACAAATTTTTATTCCAAAACCTAAACAAATAAAAATTTATTTCAATGAATATTATTGTATGCATGTGATGTATGTCTATAGGTTTTTCTCAAAATTTGAGTTTGGGACCCCAACTTTGGGTAATCCAAAACCCTCGAGAAACACTTCCCAAGACACGAAACAGACTCATTCACTACCACATCAGAGCCCTAACTTTTTTTTCAGGGGGACAGGTGTCCCTATCCCAAAGTGGCCCATTCTGCTGTCCTGCTAAAAGGCCATTCATCAAAACCTGTTCTCTTAATGAAGCGCATCAGGTCTTGGTGAGGCAGGTTTTTCAGCTCATCCTCAGATAGAAGGGCAGACCCCAGAGTATCAAGCCTGCATCAGGCGAATGCTGGACAAGCACACAAAAAGTGTTCGGTTGGTTGGGGCTCTCCCTCCAGGCAGGACAGATACTCAGGGCTGTCAACAACTCCCATCCTTGTTAGATGAACGTGAAGTGAGCTGTTGTCGGTGATGATGCCAACCATAGTTCTATAATGTTTCCTTTCGAGCCCCATGAGAAAATCAGAGCTATTCCCAATGGGGCCTATCAAGAAATAGTTTTGTACACCTGCAAATATTCAAGTTCGCCCATCACTGCTGATGCTTTCTACGAACATCGACTTTGATGAGAGATCCAATACTCGATGTGGCAACGCCTACGGCGGGTTCCGGTCCGAGGAATGGAGAAACGGAGCCAGCCCTAGCTAAAAGGTCAACCCTTTCATTCCCCATGATCCCCATGTGACCAGGAACCCACACAAGTGACACCTTGTTGTGGATACACAGCTTATCCACAGAAGCTCTGCAATCCCCCAGTAACTTAGATGTAATCCGAGGGCCACTCAGAGCTTTCAAGGCTGCCTGACTATCCGAGAGGATAGAATGTCCTTCTCCTTGATTTGCATATGAAGGGCTAACTTCGCTGCCATCGATATGGCAAAGACTTCAGCCTGGAAGACAGTGGTACTGACTACCAAGTTAGTACTCCATTCCAATATCAGGCTCAGGAAAGTAAACACTCGGCCCAACTCCCTCATTAGTGAGAGAGTCGTCGGTGAAAATTTTTAGAGCGGACCGGGGAAGGCTCGATAAGGCACTTCCCTCAATCCACGCCCTAACTTAGTCATAACTCCTAAGATTCTAAAATATTTGCCAGCGTTCTTATGTAAAATCACTGGTATGTATAATATGGACTGACTACGTCCATAGAAATACACTGCAGAAAGTGGGTTCACTTCTATATAACGTTCTCTTTCGGTCAACTGAGAGAGAACTGTAAACATCAAATAAGTGGGTTCGTCGAAATAAATGTTTTTAAATTAATTATTTAAGTTAATTAGTGATAAACAAGTGTTTTACCAAGGGCAATATATTCATAGATGCTCAACAGAAATTCGAAAAAACTATTCTAAAAAATGACATATCATCCATACCGCTTAATGCTGAAACCTTCCTAGTACCTCACTACAGTACTGCGGTGGCTAAATTGCTCAATTTAATTTGTAAGATTACCCCCGAACCCCCTAATTTTAATGCTAGATCCGTGCCTAATAGGAGATAGTTCCTTCGTGTCTACATCTCTACTACAAAAAGTCTAAGCAAACTAACGTCTTTAGATTGATCAAGAGTCGGTTAGATTCAGCCCAAGCGAATATGCTATTTCGATTGTTTTATTTGAATTTCAACAGATTGCTATCAATACAGTCCTCCTGTAATCCAACAGGTCCTAGACAAATAGACCTGCTATACCTGGTATAGAATAATCCGAACGTTTCGTACATCCGAACAGGGTATAAATTGTGGGAATATCGAGGCCCCGCTGTATTTATCTTCTACTCTCTATGTCCAAAAGTATACGTCAATTCAAATGTGATCGGTTTGGTTTTTGTACGGTCGTCTGCAGAAGAAGCGTATCTAGGGGAGCATGAAAATTATGGATATTAACTCTAATGAAAGACTTGACATGTGTTGATGTGTCCCTATTTAATTGTTTAAAAAAAAATTAAGAATTTATAGACAATACAGTAAATTTAAGATCATTTCAATTATATCTTGTGCAAAGTTGCTAAAACAATATATGATTTCAGAACAGTCATAGATATTCCTTGGATGTTAAGTGCAATAAAAATATGGAATACTATGCTAAGGCCACATTTCATGAGTTGCATGAGGCCGGTTTAGGAGCCAAGTTTATGGTTCATAAGAGCGTCACGAAAGGACCTATGATCATTGCTCGTGGGTCTAGAGGGTGAACAACTGGCCTTATCGTGGCCTCCGTTCCAGGTTTCGAATATTGACCGTTAGTACAGGATACAGGGCAAGATACGAGATTTCAGGGATTATAAAATAAAAAATATGGATTATTCTTCGTTATGGCAGAAGGACATCAGTAAAAAAATGCTTGACACGCTATGTTGGTGTAAAACAACGATTTGTGTTTAACGTATTAATTAATATTTTTAAACTTGATTATAATTTATTTCCCAGATATTTGTGCAGGAATGTAAATGTTGTTAGTGATATGCATACGAAATAATATGGATTTCAAAAATTTTATACGACTTCCAGATCTCAGAATATGAGGGGTAAATTTTATCTTGCTACTACCACATAGAACTTCCTGAAGCTCGGAGGGCTACTTTTTTATTATAAACTAGTAAAAAGTTAGAATTGGTCTAAAAAGGAGAAGGTCCCTACTCGTCATCGCCGATTTCGTCCTTATTCACAGTATAAGTAGAACTTTAGTAGAAATGAAAGTCACGCAAGTTGGAGATCGACATGACCAAACGAAATCGAAATAATTAATAATGTAGGAGAACCCGGGGTTTTGTAGGTTTACCCCTTCGGGAAATGATCAAATTTGCAAATTTTCGCGGGAGTCGTCGCGGTTAAATTGTAACAGAATTTGAACGAAAGTGCCAAATATATTCGGGTTAAATACCAACCACAGAGGTGATATGTAGATTTTCAATTCTATAAGTGGTATTTGCGTGCATTTTTAAAGATCGCCGGTAGATGGCGAAAACTGGGTATGCAAAATTTTCATAGATTTAGTTTTTTTAAATAGGTAAATGACATGCGATCTTTCTGAAATTTTGAACAAATAATTTCTTAGTAAAAATGCATCCATAAATAAAAAACAAAAAATATTTTGAAATGAATTTTTCGGACAGAATTTTGACCGTCGAAAATTAAATTTCACAACTTAATCGGGAGTGAAAATATATTCAAAAAATCAGAAAATAAAAATCTCAAAAAACACTAGTGAAAAGAATTTTGCAAATCGAATAATATTTACCCCACCTCCCGAACATCCGAATTCGGGAAGTAAGAAACATTTTGCCATTGAATGCCTTATGAATGTCCTTTTGACGTTGAATTTATCATCTGATTTTGATGATATTGTGTACGAATATTCTACATAGATGGTAGAATATAAAATAAATACCCTCACCCTTGGAATAATTAATTTTTCTTATTTATGCTTTTTTTTTATTATAATAATAAATAAGTAACCCATCACGGGTTACCACTCTGTAACCCGCTGTCGTACGTATCTCGTAATAGTTTCAAAAAGTGATAAATCGCTCACAATTAACTTAACAAAAAGAATTTTGAAAATCGACCGAGAGATAAAGGTGCTGCTAATAAAAGTAATTTAGCAAACCTCGCATTCTTAATTTGAAAAATGCTCCTAAACTAATTGGGGTAATGACTTCTGGTTTTCTGTTATTGAAAGATAACAGATTATAGATAATTGTAACGAAAAGAAAGTGGCTTAAATGTTGTGAATATACCCACAAGATGGTAATTATCAAAGTTTTCCGAAAAGTGTTAATTTTAACCCCGAATTCACCTACATTATGCATTATTTCGGTTTCGCTTAGCCATCTGGAGTTCCTACTTGCCTCACTTTCATTTCTAGTCAAGCCCAATATATACTGTGAATTTGGATGGGTGATGACGAGTAAAGACCTTGTAAGACCAATTCTTATGATACACTAGATGAATGTCCGTATGAAATTTCGTATGGTCACTCATTTGAGCAATTTTGATTTTTGCAGTGGTTTTTCGCATATATTTCTAGAACGGTTCGTCGGATAGTCAAAATGGATAACCAATTTCATAGAATTTTTTATTCCAAAGAACTTTTCAATACAATAAAAACGTCTAGGACTGATCGTTTTCACAGTATACGTAAAATACTTAAATTTTTATTTGACAACACCAAGAAAGGGTTGCCCGAATTAGTCCATTTTTGAAATTTATTTACTATTGTTATGAAAACGCCATGTACCAGATTTCAGTTCTCTATGCTGGCTCGTTCTCAGGCAAACAAAATTTTTGTATGGCAGCTCTACGAAAGAGTTGTCCGATTAGTCCCATTTCGAACTTAAATTTACTTTCTTTTTTTTTAAAAAAAAGCCTGTGTGCAAAATGTCAACACTCCAATACTGGAGACAGACTTACAATTTCAATATTGATATTGCAATTATGTTAATTTCAATATTTATATTGCAATTATATTAATTTCAATATTTATATTGCAATTATATTAATTTCAATATTGATATTGCAATTATGTTAATTTCAATATTGAATAAAATAAAATTTCAGAGACACACTTGCGGTTAACGATACTGAGAAATTAATTAGAGAACTTACATTGGATTTGTCATTTGCCTTAAGAAATTTCTGCGCACGTATAAAATGCGAGCAAATATTGTGAAATTATTTGTCTATATGTAAAATAAAAACGAAATAAACAATTCAACTTGACAAGTGTCAAATAATATTAAATGTCAGAAAAAGTTGTAGCCAACATTGCAGTATAAAATTCGGTTCTAAAAGGTTTGTGTATTAAATGATTATGGTTTATAATTAGGGTCATATTGCAATAAACTCGTATACCGCGTACATTTTTCGCAATTTCAATATTGAGTTCCAATATACTACATACTGCGTGTACACCGAGCTGTTTCTCCGTATATACAGAGACAGACTTGCGGTTTACGATGCAGTACCGCCGTTTTTTTTTTATGTTCGCTCTCCCAAATAGTTCAGCCTAGAGACACCGCTAGTCTGAAGGCATACCTAGTAAGACAATTTCACCAATCACCTTATTATTGTTCTGTAAAGCGTTCTCTGTTGATGTTAATGATGCTCATTCCATGTCCTTCCAATACCCTTTGTGGAGTGATTGAAGTTTTATGGTAACGATCCTACTATCGCATTAAAATTACCAATTGTCATATCAGTTTTGTGGAATGCTTTTCATAAGTATAATTCCAGCTTATCTGGACAGCTTAGAATTCATCATTCCAAAAATATGTTTACTTTTGCATTCATATTTCTTTGAATTTAAATTTTAGAATGGATCAGACTTTCATGACAATCTATGTGAATATTACACACCGACACACCGATTTTATTCTTATCCTCATCCTCCCGCAAACAACTTACTGCCATTAAGTGTAAGGCCCCGAAACAACAGCAGCCTTCAGAGGTCTAGAATTATCTACCAAATACTTTAGAATGGTAGTCGCCCACCGACAGGGATCTACGATTTTTTTAATTATAATCCCAATCTGGGCGCAACTTCTTTTCCATCGATTGATTATTCTTCAGAGGAGTTATATTAAGAGTTTTTTTAAAGCCTACAGTTTGTAACAATTTTCATTGCTTGACGACAATTTGCGAAACGTTTGTTTCTTATTTTATTCTATTCCTGTATTTTTTTTTTTTTTTTTTTTGCAATCCATTGTATAGGCAGGAAAACTTTATTTACAAAAAAAAAAAAACTGTTAATTGCAGCTGCTAAATAAAACAAAAAACAAAAAAGAAACACCAAGCTCTGTGAACCCAGCAGCAGCAGTCATCATTATTTCTGGGCTGCAATTCACAATCTCCTTCATAAATTTGGTGTCATTGACTCTTAGAGTTTCTCTTCTGTTCCTTTGCCCTTCCGAACTTAAACAAAACGAATCGAAAATGTAAAGAAACTTCTACGAAAAAAAAGAAACGTTAAAAAACCGTAAAGAAATACCTAAATCAAGAAAAAAAGAGAATCAAATATAAAAATTTCCATTTCCTTTAGAGAAGTCCTTTTGAAATGGGCGCGCTTAACTGCTAACAAACATTTTTTTAAAGCCAGTCATCCTGAGGATTCAGGAATAAACCCAGCCACCAAGCAACAGCAGCAGCAGCATGTCATCACCACCATCCTGCTAGAATCTTCAAAAAGTATGCAGCTGTCTCTTGAATTTGTTGTTGTTGTTGTTGTTGTTGTATTCATTATTTTTGGGTTTTATTATGATTCTCGCTACTTTAAACTTGAAACGATTGCATTCATCCATGGCGGATAACGTTTATCCTTTATCCTGTGCTAAATCCATGGATGGAATCTGGATTCTTGTCGTGCTGATGAGACTACACTATTTCAGTTTCTATTCACTGGGAATTTGATATTTGATGCTATTCACTTCTTCCCTCACCACCCCACTCGTATTAGCACTAGAGAGCTGCTCCAAAAAATTCAACATCCTTTGGATTTGGTTAGGGCAAAATTCAATGTCCATTAAGAAGAAAAAGAAGCATCCAAAGTGCATTAAGAAAAAAAAAAAAAAAACATGAAGATCCTGAAAACGAGGATTCGATAGAACGTGCTCTTTTGGATTTTATATGTTTTTTTTTTATTTTATCAAAGTGTATTTAGTTGGTTCTGCTAAGGAAAGGTTCTTAAGCTGATGCATATCAAAAGTTTTGTATGAGTTTTCTATCCTACATGCTCGCTTTAAATAAAAATAAAAAAAAAACGAAAACATCCTGCATGTCTGTCCTGTTGATAAAAGTCATAAGGCTTTGGCTGTTGAAGAAGATAAGATGTAAAAAAGGCACACTCAGGCACTCTCATGGAAATCATCTATGAAATGTCCTTCAACATCAGCAGAAACCATAATTTTACCTTCAACAGTTAGATAAATCTGGGTCCATTCTCCACTCGAGTCTCATCCTGGACGTTGGGATTGGGGACTTCATTTGTAAGATTCAAACTAAAAACAATGATTAAAATTTAAGTTAATCCCACATCTGCTCCTTGTAGAAATACCCAATGCAACAACCAGAAACGAAAATACAATTTCAAAACCAAAGCTTTTCGTTAAGTTTGTTCTTGTAGTTTTCGTTATGATTCAGGGCATTACTAAATGCTTTCAGTTTATGCACACAATGTGCTTTTTAATCGAATTCATGTAGTTTTTTAAGTTTACTATATACTATATACCTGCCATCTGGACGTGAAATTATTTCACTTATATCCATTTTTTTTCTTGCAGCTAATCTTTGGTCCCGAAGGGCAGCTTGTTCGAGGTGAATCTCGACGTGGTCGTGGAAAAGGACGCAATTCCAATGGGGTAAGTACTTGAAAAAGCTTTGAATTTTATTAATTTAAAAATTATTAACAAAAGCAAATAGAAAAATTTTCTTGTTAAATTACTTTGAAACATTTAAAAGAAGATTTGTGATATTTTATTTAGACTTGGATTTGCTAGAATTATAGGAAATAATTTCAGAAGAAAATAAACTTTTTTTGAGCAAAGACGAGCACTATGAAGAAAACTGCAAGCACAAAGCTCTTTTTTTCCATAGGAGAAATGAGGGCAAAGTGGGCACTTTGTTCAGCGTCGTTTTTCAATAATAACAAAAAAATTGTGTGCTTACGGGATGATTTGTAATTAATTGGTGGACATATGTAAATAAAACAAGTGTTAGTAAAAAAAACTAATAGTGGCAGAGGAAATTACAGTAGCTTTTTATACAAGTGAAAATTCTGAAATTTTAAGGAAATACTACTTTTTCTACTTGAGAAATAATTTCTTTATATTTATTTTACTTTTCAAAGGACAATCTAAATTCCTGAGAGATCTGTTAGGCGGGAAAATAAACAATTTACCTGAAAAGAGGGAGAGGCACAGGTATGAAAATCGTATCTTTATTTATTCTTTTCATTTCGTGTTCAGTCAATCGTGAGTTAAGCAGCCTAAAATGTTTTTTGTGAGTTTATAACATTAAGCGCCTTAAAAGTCGAAAATACATTATTCAAGTGATTTATTAAAAGAGAAAAATTATTAAATTTTATACAGTGTTTGTATAGTTTATTGGATATTGAAAACGGACAACATCTATAAACATGAGTCGTATAAAAGACGTTAGCCATGAAGAACGGCGCAAGTGATTTTGGCCGTATTGAAAATTAATGTCGAATTCTTTTAAACGAGCTCTACACCGGTACAGTGCAGCTTTACGTGTTTTAGTAATGTAACAACACTGCACCGGTGTAGAACTTGACCACCATCTTACAGTTGATGATTGGAAAAAGGATAATTTTTTCTCTTTTATTAGGTACACTTTAATTCCCCTTAGTTTTCTTAAAACTTTTAGAAATAAACAAAAATTTTCAAACCCATTGGTGATATTCAGTGGCATGGAGGCAGTGACGGAAAGTTCTCTGCACTGTCATACAACAGAATCTATTGCAAACTTCATCACAAACGAAAACCTTAGCATCTTTCCTTGGCCCTTGGCAATTCTCCTGAATTAAACCCAATAGACAATTGCTGGGCTTATCGCTCAAATCAACAGTGGAGAGGATTCTAGAAATACTGGCATGCAAGCTGGCAAATCGCAGATGGAGAGAATTGATTTCATGGATGATTTCATGACAGCCTTGGCCCGAGATTTGTCCAGTGCAGACTGAATCTGTGCTGAGGGGGAATCGGAATGATGTGCGTAATCTTACAGCTATTATTACGGGACACTGCCTCCTTGCAAGCTCGATACAATGACTTCTGCAGAAGCTGTATGGATGAAGAAGAGGTTGAGAACATTAAGCACCTGCTGTGCGAATGCCCTAACCTTGCTAAGCGTAGGAGGAACACGCTTAGTAGCGACCCGGGGGCGGGCGACTTGGTAAGATTCATTAACTCTTGTAGTTGGTTTCATCGCGACCCCTATCTCTTAAATATATTTTCCAGGCAGGGGCCAAATAAAGTGGCATCACAATGGACCATAGATGGTCTAAGTGTGACTGATCGTTCAACTTTTTACGATGGTCGCCACTCTAACCTAACCTAACCTAACCTACCTCAAATCAAAAGTTTTGTTTGGTTGTCTCAGGCTCTCCTTCCAGGCAGGACAGACAATCAAGGCTGTCAAAACTCTCTTTCATGTTAGATGAGCATAATGATGCCAACGACAATTCTGCATTGTTTTATTCCCAGCCCCAAGAGAAAATCAGATATATTTCTATTAGGCCCATCAAGAAAAAGTTTGGTATACCTGCATGGGCTCAAGTTCGCCCATCGCTGGAGATGTTTCATATATCCCTTAATCATTTCCCTATCTCTTTTCTACACTGTCAAGTCAGGGATAGTTTGGGAATGTCTACAAATCCTCAAAAACTTATCAAGGAGAAACAAAGTTATCCTCATGTAGGTACCTGGACATGAGGGCCACAAAGCAATGAAATTGCTGATGGCCTAGCAAAAGAGAAGTGGAAAATCAGTTTGTCGGACCAGAGCCATTTTGTTTCACTTCAAAGTGTTACCACAAAGCTGCCCTAAACGAATGGGAGAATAAACAGAAATCCCTGTATTGGGAAAGGCTACAAGGACTTTGTCAGGCAAAAAGTTTATCAACACCTCTGGGGGAAAAACAAAAGAGCTCCTATTCCTGAGAAGAACAGAGCTCAAAATGATTGCTGAGCTCTTCTCAGGCCATTAAGGTATCACCTAAACAAGCTGGGCTTGGCTGAGACTTCATCTTGCCGTTTCTGTCAGGATGCTCACGAAACTTCGGACCACTTGCTACTCCACCTCGAACATGCTTTTCCTCCACCAACCTACATGTGGAACCTCAATCCCAGAATGGTTCTAGACTTTATTAACAGTCTGAACCTAGAAAGGGAGTAAATGTAAGAGGGACTCACAATAGATCTTTCAGGTCGCAGTGCTAGCGAAGCTAACGCCTACACACCCCTTCACAAGTCTAATCTATCCCTTCCTGCCATGCTGTGCTTTGCATCATATGGGGTATCCCCTGAGCTTGGCTTAATAATATTTAAAAAAAAAAAAAATGCGAACATCCGTTTTGATGAGAGACCTGATCACCGAGACAGCAACGTCTACAGGTGGTTCCGGTCTAAGGAACGGAGAGCCAAAGCCAGACATGGCTAGGGTTCAGCCCTTCAATTCCTCAGGATCCCCATGTACCCAGGAACGCACTGAAGGGACGCCTTGTTGTGGATACACATCAAAACCATCCTTAAATAAAAGGAAATGTTTTGAACCGCTTATTTAATTTTGTTGCATCGAAACGTATAAATCGACGTACAGTTTGTTTATATATGTAATGAACAACTATTCTCAACAATAATTATAAATCGTGGTTTCCCCAGAGCAAGAGCTCTTGGGAACCACTGTGACATCTATTCCAAAATGGTACGATTTTGAGGTGTTTACCTTTCCTTTCTTATAGGACCTTGATGCCGCGCAGACGCTATACTCAATTTTCACTATACTTTATCTTTTCTTCTCGATGCCACTTAAACGGTATTTTGTAGGTTACTAACCACACTGAGTTGAAACTTGGTATTTATACAATGTAAGTACAAATTAGATGTGAACTTGGTAAAATTATCGAGAATTGATAATCTAATTGTATACTTGACAAAGAATGCAAATGGTCGTCCGTGTCCAATTTTCTATTAATTATCTCCTCCTCAAACCTCAAACAAAGGTTTGTTCATCAGCAAGTCGCATTGTAATGTCTATTCAGCTCCAGAGTGCGCTAGTTTTATTAAATTTTTTGATATATCACAGTTTCATGGAAACTGCCAACCCAGAGAAGGAAGTTTACTATGGTCCAGTTCGAGTCAATATGCTGCCTGTGTCGGACAAAACTCGTTGGTAGGATGTTGGTTCATTCATTGATTTTCAAAAAAAAATGTTTCGATAGACCCATCATCCTACCAACAAGTTTTCGTGCTGCAGAGGCAGCATACTGACCCGTATAAGCTGGATCTATCGAAACATATCTTTTTTTTAAATCGAAAAATTCCCCAAATCTCTTCTTTCTTATCAATTTCTGCAATCTTCTCACATATAACAGTTTTTTCATCCATCTCACTACACATATATATTATTTCGTGAACTCGTTACCTGTCCAGCAAAATAGTCTCACGCCGTCACGTACTGCATATTAAAGGTCGATTAAATCTAATAAGTTTACACGGAGAATTTTAAAGTCAATTAAAAACGTTATAACAGATGCTGACTGCAAAATTTGCAGTTGTTTTTGTTTTTGCTGCTGGTCTGCTTGTGCTGCTGCAATATCGTTGCGAAATTTCCTCTCTAAATATTACGGTTGTTTTGGGGGGTAGGCGCAGGACGGGTATCGTAGAACACAGCGCGGTACATACCTGGTAACAGCAGGGAAAACTTATCATTTTCTGTTGTCGTCGTCGTCGTCGTCGTTGTTGCTTGTAGTTAATTTTTTTCACTCTTATTTTCCTGAATTTATATGAAGAAATAAATAATAATAATAATTTTAATTATATTTGATTTGTAGTACTAAAGGAAAATAATCGAGCGAAATGAATTCGAATATTGCGGAGACTGAAAGCGGATTATATGTGGAACATGTTACCGGTGTGGTGAGGTGAGACTATAGTGGAAGCGTGTTTCGCGTTGTCGGTCGACTCTTTTAATATACCGCACACCACCATTAACCACCAGACTTGAAATACGAATTATGAATTAATTAGAAAATTGTGATGGCGGAGATTTGTTGTGTAAAATAATCGCAGCTAGAGGTATTTATGGGAAAGCAGTTTTTGAACTCTCATGCATATGTAGGTATTTAATGGAAGTTGTACCGGATGCTGTGAACCTGCATATAAATACCTGACAGAAAAATATTTTTATTTTTTTGCAATTTCGTCTGATACCTATCACGTGGATAAATGAAGTCTGAGACTCTTTTACATTGCGCTTGTTCACTTTTTGTTTTTATAAATTATGCCTATACCTATATAGGTGGTAACTTGTTTAAGGCTTCATACTTTTTTTTAATGTGACAGATCACGCACCACTTTATTACTAATAGAAATGAAATCAAGAGAGCGCCAATTTGTTTTGTGAATTTTTGCCAACAGATTTCGAGGTACATATTGTTACGAGCGTGGCCTTAGTTCGTTATTTAAAACACAATATTTCAGATATAATTCAAAAGTTCTTTCTTTATTTAACTTTACTGTTTACTCTCACAAATTCACAAATAATTATCAAATCAACTCTTTATTTATCGTTAGTACTGTACTTCTAATTATCGCAATCCAAATAGTTTACTTCGTTCACTTCTCACTTCGCTGTCTGATATAATACTCCGCCTCCTAGCTGTCAGAGCGCCGTATTTATACTCTACGAATTATCCTAGAACCTTCCTGAATATTCCGTTCTCCGAACCCAAAGTTTACTAAGATGACACTAACCTAAAGTTGCTTCCATTCCTAACAGATGTCGCTTGATTCACTTCGTGGCACGTAACAATATTTTGTTTCATTTTCCTTTCGTCTATATAAGTATTATACAGGGTGTCCCTTATGTGGTGTGTGATCCGAAGTTATGGAAGGTCATGCTTAGACAACCAAAAAATGGTATGGGTGGGGTGACGAGGAGAGGGATTGATCCTAATGGCTTGCGAGATAACGTGACTTAAAGATATTTGAGCATGTTTTTATAGATCACCCTGTAACTTTTGAACGCTATACCCTATATTTTTTTAAGCCAAGCTCAGGGGATACCATATAATTTAAAGCACAGCTTAGCCGGAAGGAAGTAGGGAAAGGATTAGGGAACACTAGAAAAGTGGTGAAGATGCTGATGTATGTCACCACTCTGGAACCTTCGCAGTTTGTAAGTCCGAGGAAAAACAAGATGGTAGACTGTTCCATATTTGCACAGTACGACATAAGAAAGTATTACAGAATTTTACTGTACGGTCAAAAGTATTTTGAGCGATAAAGAAGTGAAAGGCATCGAACATGCGAGCCGGTATTCGAGTTAGCCGATATAAGACAAATTATTACCAAATCACCATTGAGCTTGAATGCTCTCTCTTGGAAAATATCCATTGAAGTTAAAGCTGTACGACTAGCCCCAGCTCAGATGTGAGAATTGTATTTCATTCTAGGTCTGATATAGGACTTGTAGAGGAGTGCTAGATTTGATGGGTTGAAATATTTCTTACACCTTTTGAGAAATCCAAGACATTTGGATCCTCCTTTGGGAGCAGAGAAGATGTGATCTGTCCAGGTTAATTTACTGGAATGCTTAATGACGGTGAATCGGAAGTTAATACTCCATCAAATCAAATGCGAGTGGTTAAGGAGTGATCTTGTTTTAAAGAGATGAAACAGCTTTGGGTCTTAGATCTTAGCGAAGATATTGTCAAGATCGTTTGACACATGCGTCCGTCCATCTGGAGTCCGCAAAAGTATCAAAATAATATCAAAGGAGTAAGCGAAATCAAGGGTGCTGTCATCGGTAAAACTATGGATGTGATTGAAAGTAAGGGAAAGCAAATCATTACTGAAAATTAGAAAGGTGTACGAAGAGATAACAGAGCCTTGGGGCACCACGGCATTTATAGGGTAATTTTCAGATGTAACGCTATCTAATACAAATAAGAATTAGGCGACCAGATAGAAAACTTTCAATCCATAATTGAAGAATATGGGCGAGACCAAGTTCTTTCAGTTTGGCTAGAAGAGCAGGTTACCAAACTCTATCAAAGACTTTTGAAATATCCAGGGCAACTGGATTTGGACTCATCAAAATTGTGAACGTCCAGGCTGGAATTTGCGTTCGTTGATAAATTGTTTGGTTTCTTTATAGTTCATCTTAATAACTTAAAAATTGTCACCCTTATTATCGTTGTCACTTTAAGGGAGAAATGGCGTTATGTCACAAAAATGGTATTATGATTGTCGTTTAAAGTGACATTTATCGCAAACTGTTGTTAATACAAATGTCGATGTAAGTGATAATTAAGTGACAATTTCACTCACTTGGTTTTTTTTAGTGACATATATTAGATGTGTGTAAGGAAAAGGAAAATGCAAGTAGAAAAAGATAAATATTATGGTGGCTTTTTAAGTTGTTCATTAAAATATAAAATTCAATAGTCTTTATAAATTCAATTAATTTTTATTTTGCATTTTTAGTGTAAAAATTACAACAAAAAAGCAACTTGAAGTCATGATAAATTTTATGATGAATCATCCTTTTATAGCTAAAGGTCTGAAATACGCAGAATATATCGCGTTCATAATTTTTTCTCTTTTAAACACTTTCAAAAATAACATCAATACCAATAAAACAAACCTCACTTTTGTCTACAAATATAACTCATATCCTGATGCATGCCCTGATGCTATTTCACTTTAAGTGACAACGATATTAAGGCTACGAAGAAAAATGTCACGTCACACCGTTCGACAACGATAATACGAAAAGTGAAGTGAAGTGAGAGTGATTGCGGAGCTTGTCACTTCTGTTGAGTCGACAACTATAATAAGGGTGTGTTAGATAGATATTCGTTGGACCTTCCTTGCCTTGCTTTTATCTGTTTAGAAGTTATGGCTCAACAAAATCACAATTTCGGAATTTTGTCTCAGTTTACTTTATTTAACTATCATTTTTATAAAAAAAAAAAGACTCGTCATCAACAGAAATTCTTCATATATTGAATTTAAGAAGCCCAAAAGCTTGGCTTTACATTGACCTATCACACTTTGTGCCCAAAATGTAACCCTTTCTACGTTTTTTGCACTTTTTTATAAGGGGGGTTAAAAAATACGAAAAGTTAGTACAACTTTGCGTGAAATCTGGGTGTATTTTCGTGCTCAAAACTACACATAGTTGGAGAAAAAGTATAAACTTAGGTAATGACGTGCCAAAAATAAAGATATCAGGAATTTGTATGTATTTAATTAGCTTTAGAAAACTCTACCATCTTTTTGTAACACTTGCCTAACTGCTTTCGGGGCAGTCATCATACTCGAAATTATCTAAGGCTTTTCATTCCACTTGTGCTCCCATCTCCTGCAATTGAAGCACTGAACCCAACGATCCTGAAAAGCATAAAATAAGATCAGTTACCTCTCAAATCTGGAAATCTAAAAAAAAAGTTAAAAAATTAGTGAAGGCCCAACAACTCTTAGTATTACTTGACAACTTAAAAACACAAAACATACTGATAGTTGGGGTTGCTTGCTGCAATATTTTAATGGTGTCCGGTATTGCCCCATCTTTCCCTACATCAAGGAACGTGAAGGTTACAAGTTACAACAAACATCAAGAAGTTAACACATTTTCCAAATTTTATTAGTACACTTTTTTCTTTTATATTTATTACTAGTTTCAAAAACTTTATTTTGAGTATGTTCATAATTATTGAGAAAAATGGAACACACTGTGCACAATTTCACATCCCGTCGGTTACTTTCTAACCATTCACCCGCATCGCTTTTACCCAACAACCATACTCTCAATCTAACTAGGTTGAATACCTTGCATCGAGGGTCACTTTTTGGATTTCACGATCATAAATTGTGCCCAATATTCGATTCGTGTGATATTAAGAAATATCAAAGTAAACATGCAAAGCTTGCAATTTATTTATACTTAATATGTATGTGTACATTTCGCTAAGACTAGGCCGTGAATTGTGCAACAGTTAATTTCCATTACAAGTAGATAAATTTATACTTGAGTATGGAATATCTTCAAGTGGAAGAGGAAGTTGTGCGGAAAGAAAACCAGTTAAAAAGTTTTGATTAGTTACGAATCTATTTTCGTTTGAAAGTTGCTATTTTCATAGAGAAGTAACTACCAAAATTATGATGTTATTGCAAAGAAAATTCAATTTGTAACAAAGATCAAACCCTTTTCTGTTTATTTTTGAAAAACTCAAATTATTTAGTATAATGATAAAGGAAATCAAATCAATAAAGTTAACCATGCAAACGGAAAAAGTTTGGCGTTTTTAATTCATTTCATCACCGTCAGATGGAGTGATTTGCTTTTGGAAACTCTGAAGGCTGCAACCTGCATGCTCAGAAAATCTTGTGTCGCCTGAAAGTGATTATATAGCTGTATATGATAAAAGGATAATATTACTTCCCAGCAAACAAAGTTTTTAGACAGCCCGACAAGTCGGACTGCTGTCGAAAAAGAAAAAGTTATTTAAACAAGTAAAATAGCTAAAATTGGTCTAAGGGCCGGTTTCACAATTCGAGTTTAAACTCGGGATTAGTTCGTAGTTTAAACTGAGTTTAAACCAAAATGAGTTTCACAGTGTTCGACCTTTTTTAATATGGCAGCACTATGGAATTGTGGACTACAAGCTATTTTCTGTACAATTGTGAACTAGCAAACTAGTGTGAGTCCTTTACTGTCAAAATATTGCCGGCCAAATCGGTGTGACAAAAAAATTAATTAATTAAACCTACGAAAGTGAACAAAATAAAATAAAAAATAAAATTAATTAATTAAACCTACGTAAATGAGTAAAGACTCTTTGAAACGCACCAAATGTCACTTCATTCACATTTAAAGATAAACTGAGTTTAAAGGCTCAATTTTGGTGGTTTAAACTAAGTTTAAACGAGGTTTTACTTACTACTGTGAAACTGTGTTGAAGAGATAAACTGAGTTTAAACCACATCTTAAGTTTAAACTTGAACTGTGAAACCGGCCCTAAGACGAATTCTTATGATATTCTAGATGAATGTCCATATGAGATTTCGTAAGGTCACCCATCTGTGCAATTTTGACTTATATAGTGGTTTTTTGCATTTATTTCTAGACGGTTCGTCGGACGGTAAAAACGATTATAACAAATTTCATAGGATTTCATATTCTGAAGAATTTTCAGTACAATAAAAATGACTAGGATTGATCGTTTTCACAGTAATACGTGAAAATCCAAAATTTTTATATGGCAACACTAAGAAGGGGTTACCTGATTTGTCCGATTTTCGAACTTAAATTTACTTTTTTTTTTTATAAAAAGCCTGTGTGCAAAATTCTCAGTTGCCTAAGTACACACGTTCTTGAGTTATGGTGCAAACAGACAGACAAATGGGCATGCAAAACTTAAAATAACTTTTATTATTATGTGTGGATATCCTCCAATCCATTTTGCTCTACCAGAATTATTTCTGTGCGTTACAAAACGATTGACAAACTAAGGTATCTGAGATATAAAAATATTTTCTGAAAATATTATCTAAATTTAAAGGTGATGTAGAGCAGGAAGAACACGTTAGGCCCAAGGAACTATTATAGAGAATAATTCATTGGAAATAAGCGCAATACCTAGAACAACGACTGAGCTTCCTAAATGGAGCAAGGTGGACCAAAATTTTACTCCTCGTTTCGAAATTCCACATTTTGAAAAACCTGCAAGTTTCAGTGCTCTACCTGCGAACTGTACCGAATTAGACACCTTTTTCGCTATGATTCCTAAGAGCTTGTTCATTTTTACTGCACAGTGCACAAATGAAAGGATCGTAATAGAGGACAAAGGAGTTAGGCTTACCGACCAGCATGAAATAATAATTGTAGTAGGTGTTTTGCTCATTATGTCATACAACAGAGATTACCTGACATGAAAGAATATTAGTCCAATAAGAAGTCCAAGGGAAATAAGTTTGTGAAAATTGCGATATCAAGAGACAGATTTCTCAAATCTTCTGCAAAACACTACTTTAACCATCCCGAAAAGCCCACAAATGCGGCGAAATTATACTACATAGAAGAGATAACAAATTGCCTAAAGTATTCTTTCCAAAAATGTAGAGAAGACAGTTCGTTGTAATCAATAGACGAAAGTATGGCAAAATTCCAGGGAAGGTCAGCACTAAAGCAGTATCTACCTCTCAAGCCCATAAAACGAGGAATTAAAATATGGGAGAGGAGTGATTCTTCTACTGGATACTGTTACGACTTCAATGTTTACGCCGGAAAAGAAGCTAATCCTTCTTTGGGAGAAAGAGTGGTGAATAAACTGGTTTCAAGTGTGAAAAAAAACCGAGATATTTTTCTGCTTCGACAACTCAAATGGTAGACACTCTTCCGTACCCGGTATTTGGAACTTGTATGTTCAACAGAAAAAATTTGCCAGTATTGAACATAAAACTAACAAGAGATGAAAGTTGTACTTATGGGAACCAATACGGGACAACAACTTCCTTCTGGCAACATACTAAGCTTGTAACGGTGTTGAGCAATTGTCATGATGCTGCAAATATTACTGTACAACGTAAACTGAAGACTGGAGAAAAATTTAATTTTCAGTGCCCTTCTTCCATAGCATTTTACAATAATAAATATATGGGGCGCGTAGACCTCTCCGATCAAAAGGCTACTGTTTACGATGTCGACAGAAGGTCAACAAAATAGAAAAAAAAAAGTTTTTTTATAAACTGCTTATGACAGCCTGCGTGAACTCATTTGTAATTTACAAAGAGGCATCTGGAATAAATGTTCGGCATCTTGATTATTTGACCGATGTTGCCGAAAATCTTATTCTTACCGGAAGAGTGAATGCTGCAGTTTACCGTAGACAAAATACAGGCAGAACCTCCAGGAAGAATCGGAGATTTGTCAACGTCGGGGATCATATGCCTATTGAAGGAACTGCAAGAAGGCGTTGTGTAAGATATTCAGATAACAATCATCATCGGCGTGTGTCTATCTATCAGTTCTATTAAATCTGACGCGATCGCTCCAAGCAATTTGTTACCGCTGCTCATCAAAATGCTATTCCCAAACATTGATAAGTAGTAGAACTTACATATCATTCACACTTGCTTAATGTCATCTACGATCCCTAGTGAGTGGAAAGTAACAACTGTTTTGGCGGTGCCCAAGAAGTCCTCTCCTCAATCTCACATTGATTACATATCAATAAGTTTACTGTGTGTTTTTGTTGTCGAAAGTACTAGAAAAGCTTATGTACAAGCTGCAAATACTGCATTATGTGGAATCCAAAAATTTATTAACATGTTGGAAATCAAGCTGCCGCTCTTCCTATAGCTTGCAAAACCGTAGTCTTAGAAGTATTTTTTAACATAATATTGGTTTTGAATGGAGGCAATTTCACTGCTCTGGTTCTTCTGGATTGTTTAAAAGCCTATGATTGCGTAGACCAGTGGTTCCCAAACTTATTTCGATAACCGCGCTGCTATCAATGCATCAATTCTCTGCTCTATTTTTGTCAATAAATTTGTGACCGCACTGAGCCCACGTTCCACAAATACGATGAAGGAAATGTAATCAAAAACCTGTAGCCGTCTTTGTATTTCAATTTAAATTCGTCTTTTGTTGTTACTTATTTTTATTCATCCTTCCACCGCCCCCAGGGGGGGGGGGGCAGTATCGCCCACTTTGACAATCAGTGGCGTAGACCATCGCATTCTTTTTAATTTAAGTACCCCAGCAGTTTCCCTGATTAACAGCTTTTTATCTGTGCGGCATCAACAAATCAAGGTGAAAGATTTTTTCGCGGCCGCTTGTACGAGGGGTTCCCCAGGGCTCCATACTGGGTCCTTTGCTTTTTTGCTTATTTATCAATGCTTTACCGAGATTTATGCGTGATATGAAAACTTATCTACAGACTTACTGATGATGTACAGCTGTATCTAAGTAGACCTATTGGTCTCCTCAACGATTGCGTTGCACGAATAAACTTTGATTTGGACCGAATTTGCGGCTGGTCCAACTATAAATTGAGAGCTACTAAATTTTGAAAAGGTACTCTGCACTATGTTTTATAAGAGCACACTCAATGAAACCGACATATCACCGATACTTTCCAACGATGTTTTACTGCCTATGTCAAATAAAGTCATCAATCTTGAGATTAGTTTTAAACCTCAATATGAAGTGCTGTGATAACATTAATAATACGATCAGAAAATTCGACGGGGGTCTACGCAGACTGTGTGGGTTTCAGCCAGTCGTTCTCGTCTAAAACTAGTAAAAACACTAATATAGCCTAATTTCACTTTTGGATATTTGGTCTTTCCCCAACTGGATAGTATCTGTACCTGCAAGATGGAGCTTGCCGCATACGGCTCATTCGTCGGTAGCGCAGGTTTGACCCCATATCTCACATCTTTGGTCTTCTTTATTCGGTTATTCTCTTGCAGCCCCTTACCGTAAACGAAGAAACTTATTTTTTTTATTTTTTTTTATTCTTTATCGCTAATTATTCATTCATTCATTCATTTATTTATTTATTATTGGCAATTGTACAAGCTTCTAATGATAAATTCAACATTAAAAATAACCAAAATTTAACAAACGAAAAAACTAAAAAACTACAAAAAAAAACTAAAACTAAGCAGCTAAGAAATAATATTAAGCAATCAGTTCATAGCAAATATGAAATAATCCAAAAAGTAAAAAATAAAGTAAAATAAGATATAAGTGAAAACTAATAAGATAAGGAAAGTAAAGAAAAAAAATAAATAGTAGTATTAGCTGTACAAGTACATAAACATTTCATGAGTTAAAATAAAGGAAAAGCAAGTGTTTAAAACTGTTGAGTGTGCGAACTCCCAAAGAATTTCTTAGAGCAATTGGAGAAGACTATTCCAAAGTCTAATGGTGAAGACGAATAATTGGCGCTTGGTAGTTAGTGAGGTGGATCGCGTTATAATAAGTATAATTGTTCTATTGGATCTGCAATATTGCAAGCAGTCATGCAAATATTTAGGTACACGGTATTTAATAATTTTAGCCAAGAACAAAATTTTAAATATAGCACAAAGCTGCAACCAAAGATTGATGAAACAAACTGTGAGATGTGGTCGGAGGCTGCAGACATATCTTACAATTGAATTGAAAGCAATATATTAAGCTTATATGACGATTGCGAATCGAGTTCGCTAAACACTTCACATGCGTATGTAATTACCGGAATAAGCATTGATCGGGCAAGCATTAAACGTGTGGGTAGTGGTATAGAGGCACTAGATGCCCATAGTGCACGAAGGCCACCATATAACTTTCGTAATGTACTGTCAACATGATCATTCCACGATAGCGTTCTATTAAATATAACTCCTAAGTTTCGAGCGTAATTCACAAAGCATATATCAGTACCATTGAGTGTTACATAGGGGAAATAGCTAGTGTCGAGCAGTGTTCTGTAAATCACTGTACACTTTGTTTTATCAGGATTTAGTAGGAGTTTATTATCCACCGACCACTGATTTAAAAGATTCAGGCAACATACTGCATCCTCAACCAATCCAACCGGTCTGGACAGGTACAGCTAAGCATCATTTGCATAAAGGTGTAATTGACAATGATTAACACGACCAAATATATCATTAACAAACATTACAAAAAGAAGTGGTCCTAATATGGAGCCTTGTGGTACTCCAGAATTTATTGCTAAAAAAATAAGAAAGCCTGCCATTGGAAAAGACTGCCTTAGACGGACCACTCAGGTAGCTGAAGATCAAACTAGCAGCATGATAACTAAAATTAAATTCTCTGACAAGTTTTTTTGCAAAGAATTCCATGATTAAGCGGAATCGAAAGCCTTAGAAAAGTCGAGGAATACAAGAGCAGTAAACTTATCCTCATCTAATGCGTTTCTAATATCATTAGTTATTTTTAATAAGGCAGCCTTATACAGGTATGATTGGCTCTAAATCCAGATTGGTGATCATGTAACAATCTATTGTTCACAACGAAGGTTGAGATTTGTGCAGATATAATCTTTTCTATAATTTTAGATAAGAAAGGAAGGATAGAGATAGAAAGAAACTCTGATGATGGATTTTTCGGAATAGGTATTACCTTAGAGTATTTAAAGGTATGAGGAAAAATTCAGGTCATGAAACATGTATTACATATATGAACAAGAGTAGAGAGAATAAAGGGCAACAGTAATCGTACAAATTTAGGGTTGATCATGTCGAGGCCGGTAGAACACGATTTAATGCACTTAAAGGATTCAAATACATCAGCCACAGTCACCCTCAAAAAGGAGAAGCTCTCACGTGATTGGGATGAAACCGGCGATAAGAGATCCATGGCGACTTCGGAAGACGAAGAATGATGGTTAGCGCTAAAATAGTTATTTAATTCATCGGGATCAATCTCACAAGAAATTTTTTTCTTGAAATTTATGCTTAGAGACTTTAAATTGCTCCAGAGCTGTTATGTAGGAAGATTGATGTTCAAAACCGAACATTAGTACCTTTTCTTTTTCAATTTTAACGGCAGAAGAAACACGATTACGTAGAATACGATATTCCTTCCAAAAATTTTAATGACCGAAACCGCTTCCATAGACTATAAGCTCGATTTCGTGCACTGATTAGAGAAAGAATGCCATTGGACAGCCATGGGCAATGGGCACTCTAACAATAGTTTTAGTAACAAGGGGTACATGCCTTTCATGCAAATAATTCAATGCAGAACACAAAAAATTAACCTCCTCATCGACAGATGAAGATGAGTGAACAGTATGCCATGGAATTGACTCTGCGTCTTGAAATAACGTTTGTAGATTGATGCGTTGATAAGATCTGAAGGAGGATGTACGAGAAACATCTTGTACATCTAAAAGTATATCATACGTAGGATATATTAAGTCATATTAAGCCCTGGAAGAGAAATCTGATCATGAAATAAAATGCGACTCTCATGAGGAGCAAAAAAGGCATCGAGAAGTGAAGACGAGTGGCTAGTAAAATGTATAGGCTCTTAATTAATACGATGTAAGTCAAGGGACGTCATTAATGCGTTAAAAGAGCAAGCAGGACCCAAAGGCTGCAGAAAGTTGTAATTAAAATCACCACTTATAATGATATTCTCATAGCGATTAACATGATTGCATAACGGGGTTTGTATACGCATCCTATTAAGATTTTAGTAGGACCTGAGCCAAGTTCACAAAATATGTACTCTGCTCCAGTATGATTATCATAACTTCGTAAGACCGGTTTACACTTTACATACCATCTCTGACGCACATAACGACACCCCTCCACGTCCACTCGCTCAGACCTGTAAAGTACTTAAGTACATTGGTACTTAAGTACTAGTAACAGTACCAGTCCTGGACTTGTACTTAAAAAATTTTAAAGTACCAGTACCGGGACTTGTACTTGAAATTTTTTTTAAGTACCAGTACCGGGACTTGTACTTGAAAAATTTTAAAGTACCAGTACCGGGACTTGTACTTGAAATTTTTTTTAAGTACCGGGACTTGTACTTGTACTTAAAATATTTCAAGTCCAGGTACTGGTACTGTACTGGTACTTGTACTTGGAATTTTACAGGTCTGCAGTCTCGCTCTGTCACGACGGTATTTTTTAAAGCCGGGAATATTAATAAAACTGTCACTAACCTCAGGTTTCAGCCAAGTTTCCGACACGCAAATCACAAATTCAAACCACAGATTCTCTCCTATAAATAACAATTAGGGGATTGTATACTAGTTAACTGAAGGATTAGTAGGCTGCTTAATTGATTCTCGCTTTTCACTTTTCTATCATAGAATTCAATATGACCCACAATACCTGCCAATACACGTTTTGACTAAAAATAATCTATGTATGCTGCTGCGGAGACTTCCCTTAGATTTGCTAGAATTTTGTATCCCGCTTACAATAGATTGCTAAGCATTGCACTTACTTGCTAATGCATCACACGCTCAGAGTATGATAATTTGGTACCTACTACAAAAAGATTCCAAGCATATCTCTTTCCATTTCAAAAGGGGATAGCTTCTGAGGCGATGTTGTCATGTATATGCGTATCTCATCATAATCTTGAAGGAAATATCCCAAGAATTTTTATTCACACATAAATTTGCCTCCTTTATTAAACTTTTTTTTTTTTTTACAAAAAAAGTCCACTTATTATCTAAATTTGAAATATTTAAGTGTCAGCCTAACTACCTATGAAAACTCTCAAAAATAAACAAACAAAAATGCTAAGACATTTCCCGTTTATAAACTGCTAAACTAAACACCAACAAAAATTCCTTGACACATTCCCCATAACTCCTTAATGTCTGGATCTTTGAAATTCCTCTATATATATCTACATACATACATACTTACATGACAGACACCTCAACGCCCATTAAATCCCTTAGACATAATTCAAGGACTCAAGACCAGACAAAACAATGTTAACAGCAGACAGTTATGGGTATTGATGCGGTAAGAAAGGAGGAGGAGGATGAGGACATCTTCAAACTTAGCCCGTAGCATTTTAATTAAAATTTAATCTACCTTACATCGGTTAAGAAGATCTATCAAGACTGGTCTCATCAGATGCTATCAAAAGTGCTTTCAAGATATATTCAATTTCCTTTCACCAAAAGAAATGTACCGAGGCGATAATTTCGTCCTTATGCTATGCTCTACACTTCATAGATGTCGAGTTCCTTAGAGAGAGAGACTGAAAAAAAGTAGTACTTGACCCTCTTTTTTTTTACTGTTTGTTTTCCTTTTTTTTTCCTTTTTTTTGTGGAAGCAACCACCTGATGTGCTGCATAAAGCCTTTTATCGTATCACCCCTAACTTTTCAATGTCAATGACATCTGGTTTGGAAATCAACACCTCGTTGACTCTGAAATCCATTGAAGATGTTATTTGTCGGTGGTTGCCTCATCTCGTCCCCTGTGGTACCAGTACAAAAGTAGTGAGCCATATCCAAGAACGACAACAACAACAACAATGACGACGACGACGACAACGATGACTTAGACTCTCAGTTTGATGCCAGTTTCACTTTCAGGTCCTTAAATCTCAACCTGTTGAGCTACTGTGCTACTGCTTCTACTGTTGCTTCTGTCGTTACGGTAACTAGGGTTAAGTTAAGATCCTTCATTTTACCGTTCTACCGTTCCCGCAACATGTGCTGAACAAAATCCCCGGACTCCTCTATACCTAGATATGTACTCTCGTGTATATATACATATAAATATATATAAAGCAGGCGCTTCCTTTTAAGTTTCCTCCGACATCTAAACTGTAGATTGGCACACGACGACGACGACGACGACGACAACGACAACGACAACGATGATGATGATGATGGCGGCGAGACGAAAGACCTTCGGAAGTGATCAAAGCTTTTCCTGTTAAGTATGCGTGCGTGCCTTTTCCTTTAGCTCTCTATCAGCATCGCAGCACATCCAGTAAAAGCAACAGCATTACATCGTCTTACCGGCTCCGCTCTGCTTCCAAAGTGTCTGCTAAGATCTTTGCTCGACGTTCATTCCTCTGTGCCCCAAAGGGACAAGATGAGGAGCTATTAAAGATACCCGGGCACAAACAACAACTATCCCTCGAGCCCGACGTACTACATATGTCATGTAGTATTGTAGCAGCAGCAGCAGCAGCAAGCGAATTTCGGTTCTCTTCTCGTCTCTATCTGGGTAAGCTGAATAATGGGGTCTGTGCCTTTGGCTCGATGGGATTGCATAGGTAGTATCTATCTACTTCAGTTTGTCGTCATTTTTATCCTTGCCGGGGTGGGTGTTTTGTGTTTTGGGTCTTCCTGCCATTACCGTCTCCGCCACCGCCGCCGCACCGTATCGTTTCTGAATGTTTGAGGTTATGTTCATGAAAATGTCGTTTATTTAGTTTGCGGATTAGCACCGTTTGGTATTCGACGACTTGTTGTTCCTCACACCTCCATCACCAACAAAATCATCATCATCCTCGTCGTCGTCATCGTCATCATCTACCCCTCTGCTGTGCTATGTTTTACACATGTTAAGAAGGAGTTCTGATACTTCTCGCCTTAGCTTGTTCTTGCTGTTTGCCTGTCGTCTTTTCTTTTGTAGACTACATACATATATATATCCACAGACCACAGACTACCAGATCTGGGCCCCTCGGGTCGCATACTCCATAGAAAACAGCACTCTAGAACAACATCCATCGTCTGGCAGCTAACCAGCTAACCAGCCCAGCCCAGCCAGCCAACATTTATACCCTTGGAATGAAGTTGTTGTAGCACTTAAAGCAGAGCTCAAGTGGATCTTTGGGTCTTCGTCTGCTACTTACCCGCAGAGCTGTTGTGGATTGGGCTGCCTTCTCCTTTTACCATTGCCATTGCCATTGCTTTGCATATCCTTGTTTTTTTTTTTTTTTTTATGTAACCGCCGGGTGTGAATTTTGTGTGTGAAGCACGTTGTTCTCTCTCTGGTGGCCTTTTTGCGGAACTCTTGCCGGGGCCGCTTGCCAGGATGACATTAGCACACATTCGCCACCGTACGAGTATCGTACTAAGGCATGCAGCCATAGTGGAGCCAGCACTAGCAACAACAACAAAAACAAGCATCAAGCAGCAGCAGCAACAAGAACAACAACAAATATCTACGGACGATGGATAAAAACATATAAATCCGTCCGTGTTTCTACATGCGCTCATATGAGATACAGTGGGAGATTCACCCGTGGCTATATAGAGTATAACTGCGGACTAAGCGGCGGTCTCTAGGTGGTTAAGTGCTACTCTACCATCATATCGTCGTTCCGCTCAACAGGTGTTTCTATAAATGCTTGACTTGACTACATCATGGTATGGTGTTTATCTCTCATGCATGCCTGGATGGAGGAGCACACCAGTTCAACACTTTGCACCTCAGCGGCGCCCGGTTTTTCATGACCAGTTTTGATGATGTGACACATTGGCAGATGGTTGCTCCAATAATAATACTCCTGCCGCGCTACCATTCTATTCATGGTCATCATAACGGATGGCGATAGTGTGTACATTGCCACTTGGCTTGATGACTGCACACTGCACAGTCACAGATACTACAGACTACATACGCAGTATGCTGCTCCTCCGTGGGTTGTTTGGGCACGTGAACGTTTGTTTTTTTTTTTTTTTTTTTTTATATCCTTTGGCACCTTTTTTGGTCAACGGATTTAGTTAACTGCACTACTGATTGCATCGACACGTAATGAGTTATGTAATCGCCACACACATGCTGTCCTGTGTCTGTTGTGTGTTGGCTTTTGACCAGACCAGAGAGATTCCCGTGGGCTTTATTGCCTTTAGCTGTGATTTTACCGGCGGCAGCAGCAGGAGCAGTAGAAGCGGTGGCGGCACGTTTGATCAACACGTGCACAACCAACAAAAACAGGCAAACTATTCACGGATTGCGGCTATTTTATACGACGTATAGATGATGGTTGTTGTTGTTGTTGTTGGTTGTCTGTGGCCTGACTATATGGATTCTGTTGCTCCTCTCTGCAAGTCCAACAGGTAACTCGATTTTAATGGAACGGGTTAAGTGGGTCAAATGATGTTTGCACACACATTTTCCTACATCGTTGGTAGATTTTTGTTTTGTTTTTTTGTTTGCTTTTTGTTTTTTTTTTGTTTTTTAGTTCCTGGTGGTTTCATAAACGGAACTTTTGCTTTTCATGTTTTGAAAATGGATTTCAATCTGTTTTTGGTATTTAGAGCAATTTTTGGAATCATGGTGAGAGCTTGAATTTCATCCTGTTGAATGTTGTATATAGGTAGGTACCTACCTTAATTCATTGTCCATTCTGCTCCAGAGTGGATTTTAGGTGTTTTATGCTGGAGGGCCGATTGAAAACACAAACTAACTAAATGGTGGAAAATAGTAGTGTGAAATTAATCGAAGTGTTGATTTGGTGGGGGGGGTGGATATTGAATTGTTATCCACTTCAAGGATTTGAAATAGGTTTGTGGTATAATTTTCATCTAATCTGTAATATATATTCCTTCATTGCTATTGGTTCCCCCCCCCCCCCCCCCACATCAAGGTCCTGTGTTAAATACTAGTGTATTAGATGTATTGAAGCTGAGGAAGTTATTGCTGCAGTCAGAGCTATTAAGTCGGAGGCAGCTAACCCTGATGTCATTCCTCCTAAATTTATAAAAATTATTTTACCTTAGATACTCCACCTTTGTTATTAATATTATCAATACCTGCACCACTACTTCTCAGTTTCCTTTCTGGTTTGAAAATCGCTACGATTTTGCCGGTGGCTAAAACCAATAAAGTCAAGAATTGCGGGTTTTTCCAGCGAATCAGTCTGTTATGGTTTGGAGTCAAAGTAATGGAAAACCTGGTAAATCGTTTACAATATTTTGAAACTAATAACTTCGCTAAAGTCATGTCAATATGGTTTACGCAAATCGCATAGTTTTTAAAAGTTTTTACCGATAGATAAGGATAAATTATGTGTCCTTTTTCTACTTGATTTTCCTAAAGTATTCGATTCGGTAGGCTAGGTACCTAAGTACTCTAAATTACTTGCTCAGTTCCCAAGTATTAATTTTTCCAATTTTTGTTGACTGAAGGTGATGGGTGGTTTTATAAGGGGTATATAATGGTTACTCGGTTATATAAGAATTTCAGTAGTTATATAAGAGTTTTATAATATTACCAATTGGTAACGTAGTTATATTAGAGTTTTTTAAGGTTACTAATGGTTATCGTGGAAGTAAGTTACTAAAGGTTTTATAAGTTGGTGATGGAAATGTTTCAATCACCGATCTATATAGCTTAGAGTTACCATTACTAGAAGGTTTATAAGAAAGTTTTATAATTGTTTTCATCACCTCGTTATATAACTTATTGGTAATAAGTGTTTATTGCTGTATCCGTGGTTACCCTTATATAACTCGACAACCTTCAGTAATTTAGGTGACTATAATAAAAATTGGGAACTTTCGGTAGTACATATACCCACTATAAAATATCGTAAAAATTTTTGGTGGCCCTTTAGTAACTATATCGATATATTATATATTATACTATATATTATAACGATCACCATAAAAACAAATTACTTTTAGTGTCGAATGGAGCCATTATAAAACTGTTTTTATTTATATAACATAATATAACCAAAGGGTATATAAGAACACTAACGTCTGTTTTTTGTGACTATAATTAAGATATATAACATTACCAAAGGTTACATATTATGACTAAAGGGTATATAAGGACCATTTTCGAAGCATGGTAGTTCTTTTAGTTTATATAATATTTCTAGAAGTTTTATAAGAGTAATTCAGTTTATATAAAACTACTTGAAGTTTTAAAATAAATTAATCGAGAGCAAACTAGGTTATATAAGGGTTACATAAGAAGTTATATTAAGGTAACCAGAATATTTTTATTACTCACTTTATAAAACTTTTAGTTATATAACGTTACCTAAATCAAGTCACGGTAACCTTTATATAATCCTCCATTTAAGCTCTATAAGGGTTTTATAGTGGTTACAAAGAGGTTTCGAGTACTAGTCTATATAACTAAAGTTATATAATTTGGTAGTGGAAACCTTACGGTTACTACTATATAACAAAAATTGTTTCTTGTCCACTAATTTTCAGTTTCATTCAACTAGTTGGACAGTACGACAGTTTTTTGCCTGGCAGGTTGCAGCGAATAAGAATAGGAATAGAAATGTTGGTGATATTTTACTTCTTACAAGTGGTATGTCTCAGAGATCTATTTTGGGACCTTTACTTTTAAGCATGTATATCAATGACCTTCCTGATGAGGTTATTGAGGACTGTAAAACTCACATTTATATGGTGATAATGTGCAGTTATATATTGGTCGTCTCATTGGTCTAGTAAAGGATTGTATCGAACGATTAAATTCTGACTTGAGGAATGTCTCAAGTTGGGCGACTAATAATGGTCTATAAGTAAACCCCAAAAATGTTCAACGCATTCCATTTTATCAACGATCGATTGAAGTTTTTGATTTATTGGTAGGGGTTTTTCTCAATTCCCAGATGAAATATTGTGATCAGATTAATCTTATATTTGGAAAAGTTTATGGTTGTCTTCTGCAAAATTTTACCTTTTAACATTCGATTACTGCTATTTAATTCCCTGCTTCTACCATACACCTTACAACTAGCTGTCTAATATTCCCTCACTTGGATTCTGTATGTTCTATGAAATTATGAGTTGCATTCAATAACTGTACGAGGTTCGTGCTTGGTCTAAAAAGATTTGATTATCATGTTTTACCGTATGGTAGCCATATGTTTGGTTGTCCTCTGATTGAATTTTTAAGACGTAGGCTTCTCGCATCCCTTCACAAAATTATACAATCCAAAACGTCGCTGTACCTTTTTAACCAACTAGAATTTCTAAAATCTGGCAAACGATTTAATTTATTGATATCTATTCGTTTCAACATTCCATAATGGAGGAGACTTACTTTGTTCGAGCTATTCGTGCCTGGAATAGTTTGCCAGCTAATGCTCAACGTGTAAGCTCGATTGATAAGCTTTGGAAGTTGGTGGTACAGAGTTACACTGCTACGGTTTATAAAATGTTTCCGTTTTGTAGAGGGTGTGGTCCTGGCAATGATCTAGTTATATAGTTTCTGAAATTGTAGTTTATTGTTGTTTTTCATTAATTTATATTTCATTAATTCTATATACATTGATTGTAATCTAATTGTACCTTAACCCTTTAACAAATTTGAATTGAAAATCTAATCTGATGCCGACCAGGCTCTGAATGTGGTGCAGATGAATCATCAAATCCAGTCGAGAAGAAATCAAGAAATCTATAATCCAAAATGCGATGTCGTCAGTTGTCTTTCACGAACTTTTTGAAAAACATCCTCCAGCAAACGGATGGTTATGTGGTTCATTGCGGATTGATCATATGACGATCTGCCATTTATAATTATGATAACTTAACTGGAGTGCGTTTCCAAACAGTTGACTTCAATCGTTTCAAAACCCACTAGTCAACTGAAATATGTTAGCTGAGTTGACTATTGTGCGTTATGAAATCAGCTGTAGTCAATTGTGGCTCTGTTTTGGAATACACTCCTGATAGGTCGGAATTATCACGCAAACATTTATATGCGTACTTCATTTTAATTATTGTATCGTTTTCACGTGGAAGTTCCACTCAGGCGCGTATACATGGAGGGGGGTCATGACCCCCCAAAGCGCCACATAACCTTCGCGGTTAATTGAATGAGCGCGCTGTAAAAGTTTAACAGGATAATTTTAGTATGGTACGGTTTTGGTTTGTATGATTTGTTTGTCTTCTTATGAGTAGCAATAGTGGATTGGGTATAATAGTCATTCGCTCGTAGCTCTGCGTCTTTGAAACGAGCACGAGTTTTTTAGAATTTTCTTGTGTTTTATGTAGTGTCGAAAAGTCGTCTAACATACCTATCACAGTATAGTAAGTAATTTTGGAATGCATATTTATTTTAGTATTTGATTGTTTAGAAAATGGCATAAGTAATGCTTAGTAGCCGATTTAAGAAGATGCTTTTATATTTTTGTTGCGCCGATTACTCATATATGAAAAAGCACACAATTTCGAGTTTAAAAAGTGTTGTTGTTTCTAAGAAATTGGTCAGCGATCATAATTTTTTTTTTTACTATATAGCCTAGTCCGCGCTAAGCTAAATTTTGTATGAAAATTTAGCAAGCTAAAAGATATTGGCGAAAATTTATCCTGAATTTTAGTGAGGCCAACGCGCTAAATTTGGCTTTTGAGTTTTGATTAGAGATGGCACCACGAGTAAGTCTCCAAAAAATTTAGCTTGAATTTATCCGCTCGTCAGAGTTCTAAGTTTTGATAAATTCATTGACCGGATTTTTGTAGTTAAGTACGGATGAATTGGACTTCCTTTTGTGGCCGTATTTTCAATATCTTTGTTAATTTTGTTTGCAAAATTCTTCTTCTTGTTTTTAATATATCTTTTCTCTGAGTCTCCCCTGTCATATTTTCGTTGCTAAAGAACGGCCCGCTATTGAAGACCCGCTAAAATTTAATTTAGCGCGGATCTTAGTACTAGGCTTATCTGATTTTGTGACGGTAGACGGCAGCGGGAAATTCGCTGTCAAAACAGGTAGTCGAAAAATTGCAATGTCAGGCGGTGAGCGGCGATTGTGAAAGAAGAAGATACTGCGTTGATTTAACAAATTTTGTTTTACGGTTCTTCTATTTGGTTGCAATGATGAAAGGCCTTGGGACCTTATATCGTAAATATTAATGGAATTCTTAATCAGATTCATTTTGACGTTATTACACACAATTATTATTGTATTCTTTATAGTGCTTACTCAAATCAAGTTTATCAATCTAATGTAGATATATCTAGATGCACCACTTCCCCCCCACCCACCCCTTTGAAAATAATCCTGCCGGCGCCCATGATTGAAACAATGTGATAGAAATCTCAACTGCAAAAGGTTAATGTTAAATCGTACATGTCATGTATAATTTTTTATTACATTGAAAATATCCAAAATACCAAAATATGTATGGTGTAAATTTACATCTCCATCGAATTATGCAAGCGTGTAAATTTACATCTCCATCGAATAATGCAAGCGTGTAAATTTACAATCATTATAAACTAGGAATCACGAAACTCATTTCCTTGTAATATAAAAGTAAAATTACATCCTTATGTTTTTTAGAGTAACTATTGAGTGTGATTTTGTATGAATTTGCATCTGGAAGAAAAAAACAAAAATAAATACAAAGATTTAGCCAAGCAAAAATGTTTATCGAAACTTCTGACGAAAAAATTAAAGAATTCTTTCTTCACATGAGAGCAGAGCTCAAAACAATTATAAAACTCTTCGGAGCACCTGCTCTTCTTAGCACCTGTTCTACGATTGTGCAGCAATAATGAAGCGGAGAATGTTTTTTCTGGCAGCAAATTATATGTATGGAATCTCAATCCTAGAAAGGTTCTAGACTTTCTAACCTAGAATAAGATTAATATGAGACGGAGATTCACAATAGATTTTTCGGGTCGCGCTGTGATCGCGAGGCTAACACGTACCTGTATGTACACCACATCAGAATCAAATCTACAGGGTGTTTCCGTCTAGGTAGTCCATAGAGCAGGAGGTAATACATAGTACTCACCTAGACGAACAAAAAATTGTTTGCCAGGGGGGTGGGGGCTCCACATCAACCGTTTGGGAGTTACAGGGTGATTAAGAAAAAAAGCTAGTTCTTCACAAAACACCCTGCAGCTTAAAAAGTACAGGGCGTACGGTCACAGTTAAAAGCTAATTATATACAGAACTTCATGGCCTTTCCAACGACTGCTCAACCATCTGATATTATCAGGAGCAGTGATCAGTTCTTCCAAACCATTCTAGCTGCCAATGTCAACGCAGTAAATCCAGTTACAGGACAGCCTCAGTTTTCAACCCTTGATTCATCTTACAAACAGTTTATAGCTCAAAATTGGCTAATAGCACTGTATCGGGTCATCTTTTGCAATTGGCGTCTTGTGAAAAAAAACCATGCCAAAGAAAGCTTTTCATTTCTGTTAAAAAACAAAAAACCCAGAGAATGGATATCTATCTTAGAAAATTAAGCTGCTTTGACCAAACTATTTGTTACATCAAAATTTGGAGAAAAAAAAAACCTGTAAAATCACTTGCTATATGTAAACTCCAGGAGCACAGTAATATCTCGAAAAACGAAATAGTTGATAAGTTCGCACGAATTAGAGGATCACCCATCCGTTATCGAAATTGCAGGAAGAAATTGAACTTTTAACATTGTGGTTTGAATCGGCTTCCCACTACAATTGACTGTGTTTATTAGCTCCCCATGTGAGGAAGGAGGGATGGGGCAGCTGGAGACTCCTCTGTCAAAAAACGCTTAGTTAAGATTGGACTTTAGATTTATGACCCAAAATGTATTGTTCTTCTTCAATGAACTGCATGAGTCAGTCTACTTGAATTCATGCCTTATTTTCCGATAACACTTTTAAGGCGATTGTGTTGAGAAAAATTTAAGTATTTATATGATCCATACAGACAACGATCTTCTTCTTTTTTTTCAATGAGATCAAACACTTCGTGTTCCATAGCGTATCGAACTTATTGTTAAATTGTCTTCTTCTGACTTGTGTCAAGTTTTTCAACCTAATGCCAGCCATCTTCAAAATTGGTGATCTTTTGGCAGAACTTGCTCAAATTCAACTTAACTCAACTGGGAAGCAAATTCCGACGACTCCTGTAGCTTCCAGACTTTCCTTATCAATAGAACTATACTGGGTTTTATTTTATTTATATTATTTGAACAAGACAACCAGACTGTTCTTGAAAGAGATCTCTGCTCTCTGCTTTGTATTATTTTGGATGGGCTTTTTGCAGTATCTGTTATACCACCAGATTTTGGTCAAAATGACTTCATCTAAAAAGGGAAATAAGATTTTTCTTAACTAGTAGATCACAACAGCAATTATGTTCATATTTACAACTTTTTTCCCTATGAAGTCCATCAAGGATCTATCTTAGATTAACGCATTTGTTTTTTACCTTTTAGATAAAGGGTTTTCCAATAAGAGGTGTTATTTTGATATTCGAATAAAAATGCCATTTTTTGAGATAAATGATCGGATCTTTATTTCATTATAAAGAGGAAGGTATGCCGTTAATAATGGAAAATAACATCAGCCAAATGACCACCACGACCACGCCTACAGGACCATATCCTTTTCATGAAATTTTCCATAACCAAATCGCAAAGTGGCTGCCCTAAGTCCTCGATAGCCTCACGAATTCTATCTTTGAGCTCTTGAATGGACGCTGGGCAATTGGCGTAGACCTTCTCTTTCACGTGGCCCCAAAGGAAGAAGTCGCAAGGTGTTAAGTCACAAGATCTCGGTGGCCAATTGTGATCACCTCTTCAAGAGATAACACGGTCCGGAAACTTTTCCCGTAAAAGATCAATGGTTTCGTTGCTTGTATGGCACGTAACGCCGTCTTGTTGAAAGTAAACGTTGTCCAGATCAATACCATCCAATTTCGGCCATAAAAAATCATTAATCATCTGTCGATAGCTCAATCCATTCACCGTAACTGTTGCTGTTTCCGAGCCCCAGATGCGACAATTTTGCTTGTTGATGAAGACATCGAGGTGGAAATGGTCCTCATCACTCAAGATGAGTTTTCGATGGAATTCCGGATCATTCTCATGCATTTCAAGGACCCAATCAGCAAAGACTCGACGTTGTTGATGATCGGCCGGCTTGAGTTCTTGTGTTAACTGAACTTTATAAGCCTTAAGACCCAAATATTTATGCAAAATACGGTGTAATGACGTTTGTGGAATGCCTAATTCCAAAGAACGACGAGGAATGGACAAACCTTGGTTTTCTTCAACACTTTCGGCTACAGCAGCAATATTCTCGGCTGTTCTTGAGCGACGTGCACGGGTTTTATTCTTCACATCACTAACTTGTCCCGACAGATCGAATTTTTCTACCAATTTCTGTATTGCGGTCCGACAAGGTGTTTCACGACGACCCAAAAATGTTCGAGTTTTATGAACCGTCTCTGCCACATTTTCACCATTTTTATAGTGAATTTTAATAATTTCAATGCGTTGTTGAATCGTGTATCGTTCCATTTTTATTATTGGCGTAGTTTCTACTTGTCAAATGTCAAAAAATGACAGCTCCAAAAGTGACATCTACCGAAATAACGGGCTAATTAAAATAACACCTCTTATTGGAAAACCCTGTATATAAATAAACTGTGAATGATGTGCAACTGCTCTATTAGAGCACATCTGAGTCTGATATCTTGTTCATCGGAATAATGATTTTATTAACATATATGACGACTTTTTTTTCGTTTTTTTTTATCGAAATGGACATGATTCCATATCTTTATCCAATGAAAAATTATTTAAATTTTCTTCGTAAAACTCTAATCTAAAGCGACTCCATACAAAATTTACAACAATTTTTAAATATTAAAGCTTTTGCCTTCTCCCTCCTAATTGTCTCATTTTAACTTAAAACAACCTCCAACAATTTTCCTCCATTCGCAACCAAATATTTACTAAAACTATGTATTTCCAGATTTCAAACTTCAACTCATCTCTAGATGGTCTATTCCTCCTCTAAAATTTACCGCCAGACCATAATAACGAGGTGCTGCTGACTTAATTAAAAAGTGATTTTCACAGCACATCACCTTACGTGGTCCCTGGTGGCTGGCTTCCGTATCGGTAGCACACCCGACTAATTTGCCGATTAACCGCTTACTACAAAACCCATGTCACGGTATCCACTCTCCAAGATTTACCAATAAAAGGTAATAAAAAAAAAAACAAAAAAAAAAACTCCTCGTCAAGACAGAGCAGAAAAAAAAAACAATTTCCCAGCACGTTATCCGAAAGATTTGCTTGGGGCTCCCAAGTGTAAGTCAGTCGCCCCTCATCATTTGGTCTGGTTTCTGATACTCCCCGATAATATCTGTGTTCTCTTGTAAACGACACACAGAGGAGTCAGAGTGCGTGCAGCGTCCCCGTCCTCGCTGTACGTACGGTAACAACGGTCGCCCGCCGACATCGACAGCGGGACTTGGTCCCAGTCCCATATTACTTCTGTTTCATTGATCCCAGATGGCTAACACTTCGGCTCTTCTTGAATAGTATATAAACCCATGGCCCCCGGCGTGGGATCCCATCTTATCCCATGCCGTGTGCCATGCCATCATCGTATCGTAGGCAAAAAAAGAGAAATTTCAGCAGACAATCTTCATGCCTGCCTCGGTTGTATATATTTTCTGGCTGGTGCTGCTGCTGATGTTTTGTTATGTGGTGGCTCTGCTAGATGGTGTGCTTTGTTGGTCTCTGGTCTTTTAGTCTGATTGTCGGCAAAACCAGACAGACGACGATGAGGACGGCACCTTTCATGAATGTGCCCGGCAGCAGGCCATCAAAACTAAACCGAAAGACAACTGGCGTTAAGTCATCCACAAGCCAGCCAGCCAGGAATCTTGTTTTCGACCCGAATGCCTGCCAGAAGAATGCCAGCCAACCAACCCACAGTCAGCCCTTCTTCAAGATATTATTGAAAAGGAAACTTCTCTAGGTCATGGTCATTCATTGTGACGTACGTACACGCTAACTGTACGTATATTGGCATCACCATGGACATGAAACGGTACGATATCTCTAGAGGACCAGAACAACCTTTCCTGACCTTTTTAGGCCTTTTTATTCCTGTTCTGGGTGAAATTATGTTTTCTTCCCAGGCGATGTTTGGGTTTTTGATTTTTTTTTTTTTGTTTTTTTTTTTTTTTTTTTTTTTGTAGTACAGGAATTCCCAGAAACTCCGACCTGATTTGCAGTAGACACTTCCGTCTAAGAAGCATCAAAGGAAGAAAAAAAAAACGATTCGCCTCGCCTGTCTCTTACGCTATTTAGTCTTTAGAGCTATACGATGATTGCCCACCGAGATTCCATCCTGGTTGCGATGACGATGATGATAATGATGATACGGATGTCAGCCATTGGCAAAGGAATGGTCTTTTCCGTCTACAAAATTTCATGCTTAAAGAGGGATTCCTTTGGATATAATGTGCCTGCCTGACTGACTCTGACTGACAGCAAAACCTTTTTTTTTTTGCTTTCTCCTCCGGGAAGTTGTTGACCTTCTTATTCAGAGTATCAACAAAACAGTGTCAACGGCAAGGAGGCGGCAAGGTATATAAAAGGGTTAATGTCTGGCTGGTTTTCTATTTTTACACAGACAGAACCGACGAGACACTTTAGGGACATTCAATGTGGAATTAGCGTTCTTTTCTCCCTTAAGAGTCACATCCTTACCATTATGCCAGTTAGTATTTAGTGTGAGTGCAAGGAAGAAGATGGGGTGTGTTTGTGTGTGTGATGTTGTGTGACATATTAAATTAGGTGCTGCCGGCGGTGACAGGTGTTTCTACTGTGCTGAAAGCAAAAAAGGATTTTAAGTAGGCGTAACATTGCTTAATCTTGTGAAACGAAAGGAAATTCGAGCTACTTATGAATTGTGTGAATGGAACAAGAACAAGGGTGCTGCTGCTATAAAGAGAACAGAAACGAATTTCTTGTTTGTCGGATATTCAATTATACCGGAAGTCACCATAAGTGCTTTGGCCTATCAAATATGTTTGCGATTAGACAGAATAAAATCGCAATTCTCTCTAATCAAATCTATAAAAGATTTTAGCCATCAATTCATGCAAGAATTAAGCCACATATCTCCTACAGCGGCGGTTGAAGTTTGATAGACTTCTGAGTGTCACTTAGGCTTTTTATACCCTAGATGAAATCTAAAGGGGTATACTAAGTTTGTCATTCCGTTTGTAACACCTCGAAATAATGATGGTAGAGCAAAATGAATTGGACACCCACGCATAATATTAAAAGTTATTTTGATTTTTGCATGTCCGTCCGTCCGTCCGTCCGTGCGCACGATAACTCGAGAACGCGTTCACCTAGAAAGCTGAAATTTTGTACACAGACATTAAAAAAAACAGTAAAATTAAGTTCGAAAATGAGACAAATCGGGCAACTCCTTCGTGGGGTTGCCATACAAAAATTTCATTTTCCACGATATATTTGGACACTACCTGAGAACACGTCGATATAGAAAGCTGAAATTTGGTACACTGTGTTTTCATACTAATAGCAAATAAAATTTTAAAAATGGGCTAAATCGGGCAACCCCTTCTTGGTGTTGCCATATAAAAAATTTGGTTTTTTATGTATACTGTGAAAACGATCAGTCCAAGACATTTTTATTGTACTAAAAACTTCTTCAGAATATGAAATCCTATAAAATTATGAAAATCATTTTTCTGTCCGACGAACCGTTCTAGAAATATATGCGAAAAACCACTGCAAAAATCAAAATTGCTCAAATGGGTACCCATACGAAATTTCATACGGGCATTCATCTAGGGTATCATAAGAATTGGTCTTAGACCAATTCTAGCTTTTTCCCTTGTTGATTATCCGTTGATATAAAACTTCCTTAATATCTTACCTGAGGTCGTCTTTTGACATTGCCTGGTGTTAAGAAAGGAAGCTAGAACCAGCCGCAGCTGTTTATGAATTTAACATGTTTGTTGATTTCTATATGCGTGACTTTTTCTACAAATCGCGGAAGAAGTGCATTAGTCCTTTTAAATTTTAACTAGACTGGGGCATTCGTGAAACTGGTGCCGAATGTATTCGACTTTATATTAGTAGAAGTCATTGTTGGGGACATACAAGCATTCAACATGCTTGCCAAAAAGGGCTATGTCATGATAATATTAGCGCACTGATATACTTTACGTCACATCGATTTTATTTCAGTATGACAACGATCTTTTTGAGATTTATTTCGGGACATAGCTACATTGTAATTACGCAGGCCTTCAAATTAATTTAAATTGATCTAAAGGTGATCTCACTGATCTCTCCGCTTGAAAGGCATCCTTATGTGAGCCAGTCGCGTATCCAGACCTGTAGCCTAGAGGAGGTCGTCACAACTAAAATTTTTGAGGGGGAGGAAAAAGTCGGAAGAAGTCGCTTTTAATTTTTTTTTTTTTTTTATCATATTTATGTTATATCACAAAATCCAATTTTCGGTTTGATATGCAAAACCTATCAATAATATTATCGACATCAATGTCGATCTCATTGTGGACATTAAGGACTCATAACCAGATACGCCTTCTCGAGATTGTAGAAATAGATACTGACGGAAGCAATTCTGCCACGGGTGAAGAAATTGACTGAGAGTGAACTTGCACCTTGAGTCACATTTAAAGGAATGGGGGTAGGAGTGCTATTAAATATGCATTCCAAAGTTACTTACTAGACTGTGATAGGTATGATAGATGAGTTTTCGACACTACATAAAACACAAGAAAATTCTAAAAAACTCGTGGACGTTTCAAAGACGAAGAGATACGAGCGAATAACTATTGTACCCACTCCAGACTCCACTTTTACTACTTAAAGGAAGACAAAAAAACGCCGAACGCAGCGCTAGCTGTCGCCGCAGATTGTCCTTACATACGAAAATCGTCCTGTTAAACTTCTACAACTCACACTACAGTCTAGCGCCACATTCAATTCACAGCGATGGTGAAATGGCGCGTGAGGGAGGGGGGTCATGACCCGTGACCCCCACCGTATACGGGCCTGATGTGAGTCTTGTCTGACACATTTATTGGTCGCGCCTCATTATCAGGTACTCTGCTGTAACTTTGGGGCTCAGCAGAGATTTAGGTACTTTCGACAAAACAACTACGTTTTTGGAGCCTTCCACGATATCTCTGAACTAATCGAAATTTGATTATTATAAAATTTCAGCACTTCAATTGTAGGCTGATTGTCAATATACAGTAAAATTTCGTGACCTCTCTTATTCCGAACTGTGTGAATGTGGAATAGTCTACCAACTTCTATTTTTTACCGGTATTTCAATCTGCGAAGTTTCAATAGCACATCAGCATCTCCGCCACTTTCCTCATGTCCTCTAATAAATAGTTTCCCTATATCTTTCCTGTCATGCAGTGCTTTACATCATAGGGCATCCCCTAAGCTTGGTTTAGTAATATAAAAAAAAACGTTCTTTTTTATAGCGCTGCTTTGTGATAATAGCTGAATAACTGCGCTGATAGTTGTTAAAACTTCTGCTTGAAACTCACTACCATATTTCGGTAGGTAGGTCATCCAAGAACAGCCCAGTTCCTGTACCTTTATCGAGTGATCGTACATTGGAGTGAGTGCCCCACTATTAAAAAAAAAAAACAAAATAAGTCCTAGGGCCTATCCGAATCCAAGTTTTCGCCTACGTCTTCGTGTTGTTATTACAGCTAGTGACGTAGCACAACACGCTCAGCTATTATAATAGTTAAACGAAGGCGAAGCTAACTTGTCCGAATTCGTGTGCTTAGCTTGATCTCGACAGCTAGCGGATAAAAATAACCTCAAAATATGTTGTCTATTTAAAATAGTCAACTCGAACCTTGACTCGATTATCAAGATAACCAGATATCTAAACTGTTATACAAAGTAGCAAAGCTCGGTAGCACAGACATGGATTCGGAATATTACGTCACTAGCTGTAATAACATGACGAAGACAAATACTTGGATTTGGACAGGCCCTTTCTTTGGCCCTCAGCTCGATGATGTCGTTGGTTGTTGTACTCTTGATTTGGAAACTTGTAGTTTCATTGACTTCTATTTTATGCCTGTTGTACTTCGTCAGAGCCATAGCTTTTGACCATACTCAGTTAATTGAATTAGTTGGGGACGGCATTGGAAATGAAAATTGGAAGGTTGGGTATATGGAAAAGGTTAGGATTGACAGTACCTAAGTAGTGTGTACACTCTGTCAGAGACCGAATTGACTGGATTACTATTACCCTCGCGATAGTAGTCCCCTTTGTCATTGTAGAATATTATTTTTCCATCTTTTAAATAAAAATTTGATGAATCAGCCTTAGTTATAAGTAGCGGTGATAGGTATCGAAATCCTTTAGGTATGAGTAGATTTTGCATATTATTAATGATGTAGTTGTGGCTCATCCTCGTAGTTATCAGCAACTTTCTTATTGGACGATCTCAACAAGTTAAAGTCCATGATTTACTTTCGAGAAGCTTACCTCTCATCTGTGGGGTACCTCAGCGTTCAATCTTAGGCCCCTTATTTTTTAGTTTTTACATAAACGATCTGCCCAACGTAATGGAGTTTTGGACTGTTCTCAAAATACACTTGTATGCGGATGATAGGCCGGTTTGCCTGATAGAGGATTATGTCGAAAGAGCTAACACAGACTTGAAGAGAATCTCTGAGTGGTCTAAGAGGTATGACCTACTTTTAAATCCCAATAAATCAAATTACATGATTTTAGATCATGGGAAGCTTGATGTCTTACAGTTTTCAACTCTAACTCTGAATGGCATAGCTTTGCCTTACGTTACCTGTGTTCGAAATCTAGGAATTATCCTCAAATCCTCTATGACTTGCTGCAATCACATTAAAAATACATTAGGTCAAATTTATGGCATACTTCAAAGTTTGTGATTGGCTGCGAGGATTCTGTCTCCTGCTTATCGCTCTAGGCTGGTAAGGACAGTTCTCTTGCCGCATTTTACAAGTGGAAGAATTGTTTTCCCCCACTTGGATTCGAAATGTAGGAGAAAGCTGGATGTCGGTGTCAATGACTATGCACTCGTTTTATTCATGGATTAAGCATTGATAGTGATACATTTAATTATCCAATACAAATTTTCTTTAAAATGGCATTCCTCTCTTTGAGCTGAGCTACGAAATTAATAAAAAATTTCCTAAATTCTCGTTAAATTTTTCAGATTTTGCTCTAATAGTAAAATATTTTTGCTGTTATTACTTTCGATTTTTCTACAAAACCTGGTATAAGTTTGGAAAATCCGTTCAACTTGTACATATTTCTTAAAAAATTATATTTCTTACCTAGGATTTACTTAACCGTAACTTGTAGGCCTCTTATGAAATTTTTAGTCAGCTGAGAAATAAATTTATGCACAAATCAATAACTTTCACAGCTGTTTGAATTAAATTTATACGAAAATCAGATTACTTGACTGTTCCTCCTCCTCCTCCTCATCCTTTTCCATTTGCCTTCAACTGATTAAATTCACATGAACAAGACCGACCCATACATAATAATTTCATTGCAGTTCACTACATTACTCGTTGGGTCAGAAAATCCATGTTGAAATAAAATTTTTCAATTAAAACTCTCACAAATTCCTGGAATATTTTTAATTTGCAATAAAATAAAAACATTTCCAAATTCCAATTTGCAATGCGCGCGAATATACAAATCCTCCGCATCATCACTATATAAACAAAAAAACTCACCGATGAACAGTTTTGATTCGATTCAGTCATGGACGCTTGAAAAGTATAAATTTTGTTATTAAAAAATGTTCTGTTTTTTTGTTTTTGTTTTAAAGAACTGTCGACACATAAATGGCAGTCTCAACTCATTCAAAGCAGCCCCATCAGTGCCATAAATTAATGAATATTTTATTGCCATTTGTGAGTTGCTTTCCCTCTCGATGTTTTGAACTATCCGCTGTTGTAGAACCCGTCGCCATTTCAATAATTTGCGCTTAATGATTTCCGCTGCCAAAACAAATTTCTTAAAGGGCAAAAACAAATCAATAACTGTAATTAAAAACGTGACTAAAAACGAGCCATGGTTTGTTCTCATTTTTTTTCCCCAAGTCTCATCCCGTCTCATCCCAGCCCAGAAATAGTTGTTTTTATTGTTGGCGTTGTTGTTGTTGCTGTTGCGGTTGGTTCTGGTATTGCTAATTCACTCCAAATACAAAAAAATTTTCAGCTCCCCACACACCTTATCGTGCTGAGGCCTTTTTAAGGATCACATAATGGGAAAACAGCATGAACAAAAAACAACAATAACGAAAAAAAAGGAAAACTAATAATTTCCAGACCGAACTGAACAACTTTTTTCTTGCTGCTTTCCTGTCTTCTTTAATGTTCATGAACAACCTCGCCTTTTTGTGTGTTTTGTTTTTGCGAAAGTTTTAATATGCGCCACAAGGCCACAAAATATAAAAAATATTCGAATTATCTGGGATCCCATAGATTCCACACCAATGAGATTTTCTCCTCCATTTTTGTTTTGTTTTTGGGTAATCGCACTTGCCTTATTTTTTTTCCTATCAAAGTTCCTGTTTTTTTGCCCAACCATGCACCTACCCCCCCTCTCCCTCTCATCAAAATTGTGCTACCCCCATGCCCTAAAATTAATTTCATCTGTTTCTCATTTATTGGTGAGAAGAAGCAGAAAAAACTAATTTAGCTGAGATTTTACGGATATTATCACCCGTTTCGTTACGTTCTGCATCCCCTCCTCCCTCCGTCCCTCCCTCCCTTCAGAACTGAACTTTAGGTCGGTCCCAAAGGATAGAGAAAACATAAAATCCTACAAAAAAATAGTGTATTTTGGAAGAAATAGTAGAGAAACAGCAGCAGAAGAAGAATTATTTGCAACAGATGGCGCGAGCATCGAAATAAATCAATTTGACATTGCTTAATTGAGTTTTAGTTTTTCATCTTTTGCCTTGGTGTTTTTCTTTTTGCCTGCCCTTTATGCAAAATAATTAATATTTTCCTGAAGAATGAGAGAAACATCTGCTTACTTGCTAACATCGGGGCTGTGATGATGGAAATGGATTTCAAATTGTTAAACAAAAATTATTATTTCCTTAACACATCTCGGTGATTGCTCGGGTTTCAATTAACTTTATGATTTTCTAGTTTTCGTTTGTTTGTTAGTGAGTTAGCTCCAATGTTCTTTGTTGTCATCATAAATTATTATAATTGCAAGTTGTGTCATACAGTCGGTCATATCTCTTAAGACATCTTCCATGAGAGCGTGGGCTGCTTAGAAAACATTAGCCGTGGAAATAAGCAAATTTTTAAATCGAACGGCTCGATTTGGATTATCTTTCTCATCGATTATCTCTGAATCGTAACACAAGTCAAGGGAAACGAAACGATTGTGTAATCAAATTGCAGCTTGTTGGATTGCTGCATAATTAGACTGTCGAATTTATTTACTGAAAATTGGCAATTAAATTGTTGCAATTGCAGCCCTGTTAATGGCTGAAATCGAAGTATCTTGACCAGTTTAAAAGATTGTAGCATGTTTTTTTTTGTCAATCTATTCAGGAGTGCCTTGAGTCCTTAATTCTTAAATCAAAAACGTATATACATATATATTCAGTAAAATCAGTAGAAGCTAGTTTTATTTTTCCAAAAACAAATACAACAGGAACTAACAGCCATTCATATAGATGTTAAGAAGGACGAAAAGAATTAAAACCTACGAAGCTGCTGGCAAATATTCACAAATAAAATTTCTTAGTGCTGCAGTAGCTGCACTACATATGACGTAAGAAACTGTAAATCTTTTGTATTCTTTATTTTTCGAATTACGTCGTATATATTATTAAATATAAGAAAATCCCAGACTCTGTAACGTGGACGAATCCCAGAAAGCTTGTTTTTTTATAAATATTACCGCTAAAAAAATATAGATCTAAGCAGGTTTGTTTTTAACCGGAATAGCCGCAACTTGATGACAGGTGGACGAACATATGAATCACATATGTATTCTAACGCTACTTGACCTTTCAAAAGCGTTCCACTCAGTTAATCATTCTAATTTGCTCTCGAAACTGGGATAGCACTTATTGATAACTTCTTATCAGACCGTCCTCAATACGTCAAAATAGGTGTAATACTAAATTTGGTGTTTTGCAACTTGACTGTGGTGTGCCCCAGGGCTCAATCCTTGGTCCACTGCTATTCAGCTTGTACATCAATGATTTGCCCAATATTGTTGAGAATTGTTATGTAGACCTATATGCTGATGATGTACAGAGCTCTATCTTAGTCGACCTATTGGACAGTCTGAAGACTGCATCGATCATATCAGTTCAGACTTAGAGAGAATCTCATTGTGGGCTAATTCGAACTGTTTGAGCTCGTTTTTATCGAAATAATCTTATTGGCCTGGATCTCCCTCCCATTACACTTCTTGGTATCCCAATCTCTTCTTGTGAGCGTGTGAAAAACTTAGGTGTATATATGAATACTAAGATGAAGTACTGTGATCATATAGGATATATAATTGGTTAAACATATGGTAGCTTACGTTGCTTTTAGATTTCTGCTAATCTAATGTCAACAAACAGCCGAATGGTTTTGGTTCGATCACTTCTGCTTCCTCATTTCATTAATGGTATATTATTGCTCTCTCATTTGGACTGTGTTTGCTCAGGAAGGCTAAATGTTGCATTCAATGACTGTGTTAGATTTATCTATGGACTTAGACGATATGATCACATTTCCTCGTACAGAAACAATTTACTGGGCTGTTCCATCACTGATCATATCATTTCACAAAATTATTTACTCTGGTAATATCTTTTTACCCAACTTAGATTTTCAAATTCTCTCTTAATAATTCCTAGATTTCAATATTCTGTTTAAGAAGACTCTTACTTAGTCCGTGATATTCGCGCGTGGAATTCCTTACCAATAAATATCCAGCGGTTCGGCGGTGAGATTTAAGGCACTTCTCATGTCCTCTAATAATGAATATATTAAGTGGTTTGGTTGATTTAATCAGAATCATTTGAGTTAGTTATGGGTTCGGATCTTTCGAAAGGCTGATCGATTTATATTTTATCTTACCTACAAGCTGTAAATTTGTGAATTTAATGTGTAATTTGCATTTTCTGTCATTCTGAAATTTTCTTTCTCTTACCATTATTAATATGTGATTCTCTGCGTCTGCTTAAGTAATTGAATACAAAACGCTGTTTTTAAGTACTACAAAAGAATTTATATTGATTGATTTTTATGTACAATTGAATTGAAATTAAATTGAACAGTACCTACACAGCGATCTTAAACTTCCCGTCTTAGTTCTTTTTTTTTCTTCTTCTAAAGCTGAATTTCTGAGACAGGTAGCCCGTATCATCATCGATGAGATAAAAATGCCTTCAAAGCATGAACTCAGATGCAACTGCAAGCGTCTGCAAAAAACTTCCGCATATGACTTACCACTTAGAGGGTAAATGGTAATTGTGGGAGGCTATTTTCGACAAACTCCACCAGAAAACACGCGTCGACATTATGGAAAGTAGCATTAAATTAAGTAGATTGTGTCAGTATTTTACGACACTATCATGCACAATAAACGTGAGTAATGAAGACCAGGATGAGCACAACAATTGACACTTAGATGTTGGAAAAAGAAATTATTTACCAATTCCTGGACTAAACTGTGACGACATAATAATCGTTATCCCTGAGGTTAGCCATATTGCATGCATCGATCTACATTTCAACAAATATCTGTTGAGGAGTTAGAGAAACGAGCTCCAAAATAAATGCTCATTTGATGGAAATGAACAGGATAATCATTCCTATGAAGCCAAGAGATCCGACTTACTACTGTAGCGCAGATTCTGTCGCCTCAGAAGATTCCAGCGATGATGCATTGAACTACTCTCCAGCAGAATTTCTTTTAATGACACGCTATTGGAATTATTATAATACTCTTGCGAAACTTGAACAGAAAGAAAGAATTATGCAATGGCACACATATATTTGTCAGAAGGCTTCACCGAAATTCAATAAGGGCAGAGATTATTTTTGAATGTATGTAATCGAGGGGAAATAGTGCTCTTATCCCACTACCCGATTTTACTCCATATTAGGCATTACCTTGCTATCCATCATATGAATACGTAAATTTCTGGTGATCCCAGCCTATTTGATTACAATCAAAAAATCACAAGAACATACATTCGACCATGTAGGCATCGATTTAAAAACTGCCATTTTCTCACAAGGACAACTTTACTTTATTGGCCTTGTCGCGATCCAGAGTATCGTCGCATCAGGTAAAAGTAAACATTCATAAAAATCAAGAACAAGGAGATCTGCTGAATGATGGAAGAATCTTTACAAGATATGTGAAATCTTTTTAGCAGTAATATATTATGCAAGAGATGTGATCCCGTTCTAAGAACGGGCAACTCAAGCTAGATCTAAGATATTTCACAACAGTAAGAAGAAAGACGGTGGTATACAGAGATTTCCTTTGTAAATAGCAAAGGACTTAGAAATGATCTCTGAGGCACACCACTCGAGAGCAAAGAAAGGAGAATACCCATTTCAGGCACGACATCTCCAGACATGAGAGATGTCTTAAACGATGCATGTACAATACTCTGAACATATTTTATCAACAATGGGCCAAAGCTGTGAGAGGGTGTCTAAATTTGATCTAGTACATTTTTATAAGTCTAGTACAGAATCGAATTCCTTGCATCCTGGGTTTGTGTACCCACATTCGTATACTCGAAGGCTTAAGTAGCGATCCCCATATTTAATTTTTTAGTAGGTATTTCCCTATTTTTTATTTGAACTGAGGTACTAGATTTTTCGCATCTTAGATCGGCTCTTACTCGGTAGGGTTATGTCCGATCGGAAAACGGATTTCACTGTTGACCTCATTTCATGACCAGTTACAATTCGTAGAAGAAAGTTTTTTTTTCTGTATTCTTTTAGGGTAGTGGGTTGTAAACCCCAGCGAGGGAGTTCCAATATCACATGTTGCATATCGAATTAAAAGTATTGCCACATACTACCCGGTGGTATATATTTTTCCAGATTCAGAAAACTTTCTCGGGACGGTTTTGACACCGGAAAACCCATTTTCATGCACTTGGGTTACATACACCCCAGCTACTACTACATTTCGCATATATTTTTGCAGTTTCTTCTTACATAGCCATTAGTGGTCTGTTCTGAACATTTTTCTCATAGGAAGTCATTTTTCACGATGACGCACCAATCACTAGATGTAGAAAAGTTCACTTTTCACACACAAAAATCACTCAAGCTACATCTGATCGGCAAAGTTTTCCCCCGCCAGATAGAAATAAATATTGCTAATAAAATATGTTCAGAGTATCATAATGCATCGTTTAAGACATTCCTCATGTCTGCCCTAAAGTTGTATGAAAAATGGGCATTCCCGTTTCTCCATAATATTTTTTGGATGGTATTGTTATAGGTAAAATTTGAGCATATTAGTCTATCAGCTAGATGAATCCGAGTGTAGACTGTATACTACAAATCGCTTTGTATACTAAGTGAATCTTTTGCAGCTCCTTTTTTTTATACAGATATGCATTGCAAAGCTTTCGCAGGAAGGGTATGAAGTTTTGTGTAACAATTTAGAGTTGAGTTAGCAATCGCTCGATTTTTACATCTGTACATCTTTAATTGAATTATTTTTGTCTAAAATCGAACCCGCGCTAAAAAAGGAGCAACGTCTATGCAAAAGTTTGCAATAAGCATAATTAAGGCCATTACAAGTTTTTGTTTCATCCTAGGTACATAAGAGTGATATAGATTTTCCATCAATGAGAATAACTCAATGGACAGTGCTCCCGGTAAGCAAAACTGTTAATTGTCCACGCCTGTTTTGACCTAGCACAATTGTAAGTATGAGGACCTAAATCTACCCTGCCATATTCTTAGAGCGCATCTTTTCACTTATTCTATAGTCGCGCCAGAATGACTTTGGATCAAGTATGGCGATTTACAACCTTATTATACATCCACATCAGATCAATTTCGTTATCCGGGGATAGTCATTTTAATATCTATGTCGATTACATAGATTTCAAACTTATGCTGTCTGTAAGGAAGATTTCCAAGGGAGAGTTATTATTGGAAAGAACTAAGTGACACAACTCGATCTCTCAGATATACATACTATATCAACATTCGAGACTCGACTAAATTGTTAGAATAGGTGCCTCAAACAACACTTCTGCTTGAAGAGCCCAGAAGTTTATAGACTGTTGGATTATTCACTGTACTGAAAGTCGCGAGATGTGACTAGAAAAAATGTGGAGACATTGTGGCTCTTGGTAAATGGTAGTAATCTTTTTTTCGACACTCTTTCCTGTAAATATCGCTGCTGACCGTATCTTGAGTGACAAATTGGTGACTGTTTTTAGTAACTCTAACTTGTCACCCTATTGATATTTGACAGAATATTTTGAAAGATAGTTTTGCTATGAAAATTCATAGCGAAATAAGTCAATCTGAAATTGACTCAGTTTGCTCCTAAGTCTGCAGCTCGAGAATTGAATGGAAAAAACTCTTTATGCAAACGAAAAATCTTTGGCAAAAGAAATTTCATTGCAAAAAGAGGGCGTTTCATATAAGCAGGAACCGTATAATCGTCAGTACGGCTTGGTTCCTGCCTGCCGTATACACCAAAGCAAATAGCCAAGCTGAACCCTCTTTTTGCAATGAAATTTCTTTTTTCAAAGATTTTTCGTTTGCTAAAGAGTTTTTTCCACTCAGAATATTTTGAGTCCTTTTGACCTAGAATTTTGCTAAAATTTCATCCATAATGCAGAAAAACGAATTTTGTAATAGAAACCCAATACAGCTTTCGTCTTGGTCAGCTTTTCACTATTTTTTCTTTCGTTAGTTCCGATCGGCAAATTTCTGGGTTGTGTTATATGATACCAGCCGTCCTGCTATTGTTTTGACACGATGGACAGTTGAATGTGTGGGTGCATACTTTTTATAAGTGACAATAAGAGTATGCTCCTAAAGGTTTCGATTCTATTCTATAACTTTTTTCGTGACGGTTTGATACTTTCTACTTAATACTGGTTTTCTTTCGATTGAGGAGGGTACGTTTACAAGCGGCCAATATAGATACAGGGTGTCCCAGACTAATAATTTGTTCTCTTAATAACTGAAAACAGCTCATTTAAAAAAAAACCGGCCAAGTGCGAGGCGGACTCGCACACGAAGGGATCAGTATCATTGTACAAAATTTAACACTATGTATACGCCAAAAAATCAGGTTTCTTTTATGGGGCCCCCTTTAATTTTTAACCTAATTTTTTTTTTATTATTTGTTGTTATTGGGGCAATAGAAATACACACTCTGTGAAAATTTCAACTGTCTACCTCTTACGGTTCATGAGATATAACCCGCTGACGGACGGAGGGACATCGGAGGCTTATTAATAGTGTTCCCGTTTTTACTCTTTGAGTATGGAACCCTAAAAATATCGTCTAATTTCGATATGACGTGAATAGGTTAAGAGCTAATAACTCATTAACCGTCATAGGTAGAATGTAACTGTACTGAATTAAATTAAAGAGGAGACTCTGGGCTTTCGAAATTTTGTAATAAAAATGTATTTTAGTGGGGGTATTTTTAAAAAAATTAAAAACAAATTTTGAATTTGAATCGTCATAACTCTGGAGTGGGAGGGGTATGTGGGTGTTTTAACATTCATAGAAACGATCTTGAAAGGACTGTGACAGCTATTCATTTTGAGAGATTACCACGATTTCTACGTCTTTTTACATGTTATTCAGGATAATGATGACGTTATTGTGTGACAATTTATCGGCTTGACTTACAATTAGTGGTAGAAACTTTCAAAGAAGTTTTGACTCCACTTAGGAAATTTATAAAATAAGTCCAAAATTATTTAATTAATACTTAATTACAAAACAAAAAACTAAATTCTAAACATATTTATTAATTTTATTTATTTTTTTCTTTTCAGGTATGTATTTCTGACTTTAATCATTATTGCTTCAAATCTGGTATGTAAAATTTGATCTTTTGTATTCTTTCACTTTCTACAATTTTTACATGTACAGGGTGTTACAACTATATGGTTACATACGCTTGACTTAGATAGCAAAACTCACATTGCGTTGTTTTCCAATTGAATTAAATGCAATTTTATTAAAGGACAAGTGAATTGAAAATACTCTTAAATATCCGCATATTCCAATTGGGACTAGAAACCATCACTTCTGAAAGAAGCATAATTTAAACGCTTCCCTAGATATCATTTTAAAGCTCTTTAGAACTTTGAGTTCACCGTAGTGTAGACAGAAAGTAGTTCATGGCTTCATTACTGTCCTGATGAGATCGCCCTGCACTGCTGATCGAAACTCAAAGTACACAGTAAAAAATAATTCCCTAAAGTGAATGGCTACAATTTGTGCCACACAGGTTAGACATTTGTCGATAAGATTAGGGAAAGCTCCAGCTTAGAAAACTAAGATTAGGGTTTTATCCCTAAAATGTAGGTAGGGTTTTCTCCCTCAAATGTAGAGAATTTTGGTTTTTTCCCCATAAAATTTAGAGAATATTCCCTAAAATGTAGGGAGCATTCCCCAAAATATAGCGATAGTATAATTAACTAAAAATTCAAGGATCGTCCTTTCAGATATATAAAACGTTGAGTATCTTAATGTCGATGGCTCACACGTAGCTGTGGTTACTAGTGTTTTGTTTGCTGTTGTTGTTGTACACATTAAATTGAATGTTCCATTGATTTGGGGAAATTAAACTGATTTTCCCTTTCTGTCAGAGAAAATTACATTTATTTTTAGGAAAAAACGTGTCTTAAATTTGGGGAATAGTCCTAAAATTTTTACAGTGTATGTTCGCAAAATTTCTTTATGAAATTTTGATTTTCGGGTACAAAGCCAGTAACTGATCAGGACCTCGGTACTTTCTTTTAAACATTGCACGCAATAGACGGGAAATTGCCTTGACTTGTATATTATACGAGACTCGAAATACTCAACCCCCCCCCCCTCTTCTCTTCAGAATAATATTCACTGATCTATCCAGAAAAATAAAGAGAGACGCAAGTAAGATCCTTTTTAGACGGGTCAGTATAAGGTGCGCTTTGAGGTGCCTCAAAATGCCCTTCATGATTACATCAGTTAACTTGCTGCACTTATTACCTTCAGTCGGTGGAACAAATACATCGACATGTCATGTAAAGTAACAACTACACACTGCAATGCTTGAAACTGGAATTATCACGTGACTCATAATGTTCAATAAAAATACGTGCTGCCTGTGCTACCTGTACATTTTAAGTTGCACTTCATTCCTGCCCCGGACTATCATCCTACCTACTAGCTATGTGCGGCAGAGGCAGCATACTGACCCATCTAAACAGGCTCTAAGTAACTCAAGGGCCTCTATAGCTGTCACTTGGAAGCTCTATAGAAGATTATTTTATGAGCTCCCAGCATTTTCATTTTGAGTCAATTTTACTGGATATGCTTAAGAAAAACGTCCAAAAACGCAGAAACGGTATGAAGTATGAAAAATTGGTGTTGATGACGAGGTTTTTGATAAAAATAGTAGTTAAATAAAAACAATTAAGATAAAATTCCGAAATTTGCGCTTTGTTGAGCCATTACTTCAAAACGGAGTTGGAGACACATTTAGGTCCAAGGATTATCTATCTAACAAATTTTAAATAATCATCGTCTAAGCTGACCTATCCATAGCCTTTGGGAGCTTCACACCATTTACGGGACACGGTGTATAGTATATTTAGCCTTTGGAAAACTAATGAGCCAAACTTAAAATTACTGGAATCCTATTTTCCTGTGTGGATGGTAGTTTAGGCTTTATGGCATATATAAAATCAATGTCTACTCACTTTTCCATAAGAATCAATATAAAACATTTTAGAGAATCGGACTGGCATGCACACATATACATTTCTGTTTTATTGCTTGGGAAGTATTTTTCAAAGATTTTACTTATAATAATGTATTGATGCCATCGTCAAATTCATGTATTTTATATTCTGTGAGCTACGCATCAATCCTTTTCAAACTTTCGACACTATCAGAACAATATCACGTCGAACATATACTCAATACTCAAGAATAATAATATCTCTATACCCAAATTGAATCTAATTGCAAATTAGTGAATTAATTTTTATAGATTTCAAGAAATGTTTCAACACAGTTACGTAACTGCTACCAAATCCGACACGAAATGGGAACATCAGAAACTACAAACAATTACAATATAACTGAAGCAATATAGACATTGTAATTCAATGTAAAAACCTCAAGTAGAACACATAATTACAATTCTAACTATATATACTCATTAATATGTATATTGTACAAACAAACATACATACATACTTGCATACATAAATATGAAAGTGAGCAAAACAAAAATGTATGTTGAAACTTTAAAATGAATTCATTATCAGAATCAGCTGTTATACATAACTACGTTGTGTGTGTGTACAAATTCTCGGCATGGCATTTTAATTAAATATTCCGCAATAATTCAATTTTAGTTGCATGTCTCTATTTTGCTTGCTATATATTATGTATACTTGGTATGTATTTATGGATGTGCCCCTGGCTGGCTGACTGCAAAGCAATATATTACCGAGAAACTTACACAGTTCTTCTCATTAAGTAGAGCATAAATTCCAGCTGTCAAACGCAAAAATTAAAAATATTTGTTTATGCTTAAACGAGAAAAAACAAAAAATAAATAAAACAACATTCTCCCCTATATACCTACACACATATACACATATACTATATATTTAGAGTATATACGTTTTTCTTGTAGTATTAAGGATAGAGTAAATGGTGCTCGATGGCGCCACAGGCAAGAGACGAGAGGAGTTAGACCCACTAAAAGACAGTAGAGAGTAAAAATTGGCAATAAAAAAACTAGGGCAGCGCCATTATTTACAATAATTGCCATAATTTTTGCGTTGACTCAGCAAGAAAACATGAATTTTTATTTTACCACAAATGAACCGAACAGAGCGTCGTATACAAAATACAGGGAGTGCGGAAAAGATATACAAAAACAGTATAGTGTTGTGCCTGGGCACCACTTTATATACATACAATATATGTATGTACATATATTCAACTCCACATAGCGAATTAGAGCCAGAAACGGGGTACTACTACTACTCGGTTGGCGGTGGTGGCGGGGGGTAGGTGAAATCGAATTGAAGAACTAACGGCCCAGAAACTGATAAATTTTAAACTTTTCCTTTAAGTCTTATAGTAGAAGTTTTCTAACGAACTTTCGACGACTTTAGTTGAACCGCATTTCACTGAACTTTCCCCCCCTCTCTCTCTCTATCTCTCTCTCTCTCTCTCACACTCTATCCTTCCCCCCCCCCCCCCCCCCCATTAGGGGATCCACTAGCGTTCCCTGGGTTTCGCTGTATCGACCCCGATGTATACACATATTTCGTTTCATGCTATAACTCCCCCATTTCCTGCTTTTAAATCTATAGCGCCCATCCTTTCTACTATACTACTTACTCACCTATCTCTAACTACCTACCCTCTCGCCATCTGACGGAAGTAAAAAAAAGGGATGAGCCTTGGGAAGGATATTGTTATTAAGAAAGTTTTTGAGAATTTTTGCTGAAATCATTTTTGCGCTATACATGCTGCTACAAATGGCCTAAATAATGGTTTTTCCACATGTGGTTATGGCTATACATACGGTTAGGAAGGGGGGTGGGGAGGAGGGTTGTGTGGTCATCTCGGAGAATATGATATCGAAACCTGGGTTATGTTTACGAACAAAACTTTCTCTCTGCATCATTTGCGCCTCCGGACCTGCCTGATTTTATATATAAGAATAACAGCAACAGAGCATCATCCATCAGGATCAGAATAGAATAGAAATTTTGTTGAATTTTATTATGCTAAAGCTGATTGTTCCCCGGATGCGGTTTATCTATTCTTCCGCTGGAATATCTTTTCGACTTGGATTTAAGTGAAACTCTAGACTCTAGCTTGTGGACACCCCGCAGATATGTACACATATATAGAGAGAGATCTCCTTAATCAAATAACGACTTCTTCCAGGGACGCGAATTTTCCTCACAACTATATGAAGGTATTTCGATAATTTTCCATTGTATACCTCTTTCGCATCTCGCCCTCAAGCCCATTCTCATTGACTCTGTATGCGTTGAAATATGTATAATACCCCCTTTTTGGTGGAGGGTGAATACGTATATGAAGAGTTTAGGGAAAATTCTGCCCATCATTCGGAATTCCTGGTGGTGCCGGTGGCGGTGGTGATAGCGGCGGTGACGGGATAAGAGTTTGGATACTATGGAGGTAGTACTGGTACTTGTACTTGGGAATGTTGTTAGGGATGGATGGTTGGATGGTGGTGGTGCGGAGGAACAGACTGCCCCATTTAAAAGAAAGAAAACGAGAATGAAGAGCTACAAGCCCAAACAAAAGTGGGGCCGATGGAGCCCGTGGCTGGGCCATATTAAAGCTGAGTTGGTTGTGCTTCTTCGTTGGTTTTCTAGGGTTCGATCGGTCCGGTCGGAAGAACCGGATGGTCTCTCTGTTTTCTGTGTTCACAGTGTAAAAAGAGCTAAAATTGTTTCGCAGAAGAAGGAAAATATCATCAGCGGTGTATGGTATGAATATAGTAAGTAAACCCGGCCATACTCATAGCTGCTGGTCTTCTACAGCAACTCTTAATAGGTGGCGCATAAACCCCCCCACCCAAATGAGATGCTATGTTCTCTACCCCCAATTGAGGTGCTGGTACTATAGTGCTAGTGACGCTGACTGTTACCGTGGTGGTTGTGGTATTGGTGGTGGTGGTGGTGTTGCTTGTTGTTTACTACACTGTTTTTCACTTATATGTGCAGCGCGAGCGCCCAGTACACCAGTACAATAAAATTCCCAGTTTTCAAAAGCGTAAGAAGAAGATGATGATTACGACCGACGCGACGTCGACGACGACAACAACAACAACAACAAGAACAACAACACCGCCGCATCGTGTACTCCTAGCACAAGGACGAGGACATGAAATAAAAGGGGAAAATTTTCAAATTGAAAATAGATGCTTGGGTAAAGATAGACCGCACCGAATTGAGTTTGGTACATTTCTACGTTTTTATTCCTCTTTTATTTATTTTTTATTATTTTTTTTATTATTATTTTATGCAATAGTATTTGTATAATTTTATATTGAATGAATATACGATAGTGCTGCCACCACTGAGTTTTTCTGCTACTACTCTCTGTTTTGCTCTACTCTGTGGATTTTCACTAAATATGTTTTTGTAGATATGCCTGTCCCTGTATGTATGCGTGCGTGTGTTTATGTCAAGAAAATCAATATCCTGAGAAATTTTTCAAATGCTTTGAGCGTGTCGTGTTCAAACCAGGCTGATATACAGACAAACTCTTTGGATGGCAATGAGTTGCGTTGGATGATGAGAGGGGGAGTAGGGACTGAGTATATATTTATATTAGAATTAAATCAATTTGATAACACAGAAAACGGCTGAATAAATTGGATGTAAGAATTACAAAAATTTAAATGAAATTTTATTGGATAAAGGAATAATTTAATTTTCCCAAGGACTCAGGATATGTATACGCTTACGGGGAGTTTTTTTCGCGTTCTTCTTCTTTGTCAATAAGAAATTTAATTTTGTTCGACAAATTCCTAGGAATATTGATTATTTTAGGGGAGATCGGGGAAGAGTGTTAATATGGAATTTCTAATGTCTGAATTTTATAAAGATTTTTTTTTACTACATATGTAAATTGCTATGTATACAGAATTATAGTAGATGCCGTAAATAAAATGTTTTTTTTTTTTATTTTTATTGTCTCTAGATAGGACGTTAATGCATATATTGACGACGATAAATGATTTTCATTCGAGAAGGAAAGTTATGTCATTAAGAAGGTATGTGACCTGGCCTTCCTAAAAGTACCAAAGCAATTCGTTTTTTTTTTTGCTCGTTATCTGAAGGACATTTTTTTGTGGTACTTATATTGACTGAAATATATTGTGAATTGTGCAAGTGTTAAGGGAGGGTGATGGGTAAAAAAATATATATATTTTTTGTTTTGCATTATTAACATGTCTAAAATATTAAGTTTAAATTCAAAGAATTACAAAAGTTATGGGGACTTAACCTGAACCTGTGCATGCTCCTGCAGACATCTGTAAATTTATGATTTTTCTTAGTCCTCTCAAGGAAATCTTTATGATTTTAACTGGAAAAAATGCTAGGTAAATGTGTGTAGTTTATGATCCTTTATTAATTATTTTCCAGTTAATGATAATATTATTTGCCTTTGTCTAGACCTGAAATCGACGAATAAAAGTAAATTCAAACAAAATTATTTATCGGCAAAGAAGAGAAATTTAAACTTTAAACGAGATTTCCCATAAACAGCATTTGTCGTATCGGATCTCAGTGTAACTCACTCAATTTTCATTTGACCAGATTGCAATGTCAAAAAGTAGCTCGTTAGCATTTTTTCGTAGTTAGAATTTTCTAAAATTAAGTAAAAAAACTGTCTGAATTTTTGAGGAAAAATTTAATTTTTTTTTCAGTTAGCCTCCATTTTGGTAAAAAACAAAAAAGGCTAAACGCGTCTACGCTTAACTGAAACTACATTTTTATATTACTAAAAAATTATAAAATAAGCAAAAACCAGACGTTTTTCGAACAGCCCGTCATGGGATCTTCTTTCGTACCATAAAATTAAAATTTTTATTTTTGAAAGAAAAAGTTTTTTTTTTTAATAGTTTAATGTATGCACATATAAATAGTATGCAGAACAAAACAAATGTTTAATATGTATTAAATGTTCACTTAAAGAAATCTAAAAAATTCCGAATTTTTAAGCTCTCATACTGTTGGTCCCTCTAAGTTAAAGCTTTAAAGGGACCAAATCTCTAGAGACCTTTTTGGTTTCCGATCTCCCGTCGTATTCGTATGTTTCAAAACAACCAGGTCCCGGGAGACTATTTGAGTTTGGCAAAGTTTTTTGTTAATTTTTATCTAATTTATTATTAGAGGGTTGGGTCGAAAATCAAATAGTATAAAAGTCGCACCTTTTAAATCCGACCATAATTCTTCTTTTGCTGAAAGTTCAGTTTTTATTAAACTGATGACTAGAGACCAAAGGTCTCTCACCGTATTTCTGACCTTAAAATTCGATTAAAAACATTTATATCTTCCGTTTTCCTGAGGAAGTAAAAATCGCTTGCGGAAAAATTTACAAGTGCTGATGAAAAGTAAAGAAATTTCCAGCTGTACTTTAGTGAGATCGATTGAAATGTAATCGGGTGAAACGTTCATCCATAGGTATAGCGCAGCTTACAATTGACAGATCGTCAAGGCCATACGCAGATAATTTTTGTACCACATTTGTCATTAACTGTAGAATACGGATAAAGAAATTTTGTAAAAATTGCACCTTTTTGAAAAAAGTTGATCCGACTGTAATGTTTTCACATTTCCTAATATTTTTTATGTTATGATTACTTTTAGAACATTACAATTCAGATCCTTATAACTTGAAGAAAATTTATGGCTACACATTAATTTTACACACGAAAATTCAACTTTTTATTTTCGCATAGGTCATAGGATCTTAAGATATCTGTGCTAGACGTATTTTCCACAAAAACAGCTTTATTTTTGGTGGTACATCAGCTAACATGATGTGACACCATCTCAAACATAATTGGCAGCGGGCCCAGTGCTCAGCAACTCTTGATTTAATTATATGCATAATTTATTACAGTAGATGAACGATGCGTCTCATCAGCAACGGCATCAGTGCCAGTATTGGGAGATTGAGAGAATTCTCCCATATTGTGGGAATTTTCATCCTAAAACAATTGTAAAATGGAATAATCGCGTCTCCTAGAATAAAATCGTGGGAAAATTATACACAAAAATATTGTCTTAAATTTTACACATAAAATTGAATTTTTCTGCATAACTAAGACAATATTTATTAAGTGAGCAGAGAATATTACTAAAATATAAAAAATGTAGACAATTTATGGCTACATATTTATTAAAATGGCACGTTCAAAACCATGAAATTAAAATATCAAGCACTTCTGAAATAAAAGTTTTGAGAACTTGAATGACAACCATATCCCAAGCGATTTTGAAAGAAGTACAATTTAAGCGCTTTTGAGGTATAATTTAGAAGGTCTATTCAGAAAAATTAGAAACTAACTCAAGAGCTTCTATAGCCATCACTTGGAAGTTCTATAGAAGATTAGTCTACTGACACACTTCTTTGGAAGCATGCACAGTTGCCTTTCTCCATACCCATGTCCTAGCCTAATAGGCATGCGCCTTACTACTGTTCTCGGAAAGCAATCTTGATGGCCTCTTATGAGATTAAGGAAGAAGCACTGCGATGATCATTCAAAAAGCTCATTAAAGATTTCAAAAAAAACATCTTCAAAAATCTTCTTCGCCCATCATTTAGCATACCTCCTGATGCGCTTCTTTTGAAGAGTGAAATGTTTGCCTCTGCGTAGTAAAAAATAATGAACTAGGATAGAGAACGGAAGCGATGCGAGCTTCTAGGAAAGCGTTTCAGGAAATTTTTGAAAGTGATGTAATGGAGAATACGAATAACATGAACATACTTTTATAGATGAAGAAGGCTTTCTCATGAGTGAGCTTTTTGTTTAACTCTTAGAAATGTAGTTTATTTGAAATTGCTATCAGTTAAAATGAATTTGTTTTAAAATATTACTTTAGTTGTTCCTTCTAGTGTATTTCTATGGCTTTTCATCCCAGGGAAAAAATATGGGAAATTTCATCATAATCTGAGGGAAAAGTGCACAGAAATTCCCATTTTGGAGGAAGTTTTCATCACAACCACCTCCCAACACTGCATCAGTCTTCGGGTCTCTTCGTTTTTTAATATGACTCTTTTGACTCTTTTTCGGGTTATTTCTCTAATGTTCATCTGATTATGTTTAGAAACTTTTATTTGTGCTTGGGTTAAGGTTCATATAAGGACTACTAATAATAACGTGAGTTAGTTTTGTAGTTTTTCTTATGCGTCCTATAGAAAATACCTTCTGAAAGAAGAAGAAGAAGAAGAAGAAATTACCTAGTGAAAGAATCTGTAGTATATCGTTGGTAGTTTGCAGTATGTCATGGACAAAAGCGTTCGTAATATTTCCAACGGAAACAGCATTTCCATAGGTTTTTTTGAAAAGACTTCTCACTTGATACACACATATGCGCACGCATGCACGCACAAGCTAAACTCGACACATAAGCTCAGACAGAGGCTCACCAATCACCCAGCATTCTGTATTCGTATAGACTTCTGAACAAAAAACATGCCAAAATGACAATTTACTGACTGCCTTTTAAGAACGTCTATATTTTGGAAGTTTTTATGTATAAGGAAACTCTCTACAAGAACGGAGTTCAATGGAAGTATGAATTAAAAGAATTCGAGGCAAAACCATCACCAATGTAAAGGTATGACCATTACAAATAGGAAACGACAAATTTCCGTTACGTCCCATACAACGTCTTGTATTTCCCTAGAAGTCCTCGACGACTATACTCCCGTCTGTTATATACAGGGTGTTTACTCCATGGTGGTCAGTAGAGCAGGAGGTGCTAGGGATTACCTAGCCAAACAAAAAATTGTATACCAAGGGGGGGGGGGGGGGGGCATTATAAGGTGCGTTTCATATTTATAACGCCACTAAAAAATGTATACCAAGGGGGGGGGGGGGGGCATTATACTTATTATCCGTTTCGGAGTTACAGGGTGATGAAGAAAAAGAACTATTTTTTCACTAAACAACTTGTATCTTAAAAAGAGCAGGGTTTTGGTGACAGTTCAGAGCTCATTGTATGCAGAGCTTCATGGCTTTTCCAACAAAAGCTCAACCAGACCGATACACTTCTCATCTGAGGAGTTATTGTGGTCTAAACTCACAAATTCAGATTTTCTTATCTTCTTTTTACTTTGACCCAGGGGCGGATTTCACTATAGGCCGAGTAGGCCCGGGCCTAGGGCGGCAAATTTGTTGAGATTTGTTTTTTTTAGTAGTCACACCCGCTGTGAACACACATGTCAGCGCTTAAAAATTCATCCATAGCACCCCGAAAAAGAAATTTACACGTATGAAGATTACAATTATGAAAATTTTGGATAATCGAACTGGATCTTTTCTTACTAGTTTACTCCAAGTCCAAGCGCATCATTTTAATTTTGCTCCACTACAGACTACATATATTAGTAGGTTCTGGGTTATTTGATATTGTTGCTGCCACTTTTCGTGTTTTAAAGGGAGTAAAGGGGCGGTATCTTCCATAGGCCTAGGGCGGCCAAGTTATCAAATCCGCCCCTGCTTTGGCCACTATTTTTTTTCTTTTTTTCAAAAAAGTCATGAACAAATTTTTTTGTATAAACTGTAAACCAGAGACTCTCCTCTTTTATTTGGCCTATTATACCTTACGTGGTATCTGTAGCCGTTATAGAGTTATTCTCAAAAATAATTTGTTCCCTTAGTCACTGAAAATATGTTATTTAAAACAAAAAAAAATTACTAATTTCAGTATAATCTGAATTAGTTGTGAGCTAATAACTCCTCAACGAATGCAGATAGCACATAGAGTGTAATAGGAGAGTCTACAGTTTACAATTTTTATAAAAAAAGTTATGTTAATCAGCTGTTTGTAAAAAAAAGGTAAGAAAACTCGAGATTTTAGCTTAGACCTCCATAAGTAGAGAGGGACGGGGCTGCTTGGGCAGTCGTTGGGAAGGCCATGAAGTTCTGCACACTCAAGTGTGACCTACGCCCTGTTATTTTTAAGATACAGGGTGTTTCGTAACTAATTTTTTTATTATCACTCTTCCGAAACGGTTGATATGCAACTGCCTACAACCTCCCCCCACCCGCCATTTTCTGTGACTTCTATGGTAGATAGCTACTCTGTGAAACTGGCTTCAAAAAGAAGGTTGCGACGGCTTGTATGGATGCCTACTTGAAGTAGGAAATTTTTGCTGTCTTAAGTGCCTGTTTGAAACAGGAAGTTGGGAAGACCACAGTGGTTTCTTCCATAGGTCATAAGTAAAAAAATCTCCGTTATAATATTCTCACCATTATAATCACATTAGTCATACAAATTGTTGCGCTTCATAACGGTACAAAAATTTCATTTATTTCTGTGTATTTTTTGGGATTGTATTACCGTTAGTTATTCTTTAATACTAATTTTTTTAATTTGTGTGAAAAATGTAAAAAAGTAGCAAAATTGTAATTTTTGAACAAGAGATAAGTTTGGTAGCATGTTGTTGCTTGTAATATATCTCAGTACATAATTTAGCTCATTTCCTCTTCTTTATATCATTGTATGCGGAAACTTGCGAAACTTTGAGAAAACTCTCCTTGAATGTGTACTTCCGGTAATATTTTGTTCTAGTTTCAATGCAAAAGAAAATTTTAAAGAGCTCGATTTTAGTTTCAGGATTCAGTCGGAGATGATTAAACGCCTTAACAATTTTCATATTTGGCGTCAAATAAAAAAGACCAACAATTCCTTTAAACATTACGAGACGTACGAAGGCTTTAGTTTAGAAGACGATCGTGTTAGAGTGAATTGTTTTTGCAAGTCGTTTTTATCAAGATGGATGAAATGCGGACGAAGGGATTCTTCGAAAAATACGGTCACTTGATGTATTCGAAAACTATACCTGTTATAACACCTACAGCAGGAGGAAAAGGCCAAGGCAGGCCGAGAAAGGCGTTTTCGGCATGTTAATCGCGAACAAAAAGAAGGCGATTGCAGGCTTGATAAGTCTTTATGAAGCACCTGCACATGACTTAAGAGGTATCCTGACAGCCGCGACCATAGAACCAACACGTCTCCATGTGAATGATGTGATTTCATTGCTAGTAGAAGCAAAGCTAACAAAACATGAATATCAACTCCTTAAGAATATTGTAGCCGAAAAAACACATTTGGACACCTTTCCGAGCTACTCAAAAATCATGCAAGCAGAAAAAGGAAAGTTACCCAAAGTCGGATACAATAACTGTCACCGAATCATCAACGGAAGTAACTCTTCAGGGTATTCTGGATTAACACGGCCAGAAGATTTTTTGCTAATCCTTCGCTGTCTGCAGAAATAACAGGCGTAAACGAACGCATCATAGAGAGATGTGCGATGATTCTGAAAGCATTATTTCTTTGGCTTCAAAACAAATGCCCAGCTCTTTGAACAATACGCGTTACATACAGCCAGGGATATTGTTAATGAATACCCGTGGTATCCTATGCCAGCCTCTATCCACAAAGTACTTATACATGGTACACAAATTGCACACCATGCAATATTGCCTATAGGACAGCTGACAGAAGAAGTTGAGGAGACAAAAACTAAAGATGTTAAGTCATTAAGGAAATGGAAAACACACAAAAAAAAAGCCGTCGACGGCTTGAACTGGCTATCAGTTAAACACTCGCGCTAAAAGCAACCAACTTGAGACGTATCTATCAACTTCCAGACCTGAAATAATTTCTGTTTGAAAATATTGAATCGTTTAAATGGCGACTTGACGTCCAAAAAGGTGATCTACAGTGACGCTGATCTCGAGTACGGCGACACTTCTTCAGTCCAAGCTGTCCCTATGGCAATCTACACGGGTAGTATTCCGTTAAGAAACCTGGAGTGCTGGGGCCAAGTCGACCCTATGTCGGCCGTAGTGAGAGCCGTGGTGTTGCTGATGCGGCCTACTGGATTCGCTTCTTTAAATCAAGTCGAGCCTGTGTCGATTTGACAGCTTTAGTGAGAGCAGCGAGTGGCAAGGCTAGTGCTGCCTGTGGAATTCGCCTCCTCCATTAAGAAACCTGGAGTTCTGGGGCCAATTCGACCCTATGTCGGCCGTAGTGAGAGCCGTAGTGTTGCTGATGCGGCCTACTGGATTCGCTTCTTCAAATCAAGTCGAGCCTATGTCGATTTGACAGCTGTAACAAGAACACAGAGCAGCAACGCTAGTGCTGCCTGTGGAATTCGCCTCCTCGGTACCAAGTAGTTTGCCCGTTTATAGCAAACCTAAAAAATCGACATAGACTCTCGAAGCGTCTCTCTTCTTTTGAACTTTTCTTTTTTTTTCTAAAATTTACTCTTTTTATTAAGTTGCTAATTTACAAGTTGACTTCAGACTGATTATTTTGTTGTTTTTGTTTTGTTTTTTCATATTTTCACCTAGCTAAGCCCTTCTACGTTCAGCAAAGCGTTACTAGACTAATTTTGCTAGGGTTTACAAAGTCAAGTTTATCAGTCTAGACTTAGTTAGGATATCTAAGTCTAGTCCAATGTAAGAGTATAAGAACTAAACTGTCTTCTTTGCCCCAAAGCATTTGCTATACCTTCAAAGAATTTTTTAAGATTTTATTATTTAAAAGAAAACCATAATTCAAGCCGATTCAGTAGATTATATTAGATTTGTCGAGGGTTCTGCAGGCCTTAGCCTCGCACTCACTGCGGCCTGAAAATTCTATTGTGACTCCCCATTCAAATAAATCCCCTTTCTAGGTTTAGACTGTTAATAAAGTCTAGAACCATTCTTGAGGTTCCACACGTAGTATGGTGGAGGAAAAGCATATTCTAGATGGAGTAATCTCCCCCTATCCCCCTAAACAATGCTTCACAGTTGCAGAACAGGTGCTTCGAGGTTTAATGAGCATCCCTGACAGAAGTGGCATGATGAAGTCTTAGTCAAGTTCATCTTGTTTAGGTAATACCTCAAGGGGCAATGAGCTGAAAAGAGCTCTATTCTCCTAAGGAGTGCGAGTTATTTTGTTTTTCCAATTCACTAGACAAGACAATTCCGACAAAATGGAAAAAAAAAAATGTCTCGACATTTCGTTTTGTTTTTCAATGGCAATATGTTTGGAATTAATTTTTTTTCTCATCATTTTCCATAAGTATCTACCTATCTCTAATTATAGAACGATCTAACCTTAATAAATTTTCTTTATACCAGCAAACTTTAATTTCGCAAAATGATGCAATCCTAGCCAACTAACTCTATATATTATGCCTATATAAGTAGGTACCTACATGTAGGCACACATTCCACATGCATCATATTCATCATGTTGAAGGAAATTAAAACAGCCCCATAATGGACTCCACCGATACTTATCGGTATCAGGATGAGCTAGCTGATATCAACGTTCATCATTATTTCATTGTGACTTTTTCTCTTTTGATTCTTGAAAACGAAATGAATATGAGTAGTAGAGAGAGGTACCTTCGCGATGGATCTCTATCTTCTTCTGGTGGTGCTTCACTTCATGATATAATTGCAGGTTCGGTTTTTTCTTTTTTTCCTTTTTAGTTTTACTAAAATTGCTTACTATCAAGGAATAAAATTGCATATAATCTCACCATAATCCCAGCATGATGCACTCCGTAACCTTCCTTTTTTTTTTGCTCTGTTTGCTAGATTGCATAGTGAAGGAGTCTCGTCTCTTTGAATCTCTTCGATAATCGGTATACAAATTTAAGTATATATACCTACATAGCTATACATATATCTATTTACAGATTATGCCTATATACATACCTACAGCTGTACCTAATACTTATTTATTTAACTAACATCCTGAAAGGCTGGTATTTTTCAAAATTGCCTGTAATAGTGTATTTTTAGATTAATTATTGCCTCAGTCGGAAAATAGGGCGTATATTCCGCCCGTACTCATACACAACAGTATGTAGGTACCTACCTACCTCTCTACAAAAGTACCAACTACACAGCTACGCCGCGATTGCTTTCATTGGGAAGTTGGAGTTTAATTACATAATTATGAACAGTTCGCATTTATCATTCGTTATTTATGGTTCTTACCCACCCTTGTTCGTGAGTTCATCTAAAGTACGCTCCTCGGTGTAACGAAAAAAAAAACAAATTAAAATAAAACAAAAAATTAAAAACCAAACAACCAACAGTCGTCCAACGATGATGACCGGGCAGGGCCGCCCGCAGAAGCAACAAAACATTCGAGTTTGTAACAACATACACCACGTATTTATGTTTATGTCTGCAATTTTAATGTATTTTTCACATCGGATTAAAAAAAACAACTAAAAAGTAACACAATCCAACCGAAATGAAAAGAAATAGTAGAGTAAAAAAAAAATGGAGGAAAAAAAAATATACAAAAAAAAAAGGGAAAAATTTGCACAATATAAATCGAGAGAGAAAAATGCATCGAGGCCGCCGCCAAGATAAAAAGCAAAACACGACGAGAGACAAAGAATAGTGGAAAAATATAAATATAAAAAAAAAAAATTAAAAGTTTAAAAATAAATAAAAAAAAAAGTAAGTAAAAGAAACCTTTAAATTAATGGTTGCAACTTAAAAATGCGCCGATTGTTTGCCCTGTGTCGCTAGGCGCGTTCGACATTTTCTTCTTCTTCTTCTTCCTCTGCTTCTTCTTCCTCTCTTGTGTTGTTGGATACCTTTTGTTTTGTTTTGTTTTTTTTTGCTTTAGGTACCATTTCCTTCTTCTTGCTTTTGTTTAGGTTATTTATAGTTTGGGTACCTATTTTAGAGCGCGCGCTTCCAAGTCCATCCAACGCCAACCACCGTGAACTCTCTCAAAGGGTTGCCCTTGCCTGCCATTGCCAATTGTATGGATATTATTTGGTTACATAGAGAGATTAAAAAGGGAGATCAAGTCAAGATGACATGCGCATGCCTGCTCTACTCTGCTCTGTTCGATCGGGTGCATGAACTTTACTCGCTAAGATTTTCAAGGTTACAACATGTCGTCGTCGTCGTCGGATGTCGTCGTGACATGACGGTTAGACTCTTTGGGTGTTGCGCACATTTTAAATTCTGCGTAAAGCCATCCATTGGTAACCTACTACTATACATACATAGTATCTACATATATATGTATGTATGTATGTACAGTACAAAGCATGTTTTTACGTAGTAACGGTAGTAATGATGGCCTTGTTTTGTTGACGGGACGAGTTTTAATTGAGAATTCTTTTAATTCCTTAAATTTTTCTTAAAAGATTCACTGTGAGAGAATTTGGGAATGTCTTTTGTTTGGTTGTGATATGCAAGGAAGTAATTTGGTAGGTTTTAGGAAACGGAGATTAGTATCAGCAGGGTGCTGTGGGGTATCGAATTAATAAATAATTGGCGCAAAAGTTGAGTTATGATTGAATTTATATTTTATAGGTATGCACCTAGCGGGAAATGGGAGAAGAATTGCATATGAATCCAAGAAGCATCTTAAAGGAGGTGACGAGTGTCCCCCTTCATTGTAACTTAACAGCCAATGTGCCTATAAAGGAGAAGTAAAAAATATAATTGGAATATTCTATTGCTCTCCTAGCCCTCTCAGATTAGTACAAAGCAATGGAGCATTGCATATTTTCATTCAAAATTATTACTCCCTTATGCCTCTCTCAGGAAGGGCTCGCACGCAATATTTCCCGCGGGATACCTATTCATACGTATGCTATACAGGGTGTTTCCATCACGAAAATCCATCGGGTAAAAAAGTGATAGTTCCCACCTTAAAAAATAAAAAAATGTATATCGGTGGTGGTGGGGGGAGGTGGCGTTTAAATTGCTTCGGAGTTACAGGGTGATTAAGAAAATATGCAAGTGTTTCATAAAACACCCTGTATCTTAAAAAGTACAATGCTTACGGTCATCGGTAAGAACTCATTGTATGAAGAACCGAATGACCTATTCAACTACTGCTCAAGCCAGCCCGTACTCCTCTCCTTCTCGGAATTATGGTGGCCTTAAATCACAATTTTGAATTTCTTACCTTTTCTTTTTTTTTAACTAATTAACTGTTTTTTATAAAAACTGTAAACTGTGGCCTCTTCTCTTTTGTTTGACCTAGTATACCTGTATGCCTTAAATGTATCCGTTAAAGAGGTATTAGCTTTTAACCTATTCAGGTCACAGAATTTGTTGCCTCAGTAACTGAAAACACATCATTTTCGTTATGTTAACCAGCATTTACACAAAAAATAAGAGGTCAAAGTAAAAAAAAGTCAAAAAAATCCGATATTTTTTTGTTTTAGACCTCCATAACCGTGGAGAGAGAGGAGTATGGAGCCGGTTGAGCGTTGGAAAGGCCATGAAGCTCTGCATACAACAGAGATACAGGGTATTTTATGAAAGACTAGGATATTTTCTTAATCACCTTATACAGGGTTTTCCAATAAGAGGTGTTGTTTTAATTAGCCCGCTATTTCGGTAGATGTCACTTTTGGAGCTGTCATTTTTTGACATTTGACAAGTAGAAGCTACGCCATTAATAAAAGTGGAACGATACACGATTCAACAACGCATTGAAATTCCATCGAAAACTCATCTTGAGTGATGAGGCCCATTTCCACCTCGATGGCTTCGTCAACAAGCAAAATTGTCGCATCTGGGGCTCGGAAAACCCAAGAGTTATTGTTGAAAAGCCTCTCTATCCTCAACGTGTGACTGTTTGGTGCGGTTTATGGTCCCGCGGGGTCATTGGACCTTACTTTTTCGAAAATGAGGCTGGAGCAACAGTTACGGTGAATGGATTGCGCTATCGACAGATGATTAATGATTTTTTATGGCCGGAATTGGATGGTATTGATCTGGACAACGTTTACTTTCAACAAGACGGCGCTACGTGCCATACAAGCAACGAAACCATTGATCTTTTACGGGAAAAGTTTCCGGACCGTGTTATCTCTCGAAGTGGTGATCACAATTGGCCACCGAGATCTTGTGACTTAACACCTTGCGACTTCTTCCTTTGGGGCCACGTGAAGGAGAAGGTCTACGCCAACAGCCCAGCGTCGATTCAAGACCTCAAAGATGGAATTCGTGAGGCTATCGAGGACATAGGGCAGCCACTTTGCGATTTGGTTATGGAAAATTTCATGAAAAGGATATGGTCCTGTAGGCGTGGTTGTGGTGGTCATTTGGCTGATGTTATTTTCCATTATTAACGGCATACCTTCCTCTTTATAATGAAATAAAGATCCGATCATTTATTTCAAAAAATGGCATTTTTCTTTGAGTATCAAAATAACACCTCTTATTGGAAAACCCTGTACCTCCGAAGCGGTTGTCATTGTAACTAGGTGAGAATATTATCACCGTCTACCTTATGGACCTCTAATATTAACCATATTTTTCGCCTAGGTCTAATTGAGTATTTCTGCAAGACTTAGAACAAACTTTCTCATCAAAGTTTATTTTTACATCGATAAGTTTTACACGATTATAACCACCTGACAAACAAGCCTTAATCTCGCAGTGTTTGTTTTTTCCTTAGCCCGGTTATATTAGCGTAATTCCACGCCAAGCTCATTATACCCTAGCCGTGCGGCAGACGTCAACTATCATTTCCTTCAAATCCGTTCTTTGAATCATCGAACAATTCTTCACCTTAAAATCCAAAAAGATCAACGAACCATCCCAGTCGTCCCCAATATTATACGTTATCTGAATTTTAGTGTAACCGCAGTCACAACGATACTCCGTGAGTGGCCGTACTAAAGTCGGGATGAAAAAAATTCCAAGCACCCGATTCCAGTGGTATCTACCAGAGAAACCTCTAGTGAGGATTCGACTTGGATCAACTTTTAATCTATTGATCAGTTTCAGCCCACCGAAGTAACTGTAACCAAGGCTAAAATCTTCACTTCACCCACCTCTCTGCACAGAAAGAATAGTGCGATCCATTACTGCTAGCTTTATGTGATGTCAGCCAAAGAGAGGCTGATAGGGATTTATGTGGGCACCTGACAAATATGGCTTAATCCTACAGTGATCTGCACGCATGGACATTACTGTCTCACTGAGTGTCAGTCAGGCCAATGCATGCTTGACGTCCTTCTGGTGGAAGGGCGACCTATCTAAATCTCTAACCGCTCTTTGCGTCCCGGACCCGGTACCCACTGCCTATGTTACACTAGACTTGAAATATAATACTCCGTCCTTGATATGTGCCACCAATAGCCACCACGTTGCTATAAATGGAGATTAACTCCATTTCTAGTGCGGTAGGCAGTAGTCTATCCATATCTATAGTTCCCATTTTATAGGTTTAATTTAATTGACTTTGATAGCAGATTTAGAACGTTTCTATACAGTCCCATACCAGCTTTGAAGTGTAGCTTAATTCTTAAACACATTTCAATCTTATGAATTTCTGCTTGAAAGAAAAAATCGGATAGAATGCCAGGGCCTTATCATCACGTCCCGTACACTCCCAAGCCCACATTACCCTCTTTCTTTGATCCATCTCTGTACACTAGATAAGTAATTCCGCATGAGAATTGTGATCCACTATTCTTCCACCTTTGGCAGTCTTCGCTAAACACTTTAAAGGGTTTTGTCAATTGTGTCTGAGAATTAATAGAGGTATTCGAGTGGAATTGAAACAGTTCGCACAAATTTTTATGACCAACCAACTGTCCAGGTTCTCTGAAGCTCTTGCAGGTGATATCTTAGTGCTAAGAACAGCATTCTTTTTTATACATGAAAAAATGTAGAGGAGAGATAAGCTCGACATCAGTTCTAAGGTTGTACGTATAGTCGGACAGATTTTCATATCATCTATTGTTTTGGTTCACCATATACGAAGCCGTCATAGGTAATAATCGGCCGATTTTTCAATATATACAATCGTTTGCATTATACAGAATGCTGCAGAGACTTTCTGTATGACCCTGACAATTGCTGATATCATATGTAAGTTTCTGATCGAAGATAATCTCCAAAAATTTGATCACTAAAGAAGTTCTATGATCGTTCCACACAAAGACAGTGCCTTTAGTTTAACTTTCCTTCTAGTTGCAAATGGGATCCTTCAATTCCTTCTCTTGGATTTTGAAACCACTAAATCTCAGTTAAACTGCTGAGTGTCTTGACCGAACATCACATAATTAAAATGCACGTAATTCTGAAGACTAAGATGTTCCATAATGAGTCGTTTGATTGAAGAGACCGAGTCTGCCCAGACGATTCACTTAATAGAAGCAGGTAAGGAGTTCCAAAGTTTGATTGTATGAACGAAGAACAGGCGCTAGGAAGTTAAGCAGGAAAATCTGGGCAATAATAAGTTGCTTTTTCTGTTAGAGTTGTCTTGGAGGGTATCGATCTTGTGGGTAATCGCATTTGTTTATAAAAGGAAATCCCCTTCTATGAAGAAGAGATCGTTAAATTCCCTACAGATATTGCGAATACTCTCAGACTCTTCTAAGTTACAGTGATGCGATTTTATAAGGTTTTGCAGTTTATTTATTCTGAGCTAACCACAAAGTCGTCTTGGTATACTGGGTTCACCTCGTAAGGGTCCAGATCGATGTCTTCCTCATTTGTATTGAGGATAAGGACTTTTGCCAAACAAGTATGCTGGACAGCGAAATTTCATTAACTTGACCAGGACAACAAGACTCTGATAATTTAAATAGCAGCAGAAAAGGCCTCAAATAAATACAGAGTTACTAAAAGGCGACACATGGTGAAATCTACGCATATTAAATATGTATCTGATCATAGCATATTTTTTTCCTCCGATTATGACAGGAGAGAAACCAGTAGTGTCAGTATTGGTTCTGTTAATTAACAAACAGTTAGATTTACTGGCATTAAGCTTCAGGGCATTCACCACAGTCCAGCGAAGAATGCTCTTAATAAGTCGTCATGAATGCAACTAGTGCCATCTACAATAAGACCAAACGGCTTTGACAGGTATAGCTGAGCATCATCAGCAGCCTGCTATGTGTAACACACTCGATGATATCATTAATGAACAATGAGAAAAGTAAAGGACCCAGAATCGATCCTTGTGATACAGCAGAATCAACTCGCAGAGAGACGAAGAAGAACAATTGCAGTAAGGTAATTGAAAATCAAATGTGTTGCGGATGCCGAAATATTAAATTTTTTAATTAACTTCTTACAATGAAGATTGTGATCAACTATATCAAACGCCTTGGATCAACGCATCAATTGCCCGTCGAATATCTTCAGACACATTTAATAATAGCGCGGTGTCTAGCAACTGTGACTAGAGCGAAAGCCAGACTGATAGAGTTTGTGAGGATGTTTTTGTGGACTCCTGCATTGTTTTGATTAATTTGAGTAGGTTGCAAAATTATAAATCCACCCAGAAATTTGAAGTTTTTCTTATTTTTCAATGGAAATTTGAAAAACTTTCTTCTCCGAAAGATTATCACCAACGAACAAACTACTTTGATTATGGCAAGCCTGTATTAACGGTAAAGGTTTTTAGATTCTCTAAGAATTCCGAAATTTCTGCTGTTGCACAATTATAAATCCATCACTGCGGGTGAATTTTTTGAAGTGTTAGCACACGTTTTGCTAGTGGTAAAGTTAGCCAACAACTTAAATTATTCTTAAACTATTATTTTTCAAAAATGCCTAGAGGAAAAATGTTAAGTGAATTTGAGAGAGGACAAATTGTTAGTTTGCAATCTGAGGGCCTTAGTTTTAGAGAAATTGGTCGAAAAATCGGTCGGTGTCATGTCATGGAGTAGTGTCTACTTTTTTAAGTCATCCAGCTAAATACGGTTGCGCAAATGGGAGAGGAATAAAAAAGAAGCTGAATGAACGCGACGAACGAATCATTTGTAGAGCGGCAAGCAACTCAACCAAGAGCTGCAGTCAACTTGTGGCGCTATCTACAGTAAATGTGTGTCGGCAAACAGTGCGGAGAGCACTAAAACGTATTGCCAACATCCGGCGAATTAAAATGAACCTGGTTCCACGATTGTTGCAGCGCCACAAAGACGCCAGGATTAAATTCGCAGAAGACGACGTGGGCATTGATTGGACCTCGGTAGGGAATTTTCAAAAAATTATTACGTCGATATATTTCAATGGAAATTTGTGTTCAGGGTTATTTTTCAGATGAAAAAAAATTCAACCTTGATGGTCCAGATGGGTTTAATGGATACTGGCGTGATCTAAGGAAGGAACCACGATATTTTTCTCGTCGTAATTTCGGGGGTGGAAGTTTAATGGTGTGGGGAGCGATTTCCGAAGAGAAGCCCCTTGAGATTTTCAGTTCTCTTCTACTCGCATGAATAGTGGAGGAGACTACATCACGGTTCTCCGAAGCAGGTTAATTAATTTTCTTCCGGAAAATCGACACAAGCACTGGGTGTTCCAGCAAGACAATGCCGCTATTCATAAAAGTAGGCAGACAATGGCATGGTTTCAAGCTAACTCGATAAAAATTTTAGATTGGCCAGCATGTTCTCCGGACCTAAACCCAATGGAGAACATTTGGGGAATTTTAGTTCGGCGAGTTTACGCTGACCAACGCCAATTCAGTTCAGTTGAAAAACTGAAAAATGCCTTAGTTGAAGAATCGGGCAAATTGGATAGTCATTTGCTAAAAAAACTAGTTTTAAGTATGAACAAGAGAATTTTAGAAGTAGTAATGGCTAAAGGAAGTCAAATAAATTATTAGCAAAAAAAAAAAATTGTGATTTCATGTGATTTTACTAGTGGATTCACCCGCACTGATGAATTTATAATTGTGCAACAGCAGAAATTTCGGAATCCTTAGAGAATCTAAAAATCTTTACCGTTAATACAGGTTTGCCATAATGTAAGTACTTTGTTCGTTGGCGATAATGTTTTTCAAATTTCCATTGAAAAATAGGAAAAACTTCAAATTTCTGGGTGGATTTATATTTTTGCAACAGAGTGTAGGTATGTTGCAAACTTTGGTCAATCATATGATGGGTCTATTCTTAGTTATAATTCACCAGACCTGGCTAACCTTCATATAACTGAGTGTGATGTAGGGATAGATTTAGCAGGTGCTAGAAAGTGTTTTTTTTTGTTTTGGATCTGATAATACTTTTATGTTTTTGTTATTTTGTGGTCAGTTCTTGTCGTGTTCTTTAGCTAATCTTCAACTTATCCCTTTTATCGAGTAATTTTCTCGATGTTCGGAAAACCTTCGATATAAATATGGATCTACTTCTGATATTAAAATCTGATGCCAAAAATGATGTCAAAATTTATCGTCCAATATGAAAAATTTCTACACTTTCTAAAATCTTTGAAGGTAAAAATATCTGATAAAATATCAATTTAGTCAAAGATCATATTTCTATAAAAACCAACACGGGTTCATTAGTGGACGTTCTACTGAAATTAACTTAGTTGCCTTTATTTATTCTTGCAATAGATGATGGTGATCAAGTAGATTCTTTGCACACTAATTTTTCTAAAGCCTTCGATAAGGTTAATATTCGCTTGCTTCTGACGAAACCAGAAGCAATTGATTTTCATTCATCATTGCACTCTTGGTTATCATCTTACTTACTTACCTGACCGATCCCAAATCATAGTAATTAACTATGTAGTGTTTCGCCCTATTCAAGTAGTTTCAGGCTTACCTCAAGGTAGTCACCTTGGATCCATATTGTTTATTGTTTTCACTAATGATTTCTTTAGGCTCTTCCAGTCTTCTTTTTACTTAAGCTTTGCTGATGATTTGAAAATGTTCACATGGATTTCCAATTTGTCTGATGCTCTAAGTTTTAAATTTGATAAATTTCACAAAAGGTGTTGTCTAAATCATTTCAATCTTAATTCTTCTTCTTTCGCTAATACTAAAAGAACTTCACTGTTAACTTTTTAATCTTTGCATTGAAGTCGTTTTCATCAATAAACGCTTAATTGTCTCGAATCTGGTTTTCATTTTGCTTTCATATTGTCAGTAAAGGAAATTCACACCTGTGATTTTTGAAATGGCGTGCACATGAATTTTCTGATATACACCTTTTCTAGAATATTTTGTATGGGAATCCTTACTATGCGGTCCGTAAGTGTGCAAAAGAAGCTCACTAGATTTGCCCTAATGAAATTAAATTGGTTCGGTGAGTTGCCTTCATTGATGCTAGGTTTCAATTAATTGCGGCTTATAGAATTTTGCTCTTCGGCGTAAAATTTCTAATATGTCATGTTTAGGTGGGATATTATTGATTATATAGAATTGTGTCTCCTTATCTTCTATATTTTGAGATGGAATAAGTGAAATGAAATACATCCAAGACTAGATTAGATTAAGATTTAGTGAGGCGAGTGGCAGTGCAAACATTCGTTGGGTTATTGTGCACCGCTTTCTTTACAATTCATCCAATAATCCCACTCTTCCTAGGAAGAGCAGTTTTTTTTTAAGGAATTTTCTTAAAAGTCTGCAGGCTTTAAGACGCACATATGAGCCAAAGGCCTGGAATCTACGTACATTGTGCAATGGCCTCGCATTCGTATAAGACTTGCTTTGATGTTTCATCCTCTTCGTAATATAGCCTACATACATCATTGGGTGATATACCTATCTAATGCATGTGTTTGTTTAGTTTGCAGTGTCCGGTTAGGACACCTGTAATGATGCTGAGTTGATTCCTAGACAGCCTAAAAAATCCAGGCTCTTCTTTGGTGAAGGTCTTTAATGAATCTTTTTGCTTGTCTGGAGCCTATCTTTGAAGTCCATCCCTTTTCCATTTATTTGGTTCTGGATCCAGTTTTGAATGGTAAGCGTCACGGTATTGTAAGAGATACCGCATTGGCGAATTGGGGGAGCATAGCAAATAAGGAGTTGGGCGGCCTGGTAAGGTTTATTAACTCTTGTGGCTGATTTCAACACATCCCCTGAATCTGAGGTATCTTTCCCAATAATGTGGTATCACAATAAACCGGAAATGAGGCTGATCGCAGGAGTTCGCGCGATGGCTACACTCTAACCTAACCTAACCAAAGAGATACCGCAAATTGGTTCCGGTCCTATGTGGGGCATTGATGCTCTTTTTTTGGCAAGTATGTCTGCATTGTCATTCCCATCAATTCTCGAGTATCCTGGCATCCAATGAAGTGTTAGATAGGTCTTTGTGCCAAATTTTATTATATACTTGGAGGGATTCCCATATTAACTTCGTTTTTACCTCAGGATATAAGATGCTGTGATGCTTGGTTACCTGTATAGATATAATTTTTTCTGTTAGTCTGATCAACTGAGGTGTTCGTATGCACATCTAGTGATGGCATATTTAGGAGTATTTTCCTAGGCTTGATAGATATAACTTCTTGGATTTACACCATATATTCCTGCTCCTACTCCTTTCTCGATTTTAGAACCGTCGATGTACCAGATTAAAAAATATACCCAAACAAGGAGAATAATAAAATAAGACAAAAATGTATTTTTCAATTATTTCTACATAATACAAAAAAAGTGTTTCGTCTTCTCCCTTATCCAGAATATGAAAATGAATAATTTGGTCCTTGGATGTTTATGGTCATCAATGTTGTTATGAACCGTAGTTCTGATGAAACAGCGTATTCGTTTGGTATAATATCAGCCTCCATAGGAGAGATAGAAATGAGCATACCGCGCTGGACAATTCCAGGAACGTAGCCAGTAGTTACTGTACTGCTATTAACGGCAACTGTTTTCATGTGCCTCACTTCTGTTGAACAGGAAAATTTTCTGCTGAATTAAATCGACTATCAACGGTAGCCACATCTCTTTATATCTTCAAAAACAGGCGGAACAAGGCGGAATAGTCAGCTCAAATTCATTTAGTTGTCTCAGGTAATGAAGTCAACCTGAAAAGTAATTAGATTGATGCACTCTGGGGTCAAGCACCCAGAAGGATAGCGGTCAGATTGTTCCATAATGACAAACTGCCTAGTTAGTCGGGAATAGTGATGGCACGCTGTACGAAGCTCCACGCACACAATAGCTAGAACTCATGTTATCCCAATTGGATGTGTTGAAGTTCGTTCCCAAAGATTAAAATCTTCTGACGTATCGAGGGGTCTAAGAAAAAGATGAATCTAGACTGTCCCTATGACAATATGTCTGAAAATATTGAGCCAACAGAATTGTTGCAATGCTGTTGTTCGTCCGGATGGCTTGATACAGTTCGTCTAGATGGCTTGAACCAGAAGGATCGAGCAAAATCGTCGACCTTTTCCAAAATATCACTTGCCTATCACTCCGAAATGACTATACAGGGTGTTTCGTCCATGGTGGTCAGTAAAGGAGATGATAGTACTAGACCAACAGAAAATTATATGGCAGGGGGGACATATCAACCGTTTCAGAATTACAGATTACAGGGTGATTAAGAAAAAAAGCTATTTTTTCACAAAACTGGTTGTAAGCTAATAACTCTTTAACGGCTGAAAAAAGCACATCGGGTGTAATTGGTCAAATTAAAGAAGAGAGTCTACTGTTTCCAGTTTTTATAAAAAAAGTTATATTAATGACCGTTTTGCAAAAAAAAAATACAGGTCAAAGTAAAAAAAAGGTTAGAAAATTCAAACTTTTTAGTTTAGACCCGCATAACGCCTAAGAAATTCGAAATTAATTTGCTAGGCTTCCAAAATAGTTGGTCAAGTGTTCGGAAATGCACGACGCGGTACAAACAAAGCAAAAACTTAATTTCACGAAAATACATTTACCATGATATGCTAGAAATACTATTTACTACTATACAGGGTGCTTCATAATTGGTGCACATAACTCAAGGGTTTGATAACTGAGGTGAAGACAACTAAAAAAATATAAGGTGAGAGGTAGAGAGGGTTTAAGATTTTTAGTACTTCATTCACTTTACACCAATTAACTTTCTTGATATACACCCTATCAAGATGGGACTCATCTCTTGATAGCAAACCGTCTCAGCTGTCCATTGAATGTCCAATCAGCCTTCCTACCACCTTCCGTCGGAAGCTGTAGGACGTCAAAGTAAAAAAATTAATTGGAAAAAAAATCTTTTTTCAAATTTTAACGATATTCCCGCCAAACGGCTGATAACTGTATAGATTTTTAACAAGATTTAGAAACGCCAGAATGTTACCTTTAATTTGGCTATGCACATGTACCAAGCGATTTTGATATATTCCCGTTTCTATGATTCATAATTTCATTAAGTTTGCTACTGACGATGGTAATCGCGCCTACTATTATGCAATTATGCAATTCCATGCAAAATTAGCAAAATTAATGAAATTATGAATTATAGAAACAGTTGCATTTAGGTAGGTACATGTGCATAGCCAAATTAAAGGTAATATTACGTAGTTTCTAAATTTTGTAAAAAAAACTATAGTTTTCATGCATTTTGGCGGTGAAATCGTTAAAATTAGAAAAAAATCCCATCACGATGCGTCTAACCCCCCCCCCCCCCCCCCAGCCCTCATCATATTATTTTAGCTTGACTCTACCTCAGACTATCAAATCCTTGAGTTATGTGCACCAATTATAAAACACCCTGTATGTCTGATAGCATTTTAAAAACGACAACTATATTAACTTAAAGTCCTCGGAATCTGTTGCCATACATTAAACCTAGGGGCACAATAAACTCCTTCCAAAATCAGGATCATCCGCATATACCAAGGTGAAATGAATGAAATCACAACGAAAAATATTTCGAATTCCGATAAAATTTTGTCACGTTGCCAAGTTTTTACCAAAAACCAAACTACTGCATGAAAGAAACAATCAGCGCACAAATGTCGGTATGTACCTACTTAATAAAGAACACTGAATTTTCTTGCCATAACTAAGACGACCATAGTTACGAAATCACAAGATGTAGAAAGAAAAAAAAAACAAATTCATCGCGCAATCAATTCAAAGTAAAACAATTGCTCTCGCTATAGCTAGACAATAAAAAAAAGGAAAAAAAGAGTCTTAAAAAGTAATAAATTTTCTATAAGTAGAGGAGAACTACAATTTTTTCTCAACTCAGCAAGGCAATAACGGGCAAAATCTTAACTATTTCCCAGAACAAGATATTCTTCCTACCTTTCCTTACCTTAACTTACCTTTGCCTTTGCCTTTACCTCCAACGTTGTCGTGCCATACATAGTTACTTTGTTGTTTTTTGCCAATTTAAATTCCTTAATTTTTTATTTTATTTATTTCTTTTTTTATTATTTTTTTTTATTTACATAAAAACCCATTCAAAACCGGTAAAAAATGCTATTAAAAGCGTGTAATTAAAAATATGCAAATGATCTGGGGTAAGCTAAAAACTGGCTGCGGGAAGAAGATAAGATGAAAATGCGCTTGTTTTGTGCAATTACAATTAATTAGGCAGCAGCAGCAGCAGCAGCAGCAGAAAAAAAACGTTGAATTTTGTCTAAGAATATCACGATTTCTTTGCTGCTGATGCTGCTTGCTGCTGGTACTACCGCCGCCGCCTAATCCAGTTTAGCTTTAAAACTACATCTTAAGTCAACAGGTGTGAATTGAAAATTATTTTAACAATCCCTCGGCAGTTCCGTCGAAGATTTTTTGTTTTATTTTCACACATTTTTTAACAGAAAAAAACAAAAAACAAAAATTAATTCAACACAGAAAAAAAACGGTGTGAACTGCGCTGTGCTGCTGCTGTTTACTGCTGAGATGCATTTCTTTCTTTTTTTCTCTCTCTCTCTCCTCAGCCTAACTCCTTTTTTTTTTTTGTTTTTTTTTTTTTTTTGTTAACAGGAAAATAATTTATTTTAAAAATGGCTTTTAACGATGAAAATGGTAAAACAAGACAATAACTTCAAAATGATAAATAAAAAAATACAAAAATACAATAAAAAAAAAATAAAAATAAAATAAAAATAAAAAACGAGTTGCAAATGGACTTCCTTTTATGGCGGAAAGAGACAGAGCAGAACAGCACAGGCGAAAGCACCGCGGATATTATGGTTGGGAACAAAACGAAAATTTCTTGCTGCATGTGAAATTCGCGAAAACGCCATAAATTATCTTATTACGGCGATATTATCCTGTCTGAGCATATTTTGTTGGTTGTTTTTTGGGTTTTCGTTTCGTTGTTGTTTCACTTTTTTGCCTTTTTGTCTGTACAAAATAAAATTTATACATTTTTGGTTGCATTTGTTTTGTGTCTGTTGTTGTTCGCTTTAAAGTCGATTTATTTTTATTTTATTTTTTATTTTTACAGGAATTTCGTATTATTTATTTCTTGAAACGTGAGTTTTTTTCTTGTCTTAAGTGATTCAGTTTAACTAAAAGTGACCACCTTTTTTCGTAAGTTCATATAATATATTATGCACAGACATACATACCAGGCTATAGAAGATGCAAACAATCGCAAATTGTATGTATAATATGAATGCCGACTACAATTCCATTGATGGTCCATTAAGATGCCACCTCACCTGTAGAAATAATTTTTTAATTTACGAGGTGCATTACAATCAGTCACAAAAGTTAATGAACCTCAAAAGGAGGTCCCCCAACTTCGTGTGTGCTATTTCCCCCAATTGGCGAATAAAGTAGGTAGCTGCCAAACCAAGCGTATTCCTTTTTAAGTTTTTGGCAAGGTTAAGGCATTCACACAGCAGGTGCTGAACGCTCTCAACCTCCTCGTTCTCCTGGTCCATATACATACAGCTTCTGCAGAAGTCATTATATGGAGCTTGCATGCGCTCTGCTTGTTTGCCAAAGAGGCAGTGTCCCGTGATAACACTGCAATAAGATTTCGCACATCATTACGGTTCCTCCTTAGCACAGAATTTCTGTCTTCCTATGACATACATAATATCTTATCTTGGGCCCTATGTAGTTTTTTAATTTTTTTATTTTTTTTATTATTAAGCTAAGCTCAGGGGATACGTTATGAAGTAAAGCACAGCATGACAAGAAGGAGATACGGAAAGGATTAGGATACATGAGAAGAGTGGCGGAGGTCCTAATGTATGTTACTCTCGATTGAACCTTCGCAGATTGTAAGGCCGAGGAAAGACAGAAGATGGTGGATTGTTCCACATTGGCACAGTTTTGAAATAAAAAAAAGAAAGGATCATGGAAATTTACTGAAAGCATTTTGAATTGTGAAATGTTGAGCGCAGCTTGTGGTGCGAGTATTGCATGCAGGAATTAAGTAATCTACAACGGATCAGACTAGATATTTTATCAGGAATCAATGAGTCAGATATCAGTTTAAATTTCCGAGTACTGACGGAATTTATTCTGCACTGTAATAGAGGGCAGCGATATACTGGTATCACTGGTGCGCAAGTTATTCGGGCCCCTCATTTGTATTGGGACATGTATTCTCTGATGTTAGGACTGTAAAAATAGCTTTTATACCTAAGCAAGGATAGATCTAGCCAGGGACGGATTGGCCTTCAAATGGGCCCGGGCAATGATAAACCAGCCCTCAACGGTCTTCAAAAATGACTTTTAATAAGAGGTAAACAACCCAAATTATTAGTCTGATTTCCTACTGAACCGAGTATAAGGAGTGCAAGACAACGTTTTCTATGAATATTGAATTCGATGCTAAATAAGAAGAAAGAAAAAGGATATCTGTACAGGAAATATGTATGCACAGAATATGTGTAAGAGCGATTGGCCGTTTCACACTTATAATTAAAACTAAAACAGGGCTTCTCTGTGGAAGCAGTATCCGATAGACCAACAATTTTACTTATAAGAGTAAGGTAGACGTTGAACCGAAGGGCCCCCGCCCGTTTTAACAAAAAATTATTGCGGGCGAGAAAATAATATTGACAACATTTGCCTTTGGACAAATATAAATTATTTTTGAGTTTTAACTATTAAAAAAATTTGTTGCTCTCGATTTAAATTTACCCGCTTAACAAGGCTGAGGTTGGCTCATAATCCTGACATGGAAGAAATTGTTGCCAATACTACAAAATTTGCTAAAGATATAGTTATACCAGCAAACGTTAAAGAAACAAGAAAAAAGAACCCACTCGAACTTTTTTGAATCACAAAATGATGAGTGATCTCAATATTGCCACAAACCAAAAGCTTCGTACACCAATTTTTGAATCGATTGATGATTTATTATTCTAACTGACGAGGGGAAATATGAAACTTTGGAACAAGTTTCAGAAGATTTTGGATTCCATTCTGGTGATCTTCTTAGCAAAATGTACGCTGATAGTCTGAGAAAAACCGGTTTTGGATTTGCTTCAAACAAATTCACGACTATAGCCTGCAAGATTCCTATCTATGTAAATGTCAAAATCGCGTTCAGATTTTTTGTAACTTTGCCAAAGATTGCTGCGTTCGTTTTCTCGTTCAGAATGATTTTTTTCAATCCATGTCGTCCTTTTTCTCGGGCCGAACGATTTAGTTTCAATCTGTCATCGCTTTTTTCGGATTCCGAATCGTTCTGAATACACCTGAGTTTTTCCCGGATTCAAGCAGAACGATTTTAATTTGTATTCGTGAATGCGTTGTTTACAATTTGAACGAGGTGGTATTAGTCGAGTTTAAGTTGCCTTTGTTGGAAAATGGCTTTATTTTTCATAAACAACAATTTTTACGAATTTATACTTGCTTTTGTGAAATGGAAGAAATGTCAAACACTTGAAATGGTTCTGTTTCGTTCCTTTTCTATGTGCACAGAATTAAATTATGACATTCTTCTGTCGATTCATACAGATTCATTCAGAACGAGAAAAGGAACGCAGCAGATGATAGCTTCATGTGAACGAAGTTTCAAAAAATTGAACTTAATAAAAAATTACCTGTGATCTACAATTGATCAAGAAAGATTTTCAAATGTAGCTGTTTTATAAATAACAGGAATGCTTGTCACCTTAATGTTTTTAAATGTACTTTACGCGGAAAAAGTTAATATCAACTAATAATTTTATGTGCAATAAATATTATTTACTATTGTTCTCATGATAAATTGTTGCTCAACTTTGTACAGTCAGTTGATAGACGACGTCAAAATAGAATAGTTAAAATTATATATGGTTATGTTGAAAATTTTATGGATCAGGGACGCAAATTTATATGTTTATGTCAGGCACCAAAACGCGTTTTTACGGCTCTACATGAAGGCACTGAGAATAGAAGTGAACTCTTAACCCCTTTCCCCTACTCTTTGTGTTTGGAATCTTTTTGTAACCGCTTAGAAATTCAATCGCGCCTTTACTTACTTATATGGCCCAATATAGGAACAAAAACAATGCCACTGCTTCACAAATTCAGACTGTTTCTAATATTTGGGTACTTTCTAACACTAGAAATTTGTCATAAGTAAAACCTGACTGTAATATGCCATGACCCCATATGTATACTCTACTTCAAAATTGATTTACATGAAATAAAATTTTAGAAAATAAAAACAAAATTTAAAAACTGTTTTTATATTTGTTCATCAATTTCGAATTTGTTTCAAAAGTATTCATAGGTATATCAAACCATTGAAAGCCTTGTTGAATTCTTCTGATAAAAAACACATTTTCCGTGCATTTTTCAAAATAAAAATGATATGATGCAAAAAATAATGTAAACTGCTTTACAAAAACATGAATACTTTTAAAGCCACGAGAATGCCAAATTTACCATATATAATGCTATCTTGGTAACACCCACTTGGTCTAGAGTCCTGTCACTGTTTATAAGTTGTGGGACATTTCTGAGTATTTTTAACTCCTCTCTTCTGCCCAGATAGCCTAGATGCCGTGGGCCAATTATCTTTATTGTACTGAGCTTTTAGGTTATGCAATAAAATACTTTTTCAATTTTAATTCAATTTCATAGCTCTCCCCCACCGCAGCCTCAACATTCGTCCAGAGTACGTGGTAAATACGTGTGGTAGCGTTAATCTGGAGACCACCAGCCGAACGACGAGCGGTCCATTGGACTAGCGCCTGATCGTCCGTACTGCCAGTCCAGCTCTGGATCCAGCTCCAGATCCCAGCTAAGACATATAGGGCAAATAGGTGTAACATTGAAAACATTTGAAAAAGATGGAGAAAGTTCTTGATATGGCTATCAGAATGAAATATCTTCCTCTTCTTCTTCTTGATACCTATCAGTATGCTTTCCAAGCAAGAAAATCTACATTCACAGCACTCCACGTCCACAGCCTTGTACTTATGTATACGTTTTATTAACTGTAATTTTTAATATAAATCTTCCTGTCGCCAATAGTGCATTCCTCACTCTGGTGGACAATCTCTCCAGTGTTGGCCTGCAAATTGTAAATACGCAACCCACCAGGCTTGGGGAGAATAGTAGCTCCTTACACGATTTCTGATCGCGATTTAGTAATTCTCTGTCCTATGTGATATTCAACTTGACCTGGTTAATGAAAGAGTGTCTTTTTGGTAGCAGGACTGGAAAAATTTTAATTTACCGCCTTTACGTGAGGATTCTGCTAACTGCCCCTAGCAGGAAATTGTCAATGTCAAAGGTTTTGCTCCTTAATAAACTCGTTCTAAATCTTTATGAGCAACATATATCTTTAAAACGTAAATATATACTCACGGCTATATTAGATGGTTATTTTTAAAGGGGAAATCAAGCCTGCTAAGAGTGCTTACTCTCGCTCTAAATTAAATGCTGATCTCCCTACCAAAATCCTTTGGAGTAGGTAATCTACGAAACATTGGATTTGCTAATGCAACCCGTGAGAATTGATCCTAATCTTATAAGTGGCATTGGTCAAGACTCTTCTCTCTCAAATTTACATGCTGATACTTATTTTCAGGAGGAGTCAGTTGATAATGATTTTTCGTTCCATCCTGTAACTGCGGATAAACGTACGTTTGGCAGTGTCTTTAGTGTCATCCAACGCCATCTGCATGGACGAAATTACACTTAAGTTCATCAAGCTCTCTCCTTTGTCAGAAAGTCTGAAACGCATAATGTGTTCGCAAATTAATGATTATCTCACTTTTAAAAATCGATTTTCCAGATTTCAATCTGATTCTAGTGCGGGACCAAGGTATATAGAAGACAAGCTATTCCCATTAAAATGTTGACACATTGCAGCTGATAGCCTGTGACGTAATTCTGTGACTAATGTATATACATTTTTATAGGATAGACAGAGGGAGGAGAGAGAGTATTGTGTTCTCTGTACCGTGCTTTCTATACATTTTCACGATAATTCGTCACTAATGGAGGAACGTGGTTCGTAATGGGAATATCTTGTATTCTATATACCTTGGGTCCGGATATACATAGTTGCACCACAGCTCTTCATAAAATTGTCAACAGTCTTAGTAAGAATATAGATAATAATCTGATAATTTCCTTACTTTACTTGACTAGCCTTTGAGAAGTTGACTCAGTTCATTTGGCATCTTAATATCGAAACTTATTCATAGGTGGGATTTGTCTGGCTCTGAGGCTAAAGTCATATATAGTTATCTAAATGGACGAACGCAAAGAATAGTTGTAAATAAAATCTAATCAGAATGTCTGTTGATATTATCAGGGACTCCTCAGGGCTCTGTTATAGGTCCACACTTATTTTCTGTTGCTTCATAAACGATTTGCCTTCTGTAGTACACATCTATGCCGATGATGTCCAGGTCTATCTCAAATCTCCCATTGGAAGCAAACATCAATATCAATAATTGGGCAGTAAGTAATTTGATTCACTTAAACCCCCGAAAGTCAAACTGGCATCCACCCATTTTTCTTGACTCTCTTATGATACCTTACTGTAATAAAGCTAGGAACTTAGGTTTGATTTTTTTTTTAAGGTAAGTGTTTTATATCTTAGACACACAGCACTCTTAATGAAAAAATACCAACGACTCATTAGTCTATAATGATTCATTATAAACTGCGGACACACAGCCATTTCTTTAATTAAATTGTGCTGTCAAACTGGTTTTGATGAACTTATCACCTTAAAGAAGCAATATGGATCGAATTAACGCGATAAACTTTGTTCTCATTTATTTTATTTTCAATTTAACAATTTCCAAATGAGAAACACATTTTATTTAAAAAAATATTAAATAATATAATTTGTGATTTGCATTTCTTTGCATTTCTTCTTCTTATTTTTCAAATCGGCAGATGCACAGCGGAGCTCCAGATTTACATTATATGCCAAATCTAGCACATTTTTCCTCATTATAGCTATAATGAAGGAGGAAAACACTTCATTAGTGTACTTCATTATCATCTCATTTTCGAGCTATAATGACATATACTATTTGACACACGGCATTTTAATGAATAGTTAGTACAAATGATTCATTAGTTCGTGCTGTGTGTCTAGGGTATTACCTGGGATGACCATATTAATAATGTGGTGTGTAGATCCTTATCATTTTTTTTCTTTTATCTATTATAAACTTGAAACACTTATCTTCATGTTTAAAATCATTCATTTAAAGTTCCCGAGTACCCAATTTGTCACTAGAATTTAGCTCAATATACCTGTTCATCTTATCTCCCAAAGAAAAACGTCACTGCTAGCTCACGGAGCTTAAGCCTGGAATACTTTATCCAATTATATGAAAAATATCACATCGCTCAGTTGTTTCAAAGCATTATTGCTTCAGCATTTTACTCTCTTTACTTAAAATTTTCTTTAGTTCTCCTTAGTTCTAAGTCTTTCGCTTAATTAGTTCTTTCTTTCACATTTTATATATTTTATAATTTTTTTATATACCTTTCGATTGTGCAAATTTAAAGGGATTTTTCCCTAATTGTACAGTATAATTGCCAAAATAAATTGAATTGATTTGTTCAGAGGCTCGAGGAGCCTGTTTTCGACTGGCGGTAGCATACATTTATTGATATTGAGCCGGCTTTTGATAACACATCCTTCGATATGATCAGACGCAGCCTAGAGGCACCGTCATAAGTGACTGTACCCCGGGACGAGGTACTATCCCTCTTCTTTGGTTCCTTGTGGTAGACGAACTTCTGGTGCGTCTCAATAAGGTTACACTGACGATGCGACGTGGTGATCGTATCCTTGGGGTGAGTTTCTAGATCCCTTCAGCATTCGCTGATGAACATAGTCACGACATAGTGCGGCGAGGTTGCTCTGAAAGTCCGAATATCATTCTGAACCTAAAACCCAGGAACATATATGTATTGGACCTAGACGGACAACCCATGTTAACATATACGGCGATTACATGGTAGCATAGAGCCAAACCCAATACTGTTAAGGCCAAATTGATTAGAGGGTCCCTACTCGTCATCACCGATATCGTCCAAATTCGCAGTATATGTTGGGCTTGACTAGAAATGAAAGTAACGCAAGTAGGAACTCCAGATGGCTAAGCGAAACCGAAATAATGCATAATGTAGGTGAATTCGGGGTTAAAATTAACACTTTTCGGAAAACTTTGATAATTACCATCTTGTGGGTATATTCACAACATTTAAGCCACTTTCTTTTCGTTACAATTGTCTATAATATGTTATCTTACAGATCATATACAGATAACCAGAAGTGATTACAACAATTAGTTTAGGAGCATTTTCCAAAATATGATTGCGAGGTTTACTAAATTACTTTCAACTTACATTAATTAGCGGCGCATATACTCTAAAGCTACCACCTTTATCTCTCGGTCAAATTCCAACCGATTTTCAAAATTCTTTTTATTATGGGACCATCTCAGTGTAACCGGCCAAAAAATTGTCAATTTTCGCGTTTTTTTTTTTTTTCGAATGGTTACGAAGGAGGGATCGGGATGATTTTTTTTTTACGAATAAAACCACTCTTTAGTAATACAAAAATATTTTTTTTTATTAGTTTTTATTTATTTTTACTTGTTGTTAATAATTAGTTTAGTAAGTGAGTTAAAATAAAATAAGTAAAAAACGAGTTTTCAAACAAAACTGAGGCCAAGCCGCATGAAAAAGTAGAAAATAAACTTTTCTTCACACACAGAGGTGGACTCAGATTTTTTGATTGGGACATTTCTCTTGAATATTCTTTCTTTTAATGAATCAAATCACTTATTACCTCTGATTGATCATACTGAAATATATCGGTGATTGTCAGCGAATAAAATCTGAGTCCACCTCTGTGTGTGAAGAAAAGTTTATTTTGTACTTTTTCATGCGGCTTGGCCTCAGTTTTGTTTGAAAACTCGTTTTTACTTATTTTATTTTCTACCTTTTTCACGTTAACTAAATTGTTATTACGTGCTGCATGGAGATATTTTAAAACAATTTTTAAGTCATGTTTGGTGCCGATCCGAAAACAAAAATTTTTCGAGTATCAAATCGTTGATGTAGGTACTGCAACGGTTTTCTGAAATTCAAATTATGTTTTAAACAGCGCTTTTTAGCTGTATTCCAACTGGATCCCATATAACATGAATTTTCCCGATTTTCCATGTTTTCCACAGACTTTTCCTATTACTATGAATTTTTTTTAAAAATTTACATGAATTTTCCTCGATTTTTCATGCAAGTTTTCATGATTGTTGAAGAGAAAGTATTGATGCCAGTAGGACGGAAAAAAAATGATTCCGCATAGCTTATAAAACTTTTTTGTCGGGAAATTTTCCGGAAAAGTCGGAAAATAAGGGAAATTTTCGGAAGCACTAATCATATCGATGAAAATTTGTCCGATGATTTTCCCGCTTTTCCCGGTTTTCCACGGAGTTTTCCATAAAAGCAACTTTATGCAGCTCATTTTGCTCTACAACTTTGTCTTAGGTTGCAAAATGCTCAAACGCTTCCTTGGTCTGAAAAACTCCGGAAAAGGGTTTTACATGAATTTTCCTCGATTTTTTCTGCAAGTTTTCACCATTGTTGGAGAAAAAGTAATGATGCCAGTTGATAGGGAACTTGATCCTGCATAATTTATAAAGCTTTTTTACCGGAAAATTTTCCGGAAAAGTCGGAAAATTCCAGAAATTTTTTTCTAAAAAATCGGAAAACTGCATTTTTCCTGAAACGGATTTATCACTAATCAAATTTGTACCAAATTTTCAAATGACTTCCCGATTTTCCGGGTTTTCCATGGAAATTTCCGGTTAAAATTTTGATAGATTCAATTGTCACGCGACATGAACCTGTGTGCCAAATTTCAGGTCGCTGTGATGACGAAAAGTAGGTTTACGAGAGTGTCGAAAATAGTAAAAAAGAAATATATAAATAAATAGACAGACAAATTCGTGTACGAGTTCAAGGAAATGGCCTCAAAAAAATGGAAGCAATCGGTGTTCACGGTTGTCGCCGCAGTTTGCATCCGAAAAAAAAATCAAATTGATTATTAATCTGTAGGGAAGCCGCTATGTCCCTATGGAGGTTTTTTTTTTTAAATTTGACAAAATGGCGACGGCTTGAGGAAAAAGTACGAAATTTAGGCTGTTTTTCAACAGTTTCTCGTGTGAACAAGGAAGATTTAAAAAAAAACTTCCATAGGGACATAAAAAATGAAGTAAAAAAAAATCCTTAAAAATTTCAATTCGATAGTTTGAAAACTCTCCCTCTGAGAGTTAACACTGTTTGTAAAAACGGCATTTCGAGAAAAACGCGTTTAAAGTTTGAAGGAGGGTTTTTTTTACATAAATTGCCTACTTATAATCAATCGGCCATCCCGCCCCTTTAGGGGCGGTACAAAAGAAATGACAGTTGAACGGTAGGCCGGCGTCGCCTTACGCTCCAATCTCTTTTTCTAAGAAAAGTTGTAGCGACCGTAATAATGCGAATTTTAATTTGACAGAACACGCCCAACTAATGTACTTCAAGACGAGACAAAAAAAAATAAATCGATTTTTCAAAAATTTTACACTGCGATGAACCCTGAAGTTCATTGTGAATTTTTTATAATTTCTTGAAACTATTACAAGACTCGTACGGCATCGGGTTACAGAATGGTAACCCGTGATGGGTTACTGATATATTATTATAATAAAAAAAATATATGTATATATATATATTTTTCTAGGAGTGGAGGCATTTATTTTATACTCTACGATCTGTGTAGAATATTCGTACACAATCTCATCAAAATCGGATGAAAATTCAATGTCAAAAGTTCGTTCATATACACCAATGGGAAAATGGTTTCTCATTTCCCGAATTCAGGTATTCTGAGGAAGGTGGGATAAATATTATCCGATTTGCAAAATTCCTTTTGCTAGATTTTTTGTGATTTTTTTCTGATTTTTTGAACATGTTTTCTCTCCCCTTCTGATTAAATTGTGAAATATAATTTTCAACGACCAAAATTCTGTTTGAAAAATTTATTTCGAAATGTTTTTCGACAACTTATCGATTAATCAATTTTTTGTTTTTTTTTATGGATGTATTTTTACTAAGAGATTATCTGTACAAAGTTTCAAGGAGATTGGATGTATTTACCTATTTAAAAAAATAATAAATCTATAAAAATTTTGCATACCCACTTTTCGCCATCTACCGGCGATTTTTGAAAACGAATGGAAATTCCACTTACAGAAACGAAAATCCACCTTCTCTATGATTGGTATTTAACTCGAATAAATTTTGTACTTTCGTATCAAATTCTGTTACTATTTAACCTCGACAACTCCCGCGAAAATTGGCAAATTTGAGCATTTTTCAAGGGGTAAGCCTACAAAACCCCGGGTTCCCCTACATTTTGCATTATTTCGGTTTCCTTTGGTCATCTGGAAGCTCACTTTCATTTCTAGTCAGGTCCAACATATACTCTGAATTTGGACGAAATCGGTGCTGACGAGTAGGGACCCTCTCCTTGTAAGTATTACAGGTGGGGACCCTATCCTTGTAAGCATTACGGGTGTAATGCGAACAGCGCTGTCACTGGAAAAGCCTACTGTAACTTACACCACTGCAGTTAGAAGTGGATTGTGCCGCATATAGGATGCATGTGTCAGGTCTTCTTGGGAAGAGCTTTGGTAAAGTACAGACTACAATCGCAAAGAAAATTCCTTTGGCTATGGCATTCGCCAATATACCAGCAAAGCTCTCCTCGATTCAATTACCCGAGATTTTTCGTGTACATAATGCATTCCCGTATTGAAAAAAATAATGCGTTATTACTTCTTCTGAGGATGAATCCGACCAGAGCAGCCCTATATAATTATTGAAACCGCAAAGTTTCAGCTGTAACTCTCATTTTGTGTTCTAAAACTTTTTTGAGATATGCTTGAATTCGTGTAATTTCTTCAACGTCATGCTTGTTCAATGTATTAAAGTAGCTGACTTATTTTGGCCTAGGAATTTAGGGTAACTTTTCTGCATTCTCTTGTCGCGTTTTGCATCAAATTTTATTTTCGGCAAACTTCTATTGTAAAATATTTGCGAACTTTTGTGACGGTAACCATAGCTGTCATTACCAGAGAAAATGTAGATCTTGTTTAATAACTAAAAGATTTCCTTAACTTGGATTGGAAAACTGAATGAATTTATATTAGAGAAAACTCTTAAATTTATACAATTTTCATTTCACGAGTTTCTGGGAAAATAATTTTTTCAAAAGAACTGCAGGCGGCAGATGCAGGTGCAGGCAAGTGATATTTGATTACCTGCGGAATTATATTCCCAGCCAGACTCAATGTGAGACGTGAAAAAGTGAACATAATTTCGAGTTCAGTTAAATTTAGAAATTCTACCGTGAGAAATGATTTATTTCATTTAAGTAGCTATGCATGTGTGTGTGTACATTTAATGATTAACTATATCTTAGCTGCCGGCCCTCTTGGGTTGCTATACAGCACAAAGTTTTCGCTGATCGTCATATATGGAAGCGTTCAGCTGGTATTAGAGGAGTTATGGACAACTGCTTTCAGATATGTTTGCATCTCGAATAAAATATATAATACAGTTGCATCCAGCAAGGAGTGCAAATAGGTTAGTCAGGACATCTAAATCGCGATCATTGGATTGGACATGGAGCCCTGGAGGAGCATATTTTTTGTTTTTTCTGATGTGTTCTCGTGGCTCCTTGAGACATCGCTGAGGTTCATCTATGGAATGAATTATGAAACTATCTTGCTTACGTAGCACCCATGACCAGTAATCATAATAGATGATTATTTTTTGGAACAGTCTGGTCGGAACTGTAATATACCACTATTTTTTGTAAAGGGTTATTTGCATTACTTGTGTCCCCACTAGGGTTTCCAATCCGGATATCTGGATATCAAATTATCCGGATTATCCGACACATTTTGACTATTCGGTAATTCGGATATTTTTCCTCAATTATCCGATAATCCGGATATTTTTTTATCAGGAAAATACTGTTTTCTTTCTATCTGTTCAGCTATTTTCAACAGATTATACAATTACTTTCTCAAGTGGCAGTTTTATTTATTATTATTATTTACTTATCAAAGTTTCGTTGAATAAACAAATAAGTTGTCCTATGGATGATTTTTTATCCAAATTTTAAATAAAACAAGTAAGAAAGCTAGAATTGGTCCAAGAGTAATTCTTATGATACCCTAGATGAATGCTCTTATAACCCTGTTTATACGGGTCAATAAGCTGCCTCAGCCCCACGAAAACTTCTCGGTAATATGATGGTTGAGGGCAGGAATGAACCATCACCCAACCTACAGATTTCGTGCAGCAGAGGCAGCATACTGAGACTGACCTGTCTAAACTGGGTCTATGTAATTTCGTATGGTCACCCATCTGTGTAAGTTGGATTTTCTAAGTGGTTTTTGGCATATATTTCTAGAACGATTCCTCGGACAGTCAAAATTATTATAACTAGTTTCATAACATTTCATATTCTGAAGAACTTTTGAGTACACAAAAAACGTCTAGGACTGGTTGTTTTCACAGAATACCTACGTGAAATATCAAAATTTTTATATGGCCCAATTTAGCTCATTTATGAAATTATTTTTACTATTTTTATGAAAACGTCGTATAGAAAACTTCAGCTACGCTGATGCCTTCTAAAGCAATGTCCAAATAAGTAGTGAAAAACGAAACTTTTGTACGGCAACTCTTTGAAGGAGTTACCCGATTTGTCCCATTTTCGAACTTGAATTTACTTTTTTTTTAAATGTTCATGTGCAAAATTTCAGCTCTCTAAGCACATGCGTTCTCGAGTTATCGTGCGGACACATAGACAGATAGACAGACGGACATGCAAAAATCAAAATAACTCTTAATATTATGTATGGGTGTCCAATCCATTTTGCTCTACCATAAATATTTCTATGCGTTACAAACGGAAGGACAAACTTAGTATACCATATAGATTTCATCTAGGGTATAACAAAACCTACTGTGTTAATCGCCCAAAAAGTTAGTATATGCATTGTTCATGGAGTAAATAGATTTCATATTCCGGTGTAGGAGTTTTCTGTTATCCGTATGGCGTTATCCATATATGGTGGTAAAGGCCAAAACACAGTGAGAGCGACACAACAATGTTGGCAACTTAGTTGGCAACAATATCGCATTTAAAACACAGTGTACGCGACTCGACAAATGTTTTTGACAGCAGTCACTGTTTTATTTATTGTAAAAGAAATGGAAACAAGGAAATAACTAAGAAAAATCTTTAGTATAGCTTATACGGCTTTCTTAAAATTGTAAAAGCATAAAGAAAAAGCTAAAAAAAAGAAGATGAGATTGCCATACAAGGGATGACGTTTATCGTACAGTATAACTTTTTCCCCATTTTTCTCCATAAATTCCTCTTCAAAACTCATAATTTCTCAAACTAATTAAACAAATTAATTTTATTAAAGTTTTTAAATAAAAAGATTACTCTTTTGGACTTTTTACCGGGTTAAACTTAATTTTGTTCAAGAAAGAATTTTTTTGGGATTCCCCGGTATATAGCAAAAGCTAAAAAATGTTCTTATTTGTTATTTCATCACACAACCCATTAATTGTTGGTGACAAGTTTCAAGTCTTGGTTTAACTCATCAACAGGTCCCAAATACCGGAATTGAGTGATTTGAAAAGCAAATGAAAAAAATGAAATAAAATAAGTAAAAAAACGAGTTTTCAAACAAAACTGAGGCCAAGCTGCATGAAAAAGTAGAAAATAAACTTTTCTTCACGCACAGAGGGTGAACTCAGATATTTTGATTGGGACATTTCTCTTGAATATTCTTTCTCTTCATGAATCAAATCACTTATTACCTCTGATTGATCATACTGAAATATATCGGTCATTGTCAGCGAATAAAATCTGAGTCCACCTCTGTGTGTGAAAAAAAGTTTATTTTCTACTTTTTCATGCAGCTTGGCCTCAGTTTTGTTTGAAAACTAGTTTTTTTACTTATTTTATTTTTTACCTTTTTCACGTTAACTAAATTGGAAAATTCTGCATTTTTCCTGAAACAGATTTATAACTAATCATATCGATGAACATTTTTCCGATGATTTTCCCGATTTTCCGGGTTTTCCATGGAGTTTTCCACAAAATCAGCTTTATGCAACTGATTTCGCTCTACAACTTTGTCTTAGGTTGCAAAACGCTCAAACGCTTCCTTGGTCGGAAAAACTCCGGAAAAGCATTTTACATGAATTTTCCTCGGTTTTTTCTGCAAGTTTTCAACATTGCCGGAGAGAAAGTAATGATGCCAGTGGATAGAGAACTTGATCCTGCATAATTTAGAAAACTTTTTTAACGGAAAATTTTCTGGAAAAGTTGGAAAATTCCGGAAAGTTTTCCGGAAAAGTCGGAAAACTCTGCATTTTTCCTGAAACGGTTTTATCACTAATCAAATTTGTACCAAATTTTCAAATGATTTTTCCCGATTTTCCGGGTTTTCCATTTAAATTTCCGGTTCAAATTTTGACAGATTCAATTGTCACGCGACATGAACCTGTGTGCCAAATTTCAGCTCGCTGTGATGACGAAAAGTGGGTCTACGACAGTGTCGAAAATAGTAAAGAAATAGACAAATTCGTGTACGAGTTAAAGGGAATGGCTGGCCTCAAAAAAAGGAAGAAAGAAATGAAAAGTTTGAGAAAAATCGAAAAAGCATTTTTTTTTATTTATTAAAAAAATTTAAAAAATTTCTTGAACAAAATTAAAGTTTTTAATAACTAGTTTATTTACTACAATCTTTTAATTTGCTACTCTTTATAAAAATAACTAAATCCACATAACATGAATGTCAATTATTCACTGTCCATCTGGGAAATGTCAATTATGTTGGCGACTAATTTAGAGATGTTCCCAAACTTTTTGTTGGCAACTTGTCGAGTCACACTCATTGTGTTAAGTATATGGGACTTCCATATATTCGAATCTTTGACAGAAACCAATTTACGGCGACTTTGTTGTGTCGCTCTCACTGTGTTTTGGCCTTAAGCCAGCAGTCAACGATGCGACATTTAAATTTTAACCTTTTAAGGGCAATCAAGTTTAAAAGAATTGTTAGATGTCCTATTACCACTAGAGACTGCAGCAATGGAATTAAATAAAAATTCAGCGACACTTTTGACCGCTGAATGTGTTTATAAATTTCTATTTGAAAGCTTAGACGAGTTTTGAACGAACTTAGGTTAAAATTTATCGAAACAGAATAAAAAACGAATGGATGAACGTCGAGATAAAATGCTTATGAAAGTAAATCTTCTTATAAGAAGGCAATATACTACATTCCATAAATATTTTGATTATAATTCAAAAGGTGTTCCCATTACATTGTCAGTCTGTAGGGATAACTGGAAGTGGCAATTTCTTCTGTTGATGAGCAGAGCAACGCAAAAAACATATTATTCAATGCATTTCTTACAATAAAGCCAGCATTTACAGTTTCAATCGTAGCCCTGACTAAGATAAAATTTAGAACTCAACTCATTGAAATTTTCAATGCAATAACTTTTTAAAATATTCTTTTTTAAAAACAAAATAAATTTAAATCATACATAATTACAATATTTGAATAAAAAAAATTATAAAACACCATAAAATATTGGATTCAAGCTATTTATTTATTTTGTTTTTTGTTATCCGGATATCCGGATTATCCGGATATTTTGAGTTTTCAGTATTCGATAATCGGATAATCATTAATGTCGGATAATTGGAAACCCTAGTCCCCACCCACATACGATATTAAATGTTGCCTCCGTGTCCGTGCCGTTCAACCAATTGTTGGGAGTTTGAAGTTGCGATAGTGATTTTCGATGATTTAACAAACTCATCTCACATTGGCTTATGTTGGCCTTTAAGTAAAAATCGAAAGGTTCTGATGGCATAAGTATTTCTCTTCTTTTAGCTGTTTATAGCTGTCCAGTTCTCTTTGCGTGAGGGGGTAATATCTGTCTCTGGGCAAGCTTACAGTTCGGTATTCCGACGAAGGTTTGATTAGGAGAATACGGAATTAGAACTGAAAAATTAGGTTAGGTTAGGTAAGAGGGGTACCGCTTGAAGTGTCCAGCCTGTTTAACTTAGACCACCAGTGGGCCCATTGTGCCCCTTGGAAATATTCATCATGTTGTCTGTTACCATATTGTTGCGGCTGATATTATTTTATTCCGTCGTTCGGGACAATTCGTGGTATAGATAAGGTAGATGAAAGGTGTTGCTTTATTATCATAAATTGCTTCCATCGTAGCTGTGTTAGAGTAATTAGCAAGGTGCTAGCTTTACTGTGATGAAGAGCTATGAGAACACTTAGTAAGGCATCTTGCATTCGCTGATAATTTGACGTTGGATTAATTTTTCCTTCCGCTTTAGAATGTTGGTTGTGGATTCCAGTATAGATGTTTGCTATCTCAATAAGCAAATCAAGTGGTTTTCATTCGCAGGAGACCGTTCAATTTCCTTTTCAATATGTTCAGTATAAGATGCATCGAGAATTCCAACAAGTGTGTGTGCGACACTTTCCACTATATCAAGGGGTGCCCTGTCTCTGCGTCCACTACTTCATTTATGAAGGATCTCATTGGATTCCTCGATGTGCTTAAATTGATATTGAAATTGGGAGAATATTTTCAAACAATGATTTCTTCGAGTAGTATTGCAGAGATTGCCTAACATTTTCTGATTTCCCTTATCTCGTTCCAGTAGCTGGCGAGGTTATAATAGGCATTCCACAAGCCAGCAGCACAGTACGGTAATGTTTATTTTAGCACTTGTCACAGATCAGCATTACGGGTATTCCCAACTGCAGCTATTGAACTGCATGGTCAGAGATACTGAAACTTACTGTATCGTTGGTTGCTTCTGGTGGCGCTCAAATATCTGTAATGCTGTGTGTCGCTCTACCGTTTTTGAGAATGCTGAATTTATTAGATTTTTGCAACATTCGGAGACTGGGGGCAAATCGTTGTTTTTCGGTGTACTCCCACCTCAAAAAATCCGCCAATTCTTGTGAAACCAAGGTCATTTTTGATGCTTATCACGTCCCTGGTTACAGCTTGGTGTCTCTCTTTTCTCAGCATAGAGGGATCGCAATTTAAATACGGACTGATATGACTTCTACCATTCTTAAAGATTTTTCTTCTTCCAATTCAGAGTTTAATTACATCTGGATCAGGTTCAAACTTCATAGGCACATCATGTACTTTTGTTTCCTTTATCGTAGCCTAAATATGTCTGATGACGATTGACGACCCGGTATCCGTATTTGACAATATCTCCAACATTAGCTGCGTTTTTTTTTTAGCTCTCTGATCTGATCTGGTTCAATTTTATGTACGTAAAACAACAACAATTCGTGATCTATTGTTGTTTTACGTAGGTACATAAGATTGAATCGGATCAGATCAGAGAGATAAAGAAAATGCAGCTAATATTGATTATTTGCTTTCTATCTCCCTCTCTTCCAAAATCGTCCTGGTAGGCGATTTTAATGTCCATACCATACCGTGGCTCAGAAATTCTTCTATCACAATTCCTGCGGGCCGATTCTTTGAATTGTTCTGTGAGTCTTTTAATTTGCAAAAGCTAGTGGATGCACCAACGCAAGTTTCTGATGCAGATGGTGATTGAGGTAATTTAATAGATTTGTTTGTAACATCTCATCCTGGCAAATATTCCATCTTAGTCGATTTCCCTCTTAGTAATTTAGACCGCTGATTAATCACGGCTCAATTTACCACCTCAAATCTGTGCCGCCCTAGAAATTGGTTGGCCGGTCAGTTTTGCTTCGAGGAATGTTGATGAATGCACATTTGAACTTAATATCATTCTAAATCTTGGCATGTGTGAATACATTCCGCATTTCCTACAGCAGATCTCAACAACAGCAAAATCGCTCTTGGTTTAACGATAAGTGCAACCAAGCAGTGAAAGTGAATGAGTCTGATTTTTGCGCCTATCATCAATTGCATCCATGTACAGAGCCGAAACAAGTCGACCAGATTGCACGGAACACCTACAAGTCTACAAGTCGGCAAAACCATCAGGAACAACTCGCATCAGTTCTTCTATACCATATATTCTTCTATATATAGCTTCAACTACATAAAAATTGTGAAGTAGTTGTTGACTCCCTGGATAAGGCTAATTTTTGGCTGCTCGATTCATTTTTGATTCTCATCTTCCACCCATTTCACAGACAACTGTCTTGCATCTCCCATGTGGATGTGTACAAGATCCAATACACGTCCGTAATGAGAGATGTGTTCAAGATCCTAAAGGGGATCGACGTCTCCAAAGCCACAGGACCTGATCGTTTCTCGCCCCTGTTAATTAAAAGCTGCACCTCATCCTTGGCTAAACCTCTGCGCAAACTATTTTACTTGTCTTATTCGACAGGAATCTTTCCAGTCTGGCATGCTGCAGTTTTAGCCAAAATTGAAGCACTTGATCTGTCCCATCCTCTTCTATTATAGATTAAATTTTTTTTATCTGGTCGCCTAATTCGTGTTGTATTAAATGGCGTTACATCTAAATCTCACCACATAAATGCCGGTGAATCCCAGGGCTCTGGTATATCTCCGTCTCTCTTCTTAATTCGCATTAATGATCTATTTTCCCTTTCTTTCAATCCCATCCATAGCTTTGCCGATGACAGTACCCTTGATTTCGCATACTCCTTAGATACTCTTGCGGACTCCAGACGGAATGCCGCCTGTGTCAAACGATTTTCCCTAACTAGATCATTGAATAACGATCTTGATATTATTCTCGATTGGGGCAAAGCGAATCGGGTCGAATTCAATGCATCTAAGACCCAAAGCTGTGTAATAGGTCATATTAAAGAGAAGAGTCTGCAGCTTACAGTTTTTATAAAAAAAAGTTATGCTAACGATCTTTTTGCAAAAATAATAGAGGTTAAATTAAAAAAAAGGTAAGAAATCCGAAATTTTTAGTTTAGACAACAATAAATCTTGATGGGAGAGGGGTGTGTAGGTGGTTGAGCAGTCCCATGACCAAGGCCATGAAGTTCTGCATACAATGAGCTCTTCAGTGTTACCGTACACCCTGTAGTTTATAAGATACAGGGTGTTTTGTGAACTACTGGCTTTTTTTCTTAATCACCCTGTAACTCCTAAACGGTTGATATAGCCCCCCCTGCCATACAATTTTTGGTTTGTCTAAGTGAGTACTATCATCTCCCGCTCTACTGACCTCCTAGTGGGAAACACCCTGTATAGGATCCGGATTCATAAATCGGAACTCCCTCCGGTTTTATTAAATAATTCCGTTCTCGAGTACGTTGACTGCGTCAGGCATCTTGGAGTTTATTTCAGTGCTGATTTCACACATTTGTCTCATTTGTCACATTTGTCATGTGTCTCAGTATGTATTGTCACTGCTGGGCACTCCTCTAAAAACGTATTTAGGCCGCCGTGAACTGCACAAACTGATATATAGCAAGCTTCCGGAGTATTTGTATGAGAGATTGCACTTCTTGCATTCGGGAAGGGGTTGTCAGCAGCTTCTAGCCCCTCGGTGTTCCTCTCAATACAGTAAGCGCTCTTACTTTGTTCAGGCAATACGGAAATGGAAATTTCTTCCTGCCAATATGCAGCGAACGGGCTTTATCAAGCATTTTTCGTCATTGTTGAAGGATTTAAGTTTTTAGGAGCATAAATGGCACGTAATTTTTACTTTTTATAGTTAATTAGTTTTCTTGTTTTATTTATTTATTTTACTATTTATTTCTTGTCAGGTTAGGTTTAATTTTTTATTCTTTTTTTTATTTCCATTAACTTTAATTTAATTTTTTGTTTCGCCTTTATTTATTTTTTTTTCTTTTTTTTTACCATATTTTATTATTTTATTTTATTTTTTATGACTTTTTCTTACTTTTCATTAATACTTCTTTCGTTACCTTAATGTGTTTTAGTTAGTTTTTATTTTGCATTGCATTGCATTGCATTGCATAAAATTAGAAGTACGTATAAAATATTGTAATCTTTGTACATTGGCCGTTAATAAATTTATTATTATTATTCTTATTAATAATGATAACTGCGCTTTCAGATGTTTTGCAGCTTGTTTACTCTCGATGTCTCCTGAGGTCTGCAAATCTGCTTTACCGATGAAAACAATTAATATAATTTGAAATGATTATTATAATCGTATTTCATTATAATCTACTTTAAAATTCTTAATTATTAATTCATGAAAAATTTGTAGAAGTATTTCTCAAAAATAAAAATTTATGGAGGCCCCAAGTTTTCCGTTCTCGTGTTGCCCTTCCATAAATCCGGCTCTGGATATCAACAACTATATATACAAACATATGTAGATATGCAGATATAGACTTGTAATTAATCCCATCACATAAATTACATTTACTTCAGACAATATTAACTTACAACTATAGTTCATGGCACAACACAACAAACAGACAAAGTTTTTATCAAGGCTGATGACTCTACTACATAGGCGCGCGTATGTATGTTATGTGTATATATAGTCTGGTGTCCATAACCTCCCAAGATAATAGGATCATAAAGTTAAAATTACCAATGCTAAAATAATAATAATAATATTAATAATATTAAGGCGCTCATAAATTCCAACAAGCAAAAAGTTTTTATAGCAAAAACAGACTCAACAACAACACAAAACCAGATAAAAATAAAAACTTTTTTATACTTTTAATTACAGTTGTAAATTAAAATTTTATGCAATAAAGTAGAATTCCAGGTTGATTTTCCCACCTTTTTCCTCCTTGAAAATGAATTATACCTTAGCGGCTGTGTTCATTTTTCATTTAATTCTTTTGCTGCTGCTTCTCTTCTTCTTCTTCTTGATTTATTTTTTTTTATTTAACCTTCAGGCGATATTACGCTCACTTTACCATTTTTTATTTTTATTTTTATTTTTTTTTTTTTTACAATACACAATTCGTCCGAAATAAGGGTGTAAATTGATCCAAGAGCATTGCATTGGTTGTTTTATGAATCAGAAAATTAAAAACGGGGATGAAAAAAAAGGGAAAATTTCGATTTGTATGTGATCTTCCACCCAGCATCATCATCATCATCATTCCAACAGCTGGCTGAGCTATTTATGCAGATTTTCCCCCATAAAACGTTCAAAGAATGCCCGAATAAATAAATATTTGCAAAAATTTTACTATAAAACTCAATCTGCAGCAGCATCAGCTTTTATGCATATGTATGTGTTTGTAGTCAAATCAACTCCTGCACAACATTTTGTTTATAAAAAACAAAAATAAAAAAAAATGTTGTTACCGAGATTCAATCACAATATGAGAGCGGGAGGATAGTCTCCCTGCAACAAAAAAAAAAGGGCGAGATTTCTATCAACTTTTGTTGCAATAAAAAATCGTTTTTCTCTGACGTTTTTTTTATTCTCGTGTATTTTTCTTCCTTTTTTTTTTCCTGTGCAGTTGTTTACATCTGCAGTTTTTAGATTATCCACAGTTCATTAATAGCAGACGGGTTTTTGAGTTGAACAACTCTTGCATGGATGCATTCAGATTCATATATATACATATACCTAGTATTGGTATAAGTAAGTGTATGGATCCAATAAGGATGATAGTATTGGTAGAAAATCATATATCCATACATATATGTAGATATAATGATGCATCACTCTTGGCGGTGGAGTTTAAATTGCATTTGCATGCGTGCCTAATTACAAGTTTCGATGCGATAAAAATGTTTATTTTTTTCCTTGTTTTTTTTTTAATTCGTCCAACAGAAAGAGCATGTCGAATATAAAATGAACGCATATAAAAATGAAAAATAAGAAAATTTGTACAAGAATAAAAAAATAATAAAAAATATAAAAAAAAATAAATAAAATATTAAATGCGATGGAAAACAATGGTGCGCGCGCTTTCAACCAAAAAAAAAAAGTAAAAAAGTAAAAATTCAAAGAAGAATGTGTGGCGGCTCATTTATGGTAATTTCGATTTATGGGGGCCCTCCTGTAACAATCGTTGAAAAATAAAAAAAACATAAATGAATCTCCTCTTCCCTCCATCCAGTTCCCGGATTTTGCCATTAACAACAGAGTAAAAGATGAAATTTATCAGCAAGCCATAAAATTACCGACATTATTTTAGCTTGGATAATGTTTGAAAAAAAAAAACAAAAAAAAAGTAGGTAGGTACCCCAAGAAGGTATGACTACAAGGCCTCAAATAGAAAAAGTAAAAATGTAGAAGCAATTTCAGTGGGAGCGGAGGCTCTCAATAAAGGAATTGTATATGTGTAATGTATAATAAGGAAAAGAAAATAAACAAGAAAGAAATCTTCTTGTTGTTGTTGTATAAGCAAGAAGAATAACGAAAAAAAAACAAAAAACTGTAATTAAGTGCATAACTGCATGGGAGTAGGAAAAACTGAAACAAAGAGGCGATGGCGATAGTAATAATAATTGTCTTGTACTCGGCTTTATTCTTGTTATTCTTTCTTCTTATACAATAAACCAGAGTAGGCCAAAAGAGGGAGGAGTAAAACATGATAACTAGTCAGGATTAATATTGTATTTTTGTATAGTAAAAAAAATGAATAAAAATACAAAAAATATATTCAGAATTAAATTTATCTGAGCTTTTTGTCCGGCCGTGACCTCTCTTGATGTCTGAAGAAATCTTGCAGAATTGCAACAAGCTAGATTTTTTTTTTGTTTTTTTTTTTAAACTCTTCAATTGAATTCTTCTATGGAAATTAAGTTTATTTGAAGATGACTCTGATGATGACGACCAAGACAACAACGACGAATCTTATTAACTCTGAATCACGATGATGCTTCCGGTACAAATGTAGCTTTTGCTGCTGTCGTGCATTTGCTTGATTTCATTCTCATGATTAGTGATTTTTATTTTATTTTTATTTTATTTTTTATTTTTATTTTTTTGCTTTATTTTTGCCAATTAGTTTATTTAAAGAGAATTTGAAAGCAACTTTTTGTTCTTTGTAGTTGTTGATTTTTTTCACAGAGATCATAGAGGTTGAAAGTTGAGAGAGTTGTGTGAAGATTAAAGAAATTCTTGTGTCTTAATTAAATGTAGTTCGTGTATGAAAGGTTTTTTTTTATTTTTTATTTTTGTCTCAAGACTTGTGTTTCTATATGTTAGTATAGTCGAGGTTAATCGTTACTATATATGTAATGCATGTGGGATTATTGTGAAGATTTAAATAAAGGTTAGATTAGGTTAGAGTGGCGGCCATCGTGAAGGCATATCTGATCGGCCATTGTGATGCCACCCTATTAGGGCCATATATGAAAAAGATTCCTCCTGCGCTGAAACCAGCCAAAAGAGTTAATTAACCTTAGTAGAACCCCCTTGTCTGCTAGTAAGGTTATGCCATTCGTACAGCAAGTACTGATAACTCTCAACCTTTTCGTTGTATAGACCTTGCATGCACTCTCAATGTTTGCCAAAGAGACAGTGTCCTGTGATAACTGCAATAAGATTACTCACATCATTTCAGGTCCTCCTTAACAGAGATTCAGTCCTCCCAGGACATATCTCCAGCCACAGTTGTCTTAAAATTGCACATGTGGTTAGTTCTCCACATCAGCGATTTGCTAGCTTACAGGCATGTACAATTAGGATTCTCTTCACTGAATCTAGGGGCCGACCTATTGACCCCTCCGCTAAGTATATATTCATAGCGGAACCCTTTCTGGCAAGAGCATCAGCTGACTCTTTTCCAGGTATGTCACTGTGACCAGGCAACCAGCAAAGAATAACTATTTGGTTGGCACCCAGTTTCCCGAACTTATAGCAACATCTTCGCACTAAGCCCGATCTTATAGTGCTCAAGTCCAGAGCTTTAATTGCAGCTTGGCTGCGCAATGCAAGTCCTGATAACTAGATCGCTAGGTACCTCATAAGTTGTAAGCAACCAGCAGCCTTGCTGCTTTGCTAATAGCTAAAACCTCCACTTGGAACACACTACAGCAGTCCGATATGTGGTACAATTCCTGTAAGTGAGGGAAAGCTGAGTAGACCTCGTCTCCACTCCCATAACCATTCTCGAACCGCCTGTAAAGACACATATATCATTTGACACGCGATTATCATCTCACTCCTCTCTACTAGGAATGCTGGTTGAGATTGCTTTCTCAAAGTCTAGTCTAAGGACAATGTAATCCGTAGCTCCCCATATACAATCCCCAGGACAGATCTTCAGTATTCTGCTGAGACCAAGGTCTGCTGTTATCCAGCAGTCTAACTCTTTAAATCTTGCAATTTTGCAGCTATTCATTTTTCATGGATATCGAGGGGCAGGAGGGGAAGAGTATAATCTCCATTGTTGCTGTTGGTGATGTTCGAAGAGCTCCTGTAATACCTAGGCAGGCAGCTCTCTGTATTTTAGTAAGACATTTCAGATATGTCGCTTTCTCTAGACTATTCCAAGACACCACAAATCCATAGATGAGGATAGAACTTACAATGGCCCGTATTGCTCAATCCGACGGATGAGATTCACTTCCCCTTCACGATGCGATATTTCAATCCGTCGGCGGAACTGCCACATTCAAGCATCAGGATTCGATTCACTTGTTTTCAATAATCCAGGGAAACTTAATTTTGTTCACTTCGAACGTTTTCGATAATCACAAATTGGCAAATTCGCAAACTAAGTTCTTCCGGCGGATAATAGTGTAAATCGAGAGCACGAAGCGAGGGTGTGTGCCCCTATATTTTCCCAAAAGTTTTCTTGGAGGCATACAGTGGAATGACCGCCTTTTGATGCGCTCATTCACATTTATCCTCCAATTTAATTTGAAGTCTAGTATCTTTCCTAGGTTTCTGGCTTCATTTTTAAATTCAAAAGTAATGTTAACCAGTTTTGGGGGAGCGAAAGTCGGAATAACTTCTCTTCGTTTAAAGAGGACAAGTTCGGTCTTTGTGGAGCTGAGCCCCAGACCACAACTCTTAGCCAAATTAAGACGCTTTTAGACGCTTTTGCAATGCTCTTTGGGTTAGTGTCGATAAGAACTGTTCCGAGACCAGAGGATGATTAAATCATCAGTATATGCTACCGCTTTTATTCCGCCTTTGTAAAGTTGTAAAGAGATAAGAATTTTATTAACCACAGTCGAGGTTAAAGTACTCCTCTTTGTGGAATACCTCTAGATACCGTCCTGCTAAATTTATATGTAGCTCCTGCTCTACGTTTTTTAGGTGGTTATAGGTCATTAAGATAATCCATCTGCATATTTAGGATTCGACTCCTAGACCAGTCAGGGTATGGCCTCTATTCTAACATTATAAAAAGCTCCTATCAGGAAATGTACCTATAGTGCATTATTTTTCTTGATTGATTTTTCAATGGTTCTTACTACGTCATGTAGCGTAGTTTTAACCGATTTATATTTTAAGTATGTCTGCTCTGATCTAGAAATCTCACTTCTCTTGAACAGGTTGTCTATGGACGTCTCTATTGACCTTTCAAAAGTATTTAGAAGAAACGATGTAAGGCTGATAAGTCTGAAGTCGTTAGAAGTCATGTGCCTGTCTTGGGAATGAAGATCACTTTTGTTTGCTTCCAGATGCATGGGACATAGAAGTGGAATAGGCACCTATTCGGAATTAAAATTTCTTTTCAGCATGATGGGAATAATGCCATCGATTCCTGGTGATTTATAGGGAGCAAAATATTGAATTGCCCACTCCATTTTTCCTTGGGAGATTTAAATATATAAAAAAACAACTAAAAAATTATGACAAAAAAGAAAACCGGTTGGAAAAATTTTCGTTTTTGAAACGAGGTGTAGTGGTTTCAAGTTAAATATTTTCCAAAATATTTAATTGATTGAATTTAATGGATTGATAGTTTTTTTTTTTAGTATTTCACTTATCTCTTCATCCAGCAATGCTTCCAATTCTTCGTGTTAATTTTTGTCTAGCTGAGCAGAGCTTTTTTTTTCATATTAAAATCCTCGTTTTGGAAATGTTGATGCTGATCTGCAATTGTTTATTTTTTTCTAATTGAAAAGGAACAGCCGATTAAAATGTACACCTATATAAACAGTCGAACGGAAAGCCGAAGGTCCCGGCTTCAAAACCCGAAGAAAGCGGTTATGCTTTTTATATACCTTAGATGACGAAATTATTGGGTACCTATATTAAGTTCGCCATTCCTTATAGAAATTATGCTATGTTAGAGCAAAATGATGTATGTATGTGAGTGGACATCCGCACTCATAATATTAAACAATATATAAATTTTTGCGCGGTACATGTCCCTTTTATATAAATTGTAAATGAAAAATGGACGTAATAATAAGATTGCCATAAAAAACATTTATTAGTTTTTCACTACAAAAAATAACTCTATCCAAACTTCAAGCAATTCCATTTTCTCCTTTCTTCAGTTTGCTCAAAACCCACTAAGGATTAATTTAAAAAAATATAAAAAAACATTGATAGTATACGCATTTTGAGATATTCAAGGATAACGAACACATCCATTATCCTTGAAAACAAATTTTCACAAAAAAGGACCTCAACTACTTTTTTTCAGGAGCTTCAAAGCTTCCTTAAATAAATAGCGTTTATTTCATGGGCTTGCGGTGCATTCATCCTGATATATAAATTTTTGAAACTACACCTACCAAGCCAAATTTGCCACTTTTTTCAAATTTCAAAATATCGTATCTGCGTCAAAAATTTACAAAAACAAAAAATGTTTCACCAAAATACTATCAACAATAAGAAAAACCTACTTGTAAAATTTCATCAAAATCGGAGATGGTCCATTCAGAACATTTGTCGATTTTCTACTATATTAGGACACTGATTGAAAATAAATTGACGTTAAGAACTGAAATTGTATACGTGTATTGTGTATATAATTTCAAAAATGCGTACGAGAGGACATTCTAGATCTTCTATTGCAACAAAAAACTTGTTAGCGAACTCTCCGTCTACTTTGCCCATGTAACTGATCTTCGCTCCAAGACTTTATACATTCGACGAATTCAACATGGTTTCCTTGACTGAGACTTGGCTGTGTGGAAAGATTGCAGATGCAGATCCTTTTGGTCCCGAATCCTTGGGTTTCATCGTTACCACCATCGTTTGTCTCCGGATGTTCCTGTTTGAGGTGGAGTGTTTTATGCTATTCGTTGTGACCTTCCATTCATATGTAGGTACATCCCTCCATGATTACTGAAGTTTTGCTATCTACCGAGGAATCGTCGCTTTTTGATGATTTGCCTAATGTTACCTGTGCACAGTTTTTGGACGAGAGGTCTTCTTTTTCGGTGATTCCTCAACATGCGATATCTATTATTTTTTCATGCCTAATGCAGTCTAGCGGCGTCATAACTAATGACTCTGGAAAATCTTTTGTTCTAGTGTTTTCTTCCGATCCTAATGAGACTCTCGTTAATCGTTCTTCAAGTCCTATTATGTTTCCTGAAGCATGTCATCATCCGTTCTGCAAGTTTTATTATGGTTCCTGAAGCATGTCATCATCCGATACTACATATTGTTTTTTTTTTCATCCTGTAACTTCATCAACGAATGCTTCTAATAACTATTGTTATAACTTGAAAAAAGTTGATTTTAGTAAAAATAAAAAGATGGATATCCACCTGTGACTGGGCTACTGACATTGTTAAGGATGTAACCTCGCTTTATTATTTACTATTTTCACTTTACTCACTGTGTACCACTTGTTAGTTCGAATGGTGCCTTGACTTGGTAACCGTGGTTCAATAGCTCTTCAAAGCATCTTAAAAATTTAAAGAATAAGGTTTGGAAGAGGTTTTGTTCCTCAATGCTGATTACGTAACTTATTCTAATTTGCGTACTCAGTACATTTCGTGTTTGACTGACTCGCACAATGATTATTTATATATAGAATTAGGTCGGCCTTGCGTACAGAGCCTAATCGATTCTGGGAAGTTAGTGAACTCTAAGCGCAACTCTGATAGATAACCTTCATTATTGAGACTAGGAAATATAGACAGTATTGATCACGTGCAGACTTCCAATCTCTTTGGTGATATTTTTAAAACTGCTTTCTGTGATAACCACTGTGATATTCTAATTCCAGATCTGTCGCAAATTTTGTATATTTCAGTTATTTAAAGTCTTGCATTGCAATGTTTTCTACTTCCATTGTAAGCCTTTCAGCTTGACTTTATGTAAAGTAAATCTACTAGATCCAATTTCTGCATTTCTGCTATTGCAAGTTGATAACATTTTTAACAGATTTTAGTAAAGTTTTCGTGAAGCTCTATCTGACCAAAACAGATAACACTTCTGGTGTTCCACAGGGCAGCCATCTTGAACCAAACCTTTTTATAATTTACATCAATGATGTACATCTGATCCTAACTAATTAAGAATATATTGCTATGCTGATGATGTCAACATTTTCCACAGTGTTACTAATGAAAACAATTGTGGAATTTTAAATTTGAACTAACTATCTTACTCACAACATCAGAAAATATAGCTGCTATACCTTTTTCTTGGAAGCCTTTGGATTTTATTTATATTTTAGATAGATGCTTGTTAACTAGACTTGACAAAACTAAAGATTTGGGTGTCTTCTTAATACTCGTCTTTCCTTTGGGGATCATATTAATGTAATCGTTGTTAGGGCTAATCTTCTGAATTCTGTAAATAAATGGTCCAAGGACTTTCTATATAAATCAGGACTTTTACAGCTACATTTATCAGCTATTTAATTTAAGAGATTACCATTATTTCGCATATTGATGACGTTACTCGTATTATGTAACAGCTTATCGGCTTTACTTTCACATAAGTTTTTCACTCCACTGTTATGTAACTATGTAGTGATTGGATTGGATGTGAAGTCCAGACTGCCAGCATAAGCTAACAGATCACTCCTTGATCGGCAATAGTGCAGGGCGTCACGCTAGCATCTCGACTAGTGCGGAAGAGTTATAGGGGGGGGTTAACCCAAAACCTGCCGCCGGTCACGATCCGTAAACAAAAAATCATCTTGCCTATCAAAACACCCTAGACACCACATCCAGCCCTGAAGGGGCCCTTACATCACTTACCACTTCGCTTCATTAAGGCGCAGATGTTAAGCCTTCCTGCCGCTTGCCCCATCCACCCAATCGACACTGAGGATAGAGTATTTTCGAGTGTCCCTATGATGACCTATAAGTTAGAAGTGAAAGAGCGGAGCTATTCAACTATCATCACATGCGACTGCTCCAGAAGAGGACGGAGGAAAACAATTCAATTCTAAATGACAATTATCTACAAATATTACTGGCACCTATCCACATATAACTGAATTACGGGAGCCTTTAAGCGCCACTTGTTGTCGGTATATCTTATCAGCGTCTTAACAAAATCGGAGCTTTCCTAGACCAAGTCACGGTATTACTGCGTTAATTCTGAAGGCGATACTGAATATAGCTAATTAAGCAATTTCGAGATCCAAGAAGCTATTTTCCGGTGATTTCGGCCCGCTTGCGTGGCGCCTCCTTCTTCCACAAATTCTCCTTAATTAATTTGTCCTTGCGTCACCACAAAATTCAGTCAGATGTTTAATGGATGATTAAATTAAACAATGCAGGCGATTGGAGAAGGCAGGTTAATAATCTTCTTGACACTCAATATCGAATAAGTGACAGCGCTACTAATTATTAATTTCGTTTCCACTGACACTGGATACAAATTCCAAATGGATTAACTAAAAAAAACTAACAAAAAATCCGAAATTAAAACAATTTAATACTTTTAATATGATGATTTTTACGGATCCTTTTTTCTTTTCACGCTGTGTTCTCCTATCCCCGCTCAAAAAACAAGACGCTCTTCTTCTCTTCCCTTTTCTTTTGGTTTTGCGCCCTCTTTCCCAATTAGGTCGCATTCGCTTTTTCGAGTTTCTTCGCACCGTCCACATAGGCAGTAGCATACATGTAGCGTGCTACTGCTAGCTGTCATGTAGCATACTACTGCATGCAGTATGATACGACCATAATACACACCACTTAGGAAATTTATAAAATAAGTCCAAAATTATTTAATTAATACTTAATTACAAAACAAAAAACTAAATTCTAAACATATTTATTAATTTTATTTATTTCCTTTTTTCAGGTATGTATTTCTGGCTTTAATCATTATTTCTTCAAATCTGGTATGTAAAATTTTCTCTTTTGTATTCTTTCAATTCCTAAAATTTTTACATGTAGGTTCAGGGTGTTGCAATAACATGGTTACATACGATTTAGGTAGCAAAATCCACATTGCGTTGTTTTCCAATTCATTTCAATTCAGATAAGTGGATTAAAAAATACTCTTAAAAATGCGCATGCTCTAACTAATTAGTCAATAAAAATGTTTTGTTTTTCTTTTCTTTTTTTGCACTCTAAGCGAGAAAATTAACTACTACAACAAGGACACGTTTCATTACAAAGTAAAGATTTTATAAGGTTTCCCGATGGTTTTATGTTTTTGATCTGACTACTTAGATGACAAATTCTTGGGTATTATTATTTTCAGGACAAAAATACCGATCGTTTTATTGTAAAATATATAATTTTTTAATTCATTTACCCGGAACGCCGAGTCCAAGTGTAGTCCTTCTTCAGGAATTCTTTTTTTGTCTGTGCGTATAAATAAATTGAGAATATAATTATATCTCCGGAATTAAATACCCAACCAAAAAAAATATATATAATTTCTTTCTAACTCACAATAACTCTCTTTCCGTTAGAATTACTCATACATACAAATTGCTTCTTTATACAGCTTAGATACATTCGAAACAGGAAAAATGTCAAAGTGAAATCTCTTTTACAGCTTTTACGAATTTTGGAAGCAATTTATTCAAAAATTTGTACTCTTTCTCGTTCTTTTTTTTTTATTTCAAATCCAATAGAACATTTTGTAACTCAATAAGTTAAGGGCTTCATCTAATGTTATTCAAGAATCCTTTCAAACTGTCATGCTTTTCGAAACTATTTCTTTCACATGAAGCAAGTGTGTACTTACATATATTTCTAAATGTCGATGATTTTATATACAGCCAATTTTCTGATGAGTCTTGTGTCCTTTAACCTGTTCAAAAAGGATGAAATAAATATTTCATTTCTAATCCATTATACGAAACTTCTTATTCACTTCCAAGAAATATCAACATTAAAAAAGAAAAAGAAAACAACATCAGAATATCCTGAAAAATTTTAAATTTGTTCAGACTGCATGTATCACCGGGGAATGCAGAAATGGGTATCATCAGTGCATATGATTAACTTTCATCAGTCGCGAAAATTCAAATTTATTACAAAAGGTACTTTTTTCTTACGGGTATTGTCGCGAAAATATGTATATGCAACAAGGATAGGGAATTCATTAGAAAATTTAGAAAATTCACTAAACGACCCAGTCCTGAGAGTAAATTTCACGCAAGCATTGTCTCATTTTTAAAATTGACACAGACTAAATTTTTTGGACTGGAATATTGCGTCAACACTTCGTTTCATTCGAGATAGACAACCAACATTTACGCCGCTGATGTAGAGAATCTATATAGTTTCTAGTGATATGTCATCGCTAATAAGTCGGAAGACCTTTTTTAGACTTTGTCTAACGCGGACAATGCAGCGCTCCCAGCCCCTATAATCTAAGCCTACTATGAGACTTATAGTCGTGCCACAATATTGATGAAGTAAGATATTTCTTGAATTTTTACAAGAAGCCCACACGCATTTTATTGTGTTTATGATCAGACCAACTAAGAGTGTTGGATATTTCAATGTCTAAGATGTTCAGAGACGGCGAGTTCTCCATCGACGGAAATGGGCTGAGCGGGTTTTGGAGTATGTTTGATTGCATTTTGGAACCATCACGCATGATCCGATTCACTCTGCTCAAGCGAGTATTATTGTAAAGTCATAGTTTAGTGAACTAAACATGTGCTTTCGTTTGTCAACTATAACATTCCCTAGGAAATCAGGTATAGAGTCGAACGAGTACACGAAATCAAGTTTGTCGTCTGTAAGTCTATGATGAAATTCAGAGCTAGCAGATCATTAATAAAAAAAGGGAAGACAGTAGGAGAGAGAACAGAACCTTGCGGTACACCGGAATAAATTATAAAACGGTCAGAGGTAACTCCATCCAATATAACTGAAGTTGAACGATGGAAGGGAAAACTTTCAATCCATTTTAGGAAAAGTGGGTCTAGACCTAATACATACCTAATGTTTAGCTGAAAGAGCAGGATGCCAGACTCTATCGTAGGCCTTCGAGATATCTAATGCGATGATTTCAGATTCACCAAAATTATGGAGACATTGATTCCTACGCTCCAGTAGTTGGGTGGTGTTGATGAGTGTTTCGAAAACCTTCGAAAGAATCGAAGTAAGGACAATTGGTCTATAATAATTTGAGGGATCCCTTGCCTCTCCTTTATTGGGTATAGGCTGAACATATGCAAGTTTCGATGCCAAAGGAAAGACTCCAGTCGAATAGGACAAATGAAATAGCTTGCGTAGAGCCTTGGTTAAAGAAGAGGCGCAGCACTTGTGTGTCAGATGCGAAATACCATCAAAAACCCAGAAGCCTTAAACACATTGAGATTCGCGAGCACTTTGAAGACATCTCTTGTTGGTTTTTAGTTTGGCCATATACAGGTAACACCCTTTCCTGTTTGCTATATATTCTAAGGTAAAAATTCATTCTGTACACAGTTCAAGTCAAGCAAAAGCCAATGCACCAGAAACCCATACTAGATTTAACCCTTCCCTTAATCTTCATTTGATTTTGATAAATAGAGCAATCTGTCATATGCTAAATGGCTCTATTAAAAATGAACCGTTATTTAACGAGGTTATAATAGCGCTAAAATAGCATTACGCTGTTGGAATTTCTAGTTTTGTTTCTGAAGATTAAACAATCTAGCAATGTTTTTTCACAGAATATTTCAAAACATAAAAATTATGTAAATCCTTCAAAAATTCACTACTTATACTTACCCCAATCCTCAAAATTAAAATAATAGAATGGTTTCTTAGTGACGATAACGACCTCTAGTAGCCGAAAATTACATTAAATATTTTAAATAAAAGAAGAAATTCATTTGTCTTCATCAAAAACTAAAAGTTCAAAATGGCGACAGTTTTTTATCATTCTTTTTTTCAAGTTGTACATCATTTCTTACTCTATTCGTAGATGAAAAAAAAAACTTCTGATACCGTAATAAAATTTTTCAAAAAATTCTGGAATGCAGTTTCTCGCACCAATAGATGGCGTTGGTGCTAGATCTAGATCTATTAAAATTATATTTTAGCTCTAACAAGGAATACTTTTGTGAAAACGTTCATTGGGATTCGCTTTTCCAACATTTTTGTTTTTTTTTAAGATTTTTTAAAAGTAAAGAGGATCGAACATTTTGAACTGGCTCTCCATTTTGCACCAATATCCCCTAAATATTATATGTATATTTTTGGCATCCTAACTCGATTTTGCCAGAATTTGTTCCTAGACTCGGTCTAAGGTAGTTTCATCGTCAAAACAATTATTTCGTTTTACTATGCGTATGTAACTGGACTCTGATCTAAGACTACCCAGCTGTTTGCGTCATCTGCAAATGCTAGTTTTGATGTGATGTGCTTGTCCGAAACATAGCTGTGTGCTGAGCTTTTCGGTCCTGAGTTTCAGGTCTTTCGGGGTCGTCATTTGGACCTGCTGAATGCACTTGTCGGTGGGGGTGTTCTGTGTACGGTTCAGCGAGGTATTCCGTGTTCCCTGGTTGATTTGGGCCGGGTGGATGATCTTGAACTTTTGGTGTTGGTTCTGAGGCTTCGGCATAAGAATGTATTTGTTGTCAGCGTGTGCATTCCTGCAGGTTCGTAACCCTCTACTTACGATTCGTTGGCTTCATCCATCGACAGGATTACAAATACTATGCTGCCCTCTGTTGACCTTCTTGTTTTCGGTTACTTTAATATGCCGACTACACGTGGCAATGCGACTCTGATGAGGAAAGCTTTCGTCTAGCTTATCAGTCTGCTCGTCAGCACTTTCCCCACTTCATTCAGAGCATTGTTTCTGCAGGTCTCTTCCAGTGCCGTGGCATTTCATGCAAATGACTCAGGTAGATTCCTTGACTTGGTGTTCTCGTCGGATTGTTGTGATACTATGGTTAAGAGATGTTTAGCGCCTTTGCTTCCAGAGTCTATTCACTGCTGTTCATATTATATTTTGTTTTGATCGATCTAATATGTTTACTCTCACGATTACTACTTTAATTTTGATAAGGCTGACTATTCTAGACTTGACTATTGGCTATCTAGACATGACTGGCGTAATATATTTAACGAACGAGATATCGATAATACTGTTAAGTTATTTTACGACTCTATATTTCTCTGTTTTTTTTTCAAAACGTACCAATTTCTAGATCTAAGACTAAAAGTCTTAAAGCTTCAATATGCCATTTTAAGAATTTAATAACTAAAGCATGTGAGAGATTTTGTTTTTCGAGGAGCGACGAGGACTATATGATTTATTCCTATCATCGCGGATGGTTCATGGCTGCTTCTGAGGCTTCTTTTAAGTTGTACACATCTAAATTGAAGACTTCTTTACTGGACAGATCTAAACAGTTTTGGTCCTTTGTTAATTTTAAACGCAAGCCTGATAGATTCCCCTTATCCTTTGGTGATCTTGACAGACTCTACAATTATTTCCAATTTGTTTGCTGTTTTTTTTAATCATTTTTATTGATTCTGACTGTGATATTACTTTTAGCGATTTTACTCACTTGACGATGCTTCTTTCGACATCTTTTGAATGGAAGGATGTTGTCTTTGACGATACTATAATTCCAAAACATATTTCGAATTTGGCGAATAGCTTTTGCCTGGCCCAGATGGCATCCCATTTTTTTTTTTTTTTTTTTTTTTTTTTTTTTTTGAAGAAATGTATATTCGGCTTATCGCCATCTTATGTCACTTATTTAAATTATCCTGTTAATCTGGCGTCTTTTCTAAATTATGGAAACACTCCTTAATTTTTCCACATCATAAAAACGGAAACAGAAATGAGATAACTAATTATAAATAAAATGTCTAATCTTTCAGCTATTCCTAAAATTTTTGAGGCTATTATTTATGATACAGTCTATTTCCTGTCTAAACCGTTTATATGTAGTCTTTCGCATGGTTTTACTACTATGAACTACCAACTTATTGGAGTTTTTTAATCACTGTATGTCTGCCATTGATGCAGGAGCATACTAAGGCAATCGACAGGATTAGCCATAAGATATTTTTACATAAGCTTACTTTGCTGGATTTTCCTCATCGGTTTCTTTATTTGTTAGCTTCTTATCTATCTAACCGTACCCAGAAACTCTTTCTTCGTCTTATACAATCCAGAAACATCCTTAATACTTCTGGAGTTCCTCAGGGTACCCATCTTGGACCTCTGTTTTTTGTCTTATCTATCTAACCGTACCCAGCAACTCTTTCTTCGTCTTATACAATCCAAAAACATCCTTAATACTTCTGGAGTTCCTCAGGGTACCCATCTTGGACCTCTGTTTTTTGTGTCATTCAATTACATTATACACTTGCTACTATCTCAGACCAACACTTTTTGTTATGCTGATGACGTGTCAAGATTTTTCGAACTATGTCTTACTTGAACACCTTCTACTTTTGGTGTTCTAAGAATTATCTTCCTTTGAATATCGATAAGTATTTTGTTATGCCTTATTATCGAAAGCATAGTCCTTCATATCTGAATTACTTCATCAATGGAATTTTATTGTTCACACTTAACAGCACTAAGGAGGATCTGGGCGTTATTTTTGATTCCAGACTCTCATTTGAAAACCATATTTTAAATGTTGTCAAAAAGGCTAACATTACTTTAGGCTTTATTAAGAGGTGGTCTCGGGAGTTTAATAGTCCTTTTTTGGTAACCAAGACCCTCTATTACGCTTTTGTTAGGCCGATTTTGGATTATGGCAGTCCTGTTTGGGCACCGTTTTACTCTGTTCATATTAATCGAATTGAGGAGGCGCCACAGTGGTGCCAAACCCCAAAAAGCTGGCCAAAAGTCGAAAAAAAAATGTTTCTAGGGACTTTCAATTGTTGGAATAGTTGTAGTGTGTAGTGGTACCCCTAGTATGTATTATGACTGTTAAGAAAGGGGGAGCGTACCTACCTGGCTTTGGAACGCATTCTGCTCGTGAGCGCTAGAGGAGCTGTTTCGTTTACTCGTCACGCGTTGAAAATAAGACAAAGTTGAGACACGTGTTGAGACACGTGTTGAATCGCAAAAAAACGGATTTTGATTCTCCAAAATGGATTCTTCTCCGGAAACTAAGTACAATTTGAATGTGTTGCTCGAAATTATTATTAACAATGTATGAAATAGTAAGTCATTAATAAAAGTATTGGTATTTTTCTTGGTTATGTTCTGAAAAGTCGTGTTAGAAAAAGCAATAAGTCAAAACCCTCAGTGAATCCTGCTCTGAAACTAAATAGAAACTGTTGCTTAGACATTTCTTCAAAACATATCCAAAAATTAGCTGCAGCTGGCTGCGACTTCGGTTTTGGGGATAATTTTTATGCGATAATGTGTGCAGTAGGGTGGTTCTTGTTTAGAATATGTTGTTTTTTCAAGTATGCGTTGTTACCTTTGTGGTGCTACGTCCAAAGAATTTAATAATATTGACAAGATGTTGCAAAGACCGATTAATAAAGATCACTCAGTATTCGGAATATCGTCGCTGCATGCTTGGATACGGTTTTTTTAATGTTGCTTAAAAAAGTGGCGAGGGAGCAAGGAGGATAAAGAAAATGTTGATAGAAGAAAAAAAATATATACAACAAAGTTTTCGTGAAAGATTTGGGCTTCTTGTTGATCAACCAAAACCAGGCTATGGAAGTTCTAATGACGAAAATACAGCTAGGAGTTTTTTCGCAAATTCTGAAATTTCCGCTTCGATAACGGTAATTGATGAAGAATTGATAAAGCGATTCCATGTTGTATTGGAGTTAATTTCTTGTTGTTTCGAAATCAATTTACCCAATTCCCAATACCCAATTTCGCAAATATACACTGAACATACTGCACGAAAATTTGTTGAACTCTATTCGTGCTGTACTTCATGCCAACAATAGTATACAAAATTCTTATTCACGGTCACGGAATCGTGGAATCTTCGTTACTTCCTATCGGACAAATGTCTGAAGAAGCTCAGGAATCATAGATTCCGAGGAGATTTTTCATGAAAATGTGACCGCATCAAAAACATGGAAGACATTTTTTGCAGACTTTTTTAGTAACGTCAGATCCAATAATATTCATTTTGCGAAAACTTCCCCCGAAGAAACTAAGATCGTTATATCCACACGCGGTTGAAATACTGATTCCACCTTCAGCTCCGGAATCAAGTCAGATTTTTTCAAATAACATGAGCGATACATCGGACGATGATGTGACAGTTCGCAAGAGAGCGATTAATTATAAGAAGTGCTCAAATTATATCGATTAAAAATAAAATAATGAAAGAAATATATTATAAATATTTTACTTTAATTACTGTATTCCAATCCTCTTCATCCCAAATCTTCAAATGGCAACTGTCATTACATTTTCTATTTCATTTATTTACAATCATAATTTCTAAAATTCCCGAGTACAGACTTTCATCCGAATTGAATACGTTTTTGAATAAATTTTCCGCCATATTAGATCCGCCATTTTGTTTTTCTACATTTTGACTTCGCATTCGTAATCAGCGACCCGGAAAACTCCCGAGTACAGACTTTCACCCGAATTGAATACGTTTTGACTTTTGTCGCTTTTCGGGGTTTGGAACCACTACTGTGGCGGTTCAAATCAGATATCTTAAATTTGGTTTTCGTTACCTTCCTTGGAATGATCCTCTAGCCTTGCCACCTTACTCTAATAGACTCTAGTTGTTCTCCATCGACACCCTTGAGAGGAGACGTGACATTTCTAGAATCCTTTTTGTATTTGATTGGTATACAATTAATTCCCCTAAACTGCTTGGCCTCCGAAATATTTTGGTCCTTGCTTCCTAAATATCTCTGCTCCTTGTCGCTCTTTGAGGAACCATGACTTTTTTTATTTATTTTTGTTTTGAAATACAAATTACAATTTTTTAATGTGCCCATTAACGTCGATGTCTCGGTTGTCTAATGCTCAATTGGCATGAATTTAATTTACTTATGACTAAAGCTCAATTAAAGCGCCTCTTGAATGGGTATTTGTGTTTTCCTCATTCATTTACGCTTTTCTTTTTTAAATTTTAAACTTTATTTAAATTGGATCGTCTATTTTGAACTTATTTTGATTGAATTTTGTAGTAGTCAGGCATTGTTGAAATTTATAGAAATAATAATAATAAATTAGTTGATCTTTTATGGTACTAACAACAATTCCATAATCCTCAAAATCCAATATAGTTAGGTTAAACACGTCTTTAAAACAAACAAACAAAAAACAATTTTTATATCAAAAGTCGACAATCGAAAAAAAATGGGAAAAAAACAAAAAATTCCCAACAACAAATGCGCCATTATGAATCTAAAAAACTTTTCTATCGCAAAAAACTCACAGTCGTCGTCGTAGTCATAAAGTTGACATTTTACTTTTGAAAATCTTTTAAATGGCTGCGCTCAGTTCAGGTGAAAGGTCTCTGCATAATAGAGCGCAACAACTGCACCAATCGAATTTCAAATAATCGAGAACCAGAAAAAAAAAAACTCGCAAAAATTCAAGAAAAAAATCTCAACAAAAGACAGAGGAAAGAACGTAAAAGATAAACTCAAAAGTCATAGTAAAACGATAATTTTCATTTAATTTTCTTGAAGAATTGTGCAGCGGACAAACAAAAAGCTCATAAATTTCTGTTAACTTCACGACAAGGACAAAAGCGCAAGACATAAATTAAAAAATTCTTTTCTTTCTTATTGAGAATGTTGTTGAAAGCGCTCAAGAGAGCGGTAGGTGGGTGGAGGGCAAGACAAGGCAAGAGTAGCCAAGTGGGACATACATTGTATTACTTATATCAAGCACTCTATATATATGTAGCTTAGCAGTTGTAGTATGTAGTACCTTTTAGTACCTTACCTTTGCATGAGCAAAACATATATACATATATTCGTATACACTCACTCATTGCAGGCAGAAGGACCAAAGAAAAACTTGAAAAATTATAGTCGCACATTGAGTCAACCTATAAAAGTATGGCTAGAATACGATGCTATGGCTGCATCTATAGTAACGAAACGAAAAATCCCATGCCATTGTCATTATATATAGTGGAAAAGTCATCAACATTTAACCAGTTCACAGCTGGGGGCAAGGCAGCAATAACACTTACCGTTATAGCGTGTAGCTTTTCATCAGTGCGGTCGTGGACGTCTGGTCTGACCATTTTCACTCATTTCAAGAGCATTCAAAATCACCCTCACGTGCAGCCATGCTCACCTTATTTTTTGGCCGCGAAAAGCTCAAACCATTAATGGGAATCGATGGAGTGTCTACCTGCGCGCACGTGATTCGTGTTAAATTTTGTGTTAAACCCGACGAATGCAATAATAACATGCCACGGCAAGACTAATGTTTTATACACCGAAAAGCGATTCCCCAAAAACGCGGAGTGATTCTCTCTCTCTGTGAAGTGCAAGACACAATGGCAGACATTGGTTTGGTGGTCGGTGGGTTGCCACCGCTGACGATTCTGCTGCCACTACCATAATGCCACCACCCGCGGGGTTCCAACAACAATAAGCTATCCAGGCCAGGACATGGTCGTGGTCCATGGATGATGATTATAGTACACTCTTTGCACGTCTCGTCGTATAGTATGTAGGTGCTGTAGTACTTTTCATGCCATAACGCTTCCCGGTCAGTGTGATGGTGGTCCTGTGTTTGTTGTTCGTTCATTGAGCTTTGATTTTTTTTTTTTGTGATATTTGTATTCGTGAACGATGCCATTTCTTCACCCACCCTTCACTGGACTATATCCACTAGCATCAGCAGCAAATATAATTCGTCGGTTCACATTTATCTCGGTTAGATAAAATGAAATAGACCGACCGACCGATAGAGGCAGCACAGGCAGTAATGCATCCCTCCATTTGTCCTCCCTAGTATCATCAGTCCAGTTCGATTCCATATACTCCTCGTCCTCGCCCATGAAATATTCAGTGCCAAACAGCTCGATAACGCTGCCGCGGATACAGCGTTGGTGCTGCTTGATTGCTTGATGCTCTTAAAAAACATGTTTTTGTCATCTCAGCAATTTTATTCGGTTTTTTTTTGTTTTTTTGTTTTTTTTTTATCTCGAGCGCTCTTTTAATTTCGATTTTATTTATATCTCACCAAAATTTTGATATTGTCACGGGAATTGGGAGATTTTTATGTTTTTATGCAAAATTTGCAATCTGCATCAGTATGACTTTTTTTGTTTTTTTTAACTACTTCAACAAAACACGTGAACTACAACTAAAGTATTTTGCAATATTTAAATTTTTCCTGAATTTCGATAGTTACGGGATTGGACGGTACACAAGGTATCACCTACCTACTATAGATGTGCTCAGATTAATTGGATTTCATCTGATTTCCTAGAGTTTTTGAAGGCTGGACTAGGACTGGCAGCAAAAACATCTATAGTACCTATCTACCTACCTACCTACCTACACTACATTATAGATTGTTAACTATCCATCCTTCGCTAATAGAATTTCATAGAGTAGCCTGCAGGCTTTTTGTCCTTGCCCTCCTTCTAGAGAAGACCACCTGCTGTGACTGTTCCTATAGGCTATTGACGAAAATGGGGTGTCTGAATGTATTTTCCACTCGATTGAATATTTGTCTACAAAGGCTTTTTGACACCTCTATTAACATTCCTCCGCTAAATTACTCCTTCCAGTAATGTAGTACATACATGCATCATCAGAAATTAGCAAAATCTGAAAGTGACATTTCATATCATTCGGTCACACTGCATTCAAGATTTTCATTTCTGGATCTAAGTTGCGGATAATTTTGAGGTTACCATTGATATTTACTCTGGAAACGTGTCCAAGACATTCTTCTAGATCTAAATTTAATAATTTTTATGATGTTCTGGAAGCATCAATCATAAACCACTCTCCATTTCGAGCTCAAATTATAATAAGTATGTTCTTTTGTGTTTCCTACCCTCGTACTGTACTACTGCATGTACTTAGCTCTATTCGTCAGAAGGGGTCGCTAATCTCACTAAAAAGTGTTTTATCTTTAATTTTTTGAACTTATATGACACGCTTTCCTGTTTTTATACCCTAGATGAAATCTATAGGGTATAGATACTAAGTTTGTCATTCCGTTTGTAACACCTCGAAATAATGATGGTAGAGCAAAATGGATTGGACACCCATGCGTAATATTAAAAGTTATTTTGATTTTTGCATGTCCGTCCGTCTGTCTGTCCGTCCGTCCGTCCGTCCGTGCGCACGATAACTCGAGAACGCGTATACTTAGAGAGCTGAAATTTTGTACGTGGACTTTAAAAAAAAAAGTAAAATAAGTTCGAAAATAAGACAAATCGGGCAACTGCTTCGTGGGGTTGCCATACAAAACTTTCATTTTCCACTATATATTTGGACACTGCCTGAGAACGCATCAATATAGAAAGCTGAAATTTGGTACATGGTGTTTTCATTGTACTAGCAAAAAAAATTTCAAAAATGGACTAAATCGGGCAGTTCCTTCTTGGTGTTGCCATATGAAAATCTAGGTTTTTTTACGTATACTGTGAAAAAGATCAGTCCAATACATTTTTATTGTACTAAAAACTTCTTCAGAATACGAAATCCTATAAAATTGGTTATAATCATTTTTTCTGTCCGACAAACCGTTCTAGAAATATATGCGAAAAACCACTTCAAAAATCAAACTTGCACAGAATGGTGACAATACGATATTTAATACAGGCATTCATCTAGAGTAAAGTGACCATTTTACAAATGATTCAATGCGGGCCAAAAATTAAAACTCAATTTAAATATTATGGGGCTTGGATTCCAATTACGAATCTTGGTGGGGGCTGCGAGCCGTGCGAAATGAGGCACCTTATTAGGACCAGTTACTTCTTCTTATCTTGGCAAATTCAAACTACGAATCACTTCCGTTATTATTTCGCTTTTTATTTAAGTTTTAACTTTTAGTCTTTTTATATTTTACAAGAGAATACAAGAATCCTTCACAGCTCGCTAAGAGGTCAAAAGTCTCGACCAGACCAAAAAAAAAACGCCGCTTACATCAATTTCGCCCGCCTACGTGACTTATTCTAAATCTACTTAGCGACATCTATTTTTCTCTAGTTTCACCCTTTATCTATTTCTAAATTTAAATTATGTCACCTAATTCTTCTAATTGTTTTTAATTTTTACAAGTTGTTCTCTATTTCTACATTTACATTTACATTTCATTTTAATAGTTTTTCAGTTCTTTTCAGGCTTTATTTAATTTTATTTTATCAGTTTCCATATCTGTCACAATGGTGTATTTTAAATTCAATAAATGTTCGATTTAGTTTTGAATCTTCTTCTCTACATCGGTCAGACTAGTTCATTTTAAAATTCAATAAGTGTAAAGTTATTTATTGGTCTTAATTCTTCTATATTTGTGAAGATTTTTTATTTGTGGTTTAATTCAATAAATGTCGGATTATTTGACTTTTGTTTTTTTCATTTGTTTATCAAAATTATCGGATGTCTTTACTTTTGAAGTTAGCAATATTCGTTTTTTCTCTACCGAGATTACCGGAATTATTTTTATTTGAGAGGTTAGCAATATTCAATTTCTATTTAGGACGTATCAAAATAGTTCATTCCCAAAGTCATTCTGATTGTACGTGTAGGCACAGTTCAGCAAAATGCTCGTGCTTCGTGATTCTACGTGTGGGTTGCCCTTTATAAAATTGTCTTGCGTGGTTCATTTGGGGTCGACTAGATGTCGCGCGGAGCTGTAGGGATGAGTTTTTAATTCCACTGTGGTTCAGTATTTATTTCTGACAGATCAGCTGATAGAAATGTCAAGTCTGATTCAGTGTTTTGTGAAATAAACACATTAAAGTATTTCCAGGAAGAGAAATTCAATTCCTCCATCGCATACAATTAGTTTAAGTGATCAAATTTATTGTTTTGAATTATCAGAAAATGATTGGTCACGAAATTTAGTATGCATTGCTGTTGCAAAGCAACTCATTTTTGGAATAATTAAATTTCCGGAAAAATCAGAATCGGATTCATTTGAAGAAATTTGAATCATGAAAGTCGCTGCCATGCAATTAGTTTTGCCCCAGAGACTTCTCTAGCTGTTCTCCCGAAAGTTGTCATCTTATGTGCTGCTGGTGCTGATTTTATTTTACGAATATTCGCCGTGATTTAGAGAATAGTGATACTGTTCAGCAACTCAGAGGACATTCAAGCTATGTAAATAATATTGCCTGGGAACCGGAAGGTGAGTTTTTTTGCATCCGTTAGTGATTCTGTTACAATATAATAAAAATTTAATATTTTTATACCGAAACAGTATTTTATTCATAAATTAAATTATTACATATATTATAATTTAATATTAATTGCACTTTGGATAGTATTATAAAAAAAAATAGGAAAACTCAATTTACACACGAACATAATAAAATAATGAGACTATATTTTTCCATTGAATGAACATTTTTTAAATTTCTTCATTGTCTTTGATTTTGCTGCAAAATTCTTGGCAAGAATCAAAGTTTCCTCTAACAATTAAAATAGATTCGATTGTGTCTAACTTTAATTGTATTCTTTCTGATGTCCAAATCTTGTTAATAAACGAAAATATTCGTTCTGTTGCTGCATTTGTGCCTGGTAAACACAACGCGAATTCAACCACCTTCTTGGCATTATCAAATGGTATATTTTCTTTTCTAAAATTCGAAAATATTTCCACCCATCTTTGGTCCGGATCAATATTAGTTTCATTCCAGGATTGAATTTTTTCAAAGTTCGCGTACTTTCTGATGCCTGATATTTGGTCAAATAAAACGTCTTCTATACAATTTTGTGATTTTCAAAATTTTTTGAAATGTATTCAACACTCTTCTCAACGTTATCCCCTAAAAAAAATATTTTTGTTTAAACCAATCCAGTATAAGTTGTTGATATCTTTAAATTGTCTCGACCAAAGATCTAAATAATTAAAATAATTCGCGTAAAAATTATTAATATCAAGTTTAAATTTTTTCTCATCAATGCTACCAAGTTCTGATCTGATTGTCAGAGGTAAATAATTTAATTCAACCCACTCTTTAAACTTTGTTTCTAAATCATTTAACGTTTGTGAAACTTGCATGATCGTATTTTTATCACCTTCAATTAATTCTACAGCATTATGGAAAATAGCAGCTTGGCTGTGCATAAATTTCAACCAAATTTCGGAAATACTATTTTCAAAAAAAAAAAAAACTCTTATTTGATATGTTCACTTGCATCCAGCTGCTAACAGTTGAATTCTAACTTCCAAACCACGTGGACGTATGGACTTTAAGGGGTAACGCCTCTGTAACGGCTAAAAAAAAAGGTTTTTTTACGAATTTTTTTCTCGCAAAATTAAAGGTGTTTGAAAGAAACCTTTTAAGGGTATTATCGGGCATACATTGAACTTTATTGATAAATTTTTGACAGCGAAAAAAACAAAATGGCGGCTCCACAGCCATCTTCCCGGGACATGTTTCGGAGCAAGTTTGACGCGCTTGATGGCGACCTCCATTTTCAAAGGAAAAAAAATTTCTCGCACGGGACCTTTTTTTTTCTTATTCTAGAGGGTTTAAACTATTTTTTAAGCCAATAAAAAAAGACATTTTTCAAAAAATTTACAGTGGTGTAACACCGCGTTTTTCTCGAAACTGCCTTTTTCAAGACGATGCTCACGATTTCTCAAGTTCTACTGGACCGATTTACTTGAAATTTTTTTGAGAGTCTTCTTTATAGACTTGTCTATGTCCGGAACTAGCCGCATCCCGAAATTTCAATTTTTACTATTTTTAAAAAATTCGAAAAAGACAAAAAAAAGTGGTACAAAAATTGCTTTTTTTTTTAGGCAGCGACCATTTTGTGAAAAAAACAAATTTTCAACTTTTCCCTAGTTCCGGACATAACGACATTACTCTAGACTAATAATCATTTTTTTTTTTCGGATTGCTAGGCGGGTGGGAATCGTGGGCATGATCACGCGCCAATTTTTTGAGGCCCCCCCCACTTCATCATCTGCTAATTTTTTGAATTTTTCACTTTTTTAATTTTTTAATTTTTTTCTGTATTCTTGCAATGTTAATAAATAACTCATAAAAAAATGGATAGAAAAGTATTGATTGCCTTTTTTTACGGCACTTCAAAAATCACCTAAAATTCGGGCCTCTAGACTAGAATACCCCTTTATATCCGTTCTACCTCCAGACGTAATTTTAAATTCACTATTACATTTTAGGCAGTGAACATTTCCATTTACATTTCCGCAAATTTTTTATTTCTTTATTTCAACTGAACGTGTCAAGTTTGTTTTGCAATAATATATCTAAGCTCTCAGTTGACAGCGATTGACACAACGACAACTGTAAACCTTTATTGTCGACAATAATGCTAGGGTTGCAATGTACATATAATAATGATAGGATCGCAATGAACTTTTACGAATCCAGCTTAAGCAAACTTGAAAATTGGAGCAAATTGAGGATGTGGATGTGTTTTTTTTAAATAAGGAAAAAAGCGAATTTCAAAGCAAGACAGTTTTCAATGCAGGTCAAAATGCGGGACAATTTTCAATACGGGACAGATCCTACAAATGCAGGTCGAATGGTCACTATAATCTAGAGTATCATAAGAATTGGTCTTACACTAATTCTAGCTTTTTAACTTGTTCTCTCTTCACTCTTTTTAAAACGCTAAAGCTCCTTTCTGCTGAAGCAACGGAAGCTGGTAAGCTCAAAAAATATTCTTTGTGCTACAATTCAATTCAATTTGTTTCTAGTAGGTATAGTTTGTAGCAAATTTATTTGAGTTAATTATGAGTTAAAGCTGATTGAGTAAATCTTCTTCATAAAAATCAATTCGTCGCATATTTTATATGAAATTTCCTTGGAATATTTGCGTTGAGGTTTTTATTTCCTCATCATTTAAATCATTGTTCCATAGCTTTCACGCTTTTAGTGCTATTGTTGTACCCATCGAAAAAACTATTAAAGTGTTTGAATCGTAATTATAATATCTTTTTACATAACCAATATACTTTGAACAAATCGAATCGAAAGATTCATTCTTCTTATGCCATACAACCCGATGTAAGAGAAATGCTCCGTCAATAACGTATGTAAAATAAAGTTCAGCTACGGATAGCTTGAAAAAAAAAGCTGACTTTTTTCCCGTACGCAGGTACCCTTCAATAAACATTGACAGATGGAACGGAGCTAATTTATATCGCATATAAATACGGAACTCTCCATCCGATCTGATTCTCTGGAACAGTAATAATGGATCAATAAGCACCGTATTATCACAAATTTTGACGTTACCGTTGACTGTTAAAAGCGAAAGTATTCATTTCTGTGGTGTGACGTAGCAATGATTTGGGACTTTTCGTCTAGCACACCTCACCAGCAAAAACTGACATAGCAATCTATGCACTGACGTCAGAGTGGAGGCGCAATTGTTATGGCCACACAGAACGCAAGACGTATCAGCACGGAAACTAGGAAACCTAATCTGATGTTTCACACCTTTTTACGGTGGAAATTAGTAGTTCTATCAATAAACTTTATTTCACCTTTTTTGTAGAACGAAGATATTCGGTCAACACCGAAAAAATGTAATTTATTCCCCGTTTTTGGGCTGTCACAAGTTTTGCGGACAACTGAATTCCGGGGACTTTTCACACCTTATTTGGAGAGCTGAAAGGTAAAAGTGTATACCAATTTTTAGCTTGATTGGACTTTTTCCGAAGATAAGCCCATTTTTTGCGTAAAGTTCCTGGACTATGTATAAAAACTCAAATAAACGATACAAAGGCTAAATAAGGCACACTAAAAAGATGAAGTTAACAATATAAAGTAAAGGTATAAGAGAATTTTCACAATAACTTTTTAAGCCAAAGTTTAATGCTAAAGAGGAATTCCAATTTTAGGCCCAACACCTCCAGACATGAGAGATGTCTTAAACGATGCATTATGAAAGTCAGAACATTTTTTACTAACAATGTTTATTTCTATCTAGCGGGAGAAACCTGTGGGGGGGCTGTCAAAGTTGGATCTAGTACATTTTGGTAAATCTAGTACAGAACCAAATTCTTTATGTTCTGAGAAGAAGTTTAGAGTACACACACTACTATACTCGGAGACTTAAATAGCTATTTATTGCCATCTCAATAATCACTTTTTTAGTATATTCCTTTTTTTTATTCGAACTGAGGTACTAGATTTTTCGCACGTTAGATCGGCTCTATCTCGTTAGGGTTATGTCCGATAGGAAAACGGATTTCACTGTTGGCCTCAGCTCATTACCAGTTACAATTCGTAGAAGAAAATTGTTCTCTGGTAAGGGGTAGGAACCCCCCGCGGAGGGGGAATGGTTCCAATACCGGATGTTGCATATCAAATTAAAGATCTTGCCGAGTACTATCGGGTGGTGTACTTCTTTTTCAATTCACAAAACTTTCTCGGGACGTTTTTGACGCCGGCTAAAAACCCATTTTCATGCACTTAGGTCACATATATTCCAGCTACTACTACATTTCGCATATATTTTTGCAGTTTCTTCTTACATAGCCATTAGTGGTCTGTTGTGAACATTTTTCTCATAGGAAGTCATTTTGCACAAGGCACCAATTACGCATAATCACGAGAAATAGAAAAGTACACCACTTTTCACCCAAGAAAGTCGCTCAAGGTACCATCCGATCGCCAAAGCTTTTCTCTGCTTAATTGAAATAAATAAGGTTGTTTGAAAAGTGGGCATTCCCCATTATATTGAAGTTTCAATACCAAATAACGAGAAAACTATTAGTGTTATCAATAAACTTTATTTACCTTTTTTAGAGAGAATTTCTTGCTCTTTGTTTTTCATAAGTATGCCTTATAGCCGTAAGACCGACAGGAACGAAGATATTCGCAAAATACCGAAAAAATGTAACTTTTTTCCCCGTTTTTGGGCTGTTACAAATTTTGCGGACAACAAAATTCCGGGGACTTTTCACATCTGTTTTGGAGAGCTGAAAGGTAAAACTGTATACCAATTTCTAGCTTGGTTGGACTTTTTCTGAATTGAAATCTTAAGGTTCCTGGACTAACAATTGTTTCAGCTTTTGCGTTTTCTTTTAGTTTTAGCTAATTTGAGCCTTTTTTCTGTTTTCAGAGCCACCATATAAATACAAATTTTTTTTTATACTTAAGAGTCAATTAATAACGTTTTTTTAAAGTAAAAAATTAAGATATATTGTTAATGGCAATAAGATGAAACATCAACTGTCCGGAGGTACTAGTGGTACAGTGTGCAGTCACCCTACTACAAATATGAAGATAGAAATTATTCCTTTCTCTACTGTTGTTAAAAAGAAACGAAAGTAACCTACCTATGTGGGTAGGTAGGTAGGTACTATACAAAACGGGATACAAGCTCAGCTCGAATGTAAAAACTCAAGATAAATTATTTTCCTAGCTATGATTACATATGTACAGCTATAAAGCTTGTATGTACATAGTTAGTACGTATATATAACATTTAATAATAAACAAAATGTTGCCGCTTGCACCTGGGAGAAAAGTGGATATGAATGTCGTTGTTGCGCCACCAACCGACGAGAGATTCGATATTCCCCGCCGCCGGCCGTCCGTATAGAAAATTTAAAACAATGCCATCGTTTGTCTGACATTGAAAAATGGCCGGTCACGTTTTATGACTTTTTCCTCTTTCATTTAAATTTTTGTATGTTTTTTTTTTCTTTTTTATTCTTTGTACCTACAACGAACGAGGAGGAGGAGGCATAAATTTGTTGTTTGTTTGGTTTCATGATGTTCTGCTGTTTGTGTTGTATATTCAAAATGAATTCATTTTGAATCCAGTCTCAACAAACAGGCTTTTCACATATGCTTGAATAATTTTTAATAATGCTCTCACTTAGAGTGAAAGTTTAGTTGCTTTACCTAACCTATAAAATAAAATTAATTCGTTATAGTTCCGCCAGAAGGTTTTATTTAGTACCTACCAATATATATCTATATGTACACATACACACACTCAAAAGCAGTAGCAGTCACGAAAGAAGGGAAAAACCAAACAATATATAAAACATTCACGTCTGAGAGTTATTGATTTTTAAACATAGATGGCGGCGTATATGTGCATGTACTACCTTCCTTCTACTATAGCGTATAGAATTCATTTTGCTGCTCCTGTCCTGCTGTTTCTGTTGCTGCTGCTGCTGCTGCTGCTGCTGCTGTTATTATTATTACCGTTTCTGCTCTATAGCTTTTGCTGTTTGTGCTGCTACTACGGACGGGGTGCTACTTTTATTTCGCTGTACACGCCGTGCAGAATGTATGTATGTATGGATGTTCGTACATATACACACACAAATAATGAACACAAACATAAGAGAAAATTTTCCTAGATGAAGTGAAAATGGTTGCGCTGAAAAGCTATCATCACACACGTATATATATATGGACGTAAATCTATCTATGCCTATGACTATGCTCAGCCGACATCTGATTCTGAGATATAAATATTTTTATGTTGTATACCATACCTATCTACACCTACACCTACCTATGTATCTACCTATTTAACTTTTAGCCTATAGCCATGTGAGGCATTAGCTTCCCGCTATCAGGCATCATAACAAAAACAAAAGCGTTGATACCACCAAACGTATGCCGATTTGTATAAATGAATGAAAAGAACAGCACAAAAGTTCACACAAAACCCAACACGAATTTGTTCCTGTTGACCTTTTTTTAGTATATATAGTAAAAAAAAAAATGCTTTCACTATTCTGCGTAAAAAGGTATATAGGTGCCTAGGTAGGCGTACTATGTATACAGATGACCCAAAAAAAGTAATTCATTCAAAACGAAAATTCATTCATAATAGAGCCACCTTTATTTAGCTACAATGTTGTTGTTATTGTTTTTCCATCTTATTCCGTAGTTTTTGTTGTCCTCGACATCGTCGTCCTCGTCCTCGTCGAAGGCCATTTACAATCCTTTGTGGACAGCTAATCAAGCAACCAACAAGCTAACTAACAACAACAACAACAACAACATCAACAACATCGTCATCTATAGTATTTCATGGTTTCCATTTATACGTACAAAAAAAAACACAGATTGGCCTATTCTCTCAGTGGAACACAGTATAGAAAACACGTGGTTCTACAGTTTTACGCACACTAAAAATAAAAGAAGAAAAAAAAACGGAAGGAAGGAAAGAAATCATTTCCTACATCAGCCACTTCAACTCTCAACGGCTTTAAAAAGTAAAAAGCAAAAAAAAAAAGAAGAAAAAAACGGATAAATTACCACAAGGCCACAGGCACAGGAAATAACCCTACAAATAGAGTTAAAGGATTCAGGCTTACCTTTTTCTCTGTATATACACTTCTCACTCTTTGCTGTTTCCCTCATCATCACCAGCAACCAAGTCTATGAAAATGTCTGCTAGTGCTTTGCAAAGGAAAACAACCCCCCTCCCCCTTCATGACTACTGAATAAAGTAAAGTAAAAAAAAAACAACCTATATAAAAAAACTCAAGGGCAAAAAAGTATTTTGATCCTGATCCTATCACAGGACATTCCTTGACCAGCAGGATGTTTTTTTTTCCACATTTCTCAAATATAATACTTTTGTTGTTCGGGGAAAAACCTAAAGTCTATTGTTGGCTTATGGTACCGTACCGATCCATCTCACCACAGTAGGCGCAGCTACCAACGTATATTAACATCACCAGTACCGCCACCACCACCACCACCACCGACATCACTATCAATATCCCCAGGCTCTATGTCCTTTTTGTGTTCTTTTTACTATAACGGCCAAGGGCTGTATACTCACGAAAACACTAACAAAAGGAAGGAAAATCAACGTGAATTCCGCCCGCGCCCACAATTCAACTTCCTCCCGCTTCCCCCCGAACAGCATCACCACATCAACCCAAGAATACCCTGTTTTCCATTCACATTTCCCTGTGAAATTCCTGGGAAAGTCGACGTCGTTGTCGCGTCGTCGTCGTTGGCCTGAAAATATGAAAATCTAAAAGAGATGAGGGAAAATCGAGACTGGGGAATTTGGAAGGTAACTGATATAAGATTTTCCTGATGGTTAGGAAGGAAAATCCTAGGAAAAGAGAAAGCACTATATTTTTACTATGTATCTGCTGAACTGATGCTATTTCTTCCTCTTTCTCCTCCCCACCACTGTTATCAGAATGAGTTTTCACAACATACACCCACACATAGAAATAACCATCACACTAACACCACTGCCATCGTCATCACACCACAACTGTCTAGGAAAATACACTTTTCCTTCTATGCCATCATGTTGGTTTTCGGAACGAGGGGAAAGGGTATTAGAAATGCATAAAAAATTTGATATCAACGGAATTTTCGCACACTTTTCCTTCTCGACGGACTCTCAATATTGTGTCACTGCACAACTTTGTAGCTTTCTTCATCGCATTACTCTCCCCCTTCTTCTACTCATCCCTTTGAACTGTGAAAATTCCCTCTATTTCCCTACAGTTTTCATCAAGTGTGGTGAAAATTGGCTAAGTGCTTCGAAAAAGAAAACTTGTAAAGATGACGTGTCTGAGTAGATCCCCCCAACACCCGCACACTTTCTTCTTCTTCTTGCTCTTTTTACAGCAACTAATCTGAAAAGTGTTTCCGATTTAAAAACAAAAGAAAAAATTTATTTTCACCTTGGAATTGTTCAGAATTTCATTACGAAAACTAAATGAAAACTGAACTATGGCACTGGCATGATGGCGGCGTGTCGGGTGTGGGTATTTCAATGGCGGCGGTAGAAAATCGGTTCGGGAGGTTGAGGTGAGAGATTTTCAATTATTTCAATTTTCCTCGTTCTCTTAGGTATGGAAACTTTCCCCCAAAAGTTTGGGGGCTGCAAGATACGCGCAGAGCTTTTATGCAATTCGAATACTAATTCCAAGAGTTTGGGACCCTTTTACTGTTTTTTTTTTGGTTTTATTATTTTTAAAGGTCCTGGCATCATTAAGAAAGTTGATCATCGGCAATGCTGAGGAAATTAGACCAAATTACAAAATAGCCAACAATTCAATTCAAGGGTAACATTAGATGTGTTCTTTCCTTCTTTTGTGTACGCTGGCCAGGTTAGAGCAAAAAGAAACCGAAAAGAATCCCCTCCTCAGGGGAAATACGTTTTTATTTCAAGTATGTGGTTGGCAATCCTGCTTTTGTTGTTGTTCTTTTTTTTTTATAGTATAGTCAAAGAGAGCTCAAAGTGTACCCTAAAATACATTTGCTAGGATTGAAAAAAAAAATACAATAGATTAAGGGATGAGGTGAATAATGATGGTAAATTGTTCCACAACTGTACGACTCGAGTTATAATAAGAGATTCAGGTAATCTCATGATATGGTCGTCAAAATTACATTAGAAAGTAAATTTTTGGACAGATTTAAATGCTTGAGTATTTCTGGAAGGGTACATGTCTGCACGGGATTCAGAATGAAAATCTCAACGTCGATACTTCTAGCGATAAAACAGAGAAAGGCAACCGACGTGAGCGTTACGCCCATTCTCAATTCAAATGTTCATGTTATTCACTAATCACCATTGTGACCTTGGTGGCTCAGTTGGTAAAGGCGCTGACTCCAATCCTAAGGGCAGTGGGTTCAAATCTCACCTCGACATTGTCCTTAGCTTTTGCTCCTACCCACCACAATTATGTATTCTAGAGAAACTGAGAAGCTTTTTAAACATTTGCAGAAACGACAACCAAAAAATTTTCCCAAACCACAATGCTTTTTCATAATAATCGACAGATGGCAGCACCATAAGTTTAATTGGTGCACTGTTTTAAGCCAGTTCAGAAGGGTCAATATGCTGCCTCTGCCGCACAAAATTTGTAGGTAAGATTCTCCCAACCATCATCTCACCTGCAAGTTTTGCTGCGGCAGAGGCAACAAAATCACCCACCCGTCTTAACTGGGATCCAAATCGAAGATGGCCGGCTACAAAATCAGCCCAAAGTGAACGTTTCCGCTGTATACCAATAAACAAAGAAGATCTCAACGATATTATATTCCACCATACGCAGAACAACAGATTTAATCATGTCTTAAAAGCTAATAACTCTAAAAATCGTTTGCAATAAATTTAAAAAATCCTTCGCTTGCTTTTATTGGTTTTTCTTTTTATTTCATTTTTCACATAATCAATTCTCATCCATGTTTGCCTTTACTGTTTCTAGTCACCAAATTTTTCAATCGAAGAGAACAGAAAATTCGCGAGAAACTCAAGTCAATAAACTTTCACATGTCAACGGAAATTCAATAATTCTCTTTGTCGACATGCTGAAAACAATAGGAGACCGAGGAAAAGGGAGATAAATTCGCAGGAATATGTTATAGGGACAAAACAATAAACAACACAAAATTTCAATATACAAAAAATTTTTAGAATTGATGTTTTGTTTTTACTTTTTAGCCTTTTGAGGTCACGTCTCACATACGTGGGGCATAGAATTTTTGTTTGGTTTTGTTTTTTTGGTGAAGACCGGAAACACTTTGAAATTTATTTGAAAATAGCCCTCAAGATCGCGTTTTTTATGTAGTTTTGTAGTTGTCACTAGACCACATGTCCAAGACTGTTTTGAAAACTGAAAGAAATCAAATGGTGCTTTGCTCAGATCAAGAGAATACGAAAATGGAAGATGATTTGGTTGATGTATAACAAAGCATTAAATGTATTTTTGTTGTTTCATGAGCCTCGATATGTTGTCGTATTGTGGGAAGACTACCCTCCACTCAATCTACTTGGTATTCCACGTCGTCACTTTTTTTTTTATATTAGTGAGCTAAATTCAGCGTGATAGAAAGGAGATCCCTATCTCTATATAAAGGATTAGGGAACACGAGAAGAGTGGCGTAGATGCTGATGTAGTATGTCACTCTTGAACCTTCGCAAATTGTAAGCCCGAAGAAGGACAGAAGATTGTAGATGGTTCCACATTCGCACAGTTCGGGAAAAAAAGTCATCACAGAATTTTACTGTACGGCCAAAAATATTTTGAAAGCGCAAAGGATTAGCCCATGTGGTGATAAAGGAGCAAAAAGCATTTAAAAAATGCTTTTTCAAAGGGTAAGTCACCAGAATGTCGCTATTAACGGTCCCTTAAGATCACCTTGAATGTTGTTTCGAAGTTATAGCGTTTCTGCACAACGTTAGATGGGGTTTACCACCACGCCGGGTTGGTACGCATTTAACCATTTATTCCTAGACATGCAAGTCGTTGTAGTTTATGTTAACTAGCTTAAGCTGTCTTGTTTAGTTTTTGGCTACCAAATGAGTGAAACATATATCACCATGGGTCTTATAATGGATATGCATACATATATGATTACAGTCAATTTTGGTTTAAGATTCCAAGTCCTTTAACTTCCAACTGTGGCCTTCTTCAGGACTCTTTAAAATAGAGCTGCAAGTTAGTCTGCTATCCAAGCTAAAGCCTAGATATTGGACCTCCTTTGAGAATTCCACTTCTCTTCGCTGCTTGTAAATAAGGCTTGCTTTTTCTCGTGAAAATGGAACGATTACTGCCGGATTGGCCCGAAGTCTTATTGTCTGTCATAAACTGTAGCTTATTTAAAGGCCATTCTGCATTAGATCAGTCCACGATCATGTTTGCCACTGATAATGACCGAGTCGTCCGCATATTCCTGATTATCATAGCCAGAAACTTTAGTCCATATGTAATTATAAAAAATCCAAACTAGAATAGAAATAAAAATTTTACATATTTAGACTATTCATCGCTCCTTGATTATAAGCGCGAGCGTTTATTAGCGACTGGACGAAAATCGCTTTCATCACTAGAGATGTCTAACACATCTGATGAGTCTGAATCTACTGAAGAGTCTGGTTCATTATTAACGTTTTCTGATGTTGGATTTTTTGTAATTAGGAAATCTGTTATCAGCGTCTGTGTTTTTGGTTTGTCAAGTTGCGTATACAGTTCTTGATACCCAGCCGCACATATCTACAGGTTACGTTGAAATTTTCCATGTCGGGATTATAAGTGAGAAAATGATGCTCCATACTTGCAGCAAATTTCAAGCCCTCGCAAATTAAATCAGCTGTTAATTGATGAATTTCAACTTCGTCTTCATCATCATGGTCCTCATTAATAGCATCAACCGTTGTAGCTTCAATTAGATCCTCCTCATCCAAAGGTTTATCAATCATCAGTTCATCGATGTCCGCAGATTCAAGGTTTTCAAAGCCTTCACCACCAATTGCGTGTGATAGATTAATAATTTCAGAACACACAATTGATGCTTCTGTTACAGAATTGCCACTTTTGACGCATTTAGGCCAAATTTTTCCCTAACAAGCATTTAGAGTAGATATCCGCAATTGTTTTATGGCAAGAAAAGCATGTGTAATACAATTCATAATTGTATAATTTTTCCATGCTTGTACGACCGTCAAATCCCCTTGTTCGACTGAATCCAAAATATATTTAAATGCTTGTTTTATGTAATAAATCTTAAATGTTGCTATTATACCCTGATGCAATGGCTGAATCAGGCAAAAACACCAACTGAATATTCGGATGATCTATCAGAGGATGGCTGGGCGCATTATCAACGAGCAAAAGTACTTTGAATTCAAGCCACTCTTGTTCCATATTGTTTTATACTTCAGGAACGAAGCACTCGTGGAACCATTTTTTAAATAAAGCTGACGTCATCCATGCCTTATTATTCGCCATCCAATGAACTGGAAGTTGTTTAATGTTTTTTTCTTTCAAAGCTCGCGGCTTGAGTGATCGGTTGATTAACAGAGGCTTTAAAATCTTATCACCAGATGCGTTGCTGCACAATAAGAACGTCACGCGATCCTTAGCCGCTTTGAAACCACCAACAGATTTTTCTGATTTTGATATGTAGGTTCTGGTAGGCATTTTTTTCCAAAATAATCCCGTTTCGTCGGCATTAAATACTTGATCTGGCGTATAACCCCCCGTCTTGAATTATTGTTACTAGCTTCCCGGGAAGTTTTTCTGCAGCATTTTTGTCGCCTGACGCTACTTCACCTTTTATTTGTACATTGTAAAATGCATGTCTTTTTAGGAATCCTGTCAGCCATCCCTCACTTGCATTAAATATCAGTTTCCTGGTTGTTTGGAAACTTGTTGGTGGCTCCGATTCCTGAAGTCGTTAGTATATTTTAAGTCCCTTCTCTATATATAAGTTTTCCATCTATAGGTATTTTTTTCTGCAGTAGATCCTCTATCCAAAACACTAAAAGTTTTTCCATTTTCTCTAAGATAGTATTTCGACTGTATGATGATGTTTTGGAACTGACATTCCATCCAGAATTTACTGATTGTCGAATGGAATCTTCATTTTTTTTATTGTTCTGACTGTCGCTTCATTCAAACCAAAATTTTTTCCAACAGATGTTTAATTTTAATTTACTTTCTAAAGCAACCCCTTGTCTCTTCGGGTTAATTTTTGATTTTTCAGACATCTTATTAGGCTATAACAAAATTTAAATAAAAATCACTTCATTTTTCTAAACTAGATTTTTGCAATAATAGTACCTACCTTTTCGTTGTAAGAAAATCCAAACAGAAATTATATTGGCATTAAAACTTTTAAAAATATATATTTTTTTCTTCGAGCTACCATAATGTTACACTTTTCAATACAATTGCTTAATGAAGTCTTAACGCATTTTTTATAGAAAATAGAAAATGCGACTATAAACATTCCGGGAATTTCCCCAATTATATTTTATTTTTGTAACTGCGTAAAAATTCCGGGAACTTCCCATTATATTTCATTTTTGTAACTGCGTAAAAATTCCGGGAATTTCCCATTATATTTTATTCTGTAACTGCGTAAAAATTCCGGGAATTTCCCTAATTATATTTTAATTTTGCAACTGCGTAACGAATTTTGTTCTAACACGTCCAAAAAAATGTTTGTACACGCACTGCGTATACGTACAAAAATTGTTTTTGGACGTGTTAGAACAAATAATTCGGGTAAAAAAAATATTTTTTTCTTTTTTTGGTGTTATTTCAAAATCGTGTAAAAGAAGACCATGTAAAAAGAGTTGGGTGTACATACTTCACTCCTAATATGGGTATCTAACATTTTCTCCATTGTTCGTAACTTAATCAGTTCTGAAAATAGAAAAATTACATTTTTATTTTAAAATTCAAATTTTTTATGTTCAACATCTCAAAATAAATTATATTTCTTATTTTAAAAAATCTTCCGAGTATATCATCGGACATTTTACAGATTTTGAGAAATTATTACCGTTAAGAAGTTGTAGCGAAAAATGAAAAAGGCTTTTACCTAAGCTGCATTTCTTGAAAGCCCCGGATTATTCGTATCCAAGTCGTCGGAAATCCTAATAAAAATTATAGAAAATATCTAGGAAAAGTAGGAAAATTAATAAAAAATCGAAAGTAAATTCCAATACCTACCACCTCTTCAATTTCTCACTTTATTCCTAACATTTTTTCAGCTTCTTCAAATCCCAAAAAAAAATCTTAACTTCCCATATTTCAATAATTTCAGAAGAAATAAAAATTCCAAAATGCAGTTGCACCTGTCACAAAATCACAATCACAACACCAGACAAAAAAAAAAGAGTCGTGTTTCGTGTATACGTGTAAATGAAACTTTGAAAAAATAAACAAGAAAGAAAAAAACACAATCAAAGTTAACTGGTATTCTCCCCCACGAAAGTCAAAATTGTAATCTGACAACACTAAGAACAAAATAAATCAACTAAAAACCAATTTCATTCCATCCCCAGCCAGCAACACTCACTAGCCACCGTAGCAGAAGAACCAACCAAACCAAACCACCATGGCAGAAGAAGTAAAGGACAAGAGGCAAAGAAAAACGGAACACGTAAATGTATCTCCTCCACCTCCTGTCTTCCGCTTGAGAGTGTGATTCTGCTGGACTGGACGAGGAGTGTTTAATGTTGGTGCCTGACACTGCCGCACAGCATAGACAGCAGCACACAGCACAACATGATTGTACTGCTTGGCTGGAATTGCAAGAAAAGATACGACGACGAAACACAAGAGAACTATAAAGAAGAAGAAGAAGAATGTTTGCTTTTCGTGGCCGGGCTGAGTCAACAAAAATTTATGATTGTTCGTTCCCCTTTATCCTTGCTTCCTTTTGTGTTTCGTCTTCGAGAGTGCTCCTCGTCATGATCTATATAGAAATTTTTGTATGCACCCATGCACAATGCGCATATACGTATATGATGCGATTGGATATTCAAGTGTATGGGGGCGATTAATATAAAAATGTATTGGTAGAAATATTATAATATTGCACAGGTGTGCTTGCTTCTTATGTGCGTATGCGTGTGATAATGTATATTATTCATATAAAAGAAAGAAATTCCATAAGAAAAAGATCGAAGAAACGTAAAAAAAAAAAATTAAAAGAACAACGACTACACTACAGCAGCACCACGAAAGAAGACTCAGAGAAGCTCGTCAGAACAGAGAATAATGAAATAAAAGCGATTCGAAGAGGAGAGAAGAGCCACCAAACACCAAGCAAGCAAGCAAGCAGCACCTTTCGTCTCCTCCATTCTTCCACCAATTTAGAATTTCAATTCCACCTTGTTCTCGGGGGAAATTTTTTTTTAGAAAAAGAGCACATCATTTTATATAGGGATAGAAATTCTATATTCAAATTAGAAAGAGATGAGAATAAAATCTAATAAGAAGTAAACAATAATAATTTGCTTTTGATTTTCTTTTTATAGTACACATCCTTCTAGCTAGCATAGCTCTGGTAAAGCAGAACATAGAGAATAATGACCCCGCGGAAGAGCAGACGCAACGTTACATATATGCATGGACATACCCACACACATATAGTAGAGGTTTTGTGGATTAATAATTTTGTTTTGTTTTTTTAATTTAAATTTATTTTTTCATGGCTTTGTTTGTTCTCTGGAACTGGAATTTTTTATTTTTATTTTTTTTTATAAATAACTTAAAACTTGAGGCTATTGCTAAATTTTGTTTTATGATTTTTTTTTAATTAAATAGGGCAGAGTGAAGTAAATTAGGATTTTAGATTTGAACTTGTGGTCTTGTTAGTGAACTCCCCCTTCCCGGTCTTAGCATGGCAGATAATTAAGACTTTTTTTCCCTTACTTTCAAGATTAAGAGTGTCATGTCAGAGTAGATTTAGACCGTAACTTGTATCAACTAAGCCACCGGCACTTATGGTGGCTCACGTGTGTCGTGGACCCGCGGGCTTTAAGCAAACAAAATTTCACTGCAAAGCAAACCATCTCCCCAGGTATTGAGTTTGAGTCTGCAACTGCACGCCAGCAACGCGCTATAGCAAAGTTGCAGACTGACTTTACTTGCCTGAAGCTCTAGATGGCTGATTTTCGGCTTTCATAATATTACCACTCGCCACAATGCATTCCCTCCCCCCTTTCCATGCATATGTATACATTAGAAGTCGAATTTTGATCCATTCGGGCCCTTGGGATGCTCCCCAATAATCAAAGGAAGAAAGGTAAAACTAGTAGAACTTGGCTATCCCAGGTTAGATTCTGTCTGAAGCTTCTGAACCTCAAGAGAAAAGTAATATTTCCCCAAAAAAAAAAAATTTTAAAAAAAAACAACAACTGTAGAACATTTAGAGCTGTGTGTGTGGATGTGTATGCCTGTATAGATGTGGGGTTGGTTGGGGCTTGATTGAAGAAGAAAACTCTTCCAAAATATGCAGCCTTGTTCTACACACTCTTGTATCTCGTCTCGCTGACGGTTATCCGCTATCTCTCTGTGTACAGTACTTCGGTGATCGGCATTCCTCCAATTGATGGTGAATTGAATATATATATATATACATATATATAAATGTGTGTGTCTCATTTGGATGAATTTAAGCAAATGTGGGGAGAAAAACAGAAATAATAAGAATTCGATAGAAAAGCACGACACTACACAACACTCGTATGCAGCAGCAGCAGCAGCATAACAGCATAACAACAACCAAAATATATACCTACTCTCTCTCTCTCTACTCTTCTTCATATTAACGGCGGCGGCTAAAATCACTACACACGGAAAAGTTTTTCATTCTGTAAGTATTCGCGACTTGTCGAGGACGTGTAGGCGAAATTAGACGACGACGATTTTCCTCTCGTGTGTGACGGAATTTTTTTTTTTTCATGAATTGTCAAGTCAACGTCAAAAAATATCTCATCTTAAACTACCTATAATAAAAAAAAAAATTATTTTGTTTTCGTTACCTATAAAAAAAAAAAAAAGTGTTGTAAAAAATAATTATTGTTGAAAATGTACCTATAAAATATTATTATTAATTAATATAGTTTTTCTTCTTTATGTTTAAAACATAATTTTCTCTTGTGAATTTATTGAAAAAAAAAACAAGTGTTGTTACACAATGTTGTGCTACTCGACTCATTACATTTAAATAATGATTATTGTGCGCTCATAAAATGCAGCGCCATCTTCAAGAAAATTTCAAATGCTAATTATCCGTTACTTTTAAAGTATAATAAATAATAACACACAGAAAAAGTGCAATAAAAAAATAGTAGAAAAGAAGAAATTTATTAAATTTTGTGGTAAAAAAAAATTGTTTATTTCTGATTGAAATCCAATGTGGAAAGTGTAGTAATATTCTATGCATAATACCTACCTAAATATAAAATATTTTAATAATCTTCTAAGTATATGCAAACATATATACCTACGTATAATAAAAGTACAGTTATTCATGAAATTTACTCTAAACTGAAAGAATATTTGACCATTGCATAGGTGCATATTATGTAAAATACCGTTAATTCATCAAACAGTAAATTCACAATAAAGTTGCATAATTATAATAACTTTTTTGTTTTTGTCCTTTTCTTTTCTTCTAAGAAGTGTTCTGTTCTGTTGCAATTGTGATAAATTCGTGGAAAAAAGAAATAATATAAAAATTGTCTAACTGGAAAAAATATATCACTTACTACTACCTACCCCCTACAAAGAAAAGAACGTGTGCAAAGTGCAAAAAAAATAAAATAAAAAAAGAAAATAAGTGAATGGCACTTGCTGTCCGCGTACACATACCTACTACTCAAAAAAAGAGTGTTGTCTTGTTGTCGCTGCAATCGATATGAAGTTATTTCTTATTCTTATTAAATTTTCTCCCCTTTTCAAGCAGCAGCAGTCATTCCTCCCTCGTCGATAGTGGCCGCCGCGAAGTAGTGTTGTTGTGACTTGTATACATACTTATTTTACCTACATATATATTATAAATTTTGTTTGGGGGGTTCTTGCGCTGCTTTTGTTTTTGTTCTTTAGTACTAAGTAGAAAGAAAGAAGAATTAGAAGAAGTTGTTTTTGATGTGTTTTTAACAACTGCTAAAAAGAAGTAATATTTTATGTGGAGCCAGTGTTGTGTTATTATGAGATAAAACATAAATCCCTGCAGGTGGGATTATTTTGGGGAAAAATTTACCGAAGAAGAAATTTTGTGCTATTTCTATATACAAGAAAAAGGTAATTATTTTTATTATATAATTTTATTTTTAATAGATACCTACATATTATACCTATGTATGTGTAGTGTGATGAATTATATTTTATTATATGTCAAAAATGACAGCTGTCAAATTATCTAAATATCTATTATATCTAGGTGAAGTAAATTCTGGTTCAGACAGTGTATGATAACTGTCCGCTAATTCAACTCTGGATAGTTTCGGTGAGTGATCCCAGGATGAAATATAAATTTGTAAACATCACCAGATCAAAATCTCCCTAGATGCAATACTAACAAAAATGACGTTCATAGCAGCCCGGTGAGATGGTGGAGAACATACGGTTGGCATTCCATTCAACTACATATCATTTAATTTCAAGAAAATTAGTCAATTCCTAAAAACTCTTTAAACTGTTCTGAGATCCGATAACGGTGATGAAAGTATGTGCGAAATGAAACTACACAAGAGGGAGCGACGGCGAATTGTCTATACTATGTATAAGGTAGCATGGTGCGATCCTTCCTGTTTACATAGTATTATCCAGATTCCAGTACTTGAGGTATAGGATACAGATTATATAGCTAACGTTCTTTAAAGCCTAGTTGACATTATGCTGATTGACGACCAGCGCTGAGAGAAAAACTAAATTCGTTTAACTTTCTTGATGCTGGTAAAATCAGCACGTGTGATACTATCTGATACTATTATCATTGATGTTCACCCTGCTCTTGGTGCACTGATTCTAGCTGCTAATATATCAGCGCTGGTCAAACAGCAGGGACTGTGTTGGCAGTGAAATCAGAAAAAATGTGCACAAAACGAAAACTTACAACCTAAAATTATTAATAAGGTTGAATCAAAATTTGTAGATGAACAAACAAAAATTCTAAACAAAGTCAATTAAAAAAAAAAAAGAGTTTGTGAACTTGTGTGAAATAATTCAGTCCACTTGCTGGTCAGAAGAAAGCTATCTTCAGCCCACCAGTTCGAGAGAACTGGGGACTTGGTGTGAGAGGACAGTCCTGGAGGACTGGCTTCTTGTTGTGCAGTTCTGGGGCCTCAGGAACCTTCGGCAAAATGCAGGCCGAGATGTCTGTCATCTAAATGGGTTGTCCTGGGGAACCAAGAACTTGCGTCCGAAAGAACAGTATGTGTTGGCTGGTATCGGACATTCGGTCAATTGGAGAACCAAGAAATGGCCTGAAAAAGTACGACCCTTGAGGATGAGCGTCTACAAAGACGGTCTTTGGGGATCTGCCTATGAAGTCGATCTTGCAAGGTGATCGTCTGCAAAGACAGTCCTTGGGGATCCAGAGACTGCTTGATGAAGGTCGATCCTTGAAGAGCATTTGCACAGCCAGTCCTTGGGAAAGGACGATTCTTGAGGATAGGCGTCTGGACAGATAGTTTTTGATGACTGGATTCGAATTTTGGAGCGGAATCAGCCCTTCGGAAATAGAAAGCCGTCAATGGGGTTCTTCAATATAATTTTTCTTTACAATCGGGATGATTCGTCTGTGAGCTGGTCTTCTTGACTTCGCAATCTAAACTAGACTGATTTACAAACTCATAACATTTTATTTTACAATTTAAAAGAAAGTCCCACAGTGACTTGGTCTGGGTGAAAACACTCGTACCCCCCGAACTGAGTCCTTAATCTGAGGCGGGAATGATTTTAAACGTATCCTCCACTCAAATTGTTAACCATGTCTTGTCAAACAGAAAACTAATTCTAATCAAAAGGAAGAGATGGTAGTAATTTTACTCGAAAACAAAATAGAGTGGGTGTGAAGCAAAAGATACCCGTGCTTTCGAACGTAAAGAAAAAATCAATGTCGAGGTGCTTTATACAGATTAAGATAAAGTTTATTGCTATTTCTTGCCAATTGGATACATTGGAAAGTACTATTTGATTTGTACCTGCAATCAGACCAAAAAGGGATTCCTGTCATCTTGAAGTTCATCATAATAGAGAAGAAAACAAGCACCCTAAATTGCATTGTTAATATCATTTCTGAAGCAATTCCCTGTGGAACCCATGTTTTAACCATCAGAGATCTCTCTTTCAAGTAACAAGTATCAGCACACGATGGCGAAAAGTTAAACTAATTGGGAATTTCATGGATAGGTTGTTCACGTATAAAATTGTTCGAATGCCTTTTAAACTCCCAGCGACACATTAAGTATAAGTATTCGCTATTACCGAAGTCTAAGCACGTCTTCACGTAGATTGCTTTTGCCTGAAGTAACTTCAATTACCCAGACAGTTTTGTGAGGCAAAATTGGGTAACGCAACAGGCAAAATAAACTAAATCGCCCCCTCATTAAATTGGATTCAATTTGGACGACAGCAGATAACACCTGATATTCAAAAATATTACGTAAAATAAACTAGAAACATCATCACGGAAGTAAAACATTCATCATTGTGCAAGAAAGAGACAAACCTCCCAACGAGGTTAATGTAGAATATATAAAATTCGCACGAATGTACAATAGATTTTGTCCTAGGTCATTAATTTTCTTCCAATTAATTACACCGTTAAAATTGCGTTGTGCATATTTCATTATCTTAGCTCTAATAAGATTTCTGGGCTAATTTCTCAGCCATTGAAACTTCTGATAAGTATCTAAAGTCGTTTTAGATCTTTCCCAGCATTCATAAGCAACAAAAAAAAACTTTCGGAAGTTTGAGAGTTCTTAATTAATTGAATCAGTACAAATTTAAGCGTAACATGTCTGCAAAAAAAATAGTCTCGAAAAATTATACGATCTGGCTAAGACCGGAGCCGACAGTCCGTGTACGGGTGCCTACCCAACATTTGACCTACCAAAAGGCCTCTTTAGGGGAAATTGCAATGGGAAGACAGGCAACTGAATCTCCTTTGGTCGCGTCTAGTATGAGGTACCATCTCTCCTTTCCAGATGTGCAAACTAATTTGATATTAATACAGTCACTGGACATGGCTCCTTCCATTATTTTTTGAATAACTTAGGCAAATCCAACAGCAAACTATACAAAGAGGAAGACCAAGCCTCGTAGCATATCAAATGCGAATGTCCTAGTTGTCACAGCTTGCAGTTTTAATGTGGCAAATCATCAAGAAGACGGATTGACTCGGCTCGGTAGAATTTTTTCACTCTCTAGATCTGATGTCCAACCACCAACTCACTTCCAGTGTTTGAGGTGTGTAATTTTCATCACATTCACAACTTGTGAAACATGCAATTTTTTCAGTCCATATAAATCGATTTAATAATTTCCACAAGTTATTAAAGTGATACTGTCCAAATTTTGTGCGTATTGCTGCTGCTCACCACTCCTCAAATCTTTGTCTTACGTGAATTTGACGCATACATTTTGAGTTTTCCTCCCGTCACTTTCCTGCCACGTTTCATTTTTCATCCATATCTCCATATCTCTGTAAAAGATACACTTTTTATTGCACGTCACTAATCAGCAAGTTACTGGCTCAATTAAGTTCTCTACCGTAAACTCTGTAACTTCTGTCTCCGTTATGGAATTTCCGGAACCATTGATGATATATATTTACAAAATCTTTGTCATAAATATTGCAAATCCTCCGGTTAGCTTCTGTTGAACAGTCCTCCACGTCGAACTCATAAAGCGAACAATCCCCAACGAAATTCCTCCGCCTTAAAATAGTGCACAAAATATCAATAGTAGAACTTTGGCACATACCTAATATATTTCGCCATCAATGCATCGAACATGTGTTGTGGTACTTACCGTAATATATCTTTCGTTTGATATAGGGTAGATCCTCTCAAACGGTTAGAAACTTGTGTATGGGGCTGTAACGATCCTCATAACTATCGACCAATCTCTTTTGCTTTGATTCAACAAAAATATTTTTTGTAACACATTTTATCCCCAAATTCAATTGCAAAAATTTCAATGCCGGTGTGCCTAAAGGCTCTATTTTATGGCCCACCCTTTTCATAAAATTCTTTATGAACCTTTTTCCTTACTTTCAATCCTTAGACATAGCTTCGGAGATAACAGTATCCTTAATTTTGAGTATTCTTTTATTGAGATCATCCGCGAGCCCATGATGAGATTATTATAAATTACGACATTGATAAAATTCTTTTTTGGGCAAGTCATATCGCCTCAAATTGAATATGTACATCTAAAACCTAATTAAGTTTAAAGCGTTTTCCAACCTGTTTTGGTTGTTGGCGTAACTAACCCTGATTCATCCTGCCTAAAAACATAAATTTCTAGTAATGACTATAAACTGGAATATTATTGGGCCTTTAGGGCTCATTGATGATAACATCAACTGCGTTGACAGCTTGAAACAACGCCGCAACTTTTCTCTGTACTCTCACTATTTCTGCAGACGTTACTCTAATGAAGTTTCTAGGCTGATAGATGTACATTTTGGGGCAAGCAGTTGAGGTCCTTAGTTCGAGTACAAGAACTGTAGGCTCTTGGAGAGATGTGCAAGGGATTTAATATAAATTAATCTACGAAGAAAGATAATCCTACACTAGTCAAATAGGGCTCAATAGACGCTCAGCGTAGGGATGTAGCAAGAGTAGATACATGAGCCCTCCAACGAAGTTTATAGATATTATGTATGAAGTCGTTAAAGGTTACAGTAAGTCTTCTTTAACAAATTGAGACTAGTCTGCGAAGCTTTCATAGTTAAAATGGGGGATAATAAGAGTCAGTACCAATTTCCTGCGTAAATCCACAGACAGAAAATTAGAGGAAATAGATAGTTGAAGACTGCCATAAATTTTCCCCATCAAAACGCTTAGTGAATTTAGAATTAAGTTGAATTCCTAAATTCTTAACTGACTCAACATAATATTCCAGCGTGGAAATATTCGACCGAACTGATGGCAAATCGGATATTGGGATGCTGCTTCTATGTACAGGCTGTGTCTGCTAATGTAAAGCTGAACGTCACTGTTATACAAGAGCACAGAAGCGGTATTTACAACAGAAGGAAGGTTATTTATATAGAGGGAGGAGAGAACCAGGTTTAATACCGAACCTTGAGGAACACCAGTGAAAATAGACCTTTACAGCTTAAGCGGAACATAACTTCCACTCATCCCTAGGGTGTTAATCTTCTTACCTTAATTATCTTCCCAAAGCTGTGCCGTGCGTCATCACAGGGTTTAACCTGAGCTTTGGAATCATTAAGAAAAAAAAAGAAGAGATTCATTTGTTTCAAGAACAGTAGGTAATTAAACGGTCCGAACCAGCCGCAATTATGCGGCCTTATCGTGAGTAATATTGGTACGGTTTAGTTTCTATGTCATTTATGCTATTGTAACTGTCCGAATGCAGACATTTTTTTTTTATATGGGGAAACCTAGGAAACCTAAACCCAGCCACTAACGCTCAGATAAAATTTTGCAGCGCAATTCTGACTGTGTTAAAAAAATTTAATGCATTTAAGCCAGAACTACTACCGCTCTTTTGTCTTTAAGTTAAAAAAGGAGCAAAAAAAATGGGGAAATTATTACCTAACGGAATGTCATTCTGCAAAAGAAATTCTCATTACTATGATGAGGCAGAGATGGGGTACCACCTTAACAGATTTAAAAGCTCTGAGACGCAATCATTTATTTGTTAGGTTAGGTTAAGTAAGAGGGGTACCGCTAGAAGGCCAACCCGCATCACTTGGACCTACAGTGGGTCCATTGTGTCACTTAACCTCATGAGATAACCTTTAAAACCACCCTCAACCCATTCTGCTTCATTTAGGAATCTCAGGATACATCTGGATTCGTTACTTTGCAGTTCCGCTGGACTAGAAAAGAAGCAGCTACATAATAGACTACTTCTTTTGTTCATCAGAGCAGGACACTCGCAAAGCACATGTTCGACGGTCTCGATTTCCTCCGAATCCTTTCAGCTTCTGCAGAAATCGTTCACCGCTATACCTAGTTTTCTAGCATGGTCTTCTATGGCCCAGTGATACCTCATAACTTCTACTAGATTCCTGGTATTTGTTTGTAAGAGTTCTCTCGTCCTCTTCCTGTCAATGTGGGCCACACAATTGCCTCGTAGCACATCAGGTTTCCCAGCTAATCCACCGGAGGCTTGCGTTTTGATAGGAGTCCCTCATGATCTCGTTTTTCAAAGCTCCCGTTAGGATTATCACATAGGTGAATTTCGGTACACATAATATTATAAGAGGTCTGTTCGCGTACTACTAGCTTGAAAGTACAAACTTGTAAAACTTGTAAGTTTTTACTCGAAGGCGTTCGCGTACACGAAAATTAAGAGAGAAATTGTTGACTTCAGTTTTCCCCTCCGTTCAATTTATTACTTGATTTAACTCGAGAAAAATCGTCGAGTAAAAACATCGAAAGTGTCAGTTTTGACAGATCGTCGCCGGTTTTCAGTTATTTTTAATGTTTTTAGTTTTAAAAAAAGTGGAAAAACCTGTTACTCCTCCTCCAGTATAAGTAGAATGTTCTCCAAGGACATTTCAACGTATTCAAAGTGGTAAATTAAATTTGTTTATTGTACTATGTCCTAGAAAAATTCCACGTCGTTATTACAGATCCCGAATATTTGCAAGTTTTTACTCGAAGACATTCGCGTACTTTGTGAGTGTCACTCTCAATTTCTCTCTTTATCATACATTTTGACGTTTTTCATGTTTTTACTTGAAAAGTACGCGAACAGACCTAAGATATATACATACATACGTATACCCAATGTTCGCCCTCCCCTTCCCTTCCCAATAAGCGACACTATTTAAACGTGGCAGGAGTGACGTAAGGAATGAAATGTCAAAACAAAAACCTTGCAGCATGCATACATCAAAATAAAGCACTCGAGGGAATTTTAATTAAAATACCACTTAAGTTGGCTTTTATCTAATAATAGAACAGACAGCGACTAGATGTGGTCTGGTTAAATTGCACTTCAAGTGCTCTCCTCTTTCTTGATGTTGTTAGCCTTTCAATTGCAATCGGCAGGTTCTTGTTGCATCAATCGAAACAACACGCAGAAGTTCACTTTCACCACCAACGTTTTTTCATCATCCAAAAAAGGGTTATTTTTTCGAATGATGAAGGGAAGGATTTCCCTAAATGTGAATAAATAAAATGGGTAACAAACACGGCAACACAAACCAAAACTTGCAAACATATTCGAACTCGAAGGCCAATGGATGATGGGAGAGATCAAAACCCTCGAGAATACTTCACAAGCCATGAAACAGACTCCCTCCCTACCACATGCGAGGCCCAGCGTAGTCCTTACATTCTAAAATATTTGCAGTGTTCTTATGTAAAATTGACAAAAGTTTGATTTGAATAGCTCCTCCGCCCTAAACTACTATTCATACAGAAAAATGGCGTTGTGTTAATCTTAAGATTGCTTTCTTATCTTCCGAAACGTAATAAAATTTTCATACCTTTCCTAACAAAATTATTTTAAAAAATGTATCTTAACAAAATGACTACGATTCCTCAAACAAAAATTCTCAGCTGAGTAATCATTGTAAAGTCGCTGTGCCGTCATGGCATGCCGTGGGTTGATGATATCGAATGTAGGTGCCTACAGATTCGAACTATGGCTGCACATACACACATGCATTTGTTACTCAGCTGAGATGTATTGAGCGTAAAATGGTAAGGTTACTTTGTAATCAAAACTATTTTAATATTTTGTTAAGTAAGGTATATAGGAAGTGTAGCCTTTGGAAAGGTAAGCAACCAAGCTGTAAATTACTAGAAGGCTATTTTCCTGTATGAATAGTAGTTTAGGCTCTATAGCATATCTAAAGTCAATGTTTTGCACTTTTCCATAAGCATCAATATAGAGCATTTTAGAGTACGGACTCCGAACGCACACATATAGATATCTGTTTCATGGCTTGGGAAGTATTCTCGAGGGTTTTGGAGAGATGCAAGCATACTGAGAGCTGATGTTGTAATGTAACTGTGTACTGTAGCAATGGGACTTACTTGATTCTGAGAACTCTCAAACTATATCTGTTTTCATTTCACACCACTCTCCCGAATCGCGATTTGTTTCCCCTGCGAGCTGCGACTTGCTTGCTTGCGATTGTTTTCCTTCCAATGTTAATGTTCTTCTTCTTCTTCGTCGAACAAAGTGCTGCCAGCCCGGCACGTATAGTAAAAATATTTTCGACGATCTTGAATTCGGTTCTTTTTTTTTTTTTTTTTAGAAACGATGGTTTGGTAACTCAATTTTTATTCACAGTTTTTCTTTTCTATTGCTATAGTACCGCCTGCCCCTCATAATTTATGTATGCTCATCATGATCCTTTTCCTCCCTTAACTAATTACCGGTGGGAAATAGTTGATTTTCATATTTGATATCCGCTCTTCTTTGTCCATTTTTATAAACAAACTCTCAATTTTCTCTTGTCTCTACTGCTGCCTCATGCCTGCCTGCTGCAACTTCTTTTTCTTCCTTAGAATATTTTCTTTCTTGGTAGGAAGAAACTAAAATGGAATGGTAGGGAGTAGGGGAGATATGAACATGAGATGATAATGGAGGGAAGCTCCTTCGTTCGTTGCGCAGTTTAAATATTGAATAAAGCAAAATAAAACCTGAAAAAAGGGAACCTGGACTTATATTCAAAGGGGCGACCGGGACCGGGACTGGGAGGAAGAAATTGAAATTGAGACAAATATGCACACGTAGAGAGAAAAAGAGATAAAATATTTTGTTCTTTGTCCCTTAATATTGACAAAAGTGTAAAAGAGATAGGTTTTTTTTTCCACTCATCCGCTTTGTTTTGTATGATTTTGTTATGATTGCATGCAGAGAGGAGAGTAAGCTTTTACAAAAAAGAGAGAGAATATGATTGAAAAGCGAAATGAGGCAAAGCAGCGAAAAAAGAGAAAAAGTTATGAAAATTTATGCCATTTTCAGTGACTGTTCCTATATATGTATGTGTGCGTTAGTTTGTGCATGATAAAATAAACAAACGAAAAAAAACAAGGAAAACGGGGAAAATTATTATACGATGGGGCGGGCAGAGGCTATGCGCTACATCGTTCGTTCGTCACCGCCGACGACGAAGTTTGTGTATACCTATATAATTGTTTTTTTTTTTTTTATATATATAAATGTGAAGACGTGTGTTTTATTATTATTCTGCTGAACAAATAATGAAAAAAAAAGGAAAGACGAAAATTAAAATGAAGGAAAATGAGGAATAATTTCAAAAAAAAAAAAACCTCTCCTATACGTGTAATTGTAGTTGTGATATAATTTAAGAAAATTACATACAAAATGCATCAGAGAGGAAATTGGAAATTCTGTTGTTGTTGTTGTTTTTTTGTTTCTAATTTCGTATTCTCTCCCGCTAGGAAAACGACGACGTTGTTTTGTTGTTGCGCTATTGGTATTAACCTACCATTTTCCCTTACATCTTTTATAGTGCTTTATTTTATTAGAAGCAATAATAATTGTGTATTATTTCGCAGCCATTTTTGTTTTTCTTTTTCTTATCTAGATTAGAAATTATTAATGGATAGATGTATGTACCTCTGTATGCTCCATGTACCGGGAATATAGCACAGCATTACACCGAGCGGCCAGGCCCAGCCATACCCTCCTCCTAATACTAAACACATAAGAAAAATGTATTTGGATGGAATAATCTGGATGATCAACAACAGCAGCTCATATATCTAAGACTACTACATATACATTGTTAAAAAACAGGACAATTCCCTAAAATTTAAGAAAGTCCTTAATACCTACATATAAGTGTTATTTTCTTTGATAGAAAGGGAAAATCAGTTTAATTTCCCGAAATCAATTGAACATTCAATTTAATACAAATATATTTTCGTTAATATAATTCACAGATTGTTTTTGAAATCAAGTTATATAAGAGGTATTCACTCTTTAATGTATCAGTGTAACCGATGTAAAAATACAACAAGAATTTACAATAAAGAGTGAACACATCCTTTAAGCTGGAAACACAATGCGACGTTCATCAGTTCAGATTTTAGTTTATTCCTATATCTGATAATAGAACAAAATGAAATCTGAGCTGATGAGCGCTGATGACCGTAACATTGTGTTTCCAGCTTTAGCCTTTAGCTTACTTCGAAATGTAATAGGGTGATAAAATGGCCCCGTAGTAGCTCTCCCCGGCCCCGGAAAAAATTTAAAAAATCCTCAAGATTCCCAGGAGGAGTTATAGTTATTATAGAAAAAAAGAATTATGAAGATCCGGTTGAGATAAAAAACAAAAGTATCTCAACGAACGGCTTAAATTAAGGAAATCCCGGTTTTTAATGGCGTTTTCTGACCGTTTTGGTCGTTTTCAAAGTTTTTATTTCTACTATTACTACTTAATTATACACTTTTTCAGTATAAGTTCAGCGGATAAAATGAAGCCTGTTTTGGTTTTCCGCTCGGATTGATAGCTTAGCAGAAAACTTAATAATAGTAGAACAACATCCTTTTACGACGGCTTTTTGCCGTGAGATGATGTAAAAATTTACAATTTCTCTTTACGGAATAAAGGTACTTCTGAGGAATTTTTTTGAAAAGATGAAAAAGTTTTGTAATCGAACACTTATGCCTACGAGCGAAAAAAAAAAATTGAAAAATAACTATATGTAGCAATGATGTATATGGGACCCAGATGAGGAAAAACTTTGAACTTCGGGAGGAAAAGCTCAGTGAGAAAATATGTAGAATTGAAAATAAAAACATTCTAGTAGATAGAGAATTTTTGTTACCTTTAATTTGAATGAACAATTTTTTCTCTAGGGGCATCCGTTATGATGCAGGGTCCAACAAAGTGAAAATGTAGCTTTCAGGTAAAATGTAAGAGGGTGGAAAAAATACACTAGGAAGTATGCCGGATTGAAAATTTAAAAGCGCCATTCGATAGTGCTCGGCGGGGGCTTTAATTAGACACCCCACATGCCATATTTAGGGCTTGAGGGGTGGGATAACAACCCCCACCCCAACTTTTTTTTCATAACTTTTATCCCTTCATCGAACTAAAGACGAATCCAAAGTTGGTTTTTTGATCCGCCCCTCCCTCTCCCCGCAAAAAAGGTTGGAATATTGAAAATAATTAAAGCAAATTTCTGAACTTCAAATACTATTATTAAGTAATTTAGGGGCGAAAAAGTAAATCGATCACACCAATTTGTTTTTCGGTGATATTTTATTAAGTTTTCCAGAAAGTTTCATACTGTTTGATGCGCCATTACTTATGTTTTGGGTTCACAAATTTGCAATACCTTTTTTTGTGGGGGAAAACCGTGATGCGAGTAGATGTATAAATTGAACACCCTGCTAAATCAACCCAGTACCACCTAGAAAAAATATAAGTGCACCAGTCGATAGTCCTCAAAAGGATCTTTCATTTGGCACACTGGAAATTTTCCTAGGACACTTCCCTCCCCCTCTGCACACCCTGACATTTGACATTCAATCTGACCTCCTAAGTACAACTATACAAGTCGGTTTACACTGCCAATTTTTGAATGTAAAAATACAAAACCCTTGTATTGCATTTTATATGTATAGGCCTTGTATTACTTTACTGGGTTGTAATCAAATACAGCTTTTACAACGACACACTCTTTGATGCAACATTGCGTGAATACCCCTATAATGTTTTACACTATTTTGTTTTCAGCGCCAGCACTAACTTCCATACTAACTATATGGTTTAATGAAAAATCTATATATGGCAGTACCTATATGGCACATAAGAAATGATCTGAACAACTCTTATGTTTTTTAAAGGTGTAATAACTACACCAGAACTGCAGTTTATAAAAACTATTTCCTACATTAAAAAAAAAAAAAAAACAAAATTTAAAAATTCCCTAACCTTCATTTTAGGGATAAATACCTAATCTACGTTTTCCAAGGTGGAGCTTTCTCTAATCTGATCGAAAAATACCTTTGTAGCACAAATTCTTGCAACACACTTCAGGGAAATTTTTTACTGTGTACGTCACAAGACGACTAATAAAAATAAAATAATTTTGATAGGAAGGATTTTAATTCATGCATGTGGATTAATATCCTGATGAAGGCATACCTAAGTGTGCCATTGTAAAAACTACAGATTCAAGCTCGAAAATAAGGCAAAAAATGCAGCTCCCCCATAGTACTGCCATACAAATTATTGGTTGAGAACGCATTGATTGGATTCTGATTTTCCATGTAGGTCTACAGGGTGTCCCGTATGTGGTCTGGCACCCAAAGTCTTTGGTTAGGTCATGCTTACACAATGGATATGTTTTTATAGATCACCCTTTGACTACTGAACGTTGCAACATATAATGATGTTTCCAAATTTCTGATAATCTCCTTTGAAGTTATGACACAACAGAATTAAAATTTTCTAGTTCTAATTGGTTTTTTTTTAATTTAAATAATATTTTGATCACAAAACCCCTCTTCAACACCAATTTTTCATAATGGATTTATGAATCCCAGACACTTTATTTTCTTTTATTTTAATTCGACCTAGATTACTAAAAAACATACCCAAATATCAAGACCCGTTATCTCTGAAACCGTTAGGACTCCCCCCATAGCATTTATTGCTGGTCTAAGCATGATCTATCCATAGCCTTTGGGTGCCAGACTACGTACAGGACACCCCGTATATTATAAAGGAAAAAGGATCTTAACAATTTTTAAATTTCAACCGAATATGAATAAAGAAATAATAATAAAAAAAAATTATTAAAAAATTTTAAAAAACATAGCGATACTACTCTTCCAACAGTCCATTTGGGTGGGGGCCCTTGCTACCATGTTTAGAATCTCTTCCTACTCAATTTGCACTGTCGATCTCACAAATTTTCTGAGAATTCCTTGGAAATGCTTCTGTTTTGCACAGAATATTAGGTTAGAATAGCCAGAATTCTTAACAATTCTCAGGTTTTTTCTTCTTCTTGTTTTCACCACTGTGATTTTGTGTGTCAAAAATAGTGTTTACGTTGATGGCAACATTGAAAAAAATTATTGGGCAGGAAGTTGTAAAAGTGAGCGCGCAGATTGCAAAGTGATTTTAATAAAACCTTTTGAATTTCTTCTGCGTATCTAATGAATATATTTCCGTTGGTAAGACACTTGTTATGAGTAATATCACTTTAAAAACATCTATTTCGACAAACCCACTTATTTATTTTTTGTTTACAGTTTTCTCTCAGTTTGTACTTTGGTGCTTAAATCAAAAGAGACATATACAAGGTGTTACCGCCATGGTGGTTCATATGGCAGGAGGTGATAGTACTAATCCAGATAAAAAAAAATTGTATGGCAGGAATGGGGCATATCAACCGTTTCGAAATTAAAGGGGGTGTTAAGAAAATCTACTTGTTTTCCACAAAACATCCTGCCGCTTAAAAAGTACAAGGTGTACGACTCCATGGTCTATGAACCGACTGCTCAACCAGCCTGGTAGTCTTCTCAACTCAGAAGTTATGGTGGTGGTACAAACTAAAAATTTCCGATATTCTTACCCTTTTTTGATGGAGAATAGATGAATTTTTAAGAAATTTTATTTTTAACGATTCTAAATCAAATCATAAATACAAGAGGGAAAAAAACAACCGCCTCGTCTGGGGTTTGACTGCTCTTATCACTGAGCTAACGAGACAGATGATTTCCCCTTTTTGCACTAGGTACTAAGCCACGTTTTGCTTTCAGCTGGCATTAACCAGTAACGATGAAAGCGCACAAAAAAATTGTAAATTCAATTTTTAATTATTTTTTCCGGACGAGAATCGAACCTACACTTGTTAGAATCGGTCAATGATGGAAAATAGACTTGACTTCATATTTTTTTTTTTTTTTTTTTTTTTTACAAAAGTGTGGTTAACATAATTTTTTTTTTTTATAAAAACTATAAACTGTGGAAAACTGTTGATATGGCTCTCTCCCGCCCTTAGGCATACAATTTTTAACTATCACCTCCTGCCCGCCCTATGGACCACTATGATGGAAACACCCTATAGAAATGAGCCATTTTCTGCAGTATATTTCTATGAACGTAGTCAGTCCATATTATATATTGTCAGTGACAAACAGGAAGTGGCATATCGAGTGAATAAATACAATGTACGAGAATAAGCTAATCGCTGACACTAGATTGAACTTAATTGAACTTATTTTGAAACATTTCAGAGTTCCCGAAATTCAGTGACTCTTTACTGTTCAGCATTTACATCAATGATTTGACTGAGTGAATTCGCAACGTCAAAATTCACATATACGCCAAAGACGTGTAAATTTATTTAAGTCGTCGTCCCATATAGGCTTGATTGAGGATTGTGCTGCTCGCCTGAACAGTAACTTGCAAAATATTTTCATCTGGTCCCTGGAAAACAAACTCAAGTTGAATCCGAGTAAATCGCAGTGCATTGCTTTTCATTGTGAATCTATTGATGACCCTACAACGCTTCCTGCCGTTTCATTGGGAGGTTGTCCCTTGGTCTTATGTGGATCAAGTTCGAAATCTTAGCGTAATTTTAAATTCTAACATGAAATGTTGTGACATCATCCACTCAAACATAACAAAAATATATATAGAACTCTCCGCCATCTTTGGCTGTCTGCTAGTTTACTATCTCCTAAGCTCCGTTGTCACCTAGTTAGATCTCTCATTTTTTTTTTATATTATCAAGCCAATCTCAGGGGATACTCTATGATGCAAAGCACAGCATGGCAGGAAGGAGATAAGGAAAGGATTAGGGGATATGAGGAGAGTGGCGAGGTGCCGATGTATGTCGCCCTTAAACTGCCGCAGATTGTATGCCGGAGGAAAAACAGAAGATGGTAAGCTGTTCCACAATCGCACTGTTCGGGATAAAAAAAGCATCACAGAATTTTACTGTACGGCCGAAAGTAATTTGAAGGGTTAAAGGATGTGCGCACTGTTCAAGGAAATTGAATGTCGCTTTCAACGATTGTACTAGATTTATCTTTGGATTGAAGAGGTTCGATCATGTATCCCACCTTAATTTCACCCTACTGGGGAGCCTCGTTTGATGTACATATATTTGAAGCAAAGAGCTTTAGTCTTCCCTGTTTAATTTGCTTCGTTCTTCCCAACCGGTCTATTTGAGTACCTTCTTTCAACCATTAAACTCCACTAGGGGGCTCAAACTGCTACTTCCACTTGAATTAAATTGAATTGAATAGTGTGAAAGTTTCAACTAAATCCAAGATGGTTGGATCCAAAACATTTACACAATTTTCGTTTCGTTACAATTGTTTTTTCGTGTGGAGTGGAAAAACTTTCTTAATGACATTCTTTTTGCAACCAAATCAATAAACCAAATAAACAAAATGCAATTAAAATCAGAAAACTCTTAATTGCTGGAGTATGGTAAAATTGCATGTGTAATCTACCTTTTATAATATATTCAGTCATGTGTTGCTCGTAATTGTCAAACCAACCCACCTTAAATTTATTTTATATCCTAAAAAAAAAAAAAAAACACAACAAACAGTAAAGTAAAAGATTTATGCAATTTCTCTGTTTAACTCGTTTAAGTAAAAGCTAACAAACATGTAAAATCAAATGCAAATAGTGTGTGGAATGTAAATGTACATACAAGCATATAGATGGCACAAGAGCTAGATGTCGCTAGATGTCGCATGCAGTACAAAAAAAAAAGTATACAAAATTTATATGGCTGGGTGGTGCATCCCGGAATGGACCACAATATTTGAAATGATGTACGCCTACGTCGAGTGATTCATATTTTTTAGTATCTGAAGTGTTGAGGAAGTCGATCAAATTTATACAAAACTGCTATTATAAAAACATTTGATCTCGGCACGCTCTAAAACAGGCGTGTTCAATCCGCGACCCAGGACGGCTTTAGATACGGCCCAACAAAACTCATATACTTAAATTTTATAAAACATTTTCTTTATCTACATAACATTTCCATGGGAGTAGTTACTTCTCGACATAATAAATATAGAATTGCCCAATGTGGCCAAATAAAATTTTCACAACGTGCAATTGTACTTAGTCAAATTGACACTGAAGACATTGGAGACAATATTTATTTTTCGGAAACAAAAGATGGTGAAGTCGGGGTAAAATGATTTGCGAAATGAAATCAACTCATTTATGGAATCAAGAATAAAATCTGTACTAGAACTTGGTGATGAAAACAGGCTCACAGATTTTACTTGACAGCTCATTTAAAAGAGCCAAATTTGCGTCTTCAAAGCATTGAATAAATAACTAATAATGAAACGGCATATCAGATAAAAACCTAAGCCACTCGGCGAAATGCATTTGTGTTCTGTGTTTGTATTCATTTCGTAATGGCAGTAATGAAATTCTGACATTCTGAAGGGGAACATTTTTTATAATCCAAATTCGTATGTAAAATAAACAAATTTTTAGCTCCCCCTTATTTTCAGATAATATTTCTTGGCGTTGCCTTTGTATAACTGGAATAATTTATCTACCAATGACAATTCAATTGTAAACAAATAAACCGGCATTGGTAAAATGTTAAATCTTTTGCCATGGCTCTTTATTTTTACAGATATTTCACTTTTATTTTGTTTAAAACAATATAATTAATAAGTAAAGCTATTAAGCTTACCTGAAGAATGATTTCCCACGACAATAACTCTGTTCGTTCCTGCAGCACAGCACAGCGCACTTCATTATGCTAATTTAGGACTCCGGAGTCTCTATTACACAAAATGTCGTTCACAATAGAAATATTTCGCACTTATTTCACACTACTATTACGTAAAAAACACGTTTAATTCTTTATTTTTCACAATATCGCGAATTCAAATCCGAGAACTTATTTTCAAAATTATGAAATGTCACAAAATATCAACGACGCCTTCTTGTCATTTCTCCCCCCCCCCCCCCCCCCCCCCCGACCATAGGTCACACTGTCATTGAAATGCTTAAACACGTACACTGTATTCGCACGATACCCCGCTTCCTTATTAGTTATTTATTCAATGCTTCAAAGTGAAAAACAACTCATAATAACTATGCCTCAAACTATAACGGCTGTCGAAATGAAACTGCAATTATGGTAGTCATAAATTCAAGTAAATAATTTTATGTATTTTGAAACGTTGGCTAAACACTATGCTGAGAGTAATGGAAAATATGCAAACTTGATTTTCGATTTGATACTGAGAAGAGATTTCAAGATTTCCAAAAAAATCATAAATTTTTTGACATATTTGCGACTCCACTTTTAATCGACATAAACTTACCAGTAAATTTTCAAATGAAATGTCTAGAGCTGAAATCTGATGTTTAACTTTAAGAAAAATTTAATAATATCTCTTTACTGGTCTTTCATAAGAATTATTTTCCCAGAGAAAACTACCCCTTGCTTCACAATTCATGTCAACGCTATTTGGAGGAAGCACCTACATTTGTGAGCAGCTATTTTCTAAGATGAAGCAAACAAAGAATAAAAATTGGAGCAAAATAACTTATGAGCACCTTGAGTAGAAGTCACTGAGAGTTGCAACAACTTTGATCACAAAAATCGAAGCATTATTGTCTCAAAAACAATGTCAAATATCAATTGTCAATGTCATTGCTTTCTGAGCTGATGCTGATTGCTGTGTTTGATAATTGCTATATAAATTAATTACGCATTTATGTTGTGAATTTGTGATTATTTTTGATTTCTGGTGATTGCTGCTGTTTGTTGTTGAGATTATATTTATATACCTACAACAAAAAGGATATGCAACCAAGAAATTCTGCGTAAAATTTTATTGGCCTTGGTACTGACAACACATCAGTAATGAGAGGTGAAGTTACGGGAGTTAGAGCACGATTAGAGAAATTGAATAAACATTTATTTTATCTTGGATGTACATGCCACTCCCTCCACTTGTGTCTTGCGGCTGCTATGAAAAAAATTCCTCGGAAAGTTGAAAATTTCCTTTCTTGCGTATATAATCATTTTACCCACAGTATGTTAAGACGCAAAGTGAATTGGCAGAATTTCAAGATAGTTTTAATTTAATTTTAAATAAGATTCTAAAATTAAGCGGTACACGCTGTTTGGAGCTAGAGCAAGTCATTATAAGAATCTTGGCGCAGTGGTCAGCTTTACTTCATTACTTCACTCTCTTTAATTTTGAAAGTCCTAATAATTTTGATGCAAATTGAATTCTTGATTGTATGAATAGTTAGGAGATAAAATTGAACTTATTATTTTTGTGTTATATTTTAGGTGATATTAATAATCTCAATAAAACCTTCCAGACTGAAAAAATTTTAATACACAAACTATGACCGTTAATTGAAAGAAACTTCAAAAATATTTTAACAAATTGTATAAAGATAGAAAACATTCAGTTGACAGCAAATTTAATGACTGTTCATTTCATCTTGAAAAATCAAGAATGTTTTTTTGGAAATAAATTTGCATTTGTTTCAATCATTAAATGCTTGTGAAAATATTAGTCATATCCAAGATAATCTATTGTCATTTTACATAGAATTGTGCCAACAACTATTCGAATATTGGGATCCAAGGAAGATTAGAACAGGCGACTTCAATACTTCCTTTAGTTGAAACCTTTCCTTTTCATAATGAAATAGATATTGAAAAACTTAATTCAAAGTGGAGGCTCTTCATAATCTTTGAAAAGTTAGACCAACTTGTTGAGTGTAACGATATTGCTACAACTTGGCTAAATTTATCAAAACCGAAAAATCTTCGAGAATCTTTACAACTACATAATTAATTTGTCTGTCCTTCACTACAGTACGGCTGCTGCTGAACGAGCATTTTCAGATTTTATTAACTTAAAAAATAAAAAAACGTAATAGGTTGAATATTGAAACAGTTTTGGCTGTACTTCTTTGTAGGGAACTGATAGAACATGACAAGATTTTTACACCGTCAAATGAACTATAATTAAGTACTGCAGCCTGTATAAATTTTTCGATCAAGTTTTTATAAAGAAATAAAAGAAAGTTCTCACAATTAATGGTATAAACACAATTATAATAACATTCTATAATTATATACATTTTGTTTCATCCGTACTCTGTAGTCTGTTTGCTACCTTTTTGGCGATTTTGCTACCCTTTACTCTCAAATTTGCTAGCATAATTTGGCAGGGAAGTCCCATCACTGCTTGTATGCCATGCGACATCTAGTTCTTGTGCCATCTATGATACAAGACACAGGGGCATGCTAAAAAAAAGAAAAAGAATAAAACAAAATAAAACACAAAATTTGTGTTGTTGTTGTTATTTTCATTCCAAAATGATTGTGAACTCAAGATAACTACTAAACTAGGAAATGTTCGCAATAAAATATCCATGAAAATGTGCTATTAAATTTCATCAAATAAAAGAAAACAAAAAAAAATAACTACCTACAAAGATAAATTGCCATTTAAAGTAGATAAATTGATCTAACCACTGCAATACGATTCTTCATCTCCCCCTCCTTTACACACCACCATCAAAACAACTCGAAAACTAATAGCAGAACTGGGATAGAAGTGAAAGAAAATTTCACTCAAATATTCGAGGCTTTGCTTGCCGTAGTAGTAGCAGTTCTCACCGACAAAGCAAAAAATAAAAATAAAAGAAGAAGAAGATAAACATCTAAAAACGTTGTCACAATTATTATTAACTTTTCTTATAGTGCAACCAATCAAATAAGCGCAACACAATCCAACCAAGAACCAGCAATTTATGTGTATAACTATAGAAAAAATAAAAATAAAGTCCACAGGTAAATTAATGAAAAATGTTTGCACATTTTTCAGCACGACAACTCGCCATAATTTAACACATTTTCTTTTATATAATTAGCATTTAATTGAATTTTATTGAATAACGGGTAATGATGGAGCGCATGTGTTGTGTTGAGTTGAGTTGTGAAATTAGCTAGCCAGCTAGCCAGAGTCAGCCCAGCTAGACACAGCAGAGTGCAGTAAAATTGAAATAGGCCTCTCAAAAAGAGAGGAACGCGGAAATCATAAGCGTTGTGCTTGTGTGATTGCGACTGTGACATGGTTATTTCGTGAAGAAATAAGTCGCTGTCGCGGATTTGCTTATTATAATTGTTGTAGTTGCTGCTTTAGCGGGTTTGTTTGCCTCCTCTCCCTAAACGACCCCATCGTGGATCCTATCCTGATGATGATGGTGGTGGTGGTGGATGGATGAATGTCTATTTGTTTGTCTCTCTTAACAAGGTTTTGTTTTTGTTGTGTTTTTCTTTTATTGAATTTGAAAAGTGCTTCATGAAAATGAAGTTTTGTGTTATTTATTCTGGCTCTGGGTTTGTTTTCTTTTTTACTTTTTTTTTTTGTATTTTTCCTTACTTCGTTTTATTTATTATTCACTTTTATTTGTTTTTCTTCTCTTGCGTTTTTTTTTATGTTCATTCCTTTTGCACAAACGAAAAGCAAAGCGCGTCTCCTCTCCTCTTCATGTCGGATCGGATGTGTGCTTAATTCTCTTTACTTTCTAAAATTTAATAAGAAGAAAAAGCTTTTTGTTTGCTTTACTTACTATTTTCCTCCTCGCGCTGGCTGGTACTTTCTGTCGTCGTCGTCGTCGTCGTCGTCCGTCGTCGTAGTAGTACGCCCGGTTTTTCAGTACACGACAACTATTCGTGCGCTCTGCGCAGTTTCTTTTCCCGGCATGGTTCCCTTTTCTCTGTTTAAAGAAGTTCTGTTTTTTTTTTTGCTGTTTGTTTTTGTTTTACTGCAGCTTTTATTGTTGATGTTTTGCATTTTCCTGCTTTTTTTTTCGTTGTGTTTTGTATAGCCAGCGAAAAAAAAGTTATTTCTGAATTATTAAGGTACAAGCACATTGACGTATTCCGTTGTGCAGCTCTGTATACCTACTTTAGGTGTGCAGACTTTGGGCGAGACTGACTGTTGTATAGTTGCGTTATGGTCTGATACTAACTTACCGCGCTTATATTACTCTACCTCTGCCTGCCTGCCTAACCCCTGTGTGTATATTTTATTTTGTGTAAAAGTCGCGTAGTACTTTTATTTTTTGTTTTACAGTTATCTAGGTACATTTTGTCGTAATTTTTGTTGTTGTTTTTCTTCCATTTCAAAATTTAATTGAACATGAAAATGGTTTTTATGGGAAAATTTTATTAGCAAATTTTTTTATTTATATTTATGCACATAATGTCTAGGAGATGTTGTGTAGGAGGTAGGAAGAAGAGGAGTAGGTTAAAGTTTTTGTGCCTACATTTATTACTCTCAATTAGACATAGGTACGTACCTACCTATAAACCTAGGTATATAGGTACCTCTTACTGGATTTTTTATATTATTATTAAGTATGAGATTTTTTCCTGTGCCAGTTAGTAACTACATATAGCCTAACCAGTCTATTGTATTAAAGGTACCAAGTACCAACCAATAATGTACACCTATATACTGGAATTAAACCATAAGTACTTATTAGAGTAGTAAAATAAAGCCCCCTTCCCCCTCCCCCACCAATCAATTATATTACACTATATATCTACAGCTTGTCTTGTTTTCAAACTTGTTGTAGTACATACTGCGGCGACTGACTATGGCTGGGGCAATCAAGAGATGGCTGGCGACAGGAAATAGAGAGTTAAGGAAAATTATTTTCTTAATTAAACATTGCCCTGGTATTAGTGGTATTTTAATAGAAAATATCTACATATTTTACTATATGTACCTAACTTTGCCGACCGACGCGACGCCATCGCGTATACACGTACCTAAGTATGTATACAATTGCATGCAATATTTCGTCATTAGTTATAATGAGCAGCAGCTGTTGCTGGTTATTCTGATGGCTCAGCAACTACAAATTAATTTGTGAATAAATATAATTATAATTTAGGGCGTCTAGTTTATTACGTTTTAGTTTTTTTTCATATTAGATATTACATATTTGATTTAATTAAGTTTTTGTTATGTAAATGTTGGAATTACAGTGGATTTTTAACAAGGATAACCTATACATTAAAAGATTGATTAAATTTTGGATATAAGAAACTTCCGAAATGGGGTCTTGATCAATTGAATAGGAAACCACTTTTATAGGAGGGTGATTGGTGATATTCTAAGCGGTTATATAAAACAGTATTAAGGTCATTATGTGCCAAAAAAAAAGGACCTACATATTTGCAAAATCTCACTCTTATTTAGGTACACTACTGATAAAAAAAAAGTAAGGAAAAAGCAGAGGAAAATTATACACAACAAAAGAAAATAAAAGTTGAATAAAGTGAAAACGGAAAAATTGTGTATGGCAGCACTAAAAAGTTCATTTCCAAAATTTTATTTACTATTTTTTATGAAAACGCTGTGTACAAACTTTGAGTTCTGTACGTTGCACGCGGTCCTTCAAAATCGGCCAAAAATCACAGGCATAATGTTATTAAAGGTATATTCGATTTCGAATATCGAGTATTTTCGAAAATATGAACTTCGAAAGTTTAAGCGAATTGGATAATCGAAATTTAATCCAATTTCGTACTTTATGATTTCAAATGATAGACAATATAATTACAATCAAAAGTGTGTGACAGATTTTTGAATTTTTGTTTTGGAGGGGGAAATAAGGGCGAAATCTAAATATACTTTTTTATTGTTTTTACTTTATAACTTTTATACTTTCAGCCGCAACAAGATTAAATTTGGTGTGCTTATGCAATTTCGAAAATCGAAAATTTTCGTAAATCAAAATTTTTTTTTGTTAACCGTGTTTTACTTCGTCAAATATACTAAACAAGCAGATATCATACGCTATTATTTATTATTCAATATCAACATCTGGATACTTGTATACTGAGCCTTATACCCTCGACAGACGATAGCCATAATTTTAAATTATCTACATCAACAAGATAATCTCTGTCGTGTGTCACCCCTGAGCTTTTAATTATCCCACAAGGTATTACATAATCGCCACATATTGACATTGACATAATTGAGTTTGGTTTTTGAGGATTATATCCAAAGCGCCACTAAAAACACGTAGTAGTGATTCTGTAAACTAACAGTTATAGCTCTTTTAGACGCAACTGTTCGTGGCGTTTATGACAAATTGCATTGTTTAAGTTTTTTGAAGAAAAGGAAAACGATGATAAAACTTCTCCTTTTTATAACCGAATATCGCCGCACACTGCTGCAAATAGTAACATATAGGTCTTTTATTTGCTTTAAAATTTCGTGCACTATTATAAATACGTCTATTTACTGTTAGATTATCTAGTAAATGATTGCAGTTGGTTGCTGTCTACTAATACTTTGGATATTGCAAACAAAATTTGATTTAATGTCAAAATCGTCTGTCACCATATATTTAATTGGAAATTAGTACATAATTGGAAATTATTTTTGGTCGTCTGTCGAGTGTATTAGATGAGTTTAAGTTCGATTTGAAGCGTTTTAAGATTTTGTTCAAATTCTTAAGATTTACTTCAGGACGTGTTCTGGTCTTGATCTCTTCTCTCAAAAACATCATGAAACTGTGCTCTGAGTTTCTGATAACATCAAAATATAGTTCTTTTCGCATTATGAACATTGTATTGGGACTCATCCCTGAAAGTAATGATAGAAGATAGAGATTTTTATTAAAATTGACTAACTTTGAAAAATCTCAAATAATCAGGTAAGGAGCAAGAGCAGAATCGGTTATAAAATGACCAATCAATTTTTATTAGAAAAATTAAAAAAAAAAACCAAAACCGGATCAGGGGCGGGACACAACTAATAATCTACGTGTTTCTGAGAATAATTTAAAACAACTGATAAAATCAACGGCCATTTTATGTTGCAGCAATGATTTAAAAAATTGCAATTAACTCGTATATCGCGTACATTTTACAAATTCCAATATTCTACGTTTACTGAGTGTATACAGAGAGTATACTGAGCTGTTTCTCTGTATATAGAAACAGACTTGTGGTTTAGCGTAAATTACAAAGATGAAACTGCAAGTCTGTCTTCGGTATATGTAACATGTCCCGCCAAAACAAAAAATCCAATTTGTTTTAAATTCCAGGATACCTACCTAACTATTTGAAAAAAATCAATAATGTCATGTTTTGCCTATTATTTTTCTTTTCGTAATTAACCGATTGCATTGTACCCATTTTAACTAATTTAAATAATTAATTCAACACAATTTCTTGCCTGATAGCCATTAGTCTTAATTAACCCCTCTTTAACCGACCGGTCTTGACATACCTATACCAATTGCCTACAAGGTCTTCACTTACTTATACAGAAACGTCAATATTTGCGGACTAATTTTTCAAAGCTGCTTTGAAGTCACTAATACCATTTCGCTGACTTAGTACTACTAACTGCTGTCCGCCTAGATAATCCAATATTTGTTTAATCGAACTTAAATCTGAGCTTTGAGGTGGCGATTCGAACAACACAATGTTCTCTTTTTTCACAAAATTTGTCATTACATAGCTTGAGATCATTATCCTGTTGGAAAATTAATGATCCCACTAAGTCGAGTTTCTTATTAAAAAAAAAAAAACAAAAAAAAAAAAACAGGACAGGATTTCTACGTAATTGAAATTAGTATTTACTAAGGCAACTAAAACATTCAGAAGTGTTAGAAACGTGAAAATAAATCGCTATTCGAGAAGGTGGTTGCAATTTGACACTTAGTTCGGCACATAAAAATGTGTTACATCTGAGAGCTCAGTATTAAGGTCAACGTTCTTTACATCTCAATCTCAGTGTTTCAGTTCAAATTTTTTCGCATACTGTATAATAGGTAAAATAAATAAATTGCGATTCTTATTTGAAAAAAAAAAAAAAAAACAAAAAAAATTATTGCAAATATTACCAGTATTTTTTTAAAACAATTCAACAACAAAATCATGTTCAATAGAACAACACTATGCCCGTTGCAAATGTCATTGACTTATAAAAGACTCATTAGAACTAGGTACATATTTACTATGTACTCTATACACACATACACAAATTTCCTGTAAAATATTGTATGAATCTTAAATACTATTACCAAAAAGTTCGAGTAAAAGATAAATTCATGAGAACAACAACCATAAAAAAACAAAAAAGAAGATAAAACCCATCCATCAGTTCATTTCCGCCATTACGTTGTACACAAGAGTTCAAGGTCTATACGAAATCAAAACAAGATCAGATAAATTTTTCATCAAAGACTTTAAATTATATATTTAAAATTCCTTGCTGTTGCGAATAATTATTCGTCATTTAATTAAAGAAAAACTCTCACAGTCTTCTATTCCGCCATTTCCTCCTCCAAAATCCTCCAGACATTGGTGCGCGCGCAGATTAAAAAAACGAATTGAGTGTAAATTAAAATTTAAATTAAAAAAAAAAAAAAACTTATTTTGTACCTACATAGGCGCGTATATCTACATATCTCACATACATTGCTATCTCAAATTAATATATAAATGGGCTCACCTATTCTAAGATTTATAACGAAGGCTATTTTATAAGTAGGACTAAATTATGCACGTCAAGGTACATATCTAATGTTAGAAATTCAAATGCGGAAAATTGTTTTAAAAACGTTTCTGAAAATTGTTTCTTAATGGTGGGAACAAAATTGTTTTTTTTTTTGTTTTTTCTTCAATAAGCAAAAGAAGCATGTGTGCACAAACATTTATTAACTATAGTTACCCGAAGTGGATATTATAAAATGCTCATTGCTGCGTTGGAGCGCGCTCTGTTGTATAGTATAGTTGTAGGTATGTACTCGTATAATCATTGTACGGTACGTGACCCCATAAATAGTACGAGTTCAAAGAAACATACAACAGAAAACCTCGAGATTTATCAAAACTTGTAGCGCAATCGCGCTGTTCGCGCACGAACCTATCTCTATGGTAATTTATCCACAATAAAATGACTTGAACTTAAGGAAAGAAAAAAAAAAATAAATAAACGAAACGGAAAAATGAGACTTACTGAAATTGAATATGTAAAATATGGCGGCAGACGAGTGGGGCACAGTAAAAATAACAACAACAGCAATTGAATAAAAATGAAAGAAAATAGAAAAAAATAAATTTCTTCAATTGAATAATAAAACCGGAAGAATCGCATGCGCAAATTGCATGAATGTCTCTTAGTCAAAGCGATCTTCACAAAATTTATTTCTTCCTTTTTTTTTGTTAAGTCCACGGATAAATTATAATAAGACAAAAAATATCTTCACGTCGTTAATTATTTTAATTGTGATAAGAAATTGAAGCTTTGAAGCAATCAATTGAAAGTTATTATGGGAAAATGATGTTGTTGTCGCTATATATGTTCCCCCCCTCTAACCTATTTCTTGTCATCATCATAAACTGCATGGATTTTCTTGTGAAATGAAAAAAAAAACTGTTTTTTTTTTAACTTGATTGTTAGCGGATGCATTTTATAATGTCTTAAGATGATGATGATGCGGATGCCCATCATCATTGCTATGCTATATGACATTCAACAGGTATACAGGAAGTTGTAGAAATAATTTCACTTGAATTGATTATTCTTTTTATATGATTTTATACACACTGTACCTACGTACAGCGTTGCCAGATTGACGATTTTATCGTCATTTAGACGATTTTTGCATGGAGAATTTTAATGCCGATTTTGTTTCCCAAAATGACGATTTTATGACAATTGTAAATCTTGGTCATTTTTGTACAGAACACAATTTTTGACCTTGAGGTATATACCTAAACAAAAAATGTTTGACCTGAAGGTACCGTACGTGTACATGCCAAAATGTAAAATTTTTGACCTGGAAATACATGCCGAAATAAAAAAAATTTCGAGCCAACTGTAACTGCATCTGCATAGCATTTATGATCACGATTTACTTTACCATTTAATGAGAAATATCAATACCAGCACCATGTCGAAGGGAATACAAAAAAGAAATGTTTCAAAATAATAGGTAAATTCTTAATTTCTACAACTTTTCATATTCTCAAAATATGTTTTTAAAATAAGAATACTACGTCGAAGAATTCTGAAAATGATATGGACATTTCTTCTGAGAATCAGACGGAACCTAAAAAAAAACTTTAGAGGTAGAATACTGAAATAATAATTTAGTGAAATATTTTTATAATACCACCAAAGGCATAAATATAAATCTAGACTACAAGAAAACGCCGGTGTTTTTCTCAATTTTGGAAAATGATCCTGATTTGAAACGATGCTTCACAAAAATTACTCGACGAAGTGTTTTCCTAGACTTACAATCACAAATGGCCGTTGGTTGTTTGCAGGATTTTTAATGTGGAATTGAAGGCTTCATCAAGTAAATCTGATTTGTTTGCACATAAGAATACTGAGAAGCACGAAACGAAAGTACGAGCGATTAGTTTTCAACCAACGATTTAACAAAAATACTGCTGACCATCTTTTGAAATTATTCCAAAGTAGAAAAAATACCAAAAATACTTCCATTATTAAAAATATCCCTTACTAAAGTGCATAAAAAAGGATGCATTTCATTTAATATGTATGACGATTTTTACTCCCATTTGACGATTTTTTTAACACTCAATTGCCGATTTAAAATTATATTTTCTGGCAACCCTGCATACGTACCGTACTAGTTGAGTTCTCAAGCCTTGAGCTACTTGAGAACTTACTTATACTTCGAGGACTTACAATGAGTTTTTCTTAGAAAATAAAAACTCAATAGAGACACAAGATACGCACTTTTGGTGCGTAAAGATATCAGAGTTATCACTTGAATTGAATTGAGTCTAAATGGATGGACAATTTATTTTTCAAATTAAATTTGAATACTTTGATCCTTTTTGTTCTAAATAAATGGATCCATTTTTAGTCATCTAATTAATTTCTTACTTAAATAATTTTTTTTTCCAAGTAATTTCCGTTCTTTTTTTGTAGAGAATTTTTATAATTAATAAACACAATCCTGCCAATTGGCACTGTGGGAATGTATTTAATGGCAGGAGAAAAGAACGTTTTGCAGGAACGATTTAAACAGTTTATTAATTCAGATCTCCTTTTCACAAAATGTAGATATATATGTAAGGAATGACAACAAAAGTTCTGCAAATAATGTTCGTATTTTACAAATGTACAAAATTGCAGAGAAAAAGTATGCGTTGCAATATTCGTTGTCAGTCGTATTTCCGTTTTACGCGTGTCCAGTTATATTATAAATTTTAAACAAATTTCAGGAGAAAATGAATAAAATCGAAATAGTACGTGCAAAAGTTTTTTGCACAAGTGGAGTGAAAGCCCATCACTGTCATACAAAAAATTGGCAAAACAAGCTGTAACGAATTATGACACGGCTCGAAGGGCGATATTGAACTTCAAGGCTTATCAGCGGATAAAGTATACAAGCCAAGGAAGGGACGTCCAAAGGGTCCTGGGGATAACGGACTGGAAAAAGAGTGAGTGGTCAATATAGTAAGGGCAAACAAATGTATGTCTATCCGAGAAGTTGCGAAAAAAGCCGGACTTCTCAACAGATTTGATTGTGAAATATAAAAAGAGAAACAACTTCCAGACATTTAAGAAGCAGAGAGCACCAAAACGAACCCAAAAAACAGACAGTGAAAAGCATATCTTTAGCCAGAAAGTTTCACGAGCAAGAATTTTCAAACAAAAAGCAGTGCGTTGTTATGGATGATGAAACATATTTGAAAATGAATTTTTTTTAACAATACCAGGTCATCAGTTTCATTCAATAGTGCCTGGAGAGGTTATCCGTGATCCTGAAAAAATAATTAAAATAAAAAAATTCAGTGAAAAATTTTAATATGGCAAGCTATTTGGCAGTGTGGTAGTAGAAGCACGCTCTTTTTCTGTAAAGGTGCAATAAATACAGATATATACTATATTAAAGAGTGTCTTCAAAAGGGATTTTTTCCTGTTTTTTCGGCAACACGATGGGCCAACGTTATTTTGACCAGATTTAGCGCTAGCTCACTATTCCAAGAAAACGGTAAGTTGATATGAGGACAAAAGGATACATTTCGTACCGAAATCACTTAATCCTCCAAATGTGCCAGACTTTCGTCCAATAGAACGATACTGGACAATAATAAAAAGCAAATTAAGAAAAATGGGTTAAGATGCAAAAACATTAAAAGATGTGAAAATTTCATGGAAAAATGCAACAAAAAATGTTTCAAATACCGTTGTGCAAAACTTGATGGGGAGAGTGTTGCAAAAAGAACTCGGCTCTATGGTCGCCAAAAAATACCTGGGTAGAAAACGTTTTTTTTTTATTTGAATTTAACCGGTGTTTAATCAATATTAACAGATGAAATAAAATTTTACTTCTCGTTTCTCAAAATCGTGGGCTTTTTACTTTTTGCAGAACTTTTGTTGTCACTCCTTATGTCATTCATATTGACCTGTCCGCTAGCTACACGTGTAAAAAAACTAGCCACCTTTATAGAACAGCTTACAAAATATAGTTATAATTTTTTCGTATCCTGAGAGAACTGAAATGCAGAGTTTGTAAAAGGGGAATTCCCCCATTTTTCATACAATTTTAGGACCGACACCTCCAGACATGAGAGATGTCGTCTTAAACCATGCATTATGATATTTCGAGCATATTTTCTTAACAATGTTTATTTCAATTAAACGGACGAAAGCTTTGGCAATCGAATGTAGCTTGAGCGACTTTCTTGGGTGAAAAGTGGTGGACTTTTTTACTCCTCGTGATTGTGCCGTGAAAAATGACTTTCCATGAGAAAAATGTTCACTACAGATCACTAATGGTCGTGGAAGAAACAACTAAAAATATATGTGAAATGTAGTAACTAAGGTGTATGTAACCCAACTGCATGAAAATGGGTTTTCCGGCAGCAAAAATGTCCCGAGAAAGTTTTCTGAATCGGAAAAAAAGTACACCATTCATTTGATATGCAATATGCGGTATTGGAACCATCCTCCTGCGCCGGTGGTTCCTACCCCACATCCTAAAAGTATGCAGAGAAAAATTTTCTTCTACGAATTGTAGCTGTTAATGAATTGAGGTGAACAGTGAAACCCGTTTTCCGATCGGACATAGCCCCACCGATTTAAAGCCGATCTAAGCTTCGAAAAATCTAGTACCTCAGGTCGAATAAAAAAAGAGGGAAATATCTACTAAAAAAAGTGAGTATAGGAATGGCTAGTTAAACCTCCGAGTATAGGAGTGTGGGTACTCAAACTTCTTCTCACGACCTAAGGAGTTCGATTGTGTACTAGATTTACCAAAATGTACTAGATCAAACATTGACACTTCCGCAAGCTATCCTCCGCTTAATTGAAATAAACATTGTTAATAAAATATGTTCAACAGAGTATCATAATGCATCGTTTAAGACATTTCTCATGAATGTACATGTAGGGCCTATAATAGGCATTCCCCTTTATACACAGACAGCATCGAACGCTTGTTTATACTGCCTCCCAAAAGTTAGAGGAGTGTTTTTTTATTTTTTATTTTTTTTTAATATTAGCTCAATATTTTTCGATTGGCTTTAGTTCAGGACAATTTGGCGGATTTGCTTCCTTGGGTACTACGGATATGCATTAGGCATTGAAGAAAAACCTCTCGTTTTTCTACTGTAGTGGCAAGTTGCTAAATCCGGCCAAAAGAAAGCTGACGCATCGTGCTGTCTAAAGAATAGAAGAAGACGCTCCTTATTGATTGTGCACAGTTATCACATAAGGTGATGATTTCGGGCCACACGAACAACGGAAAATTTGGTGTACCAAAGATTCTTAAACTTAGGATCTGCATTGCTCCTCTTTTTTGTCACATAAAGCTCCTATCCTGGAAGCTGGTTGAAGTCTGCTTTCACCTAAATTTCATTCTCCATAATGAAGTAGTCGAGTTTCGTTAGGAAATTTTTATACAAAATTCGGCTTCTGGATTTTGCAAATTGGTTCTTTTCTGATATTCTATTCGGTCTTTTCTGAGCATATAAACTTTATAGGCCTTCTCTTCTTCTAATTCAATAGACCGTAGCAGATGATGTTCCAACCATATCAGCCACACTTTTCGATTTCGTTTAGAATTGTCTACGACTTCTTTGGCCAATTACTGAATCTGATTTCTTTCATGACTCACACTTTCTTTGGACCTAACAAGATTCCCGACATTTACTGAGAACATTTTAGATGGTCATCTTCGGGATTTTCAAATTTTTAGCTAAGCCTCTGAGATATATTCCGATTTTTTCATATGTATGTAAACAATTCATTTACTTCGTTCTTTTTGATTTACTTTCATTTTCACAGCATGAGAACTTTGCACTTAATGGCTTATAAGCGCATACCTTTTTATAGATGCAATTTTACCAGCGGTCCCTAATTTTGCTTATCTGGTGATGAGTAATGGAGGTGGTCGGTTTTTTTTTTGAGACAGTCGTTATTTCCAATCTCATGATGGATCTGATGACTTTTCCTCACAGCTCAGCAACTGCAGGAAGAAAATTTTCTGATTTCAGCCTATTTAAAAACAAGAAGTCAAATAATAATTCGATATGGACACAATTCAGTCTATAATGTTTGCCAAGGAGTAACTTCTGGGCAATAACGAATTAAAGATTTCGCCTGCAGGATTTTTGTAGTTACATACAGCATAACTTTTTGAATTACTAACATTCCAACACAGAGTAGTATGCGTACAAAGGCAAAAATGTTTAGTTCCTTTAATCTACTAATTAACGGCCTTTGCGAATTCAAGTCTTTGTCTTCGGCTTCGTCTTGTTATTACAACTAGTATGACGTAACATTGAGTCAAGCTCTATCCGAATCCATGTCGGCGCTACCAAGCTTTGCTACTTTGTACAACAGTTTAAATATCTGGTTAGCTTGATTACCGAGTCAAGAGATGAGTTGACTTATTTAAATAGACAACACATTTTGAGGTTATGTTTATTCGCTAGATGTCAAGATCAAGCTAAACAATTTAGTTCAGACAGGTTAGCTTTGTCTTCGACTAACTATTATAATAGCTGAGCTTGCTGTGTTTCGTCACTAATTGTAACAACAAGACCATGATTTGGATTCGGACACAGGACCTAAGTATAATAAATAATGAAAATGCGATTTTGTTTCTCATAATAAATTTTATCATTTATCATTTTTCCTGTTTACCATACTTTTTTTAATTAAATTTTTAGTATCGATACTATTTGGATCCTTTTTCTCTTCAATTTGGATTTGAAAATGTTGAAAAGTTGCGGCAATACTGGAAAGATACCTATTATTTCATTTAGTTTTTACTACATCCTACCTGGTTTATAGGTCGATCTCTGAATGGTTGGCCCTTTTCACTTTCCGACTGCATGAATAAAACAATTGAATTTACCAAAAAAAAAATAAAAATAAAATAAAGCAAATAAAGGTAAAGGTCAAGAGTTTTACCAAAAAGGTATCTCCTCGTAACAAGCTATAATTTGGTCGAATATTGGTATGGCGCCGCGCGCCGGTTGCAAAAACAGGCAGGCCGTGATAATAGTGCTAATCCACCATTGACGTGCTTAAGCACCCTAGAAATATTGACAATAGTTATAATAATATAGTTACAAAAATAAAAAAAATTAATAAGTGGTATGCAGATCTGTACCCTACGCAAATAAACTAAAAAAAAAAAAACACTGTAAAAAGATATTGGTACTCTCCTGATTTCATATTATGGGGGTTCTCTTCTTGTTATTCACAAGATTATGAAGTATGCTTAAGGTGTACTTATCTGCCCGGTCTGTGACTATACCTCCACTTTCAAAGTTCACTCAAGTAACACTTTTTCCATTATTTGTAATAAAAAACTTACATGTAAAATTAATAAATTCACAATTCACACCTTTTGCTTTACTATATACCGTATCTACCGTAATTTAACTTACTCACTATTTTTTTTCTTTATTTTCAGGTATGCATTGCTGTTCATTTTATTTAATTTAAGCTAAGGTATGTAAGAATTTTGTATTATATAAGTATGTAAAAGGAAAATTGGAGACGACATGGGTGAGTGTTATGGATAACACAATTTGATTCCTCTTTGGGCTGGGTTCGAGCTCAATCGGCGTCCACTAAGATCCAAGGCATATGATTGACAACATCAGATTGATTACTTACTATAAAATGACACGGATACTGTTATTTATAAGTAACGATTCGATGATTTCGGGTTCACATAAAGTTTTAAGTTAAATTAAAGAATTTTATCAAAAAACAGATGAATTTCTTCATTTGTTCCGTGTCCTCTATTTCGAAGTCTAAACAAAACTAAAAATTTCGGAATTTTTATTTAATGTTTTTTTTTGTGTTTCCAAAAACACGTCTATCAACATCAGATTTAAGAATCCCAAAAACCTTCACTATCAAATGATCCATTAAACTCTGGCGCACCCAAAATGTAACCCTGTATTGCGTTTTTCACACCTTTTCTTAAATTTACCCAATGAAAATGGGGTATGAAAATCTCTTTCACAGAAGAAAATTGCCTACCCTTAGGCATTTATTGGGATTTTCACTGAATTTAGATGAAGAAAAGGTGCAAAAAAGCACACATTTTAGAGAATGAAGTGTGATGGGTCATTTTATAGTGAAGAAGGCTTTGAGCTTCTTAAATACGATATGAAAAGTTGATATTGATTAGATTAGGATGGTATTAACAACTATTGACAAACTCGAACGATTATTATCTAAGTATGTATCTCCATAGTTCTTCGTTTAACGTTTAAAACCCATGGAGACCTGGTTTTGCAAGTGATTTTTAAGATATAACGCAGACACATATTTACAAAAGTTTGTAAATGTTATCTACGCTTTATGCATTTGATAACCGTATCCACGGCTAGTAACCGTAGAGCTGCATTGATTTCAAATAGAAGTTGAACAGCCGAAGCTTTGTTCTTATTGAGATTTCAGGATCCTACATGTTTTTGGTGGAGCTTTCCCACAAAAATAAATTATTTGATACTATCCCGCAAGTTGTCTACATTACCTGCTTCCTTGTTTCCTGCTTCTTCAATCCTACTTGGCATATAACATGATGGTGATCGCTACCAAATCCTGGTTCATGGAGTATCTTCCATAGTGTTTATTCATCTGACGACTAAGTTATGATCTACTTGATTTCTGGTTCGTTCATTCATTCAGTGATCTCAGGTCTTTTTATGTTCACAAAAACTATTCAATGAAGAGTTTTCCGTTACTGATTCTACACATACCTTGCTTGCTTTCAAACAATCAGCATAAGAACGGTCCAGTTGGGATCAATTTGCGCATTCTTGTTATCCATCAATAAGACGATATCTCTTCTAGTGATAAAATCGAACACCTCGTTCAGTCGCGTATAAAATTCGTCCTTCCATTCATCACCTGTAGGTACCTATTTTTTAACACTGGTACTTAATCGGGGGTTCTTATTCTTTCAGACAGATGTGCAGCTGAGGACTAGCTAATAAAACTAGACCTGGCTACCTGGTAAGGGTTATGTCAACGCCGTTCCTATGTGATTAAGTTAATAGATTACGAGAGCATAAGGAGATAAACCCAGTTGAACACTCACCATATTATTAATGATGCTAATCGACAACATCTATAACCAAAAAACCAGCTTCGCTTGAAATAGTCCCTGTTCAAGTGTTTAGCCTTGTTGGTTCATTGTATGAATTTTGTCCTTGTACGAAAAGTAAGGGTAGCCATCATTAAGTCAGTCAAATTCCGGGGCTGTGTTTAACTGTTCAGACTTGGTCACTGGCATAGGTTTCTATACTTCCGTGTGATGTCGTATATAATCAGTGCTTTCCTTGCTACCATCCCTCTTCTTTTAGAATTTTTTGAGCTACCTACTGTTGTCGAATAGGTCTATGTCCATTTAGGGATTAAACTTATTTTCACTTAAGAACTGTAATGACTTGGACACCTGCATTCTATTTTTATAGACACTTTTTTTTTTTACCAGTAACCTTATCGATTCCTAATACATAAGGACTGATTTAGAAAAAAACCGACCACCTATCCCCAAACAGGCGAACAAAATTAGAGAATGCTGATAAGCTGGCATCTATAAAAAGGTGTGCACTTATAATTGCAGGCAAGTGCAAAACTCTTATGCATAGTGATAATGGAAATGAGCCAAGAAGAGGGTCGCAAATTAATTGCTTCCACACATATAGAAAATCCGAATATATCTCAAAGAGGCTTAGCTAAAAAGTTCAAAATCCCGAAGACGACCATTCAAAATGTTCTCAGTAAATTTCTGGAATCTTGTAGTGTCTAGGAAAGTCCAGGTCAGGACGGAAATCAAGTTCGACAGACCAATAATTGGGCAAAGAGGTGGTAGACAACTCTAACCGAAATCCTAAAATGTCGCTGCTACGGTCCAGTGAATTAGAAGAAGAGAAGGCCTACGAAGTTTCCATGTGGACTTTTCTACTTCTCGTGATTTTGCGGAATTGATGAGTCGTGGGAAATGACCACCTTTGAGAAAAATTTTCACAACAGAGCACTAATTACCATGGAAGAAAGAACTAAAAATGTATGCGAAATTTAGTAGTTGGGGTGTATGTGACCCACCTGCATGAAAATGGGTTCTCTGGCGTCAGAAATGTCCCGAGAAAGTTTTCTGTATAAGGAAAAAAAGTACAGCACTCGCTAGTACTCGGCGAGACCTTTAATTTGATATGCAACATGCGGTATTGGAACCATCTCACACAAGCAGCGGCTCCTACCCATCATCCTAAAAGTATGCAGACAAAAGTTTTCTTCTACGAATTGTAGCTGGTAATGAGTTGAGGCAAACACTGAAACGTGCTTTCCGATCGGACATAACCCTACCGAATTACAGCCGATCTAAGCTACGAAAAATCTAGTACCTCTGTTGGAATCAAAAAAAGAGGGAAGTACTAAAAAATTGAGTATGAAAATGGCTATATATAGCTAGTTAAACCGCCGAGTATAGGAGTGTGGGTACTCAAACTTCTTCTCAGGACCTAAGAAATATGATTCTGTACTAGATTTACCAAAATGTACTAGATCAAACTTTGACACCCCTCTGTCAAGCCGTTCCCCGCTTAATTGAAATAAACGTTGTTAAAAAAATATATTCAGAGTATCATAATGCATCGTTTAAGACATCTCCCATGTCGCGTGTCGGGCCTCAAATGGGCATTCCCCTTTCCTAATGAAATTCGACTGCTGTGATCATGAAACTTACGTGAAAGCAAACTTCAAACAGCTTCCAGGCAATTGAAATTTTATTTAAGATTTTTCTTGTTAATTTCATCATTCATAGGTAGTCAGTTTTTTTCTGGAATCAGTCCTTATCACGTTTCTGAGAATTATAAAGCGCATTGGTCTGACTTAATTGCATAATATGTTTGGCAGCTGTTGTCAGTATAATAACTTCTTACACCGCATTTCATCACGCCCATTTATCGACGATGCGATGTCAATAATGCTTGACAAAATATATACTAAGGCGAAAATCTTTTAAGCTAGAAACTAAAACTCAATTAAAAAAAAAAAGATACGATTCATACGCACTCCTTGAACTTTGCATAAACAACAAAACTCGTCGTCGTCGTACATACATGAGCTAATCAAAATTGCTTCGTTCAGTTGAATGACTCCCCAGTTAGGCAAATTTCAATTAACCAAAGATCAAGAAAAAAAACATCTCTCATTTTAATTAAGATAATGCCTAAGACCCTCCCCCCAGGCCACCACCACATGACAGACATTTCCGCAATCCTTACTCAATTCGAAGAACTTTGTAATGTGAATCACCAATACACCGTAGGCCGCGTATTATATTTCTCATAGACAGCAAGCAAGCAATAAAATTTTTTAAATGATTCACTTTTATTGGTCTTTCGCCGAATTTCAATTAAGTCAGAAAAAAAACCGTGGATTTTAATATTCTTAAAATTATGATTTTTTGCAATTTTTTTTTCTTTTCTTTTAATAACCATGGAAACGTTGAACTTTTCCACTAAACGAACCAAGATAAAACTTGTTTCAAGCTATTTTCTCACCATTGCACAAGAACAATGGTTCATCAACTTCATGAGTGCGACAATGTTACCAAGTTTTTCATCTTTTCAAGCTCAATCTGCGTTGCGATATGGTCTGAGGAGTGAGCTTCTACTTATGCTTTTATTCCTTCAATTAACCTTTGTGGTTTTTTTTTTTTCTTCTTAAATTTGTCTCTCTTTATTTGTTTAATGGGATAGTTCAGAAAAAATCTCTTGCCAGCCAGCGATATGATTAAAGCGAGCAATTTTTGTACAGAAATAAAAGCAAAGAGATGATAGTGCGCTGATAAAGTATAAAGTGAAGAGAACACAGTAAAGAAATTCTTCCAGACGCCGCCGCGCCGCTGCGCCTCTCTCGTAGACGTACATATTCGATAAACTTTAATTAATTTTAATCTTTTTTTTTTATCTCCTTCTAAATTTAGAGTTAAGAAAGACTTGAAGCGTCCATCTTCCATCAAAAGGCACTTAGTGATTATAACACGAATAAAATATTCATAGTAGAAAGATTGTCCAGAAGACTGGTTCTGGTGAATTGAACTCTGATGGTGGTTATCTTTCAGTATAAGTTGCTTCATGCAGCATTAAAGGTCTTTTCACACTATCCATCATGATTACGACAATCAAATGCCCCATTAAATATTTTAGAATGCATTTCACTGGCATTGATATGATATGTATGTATGTAAGTGGATGTCTGTGTACGACACGGATAGTGTGAGTACTTCGATTTAAATGGACTCTGTCAAATATTGTGATGGACGGGACGGGACGGCTGAGTATAAAATGACTTTAGGCGATATTATGCATACTGCGGCTACTTAAACTGACTCTAACTAAAAAAGCACTTCTAAAGTCGAATATAGTGGGCATGATAGAGCTAAATCTGGTTTAATTGCACTTTAGACTGTCTTTAGTGTGACAATATTTAATTCCTTTCTGCACATTTTATTTAAAATTAAATTGTTAGTATTTTGTGAGGTTACGTTATAGTGACGGTCATCGGGAAAATATAAACAGGCGATCAGTCACACTTAGACCATCGATGATCCATTGTGATGTCACGGTATTGCGCTCCTATCTGGAAAATGTTCCTCTTAGGTTAGGTTAGGTAAGAGGTGTCGCTAGAAGTGCCTAGCCTGCTTCACTTAGACCACAAGTGGGTCCGTTGTTCCGCTTATCCTCATGGGATAAAATTTGTCACACAACAATAAAAGATATAAAGTCGGCCAAAATCCATCCTGCTTCCCTTAGAAAACGCAGGATGCATCTGAACTATTTGCTTTGCAGCTCCCCAGACTTGATAAGAAGTAGCTACCCAATAGCCTACCTCTTTTGTTCATCAGAGTAGGACACTCCTAAAGTACATGTTGGACGGATTCAGTTTTCCACCGAATTCTTACAGCTCCTGCAGAAATCGTTCGCCACTATTCCCAATCTTTTAGCATGGTCTACTATGGCCCAATGACCCGTAATGACCCCTATTAGATTCCTGGTATTTGTTCTTCTGCCATTATGTAGTTCTCTTGTCCTTTTCTTGTCATTTGCAGGCCACAAATGCCCGCGATACAGTAGGTCTCCTTATTGATCCACCGAAGGCTTGCCTTTTGGTAAGCGCCCCGATGATCTGCTCTTTTACAGCTCCGATCGGGATCCTCACATAAGCTATCTATTTCAGAGCCCTTTTTGGCTAACACGTTAGCCATCTCGTTGCCTGGGATATCACTGTGGCCAGGTACTCAGCATAGGGTCACCTTGTGCCGTGTAGTCAATTCCACAAGGCTGGTCTTTCATAACTGCACCAAATTTTGATTTAACCAGCACACCATCTATCGCCTTAATGGCGCTTGGCTATCAGTTTATCTGCAGATTTATCGTGCGGACTCTGCACATAAATGCCAGTACTATCGCCTGGTAAATCGCTATGAGCTCTGCCTGAAAAACATTACATTTGTCCGACAGTCTATAAGGCTGGTGCCACTGGCAGTCTGTGGAGTATACACTCCAGCCCCTGTTCCCGTACTCATTTTTGAATATACCTCTTAAATTTAGGGAGTGCGTTGACACCAGCCACAAGAGTTAATGAATCTCAACAGGTCCCAAACTCCTTCCTGCTAATTCCCCCCATATCGCAGAAAAAGTAGCTGCTAAACGTATTCCTTCTACCCTTGGCAAGGTTAGTGTATATCTTGGGACACAGCTGTCTTCAAATCACGCATGTGGGAAGTTCTCCCCATCTTCGATTAGCCAGTTTACAGTCCTGTAAATCTAAAATCCTGTTCGTTGATTCTAACGGCCGCCTACCTATAGATTTCTCGGATAGGCATATATTCCTAGCTGAACCCAATCTGCTCAGAGCATAAGCTCCCTCGTTTCCACTGTGGCAACTCTGTCACGTGAGCAACATTGAAACTTCAGTATCTTTTCGTAAAAATGTTTTTCCGCTTATTATTGCAAATGAAAAAGCGGACTATCTGACCAAAACTGGAGCCAACAGTCCATATACTGGTCCCTACCTAACATTTATCCTACCAAAAAGTAATTTTAGAGGGCAACTAACTATTCAAAAATGGGAAGAGAGACAACTGAATCTCCTCTGGCGTAGGACGATAAGACGTCTGATATGAGGCAAGCGAAAGCATTCTTCCTATGGATATCAAGGGAAAGAACATCGCTATCCTCTCGGACAGTCAAACAGTCTTGATAGCTCTGAGTGACCCGCAGATAACATCTAAATTACTGGAGGACTGTAGGACTTCTTTGGATAAGCTTTAAATCCACACAGTAGATACCCAGACACACGGGTATCATGTGGAATAAAAGGGCTCACCTGCTAACCTGGTCCGGCTCTACTTCCCTTCCTTGGACCGGAACTTGATTAGGCGTTGTCACCTCGGTGATCAGATCTCTCTTCAAAGCGAATTTTCGCAAAAAGCATCAGCAGTGAAGAGCGAGTTCGCGCACTTGCAGGTGTACAAAAGTTTTTCTTGATGAGTCTAATAGGATTTCACTGACTTTCTCTTGGAGCTCGGAAACAAACAACGCAGAACTATGGTTAGCATTATCATTGGCCGCGCGATTTGCTGACAGCCCTGAGTATCTGTCTTACCTGGAAGTAAAGCCTGAGATAACCAAACACTTTCTGTGGGCCTATCCGGCCCTTGCCCTTAGCAGGTTGAGTACGCTTGGGCCTGTCCTTTTATCTATGGATAAACTAAAAAGCTTACCTCAACAGACCTGATGCGATTCATTAAGAGGACAGAAAGGTTTTGGTGAGAAGTCTTTTCTTATTTTTAAAAGGTTAGCACAATGGACCGCCTTGGCCTCCATGCTTTTGGTCTTTTTACCCCTGCTTAAGAAAAAAAATTAAATAAAAAAATTAGATTGTGCTAAAGTTTGCTAAAACCTTGTCTGAAGTCAATTTATACGCCGCCAGCGATATATTTGTGTAAATCAAACGTATGAAAGATAAATTCATGAATAAAATTAAACAAAAGAGGTCCCAATTGAGTTTCCTGCGGTACACCAAAATTAGATGTTATTTTGCCAGATTGAAAAGTCAAAAATACCTTGCGATCACTAGCGAAAATTATTCGAGTTTATCTTATAGGAAAAATTGTTAAAAGTCTTACTAAAGTCAATTCATGCGACGTCTTCGCCAACCATTGATTATGCTATACTGAACTGGGTGAAACATATACTCAGAGGTCCCACATTTGAATAGGCTTTGTGACAGCATTTGTAATAAAAAACAAAATTGTCAGTCTAATTCTATTCGCTACAAGAAATTTCAGGAATTTCAGTGAAATAAGGAGGCCAAAAGATCTGCACATCATGATAAAATTACTTGGAAGATTGTTTCCATTTTTCCACACGACGAATGTCAATTTTAATAATTTTTATTGGGGTTACATTCAGCAGCTTTATATAAAAAAAAAATCAAGCATGTAGTCCCAAAATAGATTGAACATCGAACTCAACAACAAATTAACGAAAACATAAAAATTTCGTTATCTAACCCACCGGAAAAAATCAAAATTTTTGAATAATTCAAGTCATGAAAGATGGGAACCACCAGCACGCACTGTCTGTCTATGGTCTAGTACGAGATCTCTGTGATTGCTTGAAGGTTATCATAATGCGCCGATGAATTAATTGTCTGTGACGATTACACTGGCTACGCATCATTTCGCTTCAGTACTGGTAAGGTACCTACTATCGGTACTTACCTTAGTTAGTTACTGTTATATAGATCTTAATTGGTCGCTATAGCATCATCAGCTATTATAAATAAGACGCCGAAATGATGAAAGATGGAGATTTGAGATTGTATAGAATTTCGAATAGTGTGCGCATGTCTATTTCAATTGGAATTTCCCATCAAATAACCTCGCGTAGGATACGATGAAAACTGGACTAATTTGAAATTTGTTTTACGTAAACCTATTAGGAAAAGTTCGTCCAAACTAGAACACAATCTTACTTACTACATCAGAGCCTATATACATCCGGACGTAGACCTATTTTAGGCAGATGTAGTTCATTTAGTGATTAAACAAAAAGCCCGAATGATGGAGAATCTGGAGAAATCATCTTACAAATCATGACAGAAAATTATTTGTGTGTAAAACTGTAGTGTTTAGGAAAAGATAAAAATATCTTTCGATGATGGATAAGACCCGGGTCTAACTAGTAGCCACGTGCATAGCTCTTAAGTAGTTAGGTTGGTCTGCTGGTTATGATAAAATGGAATCTTTCTGTCAACGTACCCCATATAAAGATCTTTGTTTAATACTCTCTAATGACTTACGATATCCACGTGACGTGTGTTCTGGAAATCTAGGTAATTAAAAAGTAAAAAAAAAAGAAAAATGAAAAAAGATCAAAATCTATGGAATCAGTTTACTCCACATGGTCATGTTTGTCTAATTAATCTAATCTTCTAGCTACGGGCAAAGCGACACAGCATGGCGACGTTGAATGAACGCAAAAAATTAATGATTTTTCACAATTTTTCTAACCATTTACCTACACCTAGGGCAGGGCCAGGTGGGTTAATCTAGGCCAAGCAGGTGGTACCTAGATATTTCTTGAATTATTACTATTCATGCTAGAATAAGAATTATTTGTTGAGGTCTTGCGGATCAATGTGTTTCTTTCGCTTTTTTTTCTCCTTATTATTCCCATTACATTTTGATGTTTGTCTTCAGTCAGTCACACTACAACATGTTGCAGAGCGAATGTGTTTATTCTAACGTAAACGCATTTAGTGTGAACCACCCATGCACTGTTGCTGCTTGCTGCTCCAGAGTCATTGAATGGAAAATGAAAATAATTTTTTTTTCTTTGTTTATTCAAATTTTATGGCAATGTGCTATAAAATGAGGGTGGCTGCTATGCTGAGCTAGTTCATGTTTATAGTTAGTGTTGATTTTTCTTGATAATTTTTGAATTATTTAACTTTAACAAGAGAATTTAAATTTTTTTTGTTTTTTTTGGTTGAGAATTTTAAATGCGTGCTTTGAGCATGTTATTTATGTGAGAATGATTTTATCGTAATTTTTTCACATGTTATAATTATAGGTACATATCCATATACATATGTATGTACCTACATAGATTCCCCTTGTACGGACTTAGAAACAAATGATTTAAGGAAGTTTTTCAAGATCGAGATAATTTGAGATAATATCGTGGAACTAAATAGTATAAAAGAACTTCCGTTTCTTTCCCCTTTAGATTGGATTGTAAGTTCGATAGGCGCTTACAGCAAAAACATAAAGAATTGCAGATAACAAAAAATTGAGAAACAAATTTGTTGTGCTGTCAACTAGATACATACTCAGTTTTAGTAAAAGTATGTTTTACTTTTACCCTACATTTTAGTTGACTAATTCCCAATTAACATAAGCTGTTTAGTCGAATTATGAATTCCTCGAAACTTCACTTTTATAATTTGATACCTAAGTACCTACCTACCTAAATACAACCATGGTGAAGCTATATGGGGCAATTTTTACTTGTACTTAATTCTCTTTAATTCCTTACATTAAGCACATTATTATTCTTAAATTACAGGGGATTAAAGGGCATAGTAAAAAGGAAAAGTTCTCTCTTCAATGCCATTATAACAGGCTTTTATACTAATTTTCTGGTTTGTATCAGGGTTCAAGTCAAGATTTTCAATTCCAAGTTTATTGTCGATTCCGGGTTACGCGGGTATCCGCGGTATATTCGATTGTCTATTCTGAATATCTGGATATTCGGATACAATCGGTTCTCAATTTTTTTACATTCCGGTACGTTATAGAACTCGTGCATAGAGCTATAACCGCGCTTTGCGTGATTTTCTAAAGAGACATGTGTATACTCGAAACAGTTTGCTGAATGTGCTAATATCGTTCAAGTTCAAGTTTTGTTTACCAATGGTTTAATTTTAAAGTTCAACACTTTTTGAAGCTTTTCTCTTACATTAAGTCATTACATTTATCTTCAAGTGCCATAAAATGACGAAAAATTATCAAATCGATTTCTCAATACCTGCGATTCTAAAGAATCGATTCCTTATAACCCGAATCCAAAGAATCGGATACCTGAATTACTCGACTCTTACCCTTGAAACCCGGGACCGGAACATTGTTCTATACGTTACGGGGCTCTCAATATCCGAAAACAGAGATCCACCCTACCCCCTCGCTCGGAAATTACCAATTTTACTTCTGCTCCCCTATTCCATTCGAATTATAATTTGATGAAAGGGATGCTTTTCTTGCAGTGTTCCTGGCGAGTGACAAGAATACTGAAAAAAAGAACAGCTGTACATCTTCCGGAGGACGATTTGTATCTAATTGCGGGACACTTTGTATATCCTACATACTTATCGCAATCCTACATACACATGGGAATCCGAAATAATCATTGTATTCGTTGAATTATAGGATAATATTTATTAGCGTGACAACTATTAAGATAACATCTGATTCAGAACATTCAAAATTGTTTTATACTTAATTAAAATAAATACTATACATATATTATTAAATATTTAGCTTGCAATATATAATCACTAATATTTTAAATTTTTTTATACTTCTTTCGATCTTAATTTCATTGGGAAGACTCTATTAAACATCTGTATGCCTTTATGCATCAGCTGATTTTGTGTCCTCATCCTGCGCGCGTAGGGTAGTCTGAAGTTGTCAACATTCCTTATGTTGTATGGTTGCTCCTCACTAACATATCTGAAATTATTTGCTAGATAGTTTGGCATAAACACAGCAATCAACACAATATATGATATTCTCTGTCTAACATTCATCCATTTCAAAGACTCAAGCATAGTATTTATCGGCGTTCTTCTATCACAATTCAAAATTATCCTCATTGTTTTATTTTGCAGCTTTTGTAATCTGTCAATCATTTCACCAGTGCACATATATAAAATTGTTGCACAATAATCAAAATGTGGTTAATATTATCGTGTTATATATCGTTTTCAAACATTCCTTTGGCACGCTTCTAATTCTGCTCATAAACCCTATTTTCTGCGCGATCTTTTTACACACCATAGATATATGGCTTTTAAAATTCAATTTACTGTCAATAATTACACCTAAATATTTCATTTCATTAACACACTCAATAATTTCATTAGCATTAATCGTCACATTTGTGTTGTTGTTTAATATCATACATTTTGACTTATTTATATTAAGCTTCAACTTTTTAACGTCCAACCACACTCTATCAAGCGTTTAAGTTCCACGTTCATTATCCTTTCGCATTCACTAACATTTTCTACTTTAATAAATACTAATGTGTCGTCAGCATTACAACATTAACTTAACACTATTAAGTACTGATTTCATGTTATTAATATAGATTATAAATAGTAATGCACCTAGTATAGACCCTTGCGGAACTCCTATTAGAACATCCTCAGGTTCTGAGTATGATTTGCCAAATTTCGTTTTCGCTGTTTTCTATCTTTCAAATACACTGCTCAAAAGTGTATAAGCAAAATGTGGTTTGTGGTTTGAATTGTAAAAATTGGTTTTTGTCCCATTATAATTATATAATATCTACCTGTTTTTACCGTTATTCCAGAATTTTTTTATTGTTGTATGCGTAATAGATGTATCTACTAAAAACAAAAAAACAGAACCAAAATCAAACCAAATTCCAGGAATTGGCAACTGAAAAACCACATTTTGCTTATACACTTTTGAGCAGTGTAGTTTATGAGCCATTTCAGCGCTACGTTCTTAATTGCATAATTATTTAATTTTGCTACTAATATGTCCCTGTCGATTGTTTCAAAGGCTCTCCTAAAATCAAGAAATACTGCTATTATTATCGATCCTTCTTCATCGATAAATTTTTTCCACTCTGAAATCATCCAGATTAACGCCGCGCCGTTTCGCATGAGTGCTTACTCCTAACGTCTGACTGTTGCTCTACTAGTACTTCATTTTTTTTCAATATATTCCACTAGTGACTAGTTGTTTGTACACTACTTTTACCAACAGTTTTTCCATTACTGGAAGCATATTAATTGGTCTAAATTCTTCACATACTTTATTTCCTTTAATTTTTTCAACAGGTATTACAACAGAGCTCTTCCATGTTTTAGGAAAATCTACACTAGTTAGTGACTGGTTTATTATCTTTATCAAAACTGGGCTTACTAATTCGTAGTTGTCTAGTATCATCTTTATATTCATACCAATGGCGGTTCGTGGGATTCAGAATAAGGGAAGCAATACATTTTGTGTAAATTATAGTTCCGCTTTTCAGACTATTTCATTGCTACTATAAGTAATTATACATGTATCAAAGTCAATGATGTCAATAATACACAATATAAATATTCATATTTATTCTTGCTCTTGAAAGAGAAGGAAGCCATTATCATCGTTAAATAAATCAGCCATATGCAATCATATCTTTCATTTAATCCATTCACAGCCCCATAATTAAGCAAATACAAAAATTTCACTCAATATTCCCTTTCACAACGTAGGCAAAAAATCTAATCATCTAATTCATTCTTTTGAATTCAATTACCATTATAATTGTACTTAGGTAGGTATACTCGTTCGCCGGAATACTCAAATAAAAGCAAGAGTTCTACATTGTCTTGCAATTAAACAGAAACGTACGTAATATTATAGATAGTCAATATCTTATTTTTGCACAATATAAATAAAAAATAAATAAATATAAAATATGTTTAAAAAAAATTTATAATAAAAAACATTCAAACATTTAAAGTCAAACGAGATAATATAATTTTAAAATATTGTTATTGTGTAGATTCAGTTTTGCAATGAAACTTTTCTTGGGTGATAGAAAAAATAATTTTTAACTTAGCCTATAATTTATTTATGAAAGTTATTTATTTAAAAAGTTTTTTTAATATATTTTATTTTCTAATCATTACATATTTGCTAAAAACTCATATAACAGGACATACAGTACGTTTTCATGAATACTTGAGTACTTGGCTTGAAATCCACTTGAAGTTCAGGTAGGGCGGGTTGATTGAATTAATTCCAATTACTTGAGTTGAATTTTTCTTGAATTTAATATTCCAATTACTTAAGTTGAAATTTACGCATTGAATGAGCGTTTTCAGGATATTTTGATTACTTCAAGCATACTTCACGTATAGGTACTTCAAGTATTCATGTAAACGTATTGATAATCTATCTAATGTATGCATATTAACTCGCATCTACGTTCTTTTGCGAATGTTGTGAAGTAATTTTTTACCTCTACGGTAAGTATAGTTTAGAAGATTATCTCACTTTAATGTAAGTACTTCCATGTAAAAACGTTTTACACGAAAAAACTGGAAAATTTATTTCACATCAAAACCCTTCGGTTAAACATATAAAATTTAAATGTTCACATGAAATATGTAAAACATTATGCTGAAACGTTTAAAAGAAAAATCAGCCCCCGGCAAGAGCTTACACCCCCGTTTGTACACAATTTCGAAAATGACACATTTTAAAGATATTCGGGCGAAAAAAGTCGGCTATAAAGTTTTTTACAGAACAAAAGAAAATAAGCCATTTAATAAATCTCAGCAAAAGCTTCAATTTCGTATTACACACGGCCAAAATTGGACAACGCCATGAGTGTAGTTACTACCCTCCCCCCAAAACCCCCAAAAACGTAAAAAATTAAACCCACTGCCTAATTCTAAAAAAAAAATCCCATGTAAATCCATCCACGTTTACTATTCTAAAACAATTCCTAAAATTTCACAATATTCGTCACGAAGGTCGGATAAAAGTTATTTAAAAAAAGCTACGAATTTGTTAACATCTGGCAGCATTTAAATAAATCGTGAGCAAGAACGACACCCACCCGCACCAGCATATACTTCAGAATTTATCATGAATGAAAGTTACTATCAGGGGGTGTAAATCAATTGCCAAACGCTACGCTGCGGCCAGCGTACCATAGCAAAATGTACGCATGCAAACTCCTGAGTGAATATGAGTCTAAAAAGTTAAATGTATTTAACTTTTTACATTGGCTTTGTTGTTGCAAATACGCTGTAGGGATTTCAGCGTCACTGCGATGCCAGTGACAACGGTGTTTGATTCTAATGCCGTTCCATCCATACTACGCGAATATTATGTAGCTTGCTTGACAAGACAAATCGGGGTGGATCTGGTGTTGGGTGGAATGTTGGTGGGTGGGTCATACGCTACATTCTGGACAGCGTACCATACATAATGTTAGTAGCGATATAATGACATTGGCTTGGGTAATATGTTCTTAGTTTGTAGGAGAAAATTGGGCGTTACTTATAAAATATTTCAGGTTGTATTTAGTGAATTCTTTGAATTTTATAAATTTTTTTAAATATTCTAAAAATATTTTAAAGCGAAATGTTATGTTTGGATTTTTTATTTTGTCAAGGGAAGCAGTGCTTCCTTTGCTTCCAATGAGGAACCGCCCCTGATTCATACTATTATCATCTCTTTTTTTATTCAATTCTTCACAAAGGACTTTCAGTGCTTGCACATCAACATGTCTAAACTTAAATCGAGTTTCTACTGGTTGAAGTAAGCTCCTATCGAAATATTTCACTGCAATACTTTTATTTATATCTTGAACACTTTTAATAAAGTATTTGTTAAATTTCCTTGCGATTATAAGATCTTCCTTTATAGTGTCATTGCCAAATTTAATATCGTTTTTCACACTGTCATTTATCCCTCCAATTACAAACTCTTTCAACATTTTTCACATGCCTTTTTGATCTCTCATCTTACTCTGAATTTTCCTCTAACACAGCTAGTTTTAGCTTGTTTGATTTCAATTTTATATTTATTCCTTATTTCCGTTATATAAATTCCAGTCATTTTGTGTACCGCTTAGCTTAGCTCTTCTGAATTGTATTATTTTATCTGATTTCATTCTTTTCACGTTTTTACTATACCACGGCTTATGGTCTCTACTGATTATTTTAGTCTTAATATACCTTTGTGTTATATATATCATCGCACATTCATATAAATCATCGAGAAGTACTAGGTCACTTGTATTATTTTGGACAAGGTCATTGGAAAATGCAGATTCATCATATTTAAGAAATGTTATTTCTTTGTCCGGTAATTCAATTCTATTACTCCCTATCTCAATTGTTTCGTGGTCGCTTATTTTATAAAGATTGTTAACTTTCGCATGTACTCCATTAGAATTTGTTATAATATAGTCAATAAGTGTTCTAGAATTGTTTGTCACTCGCGTTGGTTCATCTATTAATTGGTTATGACAGACATTTAGCGAAACAAAGGATTTACGCAATTTCATCGAAGATAGCCCTCGATTTGGAGATCAAGGAAAGAACATTGCTATCTTTTCGAATAGTTAGGCAGCCTTGATGCACTGTAAAAAGGCACAAATTGTTGCTAGAAAGTTTAAGGAAAAAATCCCTATAAATGTTGGGAATATTCCCTAAAATGTAGGCGCTTAGAGCATTCTCATTTGGTCAAAATTTATATAAAAGCCATATTTTATTTGTGCATGGAACGCTATCATTTAAATTACCACCGCAAGCGACATTCGCGACGCAAAAATCGGGTGAATTTTTACTTTTCGTCACAGACGCGATCAAGGGAATCGAATCGCAAATGTCAACGTGGGGCCGCTTGTTTTAAGAGAATCCATGCAATGTCGAAGTAGACGTAATACCTAATACCAGTGCTGGGCGTAATCAACTACATTTGTAATCAGATTAATAATCATGATTAAATCAATCATGATTACATCAATCATGATTACATAGCAATCATGATTACCCATCAATCATTAATCATGATTACATCGAGTAATCTTAGGAAAATGTAACCGTAATCATGATTACATTTATTTTGATTACAAATGAAACTTATCAAGAGATTTCTAAGAAAACAAACAATCTGTGATCGTAAGTAAGAGTTTTTATTGTAGAAAGCTCCCAAGGCACTGTTGAATTATGTATTAGTTGGAGTCAGTACAAAGAATGTCAGTGGTTCGATTGATAGAGACTCGCACATATCTGAGCATCAACTTAAATTCAAGGATCTTGATTATGTGGGAAAAAACGTAGCGAAAAAGATTAGATTTCTGGGGCATATTAGAGAGTCGTTGAGCACGGAAAATTCAATAATGCCTTTTAACGCTTTGATTTTGCCACACTTTTCATATTGCTCCAAATTATTATATGCTAGTTCGAATAAATCCAAGGGCAGATTGCAACTGTTATAGAATAAGACAAAGTGAGTTATTCTGAAATGCAGCATATATACACCAGTTAGAAGCATACTCTAAGCGCTGCAATGTGTAAATATTACTGACATGACAGCAAGAGTGAGGATGAAAGATTAGATTTATCGATTTATATGTTAACACTTGGTGGAATATGTTCTTAGACATCTTTGATTGAGGAAAAAAGCGCTTGCTCCGATTCCACAATTATTTTATTTAAAAAAAGAGTAACAACCTACGCGTTTCATCTGCTTAAGACATCATCAGGGTATGGAAACCCGCAGACGCGTAGGTTGTTACTCTTTTTTTAAATTAAATAATTGTGGAATCGGAGCAAGTGTTTTTTTTTTCTCAATCAAAGATGAAAGATTAGATTTACTAACTACTACCTAACAAAACGATACAGTATTGTTTTTGATATCAGAAGATTCTAACTCTACCTCGCTTTCTTAATTACTAATAATTGGTAAACGCAATCCACAGATATCAGATATTCCATTACCATCCCACTACAGATATGTGCTTACAAACATTAGTTTATGTGCCAACCGATTTCGGAATAGAAATACAACAATGTTTGTTTTCTTTTAACTATAATCTTAAAACTCTTGCAAATTTGTAATCAATAGATGTAACCATGTAATCATGATTACGGTTACGATTGATCAATCATTAATCGCCAAAAATGATTACTTTTCTGATTAATATTATCAATCTGTAATCATGATTACAGATTACAGATTGTAATCGTAATCATTAATCATCAATCAGATTGCATTTTGCCCAACACTGCCTAATACAAACTGCTAAATTTTTGGGTGCCATTTAAGGGGTAACGCCACAGTAATTTTTTTTAAAAATCGATTTTGTTTTTACTGGCCTAAAAAATAGTTTAAATCCTCTAGAATAAGAAAAAAAAGGTCCCGTACCAGAAAACAAATTTTTTCCTTTGAAAATGGAGGCCGCCACCAAGCGCGTCAAACTTGCTCCGAACCGATTACGTGAAGCCTGAAACACAATTGGAGCTTTTCAGCCAGCTTTATCGCCAGCTTTCTTCTAAAGCTTTCAGAAAAAGCCGAATTGAACACAACTGACCTTTTTGACATTTGTAACGGTAAAAAAATTTTTACCTTCATTTTTTTATTTTTTCCAATAAAAAACTATTCTCAAAACTTTAAACGCGTTTTTCTCGAAACACGATTTTTCAAAATGGCACGCAGCATAACTCGAACAATTTTTCATATTTTCGACTTGAAATTTTGACCAGATGTGAACATTAACATTATCTAGAGAATGCCGTATGGGCTTTTCAATAACTTTATTTGTTGGTTTTTTATTAACAAAAAACCTGCCGTTTTTTTCGTCAAAAATCAAACTTTTTTTTCAAACGCGCGTCAAATCTACAAAAATTAATATTTTTCAAAATCCGTACGGCATTCTCTAGCTATAAGCCACTAGATTAATTGTCTTTTTTTGTTTTGATCTAGATTCAAATGTGCACCAGCCCTGCAAGCAAAACATGTCCCGGGAAGATGGCTGCGGAGCCGCCATTTTGTTTTTTTTCGCTGTCAAAAAATTTATCAATAAAGTTCAATGTATGCCCGATAATAGCCTTAAAAGGTTTTTTTTAAATACCTTTAATTTCGCGAGAAAAAAACTTGTGAAAAAACTTTTTTTTTTCGCGGTTACAGTGACCCCTTAAAAATAGGTATATCTACGAAATTCTTATTAACTTTTATTACTTACTTTTTTTTTTATTATTATTATTAAGCCAAACTCAAGGGCTACCCACCCTATGATGCAAAGCACAGCATGGCAGGAAGGAGATAGGGAAAGGATTAGGGGATATGAGTAGAGTGGCGGAGGTGCCGATGTATGTCGCCTTTAAACTTCCGCAGATTGTATGCCGGAGGAAAACAGAAGATGGTAAGCGGTTCCACATTCTCACTGTTCGGGATAAAAAAGCGCATCACGGAATTTTACTGTACAGCCGAAAGTAATTTGAAGGAGTAAAGGATGTGCGCGGTTTGCAGCGCGAGTGAAAAATTGTTTTAACATTAAGCAAAAATGTCGGTCTAAACTCGTGTGTAAACAAACATGAGCTGTTTAATACTTTTTTTTTGTGCCATTGTTGTTTGTTATTGCAAACAGCGCCCCCATCGATCATAGACATGTCTTACATTTTATAATTATGTGTTCTGTTTAAACAAAGGAAATATATTTATTTATTTATTTATTTATCTTGAGTACTTGCTAGTAATCACTCTTGATTTTGATTGACTTAGAAAGGGCGGCAAATTTAGAACTGCATCAGGCTGTAAAATCACAACTGCTGTCATATTATAGTATTTTCAATTTTTTTCAATCATAATATAAAATAAAAGTAAAAATTTTCCGTAATGCCCTAAGATAATTCAACTTGACTCAAATCTGTATGTTACCGTCGTAATGAGTTCCATACATATTAGTTATTATATTCTATAAAATTGCAAATATTGTTTATTTTTCTAGATTAATGAATTATTTATGTATGAATTAATTTCCCATTGCGACGTAATTTCATTTCTATGTGTAATATTGACTTTTCCCCGAACTCAATTAACATAAATTCAAAACCTTATTCAAGATGAAACGATGAACCGAAACTCGTCGTCGTATACGTTTTCCCATCTCTAGTTACGTTTCTCTTCTGTAATTCAATGATGATAAAAAAAATAAAATAAAAATAAATAAAATAAATTGAATTTCTTTTCATTAGGACGAAATTTTCAAATTAAATTTTAAAATTTGTGTGTATGTTTAGAAAACTGCTATCAAAAAAAAAATGAGGCAGAATTCTTGATGAAGAAAAGATGAGAGAGAGAGACGAAAAGCAGATCAAATAAGCAAACATTTTTCAAAATTACATGTAAGTTCGTTCAGTTCAGGGTTCAGAAAATTCTCGTTCATTTGATTTCTCCCATGCAGAATAGAAATTATAAAGTTGTTTGATTTGAGATAGAATAAATATGAGCTGTGTGCTCCTCCTGAAGAATAATTTGCATATCAAATTTTAATGTAGATAGGCGACACAAACAGGGGCTAAGACCCGCTGTAGAACCCCCTGCGTCCCAGCACTCTTCTCTCTCTCCGTTTAAATGAAATGTGTATTTCATTCGCTTTCTCGCTCGCCTTAGTGAATGTAAACAGTAACGAACTGGCTGTACACTATGGGGATATAAAAGGAAATAAATTATACGTGAGTACACATAATTCAAGGGAAAAAGGATTTCTAGGACACTCTTGTAAAATATTTACATTCGCTTAGAAATGCAAATATATTGTACGTACGTACAACGAGTTGGGCGGTTTGGAGGAGGAGTGCGTGACGACAGAATGAGGAGATAGAATCATATTGCGAAAATATGATGAAAGATTTTTGGATTTTGTTTTGAAAATTTCTGTATTTATTATACCAACATATATACATACATATAGCTAGATTCCTGTATTAAAGTGCTAGTTTTAAATGAAAATATAATTTATGGACGTATGAATGGTTTACAAAAATATTCCACGATAAAATTTATGGATTTATATGCACGGGCTGAGTTCATGTTTATAAAACTTTGTTGAACTTTTACTCCAGGAATTTTCGATATTATTTTCTTTTATTAACATAATTTATGTACATTTCTAAGTTAAATTTGAATTTGATGGAAATTTCGATTTTAATAGAATTTTTGTATATTAAAAAAATAACCATTGGTAATGGTTTTAGCTACTTCTATCAAGGATGTTTTCTCTAGTACGTGAATTTGTGGGGAAAATTCTTCGCCAGTATATTCATCAATCTCCGCAGCTTGAATGTTTTGCATGAAAGTAATAAGAAATTTTAGAAGAGAAATGAAGAGAGAATTGTTAGAAATTTTTTTTAGCTTTGTTTAATGAAATCGAAATTGTTTTTTTATGTTTTCCAGTTTTATTAGGTATCTGTACTGTTTGCTAAAAACTTGACGATAATATAAATAAAGAGCTCTGTTTAATTCATTGACGCCGAAAATAAAACTACTTATGGGCATTATTCTTAAATTCGGCATATACGATATCGAATCGAACACGATTCGTTAAGATGAACTAAGACTTCGATCTCGACGTCGTTTTCGATTCGATATCGATTCGAAAAAAAAGGAACGCTAAATCGAATCGTTAAAACGATTCGATTCTGAGTCGTTTTATCGAAATTATCTCGAACTTTTTGAATGTAATTTGGTTGAAGCCTTATATACTCGAGTTTTCTTTGAAGAAAAATGAATCAATATCGAAACGGATCAATGAGTTATTTCCTGTTACACACCTTAAACAGAATATCTTCGTAATGGTTTCATTTATTATTTTCTTGAAGTAAAATTAAAGGAAATTTTTGTTGTCTTTGACGGAGATAGCACGATTTTTGCTGACAAAAATAATATTTAACCTCTGACAAAAACACCACTATCGTTGAAAGTCAGTCAGAAATTAAAGAATTTTCTAAAATTCGCATGAATTACGCAACGGAATGAATTCTCAGAACTTACAGTCTCTACTTGATTCTTCAGAGTAGGTAAAACTTTGAATATTTAGTTAAAATGAAAAATTATCGGAAAATCAAATCAGCAAATTGTTTTAAGTCAAAATTTCGAGTTTATCATGGAAAAGCGAAGTATTCTCAAACGATGGATTTTATTTACTTCCAAAACTATTTCTTTCGTACTCTTTACTTCTTCGAGAATTCTTCGGAAAAGCAAAACTTCGAGAAATTGTTTGTTGTTGCTGGGTACATATTGTTGCACAATTTTATTTTTCTGGTCTCATTTGTATAAAAAGTTTTACCTGACCACCTGGCCGAGCTGTCACCAGATTGATGACTTTATCATTTATGAGCCGGCGTGCTTAATGCGAATTAACTACTCTGCCAAACAATCTCAGGTGGAAAAGATAGTATCTTCTAGGATAGCATCATAAATAGCAGTCAATAGCCTAGACCTAGGCCTTTTCGGTTTTAGTGGGATTCCTCGTTCGTTTTAATAAAATTCTCCACTCACCAATAAAACGATACGTTTTCCAGGAAATTTATGTGTTTTTATTCAAATTTCTTATGTTATTTTTTAATTATGTTTATGGATTTTTATCCTAATCAAAACTCACTAGGTCGAGCGCGAACTTCTGACAGACAAAAAAAAAAAAAAACATTAATCTCGCGGCTAATGTCTTTTCCGTACCTTACTTAGCGACATCTATTCTTCAGTTTTACATTTGTTTACGGCTTCATTTTTATTTTCTTCTATTCCTACATTTACATTATGTCACACAGAATTCCTTTAATTGTTCTTAATTTCTTGTACAAATTTTTATCTGTTTCTAGTTTTTACCATTGATCAAAATGCCTAATGCAGTTCTTTCTTACATTGTAAATCTTTCATCTATCTCTACTTTTCCATATCTGTTAAAATTTTCGCTTCTTTTCCATTTTCAATTTTTATATTTCTATATTTGTCAAAGTTTTAATTTAATTTTAGCTTTCCACATCTGTCAAAGTTTTGATTTAATTTTCGTTTGCACAATTTTAACGTCTAAGCACACGTCCCGCAAAATGTTCGTGCATCATGCTGCTACGTGTGGGTTGGACCTTTTTATAATCGGTTTGCGTGGTTTACTTGGGCCAAATTAGATGTCGCGCGGAATCGTGGGCATTTATTTGGGATTTACTATGGTTTAGTGTCTACCACTGATATATCAGCTGAGTGAAATGTCAAGAGTTATTGTTATGGTTATTGTTGAACTTCTCGCTGAAATTTACGATATTTTAAATTATATACGAGTTCTACCAAAGTTAAAGTCGCCCTACAAGCTAACCGACGAACTGTTTGATCTCTCAACAATGGCTATGGAATACTTTAAGGAATCCACTGGGCCAAATCCTCCAGATATCGCATTTCTTAGCAAAGAATTGTTCACCCATATTTTTTCACCCCCCCCCCCCCCCCCGCTAGGGGGTTCATTTTCAAAAAATCATATCTCGAGAGCGGACCAACTGATTGTTTTCATTCAAATGCCAAATAAAGCTTAATGCTTTATATTTTTTACAAAAAAAATTTTGCAGTACCAAACGAAATTGTTTTTGTTAATGATAGTGTTTTTTACAAAAAAATAGTATTATTCACTAGTGAAAACTTGTAGCACTTTTTTTTATTTTGAAGCTAGAATCCGTATCTACATATGTGCAAAAACTTGCGATGGTGTTCGGCTTCATTTTTGAGATATGATTTTTCAAAGCCACTGTATACCCAAAGTAACATATCTGGGAGCACTGTACTGGGGCGAATGTATTGTTTTTTTTTTGTTTCTACTGGGGAACTGTTGAATGTTTTTTTTCTGTATTTTTATAGATAGATAGAGGCCTTATCTATCTACGTACAAAGAATTGCGATCGTGTTTCGCTTCGTTTTTTAGATATAATTTTGTAAAGTCACCGTATACCCAAAGGAACCATCCCATCGAAAAAACCTCGAATAAATATTTGTCGATGCAAAATTCGTTTTGCTATTTTTTCCTATATTTTCCATCTCATTCCCAAATTCGCCGATCCGAAAATTAATTTTCGACGGCCAAAATTTCTGCCTGAAAAATTTATTTCGACACTTACTTAAACGAATTGTCGATGAATACATTTTTTTATGGATGAACACTTGTTAAGAGATTATTGTACGAAATTTCAGAAAGATCAGATGTCATTTATCTATTTAACAATAATAAAAACTATAAAAATTTTGCTTGCCTACTTTCCGCCATCTACCGGCGGTCTTTGTAAACTACTCACGCAGAAGGCACTTATAATCTCAGTAATCTACATATTATATATTTATTGTGTGCATTTTGTCCGAATTAATTTGGCACTTTCGTTCAAATTGTACGCCAAATTAACCTCAACAAATCCTGCGAAACTTTACAAATTTGAGCATTTTCCAAGGCAATTTTTGCTTTCTTCCGTATCCCGGCATGTGGTTTTTTTTTTTTGGAAGGGTCTTATTGAATACATAACAAAGATCGTTATGTTTGAATTACTGAATCCATATTTTTGCTAACTGATTCCAGCAGCTCTCGGGACTTTCTTGAACCATTTCCAACATGTTATTCAATTTGAATACCCAAATCGTCAACAATGCTCTTAGCATATACACAAATTTGAGAGCAACTGTCTAAAGCTTTATACCAATGTTAACCATTAATCGCACCTGGTCGAGAAAAGGCCTGACTCATTCTATTTTATCTTGTTGGACCTGGTTTGTCCCGTATCATTACTTTAACTCTATCCGGCATAGATAAATATAAATTGTTTTATATTTCTAAATTTACTTGGTTGTCCCACACATCAAATATGCTTTTTTCTCGGTTGTTTTTTTGAAGCTCTGTGGTTTTTTTGTTTTCTTTATTTGTTTTCCTCATGATAGTTCTTGTAATTTTGAATCTACACAAAGGAAACGCTTTATGCCGCTTTATGCTAATTCATTAAAACCTGAACTAATAAACTTACAGAGCGCCACGATGCCAGGGTGTAGAGTTGTCCTGAAATATTAATTCTTCACAAATGAACTAATTTTTATTATTTTTGACTGCAATATAATTATGCTATTTTCCTTAGTTCGTTTTTGGTGTAAATACACAATACATATAAATCTCCATATTCTTTAAATAGTCAACCAACTCAGACTTATCGTCCTCAATAAAAAAAAAATCTGATCTTGAATGCAAAATTAAAACTAATGTAAAAATACGTTTCTCGGGCTCTTCTTTTTCTTTTGGGCTTTTTCCATTTCTTATTGTACACCCTATTAAATGATAGTAAACTGTCTAAGATTTTCGAAAAAAAACATTCAACCAGCTCTCAATTTCTATTCTTGAATATATGGAAAAATGTTCTTAATTTTTAAAAAAATTTACAGTTTTCCCGCCAAAATTCATCCTAAACAAAGCAATTTCTTAATAGATTTGAAAACCGAATGCATTTTACAAATATTTATATGTGACGAACTAATTAAAAGTTAACATTCTGAGGAAAGCTTAGATGATTTGATATCATTTGATATACTTTAAACTATTTTCATAGGGTGTATAATAAAAAAAAAGTTACGAAAAGTTAATGGAAAAAACACTCAAGAATAACAGTACAATACCCGCTACGGCGCAGGGATCTATGCTATCATCACGATATAGTTTTTAGCATATATCTCGAATGCCAGCTTTCAAATGTTTAAATATTGTGAAGAATTTTCTAATCACCCTGTATGTCTATGCATATATACATAATATTATAGAGAAGTGTAAAATTGTACAAATCTTACTTCTACGCGATATTAAAAACTCCCACCGAAAGTTTCTATTCGTCTGGGAGTGAACAGATGATCTGTTATAAAGTTCGTCATGGGTTACCCACAGAAAATCAAAAAAATATTATGTAAATTTGTGCATCAACCATCTTTGATTTTGATGAAAGGACATTGACAGTTTTTGAATGGGAGATGGACCGAAGTGCAACAAAGTCTGCCCGAGAAGTCAAGAGTCAATCCCCCCCCCCCCCCCCCCCTCCCCCCCTCTGAGGGGAAAAATCGAAATTCGGGCCTCGTCTGCCGTCCAGCAATTAAGTTCCGCACCCAACCCCCCTAGGCTTGGGAGCATCCTGAATGAAGATACGAGAGTCCAAATAAATAAAGCAGATACGATAAATACAAAAATACGCACAGTATAAACGTATAACAAATGACGCGAGACTCTTAAAAAAATACGAACTGATTTTTTTTTTTAATCTTTTTTTTATTTATACATTTAATGATATCAAAAGGCTCTCATTGATATTGGTCGAATATTGCATCTCAATAGACTTAGTTTGGAAGACATGGGCTTGCCCAAGTTGATTTAAGTATTGATGAATGCCGACCTTTGTATTCCTGCTCAAGAGGATAATGAATATCAGAGAGCTTATAACAAGAAACTTCTTAGATGTACTCCCACTTCTGGGCAGCATTTGATCCATACTCTGTCAATGTCCTTTTACAGGTAGATTGGTTTTAGTACTTCGTTAATAGTTAATAGTACCTTGTTGAAATATGTTTTTGTTTTCGTCCATTTTTGGCGAAGAATTTTACTTGGTAGGTGTAACTTTAAAAACTTGATATCTCAGAATATACCATATACACATCTCAAGTCCATGAAATAAACGCTATTCATTTAAGGATGCTTTGACGTTCTTGAAAAAAATTAGTTGAGGTCCTTTTTCTAAAAATTTGTTTTCAAAGATGTCCTTGAATATGTCCTTGAATATCTCAAAAAACCCACTACAGATTTTTTTTTACTTTAAGCCTTAATGAGTTTTAAGGAAGCTGTCGAAAGCAGAAAATGGAGCTCCTTGAAATTTGGATGGAGTTATTTCTTTAGTTCAGAAGATTTTTAACGAAAATTGTTGACGTGTGCTGAGTTATCGGATTAAACGCAATGTGTTTGGTAAATAAGAAGGATGGAGTATGCCAATGGATTCTTTGATGGTGTTTTGATCATACTTTTGTTCAAACACCCCTCCTTAAAATTATTCCTTCCCCCTCAAATTTACATTTGAAAATATTTCATTTTTCAAACTAAGTGTGGTGCCAGTGTTGTGTCGCTTTGCAACTTTTAAGAAAAAATAAATAAATTTGTTCACAAAACAAACAAAAAATTTTTCATATATTAATTTCTTGATTCAGAACGCAAATTTTTCACTACTACTAGGATTTGAATACCTTGATCCTCCTAAAAACAAGGAATTATCCATTTGCTTCCTTCTTCACCTCCCCCTATGATGTTTTAAATTAAAAATTTTTGAATTTTAACTCAGTGGTTTTTTTTTTGTCTTTCCATTATTAAACACGTCATCAAAACCGGAGTTAGTTTTTCTTATCGAATTTAAGAAACGCAAAGCCTTTTTGAAATGACACATGCGCTCACATTTAATTTTTCTATCCGAAATGAAAGTATTGGTGAATTTTTTAACCAATTTTTTTTTCATCTAAATCCGCTAATAAATGCCTAAAGTGATAGGCAATAAGTTTTTCAAGTTTTTTCACTGGATAAACTAAAGAAAAGTACTTGAAATTGTCAGGTATCATTTCCACATATGGACGCAATCTGAAAGACCTCTTGAAACTCAACATAAAAAGGGTGTCTTAAATTATTCCTCTCTCTATATAGGTATGTGCCAAATATTCACAGTGAGTCTCTGAACCCTACCCCGTCACATATCTTCATTTAGGTATATATTTTGATAGAAGAGAAGTTCAAAAAGGATTCTTGTCATCTTAATTGACCCCATTAACTTCAATGCCCTCCACAAAAATAAAGTGAGAAAACTGACCTTTACAACAAACATAGACTCTTTAGGTTTGTTTTTTTCGTTTCTTTTTTATTTTTACTTTTAATAAAAAACTAACGTGGCATATTGGATGTCCTTTCTTTTATTTACGCCATTTTCACCTTTAGACAACAAATAAAAAAAAAACGAGCGATTTAAGCTCCCCGATAAGTGGATATTTGTGTTCGTTTCCAGAACAATAATTCTTGAAAAAATTTCGCTTGGCCATTATACAAAATAAAATGAAAGGAAATTATGCGGCCAAGAGGAAGAATCTCATTAAAATGAAATCTTATCGTGGGCACGGCCCTTCGTCTACTCCCTTTTTTTTCTGGGCTGTGGTTGTTGTAAAAGAATTCGTTAACGACTTGACATTCTTGAAAATTGGTGAATGGTTTGTGATAATAGTATAGGTACACAGAGTGTAAGCGAAGGAACAACAACACACAAAGTCTCACTCACTGCTGCCAGCCAGCCAGCCAGGCCAGCTTCTTTTACGTTTTTCAGGGCGACTGATCACATCAGCAATGGCTCTTCTCACATATAAATTTCTTCATAAACCCCTCAGCCATAAGCCGCGCAGCATAGCTACAACATAATGGGCCTAATGTGGGCGGACTTTGAATCAAGATGTGCAAAATTTTCATATTAAATGCAAAATATAAAAGAGATTTTACGAAAGAAGATAAATTTATTTATCCATTGCTTTTGTACTCTTAGAAATTATTCCGCCTCCTCCTCCAACTCTTCCATCTATCCTGTGGGCCTTTTTGTTTTCCTTTCATTTGAAGTTTTTATTTTTTTATTTATTATTTTTTTACTCCACCACCCCATCTTAAGTCAAAGCTATTTGATTTTTTTTCACGCAAAGATTTTTGTTGTTTTCTTAAATAATAACATGTCTCGTCTCTCGACATTATGATACGTCGTCGCGACGACCCAACATTAATGGCGCTGATATGCGTACACTAAGTCGATAGGTAGGTAGTAGGGCAGCCATTCTGTTTTAGTTTAATTTTATCAAAATATTCCATAACGGGCGGGACCCATCAGGATCTTTCTGAGCGAATACATATTTTGCATATTTTTATCCATTTCGATATGGCAACACCCATATTACCAGCGCGGCTGCGCGATTAGATTTGGTTATAAAGCTGTCAATAAATTTCAGGTACCGTAGCATAATCGTGAACATTGGAAATTAATTATGGAGGGACGATTTTCAGCATCAAGATCATATTTTTTTCCTTATTTTTTCTTTATTTTTTTTTTTTTCAATCTGAAATTACTAATGACAAAACGTAAAGGTATACCTAATAATACCAGACCAGACAGGATGGATGCCTTCCTTACCTGTATTCACTGTTTTTATACTTTTAATATTTATCTTTTTCCTCTTTTCGTTATCTAAATAAAATTCAGGTACACTCGGATATTGAGGAATTTGTTCGTCTTTTTCTCTGCTCACAACCTGGCTGGGTTGGTTTGGTTGGCTGGCTGGCTTGAGTTTGCCTTGCATTGTTGTAGACGAATAAAAAATGAAAAATAAAAAATTCCTCATTTTCGTTTCGATATTATTCTCCTTTGTGATTTTTGATTAAACGAGAGAAAAACCTGTTCCTTTGAGATGAAAAGATGTTTTTTGTTCGTCCCCAACAAGTTATCCTTCTTCAGTTTTGTGTTTAGATTTATTACAGTATTGCCAGACGTTATACGTGTAGTATGTGAATTTGTTTGGGTGTGTGTGTGTGTGTATGTGTGCTTGGCCAGCTGAATTTTTTTACTTTGTGGAGAACATAAATTATTATTAGAAAAAGGAAAAATTCAACATTAATAAAAATATCGTTATCATCTGGATGCCCTTTTTTTTTTTGTTGTTTTATCATTTTTTTTTAAAGAAGATTTATTAGTGGCTGCACAAATATAATCGCTGACTTCTTGAATGTCAGAGAGGACAGAGCTCATTTAAAAAGAAATAATTCAGGATATATGAGAAATATATACGCAGCATTTAGTCTTTAATTAATTCTCGTTAATATTTTTTTTTTTTGTTAGTAGTATAGTAAGCAGTTGGGTATAGATTAGTTGATCTATACATAAATTATCCATTTAGCTAGTAGAATAAAGGTGATGTCGTGGAAAGATATGCAAGTATGCCTACCTATATCTCACACAACAAAGCATGACCGAGCTATGCGATAAAAGAATCTGCTTTTTGAACCTATTAGCCTAGTGTGGAAGTAAAAGAAATTTTTTTATACTCCACACTCGTTAAAATCATTGGGAATATCAATTTCACTAGTTGACGAGGCTATTTTCAATAAAATATTGCCAGGAGTTAGCCTTATTGATATACGAGGAGGCCCCCACCTGCTAGGTATTAGAACAAGAGAGCTTGGTGAGACAATTTTTCATTGGCTAAAACTTGATGCTGACGTTTCGTAAAGTTATGGAGGTAGTAAACCTCTGTGGTAAAAAAGTGGATAGGGAGGGCGGTGGAATCTCGGTTTGGTTCTATCAATCCGACCATTACTTTAGTGACTTACGGTGGACGAGGAAATAGTGTACATCTTAATACAGAGATTTTCTTTACGCAAGTAGGCTACGAGAGTGACGTTTCCTGAATCCCAGTGCCAACCCCGATAAGACTATTCTGATGGTCACTTTTACTAGCGAATAACTAGTAAGTATATAAATTAATAGATCCCAACCACCTTGACACAACCCATGTATTAGACTTATACAGCTGGCTGTAAGAACCATATATGACATGGTGGTATATCGCGAACGCCCAATGAAAGTTTTGAAAAGTTTAACAGTTTCTATAAATGACAGCTGTCAAAATTTTGATAATTAGAAATTTCCGTGAAACGTAGAACCAAACCCCATGGAAGACTTTATTTGAACCCCCTAGCAGCAGAGAATGTGTTTGGTCTATGCGTGTGTATGTCAAAATAATAATCAAAAAATATATAAATACATCTACACGATGTTACAGATCACGGTGCCTTCCTTTCTGTATACCACCCGATTTCTTGAGGTGAGCTGATAAAAAAAAAACCGATACAGATACCACCCTTCTTCCTAGAAGCCTAAGAAGTTATATATATTTAAAAATTTCCCTAATATTCGTGAACTCTGATGAGAATAAATAATGGGTATAACTTTTGAGACACCCTATAAATTTTAGTAGTTCTTGGATTTCTTTAACTGCTTACAAAGTACCTTTTCAAATGAGCCAGTATTACTTATTATATTTTATTTAGGCATCTCTTAGTTACCAAGAACTACTAAAATTCATAGGGTGGTTCAAAAATTATACCCATTATTTATTCTCACATTAATCTGAAACACCTTGTATATATAAAGGGTGTTCGGAAGATAAGTGGAATGGAATATGCGAATCGATTGGCACCGTTTGTATTGGCACCATCTCATACTTATTAAAAATATATTTAAGATTTATCTCTCCATTTTTTTATTCTATTAATCACCCTATAATCACTGAACGACGCACCCTAATATAATAGGTTAAAATAAAGTGCATGCTACGATTGTAGAAACAGTTGGAAGGTTTTGGATGCAAATTATGTTAGGTCATGGGATTTCGGTTTTTAAACTCCGAAAATAAAAAAAACGATGTTGATGAAGTTTTTTTTTGAAAATATAAAAATGGTTTTACATGAAATTCAAGTCTTTTGGCACCAACTTTGCAGTAAGACGTCTCAAGCTCAGATCATTAACCAAAATTTCTTGAACGGAACTATAAGAGATGTTCAAGTTCTCTGGCAGTTCTCTGATGGTCATCTTCGACGAAATCAAGGTTACTTCTGAAGCGTGCGTTCGTGCCACACATAAACAATTGTTTTCGATAGAGTAGATATCATTGCCGAAACACTGCTCTAACATTTCCAAGGCACTATTGAAACCGTTTTTAACACAAAATTTAATGCAAAAACTTTGATGCTAAGTTGAATCCATTTTTAAAACCGTAAAAAATAAAAAAAAAAACACGCACAGAGGCAGATAGATGTTCTCAAGTCGGCGTGGCAAAACTCTAACAAGGGTCAAACTATGACGCTGAAATTTTGTGGGAATGTCAATGACATATGAGGCAAATTAACAAAATAAAAAAAGAACTCAAAGCGGGTTACTAAAAGTGCCACACGGTTGTCGTTCCTGAAACTTATTGATCAAAGTGGTATGATGCAGAGCTCAATGGAAAACAGTATTGGTTGCATCGAGGCTGAAATATTTGATGATTTTAGGTCCTTCACTATATAGATAGGCATATACTCCCTTAAAACCAATTTTTTAAAGTAATACCACACAAATTGTGTAAGTTGTGGCGACGCGTTCGTACCGGGTCGTATATTTCCGATCTCTTAATCAGTAAACTTCGGAAAATTTATTTCGAAATTGGTGTCTACTTTTTTAGGAAGGGTTAGGTTAGCTACGTAGGCCTTGTATTTAATGTAAATAGAAAAAAAATAAAACAAAAAACTTAAGTATTCTGATGTTAACCGGCGATTCAGCCATACATAAATTATTAAAAAAAAAAACGAAAAAATAATAAACAGTAATAGCCAGACTAAATAAAGATAAATCCCAAGAGGACCTGACAACCGATGAACCGATGTTTTTCTCAACGCTTCCCCCAAATTAAGCTTCTTTTCAGAGTCCACATTTCATTGGAATTCTCCCGCAGTTCCGGCATCATCGCTTCTGTTTCCACGATCGCCACGTCGAGATAGGGTCGACTTGGCCCATCCAGACTATTCGAATCTAACCTGCAGATAATACCAGCGTTGTAGCTTCTCTGGTCACAGCCATCAAGGCGACTTAAGGTCGGCTTGATCCAAACAAACGTTCAGGCTGTCTAAGGGACAATCTGGACTGGGTTTAGGTATACTTGTCAACAGATTGGTCTTGCGTTAGCTCCTAGTCTCCATTAAGCAGACTCGGGGCCTCTAAATTCTTTTCAGATCCAGAGATTGATCAACGTAATCTGGCTGCTTATGGAACATTTGATCGACCAATTGCTAGGCATCCAGGACGTCTACATCGCAGATAATCACTTAAGCAGGCTATCAAGATTTCGCTGCTAAGCAGGCTGTCAAGATGTCGCTGCTAAGCAGGCTGTCAAGATGTCGCTGCTAAGCAGGCTGTCAAGATGTCGCTGCAAAGCAGGCTCTCAAGTTGTCGCTGCAAAGCAGGGTCTCAAGTTGTCGCTGCTAAGCAGGCTCTGAAGATTTCGCTGCTAAGCAGGCTCTGAAGATGTCGCTGCTAAGGAGGCTCTCAAGATGTCGCTGCTAAGCAGGCTTCAAGATGTCGCTGGTAAGCAGGCTCTCAAGATGTCGCTGTTAAGCAGGCTCTCAAGGTGTCGCTGCTAAGCAGGCTCTCAAGGTGTCGCTGCTAAGCAGGCTCTCAAGATGTCGCTGCTAAGCAGGCTCTCAAGATGTCGCTGCTAAGCAGGCTCTCAAGATGTCGCTGCTAAGCAAGCTCATCAAGATGTCGCTGCTAAGCAGGCTCTCAAGATATCGCTGCTAAGGAGGCTGTCAAGATGTCGCTGCAAAGCAGGCTCTCAAGATTTCGCTGCTAAGCAGGCTCTCAAGATGTCGCTGCTAAGTAGGCTCTCAAAATGTCGCTGCTAAGCAGGCTCTCAAAATGTCGCTGCTAAGCAGGCTCTCAAAATGTCGCTGCTAAGCAGGCTCTAAAAATATCGCTGCTAAGTAGGCTCTCAAGATGTCGCTGCTAAGCAGGCTCTCAAAATGTCGCTGCTAAGCAGGCTCTAAAAATATCGCTGCTAAGCAGGCTCTAAAAATATCGCTGCTAAGTAGGCTCTCAAGATGTCGCTGCTAAGCGGGCTCTTAAGATGCCGCTGCTAAGCAGGCTCTCAAAATGTCGCTGCTAAGCAGTCTCTCAAAATGTCGCTGCTAAGCAGGCTCTCAAGATGTCGCTGCTAAGCAGGCTCTAAAAATGTCGCTGCTAAGTAGGCTCTCAAGATGTCGCTGCTAAGCAGGCTCTCAAGATGTCGCTGCTAAACAGGCTCTCAAGATGTCGCTGCTAAGCAGGCTCTTAAGATGCCGCTGCTAAGCAGGCTCTCAAGATGTCGCTGCAAAGTAGGCTCTCAAGACATCGCAACTAGTGTTCGAAGCATCATTACCTTGAGTTAAGCAGACTGTCAAGCAGTCGCTGCTAAGCAGATTTCCAGGACATCTTAACTAGACTTCAAGACATCAGTTTTCCTCGGTATTCAAGATGCCACAGTTCTCTCTTACGATAGTCGCCCAATTGTGAACTTAGCTCCCACAAAAAACCTTGTCACATTGCTGCCAAAAAGTAACTTGTACAATTGGATAAAAGTTCTGGAAAGTCACAAATATGTCAAATTCCTATGCAAAAATATATTTATGTCTGTAAATTATGAATAAAATTTTTTCTGACCTCCTTCCTCATTTAGTATGCAGATAATTCGCATATTTTGTTTGTTTTTTTTTTTTTCTTATTCATCTCGAGAAATTATTATTTCATTTAACACTTGAGGAGCCTTCAATTCATGAACAGGAGCTCAATTATTCAATCAAGAGAGAGAACAGCATAAAACTACAAACAAATAGTAAAAAAAAAAAATAACAAAATAAAAACCTCCGCCTCATTCAGGCAATTTATTCAATCAAAATCATTTTTGTAGTTCGTAAATTCAGCAAATTATAGGCAAACAACGGAATTCATTGAACACATTTCTGCTCTAATAGTCATCTAATAGAAGTATAATCAGCTCTACTATAGCGAGTCTATATCGAGAGCAATTGTGCGGTGCGCGTTGCTGTTGTCGCTTATAGTCGCATATATTATAAATTATTATTGTGCTAGCTCTAACTCTAGAGATAGTTTAGCCAAGCTAGTCTAGCGCCAGTCAGCCTAAGTTTGGTAGGTGTATTTTATTCATGGTATTCATGGTACGCATACCAATCACTTTACTGCTGGGTTTCTCTACATATACCTCTACCTACATACTATATATGCATTAAGATATATATATATATTGCACGGAATTTTACATTTCAATTAGATACGGAGGTAATGCCGGGAATTTATCAAAGTAGTCTTTCAGTTCATATTCTAATTGAAATTTTATCAAATCACGGGAAGCAATAAAGGGGGAATTCGCAAGTAAATTTATAATTTATGACAATGGAGCCCCGGGTATATGCATAATGCATGCGCGTGTGTTGTATAATATTTCCGCTGTTTTGTATATCGCGCTAGATAAAATACCTTTTGTATACATGTGATGTACTTACCTTTATATATACCTATATATATACCCTCATTGATGGGGGGATGTGAATGTGAAATTCTTTTCATATTTTCAATTATGGCAATTTCTACACATTCTCTTGCTACATATCACACAACACAACACAACACAACAACCTACCTATGATATCTACTTAAATAATGTAGAAACTGTTGCATAAATTGTTCATGGCAGGGTAGATACAATACCTGATTAAAAAGCAGTCACACAACACAACAACCAACCGCTAGCACGAAGATATTTCAATGAAAGGAAAGTAAACATACCAGGTTTGATCGCTATAAGCTAGGATTATATAAAATAAAAGAGATTTATTATAGGCTTCCTGGAATTTGTGCTTAATATAAAGATTTAACTATATATTTACAGCTTTTCCCTCTTTATTATAAGATAAACCCCCAACCCGAATAAAGGTGGTATAGGAAATAGGAAGTTGAGTTATTGTGAATAACTTTTATTTATTTCCTTTCATATATGAGAGATATACTTGTATGTATGTATGTGTTCTATACTACCCTTGAAAAGTAGCTTAATTTTATTAGGTTAATTCACAAAAGGCTTATTATCTATCTACAGTCAGTTTTCAATTTCTGTTTCTATTCGACGGATAATGCCCAACAAAACAAGATACAATCTTTTCAGTATATATACAACATCCCTATCCTATCACCTAAATATGATAGGCTTGACTGAGACTTTATCCTACCAATTCTGCCAGGATGTTCACGAAACCTCAGAGCAGCTGCTCTGCAATTACGAAACATAAGCCAGACGGAGATTACTCCACCTCGAATAAGTAAAATCTCAATGCCAGAATCGTTCTTGACTTTATTAACAACCGCTTTAACCTAGAAAGGGAATAATTTGAACGCAGACGGTCGCAGTAAATGCGAGGCTAGCGCCTACATACCCCTCCATGAATCTAATCTAATTTTAATTTAATCTAATCTACAACTACGAATTGCTATCGAGAAATGCTGCTAAGAGGATGTTTGGAAAAAAAATGAAATAAAGTTTAATGATAATTAAATATTAATAATGTCGTCGTCTAGGTCGGCCATCTGGCGATTTTTTTTAGTTTTGACCATTAGCGCCATCAATGTTCGTAAATGCGGAAAAACTTCTCTCATGTAACAGCGAACTTTTAGTGATATTACAGCATTTGTTGTGTACTCAGTGATTAGAAAATGAATCAAAAAAATTCGGCAATGGCGTTTGTCGTCAAGGTTGACCACTGTGTATAGTCAGTCAGGGTTGGCCAACTGTGATTCTGTGCTTGGAATACGTCAAAAAATCTACAACATATAAATTCCAACGAAGTCAGTCAATGAAACAAAGGGTTGCCAGAAAATTTTCAAAAATATCACCCAATTCGTGAAAAAAGGTAGCCCAAAATAGCAAATTTTTCCAAACTGTAGCCCAATTTAGCGCAAGACAACATATTCTTAGATTCGAATGTTTTATTTATAAAAAATATATAGATACTAAACACATTTCGATAGATATTAAGTTTCATTATCAATGGCTTCGAAACAGACCTGTAAAGTACTTAAGTACTAGTAACAGTACTAGTAACAGTACTAGTAACAGTACCAGTACCTGGACTTGCACTTGAAAAATTTTAATGTACCTGTACCGGGACTTGTACTTGAAATTTTTTTTAAGTATCAGTACAGGGACTTGTACTTAAAATATTTTAAGTCCAGGTACTGGTACTTGTACTTGGAATTTTACAGATCTGCTTCGAAATCATCAATATTAAGTTCATCTTCGCTGTTACTTTTACCTGATTGAATTTGATTTTTATAATTTAAGGTGCTCATAAAGCATCTGACACCTCAAAATTATTACAGCACAATTTTTTTGAATGTAAATGAAGATGAATCCTCATTAAAGCGTCAAGAGCATCCAATTGTAATCTGTTTCTAATTTTAGTTTTAATTATATTCATGTAACTAAAGCTTCTTTCTACAAATGCATTTGATGCTGGAAGAGTTAAAATGCAAAATACCATCTCACATAGATTTTTAAAAAGCAAATCTCCAACTGCTGATTTTGCAGTAGGTACAGTTTGGGCCAAAATTCTGTTATATTTTCTGGAATGCCTTTCGGGGAAAATTGGTACCAGGTCCATTGATAATAAGTTATTATATTCAATTTCAATATTAATGTGATTTTCTTTTTTTACGAAGTGTATAAGTAATTCTTGAAATTTTGGCCTTGATTCTATTAATTGATTCAAAATTACCTTTGGACTTAAAATACATGCTTTTCTAAATATATTTAAATGAGACGGCAAGCGTGTTATAAGTTCTTTTAGAAGAATACAATAAAATTGCCTACAGTTTAATCTTATCGTTTGCTTTTCTGAATCTGAAATATTACTTTCAAACATTTCTTGTGAAAATTCTGCACCAAAGTCTATCTCATTTAAGTGAAGAAAACAGTTTTCATTTAAATCCAAAGCAATTTTTTCTAGATTATTTTTATCAATAATTGCGATAATTTCAGGCTTTAACAATTTGTTCACCAATATAAAAATAAACATTAAGACTTCTGAGTATGCTTTGTAAAAATCTACCTCATACCCTTGGAAATAAAGATTCACAAAGAATTCACGTTTTTTTAATACATGTATTAGAAACTTCAGGTATAAATAATTTGAACGATTTTTATACATATCGCTTAATATTTTTGTCGAGTGGCATTTTTCATTTAAAGCAGCCATAGAAAAGAATGTTTCTAATTCTTAATATTGGTTCATAATTTTTACGACAGCATTGCACCTGGAAAGCCAACGAGTTTTGCTTAAGCGAATTAATTTACTGGTATTATCGTTCGCGGAACTTATGAACTGATATATTTCTTTATATTTTTCTCTTCTTAAATTACTATTAGAGAGCCAATTACAGGATTCCTTAATTAGGAACTCTACTTCTACACAAGTGCAAGCTATGACAAATGCATTTCAGCAAAACCAGATTAGGACAAAATTTCTTTAAAAAGGGTATAAAGAGAATTTTTATTTCCACAGATATTGCTTGCACCGTCTGTTGCAATACCAATTACATTTTTTACGTTAAGTTTGATTTCTTTTAAATAATTACAAATTGCTTCAAAGGAGCCACTGAAGTGGTTTGAATAACATTTACTAATCCTAGGAAATTAGTACAAACTTTTAAAGTGCCAAAAATGCAAAAATATTTTTCAGTTGCATCATCAACAATTATTGAAAATTTAGAATATCCAATGTCGTTAACAAGTTCTTCTAAAAAATGTGGTGCAATAACATTTTTTATAACGGCTATGCATTTGGTTCGATGTAATTGAATTTTGTTATATGTAGAAGACGAAGTTTCTGCTCTCTCATGGAGTAGTTTATTGAAAGTATCCCCAAGATGATCGACACTCCTGATTGCGGAGTGTATTGCCACATGTAGTGATATCTTAATTTCGTTTTTTGCATTATCTTGCTTTTTAATAATAATACCTACGGAAATAATTACTAAAACACTTTTCTTTGTAAAAACAGTTATTCATTACCAAAATTTGTTAAAGGTGCACTAGCCGTAGTTTGAATTTTCACAGAATTTAACCTATGTTTATTTGTGGTACTGCGCTTGGAAATATCAGCCTTATGTGCTCTAATTTCCGCCTTGCAAGCGGTACAAAAAGCCATATCAGGATTATTTTTATTTCCCAGCCTTTATTATATTTTTTTCCGTACTTACACCACTTTCCCATTTTAATTTTGAACAGCCTTAAGCTTTTACACAATGCGGGACAATAGAACTTCAAATCAAAACGATTGGGAATTCCCCCTACACGCACACAATAGTCCAAGGTATATAGAATACAAGATATTCCGATTACGAACCATGTTCCACCATTAGGTGACGTAATATCTGTCTTTCCTACAAAAATGTATATACATTAGTCACAGAATTACGTCACAGGTTATCAGCTGCAATGTGTCTAAATTTTAATGGGAATAACTATTAATTATTAATTGAAAAGGAATAGATCTGCAATTTTTGAAGTAGCTGATTTGCTAAAACTATCGCTTCGCATATGAAATTATAGATGTCGCCAAAATCGCCCAAAATTACTTGCGACTCGCGGAGATTTTTCAGCGCGAGCATCCATGAAAAGGTAGCCCAATTGGCGATAAGTAGCCCAAAGTGGCAACCGTTAAAGGAAGATGCCCTCCCAAAAAAAGCGCAGAAAAAGCCCTCTTCTGACAAGGCAAGAGAGAAGTGCATTTGAAGTACGTCAATATAATGACATTTGCACAAAATGCGATTCCTAATAATGTGCCATAAAAATTTTGCTAAAAAAAAACAGAAAAATGCAACAAATTCAGCTTTTTATTTCATTCAATTAATTTTTCCAAGTCATTTTCAATTATTTTAACACACGGCTGGCCAACCTTGACAACACTGGCCGACCTTGACAGCATTTCCCTTTTTTTTTAAATGCCTATATTTTTTTTTCAGTTTTCACCCCATTAATCTGCGATGTTTAGCAAAAGTGTTCCTTTTTGCCAAACATTTTCAAAGATGTCCTTGGATTTACCAAATTCTTCCTTAAACGAAAGTTATAGGTAAAAGTCTAAAAGTTGGTCAAACCTGGCGACATTTCTCTACATATATGTGTGTATGTATGTGTGCCTGGATTGGGGACATAAGCCAAGTGTTGCACAAGGTACCCTGGTTTGGCGGCCAGGTCCACGGCGCCCTAAGAAGGAGTACAGTGGAGAGAACACTGTCAGGCGATAAGCGTATACAGACAGCCAGAATTTAGGAGAGATATTTTTTTTTATTTAATCTGCAGGGTATTCGGTAAAAAAAGTAGGATGGAGTGTTCCAATGAATTCCTTGGAGTGTCCTGATCACACTTTTACTCTAGACCCCCTCACTAAAATCAGATCCTTCTCCCTCAAATTTTTCGTTTTTCCAAAGTAGAAGTCACTTAATATAAGTCGTTTTAAAAAGCATTGCAGGTGAGCACTTATTCCAAAGAGGACGTTTCATCCTTTTTTACTATAATCAACAAATTTGATGTTGAATTGAATTCTTATGAAAAAATTTCATTCAAATTTGCTGTGTTATCTATCTTTAATCCCGTAAAATTTTTACACTAAGGACAAAATTATTTTTTTCTTCTGAAATGAAGGTGGTAATAAAAAACATTCCTTGATAACAAAAAAAAAACAATTTTCTCTATTTCTGCCTCCCTTATGTTATTCGAAAAGTGAAAAATTTTGATTTCCAGAGCAAAAATGTGGTAAAGGGATCGCGGGAGGGGGGGGGGGCGTCACGAAGAGCATATAGGTTGAAATGTCTTCTTTGGAACACATGCTCAAGTTTGATCCTGTAATATCCTTGAATAAGTGACTACCACTGCCTTTGAGAAACGTAATTTGAGGGGGAAAAGGAATGTTTTTTCCCCTCCAAAAACATTCCTTTTAAACTAAAGTGTAATCAGGACACTGCAATCCATCCTACTTATTTAGTGTGAAGATCTTGTATATCAGTTAATATCAGCTGAAAACATTTTAATCGGCTACACAATTGCGAAACACAAGGGTAAAAGGCATCTGTTTTGTTAGCTTAGTTGTAAGAGCAGTCGCCCGGAAAGCGGAAGGTCCCGGCTTCAAAAACCGGACGAAGCGATTACTTTTTTTCTCTGGTATTTAATAATTTAATTTAGAATAGTAAAAATTAATTTCAATCTATAGAGAAAATAATACTATCCGTTTTTTTTTTCGTTTGTTTCCATATGTTAGGAGCCGTAGAACCAGTCCAAAAATTCCCCATTTTGAGTAGCGGGTGACTGTGATGATGTCTTAGCTGAAAATTTTGTTTGTGACCAGCGCATATACCAATGCCACCACCTTATCTGACACTTACCAAATGAATTTACAGATGAATTAGAAGTCCAGAAAAACTGATAAAAACAAAAAAGTCAATTTTTTTTTCTCCTTTATGATGTTGCCAAAACTCACGGAATACCCTATGATGCCGTAGCATAAGTCTTGCAAGGAAATGAAAAAGGACTAGGGAATTTAAGGTTATTGAATTGAGTAAAGTAGGTGACGGTATGCAGTAACGTTTGAATATTTGTGGCTCATAGCTGAGAGGATAGCAAATTATTCCAGATTCGTATTGTTCTGCTTATGAAGGATTCGCGGAATTTCACGGTACGGTTTGGGTTACAGGTCGTGTGGTGCACATGAGAAGAATTCTACAAGGAATCAGGCTAGAGATTTCGTCAGAGTCAATAACCGTCAAAGTAGCGATAAAAGAGAGATAGATATCCGACATTAGACCGGTGCTCTAGGGAATCAATAGTTACTATTGATATGTTATCGCTAATAAGCCGGAAGGCGTTGGACCACAAATGACCAACAAATTTGTAAAAGGTCACAGGAACGAAAAAAAAAACAAATTAACGTAAAATTTCTATTGCTGAAAATCTTAAAACCACAATTTCGATTTCTCACTGTTGTACAATAATTTTTAGTAATGAGTCGAATCACTTTCCATCCTTGAAATTCCCGAATATAACTTGAACTCATATTTTTTCTCATACCTATGTACCTCCGAGGAAAAATTTTCTACATATCCATTGCAGAGTATTTTTATATAATACTTATGTAAAATTCCTTTGCTCACCTCTTTCTGACACCATTACTTCATAAGACTTCAAACATTTTCAATTGGATTGACGTCAGTCTTCTGTGCAGGCCAATCAATTTAATTAATTATATTTTCCACTTTACACAGAATTTATCAGAATATTTGAGGCCATTGGGTCATATGCAAAAAGTTTAGATCGAACTGTGAGCTGAAGTTTTCAAATTCTAATACCTACTACTACAGACTACGTAAATTTGAACAAACTGGGACTGAGGTTGAGCTCGTAACTGCATAGAAAAAAATTTTGTAGGTCATAGTTAGGTCAAACTTCGTAAATTTCCACTATTAATCGTGACTGAATTTAATCTAATATCGAAAGCATCGTAGAAGTGCCAAGAAGAAAGTGATAAATTCGGAAAATTTTTGATAGTGGAATTAAAATCAAAGAAAATGGCATTTCCTTAGAAATAAATTTATTTTTGCTTTATATACACGTCTTAAGTCTCCAAACGTTTTTATATCCCATCCGGAAATTGCATACCTCCTATTTGATAGTTTTTTCATACTTTTTTCCTAAAACTAGACTATGAGTGTTCTAGATCAAAATAATTGCGGACGCTTAGATGAGAATTTGAGGGTGGAGCTGTCGATTATAAAAAGATTAATAGCCATAATAAAAGAGCTTTTTCCTATTCGTTATAGTCCTTATGAAACACCAAAATGGAGCGCAATTAATTTTATCAGCGTTTATTGATTTGTTCAAATAGTAATTTCCTACATACTTACACACAGGACTGGACTGAGTAAATATGTCCGTTTTTTTTGTTCCTTTTTCTATATATTTACTCTCATTACATGCGCCCCACAAATATCAATAATAAAAATACAAATTATGAGAATTACTTGGAAATATAATTGCGCCTTTTTCCATTTTATTTTTATGTCTTTCACTTACTTACTATGTATATGTTCACACCTTGTAGGTAGGTATATATCGTTGATGACTTTGAGATTTTTATTCGAAATTGAACACCTGGGGGCTGTGTGAATTCCATTTGCAATAAATTATTTAAGAAAATTCTTATTACTGTGCGCATGCTTTATAGCCAGTCTCTGCTGCTGCTTCCTATATAGCCTTCGTGGGTCGTAAATTTTCGATAAGCAAATTTTAGAGAATGTACACCTAACTAACTTTCGTATGCATGTAAAAAAAAAATGTGTTAAAGGCAGGTGTGACGAGCGGAAGTTTTTTTTTTTTTTTTTGTCATTAAAATTAATTAGAAATTTTTAATGAGATTTTTCATGATCCACATTTTTTTGAAGAGATTATAATCATTTCGTACGCTGCTGGATGTATCTTGACAACTTTGCGGGATTTCGGATAAAAAAATTTTTTTTTTTTTTTAGCAAAAACCAAAAATATTTCGCGATCTATTCTTAATTTTTATTTTAAGGACAAAATTTAGTATTTTGATTATTAATGAGAATGCTAACAAAATTGTGTATAAGCAGGAAGCAAGGACAATCAATGCTTATCAAGCAAATGTCCAAATTTAATATTTTCACTAAATGCCCTATCAAATTAGCTAAAGATGGTTGAAAAAAACCCTTCTTAAACTAATTTACATGCGCTGAATATGATTTTTTCCTACTTCAACAAAGTAATTGGAAATTGGAAAACGGGGAAAAGCTTATTGTCGTTTCTCTACCAATTCCGTCATCTCCTGATGTCGATGTTCTTTCTTGTTTTAATTTCGAATGCATTGATATTGATGAGATGTTGAAGGAGGATTTTAACTCCATCTTAAGTCAAATGCGGTTGAGTCTGACGACATCCATCCGAAGTTCCTATAGGATTATTGTCACCCTTCTTATAACTGGACTTTTATTGGATATCACATCTACACATTGTTACACGTTTTTTTTTTGCAACAAAACACAATCTGGGCTTCCGCCCCTTTTTCTGTTTTTGGCAGCTTAGTGGAGATGGCGTAGGTTCAACGTGGAGATCTAAATTGGGCGCCACGTGATTTTTTTTTTTTCTGTAAGCTCACTGAGCGAAACCATGAAACTCACGTTGGCAAACTGAAAACGAACCGCTAGTCATAAACGGTAGAATGAGGAAAGGAATTCAACACCAATTACGGTAACCAGTAATTCTAATCATAACAAATCCGGTCACAAAACATTTATTTCACGCCTTTAGGATACAAACTAAGATTTATAAATTCAATTGTTGCTATCAATTCAAAGACATCGAAATCATAGATCACTACATCCCATATTAAGGGCGTACAACTCAACCGCCATGAACTTAGGTTAGAAATTATGGTTATGAAATTAAACTCCTATTACTTCATTAATCCGATGAACTTAAAATCACACTAGATCATGCTAAGGAGCACTGTTTGCTCGAACAAAATTAGATATTCTGATTACTACTATTCCTGTATGGAACCGCGAGCGGCGACACCCCGTAAAATCAATCAGACTTTATTTAACTCAATAATTCTAAATATGTTTATATTTAAACACTTCAAACTTCAATTTCAATTTCAAATAATAATAATAATTTAGGACAAAACAAGGTACTTAACTTTCGACCGTGTGGCCGCCGCTCCTTTGGAAAATCAGTTCGATGACCGCTATTTAATCTTGTTCTCCGTTACTCCATTTCCTTTTTCAACTACGGCTACATCCAAATCCCCTTCATTATTTCTACTCCTGATTCCACGAGACCAAATTTTTTTCTCGTCCTGCTCGATTTAGCCTTTCTGTTCGTCAACCAGATCAGAATTACTTGCCATCCAATTCCTCCTTTTTTCCTTACTTGTGCTGACGTCTTCTTTTAACTCTCGTCCCCATTCGGCAAGATTCGACCAAAAAAAGGTCACTGAACTATAATTCATCGAATTCATCGATTTAGTATTTTCGGGTGGCGTTCCGAATAGTACACACAGGTTGGCGCTCATTACAAAACTTTTCTCTTTAAACAGGCTTGTATTTATCTATTATTCTTTAGTGGAAACCTGGAAAGTAGTATCGCGCTTATCTGATTGGTGATTAAAAATATAAAAGAACTCGATTTTCGAAAGTAAGCGAGGTGCAAGGAGAGGAAAGGAAAGCTATTTCTGAACTACTGATAACTAATTTCGCGCTTCCATTTACAACTTTTAGTACGATAAATCTTGAAATAATCAAAACTGCATTTCAGTTAATGTTTATGTAACGTTTAAATCCTCTAAGAGGGCAATGATTACTGTTAAACGCCTAACAAAATTTAAGAGATTCGTATAAAAAAAAACATATAAGCTGTATCCCTCTCGCTTGCTCGAACTTTGTTTTTTTCCTGGTCCGTCACATAAGTTCCCATAGTTGGTCCTTCAAACCCCGGGAAGAATTTCTTTATAGCAGCATCTCCTTTCCTTTTGAGGTTCCTGAAATAAAAGAGATCTTTTTGCAGCATTACTTCAATTTACTACAACAGGACAGCACGACACACATATAAATGGAACGGATACGGATAGCCGGTACGTATTGAAACTACTCCCGAATGCAACATAACAACATCTCTGACAATACCTGTGTCTTAAAAGGAGTGGAAGAAGTGAAATGTTGTACCGATTCACAAAATAGACAAAAAATAACCAATAACTATCGTCCGATTATTTTATTTTACTAATTTTCAAAGGCAAAGATACTAGAAAAGCTAATCTACTGGCAAATTCAGAAGAATGTGCAGTGTGTTGATCTTGTTAACTCTTGGCACCACTCGATGTTTCGTTCAGGACATAGTTGTCAGACTGCGCCCCTCATTGGCATGTGCTCTGCACTTGATACGGCCCATATTAGTATTTTATTGCTTCTTGACTTCTGTAAGGCGTTCGATAGTGTCCCGCACTGCTAGCTAAGCTGATGGAACACTTTCTCTTTTCTCGAAGTGCTCCCCTATTAATTCGATAACTTTCTGTGTCACCAATACAACGAATCATTCTAGGTATTGGAATACTCTGAAGTATCGTACTACTTAGCCGTGATGTGCCTCAAGGGTCCATTATCCGGCCATTACTTTTTAGCTTGTTTATTAACGACCTTACGGTTACGACCAGTGTGTACAGATTATGTGCAAATTTACCTTTATCATCCCATCTGTCTTATTGGGGATTGTATTATTATTAACCCTTTATTACTATCTGGGGTCGAAAACGACTCTAAAAATAATTCATTTGTGTGTTTTTTTTCTAAAAACTATATTGAAAATTCTCATCGTCCATTGAAATTCATTCGGCGCCAATATAAAAAAAATCGGTGCCTTTTTCTGAGAAATATAAAGCGGCTGAGGTCGTTTACGATCCCAGGGTAGGAATAGCGCAAATGGAAAATTACAGAAATTTTTTCAGGGAATATTAGCGAAACCCAATACGTAAGGTGAAGGAAAAGTTTACAATGTTTGTCGTAATTTTTACAACTTTGTAGTAAGCATCTAGTAATATCTATACCAAAGGTGGTGTAAACACTTTTGACCGATTGTGTCACAAATATAGTGTGTGTCAAGAAAGAGTGTATTTTATGGCCTCTTAAATGCTGTAGGAATAAACTCGTTTATACGTTTACGTCTTTCAAACTCAAGCATGTGGTGAAATTTAGCGTTAAGTCTTCTAAGACCTTGTTTAGTGGAACGTTTCGAGCGCCGCACTTTGTTTAATTGCCTTAAGCACAGAATTGCCGGAATAATTGAAAAAAGAAAGACATGTTGAAGAGTTGAAAGTTCCTCGTGGAAAGAGAGCAAGGTGCGCAACTTGGGTATGATTCCGAAAAGTCGAGCATGAAATTTTTCGATCTCATCAGCATCATTCTTTCCAAAATTTATGGCACTCTTCGACACCTTTGCCTATTAGCCAGCGTGCTTCTATACAAACTGGTCCACAATCTTAGATGGGATTGAAAGTAAGCGAAAACAGATGATTACTGAAAACTAGGAAGAGAGACGGTATGGAATTGACGGTGGTGACAAAACAGTTACGTGACAAAAAGTCTCTAGTGCGCGATAAGCCTTAACATACTTTACTTTATTATACCTGTTGATAGCCCAAAATATTTTAGAAAATAATTTTTCTGATAAGGGGCCCCATATTTTCAAGTGCCCAGGACCCCGTCCACTCGGCTAAAGATGCCCATGGTAATAACATTATTACTGATCGGATAAGGTTAATTGAATTGAATTGAAGAATTTAATCCTGTATCTAAACATGTGTAAACATTTCATTTTACAGTTGTATGTCTTTTTATAAAATTCTAATTTTGTTTTGGAGATAAAACAAACAATCCTTACTTAAATCTTAGATACACATACTTACATACATATAGTCACATTAGTCACAAATAAGTCTTCAAAGCTTATCGAAAAAGCAATATAAATTCTATCAAGCTTCACGTAATACCCTGAAAAAAAGTCAAGGAACAATATATAAGAAAAACAAAACGAAAAAAAAACAAAACGTCTGACCTCGCATGTCTTAAGGTCATATAAAAATAGACTTCATTTTTGCCATTTCGACTGGGAAGAGGATGTCTAACCTTGTCCCTACCTTCCTTACCTATCCTATGTTTCTCCTTCCTTAAAGATATCTTTTGAATGATATTGAAATTACGATTCATTTCTTTTTTTATCAAATTTTAAAACATGTATGATAAAAGTTGAATCGTCACAGAGGATGTGACAAAAAGTATAAGGAAAGGAAAAAAAAAATTTGATGTCATTACCTCAGAGAGGTCCTTGTCATCAATTTTCGCCAACAAGAAATAAAAACTGAATGAAAAGCTTTTAAAAAACATTTTCCATTATTTTCGTATAAAGCAAGATTGGTTTGAGTGTGGGTATGGGGGTGTGTGGTGGAAGGTGAAATTTATTTTTTCCTCTTCACTTTTTTTTTTTTTTTTAGTTCATTTAGGTTTATGTAAATTAGTGTATTGAAAGTAAATATGTATGTGTGTTAATATAAATGAATAAAATAATAATGCAGGCCAGACAAAAAAATTTTTTTTTGGTTTTTTTTTTTATTTTAAAAAAAATAAAATAAATAAAAAATCACCATCATTCGAGAGCAACATCGCGTTATTTCTCACGGCTAATCATTTCTTTTTTTTTCAAACTCAGTAACGCTTTTAAAAAGTGCTTTTCTTTTGAACGAAGAAATTGTTGGTATTTTCTGGTATCATAACAAGCACGTGATTTTATATTCCAAAACGTATATTTACACAAACACATCTAAACAAACTACCCTCCCCCATCTCACATACATACATCTATACTGCAACGAAGAAAACTGTATAGCTCAAAGTATATGAGACAATTTCACCTTCACTTCTCTTCTACCAAGCTTTGCGTACAAACTTTTCATTAACCTCCTTCCCCCAGCAAAAAAAAAACGGAAAAAAAAACAAAAAAAAAAAAGGAAAAAGCTCACTTTTCCGCCCAAACTCATTTTGCCTTCGTTTTTCTTCCCTCTGTTGGGGTACAAATTTTCATTTATTTTTTTGTGGATTTATACCCCAAAAAGTAAGGAGAATATACATACATACATACATATATCCCCATCTACCACACACCAGCTACATACTACTACATTCACAATAGAAATTGTATTCCTTGCTGTTTCTCGAGTTTGATTACTTTTCCTGAATTTTTGTTTACTCTTCGTTCAAATGTAGTCAGTCGAGGGAAAAAGGACCTCGTTATACAGCTGAAATTATTTTTCCCAACTAACTAAAAAATATTTTTCCTTCTTTGACGAGTTTCCAAGTTTTGCTTTGGTATTAATGTTTTATACCACATATATGTATAGAAAATGCATGTGTATTCGAGTGAGTTTCATGTAGATTTCATTAATAATAATATTTCGCTACAGTCAGGGACTATATAGAAGTACGCAATTTACTGAGATTTTTAAATTATTTACTTAATTTTAAGAGGAATGGAGTGGGTGGAGGGGAGGGGGGATGGTTTTGCATTTTTTTCTGTATACACACAAAATTTTCAACGAAAATGGAAAAATTTGCATAGTCCTAAGCCAACATAATTTTCTTCACGTGCAATTTACCTTAATTTGTCTACATACTTTTTCGTGTCCGTTATTATAGGGGGAATCCCCGCATTCCCCATTCACTGTTGCCATCATCTCAGATTTTCTTTACATTTTCAAATTCAATAGAACCTGAGATAACGAGATTTTCGTATGTTTTTTTTTTCTTCTTCTCATTTTCTTTATTATTTTTTAAACAGTTGTCAAAACTTGTCATTTCATTTTATTTATTTTAATTTTTAATTTTTTTTTTTTTTTGCACAACCACAGTTCTGACAGACAAATGGCACCTCTTAAAAAATTTATACAGCGATCTTCTCTTTTCATTCACATTAAATTGCAATTAATGGAAGGATGATGGTGTCATTATCTTTCTGCGCATTGCACTCAGGTGAGGTGATTCACCTGTATTTTATATATGCATCACACAGCCCGGGATAAAAATATCCGATTCAAGGTGTTCTTGTTTACTATATATATGTATGTAAGTATGAATCGTTGTAGGTGTGTAGGTCTAGATAGGAGATATACTCGGCTTTATCACTATGCACATCGTGTCCCAATTAATTTGCTTATTTTGCAGTTGCATTTATCTCTTGAATTATTATTATTTTTTGTAAGTTGAATTGCATTACAGTGTGCGTGTGTGTGTGTGTTTGTGTTTACGGTGGGTTCTAGTGGGTCGCGCTTTATATTTCTTGCCCACTATATTTTATTTTTATTATAGAACGTTCCTATTGTATTCTCCGCCACTCCCTTCTTTCTATCCTACATCGACCGCCGAAAGAGTTTGCTTGTTGCTTGATATTGCAATTAATTTTTGTTTATTTATTTATTTATTTTTTTTTTTGCATTGATGAAGTTCATGTTTTAATTCCTTGTAATGCTGACACAGTGCGATTAATTATTATTATTTGTATGGGAACTCAAGACTAATATGTGTTCTCATTTCGTGGACTAATTTCAATAGAAATGTTCCCAATTGAAATTTGATATTTATTTTTATTTATTTTTTTCTCTTTCATCTGTTACTTCATAACATGACTTGTGACTATCTTTCATGATATAGGTAGATTTATGTAAGGTGTATGGCGTAAAATTACTTCTGATCTAAGCAAAAATTTGTTTTGGAGGAGGAATTTCATCTCCCATCCTACAGAGATATAGCGTTTTTTTTTTTGTTTTTTGTTATCTAACCTAAAAAGGGAAGGCACTATCTGTCTATAGCTCCCAAAATACATACCTACATAAACTAAATCAGTGCAGTTTGTGAAAAAAAAATATATATATATATGACAATCCTAGATGGCTTGGAAATTCACCTCACTTCGATCGATGTACGCTACCACCCTGTGGCACCCTGTATATACCAATTGGTATACGCTCGATAATAATGAACTGAAAAATAAAACGAGCATTGTTTACTGTAGACAGATCGATATTTTTCTGATCAAAGTTTTAAATTTTCTTAGTGTAAACACACACACACATGATAAAAAACTGCATTTAAAGCATTTTGAATATATTTTATTAACACGCGAAATTCATTTACATTTACGGAATCATTTTCTGTGTTCTAGTCAAACCTGAGACTATCTGTTTGGTCGGTTATTTTCTCCGATAATAAAATTCCAGAGTTACATTCTTTTATCTTCCTCAAAAAGTTCTCTGAGATATTGAAAACAGTCCAATTTATAGAAGATGGAAAGCACATTAAAAGAAAGTATAAGGACACTTCAGATAGAGGATGCTGTAAAGGCCGCTAGATATGCTCAAGCATATCTTTGGACTTGTACATGTCCCAGTTGTACGATTTGGATGAGCAGGTGTGTAGCGAAAGCCGGGTAACTGAAATCTGTCATAAATGAAATCGACCGAAACTATTGCGTACAAGCAAATCTTATGACTTTGCTATAGAATTGAACTATAGACAAAATCGGATGTTAATTTTTGCCTCCACACACGACTTTTATGCAGACTTTAGTTCAGTTCTAGATCAAAATCGTCAGGATTTCTTGTACGCAATAGTTTCGGCCGTTTTTCATTCATGTCAGATCTCAGTCTCAACTCAAGCTCCGACTTACGTTCAACAAGCTTTTGCGGTGCCCAGGTTATAGTCAGTTATTTTGACGTGGGGGAGTCCATGTACGGTTACAGTGTGTATCTGAGTCTTGAAATCTCAGCACACGCTAGTTGTCTTGTTGTAATTAGTTTTGTTCGATGTATGTATGTTACTAGCATCGAGTGTGTAACAGAGTCTTGAGGTTTTGGCACCTCCTAGATATCTTGAAGTAAAAGACACCGTGAATATCTTCAGTAGCACTAGTTCGTTGCTGAGGAGAGCTTCGACGGGGTAGACTGAACTTAAAGTGTAGTTCAAAGACACTTTTGTTAGTCCACGGTATACAGACGGTTCGTGTCGGTAATGCACGTAATAACATCTGAAAATTTAATTACTAATCAGAACAATATAGGTAGTGTGCTCTAGATTGCGCAGATGGTTCTTATCGGAGATCAGCAGTGACTTCAGTCAAAGTAGTATCCCTGCTCCCTTAGTCTAGTATGTTCTGCTGAGGATACTAGCGAGACTGTAATCACCTGTAAATAATGTAAAGTGCCAGTTGATCCTATGCCGAACTGGTCAAGGCGAATCGGCTGTGTCTTCATGTTGATGCGCTAGTTAGTCCAGTCCATGGAACTTTTGTGAATAGTCTGTGAAAGGTTGCGCTGTTTACATTACTCATATCTGATGTGAATGCAATGAAGCATGGTTTCTTCAGAGATACGCTATTGTACGCAAGTTTTTTGTAGCGTTGCTGTACTGTTTGAACAGGAACTGCTACAAAAAAGGGAGCAACTAAAAAGAGAGTAATGGGACCGCTAACTGGAACGCGCATGAACATGAATCCGCTATGACTTTGAATGAAACACAGGCTTTGATTGCTTGCTGTTCTAAGAATGTTTCCTTTATTATCGTTTTTTTTTTTTTTTTGAAAATCTGTATACTTTATAATAAGGTTCCTCAAAACAAATCTAAGATCAGACTGAACAATTTTTACATTGTTTTTATTTTTCACATCAATTCAAATCCTACCTAACTACAGCTTTCTACGTTCAGCAAGGTATTACTAGCGTGAATTTTAGAATACGCGTTACCCGGTTTACATGATGGTTTTACAAGGGTTTGGAATTGATTGAACGAACACAGACGTGTCTCCACACGCTTATGTAAATCGTATGACTTGGCTTGTTCACGCCAAGTCATATGTTTTGCTTGAATATGTGTAGTGGCGGCGTTAAGAGAGGCAAAAGGCAGTGATTATTTTGCTATATATTTTTTCCTCATTTTTCACTACTTTTAATAGATAAGTGCTTTATAATACCAATACTGAAAAACTTTCTACAAAATTCTGCCTCATTCGCCTCATTGATTTCTTCGTCGGAGTTGAATTTCCTTCGTCGCTGACCTGTTTTGAGTTTAGCAAATAAAAGATAGTCACTATAGGAGGCTAGGTCTAGACTATAGCGATATGGTGATCCAATCTCTCGAAGTGGCATTCATGAACAGCAGAATTGTGTGTATGAGTGCATTATTGTCGAAGAGCAGTATACACCTCGAGATAATTCCTCTCCTTTTGTCAACATCGGTCCAACGTAATTTCCGTATAAGCTCAGGACATTGAATAAAAAAATAAAAAACTAACAAGGAAGCGGTATATCAAGTGAAAACTTAAGCCAGTCACTGACAGAAATTTTAAATGTATTAGTTAGTCAAATTTTTACAATACACTGAAATTGAATGAAAATATACACTTCAAGCTTTAGAAACAACATTAGTTCGAATTTCTAATCTTTATAATAATAATAAATGTGAAAAGTCGATGAACTCCCGGAGCTCTGAAATGTTTACTTTCAAAAACGTCAAAGCAAGTCCAATTAAGTTCAGTCCGACTGTCAGTGAGTGGATTATTCACGTACGCTGTATTCGCTCGATATCCAGCTTCCTTGTTAATTATTTATTCAAAAAGAGTAATATATGTAGGCATATATCAAGGCATTTATAGTAGTATTACGTCCCCCTTGAAATCCAACAGTAGAATAGTTTTAGTATTCCAGAAAAATGTAGCCATGACCATTCTGGTGGTTTGTGTAATCTTAGCTGTTTTTCGGCACTGGATTTCCAGGAGGATGTCACTTTATTAAATTTCTTTTGGATAAAGGATTATGGTAAAAATTAATACTCAGACCTCCTGCTACTATGTGTGTTTTCGTCACTACACATTTCCAATAATTGCAGACTGCACTCAAAACTCGTTATGTTTTCTGCAGTAAGCAAAGAATTCATGGTACCCATTTTAAGGAGATTTTTGTTATATCGAAATAGTCATGAAGAATCCTGTCCTGAGGACAATTATTTTCAATACATACTGATTTTTTTGCGATCTCCTTTGTAAATACCATCGCCCTACAGTGTTGATAATCTTTTGAATTAACTTCAGTTTTCAGTGAAAAAGCTTTGACAAATTTTAAACCATCAAACCGCAACGTTGAAGATTTTCCATATCCTTAAAACTAATTATGTCAAAAACTTTATTACTGCCTTTTTTGACATTTACACTTTTCAGTTCACTTTTATATTCACTGTTTTAGAATGTTGACTTGACAGAGGCTTTTGTAAACTCGAAAAAGTTGAGGGCATTAAGTATAGAAAATATATTTTAGGAAATTACGATTCGAAACCTTTGTCAAGGTCATGAATACCTACTACACATATCTCCGGACGAATTTAGGATTTTTTGTAGAGTAGGTACTACAAAAAGGCTCGCTCGGGAGCGGCTCTAGTAAAAGTGCTCTAGAAAAGCTCTTTGTAAAATTGTTTCCGCTCGCGAACCGGAGCCAAAAAAATTGTTCCTTATATGTTCTCGCTCTTGCTTGCGAGATTGCCAGCTGAGCCGTTAAATCTCTCTGCGTGACTTGGACTACAATGAGCAAGGGTCAGTGTAATCAAAACAAGAAAATTATTCATGCGCAAAGAGCTTGTTCATTTGTGCGTGCAAATAGGTAGCGAAACTCACAGCTCGAGAGCGAGAGCGTTTAATTAATTTTTTTTTGCTCCCGCTCGTGAGTAGCTGACGGGTTACACAGTTCTTGTTCGGGATTGAGACCCAAGATACATTCACGGCCACAAACTACAGGTCACTGCATGCGTCTGAAGCAATGGAAACGTATTGCCAAATTTACATTCCCAGCCACATATCACAAGCCGCGCTGTGGCCGTAGCCAAATGTGATCGAATCTAAAATTTTGTGGCTCGTGGCCCCAGTACTACCAACATTGAAGTATAAAAATCGTAGGTTATTCAATATGGCGGGAGGTTTGTAATAAATCAGAATTTTGTTTATCAGTCAGAAAGTTGTTTACCTGTGAGAACTCTTTCATATTGGACTGTAATAATTCTGTAAAAAAATATGATGAAGAAAAATTATTAATTAGTACATGAAAATACATACATACGAATAGCTTCTTGTGGCCAGTGGCCGTGAATGTAACTTACTTGGCTTCAGCAATCGGACACAAGCCTCAAGTGGTTTATGACCGTGAATGCATTATGGGTCTGACAGCCAATTTTAAACAAAATGGTTCTTGCTCTCGAGCATTTTAGGAGCTGCGAGTCGCATTAGGAGCCATTCGAGAGCGAGCACTTTCGTATTCGTGTTGCCTGATTTTTAGAAGTTCCCGTGTCTATTCTGCCCATTTATTGTATTTCCCGCTCACCATCTTCTTTGAACCTCAATTAAAGTCACCTTCAGAATCAGATTTGCAAAAAAATGTGTGAATTTCCGCCCAGCTTTTAGAAATTGTTTCTTTCTAACTTATTCCATGCTACATTTAAATTCAACGCTGCTTCTTTCACGGTCAAGGTTTTCAAAGACTGCCAAAAGTCCAACTAGTATATATTATATAATACAATTTTGTTATTCGAACCGAATTTTGGCTCATTGGTTGTATTAGTGATGTAACATTAGGCATAGCATTATCATCATCGTAATGAATCCTTCCTCATCCAGAAGATGCTTTATGACGTAAAACTGAAACCAAAAGTAATACCTAAAGCGAAGCAATTTATACTCGTAAAATTTTTAATTTAGGGATCACAGTATCCAAAACTACTAAGAGTACCTATACCAAATTGATCTTAATTTCGCCGAAGCCTGTGATCTTGTACATGAAAGATATCCCAAAACGGAATAATCTTAAAAAGAGTAACTTGCAAAAAAGAGTCAATCAAACAAAATGAAAAAAACGTATTGTGAAGCTTTCGTCGATATCTCTACAAGGGTTGCACGTAACTAAACCTAGATGAAGGAAGCATTCCCTGAAGAAATTAATATGTAGTTAGTAAAGGGAAAATTATTAACTCAAGCGTAACCACTGAAAAACAAAAAACTTATTAAAAAGTAAAGAAAAAAAACATTTTCTAACAAATTTACGAAATTATTCGTGCCTCTGATTATGAGGCTTTTTTCTTATCTTCTCCATTCTGAGGAAAATCTATGCTCTTTTCCTAGCTCTGCAGATATGTGAATGTATGTATATCTTATCCCGTGGTATTGACGGTGAATTCTCCGAAGTTAGTTTCATTTGAATGTTCTTATTTTCAACAACAACAATAAGTGAGATTTTTTTAGCAGCATACTCTCCGCACAATTCATTCATAACTTAACCTTCGAACTACATTGCCATGCCACCTACACCATTAATATTCAAAATTGTTTTTAAAAAAAATTGACACAGAATCCTAAGAGAAAGAACTGTAACCATATAACAATTTTTGAAATCTGATAATGATTTACTTAACCATAAATAATAATTCTTCGACGTTGATATCTCGAAGATTTGATTCCATTATTTTTTGATACAATTTCTTAGCCTTAGGTATCAGAACATATCAAATATCAATTTATTTTTGCCCTGCAGTAAAAATGAGAAGCAAAATGACTCCTTGAATTTTGGTATCAAAATACACTTTTTAATTCGTTTTGGTATTGAACATATTGAATACGTTTAAAATTGATGTCTGTAAGCACTTCTTTAAAGCTCCCCAGAAGTCTCTTAATCTAAATCTCCTTAATACTACCATAGATGGCAAAAGAACTAGATGTCGCATGCAGTCCCAAAAAATTATACAAAATTTATATGGCTGGGTGGACCATTCCGGAATGGACCACAACATTTGAAATTATGTAGGTATACCTACGTCGAGTGACTCATATTTTTTAGTATCTGAAGTGTTGAGGAAGTCGATCAAATGTATACAAAACTGCTATTATAAAAACATTTGCTTTCGGCACGCACTAAAACATGTTATGGTCCATTCGAGAATGCACTACCCATTTCACAATCTGTATGTATACTCTGCTCTAGTATGCCATGCGACATCTAGTTCTTGTGCCATCTATGATATACTACACTGAAGTCTGAAATCGGTAGGCTTTTCCCACTCCTTGCATGTCACTAATTAATTGAAAATCTGTCGGTACTTTTGGTGGGCGTGCTAGAGTCTTTGCCTTGTTTTGATGAACAAAGCAAATCAACTTCAAAAGCAGGTAAGCTCAAACCCTCCTCTTGATGAATAGACGGCCCTGCAACTGTCTGAATAATTGGCTGACAGTATAGCACCATAGATTGCATTTTGTATATGTAAACGTAGCACTTAGAGCACACTCTTCATCTTCCTTCAACCAACCATATTCAGAATCTCTAAAAATTATTCTTGTAAATGAGTGGTGGTAAAGGGGTGTCAGATTTGAAAATTATAAAATGGTTACCTTAGGTTAGGTTATATTAGGTAAGAGGAGTGCCGCTAGAAGTGACTAGCCTGCTTCACTTAGACCTCCAGTGGGTCCATTGTGTGCCTTGACCTCGTAAGATACCATTTAAAATCACCCCAAATCCATCCTGTTTCTCTTAGAAATCTCAAGATAAATCTGAATTCTTTACATTGCAGCTCTCCCAGACTTAAACAGAAGTAGCTCCCTAATATCCTCTTTTATTCATTAGAGCGGGACACTCGCAAAGTACGTGTTGGACGGATTCGATTTCCTCCGAATCCTGACAGTTCCTGCAGAAATCGTTCGTCGCTATTCCCAGCCATCTAGTATGGTATCCTATGGCCCAGTAACCCGTAATGACCCTTACTACATTCCTGGCATTAAGGAGTTCTTTTGTCCTATTTCTGTAATATTCAGGCCACAATTGCCTCGCAATACTGCCGGTTTTTTCTGTTGATGATCCACCGGAGTTTTACCTTTTGATAGGCGCCCCTAATCATCTCATCTTTTAAAGCTCCGATCGGAATCCTCACATAAGCTGTCGTTGCGGAGCTATCTATGATCCCTTTTTGGCCAACTCATCAGCCATCTCGTTGACTTGGATATCCCTGGCCAAGTACCCAGCACAGGCTCACCTTGTGCAGTTTAGTCAATTCCTCAAGGCTGTATAACTGTATAACAGTTTTGACTTTAGATGTGTCGTTGGGACTCTCTGCACATAGATACCAATAGTACCGCCTGGTAAACGCTGCAAGCTCTGCCTGAAAGACACTGAATTTTTTCCGGCAGTCTATAAGACTGGCAATCTCTGGAGTACACTCTAGCCCCTGCGCCCCACTCATCTTGGATCCATCCGTAAAGATAAAAAAATCGGATCTTAGCACCACACCTTCCCATCCCAATCACTTCTAGGGCCGGATTCCGTAACACGAAGAGTTTGGGAGTTTGGGAGATGAGAATTTTCGTTTTTCCCGATTAAGACTTCCTAGCTCTCCATTCGCGATTCTCTAACATACTTGGGGAATTGGGGAAAACGCGAGAAGTGTTGCAATATTGAAGGACGGCTAACTCTGTTGTGGGAAGGTCGTAGAGCAATGGGTTTTTTCTTTCGGATTTAGGGTCTAGAGTACAAAAATAGATATGAACAATTTCTGGGGGAAGGGCTTTTGGGGCCACCCCTCATTGGGGTTGTCCCAATACGTCATATTTGGTATCAAATTAAAAAGGGAGGAGTTTCTTTATCATTTTAACGTTCAAACTGACTTTTTATGGCCGAAAAATGGTTTTTATGCGCTTGGGTCATATATACCCCAGTTCCTATATTTTGCATATATTTCTTCCGTTGTTTGTTTCATATCCGTTAGTACTTTGTTGTGAACATTTTTCTTATGAAAAGTGAGCTTCCACCAGTTACCAGTTCTTCATAATGATGACTTGAAAATATGTATCTCAATTTTTGTACCAAAAAGCAGCCATTTTTTTTTATCTTAAGAAGGACTGATTCACTTCTTCTGCAGTTATCTCCAAAATCGTTTACCAGACTTAAAAACTAATTACATATCTAATTAGGGGACAAAATGTAGATGCAATTTAATCCTACATAGAAGCTTTAACGTGCATATTTATAATTTTTATAGCATATCTTCTGTACTGGATGACGACCAAATTGACCATTTTCGCGTGATTTAAAATTTTTAGCGGCTACCTTGAGACACCAAAATCCATATTTCTTTGTAAGTATTGCAAGGATTTCCATAATTTGTTTTTGTAAACATAGGCAGGATATGCAGTGAGTCCATAATTAAATTTGAAAATCCTCGGTACCTAGGTACCTTCACAATACACAACAAAAACAGCGAATACTGTCAGTTAAGAGAGTCTTCTTTTTGTCGAGTGGAATAGAGAGTTTGGTACTTCTCAATACAAATTCCCTGAGTTACAGAACTCCGAATGGAGAGTTAAGTGCCAAAAGAACTCTCATCTCCACAACTCATTGACACCCCCACTAAAAATTAGGAAAGATATTTAATAGTCTGTTTCTTCCCGGCAATCACTAGAGTCTATCTTCTGGAATAAATTGGAATGTTCAAAACCTCTCTCAATCCACCAACCCCAGCCCCCTCCCCCTCGATCTAGGCCTCAAAACGCTACACTCCTGCAGTGGAGATCTAGCGGCAATAAATCAAGAATGACCTCCAGTATTGCCCGGACTTGGTGCGCTTACACATGGTTACAATACATTTGTACGGCCGAGAAGTGATTCTAAATAATTTTTCTACCAATGCGGTCAATCGTGGCACTTTTTGACAGAATTTAAAAAGATGAAAAATAATACGAAAGGCAAGAAGGTAAATTACATACCCAAGATTGATAGAAAAATAATCTTGTGTCTCCAAGATCAAAAATTTTGTTGTTGTGATTTTTTGAAAATGTAAAAAAAAAAATGGTTGCTAAACGTGATATAAAATACATGACAGAAAATTATGTCACTGTCTTCGTTGAGTCCCCAACTCACTGAAAACCTATTTTCTGCCAAATTGGTTATTCGCAACGCCAGATCTGCCAATCTGATGTTTCCATTTCATCAAATAGTATAAGGTACGGAAAAATATAATTTAAATTCTATTTTAATGTGATAAAAACTTTTGTACTGCATATATTTATTCATAGGATAGGTATGAAGAGCACAACCCTCCATTAATAGCCATGTTAAGGTAAAGCTAAACGGCGAGAGACTTTTGCCTTGCCTTTAGAAACCAATTTTTTGTCTCTGGAGACCCAGAGACCCATGTATACACTTTGGAGACACAAAAAATTTCTAGAGACTGTTTTGATCTCCGGTCTGCCGTCTTATGTTTAAAAACAAACAGGTTTCCAGGATCAGTCTGGGGTCTCCAAAGTTTACTCATTTTTCATCTCCAGCTCTCCGGACACTATATTGTGTATTTTAATCACTGACATATATCTAAATGGACTGCTTGATCTCCTGTTTCATGTGGCACCAATTTTGATTTCAGAAAGTATGCTCTCACTGTCAATGCTACCAACTGTCGTAAATTGGCGCTATATTTAAATTATTTTCGAATTTACTTATATGCATGTCCTTTGGGTTTATCGAATTTACCACAAAAGTATTTGGGACTATTTGTATCGTTAAATTTTAATTATTAGGCAAAGAAAGTGTTTTTTACCAGGATTTTTACAAGCAATTTCTCATTCCTAATCGTTACAGTTCAGTGGGAAAGTATGCTCTCACGGAAAGAGACAGGAATATGAAAGTGGTGCCATTTGCTTTCATGCATTTTTGGTTCAACAAGCAGTCCATTTATATACATGTCAGTGGTTTGGATCTACTCAGAAAGAAAAAAGAATAAATAAAATAATAAAGAAATTAATAAGAAATTAATAATTAATATAATGGAGTTAAGCGAAAAATTTGTTTCGCCAATAGAGCTCTGGTTATTTTTGAGTATAAAAAAAAACTCATAAATTTGTTTTGTAATCCTTTAACCCGTAAAATTTGTACACACTTTTTTTTAAGCTTTTTCACTTTTCGCATAACATAAAAATTAATAAATTTTGCGATAATTCCTTCTAACAATCTCTTTTTTGACAGTTAACAAAGATCTCTGAAGATTTTTTGATCTCTAGAGACAAACTAAAGTCTGTTGCCGTGTACACCCGGAGACCAGAGATCAAAAGTCTCTATCCATGTATCTTCACCATTATACTGTGCCATAAGGGGACTCCCGCACGTACTTTCCAGTTAAATTTCACCCCTTTCAGTAGATCGATTTTGGCAGGAGATTATATTTCCGTCCGCATTCTGAACAGACGAATGATTTGAGCCTAATATCGTTAATGGTATTAATTTTAACGATTTATTTTTTTATTTATTGAAAAATCGGTTGCCTGTTGTCGAGATGTGATTTGATGAGAATTTTATATCATCGTAAGGAACACGAATTTTCTAACCTTCCCAACGACGGGAAGAGGGGGTGACGTGGTAATGGAAACAAAAAAAATGTGAGTGATCTATTTTCATATGACTTACAAACTTTAAAAGTTTCATACAAATCGGAGATGGACGGGTCCGAAATAGTTCCGATTGTTTCTGTATGGAATGGCTATTCTATGGTTGATATATTGAACGGGTGGATTCGGTGACGTTTAAGAGCTGAAAGTATTCGGATTATTTACTATCCGGATTATCCGAGATAATTTGGATCCGATTCCTCAAATCCGGGTATCCGTATAATCCGGATCCTAGTATTCGGATCCTAACTATCCGGATCCAGACTAAGCAAAAAAAGGTCAATATTTCCCTCAGATTGCATTGTTTCATTGGGAAAATATAAATTTCATGATATTCTCATTTTCTCAATGAAAAAGACAATTTTGAAGCTTTTTTGCTTAGTCCGGATCTGGATCGGGATAGTTCGGATCTGGATCCGGATAGTTCGGATTCGGATCTCAGGAATCGGATAGTTCGTAGATCCGGGTATCCGGATATCCGGATATTAGCAAATCCGGATCCAATTTTCAGCTCTTTAAACTGCCTTATTATTTTGATGATGATGAATTACAAATATTAACTAGAAATCAATACATGTGTTATGTTTTCGTGTCACCCAACATGATGTTCTCATAGATCTCGAAAATCTCTTAAATTTTTTTTTTTTTTTTTTTTTACTATTTCGAAACTTTTTGGAAAATCTTTTAATTATTAACAACAACTCAAATGCTTTTCCATCGTAAGTACACATCAATTTAAAACAGAATTGCAAATCGCATTATTACTTAATAAAGAGGGCAGCACATGATCTCCCCCATGAATCAATTTCAAATAATAAACAAACAGGAAAATGATTTCGTAAGCAATTTTCATATTTATTCTTTTGTTTAAAAAACTTCTACCGGATCTGCGTTTCGTAAATTTCTGAGAGAAATTAATTAAATTTCTACGCAAAGTCAACAAAGTGGAAATGTAAATTTATAGTACCGAGGTACACTGGCAGAGCAACAAGAGCAGACGACAATTTATGTCATGACTCATCAGTAATTCTCATTAGTGAATATCTAAGTTTGTGCTTAATTAGATAAAATTCAAAATATTTTTTTTACTCTTCCTGGTTGGCAGCAAGATATACTTACAAATACCCCAAATACCTCAAACAGTTTTTGTAATAATTACATAGGTATTAAATATTTATTGATTTTAGAATGTTCTTTTTGTGGGCTTATACTTGATTGGTTCTGAGTTGGTCGTGGTGGTAAACCAGTTTTGTTTTTATTTTGTCACCACCGCAGATCACCGGCCGCAGTTATATTCATGCATTCCTTATTCTGTCCTTCACACAATTTATTTAATTTTTTTTATTTGATTTTTTATTTTTACTTTGAAGGTTTCTTTTCTTCTCTTTCATCGGGAACTTTAATAAGAGTCACCTCATCACGTCTTGGTCGTCCCTTAGAGTCTTTTCTCCCCTATTATAAATTTTATTATAGATGGTGACGTTAATTGCGAGACGTCTTGTGCAGCAGATGAAAATTATCTTGAAATATTAAGCGCTATAAATTAGCACCATAAATTTCCATTTTGTTAAATGTCGTCTCATGTAATGTTCGTATATTTATATACGTGTGTATGTATGTGTTACTCCATGTCTGAACATGTATTTAAATTGTTAAGCCCCCCAAACTTCATGCATGAATAGGAAATTTCGGTGCGTCTGTATGAGGGATCTTATTTCATCAATTCCAATTTTCAAAGTTAAGCATAATACGACTACGACGACGACGACGACAACGACGTGACGTTACAAATTTGCACATTTATCCTATATACATACATATGTATGTACTACATATAAATATACATGTATAGTAGAGGAAAATTTCAAAACGTGAGATATACGGGCTCTTGGATAGATGTTCATAGTTATACAGGCTTTGGTATAATATGAAATATATTTGTACAAATTTTCACCCATTGTATACCCCAGCAGAGAAGATACATTTGCAAGAATTCAGTAACATTACAACATAATTTTGGTACATTTCCCCCCATTCCCTTTAACATCGTCCTATCTGCCTTGCCTTAGCAAGCAGGGCACACCAAATATGTAACCCGCCTAGCTACTGCATATATGTACATATTATACATGTGTGTATAGTTTCATATCATATACCCGAAATATTTGAATGGGAGGCAATTCTGTAAATTCAGCGAAATTTCGTTCATTTCGTCAATCGTGGGAACACCAACCAAACCCCTTTTATTACATATACCTACTACATACATAAGCAAAATAACTAAAGCATATGCAAATTTATGTGAATTTCTGACAATAAAATTTGATAATAGCTCAGGATAAGCAGTCAATCTTAAAAGCAAATAGCACTTATTTTAGGCATTTACATATACATACATACATATATATTTATTGCATAACGAATTTTGTATAATAAACGCCTATTCATTTTATTTTGTTTCAGCAGGGTACAAGAGGACGAAAACCGAGTTCTGCTAATTTGTCAGGCAGCAATAATTTACGTTCAGTGGTATCGCCTAGACAGCCACAACCAAAATCTGCTATAAGTCCAGCACCAGCGGCTGCTGTTCCACATCCTTCACCGAATACAACAACCGCTGCTAATACTAATCCACTTGGTATTAGTGGAAGTAGTACTGTTATTCCTGTAACAGCACAACAGCAACAGCAGCAGCAGCAACAACAACAACAACATCAGCAACAGCAGCAGCAACAGCAACAACAACAACAAGTTCAGGTTCAGCAACAATCAGCACAATCGCAATCATCCCAACAACAATCACATCAAGTTACAGCACAAGTTCACACTATGAAGGATCAACCACAGCAACCTATGGTAAGTGATATATATCTACCCCTAGTGAATTTTTACAACTAAATTCGTTGAAATCTTTTTCTTTTGTAAATTTAAAAGGATTTACAAGGTGCCTCTTTTGACGAGGACAAGTAGAATGAGACGTTTCTGAGGTATAAAAAGGGTTTTACGATTTTTAATACTTTAACATCAACTGCTAGTACCTTTTACTCGTAACTATTTCTTTGTCATATACGGTATAATGTTTAATCAGCGTAGCAAACCTAAAAAATTAAGGCTACCATACAGGGATGTGAATATTAGAATTAAATTAGGTATAAAAGCACAAATAAGTAAATATACAGATGAAGAACGTATATCAGAAAAATGAAAACCTTATCAACATTTCTGGTAACCAAGTTAGTTAGCTATAAACGAAAATTGTATATAAATATTCCTAATATTCAGGCACACACCCAAGTTTCTATATTTTACCAAACCAAGGCAGAAATGCTTTAATCATAGAGAAACTTATGGCTTCCAAGGATTAGAAGGCAAGTAGACCTAAATCAGCAATGCTTTTCTCGAATATAAAATCGACGGTGCTTCGACTTGCACTTGATGACAGAACCAAATGGTAAGCCAACAATGCCTCGCTCCAATATAAAATTAACTATGCCTCGACCCGATCAACGAAAGGCCACAATTTTTTCTTAGAAATTTACTGGAAATTTCTTCCTTCGAATTTTTATGCATTGGTTGAGGCCGACAGCAATGCCTCGCTCTAATATAAAATCAACCATGCCTCGACCTGATTTAGAAGGCCACAATTGTTTCTTAGAAATTTACTGAAAATTTCTTCCTTCAAATTTTTATGCATTGGTCGAGGCCGACAGCAATGTCTCGCTCCAATACAAAATCAACGATACCTCGACCTGATGTAGGAAGGCCACAATTGTTTCTTAGAAATTTACTGGAAATTTCTTCCTTCGAATCTGTATGCATTGGTCGAAGCCGACAGCATTGGTCGAGGCCGACAGCAATGCCTCGCTCTAATATAAAATCAACAATGCCTCGACCTGATTTAGGAAGGCCACAATTATTTCTTAGAAATTTACTGCAAATTTCTTCCTTCAAATTTTTATGCATTGGTCGAAGCCCACAGCAATACCTGGCTGCAATATAAAATCAACGATGCCGAAACAATTTTTATGTAAATATGTAATAAGCAATTTTTTTTGTTATAGAAATTTACAGAAAATATTTGGGTAGAATTATTATTCATTTTGGTGGCCGCTTGGAGTTATTTTCTGATACAATACTTTCATTTGTGCCAATTTTATTTGTCGCATTAATTTTTTCTGCCATTGCCAGCCTCCAATAATGCATAAAACTTGTAACGAACAAATTCCCAGTAAATTTCTAAGAAAAAATTTCCAGTGAATTTTTAAGAAAGAATTGAGGCCTTCCTATATTAGGTCGAGGCATCGTTGATTCTATATTTAAGCGAGACGTTGCAAATTTTTTTAAGTGAGACTTGCAACATGTATTTGACTTCTGGTTTTCAATTTTCCTATTCGATTTGTTATTTGTATATTTACTTATTTGTGGTAAAAGTACAGAGCCTTGAGGGTTCTCGTCATTAATTTTATGGGAATGGGTGGCTCAAAAGTTTCTTCCTACCTGTTTAAATAAACGCATTTATTCATTAATCGTTGCCAATATGTATCCCCCCCCTCCCAGTCTATCAAAAATCCTAAACGGATTAAATATCAACTTTTCAACTATCGTACAGAGAATATTGTGCTTAGTTAGCAACGATAGCATACAGATCAATACTAGTAGTCAAAAGCGATATTACAACCGTTTCGGGCATACAGGATTAAAAAATTTCTTTGTTATTTGTTATACAACCTATGAATTACCTTAATTTTGTTGCTGACGATAGAAATCGCTCCTAATTGTATGCAACTCACGCAATCACGAACCGTATAAACTGGCTTATCTCAAGAACGGTTGCATATACATAGGTAGGTACATATGTTAAATCCAATGAAAGATTGTGAAGTTTCGAAATCTGTAACGGTTATCAGGGATATTGTGATGGTACAATTTAAAAAAATTAAGGATTTATTTACTTCGACGTCTCATAACTAGTGACTTGAGGGGTAGAGTTGTGGTTCGACATTCATGAAAACATAACGAAAAGCGATTTATAAAAGAAATCTTAGACGGTTTACTGTCATCTGAGCTGAAGTTAATCTTCTCAAGTTGTATATAACAAAGAAGCTACAGGATGCTAGAAGTATACAAGTATACAACATCACAAAATCCCCCTTACCACCTACACCCTGCATTTTACGGCATCACTCCTCTTATACAATTTTTTGCTCACATTGACTGAGGTATGCTAAGTATAGAGGAAAGGCGCGAGTTTTGGGCACCCTATCTATAATTGTATGCATATGTATACAGGGTGTCCTATATAATGTGTTCTCTGGGCATATTATTTCTCGAAAGTGTTCGCAGAAATAGAAAAAGTCTTAATAATAAAAATTACGTAGAATTAATCAAGCCAATCTTAAGCAAAGTAAAAGTGTTTAAAGGAGGGACTTGGAAAAGATTCAAAAATGTCCTTGTTGTCCTTCTTAAGAATACATTTAGATTTAGAATTAAAACGAAATTAATATTCTGAAAACTCCAGTTTATCCCTTTATTATCGAGATAAAACATTTCCAATTATTGTGCTCCATGCAGGTTTAGGTTTATCACTTACTTTCTAATTTGGTTTGAAATTATTCAATGTAACCAAAATGTATTCTCAGTAGGAACGAAAAGGAATATCGCAGGTAAATATTTATCGTATTCCTTTTTTAAAATGTTTACTATTCCGAAAGATAGCCGGGCTTATGATGGGTAGCTTTTGTTGTAATGGTTTTGATGATATCTCTGTATTTTCGTGTTAAATGGCAAGGGAATGAAGTACAATTAGAAACCTTTTATCTCGATAATAAAGGGATAAACTGGAATTTATCATATAACAATTTCGTTTTATATTATTTTTTGTGGAATTCCAAAATGTGGTCGAAATGTATACTTAAGGAGGATGGGAAGGACATTTTTTATAATATCGTTTCCAAATCCGTTTTTTTTTTTAATAATAGCTTAACTAATTCTACGTAGCTTTTATTATAAGAACTTTTCCATATCTTCCCAAATTTTCGAGAAAAATGCGCAGAGAACACGTGTGACACATCCTGTTCAGAAAGCCTTCGCAATATCTAGTATACAACAACAATATAATCACCATACTTTAGTGACACAGTCATTAGTTGACCTGTTAATTAACTCAATCGGAAATAACACGTTATGATGATTGTACTTCTTCTTCTTCCAACTCCCCCATATCCCTCATGCGTCATGAAACTAAAATTAGTCCCATTTTAGGTGGATTCTGAACCATTTATTGAAATATTACAGGAACCCAGTAATTTTTTTATTAGGTATAAAAACCTAAAAATATAGAGGCAGAGTTTTTTTTCGAAAATCGTTGGAAATTTTTCAAATTTTAAAAATTTCTAGAAATTCTCGGAACTCAAAGTTTTTTTTTTCTTTTTTAGTTAATAAGTTAATAATAGCGTTAGAAAAAGTGTACATTTGGCTGCAAAATTTGCATAAGCAACATTTATCGATTTATGTGTTAACACTTGGTGGAATATGTTTTTAGACATCTTTGTTTGAGAAAGAAAAACACTTGCTCCGATTCCACAATAATTTTATTTAAAAAAGTGCAAGCCCTGGTGATGTCTTAAGCAGACGAAACGCGTAGGCTGTTAATCAGTTTTAAATAAAATTATTGTGGAATCGGAGCAAGTGTTTTTTTCTCAAACAAAGATGCTTTGCATCAGGTAGCCTTAATAAGTAGGTACCCTTGTTTTCGTCGAAAGAAGAGAAGTATAGTCACGAGAAAAGTGTTGTAAGTAGAAGTATTAATACATACAAATTAGAAAAGACTTTTTCGAAATTTATACAATTTCCTTTGAACTGATTTCGAAAAACAAATTTTTACAAAAAAAAGAAAAAAAACAGTGTCAGATGTGCAAATACAAACACACTTTTCGTGAGCCCTCCGCTTATATTCTATGCACAATTTGTCATTACGTATATGGAGAATACTGTCAGATGTTCCTCAGGTCATCCTTTTTTGGTTTTCGAAATGCTTCTTCCAGTTTCAATATTTTTTCTTTGAGGCCTATCGTCTAAACACATATCGCTTACTCCATTGTGAACTTTCAGTTTCAGAACCAGAAAGGGTTTTTTGTTGTAAGTTGTAAATTATTCTTCTATTATTATTATGTTTTCATTAGGATCTTGGTGAAGCTGTTATTGCATATTTATTGTAGCAATATTATTTGGTAATATACCTGCATGTGCTACTTACTAAATACTAGTGCAACCGAATAAACATGAGGAAAGGTAAAGTTGAGAAGAACGTGATAACGTTAACTGTTTACACATCTAAATCTATCAAGGAAAGTACAAATCCAAGACACTCGTTTTATTGTTAGTTAAGTCTGAATGTGAATAATATGTTTTCGTTCCACACTTATATTTCCTGTAATTTTTAGGAGACTGCTCTGAAATTCTAATTAAGATTTTAGCCAAAGTCAAACTTATGCCTTGCAATTAATACCCGTAGTTATAGACTTCTTGGATAAATCGTTTAGTGACCACCACCGATCAGAATGGGATTCATGTTTAAATTTTGGTTATTTTTTTGCCATTGCACTTTCAACTCAAGTCAAGTAGCATCTGTAGATCTTTGTGCATAGGTAAAACCCTCGAAAAATACTTCCCAAATCATGAAACAGAAATTCATTGGTTTACGTGGTAGTCTGAGTCTCAAAAATCTTCTATATTGATATGCACTTATCAGTGTTGTAAAAAGTATGGAAATTTCTCTACTTGCAAATCATTAATAAAAATTAAAAAGAGAGATGGAGAAATAACAGAGCCCTGGGGCACACCGACATTTATAAGGTGAAGTTTGGATTAAACGCCATCTAGTTTAGCCCGTATTAGCGGCCGGATAAAAAACTTTCAATCCATAATAAAAAGAGGAAAGGAGAGACTGAAGTGCTTTAAGTTTGGCTAAAAGGGCTGGATGCCAGACTGTATCACAGGCCTATGAAATATCTAGGGCAACGATTTTATGCTCACCAAAATTATAAGACTATTTCGTTAGAATCTCTACAATAAATGTAAAGTACAATTCATATTCCATCAACTTATCTATATCTGAAAAATACCACCATATCCGCTCGAAACATATAAATTCATACGTTTGACTGTAGGAATTTTTTTGAAACATTTTCTTAACAATTTTATAATGTGCTATAATTGGTGGTCGACAAATGTGCAAAGGAGATCGATTGATTTATATACCTTCGCCGCTAATCCGCTAATCATTTTTATGGACGTAGATAAGCATTTTCTTACGAATTTTGTGCCAACTTTTTCTCAAATCTGCCTACCAGTGACACTTGGCAAGGTATTCGATTTTTAAGGTAAAAATTGTTTGTTGTTCCTTTTTTGATAAATTTGAATTTGAGTCTCGATATCTATTCCTCACCCAACGTATATCTCTCTTATTCATTTATCTTGAATTTTTTCCGGCTAGATAAAGTAAGCCACTGCGTTTATTTTTTGTTTTATATATATATATATATATATACATTTTATAATTTTTAATTTGTACTTGTATTACAATGGCGGACATCGAAATAACTTTTAGCCAGGCACATTAGGACTTTAGAACGGATCTTAGCGAGACCACATTCAACTGCTCGAAAAGGTGATTCGAAATGCAGGAAAATAGAATTTGTAACAAAAAGTAATGAACTGTGCCAATTAAACTAATACCATGATTTCTTTCAAAATAAGGAAAATCCAAAATCAACAAAATTCAACTTCAACCAACTAAAATTAATTTTTTTCTTATATATTTTATCAAGATTTCTCTCAGTCAGACATCTGAAAAAATAACTCTAACATTTAACTTTACCCCAACTACTACATATATATACCTAGATCAGAAATTTCCAGCACACACATATACACAAACTTTGATATTAATTTTACTAAAAAAAATCTATTTAGATATTTCTTTCTTAAGTAATATTCCGAGAAAAATTATGTCGAGGTCAAGCAAAATTGCCGAAGGGAAAATTATTCGAGTTAAGAAAATTTTTACAAAAGTTTAGTGACAAATACACAACACATAATATCACTGCCACCCCTAACCCTCCCTGCCGACCGAATCATGGGACGTGGTGTGCCTTTTTTCCTCGGCAAACAGTTATTGTTCACTGTTCTCTATAGATGCGGGCGGAATGGATTTCGCAGGAGCTTGAAACTAATCGAAAAAGTTTTGCAAATATTGAGATTCAATTTAATTTCCGTATAGTGGGTGCACATCTTGGCTCTAGCCATTTCTCTGTGTAGCTTGCTTTTCACAATGGTGAAACTTTATTTAGTATAGTAGTTGTATGTGACATGAAAAGGAAAAACTTCCTTGTTACCTTACCTGATTTATATATTTTTTTCTTTCTAATAAATTAACTGATAGCCGGGTTGGATAGAATATAAATAAAACAATGCAATTCTATTTGTAGTTTTTATGTTGTTTATTTCATAGCTTAAAATTTCATTAAAATGATAAGTGATTATTGGCATTTGAAATGTACGTGGTTTTATTTATATAGAACAGTTACTTTCCAGTCTTTTCTGAGATTTACTTTGGAAAACGAAAAGCGGACTCATAGTAGATCTCTGTGGTACTTCAATCTGTATTATTTTTTTTATACTGTTCTAGATAAATGAAGATTATGACTTTATGTGGTTCTCAAAGACGCATACAAGCAGTAATGATTTCAAATATAAGAAAATGTGTCATTTTAAATTATTAATCATTAAATGAGATGTAAAAAACTCATCCTGAAAGAAAACAGCTGTCAGTAAAATTTTATATGTATGTCTTCTTCGGCCAATGGTTCTCAAAGAAAAGTTTCTTTTTTTCTATTTAAGTTTTGCGGTTACGCTTCAAAATGCCGCTTTTTGAAAAATTATTTTCTGGTTTTTTGAAATTTTTTTCTGTTTTGACAGCTTTAGCAGATCAAAAAAAAAAATTGACGTCAATTTCGTTAAATATTTGAATTAGCACGAGCAAATGCTATAGCCATAATAGTCTCGGCAATGAGTACCGACTGCACAAAAATTAAAACAAGTGGAAAACCCGCTTTTACAAACGAAAAATCTTAAAAAAAAAAAAAATCTATGCAAAAGCAGGCGTTTCGTATCAGCAGAAACCGTATACTCATCAGTACGGCTTGGTTCCTACCTGCCGATTTGGCAGTAAACTCGGTCAATTTCATATTAACTAAATTCGCTTTGAATTTATTTCTTAGCAAAAGTCTCTAAAACTAAAACGGTTATATGATAATGAAGCATTATCCTTGGCCACTGTAAAACGGTGATTCATTGAGTTCCATTATTCCTCTCAAGGACGAGTTATTTCTGGGCATACCCATGACTCTAATAAAAACGATGCTTAAGAAATTCAACCAAGACCCTGTAAAAATTAATATTGGATTGGATATTATGACAGGTAGCGGAAATTAGATTTACTGCTGCGAGCCAGAAAACAAGCTACAATCACAGCAGTAAATTTTCTTTGGCAAGAAGAAGAAGCATTGCCAAAAAGATGGTTGTCTTATTCTTTGAATGTTCAAGTCATATTGCCATCATTCATCATACTATCAATATGGAATGTTTTTCGAAAAGTGCGTGTACGAAAAAACGATTTCTCCAGCACGAAAATCCATACGATTTCTTCTTATTCCTTTGGCTGATTGGCTCAAGCGTATGCAAAAGTGTGTTGAAAAAAAAGCGATTATTAAAAAAAAAAAATCTAAAATAAAAGAATTCTAAAATTTTCTTTGTTATCCACAAAACTTATGTACCAACTTTCGTAGACATTTCCTTTTTGCAATACATTTCACCTGAGCGAAAATCACTTTTGCAATAGTTGTCAACTTTTACTACGATTTACTGTTTTTACTTGATATTGTAAAATAGTTAGTAATTGTAAATTTACAAATTTTTTGCATTATTTGTTTGTGTAGCTGCAATTTAAAAATATTATGAAATATTACACCGATTTTTTTTAAAGTTTAGATATAATCACTTGGGCTGTTGATAGACCTCGAAGCAAGCAATTCGAAGTTTTGAAGTCGGATCCTTCGAAGCATGAATGTTTTTCCGAAGCTTACGTCTTGGAAGCTTCGAAGTATGATTTGTTCCGTCTACTATAATTTTGTTAAGGTTAAATTCTAATAATCGAAGTGACTTGAAATTATTTTTCAATAACATAAAAGTAATTTTCAGGAATGTATCGAGAAGAGAAGAGTATATAAATATATTTCGTTATAAGATAGATCGTAAACCAAATATGGCAGTCAAAACTTTTAACGCTAATTTCATTCTTTTCTCGTTGAGCTATTGATCAAAAATTTGACTCACTACCTGGATGAAAATAAACTTTTATAATGTTCTATACAACAAAAATTCAAAATGGCGAACGAATTTTATCATTTCTGATGGTGGATCAGACAAGCTAACGGATGGACAACGTAACAAACTTTGAATCAAACAAATTCGCTCGTTAAAGCATTTTTATACTTCGATGCTTCAAAAATTTTGAAACATTCATAAAATGTTCAAGATTCAAAGGGTTCCACTCTAATCTGCGAATAATTTGAACCGTCGAACCAGCTGCTTCGTAGCAGTAAATATAATTGAAAATTCGTTTTTCGGAAACAGTTTTTATTTATTATTTTGTCCTTTCTAGACTTTTGGAAATGTGTATGTCTTACTATCAGAACTAAATGTATGTACGTACACTCCGCGAGAAAATGATGATCCCTCTTTGAAATTAATTTTAGTAATTATTTGGTGTTTTCTACAAAAATGGTGCCCAAGTAGCAGTTATGTTCGGAGAAGGGTAAAAAAAGGGTGGCTTTTTTTTTTTTTTATTACTTTTTAATAATGAGTGCAGCTCCCTCTTACTTCTATTACCTCTTCCTTTCGTTTTGGAAGAGATTTAAACAAAAATTTAAAGTATTTTCTAGGAATCAGGAATTCCAGGCCTCCCCTGAGCAGCATTTTTCAATTCATTTATTGTTGAGAATTTCTTGTTTCCTTGATACAAACTGTTCTTGCAAAGTGACCCCAAATATTTTCGATAATATTAAGATCTGGAGATTGTCCTTGATAGCCCTTGCAGAAGCTCCATACATATAATTTTCTTGAAGATAATCTTTCACTCTTCTGGCTGTATGAACTGCAGAATCGTGTTGTTGAAAAATGAAGTTTTCTCCTGCTATCAAGTTTCCTTGGCTCATTATTTCTTCGCTGATTAGCGGTATATAAAAATTGCTGTCCATTTTCCAGAACTGAATCGTAAATTCCTTAGTAGCCTACTCCTGCCCAATCATTATACCTCTTCCTTCGTTGGTCGCGGCTTCCGAAGCAACTCCATTTTTCTTAAATCGTGGAAATAATACGACCATCCATCTGGTTTACCCAAATTAAACCTCTTTTCATCACCGGTAAAAATTACTTTCCTCCATCTTTTCTTCCACCAGAGATGCGTTCATGAACAAACTTTAAATGTTTTCCTCCTTATGTTTTGCCTACCGTTAAAGGTGCCTTTCCTTTCAGTTTTTTTTTTCGTTTGATGTTTTCACCTTTTTGGAAAATTCGCTGGAGATTCCTTACGTTTGTTGATATACCAACTCTGGTTGCAATTTCTCTAGTTGTTCGAGCTGTTTGACGCCTCTCTAAGAATTGCTCGCTCCTCTGTTCAGGTTACAGCATGGGGGTTGATGAGGACTTTTTTTTTAATTGTATGTTCCGGGATCTTTCAGAAAATGTGCAGTCACTCGACGACTTTTCTTCAAAATTCTAGCGATATGAGAAATATTTTGCTTTTCCCTTTTTAAATTTGAAATTATTTTTCTTTCGGTTTCGTTTAATTGCTGTCCACTGTCCATTATTACTGGTGATGACGTATTGACTTTCAAAAATACACTGATCACGAGTGCTCTTTTTATATCATGTTTCCTCGGACGAGACGAGAACAACTGTCCTTTTTATTTACCCTTCTCATTTTTGTAGAAAACACCAGATAACTACTTCAAATTAATTTCAAAGAAAAAACAATCATTTATACTAACATTTTTCAAAAATTGTCTTTACATAGACAATAAAATTTACGTCTGTACCTCTTCCTTTTCAAGAAGCAGGTGAAATTTATAGGTGGGTCATCATTTTGTCGCGGAGTGTACATACATACGTATGTTAAGTTTCAAATCGATCAGATTACAAAATTTAACCATAACAAGTGAAGTTAATAAAAAAAATATCTAAATTTTGTTCAAAAATCCGTAATCCCCAAGCTACCGAATTGGACATAAAACAGCTAAATTTGTCTGCCATATTTAATTCCTAAATTTTTATAAAAAATTCGTAATACGCGACCCCGGTAACCCCCAGATATTAATTTTGAATCGAATCGGACCATTAATGATAAAATTCGCCACCATCATATAGCCACCATTTTGGTTTTATATTATATAAAAGTGCAAAAATATTTTGTCATGCAAAGATCTATAAGTGGGCCACAGACTCAAGACACTACAGGATGTGTCATAGCTCAACAGGAAGTGGGTATAAGTAGTGTTACAAATTGTTGGACACCTGTCACATGGTAGCATCGAAGGATCGAATTTCTTCAGTTTGAAAATCGAAGCTTCGAAGTTTCTATATTCGAAGCTTCGAAGTTTCTATATTCGAAGCTTCGATAATCGAATATTCTTCCGAAGCTTCGAAACTTCGAAAATCAACTGTCCTAAAAATCACTGCGCTACTACTGTAAAAACTGACATCATTTACCTGGAATATTTTACAACAGTGGACGTCACAATTAGCTTAAAATGTCACTTTTCCGTATTATGATTTTTGTTTTTACAACTCATGATACGAAACTCGGAACAGTAATTAATAAATAAATACATACCACAGTAGAAAATGAAGGATGCGATTCTAATATTCGAAATAACATTGTCATTGAAGCCGTCAGTTGATGTTCGAATTCGAATATAATTTAAAACAGTCAATTTTAATTTAATTCAAATCTTCAAAAGTATGTACCTACTGACTGTTTTCTGGTTTAAATGGGATTCGAAAGAATTTCGAAAATATCTTTCGAATGAAATCCTTATCATTGCTTTAATTCACATCTCATTGTAAAATATTATTCGAACCTCTTTTGAGTTCTCTCATTGTCTTCGATTCGGATCTAATTCGAAAAAAAATTTCGAATCTCTTTCGAATCTCATTTGAACTTTATTCGCTCGCTTCGAATTAAATCTAAATTGAATAGATTATTTCGACCTGACAAAGCAACGATTTTAATTAACTTTATCATTCCCTGTATACTTGTCCGTTACACTCCTAAATATGTAAATAAACTAACGCACATTTTCGTTAAACATAAGAAAATGCTATGCAAAAAAAAAAATACCACGGAAATCTATGTTAACAACCTTGTTTTCCGTTATTGTGCCCTTTTAAAGGCATCAACAAAATATATTCTATTATCTTTCAGGCTCAAATTTTTGAGTTTAATAACCTGAAGGATATTCTTAGAAGATATTATTAGATACGAAATAAATTATGTAGTTGAACAAAGCGCCGATTGAAAAGGGAGCCCAAAATAAGGCTCCTTTCAAGTGAACTTTCCCACTTGAAGATTGTCTACCCGTGGTGCCCAATTCATCCGGAGAAATTCGTTAATTTGCAAAGTTGCAAAGAAAACATCAAATGAAAGGAAGTTTTTAATTTACTGAAATCACATCCCCATTCATATTTAAATTCTAAAAATGAAAAGAAAATATACACACCGCTCTCTCTCTCTCTCGCTCTCCCCCCGCCCCCCCCCCCATTTCTGAAATGAAAGCCTGTTTGCCTATACACTCGTCAATAGGACAGGACAATCCTTAAAGCTCGTCCCCATCCCATTCGGGAAGCGTCTTTCGAGTCAAAATTGTAAAATTGTCTCTGATTTATGTGAAAAGGTATGACTTATCATGATCATGTGTGTGTGTATATATATAGATGTATTTGTGTGTACTATAGCATATATCGATGGTGTGCAACGTGAGAGTCACGGAAACTCGAGGGGAGCTCGTAAAAGTTTCCTTTTTGTCTTAAATAATGCACACACACGTATGATAGAATTTTCTCATTAATTTTCCTCCGTGCTCTGTTCTGTACGTACCAAAACAGAATGTGCCACCCGGCTGCTATGGTATGAGTTATAGGCTGTGAAGGTTTGAGAACTGGGTAGCATCATTGTCATGGGGGATGGGTCTAAAAGGTGGCGGGTGAGTGTTGCTCTAATGTATATTCAGGACCTCTCCCCCCCCCCCCCCCTCAATTCGGATGGGTCGGGAGTCGGCAAACATCCTTAGAGTTGGGAGTCTTCCTGGGAGAATGATTCGTTAATATCTGGAGAGGTATGGTTAGGAGAACTCTACTGTATATTTCCTAGTCGTCGATGCTTCTTCTTGTTCTTTTCAGTTGTGTGTGTCTGGTGTTTTATGCAAGGCAGAAAATTTATATGAAGTTTGCTCGTTTAAAGGTTTTGTTGTATATGTTGGGTATGCTGGGTATGGTAGATACCCACCACCCAGTACCCACTACTCAGACTCGCACCATCGCATCGTCGTACGCTCGCTACCCTGGCTAAGGACAGAATGATGGGTAAGAAGAGAGGTGATGCGACTTAAAATTGTATTTGCCGGGACTGTTTTGATTTTGGGTAGGTAGGAGGATTTGAGAATTTTCCGAGAGGTTGCGTTATTCTAAAATTTAGACTAACATACGTGCTATGCTAGGCATCCAGTGTTACAGTATACTAGGTAGGAAGAGGTAGTTCTAGGTAAATGTTATTCGTTGTACTTACATATATCCTGCAAAACTTATGTACATACCTCAAAACGCACTGACAGACAGCAATACATATATATATATATATATATATATATATATATATATATATATATTCCTTTCCCAGCTGGGAAAGGGTACGATTCTATGGCTCTGCTGTTGGCTGCTCCTGCTGCTGTTATAAGGACCAACGTTGTTCATATTTTGGAGGTAACGAGTGTATGTAATATGCATGTATCTAGAGATCGAAGGTGCGCAATTGCTTGTGCGCGATTCTAAAAAGACGAGACGATGTACTCGTTGGTTTGCTGGTAATCGCGGTACATACTGAAGATGGTATATGCCGATGGCAATGGCGATGGCGAGGTGCTACTCTACATACATACATTGCAGACGTACCTATCCCCCAAAGTTTTAGTCATACATGCATACATCCATATATACATACATACATATATAATGTATGGTAGATATACAACACAGAAGAATTGGGTGGTCGACCCCGAACGTCCAAACCCAACCCGATTGGGGATGGAAAGGGAATTGCGAAAAGACAAAATAGAGGAAAACCCCTTTCTACTCTGTATACACGTATATATAAATATTTCTAAAGGAAACGAGCTGATGTGCCATGGTGAAGAGAGATGGCGGGGTTTAAGGTAAAACTGGGCGCCTCTTCTACAGGACATTATTTCATGGGAAAGTGGATGATTGGTAATTGGAAAAAATTTCGCCTTTTATAGATTTTCCCGGGGAAAATTTAAATTTTCCTCTTCATATTCTTCATCGTATACTTACTCCTCCTTCTCATAATCTCAAGTTTCCTGAGAAAGCGAAAATAAATTTTTCTTATATTTTTTTTTTTGCCTTTTTCTTTTCAATTTGTTTGCTTTCTTAATCTTCTTCTTCTTCTTCTGACTTTCTACGGAAAAAATAAGAGAAAAACATAAAAAATAATCGAAAAAAAAAAGTTTAACTCGTTTGCAAAGGATAATGAATTGTGAACTTTGAAAGGCGAAAGATATCCGCTGCCATGGTTTTAATAAATTGTCAGGAAATTTGATTTTATTCAATTTAATTTCTCATAAAGATCGAGCTCCTTCCTAAATTGTATAATAAAAAAACGAGAGAAATTAATATTTAATAAACAGAAATTAAATTTCCAATTACATGGGCGATATTAATTATGATTAAAGGGTTGAAGTTAAATTTAACTTTTCTTGTTGTTATTATTCAGAGATGATTGAAGTTTACATAATATTTAGTTTTTAGTGAGTCTTTTTATATTGTGCCTTTGCTATATCTAGTAGGCCTATTACCTACCTATATAATATAAAAATTAGGTAATTGGCTAGGTACCAAGGCTAGAATGGTGTGTATCACATTTTTATAATGGCTTCAATCTCAATTATTAATGATAGTCCAGTCAATCCAGGGACTAAATAAGGCCTTCGCTCTACAAAAGGTGGGGCAGAAAGTTATTTGTGGTTTTACGTGAGCACCTGCCAAGTATGGCTTAATCTCACGGCATTCTTCATGCTCGGATTGTTATCGATAATCAACGTCCTTATGTGCGTAACAACGAGTACCAGTATGCCAAAAGAGCATGACATGACATCAACTTATACTGGTAGAAGCGAGACCTATCCAATCTCTGCCGATCTAGGGTCACGGCGCCCATAACCACAGCCACTACGATGCTCCCATTAAGGGGCGTTGTACTTGGCCTATACAGGTTATACAACCCTTATGGGCGCTGTCAGAGGGGACCACGTGAAGGTTAAGATATGCCCAATTCAGTCTGGATACGCTTCGAGATTCACCATTTGGATCTTATAGCTGACCATGCATACTAAACATATAAGCGCTACTAACATTCATACCTGATTTCCGTCATTTATCAACTTATTCATCAACTAAGACATCCTTTCGCCCCCTGTCCAAGAGGCTATGTCTGTCTTTCTCTTCTCACACCTATGTCTGAGATTTTATTATTCTGACTTACATGAGCACATAACTTCATTGCATCATGAGCCATCTGCCAAGCATTACTACAGTACCCACACAGTCAAAAATCTAAATTTTTATCTCGCAGAAGCATGTGCCTATTCATAAATATTATCCTCCTTGTGGGCTGTACCCAAAAATGCGTGCACATCATTCCAAATATAATGACTTCAACGTCATTCATACCGTTCCACGTGCTCACACTATTTTCCAGGAGGATAGCCAATGGTCAATTATACACCTTAAACACCATAAACAAGTATGCATGCTTTCCTCTTATAGAGCTTTCACCTTGTTCAGCATTGCGCTTTACAGACTACATTCCCAAAAAAAAAAGAAAAAAAAAGGTGGGGCAGTTGTGATTTTTATATATGTTATCTATTTCCGGGCCCCGATTAAAAATCCAAGTTTTCACCCTTGGAGAGGGTTTGCGCAGTCCGCCATCTTGTATTAAAGGTACAGAAAATTGGTTTTTTCAAAATAATTCCTCAACGGTTAATCCTACGACAAAAATGGCTGATGCAAATTTGAAGAATACTAAATTCCCTAAATTTTTTGTATAAACACTTTTTTTTCGAAGTCTGGGGGGGTGATTCTGAACAGTGTTGGGCAAAATGCAATCTGATTGATGATTAATGATTACGATTACAATCTGTAATCTGTAATCATGATTACAGATTGATAATATTAATCAGAAAAGTAATCATTTTTGGCGATTAATGATTGATCAATCGTAACCGTAATCATGATTACATGGTTACATTTGTTGATTACAAATTTGCAAGAGTTTTAAAATTGTAGTTAAAAGAACAAACATTGCTGTATTTCTATTCCGAAATCGGTTGGCACATAAACTAATGTTTGTAAGCACATATCTGTAGTGGGATGGTAATGGAATATCTGATATCTGTGGATTGAGTTTACCAATTATTAGTAATTAAGAAAGGGAGGTAGAGTTAGAATCTTCTGATATCAAAAACAATACTGTATCGTTTTGTTAGGTAGCAGTTAGTAAATGTAATCTTTCATCCTCACTCCAACTGGCATGTCAGTAATATTTACCCATCGCTGCGCTTCGAGCATGCTTCTAACTGGTGTATATATGCTGCATTTCAGAATAACTCACTTTATCTTGTTCTACAACAGTTGCAATCTGCCCTTGGATTCATATAACAATTTGGAGCAATATGAAAAGTGTGGCAAAATCAAAGCGTTAAAAGGCATTTTTCGTGCTCAACGACTCTATAATACGCCCCAGAAATCTAATCTTTTTCGCTACCTTTTTTCCCACATAATCAAGATCTTTGAATTTAAGTTGATGATCAGATATGTGCGTGTCTCTATCAATCGAACCACTTTCAATCTTTATACTGACTCCAATTAAGACGTAATTCAACAGTGCCTTGGAGTTTTCTACAATAAAAATTATTATTTACGATCACAGATTGTTTGTTTTCTTAGAAATCTCTTGATAAGTTTCATTTGTAATCAAAATAAATGTAATCATGTAATCATGATTACGATTACATTTTCTTAAGATTACTCGATGATTAATGATATGTAATCATGATTGATGTAATTATAATTAATTTAATCATGATTATTAATCTGTAGTAGTTGATTACGCCCAACACTGATTCTGAATCTCTTTGTCGTAGCTTAGGCGTATATTTTTGTCACATATTTTGACACTTCACCTCAAATTTGTACTTTTATTTATATTCATCATATTCATTTTGATTTATCCTTTTCATCAACCACAGAATAAACTAAAATTAATTTGCAATGAATTAATGTCAGAATACACGACTAAAAGTAGGACAAATTAGTCAACTGGTTCCGAGGTTGTGACAAAAATTTTATATTGTGGTAAATTTATATTCTACATCTAATTAGAGCAATACAAGTGCTTAAATTCGAAATAATATTTTGAATTTTTAATGCGACGTGTCATTTTCAGTTCATTTAATGTAATGAAAGGCTGAGCTGAGCTGGATAAAAACACGAAAAAATCAGTAGAAAATGTCATTTCATTTAGGCGTATATTTTGACATTAAAGTACGACAAAAGATCAGAATCACCCCCTAATCTGTAAATTTTAACGCTTTTCCAGCCAAAAAGCATATACATATATATACAGATTTTTTACAAGATTTAGAAACCGCGGAATGTGACCTTTAATTTGACTATGCACCTGTAGAGATATCCCCGTTTCCATGATTCATAATTTCATTATTTTGCACGGAATTGCATAATAGTAGGCGCGTTTACCATCGTTAGTAGCAAAATATAAATTTTTTGCTTGTCTCCACCTCAGCTATCAAATCCTTGAGTTATGCGCACCCTATATAAGACAAATTTATTATAAAACATTGTTTTTTTTTTATTAATATTTTTTCTTATTAATTTTTTCTTTTCTGCACACATTAGGTCGGTATGTTTACTTTTGTATAAAAATGTCTGAATAAAATCAAGTAAACACTTTCTTTTGGCAGTGGGGATAATACGGTGATAATGATAATGAAAAAAGTTAACAGACAACTTGAAAATCCATTCAACTGTAAAATTTTTCTAGTCCGAGAACTTAACATACACATTATGGGTAAAAAACTTTCGACTTTGACACCTGTGTAAAAACTTTCGAGTAAACATACAAACCTAATATTCTATGGTTTATCTAATACTAATTTGTTACACTTCTATATCTATTTGATTTAATCACATTTTCTATGCGCGCCGGTTTATTACAAATACAGGCATTTATAATTTTTTTCAAATCTTCAGAATTATTCCAAATGTTTTCAATATTTTTTTTTCGAATATCTACTCTAGGATTAGCAACCCTATAAACTTTTGATTTGAGATAAAATCCCAGAAATTTTCTATTGGGTTTAAGTCAGGAGAATTTCCAAGGGCCAAAGAACGACACTATAAGGATTTCGTTTGTGACGAAGTTTGCAATAGATGTTGCTGTATGACAGGGAGGGAGCTCCATCTTGCATAAAGATGTAAAAAGAGTTAGTATAGTGTAGAGAATTAATATATGGACACAGGACATTGGATAGAAGAAATTTATATTGGTCGTGGCGTATCGTTCCTTCAACAAAATATATGGGACCTGAGGCTTGATTCTGATGTTTTGCCGTACCTACTTTAATGTCAAAATATACGACAAAATTAAATGAACTTTTCTCCTGCTTTTTTGTGTTTTTATTCAGTTCAACCATTGAGTAATGTAACTAATAAAGAAACGGCATATCAGGTAAAAACCTAAGCCACTCGGCGAAATGCATTTGTGTTCTGTGTTTGTATTCGTTTCGTCATGGCAGTATTTTTTATAATCCAAATTACTATGTAAAATAAATGAATTTTTAGCGCCCCCTTATTTTCAGATAATATTTCTTGGCGTTGCCTTTGTATGACTGATATAATTTACGCAGCAATTATAATTCAATTGTAACCAAAAAAAAAGCAGCATTGAAAAATGTTAAAATTTTTGCCATGGCTGTTTATTTTTATTAATATTTCACTTTTATTTTGCTTAAAGCACTATAATTATTAGTAAAGCTAACGCCGTTTGTTCCTGCAGCACAGCACAGTGCACTTCATTACGGTTAACTCCGGAGTCTCGACTACATAAAATATCATTCACAAAAGAATATTTCACACTTATTTCACACACTACTATTAAGTAAAAATCATGTTAAATTATTTATTTATCACAATATCGCGAATTCAAATCCGAACTTCTTTTCGTAAAATATGAAATGTCAGAAATATTTTACTGACGCAAAATACGCAGTAGGCACTCTTTTCATTTCTTTCTCCCCCCCCCCCCCGACCATAGGTCATACTGTCATTTAAGTGCTTAAACACGTACACTGTATTCGCACGATACCCCGCTTCCTTATTAGTTATTTATTTAATTAGTTCAGCAAACCTTTCATTACGTAGAATGAACTGAAAATGACACTTCACATTAGAAATTCAAAAATATTATTTCTAGTTTAGGCACTTCTTGTATTGCTCTAAGTTGATGTAAAATATCCATTTATTATAGTTTATAATTTTTGTCACAACCTCGGAAGCAGTTGACTAATTTTTCATACCTTTAGGCGTATATTCTGAAGTTTATTCATCGCAAATTCATTTTAGTTTATTTTTTGGTAGATGAATAGGATAAATCAAAATGAATATTGTGAATATAAAAGTACAACCAATTTGTGGTGAAATGTCAAAATACTCTGAAATGTCAAGCTACGACAAAAGATCAGAGTCACCTCCCTGAACAGTTTCCGCTTATGCAGCTCCAAATCATTATCTCCGGTAGATGTCGTGACAGTTTCTAGTATGAAGTCGTCTTTTTATCTTTCTCCTGGGGGTCTTCTCACAAATTGGAAAGATTCTGTCACTGCATCCAAGCCGCATTCATCACTGAATATCACCTATGGGTTTGGAAAATTTTGTGTATTTCTAAAAGTTTTAAGAAAACTAAGGGGAAATAAAGTGTAGTAAAAAAAAATTTAACCTTTTTCCAATCATGAACTGTAAGATGCCCATGTTGCGCCCATATGTTTTCTTTATTCGATTCATCTGGTTAGGCAGGCTCTTTTGTGGGATCCTACACATCCCTCGTACAATCTTCGACACAATGTCATGACTGATATTTCTACTCCTTGTTCATTTAGATGCCTTATTAAAATACGAACGGATGCTCTACGTTGTAGCACAGTATTATGGATAATTTTCCTATCCGTTCTCTCCGCCGTTTTCGAAATCTACGGCAATTTACCCGCTTTTTTACTAGCGAGGAGACCCCTGACCAAAATATTTTCTATCTATATCCCTGTTAGAAAATATCTTAGTTTTCAATAAAACCAAAATCACTTGCAGTTTTTCATGGCTAACGTCTTTTATACGACTCATGTTAAAAAAAAATTTGTTTATAGATGTTGTTCGTTTTCAATATCCAATAAACTACAAACACTGTATAAAATTTAATTATTTTTCTCTTTTAATAAATCACTTGGATAATGTATTTCCGGCTTGTAAGGCGCTTAATGTTTTAAACTCACAAATAAATTTTAGGCTGCTTAACTCACGATTGACTTAATACGAAATGAAAAGAATAAATAAAGATACGATGCACCTGTACCTCTTTTCAGGTAAATTGTTTATTTTCCCGACTAACAAATCTCTCAAGAAGGTGTTAAGATTACTTTTCGCAAATTAGGATTAATACAAAGAAAACAGATAGCATTTCTTTAAAATTTCAGAATTTTCACATGTACGCATCTATAATTCATTGATCAGCTACTGCATAGTCACATATCAAATTCCTGAATGCTCTACTTTATTTTATGTCAACTAAAGTATATTTTTGAGGTCGTATTCATGAACTAAATTTTCATCATTATATACAGTTACGTATACGACCATATAGATTAAGTACCTATCCGGTCCACCCAATCACTTCCAGTCATCCACACTTACATAGACCTTGGAATGGCACTTGAAGACTTATTTTTTAATTATGTCGTCAACATAATACGTCTTCTGCATATTTAGTGCTCAATTCCCCAAGCAAGCATTATGGAAACATTAATTGCTGTCAAGTGTCTACGAGCTATCCATAATTTTGTTTTATTGTTTTTTTGTAAGATATGTAGCTACGATGTTAACACGACCTTTATCTTCTGTTTAATCCAAAACAAAAATACTTTTGATAAAAGATTGCGCAAATTTTGTGTACACATGGACTCGCGACATTATTTTGAAATAAATTTTGCAGAAAACAAATTTCCGTAAATTTTTCTTTAAGTGTATACGCATTCACTCGATTCACTCAATTCATCAGTATTAATATGTATACGTTGACTGCATATATGAAAATATTTAGCTACTTTTCGTTTATGCCTGGAAACTAGCTCACGTTCAGCCTATTCCTAAGAAAGGAGAGGGAAAAGATCCCTCAATTTATCGATTCTTTCAAAGATTTTTGAATCTTATCATTAACTCCAAATTAATGAAACCAATCAAACCAACCAATCGCTGCCCTAGGCCATTAATAAAGTCTGGCATTCAGCTGTTTTAGCCAAACTGGGTTTCTTCCCTCCTTTTCTATTATGGATTGAAAGTTCTTTTATCCGATCGCCTAATACGGATTGCACTAGACGACGTTTCATCAGATCCTCACCCTATAAATGCTGGTGTACCCCAGGGCTCTGTTATATCTCCGTCTCTCTTTTTAATTTTCATTAATCATCTACTTTCCCCTTTCTCTTTCGTTCAATCCCATCCAAAGTTTTGCCGATGACAGTACCTTTATTTTAGCATACTACTCCTTTGACACTCTTGTGGAATGCAGAGGGAATGCCATATCTGTCAAACGAGTTTTCGTGATTATAGATCTTTGAATGATCTTGATCAGTAAGTTAAATGTAATCTTAGGGTTAGGAGGACATAATCATGTTGTTCGACCGACACGATAGAGAATGTCTGAAAGTGAACTTAAATTGTAAAATATGTTAATGACTAGAACCCAATGATTGTAATTATAGCCATGAGAAAATTGGGCACAGAGAGCCTCCGCTCACTCTAAATTGAGAATTCATTATGTAACTTGACAGCTGACAGTTCAAAAGCTTAGTTAGAAAAATAAAGTGCACGATTTCATTAGCAATTGTTGGTTTGATGTCAATTTCAAAATACAAATTGTTTTGCTGGCATCCAACAGGAAAAAAAACATTACGGAAGTTCATATTAAAATGTCTACGACATACTTTACTTTTGTTTTTTATTATTTAAGTCTAAAATTTCTTAAATAAATTTGACTTAAACCTCATAATTTAATCCTTGCAAAGTCCGCCACATAACCTCAAATGTTCTAATTGAATCTAAATCTAACCCCTTCTTCCTACCCCCCCCCCCTCATTACCATCAGTTCATGGAAATATTATTAATCAGATGATGAAACTAGTTTGATAAAAAAAAAACAACTGCTGAACGGACAGAACGGTACATAGTTGTTGCTACACACACTTCATCCAATTTAAATAGTTAAAAATAAACAAAACGAAGACTTTTATTGCATCCGCATCAGTTGTAGCAACATGTGAGCTACATCTGCGACGATAATGTGCCTACAGAGAATTACTGCATACATATAGGTATATATGTAAACCGTTAGTTGGCGACACTGGGACAGTTTGTAAGTATTTACCAACCACAGTCCCACAGTCCATTCCTCCATACTAGGCCAGAGTTACACTTTCATTAAAATAAAATCAACATCGCAACACTCTGCGGGAGTCTGGATTCTCTCATTCGAATGACCTTGAAGTGGTCACAATTCAAGTTGCCATGTTCATATAGCAAAAAGCGGCTTCAAGTAGAGTTTACTTCTTTTTTCTGTAGCAACGCGTAAATATTTCTTCTTTTTTTATTATTGAAGAAAATTCATCTTTGAAGAAAAAATAGGAGCTATAAAGCAAATTACCGTACCGGTTCCCGTTGAGAAAAACCAGGATTTTATTTTTTTTTTTACTTTTTAATCAAGTCTGATTCTAGTAAATCTGAAATTTTTAGAGGTCGGAAGTCATTAACAATCTTCACCCAGGAATAATTTTAGTTTTAAAATTCTTAAATGGAAAGTTTGCTCGGATAAAAGGAGTAGCTCCCCCCGATTATGAAAGAATAAAAGATTTTAAAAACTCGAAAACAAGTGGTTCCTTGGGACTCAAGCCCCCATGAGCAATTCAATTCACATAAGTGTGGCAACAGAATACTCAAATTACTTGAAGTTGGCAGTTGGAAGTAAGCTCGTCGTACATTTAAGACAGGCGCTTATAATATATTTGTTTATTTAGGAAAATTATTCATTTAAGTACTAGCCAGAAGGAAATTTAGGGAGCAGCTAGCAATGAGCCATTGAAAAGTTGAAAGAAAGATGAAATTTCTTAAACCAAATACAAACCTTGTGCAGTTATTGAAAACAACGTCGAGGTTGCTGTAGCAAGTTACCTCTAAATGTGATAGAAAAAATCATTCAGCCAGTTTTAAAGTTTTGTCAAGTTTCATCAGTGTTAATTTTAGTGGCGATAATATACTAACTACTGATAGTATAATCACAGCAACTAATGTCCCCATGAAATAGTTTCCTTAGTTTTTAGCTAATTTTTTTTGGGTAGGAGAACTTGGGAATACAAGATCACCAGTGCTCAATCATCTGCATCAATACTATCTCCTTTTTATATTGACATCGATTGATTATTTATTAGAATTTAGAACCAGATGATTCCTAGCAGATCATCCACACGTTCTCTCCAAATCAGACATAATGAAGTATCCACAATCTTCCATGAGGCCGAGTGTTATACATATAAATAAAATTGCATATCGTTTGTATTATTGTCTATGTAGGGGAAGAAAGGGGGCCTATGTATGGATCCTTGAGGTACTCCACAGTCTAATGATAGTAGTTGCGATAAGCAATTGTTGATACCAACTGCGACAACTGCGAAACAAAACAAAAATTAAATTTACCGGTCAATTTGGACAGAATTTTAGGATGATTAAATGCATCATGTATCAGGAGAATCCCTATATAGAAATTATTTTGTTTAGTTACCATATGGAGTTTAGAAAATTATCTGTGTTGTTCTAAGATCAATAATCGGCTCTAGGCGAAATGTACTTCATACAAACTTTGCTGAGAACTTATACCTCACCTAGTGAACTATAAAGAATAAGGCTAAGGGTGGGGAAAAGGGTCAACTGCTACAGGCGCCGTGCCGTAAAGGCGGCAGGAGATTTGCGTAAATTTTTTATTTTTAATTAAATAAAAAAATTTTGAATCTACAAATTTGAATTGGAAAATGTTCGTCGAAAATAATTCGCCGAATGACAATTCGTCGAAAAATCTATTCGACAAAACCCAACAAAACCCAACCTAAAGTATTTATGACGTCTACACGATGATCGTGCTGTTCGAGACTTATTATATAAAAACTGTCGATATATTTGATAGTATCCATAGTTTATTCCGAAACTATTAATACTATGGCGAGGTCAGAGTATCGATGATTAAGCAACAGTCTGCTCTGGTATTAGAAATGAGTAACTCAGATCTGAGTCGAATTAAAGATCCTGATCTCTAAAGTGAGTCAACTGATCCGGTTCCGAGTTTTCTCATCAGACGGTTCTAAAGGAGCCATTGAATTTCGAATCAATATTTCATACGAATGCCATGCTGTAGTATCCTATCACTGACTCTGATTCTCAAAACTGTCTGTGCAACGCGTTGGGACAGTAGGATTGATGCCATCAAACCCGTGCACTATACTAGCTTGGAGAGATCTATGATGCACTTGTGGAAATTTTGCTCAGTGAAAAAAGATATAATCTATCGAAACAACAGGGTCGGTTCTTAGTCCAATCCATCGTGAATTTTAAGTTCATTTGTAGCGTGATCATTTGGTTCGATATTCTAAACAAAGTTAATGTTGCTTCAAAATTACTACAAAGTCCTGCTTTGAATATACTAGTTGAAGGGTGTAACATTCTAGATAGAACCACAGATTTTCTGAAGCTATATATAGATCTGAAGAAAGTTTTTCTAGAATACTGGACGAAGCGAAAGACTTACCAGCTCATATGAATGTAGAGCCGATATTTCCCCCTAAAACATGATCCACGTTCGGCGTAGAGGCACACAGCAATGACTTCAAATTTCTGTATGATATTCATCTCTCAAGTGTTCAAGGAAAGAAGAAATAATAAAGAGCTGCAAAGATTTCCACAGAATATTAACAGATGGGGAGAACGTCAATATTGATGGCATTGATCTGTGTGACGAAATTATGAATCTGGCTGCGATCTTGTCTGCTGATCAATCCCCAATTAAAGTTTTGAATTTCATCTAAAAAATGATATTCTGTCGATTGTACCCAACGGTGTCATTGCCTTGCGGATATTGTGAAGTTTACCCGTTTCAGAGACGTCAGGAGAGCGGAGTTTCTCGAAACTGAAAATTATTAAAAATTGTCTGCGATCCATAAACAGCCAGGAACGCTTAGTATATTGGCCACCATATCTATTGAAAGCGAATTATGTTTTTGCATCGACTATCAGGCACTTATTGGAGACTTTACAAATGTAAAAAACAAAAAGTGAAGACCATTTTTGATCAAATGAAAATTATAGTGGCTTGGAGTCAATAAATACGGTGGGAGTGTGACGAACTACCGGGTCCACTATCTATTATTTATTAATTTTTTTTTAATTCTGTATTTTAATATTTAATCGGAAAAGACTGTATTAAAATAAATATCGGAAAAGGCTGGTTCTAACAGCTTTCGCCAGGGCCCCAAGGGCTAGGCACTGAGCTGCCTACTCTTGAATCAGCTCATCGTCATGATCATATCTTTTTACATTTCTATGTCCTGGAATACAAAATCGAATTCCTAGAGTGGAAAACTTTTTGCAAAAATGTCTGACTAGTTTAGTGAATATGTCCTTCAATCGAGCGTTGGTAGCGTATAAGCCTTAAAGATCGGAAAAACTCCCGCTTGGAAGACGTTTGAGCATTCCTGTATTGCGCCCATAGACGCAGTCTGATTTACAAGTCTAATTTTAGGCCTTACTAAGCCACATGAGTATTTGAAGACCCCACTCTATGCCAATATTTCTTTTACAGGCATATAATGCTATTCAAGCTATAAATCTAGAATTATCCGCAAGTATTTAGCATAGCGCTGAAGGAAAATGAAAACTTTTAACCGTCCAATTATATGTACTTGAATTACTATAAGGATTCAAAGACAGTGCTCTACAATCTTTGAAGCAACTGCCTATTTTGGCTAACTCCTCTTCCATAATTTCAGTGGATATGGAGAGATATGATATATTCGTATAACCACATCCTTTACTCCATCCCTGTCTAGTTTTAATACGATTTTGGTTGGTACTCAAATTAGAGTGATTCCAGCTCGTTGCTTCAAGATAGATCGAGACAGTAAAACAGTCCCAGACCACGTTAGACTCAAATGTATTCAAGTTGAACGCTTTGAGTGACTCCTGGCTGTATGATATTATGTACACTTTAGCACGGCGCATATTTTTGTTGTTGATTTCGTGAACGCTGGTAGAGTTGATAGCTCGACCCATATACAACCAAGCCATCTTAGCCATCCATTTTAGATCCATCCATATAAAATTTAGATTTCCATTTTGAAGGTGTGGATCATGGTAGAATGGCACTATTAGAAATGCCCTCGCAATTCCTCAAGGACTTTCAAGTGGCCATTCGAATTGTTTGGTTAAAGGGTATTCAACCTTTGCAGTTTTATTACACTGAAGGATATTATTTTTCTTTACATGAACAGTCGAAAAACGTCCAGTATAGCCTTTAAAGTTGTGGTCGCGCAACTTCTAATAACACCGTTGTAGTTTTCTGGAACCAAATTGAGATTTGTTAATTAAAGACTATTTCAACTTACTGACCTACAACTGTGCGCGTTTTTTTTTAATCAAATCAATTAAATAATAAATAAATGTAAATTATAATTTTGTGGAATCGAGCCTCAGTTTGGACGAACATTTTATTGTAAATTAAATAATAAATTTATTAAAATTTTTAGGCCACCAGCATATGTGACCTTAGGCCTTATAACAGATATACACACAAATGACCACAGGGAAATTGTTTTGTTTTAGCCCCAACTCCTGCTATTTGTAGTTTCCTCCAAGACTCTTTTTAAATTAAAAATTGAAATGAGTCTCCATTACCCAAGTTAATACCTAGATATTTGACCTCTTATGAATATTTCATCAGTGTTCTCTCGTTCTCTCTGGAAATGGTTTTTGTAAATAAAACTTCCTTTTTCTCGCGATATTATTGTTTTACCAAAATTGCATCATCCGATCATCTAGCACCGGTTGTAGACCATGTTAAAGACATTCTGCATTTTATTTTTGTCGCTATCCCTGATTATCTTAGCCGGAGTTGTTATCTGTTTTAGGAGATCACGGAAAACTAGGAAGTATTACTGTGGCCACCACCACTATTGCTGATTCTTCTCCTAATTTGACTGTTCTTCTACTGTAAAGCATTAGCCGTATCCATTTAACCATTCCGAGTTCAATTCTTTTTCTTGTAGCTGCGATATCAAAAGAGATGCTGTCAAAAAAAACTCCTTTGATTTTCAAGAAGACGCTTAGAGCTGTCTGTTTTTTATTTCAATGCTTTTTGTAGTCCTGATACCAGACTATGAAGGGTATAGTTGTAGTAGAGCTGCTCGTTTGAATACTCCGTTCCTCATTTGATTTCTTTGAGAGATTGGTAAGACTTGAGATCCGTAGATGACCGCCTTCTGTCCTTGGGTATAATTGCCATACTCCATATCTCTTCATATCCTTGGTATAAATAACCCAAGGTTTTGATTAGAATTGGTAATAATTTTTCTAGCCCTTCTGGAAAGACAGGCTCCATTTAACTTTCGTTGGTATGAAGAGACTGTTTAGTCGTTAGCACATTGATTCCGTATGTGCTACAGAGCAGTTTTGTTGGTATGATTAATCTATGCAATTGGGAGAAGATAAGGTCTAGGTCCTCGCAGCTCTCCACTGACTTATCAATAGAGCTGTCTGAAACGTACTCTGACGTGTATTTCTTTTATGAATACCAGTCAGTGAGTCTAGAAATTGCTGGCATACTGGAAACTTTCATATTGAACGTGCTGTGATTTTGCTCCAATACGGAGGTTCCACCTGAAACATGCAAACTATCTTTATAATTGATTAACGTTAATCTCATTTTATTAAAATAAAACAACAACAAAGCACTGCTAGGAAAATTAAGGCGAGTTATAATTTATAGGAGTGCTGGGAAAAATGCTTTCGACTTTTATTTTGATAAAATCAGCAAAAAGATGTTGATGATTTTTTTTTTTTTTTTTTTTATATTATTAAGCTAAGCTCAGGGGATACCCTATGATGCAAAGCACAGCGTGGCAGGAAGGAGATAGGGAAAGGATTAAGGGATATGAGGAGAGCGGCGGAGGTGCCGATGTATGTCGCCCTTAATCTTTCGCAGGTTGTATGCCGGAGGAAAGACAGAAGATGGTAGACTGTTCCACATTCGCACAGTTCGGGATAAGAAAGCATCACCGAATTTTAGTGTACGGCCGAAGATAATTTGAAGGGTAAAAGGATGAGCGCGGGATGCAGCGCGAGTATTGCGTGCAGGAACTATTCTACAAGGGATCAGACTAGATATTTCATCAGAACATTGACCAAGCATATAGCGATAAAGGAGCGAAAGGCATCCAACATTGCGACGGTGCTCGAGCGAGTCGATATGACGAGTAATTGCCACACCGCCAATGAGCTTGCAGGCTCTCTTTTGGACAATATCCAATGAAGCTAAGGCTGTGCGACCAGCCCCGGCCCAGATATGGGAATTGTATTCCATTCTAGGTCTGATGTAGGACTTGTAGAGGAGCGCTATATTTGATGGGCTGAAATATTTCTTACACCTTTTCAAAAAACCAAGACATTTTGATGCTTCTTTGGCAACCGAGAAGATGTGATCTGTCCAGCTTAACTTACTGGAAATATTAATGCCAAGAATGCTTAGTGACGGTGAATCAGAAATTAATGCACCATCAAACGAAACGGGAGTGGTTAAGTGATGGTCTTGTTTTAATGAGATGAGACAGCTTTGGGTCTTAGATGCATTGAATTCGACGCGATTCACTTTGCCCCAAGCGAGATTATTGTCAAGATCGTTATTCAATGATCTAATCATGCAGTCTCGTTTAACACATGTGGCGTTCCCTCTGGAATACGCAAGGGTGTCAAAGGAGTATGCGAAATTAAGGGTACTGTCATCAGCAAAGCTATGGATAGGATTGAAAATAAGGGAAAGCAAATCATTAATGAAGATTAGAAATAGAGTCGGAGAAATAACAGAGCCCTGGGGGACACCGGCATTAATAGGATGAGGTTCAGATATAACGCCATCTAATACAACACGTATTTGGCGACTAGATAAAAAACTTTCAATCCATAATAGGAGAGGAAGGGAAAGACCAAGTGCTTTGAGTTTGGCTAAAAGGACTGGATGCCAGACTCTATCAAAGGCCTTTGAAATATCTGGAGCAACGATTTTGGTCTCACCAAAATTGTGAAGACTACGATTCCAACGTTCCGTAAGAAAAGTCAGCAAGTCTCCAGATGAGCGACCGTGCCGGAAGCCGTACTCTCGATCGTTGATGAGCTGATTGGTTTCCAGATACTTCATTAATTTGGAGTTAATGATAGATTCAAAAACCTTTGAAAGAATCGAAGTGATTGCAATTGGTCGATAATTTGAGGGATCGCTACCCTCTCCTTTCTTGGGAATAGGCTGAACGTGAGCTAGTTTCCAAGCAGTTGGAAATTTTCCTGTCGAATAGGACAGGTAGAATAGTTTGCGTAGAGGTTTAGCCAAGGATGAGGCACAGCTTTTAATTAATAGGGGCGAGAAACCATCAGGGCCTGCGGCTTTAGAGACGTTGATACCATTAAGGACCTTGAACACATCTCTCGTACGGATGTGTATTGACCCTTGTACACATCCGCACGGGGATGCACGACAGGTGCCTGTGAAGTGGGTGGAAGAAAAGAATTTGATGCGAATCTAGCAGCCAAAATATTAGCTTTATCCAGGGAGTCAACAACCACTTCACCATTATTAAGTAGTGAAGGTATAGAGGAACTGCTGAAGTTGTTCCTGATGGTTTTGACCAGGGACCAGAAACCTTTACTACCTTTGCGGCTTGCCAAGATTCTTTGTCTAACATTCTGGTCAAAAAGAAATTTTTCTCTCTGGATAATGGACTTGCAGGTGTTCCGTGCAGTCTTTTAGATTTCTTTCAGTTCTGGACAAGGATGCACTTGATAGGCGCGAAAAGCAGACTCTTTCGCTTTTATAGCATGGTTGCACTTATCGTTAAACCAAGAGCGATTTTGCTGTTGTTGAGATCTGCTGTAAGAATACGGAATATATTCACGCATGCCTAGACTTAGTGTGTTACTAAGTTCTAATGTGTATTCATCAGCATCCCTCGAAGCAAAACAGACCGACCAATCTATATCTCTAAGATACTGATTGAGACTTTCCCAATCAGCGTTCTTATAGTGCCAGAGAAGCCTACTTGTAGGTGGAGAAGTAGGGCGGCGCAGAGTTGAGGTGATAAATTGAGCCGTGATTAGACAGTGGTCTGAATTACCAAGAGGGGAGCCGACTGATATGGAGATGTTAAGAGATGAACGTTATCTAAGAAAAATTGCTATAAGAGCTACCATATTTGTTATTTTTCAAGAAAACACCATGAATAGTTTGAACATTATGCAAAAGGAGATAATTATTTTCATAATTGAGTACCATAGTAAAAAATTCAATAAAAGTACGATCAGATACAAGAAATTGACGCATTCATTCTGCAAAGTGGTAAAAATTCCGCCATTGACTTTTTCTCCTGCGCATATTTACTTACATAATTTATTTGCATTGCAATTCAGTCCTTTCTTTTTTATCGATTAAAAATCAAAAGTCTAAAAACGAAAGAGTAAAATACACGGAATTCGTTTTAACATCGTGTGATTATTTTTTTGAATAAAACAATCAAAATATGTGCGGCAGAGGGAAAGACTCCTAGGAGTAGGAATAAAGTCCAACGTGGAATGAGAAGAAGCAGTTAATTAACGTTTGTGTGTGCTGGGTAAATAAATTACCCGAACATTTCCATTAATTTTTTTTCTAATTTACAGATTGGAATGTAATCGACTACAATATAAGTCTTTTTCCCAGAGTTTTAGTCGTGACAAAAGTAAATTACGAAATATTTCTTTCAGAATGAACGACTCGCGGGGCACTTAAAATGTCTCTTAATTCAGTTTTGTCAAAATTTTCCACCACAATTACTATTTCCTGCTTTCGCTCTAGCCACATAAACCCTTGGGATGATTTGGACACTTTCACTATACCCGAGCATTCCATTCCATACATACATACATATGTATATGTACATATTACGTATGTAATGTTTGGATTGAAAAGTGTGAGCAGCACATATGTAAGTACATACGTACAACTAAAAATGTACAAAACGTAGTCCCCGGGGAGAATTTAAACTCCCGATGTTGATTAAGTTAAATCTACCCACTATACTTACTCTACCTACTGCTGCTGCTGATGTAGTTATAGCTGAAGCTACATATATCCTATCTCTCTGTAGTCATCCTCGACCTCTCATGTACGCCCGATTTAACTCTACCCTAAAATGATACCTGAACCTGACCCTTGCACCAACAGCCCTCTGAAAATAAAAAAAAAAAGTAGAAACCCCTCCCAAGTCAATTCTATTGAAATTTGAGGATGTACTGAAATTTAATAAGCTCAATGAAGTAGGTAGTATCGACGTAGTGGTGAAATGGTCTTCTTCTTTTGGAATTTTTCCATTTTCCGTAATTTATCTGGACTTTTCCGGATTCCTTTTGATCTTCTCAGACAGTTTAAAAGGTTTTTTTTTTGTTTCTTCCTTTCTAAAAAAAAGTTAGGCAGATTTAACTTAGATTTTTTTGGAATAAATGTGTTCTTTTTTTTTTTTAATCTCACCACGATAAGGATTTGTTTTATTACCTATAATTAGGCATTTTAGTGGTGAAATGAATAAACAATTAGGATAAAAAAAAAAGCACAAAAAGTTAATAGCTCCACGCATTTCTCTGATGTTTCGTAGATAGATGGAAATTTTTTCATATAAACATGAATATACTCCCGTAAAGGTTAATAAAGAAACTCATCACTTCAAGGCCTGCCCAATCTATGGGATCATTCCGTTATAAAGCGTTAGTGGTGGCAGGCAACTCATTAGAGATACTTAGTTCGATATTTATTTATTATGACAGTGTTATAGCACGAGTTTGTCTACCTAATAATGTTCACTTGGTTAGTATAAGCAAAGACAAGATACAACTAGATAAGAAAATCTCCATATAAGCTCGAATCATTTCTTCAAAGCTCTTTAACTTTTTATCCAAAGAAAGCTATCATTGCAAAGAATTTATATGACATAATACAGCAAGAGAGAGAGAGAGAGAGAGAATGTATAGAGTTTTCTACATATTAGAGGGCCATTAGCACGTTTTAATTCGACCGCTTTTTTTGTAAGGTTTTCACATCTAGATGTAAGTTGTATCAGGTATAAGCAATTTGAAAAATTAAACTCTCTAGGTAAATATTAAATAATTATATAGCTTGGGCAGATTACTGTTTAACAAGTAAAAAAGCTAGAATTGATTTAAGACCAATTCTTAGTTATGATACCCTAGCCCCTAGATGACTGCCCCCGTATGAAATTCCGTATGGTCACAAATTTGAGCAATTTTGACTTTTACAGTGGTTTTTCGCATATATTTCTAGAACGGTTCGTCGAACAGTGAAAATGATTATAACCAATTTCGTATTCTGACGAACTTTTCAGTACAATAAAAACATCTAGGACTGATCATTTTTACAGTATACGTAAAAAGTCTAAATTTTTATATGGCAACCCTACGAAGGAGCTGCCCGATTCGTCTCCAATTCGCATTTTTTTTAAAGAATTAAAAATTACTATGTAAAACTATTTTCCCATAACAATAGCAGTTTGATTTCAATATTAAGTATATTTTAAATCTCCAATGATCGGTAGATAAAATATTTGAACTCAACTATTTTTAATACCTGGCTTGTCCAGGCTTAAGTTTCTCTTGTTAAAGTGGGCTTGCCCAGAAAATGCTCCATATCCAGATCTTTCTACCTATAAATTTGGTGAACATACGATTTTTTTTTCGAAAATCTTATTTCTAATTTCGAAAATCATAAAACTCGATTAAAACGATAAATCATTTGAAATTTCGAACAAAGATTTAATGGAAATTGATATGATCATTTTAGCGTCTGTATCGAGTTTTCTGTTTGCTAGTTGCTACCCTCCCTGATTTGTTAAACAATAAAATTCGAAAATAGAAATAGAGCTAAAGAAATAAATCTAAACTTCTTTACATACATATTACACATTGACAGAGTAGAGTTCGGGGTTAATTAGAACTTCTCTGTCTCTCTCTCTCCCCTTCTTTCGAAAATAGTTTTTTTTTCGCCTTTTTATGCTCTCAATAAACGTCAAAAAGGCAAAAAAAAAAACATTTTCGAAAGAAGGATAGAGAGTCAGAGAAATTCTAATTAAACTGGCTTCCACATAGCTGTTCTATCTGACTTTTTTTCTAAACCTTTTTTGTTTTTAATATTTAACCCTGCTTTATTCTATCTTTCCGACAGACCTTAAATCTCCTTTCTCTCTCTCTCACCTACATACATAACGCAAAACACTTCTCTAATACCATTTCCATTTCAAATCGTTTTAAAGATTATGAAATAGGTGATATTGGATGCCGCGATGTTCGGTCCATATCGTAGGTAGGACATTGTTTCCAATCCAAGTCCTTTATTAATTTGTAGCAACATCCTCGCCCTATTTGGTTGAGTCTTATGCTGCTTGAAAAATACTGTGCGTCTTGAAACTAAATCAGCGTCCCTTTAATCCGGCGTTAACTTAAGCCGTTCAAGCTGTTCCAATATTTTTTATTTTTTCTTAATTTGGTTCCAACCCCTATAGTTGATTAGTCCAATTTTCATTCGCACCAAACAGACATAATAACCGTTAGAGGCGCTGAAGACGTCCAATAATCTAGAGTGTTGATGTTTGAGTTTTATCCATCCACTGCCTTGGAGGTAAAAGTAGAAAACTCCATTCATTTTCCACCAATAGTGATATCACTCATAATGTTAGTTCCACATGAAGTTGCCTTAACTTCCCAACTTTTCCCCCCAATACTCTAGTCGATAAATTATTAAATTACCAGATCTAAGCTTTTGCTACGATAGGAGTTTGTTCCGCATGTCGCAGACCAACGTTGACCTTCTGGCTTATAATTATTGTCTCTTCATTATACACTGGCGCAATTACCAGATGCTACAAGGTTCAGTTCTTGGACCTTCACTCTTTTAATTAATTAATTTTAATGATCTCTCCCTTGTGATGCGATGGATAAAATTAATATTTCTATAAGGTGTTTCTGGCCATCAAATTAATGTGTTATTTGTGAAATATACATTCAAACCTCTCCTGAAACTCTCAACGCCCCATTCATTAAATTAAAATATATATTTATGTATGTACCTCATGTACTTTATGCTACAAATTTACGATAATACTCATCAAATAATTCGGACTCATCTATTTCGGTGAGGAGGAGGGAGATCATCTCCCGCTTTAAGATATTCATTAGTTTTTAAAATCAACGAACAAATCCTTTTCCCTACCCTTCTCATTTCACCCCCTTTCACTTTACGCAAATCCTTAAAATAAGTCCCACTGGGGGTAGGTCTTAAAATTGAAGCTTTCAATTATACTTCAACATTAATCTTGTCCCGCCATAAACGCCTCGTCGTCGAGATTCGTTTCCTTTTGTATTTTCGACGAAAATTTATTCATTTTAATTTCTCCTTATATTACATTTTAATTTAAATTGGAATGAGTAAGTTGCTTTAGCTCTAGAATGAAGGGAAAATGGGACGCTTGTTATGAGAGAAGGGATATGAGTAGGTTATTTAAAATCGTAGAAAAATTCCATGTTATAAAATACGTGGGGGAAACGCTGATGCGTTAGTCGAAGTGAGGAAGATGAATAAGCTTCACAATCAAAATAAGATCTTTTACATAAGGAAGAAGTTGGTTGAGGATAAATAAGATAAGGTCCTCACAAAATTCGTTACAATATGGTTAGAATATTTTAATGAAATCAATCAAATATAACTCAATAGAGGAATAGAGCAATACTGACTATACAGGTCGAAAATGATGATAACACTAACTACTATAATCGCGATAACCAGTATCACCAATTCTCGATTATAGTAGATGTTGTCTACGGAGATATCTTTTTTTTCGAATACACCCAATACTCGGATGCAATACTTATTAGGACCATCTTCTGTAGTACATGGTCATTGAATTGGTTATGGAATCCCAAATACCAAATACCAAATGCTGAAAACATTCTTCTAGAAAGCAGACTTCCATGACACCTTAAAGCTTACCCTCCAAAGTTGGATCCAGAACCGAATGGACCAGAGATGGATTTCAATGATAACCAATAACAAGCCAAAAGATTCATTAAAAGATCTTCACCAAAGAAGAGCCTGGATTTTTTTAGGCTGTCTAGGAATCAACTCAACATCATTACAGCAGTTCTAACCGGACATTGCAAACTAAAAAAAAAAACATGCATTGAATAGGTATATCACCCACTGATGTGTGTGTACGAAGAGGATGAAACATGGGGGTATGTCTTATGCGAATGGAGGCATTGCCATTGCCATTGTTCAAGATGACGCCATATTGAACTAATTTGGAAGAAAAATTTTAAGAAATATGTATAGTAAAAAACTTTAGATTATCCTTGATTGTATATTTATCTAAATTAAAACTAGTATAATCTACCAAAGATTTTGAGGATAAAATTCATTTAGGCTCGACAAATTACTTCCGCTGGGTCCTCGATCAACTAACAGTCGTCATTAAAAAGTTAATTTCTTTTGTTATCAGACGTTTTCTATTTTATTTTTTTCATTATATGCATTGAAAATGTACCAAGTGGCAATCTTCGGATCCACATAAAAGCTTTGCCTTGCTCTAAAAAATAGAAATGAGTGTAACAACATTTACAAGATACCACAAGTAAGATTCATGATAATGTTGGAAGAATACTGAACTGGAACTCAAGTAATTTGCATTCAAGCTTAATGGAAAAGAGTCTTGCTATCGCCGAATCTATTTGATAAAAAAAGATTAATGCGTAGACGTAGTGAACAACACGAAAAACGCAATTTACTGCCATAATCTTCACAAGAACCTGCATATTTCCTTCTCTGTATAACTTTCATTCACTTTTTTTATGCGTTTTGAAACTGCTAATAAAACTAGAAGTCATCAACTCATGCTCTGTGTCTCATCATCACTAGCTAAATATTTGCACAAAATTTTTTATATACATTCATATATGTATGTATCACGTTAAAAATTTCTTCCTATCTGCTTAAAAAAAAAATGGCTCAAATTCAGTGAGTTTCCATAAACTCTATTTCGATACTATGAAAAATTTCCGGATAAATGCGTCACTTACAAATACCTCAAAACTAATTCTGCGATGCAGAAATTGTCGATCTAGATATTTTCAAGTCCTTCCCGTAGAGACTTTTTAGAGTCCTCTTAGCCAAACTCTAATTATGACTTGAAATTGTTGCTCTTTTACTTTCTGTCGGTTTATTAAGTCTAGCCATGGGCGAATCTACAGCATACTTCAAGAATCTATCTTTCTCCCAATATTTGTACACACTACATTCAATTTAATTCAAATCAGATCAGTGCTGGCAGTGCTTCATCTGTTTTGGTTTCGAACACTTATAGAATTTTGTTTTGTTTTCAATTCAAAAGGCACAATTAAAGCATTAAAGGACGACTTCAAGCCGATTAAATATCTTCGTCATATATATTAAGATATTAAGGCGGTCAAAACAAAATCCATGGTCTATCATGCAATAGATTACATCAAAGAAAAATTACATAGATTATTTAACCAAATGATGCAAAGTCCCCGTTAAACCTCTGCAAGCAAGTTCAATTGCTAAAAGTACTCACAAAAGCGACTTAATACCCTCCTGTCTGGCATCTGAATAAAACCAACTAAATAATTCAAATTACTTTCGAAGGCTCTCCCACTTACTCGACCGTCCAATTGAGGGAAATTTTAAATTATTTCCATTTAACAAACTCCTCATCTGCTCTCATAATGACTTAAAAGCCTTTTTAGCTTAATGGCAAAACATAATGATGTTACACAACATAACTAAGCACACAAGACGCAACGTGAAATTCTATGGGCTCTGTATATATTTAGTATGTATATAGCTCTGTGATGTTTTATTATTAGATTCCACGATAAGCGAATGTATGGTAACTTTTTGAAAGTAATTTTGTCGCGATATAAATTTATTCAAGTCTCTCAATTATGGGCTTCTTGTAAATTGTAATGCAATTGAAAAAGAGATAATTTCATGTTATCGAAGAAAAAATAATTGATTTAAAACTTCTATTGAATGTAATTTTTTGTTCTTTCTAGGCACCGATGGCCTTCTATCCAACATGGCAAGCTGATCCATCTCAGGGTTGGCAAAATCAGTTCATTCAACAAATTCCACAAAATACTCCAGCGATAACCTCGCTGAATTCCATTGAATTTCAACCACAGGTAAGTTGATAATAGTAGTAAATTAATTAAACAAACAAACGACACACACACAGACAGTTGAGTAGAATTCTACCAATGTTTATTTTATCTCTTTCAGAGCTATACATACCAGCCCAATGGCTATGTGCAAACAGGCATCGGATTCGATCCAAACTATGGCCGAACATATGCTGCCCCAGTGCAAAGATATGAATTTCAAACTCAACAAATTGCCCCGATCAATCAAGTGTCCCTACAGAGTGTGAGTTTTGCACCGACTGTTACATATGCTGGACAAGTATCAACAGCACCAGCACCACCAGTTGTATTGCCGAATACACAACAACAGCAACAAACGCAGGGAACAAGTGATCTGAATAAAACTGTGTCGGGAAACGACATGCCTGGATATCCGCGGGTGAACAGCGTGCCGCCGCGCTCACTCAATTGTAACGGATATTCAGGCGAGTTCGGCGGTAGTCAGAATCAAACACAACAGCAGAGCAGTAGTAGTTCGAACGCACAACATCAGCAGCAACAATCACAACAGCCACAGACCCAACAACAATCACAATCACAGCAGCAGCAGCAGCAGCAACAACAGGCGATGCATCCTCCACAACAAACTCCCCAAACCAATCAACAATCTCAACAACAAGTTCCACAATCTCCTAATCGTAATTTGATGACTCAGCAACAGCAGAGACACGTATCGCAGTCCCCGAATCATATTACGCAATCACCCAGCAGCCATAATATGCAATATCCAATTCAACCATCTCCTAACCATAATCAACAGCAACAACAGATGATGCACAATCCCCACCAGGGTATGCATACACCAAATCCGCAACAACAACAACAACCGAGCCATACAGCTTCTCCAAACCATGCGCAAATGAGCCAAGACTGGAACTGGAATAGCCAGCAACAGCAAGGTGGACCGTCCGATATGTTCAATCAAGCGGATCGGGTGAATCTAAACACCCGTTTAAAAACGATGATACTTCGCAAAAATGACCCGAAAGATATGACTGGGCAAGAACAGCTTCAAACTCAGAGCACATCTTCAGGGAGCAATGCTGGTGGTGTTGCTCAACAATCTCAAAATCAGACCGGTCATTTTTTATCGTATAGCCACCACCTCCGAGGCGATTCAATGAACGCCAATGGTTCAAGTGTAAGCCAGCAGCAACAACAACAACACCATCAGACCTCGATGCCTGGCAGTGCACATTCTGAACCTCTCGGAGGTGGTGGCGACCAAATCTGGAAGCCAACAGGTCAAACATTTAAAAAACCTGGTAGCTTTCAGACATCGGAGCAACAACCGAAGTTAAGTAATAAAAGTAAAAATGAAGTCGAGAAAAACATCAACGATCCTGGAGGTGGGGGGCTGACAAACATTCCACCACATCCTGATACCAAACCTGACAAATCCCTCTATCCAGGAGTTGGAAGTTTTAATGCAGACCCTAACAATCAGTGCTACCCAGCTGGACATCCCGGCCAGTTTCCTATAAAACAAGAACCTGGCCTGGTATCACAAACTAAAATGGAAGGATACGAGCGTAATTATCAGAATTTCATTCAATATGCGGATTACTGTCAAACTCAAGTGCAAGGACAAGCACCTAATCAAGACTATCAAGCAGCCGCAGCTGCAGCAGCAGCAGCAGCAGCACAACAACAACAGAATTACCAAAACTCGCATTTCTATAGCTCTGGCTATCAACAGAATTTTCCCAACTATAACCAAAACTTTCAACAACCACAACATCAGTCACAACAGCAGCAAAACTCGTCTTCCTTCTGTCCGCCACAAACCCATACTCATACTCAACACAATGCTTCCAGTCTTTCAAAATCTTCCACATCAAGTCGAAAGCCGCCTCAGAGCATGCTGATAGATATGGACCGAAAGCCAGATGCAATCCCACCACAAATAAATTATGAGAAAGAAATTCCCGCCCATGCCTATCCCATACCAAATCGATTTATGCAAATACCAGGAGAGAAGCCCGCTGTTGAGCAACCCGCGGAGAATATGGACATTGACAAAATTACCGGTTACCCTTTTCTGGGTGAAGGTGGACCTGCAGCTATTAAAGACCCTGTTGGATTTTCATGCTGTCGACAAGGGAGTACAAGAGTTCCGACTATGGATCATCTTAAAGATGGAACTTGTGTGGGCCTTCAGACGAAAGATGAAATTTTAGAAGAGGACGAAGAAGATGCCACAAGTACTGATCCGAACGCCGAAGCTAAGCCAGAAAAAGCTGCAGAAGAGAATTCAACAGAAAAGTCAGAGGATACAACAGCAGCAATCGTTGAAGAAGTTAAAGTTAAGCAGGAACCAAATGTACCCCTGCTGGATACTTCAGATCGATTAGAAAAAGGAACAAAGCCAGAAGTTCCAGATTGTGATTGTTTTCCTTCTGACAAAAATCCACCTGAACCTGGAAGTTACTACACACATCTTGGTAAGATTATTTGTAGCCTCTTTAATTAGAATTCAATGATTTTTTTCTTTCTAACTTTTCCTCTCCATATACAGGATCGTCTGCTACTCTTGCTGAACTGCGCAAGGAAATTGAAGAGCGATGCGGCATTTCAGGGCGGCAATTGAGAATAGAAAAAGTTGTATACACTGGAAAAGAGGGTAAAACAACACAGGGCTGCCCTCTGGCAAAGTGGATCATTCGAAGAGCCGATCCAGAGGAGAAAATTTTGTGTGTAGTTAAACGAAGACAAGGACACAAGTAATATCGCAGAATTTGTATCTTTTCTTTTCAATCCTAACAATTCTCTGTCACAGATGCAAAGCAACCTTTTTAGTTGTATGCATGGTAGCATGGGATGGGATGCCAAGACTTGAAGCAGACAATGCTTACAAAATGCTGATTGGAAAACTGAACAAATATGGTTTGCCGACAACAAGAAGATGCGCAACTAATGAAAACCGCACATGCGCATGTCAAGGTAAGTATTGGGCTAATTTAGTAACCCTTACAAACAATATCTGCTCTGAAAGCAATCTTAACTCCCTTTTGTCTCGGAGCAGATACGATTTGCTATGTTGAGGAATCAGCACATTTCATAAGCAAAAAATCTTGGAAAGCTATCATATCGATTGTGCTCTAGATTCTTTCCTTACATAAAATCAGGCCTTGTTAATAACACGAAATATATTTCTAGGGCTGGATCCAGAAACATCTGGAGCCTCATACAGTTTTGGCTGTTCATGGTCCATGTACTACAACGGTTGCAAATATGCTAGATCAAAAACAGTTCGAAAATTCCGGCTATCTGTAAAGAGTGAAGAAACTGAAATCGAAGACCACATGAATGTTTTAGCTACCATTTTGTCACCACTATTTCAACAGGTAGCACCTCGTTCCTATGACAATCAAGTTAAATATGAAAAAGAAGCGCCTGAGTGTCGACTAGGATTAAAGCCGGGAAAACCTTTCTCTGGTGTCACGGCTTGTTTGGACTTTTGCGCACATGCTCATCGCGATCTGCACAATATGCAGGATGGTTGTACTGTTCAGGTTGCCCTTCTTAAACCATCCAATCGCGATGGAAGACCACCTGATGATGAACAATTTCATATTCTGCCGCTGTATATAATGGACAGCAGCGATGAGTTCGCCAGTTCTGAGGGACAGAAGGAAAAAAATCGAACCGGTGCCGTTCAATGCCTCGAGAAGTGAGTGTAGTGTTGAGTTTTAATTCATCATCTGAGAACTAAATTTCAAAATTGTTCTAAAAAAAATTTATAATTTACAGATTTCCATGCGAAGTTCGTGTTCGATCAACTCCACTTCAACCATGTCGGCGACATGGGAAGAAACGTAATGGCAAGGAAACAGATGAAACAGCTGGAGCAGAGCAACCGCCACAGCAGCCACAGCTGCCCACTCCACCTCCAGTTACGAAAAAAGAGCCATCGAGTAAATCTTCGAAAAGTTCTAAGAACAGCAAACAACAGCAGCAGCAACAGCAACAACAGCAGCAACAACAGCAACAACAACAGCAGCTGCAGCATCCACCATCTGCACCATCAACAACGCCTTCCACTCCATCGCCACGATGTCAGACTCCTGTCACAAATAATCCAAGCCCTGCAGGCAGTGCTTTCTCGACACCACCAGTCAATCATCCAGGTGCAAACAATAATCTCATGACGTCAAATTCAAGTCTTATGAATATGGCAACAATGATAGACACCTTCACCGATGCACAGCTACAGTCTAATCAGATATCTAGCACGGTTCTAGATTCACCGTACTCATATGACTATCAAACAGGATCTTACATTGATTCCAGAAACTACTATGGTCAGTGGCCGCCTCCACCACATCCACCACCAGCGGTTACGCCAAACACCCATAACCAAGCTCCGCCCATGCAGCATCATGATGGTTATGGCAATTTCGGTAATCCGATGTTAGTAAATCAAGGGCAAATGAATGACGTTCGAGGTGAAGTAAAAAGCAGAGGCAGCGAAGAAAATCCAGATTCAACAACAATTGTAAATACTACCAATCTTGCCGATGTAAAACTTGCGCCCCCGCCACCTGCCACAAATTTGCCAGAAGAGGGATTCGTTAAGCCAAAACCTCCTCCCGAGTATCAGTACTCACAGTATCCAAATAACTACCAAATGTACCCTCCCCCACCTACCTATTCACCATATGACGCTTACAATAATATGAACTATAATTATGGTTACCATCAACCTTACACTCCTTATGGCATGTACCCACAGCAGACGCCACCTCCTACACCTCCTCCTCCTTCACCAAATTGGAACATGTATCCTCCGTCGACATCATCTCAACATCCACTGCCTCCACCTCCACATGGTATGCATCACCAGCAAACTTTCTCTCCATCTCCATTACCTCCGGCGGTTCATCCACATCATCCGATGCAACAACAGCAACAACAACAGCAGCCTCAAATCTTGCCTCCCCAGCAGCCAACAAAACTGCTACCACCACCACTGCTACAGCAACAGCAACAACAACAGCAGCAACAGCAACAACAATTACCGCCTCCGCCTGCAGATGTGGCTGCCACAACAACGGCCAAGCCAGAACCGATCGGTGAAGTTACAGAAATCAATGAAAACTTGGAAGCATTCCAGGATCCACAAATGGGAGGAGTTGCGATTGCTCTAAATCATGGTAGCGTTTTAATTGAATGCGCTAAGCATGAAATGCATGCCACCACTGCATTGAAGCGTCCAAACCGATTGCATCCTACTCGCATGACATTAATCTTCTACCAGCACCGAAATTTGAATCGACCAAAGCATGGAATTGATGAGTGGGAAGAGAAAATGCGTCTTAAGAAAATAAGCACAGAAGCTGAAGCCAAAGCCAAGGAGGAAGCAAACGAGACAAAAATTAAAAAAGAGCCAACAAGTGAGGATGAGAGCTCTGGAAAGAAGATGGACACTGATAGCGGCGATACCGCAACGGGCCACCCAGGCGGTAACAAGAAGTCAAAAAACAGTAGTGACAAGTCAAAAAAAAACTCCGATCCCGAACAGACAAAAAACGCCAAACTGGTGCTTCGGGCGCCTACACTAACTACGACATCATGGACAACCCTGTTCCCGATGCACCCTTGTGTTGTAACTGGACCTTACCAGGAGGGCAATAGCAGTCCGACGTCCACAACGGCCGCAACATCAGCGTAATTCTGTAGTTGATTCCTAGTGTAAAAAAAAATTGAGCTAAGATTGTGATTTTATGGTACGTACAGTTCTAGTTATTAACTAATAATTAGCATAGTCTCCTTCTTTGGCATTGTTAGATGCACATACACATACACAAGGACAGTTGGCAAAGTTATTTACTTTTTTAAGGGTTTTTGAACGGTGCGATGTCTTATATAACTTTGAGTGGAAATGATTGCAATATTTAGGGTCGCCGAATAGCAGCAACTTGCCTATTTCTCAAGTTGGTAATTTGGTTAATTTTTTTTTAATCAGGCCAGCATTTTAATTTAACCTGTATTCTTTTAGAAGGGTTTTATCAATGTCAGTTATAATTTTCCTAATTTAAGCAAAATGTGCTCACGTCCATTTTCCTCCATTAAAACAGCCAGAGGAACCCACATTTACCCATAATACGGTTGCTAATTTCTGGGACTAAAAAGTTTTTACAGTTTCATTTGGGGAGTGGTTCAAGTTTTGACTAGATCGTTGACTTCTCCATAAGGCTAAAACACAATGTGAGCGAGACGACAAAAACGCCGTAAAAAACGCTGTCATTTGGGTTCTAATAACATGGCAGTGTATGGTATAAAATATAATGCTGACGACATCGTTCGACGTTGTCGTCGAACTTAAATGAAAATTGAAATTTGTCGCACGTTTAGGGTGCGTTTAGCAAAATTATGATTTTGGGTTGCGTTCATATTTATTGTTATACGTTCATGGCAATCATATTTATGACTTCATAAATTAAAAATATCAGTAAATACAATGCTGTGGTAAATATCAAAGTTGGTTGAATAAAAAATGGAAGAAAAATTTATTGAGATGGTAAAATATCAGCGTATTATAAAAAAAAAAACCGGCTGAGTTTTAGATAACTCTTGGACACACCTCTTCTTCTATACGGGTTCTGTTTTTTATCTTCATTAGCAAAACGGCCACACATGCAATTTTAATAATCTTTTTTAGTTTATTCGTTGAAATTTTTTCTATTTTTAATTTACAACACAAATAACAGAATAAATTTAATTGGGGATTGACAGATATTGTCGCTCCCATTGTATTTTCACGGACGTTTTGTACGGCGTTTTTGTCGTGTCGCTCACATTGTTAAATAATAATTGTATCACAAATTCACAGCACATAATGAGAATTTCATTATTATATTAGGTCTGTATGTTTACTTTTGTGTAAAAATGGCTGAGTAAAATTCAAGTAAAAACTTTCTTTCGGTAGAGGAGATAATACTAGATGAGAATGAGTAAAGCCTGGGTAAATCGACGTAAATTTTTATGTTATTTTATTAATTTATAATTTATTTAATCAGACTTATTTTATTATATTTATTTATTATTTTTAAAAAAATCGCACTGACATCTGAAAGAATTATTTCAAATGATGAATGAACTTACTCATCCACTTTATCATCTGTACGTTCAGGTATACACATTGATGTGCTTTTCAGCACATTACAACTCACAAGGTTAAAAAAGTAGGGATAGCAACCTTTGAATAAATAACTAATAAGGAAGCGGGGTATCGTGCGAATACAGTGTACGTGAGTAGGCAGTTCAAGGACAGTCAAACGCATGGAGCGGGGGGAGAAATGACACGAGGGCTGGTCACTTATTTGAAAATTCGCTTGACAAGTCACTTAAATTGTCATAGGCAACGACACGGAATATTTTCTGAAGATAAAGGGGCGCCAAAAATTTGTGTATTTTACATTGCAATTTGGATTATAAAAAATGTCCCCTTCAAAATTTCACGGTTTCACTATTGCCATGACGAAACGAATACAAACAGAGCACACTAAAGAATTTCGCCGAGATGCTTACGTTTTCACTTGATATGCCGTTTCCTTATTAGTTATTTATTCAATGATAGCAACTGGTTGGTGTGCACTTGATTCGAAATGTCACATTTGAAAGCTCTTTAAAGTGCCAAACACAATTCCGCCGTTCCGATTCAATTCGATCCGTTACGTGCATGAGCACAATTGTTCCGTTCAAACTTACCATCAGTTTTAAATTTCTCATTGAAATTTTTCCAGATTTTGTCTTTTCTTTTTACATCCATGTAAAATTTGTTGCCTTTGTCATAAAGCTCTTCATATTTTTTAATTTCTTCAATAAAAACTTCTTCATCCATCTTGAGTTATACACATACATTGTACAGGTAATTTTTCTAGGTTATGTCATCCGTAAAAGTTGAAATTTGCTCAACTTCTCCGTTTCGATCCATTTCGGCGAATGTGTCCAATTACACGTACGTCTCATATAAGCAAATTTGACATTTGTACGTATCGGATCGAAACGGTGCAATTGTGTTTCCCACTTAAGAATAAAACTACGCTAAACGTCAAAACTACTAAACGCACCGAGCCACTACACTAACAGACCGTAGCGTAAAAATGTGCACACCGATGTGCTTGGTGGGCTTGGTGTATAAAAATGTGACATTATGTGATATTCTGCGTGCGGCTGAACGTACGCCATGTGTAAAACTAGGTATGTTCCGGTACTCAAATTATAACATTTTCACTCAAAAGCACCCAAACTCTGTTCACATACTCAGAAAATGGGGGAAAATATGTAGACGTTACACTTTCCCTTCAATAAATTTTTAGCCCAAATCCATCCAAGGAAAAACTCAGGGTAACTCTGTAACAACTGTCAAACAAATTAAAATTTGAAATCGAGAATTGTCAGAAGTTTAAATTGTCCAGGGAAAAATGAAAAGGCGGCAGCATTTGAAATTGATGTGCACTGTTCGCCCAGGGCCGGATTTCGCAACTATGAGTTTACGCGTGTACACCACCTTGTTCCGATTTCACAAAACTGGAAATGAATTTTTCAGTCAAAATTCTGTACACTTTAATTAATATTTTCGCACGGTCATTTTGGTCGTGAATTATGTAGAGGTACCTGTGAGTTTTTGTCAAGCGATATTTTCAAAATTATTTGTTATGCTATACATTTTACCTTTCTCTAAGCCGTAGTCGCCCTAATACTAGTGAATTCATGTAACTCATTTCTTATAACTAAACTTGAACTTCTTCAAAAATACTATTTTCTCACTCAAACACCATTCAGCACAGAAAAATGTTCATTCAGCACTTAAGCGCACACAGATGCTTACGGGATCGCTTGAAATTCAAAAGTCTACATTTTTCTTCACGGTGAGTTTTTTAAATCGTGTACACTGGCAAATTCTTCACAGTTGCGGAATTTGGCCCCAAGTCGTATCAACATATACAAAATAGTAAATAAAATGATTTTATTTTCAAATAAAATGATTTTATTTTCAAATAAAATTTGTTAGTTTGACAGTTTGTAGTTGTCACTTTCGTTTTCTGCCCCAGAACACACAAAGTTGTTCATATACTATCCAAATTTGACAACTTCTCCTCTTGCACATTTTCACACAAAAAATCCCAAAAACGAATTCACCCGAGAAGTGCGTGAGCAGACCTCGTTTGTTCAAGAGGGGAAATGTATTCAGCCATGAAATTTTTCTAGTCCGAAAAGTTAACAAACACATTATGGGTAAAAAACTTTCGAATAAACATACAGACCTATTATCACCTCAAATCGCAGATAAAGAAAGCACAACTATCCAATCAAAAATTGCAAAATGGCCGAAACTTTTTGCTTGCAATAGTATTGGTATGCTGCTCGTGCTGCAGCTTAGAAGGGTGCAACACGAAATTTCTGATCAGCCCGAATGTCTCTTATCGACGAAAATTGAATTATGCTGCAACGTGTGGCACCTAGCATACATTGTATTCACATATAAGTTCACTTCCTGTTTAGTTATTTATTCAATGCTGTAGATATATAGTGTTCAATGGGCAAAACCAAACGCTGCAGTGTACTTCACTTCTCGATGTTGATAGTCACTCGGGAGGGGAGGGATATTTGTCTGATTTCTCCAATTCGACAATCAAGAGATTTGTTTGCGCACAGGTAATGCTGGTAAAGTTTAAATATTAATTAATAGAAGACATTAAATAGATTACCTACTGAATTTGCATGGCGTTCACCTTAAATAGAACATGAAAAACATAAAAATACCAAAATCTTACGTAACTATTTCCAATTTTTTCCATTCAAAATTTTAAGACCGACACAAAAGCACTTAAAAAATGAAAAGTTGTTTGTACTCCACATGTATAAAAAAAAAGAAAAAAAAGAAAAAGTGTTAAATTCCTTTATATAAGTGCAACCTTTACTCAGAACAGCTATGTGCATGCAAAGAAAATACACTTTACCACAGTAAAATACCTGTGGCGTTTTTTTTTTTATTTTTATTTTAAACAAACAACATCATATCCTAGACCTTCTCACTCACAACAATCACACCTTAAAAAAAACGGAAACACAAAAAAATCACAAATACAAAAATTTGCTAACATTTTATCCGTCATCGTCACAATTTGTAAAAAGTAAATATTTTCATATTAAATAGACTCTCCTCTCTCAACTCAAGTCAGCAAATACAAAAACATCACCCAAAATCGCGCGTTCAATTTAGAATTGCTCCATTTATAATATTTCCTAATTATTTTGTAATTTAAAATATTTTTACATATAAAAGTTTTGTTTTTTTTTTTATAATTTGCTCTTCAGTTTACAAAATAGTTTCCTTAACGAAATATCTCGTTGCCAAAAGTACAAAAACAGAAGAAGAAAAGAAAAGTGAAAAATGTGCAAAAATTCATACGTCGCAAAGGAAAGTTTTTCTGCTCACAAACATACAAATTGTAACACGTTAATTTTTTTCTTAACGCAGTTACTTTTCCTACAATAGAAGATAGAAAACAATAGAAAACATAATAAGCTAAAAATAAAACTACTAACTGTAAAGTGCTGATACATAGAGAAACAAAAAAAAAACTAAACAAAATATAGATTACACTAATGAAAAAAGGTACAATCTTTGCAGGAAGGAGAGAAGAAAAACAAGTAAAAAAAAACCAATTGAACAAATTTTTCGTAATATTTTTTGTTTGTTTTTGTTTTCTTATTAGTTTTTAATTAAGCAGAATTAGAACAAAACGCGCGCATACTTTCTACATACAAAACACAAAAAGATAAGAAAAAAAAGAACATAAAAAATAGCCATTCGCCAGTCTTGCGCAAGAAGCCTGGCTTTAAATTTTAAAATATTTAAGTATATTCGTAATGTTAATTATAATTATTAATGAAATTTTTTAATCGAACAAGTTTTTTTTTTGTCTCTTGTAAGTAAATGTAATCAACAAAGACTCAAACCGTTAAGTATTACACAGTAAAAAAAAATTTCTCTTTTTTTTTTAAAGACATGTTTGTTTTGTGTTTATTTTCTTGCTGTAGATTTATAGTTATTGTACACACACACTCACACACATGCATATGAAATGTAATTTTACTGTTTTTTGTTTTTTTGTTTATTTAGTATACAAACATATTCTTAAGTTTAAAGTAGATTTTGCTTATGCCATTATGTTAAAGCAGAGGATCTAGATTTAGATTCGATGTGCTGAGTGAGTTCATAGTGAGTTAAGTTGATCATTTTTAGAGTGAGGTCAAAGCAAATGAAAAGTTCCATTAAAATATGAAATTTGGTTGGAGTTATAATTTTAAGATTAGACTGGGATGATTATAATTTGATTAATTAATTAACTTTTAATTAAATAAATTATTAAGGGTATCAGCACGAAAAAAATACTTCGCACTGAGCATTCCTAAATAGACACGATAAGACCTGACGCATATTAGACAAAACAAAGGCTAGCATAGACCAGTCCAGTAAACCTCTTAAAAAATTCATCTATTTACTTTTTATTCAAGCATCACGATTTCACGTAAGTTCCATCATCCATAATGCAGTAGTCGAAATTTCGTTAGAAAATTTTAATACAAACTTCGACTCCTGGATTTTGCAACGTGGTTCTTTTCTGATGTTCTGAGCATGGAAACTTGTTTTAATACGATGAGCCGTAACAGATGATGTCCAGTCTTATCAGTCATCTATCTCAACGATAATGTTGGGATTTCATTTAAAGTTGTCAATCGCAAATTCATCAGGAAAAGTTTAACGAGTTTTTTTCAAGGTAACATTCCATAAAAACGAAATATTGAAATCAGTTGACAATTTAAACTTGGGAAACTAGAACTACGCTCCACTAACATCGAACTGTTTCAATGGAAAAGAGCATGACACGTTTTGTAAAGTTTTACTTGTAATCCCTTTTTTCTCGACTAGAATGCCGCATTCACAATGCAGAGTGGAGCAGAATGCGCTTTGAGTACAGAGCGAAACTGTTCACAATACAGTACAAGCCCTAGATACAATGAGCACAGCGCGTTTTTCACGCGCCGCAAAATGACTTTAAATCAATGGTTTTCACACAGTTTCGCACAGTTTAAACTTTGCGGCGTGTTGTTTTTTTCTAAATTTGTTCTTTGTTTCATTTTAAGAGAACAAATGAAATTATTCACAAGTTAGAAATAAAAAATTTCACTTTTTTGGTAATAGTTTTTTAAAAAACTCAGAAAATCATTAAAACATGTTAGTTATGATAAAAAGAAATGGAGCCTTTTCCACGCCATCTACATGCTAGTAGTTCGAAATTCCAATTTGTAAGCTTTCGGAAATGGCAGTGTGAAAATAGAATAGCACCTATTTTCATGCTGGTCCACTCTGCGCTACTCTGAGCCAAATAGAGATGGCCATATGCACTACTGCATGCGAAAAAAAGATACCAGTTGCCACTCTACGCTACTCTTCTACTCCACTCTGTATTGTAAATGCGGTAGAAGACATTTTCTTTTTCTTAATAACACTTTCAATACAATTATCAACTCAATGCAGTACAAAAAGTACAATTGAATACATTAATTTCAGTTACATTTTATTTGCAACCCCCACCCAGCGTAGGAAGTTAAGAGCGGTCAGTACCAAGATTTGCAAGTTTCATACATTTTTCAATACGAATTTCTGGCAAACTATTTTTAGCAGAGTAATGATTTATATCTTATATTAAAGGTAATGATGAAGTCTAGTAAATAACGTCGCAAAAATTAAAAAAAGTGTACTTATTCGTACGATATTCCGCTTCCTTATTCATTAATTATTCAATGCAGATCAATTTATTTTTATTTTGAATATTATCAGTAAGCTAGAAGGTTGAACCGCTCTAAAAAGTGATGAGCCATTTAAATATAAATGAGAGAAACGAAGGAATCTCTTAGGGCCTCCCACACGAAGTTTTTAGGGAAAGAAGGAATTTCCTCCCCTTGTACTGAAACATGCCAGCATAATAATGTTGCTCCGCGTAGTTCCTTTTATGATTACGGAAATTAATTGTGTGCGTGTTCAATTAAGTCACAGTTTTATATATAAACAATAACGTATCACAGATTTACAACACGTAATGAGTATTAAATTATATTATCACCTCAAATCGCAGGTAAACATCTGTATAGCAGCGGTCCGATCAGAAATTTCGGAATTTCAAAATGGCCGGAGCTAATTTGCTTGCAGTAATGTTGGTATACTGCCCGTACTCCCGATCGAAACTTGGTAGCATGGACTTTTTCCTATCCCCGAATATTTCTTACCAGTAAAAACTGCCTAAAATCTTCCGCGTGTTGGCTATGGCTTGGAAAAGTTCGTAACCTAGATGCATGTTGTCTCATGCATCAGAGAAATGAAGAAATATCGAAAAAAAGTGGAATTATTGCTCTGAGCCGAACTCATTGTTTTCCTATCGTTCGTAACAGAATCAGAGAAATGAAGAAATCTCGAGGGAAATTCAAAATTCTCATCTCGAGATTACCTTCAGAAAGTTCAGTTCTAAGCTAAAACGCCTGGTTAGGGACTGCCAGATTGATTGAATGAACTTCACATACATCTTCAATCTGCATTTGAATAATGATAATATGAATAAATCCAAAATTGAAAAGCGCATACAAGTATTATAACAACAACAAACGACTCTATATAAAATAATTGAAAAACTCTAAAATAAATTCAATATAATAATATAAAGTACTATTCTCTAATACCAGCTAGATGCTGTCTGACAAGAGGTTCAAGCATAATATAGGTCCGTTTAATGAGCTGCTTTAGGTTACTCCACAGCAGAAAAGAGCAAAAAAACGTGTTTAATGAACTCAGAGCACTGCTCTAAAGTACTCTAAAGTGAACTGAACTGGGTTTAATGAATCTAGAGCAAGATCTTTGATCTACCTTTTTCGAAGGAGTAACTTGAGCAGGCACTTTACAACTGTAAATTCTGTTGATAGTTCTGACAGCAATTCAAATAATTGCGTTTTTTGTGGGAGAAATAAATTTCTGGACAATTCTAGTGGATAATTTAAATAACAATCATGTTTTTGGGGTGTTAAAAAAAGGTTTCTTTACATTAATCATGCATTAATTTTTGGTGACAGATCTCACATAATTGTGTTTCATGAGCTGCCTGCTCTTTTCTCCTCTTGTTTGCTCTAATTTTAATTTGACAGTTAACCGGATTTGAGCTGCTCTGCTCTGCTCTGAACTTCTTTCGAGTTCATTAAACAGAGACCCATTAAGTATATTTGATGAGTCATGATAGGATTAGAGTGAAGAATAAAATAAGTGAGGCTCTTCGCTAAAATGTTTGCTGTTTGCCGCAGGGGTGCCAATTTGTGGTTCATTTGGACCAAAATCGGTCCATTTTTTCCTCCTTGGTCCCACGGGAATTTTTTTCTTAAAGAAGACCCTTTTCTTGTTATAAGTCTCGTTCTTCTTCTCTCATCTCATTTTAGACTGCTTTTTATACTTTAATACATTAAAAAGAAATATAAATGTATTATTATATATATATATAAGTAAATTGGAATCATTGATTTAAAAAGCCTGCAAAGCTCATACTTAAATTTTTTGGTCCCTAATTTTACACTTTAGAAATTTTTTTGAATCCGAACTTGGCTCCTTTGTATATTTTTAGTGGCAACTCTGCGGCACGATAATTCTCATATATGTATGTTCGCAGTTCTAGGTAGAGACGACATATGTACGAGGCAAAATATATTCTCGTTTGCAAAAGTACGAGAACTTCGGCGTCAAATAGTTTCCAAACAGAATTTTCATACTGTGGCAATACTACGTAGAAAGAGCAATCAAATATAATTTAAGAAAAATAAGCAGAAACCATCTTGGTCATATTCAATGAGGTCACCGAGAACATAACTTATTCAGCTCAATGTGTAAAAATACAATTAAAAAATTTTTGCTTTAAGGTTTCAAACCTACCATCACCCAAATAATAAGTCGCATCATGTCGGCTCTTCTGTACCCGAATAAATCTGCTACTGCAATGCGACCTGATTATGCCAAAATGTTGGCCAAAATTTTGACCCATACGCAGATAATTTTAGATCTAGATTCTGTATTAAAATATCTTCTTTTTTTTTAGGAATAGTAACCCTTAGACAAGGCTATACAAAATTTTTATGTAAAAAATTGCATTAAAAATTTCTTTTTAACGTTTTGAAAGATATCCATAATTTTTGTTAGAAAAAAATAAAATAAATGTTACTAAATTGTCTCCAGATTCAATTTAGCTGCCCTTTCTCATTAACTTCGCGATAAGCCTAGCGTACGAGAATTTTTTGGTTAAGTTTGTACGAGAACCTATTTGTTGCAATCTAGCAATTCTAGCTGAAGGAGTTAGTAAAAATTCCGCAAAAAACCACATCCAAAAGTAAATTATTGACGTTATCTTCCATTGGAATTCATATTGTCTACATTTGCTTCTTATATAAAACATAGAAAAACGTATACAACGTTTGTTGACACGTAGACGCACAGCATTAGTTCGTCCTCATAATTTACTTTAAGCCCGAGCTGTGGCTTAAAGGCTTAAAAGTTTAACTTTAACCAAAATAATTTGTAATTTAATTTTTCTTGAAAGACCTTATCTCGAAAAATAGAAACAGAATAGAACTGAAAAGCTCACTATGTACTAATTCTAGAACATCTTATCTAGTTTTAATTTTCATTTTGCTTTAAAATTAATATTTTTAACATTTTCATTTATTTTTTTTCTATATTTCATTTTAAACATAGAATTCCATTCTCTTTATAGCTTAAAACTTAATTTAATCATACAGCAAAAAAAAAAATCACTAAATTAATTTATTTTTGAAAGAAAACGATTTCTTCTTCCTATATTTTTTGGACAAACAAACAAAAAATAATAATATTTTTTTTTTGTTAACAGTAAATTTCAATTGTAAATATTTTCATAAATTTATATATGTTTCCTTAGATACATGTCCAGCGATTGTAAGGATTATTATGAATAATTTTTGAAATTTCTATTAAAATATTTTTATATTTAAGAAGATTATTTATAGATTTTATCGTTAGTTCCAATTTCGAAAATGATTTCTGCGTGTCTCGGTACACATACATATATAGTTTAGAGAAAAAATAAAAGCAAGAAAAAAAACAACACCAGAAAAACATTCAGAAAAGACAGAGTGTGCTCGAAAAACGATGAAACATGCTAAAGAAAGATAGATTGATTGATGAAGGTCTATTTTTTGGTTTTTTCTTTTAGATACCTTGGCCATAATAAGTAAAAAGATGAAAAAAAATATAATATTTTAAGTGTAAAACTGTAACTGATATCATTTCTGACATTGACTTTAAGCGATTTCTTGATTTCATTGAAAAAAATAGTAATTTTTAGTATTTTTATTTTATTTTTGTTTTTGCTTAAGTTTAGTGAATATTTTTCTTTTAGTAGAGAATGTATTTAGTGAAAAGAAAAGAGAAAAAATGACACATTACCAAAAAGAAAACATTTCTGAAGAATACTTACGATGTGAATATCAACAGAAATACATAAGAAATACATACAAACAATGAATGATGATGATTATGATGATGAATCACACAACTATTATTATCTCAATATAGAAGCCATATTTATTATTATTTTTGTATTTTTATCTCTAATTTTATTATTTTCATTTTCATCATATAAATAATTTTATTGTGCGCATTGAATTACATTTAATTGTACTTTATAGTAGTGTTGATTGAAAGATATTAAATATGCTTTGAAATTTACAACTTATTGTTTTCTTATTTTTTCAGTCCTTTTTTTTGCTTTTAAAAAAATATATATATACATATTTATATTTATCTTTTCTATTCTAGTTTTGGATTTTTAGTTTGTTTTTGTGGTCGTAATTTATTCGACCAGTTTTAATAGAACTTTAAATTTAATTTGGAATCAATGTCTCCATTATTTTGGTGAATCTCAAATCATCGCATTAGATATCTCGAAGGCCTTCGATAGATTCTGTCAGTGATTTAAACATAGACACTTAGCTATGAAGCTTTAATTCCACGGGCAGCCTTAATGCACAATGCGACAATCAGCGTCCTCATGAGACAGAGTATATCCTGTCCCTATCAGAGTCAGTTATGCCGATGTATGCTTCACATTAATTTACTGGTCGAAACGAGACCCATTTAAGATCTCTGCCGATCTATGGTTCACGGCACCCGGTTGATTTAGTGCAACTCCACGCCAAAAGTCAAATATCTAAGCATAAATTCATAAGCGACCATCCTTCAGATCCTCGGACGCAGTATGCAGCACGTTGCTCCCATCAAGGGGCCTCATCATGATGAGGTGGAAAGCAAGCTATCCAGGACATCAAGTTAGCAATGTAGCTACCCAGTTGGTATGGCTTAATAATGTATAACCTTGTAATATAAGGCCATAATTACTACCAGTGGATTCTCCATGCAGAATCCTTATACGAGACTGTTACCTCCGTTCGGTGTTAATCATATGTATTAGTACATAAGTGACGGCAGTGGGTCACGTGAAGGTTCTGATCCGCCCTTTAAGTTAGGACAGGCTGGAGACTACAGCCCGTAATCTTATGGCATACCAAAGTACTAGTTACAAGACTAGATTATTAGGTTGTAAAAGTGCAATAAAAAAGTGTAAAAAGTGTAATAGCTGTGTTCTTTCAGAACGAAGCATATATACAGCATTTCCCTTGCTTGTACTTTCTCTTTGCAGCATGGCGCAACACTAACTCCTATTGCAGCTACCGGACTTCGATAGAGTCTGGCATCCTGATATTTTAGCTTAACTTCAAGCATTAGGTCTAGACCATCTTTTCTTAAAATTGATTCAAAGTTATCAATCAAGTTATATTGAACCGAGTTACTTATAACCTTTTATAATCTATGCCGGTATACCGCAAGACTCTGTTCTCTCTTCTACTCTCTTCCTAATTTTTATTAATGATCTGCTTACCTCTCAGTTTCAATTCTATTCATAGTTTTGCAGACGACAGACCTCTTGATTTCTTGTACTCGCTAAACTCTAAAGCAGATTCCCGTGGGAATGCTATTACAGTTGAAAAACGAAGCCACATGTTTAGTTAACTAAACTATAATCTTACAACAGTACTCGCTTGGTGCAGAGTGAAACGGGCCTTGTTTAATGCTTCCAAAACGCAATGTTGTCTGTTATCTCTCAAACATACTCCAGCACCCGCTTGACCCATTTCCGTCTATGGAGCGTATATTTCGAACTCGCCATATCTAAACATCTTAGGCATTGAATGAAATATCCAACAATCTTAATTGGTCTGATCATATTTTTTTGTATTGTCAATAACACGACGAAATTCCTGGGCTTCATGCAAAGATCCAAGAAATATTGTACTCCATCTGACGCCATCGGCGTAAATCTACAAGTCTCATATTAGGCCTAGATTCTAATCCCATATTCCCATATTTGAGCAGGGACTGGAGTGCAGTGCTTATCCGCATTAAAGAAAGTAAAAAAGAAGACCATCCGGCTTATTACTATCAAATATTGATTCCCTAAAACACCGGCGTAATGTCAAATGCGTACCACACGAGCTGTAATTCTAGTTCACTCCATTCATCCAATTAATGCGAAACGGCAGAAATTGTGGGGATTTTCATCATCTACACAATATGTTGAAAGCAGATGAAGAACCTTTTTCGAATACTACAGAAAAAGGCTGACTATATTTTGAGTAAAATAAGACAATTTTACAGAAGGATCCAACGGTCCTTAGGCTTTAAGAAGCGTTTACAATGGCAGAGTAGAGTGGAGTCACCAGATTGCATCATGTTGGTGAGATGATGAGAGAAAATTCAATCTGGTGACTCCAGTCTACTTTGCCATTGTAAACGCTCCTTTAACCAGAAGAAATAAATGTAATCGCAATAATTTAAACTCGAAATAAGGATTACTGTAAATTAAATATTGGAAACATGTTTTCATTAGTTCCTCCTTGGTTTCGTTACTTGAGTAAGAGAAATTTGTTGTTCGTTATATACGGAACTTGTTCAACTATAGACGGAATGTTATCATTGATCACTCGTAACTTCCAAGCTAACTCGCCCATTTTTATGTGGAAACGCAATTTTTGAATATCACTAATTTTCTTCATTATAAGCAGAAAACTGATAAGGAAGCTGATACGTCCCCATCCAGATTTTCCACATCCATTTTTGTATGAGAACTTTATTGCATCTAAAGAACTGGCACTCGTAAATATAAATGACTCAACCGCAAAAAACAAGTATGCCTGGCGCTTGTAAAATTTTTATCTCGTAACCAACCACACCATTTACTATCATAGCATTCTAATTGCTGGTGACAGCTGGCTCTAACTGGCGTTAGTATTACTGGCCAGATGTGTAACTGCAACCTAATAAATCAGATTTGTATCATCCGAAAATATATGGTACTTCCCCATGAGACTGGCAAAGAATATGTTCGTTATATGCAACAAGTATAGTGCAGGTACTATTATAGAACCTTGAGATACACTGGTCCAAAATGGTAAAAAACTGCTGACTGTTTTTTTATTGTAGTTCTGACCGTTCTGAGTGATAAAAAAACTTTGATGTGATGGTTAGTTTTACCGCGTATAGTCAGTTCATCGAAGGTCTACAGCAATATCTTGTGCTCAACCATATCGAAGGCTTTCGTGTGGGTGGGTGTCTTAGAATTACTCAATTTTCCCTTCTTAGAAATACACAATTTTCCCTGTCTTGCTCTAGTTTATAGGTTTTCTTTGAATTTGTACCCATTCATTCTTTTTTTTTTTGTATAATTCATAATTAAATTTTGTAAATTTTATTTGAATTTTCAACCTATTCAGTCAATTTTTTTTACTTAGGTACATATTTTTGAATAGTGAATCCAAATGAACTTCTTTACATGTTTAATCGTGGTAAGAGTAGATATTCTTTTCAGCCTATGTTTTTCGTGTTGATACTTTCATTCTAATAAAATTTATTTTAATAATTTTCAAAAAATTTATATCTAATTTAAGTAAATGATAAAAAACTCGGTTCGAATGCAATAATTTCAAAAAAGAAATTTTTGGTTCTATTTTCTAATATTATTGCTTTCAATACTTGAAATATTTTAAGACTCAAAAACCCAAAACAAAAAACAAGAACAAAAACTCTAAAATATTTCTATTATACATTTCAAAATAAAATTCTAATTTCATAATATAAAATAAAAGTAAAAAACATCACACACAGCAAAAAAATAAAAAAAATCCCCATACACAAGAATTTTAGTATGATTATAAGTTAAAAAAGAAAAAGGATAGAAAAACAGTATATAACATGACTACGTACGTACATACATATATTGTGGATTAAGAGAAATAATGCACGAAGAGCAAAAATGATGTAGATTTTAAGAATAAACAAGCAAATCATTAAATTACACGTAAAAGTTAGTAATATATACAAGTATAAAAAAAAAGAGAAGAACAAATCAAATTTCAATAATATTTGTAGAAATATATACAAAGCAAAAAAAAAGCAAAAAAAAAACAAAAATAAACTATATTAAAGCTAAGATGATTTTATTGATAAAGAAAAAAAGAAGTATTAAAGGAAAATAAAATAAAAATATATATTTAAGAAGTTATTTAAGCAAACAACAAAATATTACTATTACTATTTAGGTATTTCCAGAGAGTAGTGCGAGGCAGCAACAAGATGGAGAAATATTATGTTTTTTTTTCGAATGAACAAAATCGAAAATATTATGTATTTAACATTAGTAAAGAAAGTAAGGTAAGGTAAGAAAAAAAAACATCAAAGAAAAATATACTTCTAAGAATAAGCAATGTAATAAGAGAAACAAACAAACAAACAAAAATGTGAAAGATGAAGATGTGTTGAGTTTTTGGGCAAATATAAGCAAACAACTAATAAACAGAGTGTAAATTACAATATTAAAAAAGCAAAAACATCTCTCGTCTCTTCTATGTTTATTTAAATTAAATTTAAGTGAATTATTTACATACATTACACACACACAATACTACCTACATAAATATATATACATATGTATTTCATGTTTCGGACAATGAAAAATAATATCATTCACTTCGGGACACAAGAACGAGAGTATTTATAATCAGAGTAAAAAAAAATATTATTGAGAAGCTAAAAACAAACACAGCCGAGATAAGCCACACTATTTAAACGGGAGAGAAAACGGAGATCAACAACTTCAAGTATAAAATAATAATTAACTGTAATTTATTAATTTGTGAATAAAGTGTTTTTTATAATATTTTTTTAAATGTTTCATTTTTGTTTCCAGCGAAGACATGCTGTGTTGAATGGAAAACAGTTTTCTCTTTTATTTAATTAATGTTTTTTGAAATTTTAGTAATATATATTTAGAAAATAGTAAGATGAAAAAATATTATGTTGAAGAAGCAAATAAAGGAGAGATGATCGTTCCTATCCGACAAAAGAAAATTATTTAGATATTTTGTTGTATTGGGCGCATCTCATTTTATAAAAAAAAATACTCAAATTGTGTTTTTATTTATATTTGTTACAATTACCTTGCATTCGACAGTCCAAAAATCTATCTAGTGTAGTCATTTCAGAGTTGGTTTTCCATTTCATTTCGAATCAATAAGAAAAGAAAACATCGGATAAATGCCCGCCTTTGTTTACGAATTTTCAACCTTTTAGCGGATCTATTGGTCGTTGCACATGAAATGTCGGACATTTTATAGGAAATTTAATAGACTATTGCTCGTTTTGTACATATATTTATTAATCAAAATATGCAACATTAGATCCACTTCTTCCCAACGTGATACAAGCTCGTTTATGGCAGTTTTATAGAAATCCGAATTTCAGGACTGAATGAATTCCTTGACGGCGATTTTGATGGCTTCTTCATTATTGAAATGTTTCCCCGCCAAAAAGTTATCTAAATGTTTGAAGAAGTTATAGTCGGTTTGGGACAAGCCCCATGAATAGGATGGATGAGAAAGAATTTTATACTGGAACGCGTGTAATTTTTGGATCGTAGCTCTTGCTACATGGGGTCGTCCATTATCTGACCAATCTAGGCTGCTTAACGCTTAATTTTTGGTGCATTTATTTCATTTGGGTGCGGTATTTCTCAGCGTTGACAGCGTTTCAAACCGGAATCGGACATTTCATGTGCAACGACCTAATATATTCTTTCCCGATGACAGCTCCAATATTATCCTTCAATGCTGTAATTGTTTATGGTATACATAGATGTAGCTCTTATTTTTAAAATAACTCCAACGAAATAAATCTAAAGGTATTAAATAGCAAGATCTAGGCAGTCAATTGATGTCTCCGCAGTCAGGCATTGCTCAACCGGGAAACTTGCCTTACAATAAACCTTTGGCTTTTCTGTTTTTGTAGCAGGTATATACAGGTACATTGGTATAGATAGTTTCTTACAACATCCAAACTCTCAACACTCCAAGAACAGAACGGGTTCCCTTGCGTTTTGGACGTTAAATTTATACGGAAGAATGATGGCACATTAGGACAAACAGTTCATCGCAAAATGACGTAAACTAATCGTTACTTACACTCTACCTCCAGGCTAGTAGTTAAAACCAAATTAAAGGTAGGACATCAGAAATTTTAAAGTAGGACGTAAAGTTTAGGTGCATTTTTTTGAAAAGTAAGCTTCTAAAACTCTCATTTTATTACATTTTTTTATAGGTGAACTAAAATAGATACTTACTACAATAAAAAGATATAACTGGACTAAAGAAGAAATACACCATTATAAAAATATTCAATATAATTGCAGTCCTTGATTTACCATATTGTAGAATTTTCGTAGCACTTCGTCAATATCTATTTGGTCTGTTTTTTTCCGTTCAAATGCAAGAAAAACCAAACCTGCCATTAACTGCTGAGCCATTGACATTCTTTGAGGCTCTTATTGATAGCAATTAGTAATTATATATTTAAATGTTGAACAGACCTAAGCTTTGTCTAACTCATCAAGACACAAAATTGAAACTAGTAGATCTTAATTGCCTGCAAATCTTTTCATCTCAGCTCCTTATTATGTCAACAGATTCATAATATTCCGCTTTAAATGGCAGAGCTTAAATGATGCCTGCAGTGTTTTGACGAGAAGGTGATGGACCATACAGCACTTAATACACTCCAGATGTCTTGCCTTTACTTGTCTCCTCTCTTCTGGGAAATATTTTCAGATTCTTTTCTACAATATTTTCAGCTACTTCCAAAATTGTTTCATATGTGTCTTCTGACTTCAGGTTAAGAATTTCTTCCTGGACGCATTTTATTTTTGATATGGCATCCTTCAATCCGGGGCTTTGACCCTGTAATGCCGCACCAGTTGATTGCAGAACACATAATATTTTGTTTGTTTTCTACGATCATTGCTAGTCGAATTTCCATGCGTAACATAACGCCTTTGATATCAATACTTTTTGCAATATCATCACCATTGAATTTGCCATTTTTTTTCATCTGGAGTCTTCAAAATCAGAAAATATTTTCATATACGACTCTTGTAACAGCCAAATGTTCTGACCAACGCCTTCATACCAGGCAGTAATAGGTGGGAGCTAAGTAACATAAACAGAAACATGTTCAAGCAGTGGTTGTCTGGTCAGTGTTCCGATCCAAAATTTGCCGCGACGACTTTTATGACGTGACTTCGCCGCAGAATACGGAGTGAGTTGGCAATTTTTAAGGTCGGGCATTGTCCGTCTATGCCCTCCTCTAGCTGCGGCCCTGGCTACCTCACACCAAATTTAAGATCCATCGTTTGCACACTAGTTCACCGTGCCCACAGAATCTGTGATGATACACACTTGGCAGCAGAACTTAATTATGAGGACGATGTTCTAAAAATTCAATGGCTATACCAGAAAACAACGTCAAGGGAAAGGGAACAGAAACCAGGAGCAGTTAAACCAGAAAAGAGCCTTCCTGCCCTATTTTAGAGGCGTTACGGATAGAGTGGGAAAAGTTTTGCAGCGATGGGGTGTGAAATCCTTCTTTTTACCATCCAAGTAACCTGCAATCACCAAAAGATCGTTTTCCTTTGTAGCTGTAGGTCATTTTATATTGATCAAACAGAAAGAAGTATTGCTATCCGCTCTAGAGGAGGGCAAGGAAAAATATAAGGGAAGAAGGTACAAAGAGGTGAAGGCAGTATATAATACTGTATAATACCCACCAGCTTCCCACCCGGTAAGTTTCATCTACACGGAAATAGGCTTCGCTAATTAATGTATCTCATGGCAATATTATAAGAAATAAACGAAAAAAAACAAATTTTCGTATGGCAACCCTAAGAAGGGATTACCCCATTTAGCACAACACCATCTCCATATTCGTTATGTCACTGGATTTTCTAAGAAAAAAAAGATCTGGGAAAGAGAATCGCATCCTTACGAAGACCTTCCAAGGCAAGGCTTCAACGAACAAATTGGACGGGTTGATGATTGGAAGTCCTTTTTTTTAGACGAAAGCCAAACAGAAAACTAAAATTCCGCCGCTGCCAAGTGAACAATTTCTTAGTCTCATATTTTTACGCAAGACTGCATATCAAAATTACGTCATACATTATTATTTCAATGAGTTACAAACTTAATAAAACTTAGTATACCCTATGATTTCGTCTAGGGTATAAAAAGTAGCTGAAAATAGAAAAAAATTATCAAAGCTTTATGCATAATATAAACATATATCAATTACCCCGTTCACATGAAGCGGGCTGGACTGGACTAGAATAGTCCTAATTCGCATAGTAACAAGTGTTCACATGCGATCGACTGGATTAAATTGACGCGAGAGAGACATCTTTCTATTGACAGCTCTTAACTTAAAGTCAGCTCTCATTTGAAGTTATTTTTGTAAATATTGAAAGACGGATCATGGAAAGAAGTGTAATTTTACAATTTCTAAAACACTGCATGAAAGCACGAAGGAGTTCGAAGCAAAGGATGAAAGCATACCGAAAAATATCCAAATGTCAATCCACTTCGATTCACTAGTGTTCAAATGTGATTAATTCCACTCCAATACCGAAATAACGTCGGTATATATTTATAATTCCAGTCCGGTTAGTGTTCACATGGCGCATTATCTCAATCCGAAAAGTGCGTTAATCCACTCCAGTCCGCTTCATATGAACGGGGTAAATGCTAATCGGCATAAATCTGTGGATTTTTTTTTATTATTTTAGTTATTTTTTGTAATTTATTTTTCTTTAATGTAGCTTCGCGATATTTGCGATCTATTTTGTTAAATTTATATTGAATTTACGTATGAATATGTGTATGAGTATGTGATTAAACAACATACATAATTTTCCACGAAAATGTTGTGCGTTTCAATAAAAATATCGGGCAGCAGTCCTTCTATCACTTTCATTTGAATTAGAAAATTGATTTAATTAATCCAATTATTATGGTTCTCTTCTTATTGGGTCATTCATTGTACAGGTTACATAGCTAGAGGGTTAATTTACCAGAAACGTTTACATTCTCAATTAATAAAGCAGATCTTCTGACCATGAAATTTCTAAACAAACAAGTAAAGCAAATTGAGACAGTTGACAGCTTCACCGACTTCTTTAATGGTTCTTTCTGCATTTCCCCTTTATAAAACTGGTGGCGACAAAGCGAAGATTTATTAGTTTTCTTGGAAATATTAAAGAGTGAACATCTAATCTAAAATGTTCAAATTATTTTTCTTAGTTGTGTTAACTCTTTTAATACTAATAATAATTTCAATCACAATAGCTAGCAGCTATATTGATGGGAACGCAAATAAACTAAACAACACAAGTGATCATCTTCCGCTTCCACTCATTTCAAAGAGTCAGCTTCATAAAGGGAAATATTTTGAACTCGTCAGTCAATCAAACAACAAAAATACATTCACGGAAAATGTTGATATTAATTCAAATAAAATAAATAAGGAGATTTTTCGTAGAGTGATATTTGACGGGATTGAGCATATATATCGCGAGTTGTACCATAATATTCCCGTTGGACTATCACCATACGGTCATCCCACTTTGCTTGTTGTTAACGTCACAGTTTTATTATTACTTTTTCTTGCCGTTTTCGGAACTTTGAACAGATTAACAATGAATTTGCATCCTGCTCAAACTATCTATGGAAATGGTGAATTTTTACCCAGAACGAATATTGGGATGAATTCGAATTGGACAGCACACACAACACATTAAAATGAGATTCTGCTCGAAATATTATTTCGAAAATCAAAAAGCAGAAACAAACTTGAAATATACATTTCTAAAATGGAACAAAAACAAAATTGTTATACAAAGTTCGATTTCAATTTAAAAAAATGTGAATAAGACTTGAAAGATAAATTAGTTTTACAATAAAATTTCTAAGACAAAGTATCTAGTATAATGTTAGACAAAAATATTACACTAACAGTAAGTGATGAAGTGTTATATGTATTATAGAATATGTTCATTGGCCCTGGATTGACCTATAGAGTTTTTCAATCATTGCATCACTTAAAATAATCTTGTAGACATAAAATTAAATTTTATTCGAATAAATAATCTTATATACATGAGAGAAGTGAAATTTATTTTTTGATTTTCTTATATAAATTTAAAATTAAGATAAAATATAAAGAAATTAAAGACTTTCGTCGAAGACAAAGCTGGAGCCTTAAATAAAATTGCTAATATCCTTAATTAAGACAAATCTCATTTATGAATTATTTTCGTTCGCATGGAAGCTGTTCGATTAATTCGGACAGGATTGGGAGTTTCTGCATCCTTTTTGCAAGGGGTTATGCTCTTAATTCTATGTCGATTTAACAAATTTGCTGCTGTGGTCAGAGCTAAAAAAAAATAGATTAATTTAAATTATTTAATTTTTTTTTTATATATAAGTAAAGCACTACAAATAGACCAAGGAATGATGAACTACTAAATAATACTAAAACAAGACTTGTGGCGTTTTAGGTGAGAACGGGTGCGATATACCTTGGAAACCTGAGTTGTGGAGGATTCTTCTACTACAAAATATATGATTTGGATGCAGTTATGGGTTGGTGTAAGATTAAAATCTTGACTTTCAGTCTAATGTTAGCAAATGTAAATGTCTATCTTTTCTTCAAAATGAGAGTACCATCTTATTCTCATACCGTAGATATCCAACCAAGTTGACAAGGTGAAATTAAGTGCATTTTTTAATTACTTCCGTATTTCGACCAGCAACCGCCTATTGGTACGTGGGTCCATACAGGAGGGTGATTCTGATCTTTTGTCGTACTTGAATGTCAAAATGTACGCCTAATTGAAATGAACTTTTCTACTGATTTTTTCGTGTTTTTATTCAGGTCAGCAACCCTTGCATGGCATAGAATGAACTGAAAATGACACTTCACATTACAAATTTAAAATAATATTTCGAATTTAAGCATTTGTAGTGCTCTAATTAGGTGTAGAATTCCCATTTACCACAGTGTCAAATTTTTGTCACAACCTCTTGAGCTGGAGGGTGATTCTGATCTTTTATCGTACTCTTTAGGCGTGTGTTTCGACATATTTTCTCGTACTTTTCTTTTCAACACAGTTCATTTTGTGTCTTCACTATTATCTACCACAAAATGAACTATAATGAATTTTCGGTGAACAAACGTCCAAAAAGCACGCCTAAATATGCAACAAATTAGTCAACTGCTCAAAAGGTTGTGACAAAAATTTTACACTGTGGTAAATGGAAATTCTACACCTAATTAGAGCATTACAAGTGCTTAAATTCGAAATATTATTTTGTTTTAGTTTCAATAACTATAAAAACTTACTATACTTGAGGTCTTTATATGGCTCCGGACAGTACAACGTAAGGTACTTATGTTCATTTATTCATTACTAATGAGTTCCAGGTAATGCTTACAGAAAACGTTATATATTTCCATTCCAATTTTTCCCGCTGGAATCTTATTTTTCTAGAATTAATCATTGGACATCAGTAATGTCAAAATTATAATGTTGATTTTCATTCAACAATTTAGTGACTAGATAAGTAGTATGATAGATGTGATATAAATTGAGACATTACACAGCCTTTATTTTGAAATCAATGATTCTTGGTAAAAATTGCGGACATAGCTAAATTACTGCAAATCTGTATAATTCATAGATGTTGCAGGACTATAACCATGGATCTTTTTTGTAAGTATAAATAACACGTTAAGTGCTGATTACACAGCGCCCGTTCCGTTACATTCCGTTTCGGCCCGTTTCGATTCAACTATGAAGTGATCACAACGCTCCGGGCCGTCACATTATTTGACTGTTATCTTCACTTTGTTTTTAAAGAAGTTTGTGAAATGGTATCAGCTAAATGGAGGAATTTTTTGACTTATTTCAATTTCTACATTGAATATAAAAAGTTTTGGATTGGCACAAGGAGAAGCCGATGGATAAAACCACTGAACATGGACAGGGATATTTCTGGGTATTACGTAGCAACATACCAAAGGATGAAGGAAACAAAAGTCTCAAATCGGCCCACAAAGATTTCGAATGTAGACTGGTGATAACGTTATCGTATTACAGGTTTTTATCCAAAGGTAGAATATACTTAGCCCAAGGTGTGAGCCCTAATTTTTATCATGGAGTTTTAAAATGGGCAAAAGCACCGTTAGAAATATAACACTAGATACATATGATATTATCCATTTTGTCCATTTTATCCATTTTATATATGTAACTTTTAAATTATAAGTTAAGTTATTTAATTTAAATTTGATCAAGTAGCACGAACAATCTGCAATTGTAAACAAACAAAGTTCCTAAATTTGGATGTTATGTCTTCCGTCGAAATTGAAATTTGCTCAACTTCTCCGTCCAGTTTCGATCCGTTTCTTACAATGTGAGCAATTACACAGCATTGGGTAAGCTGAAATTGGACAGAATGGAACGGGCGCTACGTAATCAGCACTTTTTTAGTTTGAAGTGGTATTAATAGTCTCCTTTTAACATTTTTTGACTACAAGAATAAATAAACGGTCAACAATACATGCGTTTCATCGCTTAGTCGGTGTTAGTATTAGTATGTAACACTAAACATAGACCAAACACATGACATGCAATGCGACATGGAAACAGAAAATTAAGTATTATATAGACGTTTTTTAAAACATGTTTGGAAACGTCAACGACAAAATGCTCAGCTTGAATATTAACAGAAATGCACATGTGATTGATGGGTTCATACATGCTAAAGTTGGATCTTGCGGAGTTAACATGCAACAGAGGTAACCTTCTCAGATTATGCCCACTATCACGGAAGAGATTTTACTAAGTAGCAGGGGAGAATCAATATTCGCGTTTAAGAGTTGATGCACAAAAGTTACATCGGCGACCATGCGACGTTTTTCAAGCGAGTGCATATTCAAAAGCTTTAAGCGGTCCTCATAAGGTGGGAGAATCAATGTATTGTTCCAGGGTAGGTGCCTCAGAGCGAAGCGCAGGAAGTTCCGCTGAACAGACTCGATGCGGTCGATGTGTGTAAGGTAAAATGGAGACCAGAGCTGGCTAGCGTATTCAATGAGGGGTCTCACAAAGCAAGTGTACAAACGCAATGTTATGGTGGGATTCGAGAACTCGCTGGATCAACGTTTGATAAAGCCCAGGATAGAACTACTCTTTGATACCATGTAGTTTATGTGGGAGATAAAATTCAATCTATGATCACATTTGACACCAAAGTCACAAACAGCACCCTCGTGGCGGCAAATTGTGAAATCCGAGAACACATAATCATAGGTGATTGGTTTCTGATTCCTGTGGAAAGTCATAACCTCACATTTGTCGATATTGAGAGGCAAATTATTGTTTTTTCACCAAACGGAAAATTTTTGAAGGTCACCTTGTACCCGTTCACAATCGCTAAAAGATTTAATCTGAGCGAAAAGTTTAATGTTGTCAGCATAAATAAATTAAGACTTTGCAGTGCCTCATAACAGATAAAATGTCGTCAATAGATAGAATAAAAAACAGCGGGCCCAAGTGACTTCCTTGAGGTACGCCGGATGAAGCCTTCAAGACTCTAGAGATGGAATGTCGAAATAAGACTTGATATGTTCTTTTATTTAAGTAAGACTTAGTCCATTTAAGAAAAGTTGGAGGAAACCCATATTTTTCCATTTTAAAGAGTATCAGGGAGTGAGATAACTTCTCGAACGCTTTACTAAAGTAAGTATAAATATAATCTGTCTGATAGCCTTTTGCAAACCTGCCAATGGTATCCGAGACAAATTCCAACAAGTTAGTGGTTGTAGACCTGCCCGAAATAAACCCATGCTGGTGTGAAGAAAGCAAATTCTTGCAGGATATTGATAGCTGAGAGTCAATGATAGATTCGAATAATTTAGGCATACAAGACAATTTGCAATAGGCCTATAATTATAAATTTCACTTTTACTACCTTTTTTGTGGATAGGTATGATAAAAGAATTTTTCCATAGCTGAGGGAAACAACCACAATTAAGCGATTTTTGGAAAATATATCTCAGCGGAGCTGCAAGGGCATGGCAACATGACTTTTAGAAAGCTGGAGGGATGACATCAGGACCCGTTGTGAAGTCATTTGGAAGCCCGTCAATATGATCGAGTCCTCTTGCCCAATTGTAGGGATAGTGAATGAAACATTATGAGAATCGTTCATATGACTAAAGTTGTTATTTCGAGGAATGAAATTTGACGAAGAAAATGCATTGTCAAAAAATGAAGCAAACATATTGTAAATTTCAGACGAATCATCACTAGAAGAATCTTTGTACTTCATGGTATTGGGGTAGTTGTCTGTTTTTTTCTTCATATTAATAAACTGAAAAAAGATACGTGGGTCACGAAATAATTTCGCGCGCATGCTTTGAATATACTCATCATAAAGTGTAGAGGAAAGTTCTTTGAACTCATTATAGAATGTGAGGAAATTGTTGTGACTTATAAGGTCTTTGTCCGTCATGTAACTTTTCCACAATTTATTCTTCTTATTTTTAAGATGTTTAAGTCCTTTATTGAAACATGGCGGAAATGTTTTAGAGGACCGCTGTCGCCAGCGAGGAACATGAGTGGGAAATAAATCGAAAAGAATTATGTAAAATTTAGAAACGTCTTCACTTTCTGTATTGAAATCAAAAGACACAAGTCTCCTTGAAAGTTCCGAAAAGTTAGCCTTTCTAAAATTGAAGAAGTATTGTGTTTCGCCAGAATTAGTAATGTTTTCTTTGAAACCGAAATTAGTAGAGGGGGGTGATAAATGTCAAGAGTAGACATTATAACTGGGCTAGGTTCGACTAAAGAGTTACCCGCGTCAGTAGAGAAAGCTATGTCTAATTGCCCACCTATGTCATTCTTTACATTACTGATTTGGCAGAGTATTGGAAAAACTGGGAACCTCAATTTGACTGCAATTAAAATGGGTTTTGCATGCGAGGAGTACGCTACCGCCACGAGTCTCAAAATCTGTAGTTTCTAAAAACCTGGTAAGAATTGCCTACGATTTCGGCATCACGAAAGCCATGATGCAGCCAAGTTTCAGTGAAAGCAACGATATCAAAACCAGTTGCAACAGAGGATTTGAAGATATGTGCAGTTTTCGTCCGAATCCCTCTTACATTTTGATAGTAAAGGGAAAGCGACTTCAGTTTTTGTGAATAACGTTTCTTATTTAAACTGTATTTCTAGGCTGGCGCCCAAAAGCAACAAATAATTTAGTAAAAGCGCCGGAGGGCCAGAATAAGGAATCTAATAACTTATCCTGCACATCTGCCGAAACAATTAAGACAAAGCATGCAACCGGTTTCGAGGATTTACTAATTTTACGACAAGAAATACTCTCTGTTGCAATGTTTTTTAATTTCAGATACGTCAATATGTAATCACACAGCGTTTCAGGAGAGAACCGAGTGACAAAAATTCTCGAAAGTTTTGGTACTGTTCTCAAAGAGGTATCATTACCATTCCCTAATGTGGACACAGAAGTAATAATATTCAGTATTGTGGATTCTGAACCAAGAGCTAGAGTGGTATTATCTCCGCATTGGCTCACTGCGCTACATACATCCACACCTGCCAAAGAAGCACCCCGACTAACAGAAATTGTCGGAATTTGCGGGCTGAATCTTTCAGTCGACAGAACCACCTGTTTTTTAGAAGTTTTTTTTAACAGGATTAGATTGTTGAGGGCAGTAAAGGACAGTTGAAATTGTGCAGGCAACCCTTTTTCGCTCAATTAACTGAGCATTAAGGTTAACCTTAAATAAATAAAAAATGCGCGAAGCCGGGTTAAACAGTTATTAAGAAATACACAAAATTGAAATTGAGTTAAGATTATATGAAATATGATCCATTGACAAAAAATTAAGAGTTTAAGACTCTATTTTATCGATATATTGCACTTGTAGTATCGCCAACCCGATACGGCTCACATTTGGACTATAGTAGAATCCCAATTTGATTAGTATGGTTTTCCTTCCATAGACCACTAAAATTGAGATTTAATTCGCATTGTCTCAATTAGAATAGCGTTACTTCCGTGATTTTATGTGTCTAATGTGGAAATGTTTAGGACATGCCATCACCATTAAAACCTTAATAAATAATTGAGTCTTGAACTTTAAGCAAACATTTTGTACATACCTCTATTCGTAATGTTGCGTACTGCTGGTCTTGGACTTTTTCTTATTCTATTTGGACTGAATTTCGTATTCTCTTTATTTATCCCTGCTGCAACTGCACTTAGCAAGTTTTGGCGAGAAACGTTACTTTTAATTAAAGCTTTAAATACAAAATTTTAAATTAATTCATTTCAACAATATACAATTTTTACCTTTACTGATTACTGTTCTGTTGGGGGCATTTACGTTGTGCTCGGTAAGTATGTTTTTCAGTATTTCTTTATCTTTTTTTCTGCTTTTATCAGAAGTTCCTGGCATATTTAAAGGTGAATTACAATCCTTGACTGAGAGTTCTTTAGTAGAAATAACATGAGTTTCGTTCAAATTTACACCGGGGACTTTCAACAAAGCTGGTCTTTTAAAGATGTTATCGTCATTATCGTTATAATCGTGATTCACCTCATTTAATTGCAATTCGAATTCTTCTAAAATCTTTTTTTTGCGGCGCTTAACTTCTAATGAATCATTTTCATTTTCCTGATATTTACGTTTAATATTTGCTTCATCACAATTTTCTTCATCTTCAAAACTTAGTCTGGTGAAATCTTCTTCGATTTCTTCTAAACTTCTACCTACCGTGTTAGGTTGCGAAGAAATTATTTGAGCAACTTTCTTGAAATTCTCTCTCTGCTCATTATCAATGAGATCATTCCGGTACAACAATTTATAGTTGCTTTGTATAATTTCACAACCCAAACTCCAATTGCTATGGTATAAGTCTTTAATCTTAGTTATATGTATCCTGTTTATTCGCTCCTGCGAGGCTTGAATTTCATTATCTTTCGCATCCATATATTTTTCAAGAATGAATTCATATTTCGTTTCTTTAATTTCTCTTCGCAATCTTTCCAAATCGTTGACGCAATCAACGTAACGTTTCCGACACTGTGCTTGTTCCTTCATTTGATTATCAATTACCTTCGCAAATCGATTTATTGAAGATTCAATTCGAGTATAATTCTTTAAGAAAATAGAATAAAAAAAAATGTATGAATACAAAATATGCTTGAATAAATTAACAATAGTATTTAAAAGTGTTATGACCCAGATCTTAATTATTAAGTTAAAAATTAAACTAGTATTACTAATTCAAGATATTCAAATTCAGTTTAATCATGATAAACCAAGAATTTCATTTAGTCTAGCGTAAGCATTTTAAAGAGTTATTATTCTTAAGTTTATTGAACCAGCGATCATAATTCACCACCGTGAGCAATGCCAATTTCCATTTTTTTTGCTTTACATGCAGTTTTTACAATATTTACGCCAGGGGAATTACTGCTGGGTCAGCATTCTCACTGCGGTGAATTATTAATCGCTCAAGTCAATGAACCCTGTTTCTTACAAGTCAATTTGTGTATTGATTTGTTAATATTGATTACGCATGTTCAATTTTTTATAAATATATTGAATGAAATAAATAATAATATCAGTTTTGTTATAATCGACAATCAGTGCGTTTCTATTAATTCAAGTCAGAACGGTCAGCTTTTCAACCATTCCCCATTATTTTGAGTATTGATATAAGAATCGATATTCAATGCTACAGCGGTCTAGATTGTGCAACTAGGCCTATACATCTCAGTTAAAGCAAAAGAGCTTTAACTTAAACAAAAAGTTTTCGGTTTATTTTGAAGTACACATAACTAGAAATAAATAAAAAGATTAATCTTTTGGACTTTTTACCGGTTTAAACTTAGTTTTGTTCAAACAAATTTTGTCACCAAAAATTAATGGGTTGTGTGATGAAATAACAAATTAGAACATTTTTTAGCTTTTGCTATATACCGGAGAATCCCAACAAATTCTTTCTTGAACAAAATAACTAGAAATGTATAGTTGGCAATTAGAATTCTTTAAATATGTAGGGTACATTCATTAGTTTCTGGACAGAGTCACTACTCGGACACTTTCGGTTGCGTTTACAAAAATTAAGAATATTTTACACTCTCTAGCTAAACAAAGACACCCACATGAATCTCGAAGGGTTTCTAGGTAATATACTGAAACACAAAGTAGCTATGAGGGGTAGCGCGTGAGTCATGTGCAAACTTGTCTGACTCCTATGCGTTAGTGCGAATGATTTTCTTGTAGTGAAAAGTTGATTTAAAGAGAAAGATATACTGAATGATCCAACCAGAATTTTAAATGGTGACGAAAGGAGTTTCAGTCTATGTCCAAAGACCGGTAAAGTAATTGCACCTAAGGGATTTAAGGACGTATATCAAATTTAGACAGCCAATGAAAAGCTCACGTTGACGGTATTAATAGTATTTTCGGCAGATGGAAAGCTTCTTCCTCCAATGATTGTTTTTCCATTTATAAGACCACTCAGGGACATTATCAACAGTTGCCAACCAACTGGTTTTTAGAACGCACTGAATGTCAAAAATCTATGAGTCTAATGGTGTTCATAACTGGCTGCACCAGGAAAATGTTAAAAGAGCAGTAGTTTTATTTGTTGATGGACATAAATCCCATTTGACGATGAAAATGGAGTCATATTGTACACTTTACCTCCAAACATTACTGACATTATGCAGCCTGCAGTGTTTTTAAGCCTTTGAAGTTAAACTAGGCAAAACCTGTGAGAGAGTGGCAATCAGAAAATGTGGGAGAGGTGCTAAGAAGAAAAACTTGTTGGAAAAGTAACTTTAAGGAGCCAAGATTTGGCAAGATACATATATTAAAAAATGATTTAGAAAATGCGGTCTATTTGTACTGCCCATTGTTAGAATTTAGTGAAACTGAATTGAATTGAATTTAGTGAAACTGAAATGAATGTTCTGATAAATCAAGATCAAGATCAGTGGTCGACTCTCTTATCAAAACAAACACAGAACCTTCAATAAACTGTCACACTTATTTTTTTAGAATTTCAAACTAATTATATTAAAATCAGATAATGTATATAAGTTATTAGGTCAGAGATCCACACACACTAGAAAACACACTTATTGACACAGATTTAGAATATAGAGTTTCAAGAATATTGGTATTGGGATAAAACTCAACATATCAGAGTTGGGTCAAAGATTTTGGATCACATTGAAGAGCACACTAATTGGCAGAAAGTTGCAATATAAGATCGTCAAGAACAAAATATAAATAAATATATGTAAAATAAATATCGAATGCAGTTTACGATGTTTGATATGCACACAAAATGTATAATATGTATATACATATATATATAAGGAAAAATAGGCTAAAATAGATAAATGAATATGTAAAAATGTGGCTGGTACTCACCGATCTAATACTTGGTACTTGAGGAATTGCTGTAAGCTAATGTTAAGCCCTTTGTTCTTGGTTAGAACAATTCTTTATTTCCATCGAGACCAGAAATAAAGAGTTAATGTTAAGATTATTTATTTCCGTCGTATTTGTTAGTAAAATATGATCGCATTCGAGATCCAAGATAATATTCTTTAAGTCAGTCGAGACCCGGCTTAGTGTTACCTTAACTTCAGTCGAAACCCGAAGTGAGATTCTTTATTTCCGTCGAGACCAGAAATAAAGTGTTTGTTAGTAAAATATTATCTCAGTTGAGACTCGAGATATTATTCTTTCAGCTACATACTGCAGGTCCCGCCATAAATAATCTGGTAGAAGATTATTTTTCATTTTGAAAACCATTTTTAATACATTAACCTTACCATCTGTTCCTACGTATACATAGAATTAATTGCCAATATGTACATACTCGAAACTTTTTTCTTATTCCCTATATAAAAATTTATGTATCATCTGCAAAATGTTTTATTTCGTAATTCCTTAACACGTACAAAATATCGTTTATATATACTATAAATAGAAGAGTTGCTTGCATTGACCCTTGCGGTACTCCCAGACGATTTAAATTATTATTTAATATCTGACAATCCACTTTTTTGTCCTTTGTGTACATCCATCCAAGAATTTCTGAAACCTTTTTTTTTAATTCCAGTCGTTTAAAATTTATTCCATAAAATATCTATGTTGATGACCTCGAAGGTTCTTTTTTTAAGTCAAGAAACACCGCTAAAAATATGCCTCCCTTATCAATTTCTTTTTTCCATTACACAATCAACCCAGTTAAAGTAGATTCACATGAATGGCAGATCTTAATCCCGACTGATATCCTCATAAAATCTTATTAGCTTCTAGGTATCGTGCCAACTGTATTTGGGTGGCTTTCTGAGATTTTCTCCTTGATAGGCAGCATATTCACAGGCCTAATTTCTTCCCATTTTTTTCCACCTTTGGTATTAGTACGATTACAGATTCCTCACAATTTTAAATGATGAGTTTATAATAATATTTTATGGCTTCTGGTATTAAGCCATCGATATCCACTAGTGCATTTATTAACTTCTCCAACGTCTTTATACATTTTAGCACTAATACGATTAAAATCTCGTTTCTGATTTATTTTCCTCAATGTTATACACATCCTGATAACTCACTAAGCCAAACGAAAATTCGCTTTCAACGATATAGCTTGCAATTTCGTAATCCTTAACACTGCTCATAAAAACTCATTGAACTCCTCCACTATTTTCCTTTTAACTGGAAATATTCCATCCTTGAATCTAACTTCCATTATTTTTGCTTTGCTATTACTATTTTCCACATTGATTTTGGATCAGAAGCGTTTGCGATTAAGATAAAAGGGGTCCACTTTCCAAGTGTAAGTAAAATGTGTAGCTCTTAACTGCTGAAACATACTTATAACTGGTAAAACCTGATGGACCTCTTTGGTATCTCGAGATGATGTTTGTTATGCAGATTTTTTAGAAGGCCTACACACGGTATAACTGTCGGTCCAACTGCTGTTGTACAACTGTTGTATGGTAATCCACACCCGATGCAACTGTTGGCCCGATTTCTTCCTTTTCACACTGAGTATATTTCTAACTACGAAATAATATCATCGGTTATTAAAAAGAAGAAAATATTTTATTTTCGGCTGTAATAATCTCTTGGAAAAATTACAGAAAAAAAAAACAAAACAAAAACGAAAGTAATGTAATGATAAAGGCGTGAATTTTCTCAGGTTTGGGATATATAAATCATCTGCAGAACTGCCAATTGTATTTGAATTTTTAACTTTTTCTTATTCTCTTTTTGCAATTCTTTTGCGAATTCAATCTTGGTCTGCGTCAACTTTTTGCTCAATATAATAAATAAAAATACAATAATATAATAAATAATAATAATAAATAAAAATAAAATATAATAAAAAAAAAATTGCTTACTGTATGAAAATTGCAAGGAAAATGAAATCGAATCAACGGTTGTACGACAAGGAACTCACACTATATAACGCTCGCATATACAACTGCGTTCTGCCTGCATGCATATCCAACAAAGTTTGCGATCGTTGAATGCTTCATACAATGGCCCACACACCATACAACAATTGTACGCCAACATAAATTGGTACAACAGTTGGACCAACAGTTGTATCGTGTGTGGGCCGCTTAGAAAGACAACTAGTGATTTTGAACTTTTGTTGGAAAATATGAAACCCTTTATTGAAAAGAAAGTTATTTATGAAGAAAGCGATTCCAAATGAGAGACTTGCATATTTTAACAATAAACATCGATCCAATCGGATTGAAAATAATGTTGGTCGGATAGTAGAAAAAAATGAACTGAAAAGTAGGCTGTTAGTAGCTCCTGCAAAGAATGTGTAGCTGCTAGGGCTGAAGGTATCCGGATTATCCATAATAATTGGAATCCGATTCCTGAAATATGGGTATCAGGAATAGGAGAGTCCATAACCTAGTATCCGAAACCGAACTACATACAAACAGGTTGAAAATTTGCATTGTTTCTTTTGGAAAATGTCATCGAACAATCTAAAAATAAAATAAATAGTAACTTTTAACATCCTCACCATCCTTTTAATGGATATCCTCCCAGTTCAATTTGACATCTACAAGTTTTAATTGTGAGGCAAAAGTGTGTGAAGGGTGTTAAATATTGCTATTTAAATTATTTATAGATTATTTGATGGATTTACATTTTCCCAATGAAACAACGCAATCTTGAGAAAATTTTCAGCCTGTATAGGTCGAATCCGGAATTGAATTGTCCGCAGATCCGGGTATCCGGATTTTAGCAAATCCGAATCCACTGCAGGCCTGGTAAAAATCGAATACTACTTTTTACAAACACACCTACACCTTACATAGAAATGTATACACCACTGAATTATAAAGGCACTTTCACATCAAAAACAAGAACAGAAAATGTACACCGAAAAACTCAATTTATTCCACTTTAAAACAAGATTTTTGTTCCAATGATTAATAAAATCCAGAGAAATAGGATAAACTAAGAATTTTACTGAGAAAATAGTTATATTTATTTCAGACTTTGAAGAAAAACTCAACTTTTATGTTTTATCGGCCGAAAAATTCGTCCGATAAATCATAAAAGTTGTGTTTTCTTAAAAATTCTAAGATAAATATTTTATTTTATTAGTAAAATTATTAGTTTATCCTATTTCCCATGATTTTATTAATCATTGGAGCAAAAATCTTATTTTAAAGTGGAGTAAATTGAGATTTTCGGTTTACATTTTTTTCGATTCTTGTGTTTGATGTGAAAGTGCCTTAACAATGGACTGAGCGATTTGCTATTTCATGTGGCACAAATATTGTGTTTCTGTATATCACCGTTAGAGCACCCTTTAAAACTTTTACTACTACATAAAAAACATGTAAAACTCAACAAATCAGATGTAATTTTACACCCGAAAATCGAATTAAATTAAAAAAAATATATTTTCTTGTGTCCAAGTGATATTTTAATCGCTTGTAAGGAATTAAACTCATTCCGACTTTAGTATTCAATAGTTATTCTTAACTGAATCATGTGTATGGGCAAGAGAGACGGAGCATGGTAAACACTATCTTTAACTTATTCTTTCTGCCGTGATTGCATCTGCAGCTAACATAAAAACATCAAATGGCATATGAAAACGTTTAGTAAGAAATATTTTGTGTTGGTAGCTCCAACTCTGCCATAAGGCGAAAGAGAAAACGGTCAAACTTGTGCCATTCTTTTCTCAGTCCATTGTTATAAGTCAGTGGTATACACATGGTGAAATTTTTTTAAAAATTATAGTAAACTAATAATAAATCAATTTTTTGTCCACCGAACGAACTTGGAAATTGGAAATTTTTTATGTAAAAGAATTTTTTTCCAATAAATAAAAATGCAACTTGACATTTATGTACATTACTGTACCTCCGCACACAAACCACAAAAATTTCAACATTTTGAGGTTATGTAGAAATGTCAAGCTTACGAGCCAAAAATAGAGTTATTCGCAATGTTTACAAGAAGTATTTTCTTTCTACGCGTTATAAATCAAAAAATTAGAATTCCATCGGTCAATATTAAGCAAACGCCAGTTTTACTTAATTTAATCCCATCAATATGTGAAAATCAACATGTTCGCCACTACGCCAAAAATAAAGACAAAAAAAAGGAAAAAAAGGCCACAAAAATTGAAATAAATGAAACCCAGTTAAAAGAAGCAATAAATTTGGATGCATTAAATAAACAAATGCAAAAATCTTTAGATACGTTGAAAGATGAATTTATGAAGAATTTGTCCCTTCGATCAACCACGGGATCTATAGAAAGCCTAAAAGTAGAGGTGGATGGAGCAGAACATGAATTGCAAGAGCTTGCACAAATCTCAAGGAAAAATCCAAAAACAATAATTATTAATATGATTGGTTTTCCTCAAACAATTCCTGCAGTTCTAAAAGCAATTGAAAAGAGTGGGATGAACTTAAATCCTCAACAGGATGGAACAACCCTTTTTGTGCCTATACCGAAAGTAACTAAAGAGCACAGAGAAAATTTGTCGAAAAATGCTAAATCGTTATTCATAAAGTGCCGGGATGCTGTTAAAGATATTCAAAATGCAACCGTTAAGAAACTGAAGCACCAGCCTGACCTATCGAAGGATGACAGCTTTAGCATTCAGAATCAAGTTATAGCTATTGCTGATAAGTACATAGCTGAGGCTGAAAAACTTTTAGTGGTGAAACAAAATGAACTAGTTGGCTCAAAAGATTAGTGATTGAAGCTTTACTTCTACACAGTAACTATTGTTATAATAAATAAATACTTGAACTTACCTCGTCAAATTTTATTCCGTCTATAGGAAGGATGTTTAATGTATCAAGGGTGCAATTCAATAGTTTTATTTTGAGTTTTGTAACCTTAGTGCTGCTTTCCAATCCGAAAAAGATTTCTTGTGATTTGATTAAATCTGAAAAAATTTCATTGATTTTCCGGTACCACGCCTTTAAATCACACTCCACATAGATCAACTGGGATGATTCTGCAATATTAGTTTCACATTATTATTTTTGCAATATTATGTTCAATGGTTTGTTTGTCTAACCTTGTTTAGATGTTGCTAGCTTTATTTCTAATTGTTTATTAAGTTCTTTCAAGCGTTCGTTTTCATCTTTGAGTTCGCTTACTTTCTTAACATAATAATCCTTTGGCATATTTGTTCTCATAATATTCTGCCTGACAGTAGTACGGATTTTTTTTGCTCGGCTGGCATACTAAAAAAAAGTTAAGTAGTTACTTAGAAGCTATACAATTTTCAATTCAACTTTAAAAGAAAGGAATAATACGCACTTTTAGGGTATTGTAAGTATCTTCATATGTTAAAGAAGAGGGTGAAACATTCGCTATCATAATAGTTTGGCAATTTCCTCCTAAACTATCCTTAAGAATTCGTGTTAAATTTGAATCACGATACGGAATATGCTTTAAACCATCGGCAAGTTTGTTTATACAATTACCCAATGCTAACAGAGATTTATTTATACTTGCACCCTCTTTGAATCGAACGCCAAGACCTTTTGTACTAGCAGCACGCTCACTGCCCGCTAGATCAATCATAGAAAGTTTCACAGTTCTTTTTTGTCCCGTTTTTTTCTCAATCATTCTTATATGCACTTGGAAGACAGCATGACTTCTACTACTCTCAGAATTTGCATCTGTCGGATGTTGTGTCCTGTTTTTGTTACCCAGTGCAAGAAGGCTTAAAAGCTCGTCTGCATTATGTATAGGTTTAAGAACTAAACCGCTTACAACAACGCCGTTAGAATCTTCCCGTAGCTTCAGTGGACCAGTTTTCGTTAAAAGATTCATCACTTGTTCATTATATACTTCAAGATAACTGATCCCAATGTCAAACCTTCTTGATTCGCTCAATAAACTAATTTTATTGAACAATTCCCGCATTGTTAAAAATGTAATTCCTGGACACTGATCGCTTCCTAACATTGTGAAAGTTTTTCCGGCTCCAGTTGCCCCATAAACGAAAACCGAACAGTTGTATCTGAAATAGTAAAATCATTGAAAATTGTTTTGAGGCCATAGATTTTCATCATACCCGTTCATAACAGAGTCTACCAGTGGATTCGTGCATTCTTCAAATATTTCAACATTTGTTGAGTCAGCGTCAAATACTCGATCAAATTCCATTGGCAACTTTTTATTGACTCGTTTTGTTATATCGCGATGAGTCTGCTTAACACCTTGAAAAAAGAACTCGTCCTCATCTTCGTCTGGATCAAACAGAATAGTACTGTTGTCAATCACTTTGATTATTGTCCGTTGATTTTGTTCTAGTTCACGCCGATTATTTGGCCTAACTCGTACAATCACACGGATATTTTTCTCTTCCCCACTAACCATTTTTATGTCCGCAAAACACTTGTAACAAATAAAAGTAAACTGCACTTTTTTATACACTGAGCTGAACGCTAAAATTAATTTTTCATATTACTATAAAACATTCTTTTGACCACATGTCAAATTTTACAAAAATATTCCGTAAATCTCGTGTAATCGCTAAATATTTGTACCCAAACAACACTTCGTTGTCCAGTTTTCAAATTTGATCGTTTGATTTATCTTTTGTGTGTTGGCTAGAGTGTTGTTTTAGTACTACCATAATATTATTCGAGATTTTCGTTCGTTAAACGGGAAAAGTTCGAATTTACGGAAATCACAAATTTAATCAATTATTATTTTATTTATTTTAAAATTTCTTTCTATTATTTTTGTTTTTATGTCAATGCTGGGGCTTACAGTTGCAGGATATTTCAGTTTTCGTCGATGAAAGACACGAGGAAAGGGAATCAATCTCCTCATCCATGAAAAGTGAATTATACTGAAACGTATAAGGTGGCCCAAAACCAATCAATGGAGTGTCAAATAAAGTTATATGTAAATTAAACTATAAGCAAATTTTAAAGTAATATACATGAATTAAATTCTTAAAAATTTCTACAACAGAATGCTAACTTTTTATTTCAAATTAACTGATATTAAAATAAAGCTTAAAAATTGTCAAGGCGGGAATCCATGCAAACTTCAAGCTAGGCCGTGTGCTTCAATGATGCAACCGAGCTTATTCAAGCTATTTGGCTGGAACTTATTTCTTTGCGGACAATATCTGCACGAAATCTTGAATGACCAATAAGTTAGCTTCTACTTAACAATATATTTAATAAACAACAAATTTAATTGTGAAGAAAAGCTACAGCGAGCACTTATAATGAATTCATTTCTGCGACTCGGTGTAAACACCGCCAAGGAGTCTTCCGACTCTTTTCTTCCCACCATACCAGCAGGGAAGAAAAGAGCACGAGAATGACATGACAGATTCGATGGCAGAATTCACTATTATTTAAAATAAAGGAAGGCACCGTATACATTCATTAGCCCAGCTTAGAACAAACTACTGAAAAGTGAATTTTAGAATTTTAATTACAAAAACAAAAACCTCAAAATTTCCCCCATAAAAGGGAATAATTAAGTATGATACGGAAGTAAATTGGCGAGCAGTAGTTAGTTGCACAAGGTTGGGAGAAGAGAAGTATTAGTTTTACGTAATCACACATCTAGGCAAAAGTACTGCAAATGTATTGATCCATTTTGTACAGCCGTCCGATCAGAAATTTCGCAATTTCAAAATGGCCGGAGCTAATTTGCTTGCAGTAGCATTGGTATGTTGCCTGTACTCCCGATCGAAACTGGGTAGCACGGAATTTTTCCTACCACCGAAGACTTCTTAGCCGTAAAAGCTGCTTGAAATCTTCCGCGTGTGTGCTCTGGGTCAGTTTGGTTTGGAACAGTCCAAGGTATATAGAAGAGAAGTATTCCCATTAAAATGCTGGCACATTGCAGCTGATAGCCTGTGACGTAATTCTGTGACTAATGTATATACTTTTTTTAGGAAAGACAGAGAGATTATTGTGTTCTCTGTACTGTACTTTCCTATACATTTCACGATAATACGTCCCCTAATGGTGGAACATGGTTCGCAATGGGAATAGCTTGTCTTCTATATACCTGGGACACAGCCAAGGTATATAGAATACAAGATATTCTCATTAACATTTTGACACTAGAGCTGTGACGTGTTTCGTCCTATAACGTATATACATTTCTATTGAAAGGACAGAGAGAGTAGAGAGAATATTGTGTTCTCTGCATCGTACTTTCCTATACATGCGGATACAAATAGCGGAATGTGGTTCGTAATGAGAATACGTTGTATCTCTGTACCGTCGTGGGACACAGTCCTTGAATTAGCTGGTGAAATTTCCGATGCAAACTGGAAAACCTAAATATATTTCTGTTTTAAATGCATAATCAAAACTATACTTATACTACATATTTGTACATAAAACTCTAAACATAAAGTTTATCATAACAATAATTTTTATCCAATTCCTCATCAATTTAACCTTTACTTTTATATTAATTTAACGACTGTACCCATTTATTCGAATGTGAAACGTCAGCAGTTAACTTCGAACGAATTTTCTTGCACTGTTACGCCATTTTGTTTTTGACAAAATCGCGTCGTTTCGTTTGCGTTGTGGATTGAGAGTACTTCACAAAGCATTCTTTATTTTAGTATTTTTAGGATATAATAAAGTAATTTAAAAAAATCAAGTGAAAATGAGTGGAAAGGTTTTGTTTGCGTGTTCAAAGTGTTTCTCCAGACACTCTTTTGAAGAATTATCTACTGGCCATCAGCTATGCAAGGTGAAAGACTACGCAGTTTACTCAAGATTGTGAAAAATTAAACAAAGAAAATAATTATGTAAATTATTCTTGCTAAATTATCAAACACACAAAAAAAATTGAAATAAATTATGAATAAATGAATAAATTTCAAGAAATATTGTGATTTGTGCAAAAATGTGAAGATAAAGATGACGTGTTGTTTAGAAAGGGACTTAAAAAAAAACACTAGTGATACAAAGAAATTTTCATTAAAACTTTAATTAAATAAATTTTCATTAAAACTTAATTAAAAAAGACTTAAGATGTTATAATAACAAACACTTAAAATCAATTTATAATATATTTGCAGGATTGCCGCGGTACGACTCCCGTCATGAAATGTACTTACTGCAGGTCAGAATTCCAGCAACAAACAGGGTAAGTGTCACTTATAATTAATTAGAAATATCTTAATATATAAAAATGATGCACATGAAACTAAGGGAAATATTTTACCAGCAAGGGAAGTACCTCATCAGCATGTAGGAAGTGCGAGCATCTCTTGAAGCAGTACGGAAAACCAAGCGCTTGCGAGTGCTGTAATATAATGGCAGCCTTCGTGGGATCAAAGTGTCAACGGTTAGTATATTCCCGTTACTTTTAAAACCCAATCTTTTGGAAAAAAGGGAAAAAGAATTTCTAGACACATAACACTTTAATTTTTCTCTTAAACGTAACGAAAACATTGTAGACTGTTTGTATGAAACCTATTTGGGTGTTTTCCACTTGTCCCCTAAAGTGACTGAAACCATTAAGTTGCTTGAAGTTGCCTCAGTATTTTCCGTCTTTTTTTTTTTATATAAATATATATATATATATATATATCTATATCGACACTGAAGACGACAAGTGGGAAATGATCCCGAAACCCTTTTTCTTTTTCTGCCAAAAGTACAGGGAATATTTGTAGTAATTACAGGCTTGTTCGACGACTTAATAAACCTTACTCGAAAAAGATCAAAGAAAAAAACTAACACTATTTCTATATATGTACATAGTTTTGTTTTTCACTCGGTTCTTACTCTGAGTAGGTAAGTCATCGAATAGGCCTTACAAATCAAACATGAAAACAATAAAACAAAGTTTATGAACGCAAACATTTTCTTTACTCCCCGATCATTAGGTGTGCTAGCTCCGAGTTAAAATATGGCCCGCCAGTTCAATGCGAACAATGCAAACAACGATGCGCTTTTGATAAACATGACGAGAATAAGAAGGTGTGTTTAGTACTATCAGGCAGAAGGTTTAAATTGAGTATGGGATTAAACTTCCATCGATATCTAGGATGCAATTATTTGGAATATTCTTGTATTCATTACTAGCGTTTATTTATTGTATCTATAATTGATCTAACATTGTATCACGATAGCTTATATTACCAAAAAAAAAAAACTTTGTATAGAAGAACTAAATTACTTACCTGTATTTATGGTATGTATAAGGCTATTACGTATAAATGCAGGGTTATAAGAATAAGTCGATAGTTCAACTTTATTCTGTTTGTCAAATCGAACCAGATCCGACTCGACAGGTGAATTTTTCTCAGCTCAAATCAAACTTTGAGCTAGTATTACCCTGCAAGTTCACGTAATATGCCCATATGAAATCAAGTATTTTCTGTAACGAATTAATTTTGTTTGTTTGTAAATTAACTGTCTTCATCTGCCACTGAGCAATTTTAGTTAAAATTCAAATTCTCCTAAAACGAAAAAAAAAATGTTTGCGTTTATAAAATTTTGTTGACAAAATATGCATGAAAACTATTTGCAAATAAGATCCTACTTAAAAATGCAATTTGCACTGCATTGTTGCAATTCAAAGTGTTGAAGCTGAATTGCAGCAATTTACACTAAGAAATTAATAAAACGTTCCGATTGTGGAAGTCTACTCCATCAAACTCTAGTGCAAAACGATCAGGCGGGCAAGAGCACAAAAGTCAGTACATAAGGTTGCATTACATTAATCCTTTCCTATCAAATATCGTAGATATTTATTTTGATTTTTATAATATATTTGAGTTGAATGGACTTACTAGACTTTCATAACCATCGTCTAAAATTATTGTAAGCAAGTTATTCGATGGCAAAGGCTGTTTGCACAGAAGAACTAAAACGCAGTCTCAAATTAAATTATATTATATTAAAAAAATTAGAAATTTTCAATCATTCATTTTACCTAATAAATTATTACTTTTTTTTTTTTTTTTAATTTTTCTGTAAGAAAAACGATATTTCGTTAAAGAATACATTTTCTTCAGAACATAAAAAATAATTAATTCTTGCAAAAAATGAAAAAATTGAAAAATTTTAATGATATAAATAAAAATATTCGTTGTAGAAACTTAGAAAATTGCGTTTTAGTCTTTCTATGTGCAAACTCTACCTAACCGTGCACTCTATTTAAAGATTTGATTTTTCAAATTTCTGACTGACTCTGAACAAAGTAGAATTTTAGAGTTAGTTGGTATTTCCTGGAGCGTGGTTTGATTCTTTAAAAGTATCTAAAACTTCTGATAGACGTAAAAATTCGTAGTGGAAGTTCTAATTGTATTTGTATCACATAATTCTATGGGTGAAAACAAGTCTAAGTGTAAAATTCAAGAAGATAACAAAGAAGTCACAAAATATGACTTATTTTTCTTGACCTTATTAGCGTTTTAGTAATATTTTGTCGTTTATATTATACAGGCCAAATTACTCTCACTCTAATTATTATTTTCGTGATTTTAAAAGCAGATTGGAACGGCGGCAGTTGTTCTTGCTCAAATACACTAAATTTATTTCAACTTAGTTAAGAATTGCGAAAAAGTTTGCAGTTTTAACTGGGTGTGTGTAATTATTTTTTGTATATCCCAAACTCATCCATCAGATCCGTAGATAAAAAAATAGAGTGAACGACTTACTGAACACCTTGCAAGATATGATTCTGGTCGTATTAAAAAGATAAGGAAATACAAATTAAATATTTTAGTCGAAAGTTTAATAAAACTACGACTATATATTTTTTTGGGTTCACTATATTTAGGACTCTGGAATCCATCAGTGCATTTTCGCAAAGTAGTTCAATTAAATTCTGAAATGGGAATGTCGCTTTTGAATGCTTTTATTACTTTCATTATTTCGTTTATACTTACATTTGGTGGTTTACATTTCTTATTCAATGCGCACGTAGATAAATTTCTTTGCTTTTTCAGTAATTTTTCAGTTTTAAATGTCAGTGGTCTTATTCAGGTATTTCGGTTTCGAATAATTTATCTTTTGTAAAAGCTTAAGAATTATATCAAACTGAAATACAGGAACCAGACCCAGAATATTTCTTGTGGAGCTACCTAACCTACCTAACATTATAAATACACACACATAAATACAAAAATTTAAACGTTTTATTTATTTGGATATTAATAATTTCATCTTATTATAGGCTTTCTATTCCTTCCAGATTGACGGAAAATTGTTATGTTGGCTATGTACATTATCATATAAACGTGCAGTAATCAAAGCCCGCCAAGTAGAAAAAGATTCCCGACAATCAAAAAAACGTTCTCATAGTGATAAATCTGTGAAAGAATCTAATTCATCTAAAAAATCTTCCCGACCCGATGTTACTAAACAAAGTACAGCTGAAGTTCCCGAAAAGGTTCCAAGACAAACTACAAATAATATTTCCTCTGGAGGAGGTGGGGGTGGCGGCGGTAGTATGGGTATTGCTGCAGCAGCGGCTCAAATTGATCCAAACAGCTCAGATCATGTTGTTGCAATGACTCAACTGAAAGAACAAATCGCCAGTTTACAAAGACGTTTAACTATGAAAGATAAGGACCTGTTAGAAAAAGATAAAATGGTGAAGTGAAAACAAATTTGATCTTATGTACAATCCTTACTTTAAAACATTTATTTATTCATTTTAGATAACGGAATTAAAAGGAAAAAATTTTTCAAATGAAAATGAGCTACGAAATAAAATGAAGGAAAGTGATCGGCTATATGAAATGAAAATAGAATTACTAAGTACAAAAGTTTCGGCGTTACTCAAAGAAGTTGCTGCTCTTAAAAAGGGAGCGAAGAAAAATGGCACCACCGTTTCTATTATTAGCAAAGAAACAGCAAAGGATAGTGGTGGGTCTGGTACTGAAAGCCCAATCACAAATTAGTGATGAAATATAATGCATAATATAATTATGTAAATTAATTTTGTCCAATTATCTAATGAATGTATTCATCTAAGTGAAATTTAACTTTATAATTTATAGATTTCTTCAATGTGAGGTGTTTCTGGCAGAAGTAGTTCTAAGAAATGAAACTGTATTTGTAATATAATTTGAAGAAGAAAAGATGTGTACAAATGGAAATTTAATGTTTATTTTTTATTGCTGCTTCTAGACTTGATATTTTTAACTGTTTCAGCATTTTCATCCTACTCCTTCAATTGTTAATTTTAGTTATCAAAATAAGGAATTTGTTTCACTTTCTTTCCACACGTTTGGTAGTTTCGCGTTACTGTTGTATTATTAAAAGGAAGTTGAAAATATATGTAAATGAAAATAAGAAAGGAAAATAATCCATTTTTATATTTTCAAAATTTCAAAAGAACAAGGCAAAGTACAATGAAAAGATCTCTAGTAGTAAGTTCGTACTACAACTCATCGGATCATTACTTCTGTAGTATTTTATTTGTGTAGTTTACAATAAACTATTTATGGCTTAATTTATTCGTAGTTTTCCAAAATTCCACGTGTCATATTTTAATATGTAGTTATAAATAAAACGCTACACTTGACTTTCACACTTGGATTGAAATTTCAAGGCGCGCTTTCGATACACCAACTTGAATCTGTTTTGAAAATATTATTTAGATCCCTGAAAGTGGTTTTTCTCCTTTATTTCTAGAACGGCTCGTCTCGCTCGTCTCACTGGGAATTTTATTTTCCACCATATGTGAAAATCAGAAATAATGGTATGGGAAACCTACAAAGAAGTTGCACGGCCTCGAACCTAAATCTGCTGCGATTATTAAAGTGTTTCGGCCTGGGAGGTCAATAGCCAAACAAAAAATGAAGGGGGGGGGGCATATCAACCGTTTGAGTTACAGGGTGATTAAGAAAAAAGCTAGCTTTCCACAAAACACCCTGTATCTTAAAAATACAGGGCGTAAGGTGGTCACAGTTAAGAGCTCATTGTATGCAGAACTTTGTGGCCGTTCCAACGACTGCTCAAGGACCCCGCACTCAGCTCATCTCAGGAGTTAAATTAAATTAATAAATTATAAATATCGGATTTTATTACCTTTCTTTTTCTTTCATATCATTTTTTTGCAAAAAGGTTAACATAACTTTTTTATAAGAACTATAAACTCTCTTGTTCAGTTAGACCTATTACACACTCCTAACTGTAGTCGTTAAAGAGTTATTAGCTCTTAACCTATTTTTAAAGATAATTTTGTTCCCTTAGTGGCTGAAAATCGTAATTAAAAAAAAATCGTCTAAATTCGGTATGAGCTAATAACTCTTTAACGGAAGGTCAAAGTAAAAAAAAAAAGGTAAGAAAATCCGAGATTTTTATTTTAAACCCCCATAACTCCTTAGATGTATGCTATGCATCGTTGTCCAATCAATTATGTCAGATCATCATTATTTCTATGCTTTACAAACGTATTAATTGCAAAAAATAGTACCTATCAAAGCTCCTATACTTAGAGAACAGCCGCATTCGGGGAAGCAAGTAACATTTTTTTACCGGCATTAAATGCTTCCTGCTGCCCACTTTCCTTTCTCCCTATTGGCAAATCAATATACAATTGAAAGCCTTATATATTAATAAATCTGGTGTATCTGATCTATTGTAGTTTAGTAATCTTATATTTAGATCTGCATTCCTTAGATTATATGGCTGCACATCAATCACCAGTGTTATTTTCTCTGTTAAATATGGCGGGGTATCTTCAACCGATTGCTATCCATCCATATCTTAATTTTTTTCAGATCTCTTTCTATTTTTCTTTTAATATCATCTATGTTTTCACCAGTACAACATATCAGTGTATAATCAGAAACCAGACTGAGCTTTGAGTCGACTATTGCTTGCTTTAAGTCGTTTATATAAAGCAAGAATAATAAGAGTTTCTATCACTGATCGCTGTGGAACCCATTTCAGTTTCAATCGTTGTTGAGAGAGTTTCGTTGACCTGTGTCCTCAATGTCCTTTTTCTAAGATAATCCTCGTACCAATTCAATTCACACACTTTAATTCCATACATGTCCAATTTCTCAATCAGAATGTTTCTGTCCACCCTTTCAAAGGCTCGCTTCAAGTCTAGAATAATAGATGCAATTGATTTCTTTTGATGTATCTCTTCCTTCCAGTAGTTGATAATTAATTGTCGTTTAACATGAATGTTTTTTTCGAAACCCCCAACTGTTCCGGGATTATTATATTATTCCTCTCCAAATATTTTTCCAGCCGAATTTGTACAGTTTTCTCAAATATCTTCTCGAAGACCTTTAACATGACAACACTTTTGTACTAGTGCATAAAAAGTTATAAGCGATTATCGTAAGATGGAAAGATCAAAAATTATTCTAGAGTAGACTTTTAATATCCAAACGGACGAAGTTACGCTGGGCTGATTGGATAAGGTGAACGTGCATGTGGTAGAATATGAAAAGACGTGGCTTGAGTTTTTACTTTGGATTTCTTTAATTATGCCACTCCTTTTAATTCACGAAATATTTTGCGTAATCTGTCTACCCTAGGAATATTTTTTAGACTAAAATAAAGTGGATGCAGGCAAACTTTTCATTCCTTTTAAATATCCCGCTATTAGTGTTCTTCATAAAGAGTTATGCAGACAGTTTTCGATAAGTGTGGTGAATTACGAATTAAAGCAGAATTATGTAATGAGTACACTTAGTAGTTTGGCATGATTGCTATTATTAAATGCTTTTGGAAAGCCAATATGATTCACATATCGAGTGAGTTACGGAAGTAATTTTACAACTGTAGATTAATTAAAATTATATTTGCCTCATTTACCATCTCATTAAATTCAATGTAATTTAGATAAATCCGCAATGTACAAAGTTAGATAGAACCGGGCGGTGTTAGTTGAACCTAACCCAGTAATCATGCCTACATTGACAAATATCACATCTACTTTTTGCATATTGCCTTGGATTTGAATTGTGATGCAACATACATACATAGGAAGGCTAGGTTTCCGGAATTTTTCAGTAGATATACATCTGTTGATTTCTACAAAATACTTTTTAGTAATTCGTTGAGGAAAACATTCTTCAAATTTCCAACTTCTAAACATCAACTTTGAGTAGATGAATAATGCTCATTTATTATCCCTATAATTGCCTATGAGAGATGAGTGGTGTGACGTTGTGCTCCTTCAACTATGGCTCCAATGCTCTGATAACCCCACTTAGAATTACTTTTAAAAATATCTTGATAGGTGTGGAAAAAATTTCATCAAAAACGTAGTAAAAACTAAATTTGTACGAATCTATATTTACTCATAGTTATCAAGTTTCTGTAAGAATTCGCTCTCTATAAACAAACATGGGTTTCTTTGCGGCAGGTTTACCACTTTGTACTAACTTGTTAAAATTTGTCTCCAATACGAATTGGCAGTTTCATAAAAGGACTAGTAAGTCCTTCGAGATATTATTTTAGTCCTGTTACTGGTTAAAATGAGAAGTATGAGTTGCATTTCTAGAGTAGACTGCATCCTATTTAGATAATAGAACTTATCAAATCTTATTCCGCCATTCTATCTCCTGTTCTGATTCGCTTTGCCATATTATCTCCAAAGAGCCACTTTGAAGGTTATTTTTCTTTCTGACAACATTCTCCCTCTTAAGAAGTACTGTAAAGTCTCAGTTTATGCTGATGACATTAAACTTTTCTAAAATGAAATCTTCTAATGACAACAATTACAGGAAGTTTAATAGCTAGTAATAACTTAAGAGTTTCATATCGATAAATGTAAGGTTATGATTTTCTTCAGGAAGCAGAACCCATCACTAAGATTCTCAGATTTTTTATAGAGCTTTTTCCATGAATTTCTACAGGATTCCAAGTTTGGTTTCGATGGAGAGGGTATAAAAAAACAATTTCAAAGGTGGTTGATGTGGAAAGTGTTGATCGAAGCAGAAATGTATGAAACCGTCAGTCATAAGGGTTGGTAAACTTAAAATAGACCACTATTGGGCATAGATTTATGGAACTAATGATGACGATGATTTCAGATCATGCTGCACAATTTTTTGTTTTTGTTTTTTTTTTCTTAGTTTAATTAAGATTATTTTCCATTATTACTACTTAGAAAAAAAGAAAAGGGCAGAGAGATTGCTATCCAATTTTGGATAATTTATATTGCTGAATATGCCTAGTGGAGAACAAAATGTTTTTCTTGAAGTAAAGATTATATTTTTAAATCATTTTTTTTTTCATTTGAAGTTCGAAGACTATATAAAATTCTTTACAAATTCTTAACTTGACTTGACTAAAAATTAAAGAATGCTCGTCATTCAGTGAGGCTTTGGTTTATGCCCATCAACATAAAAATTCCTTGTAGCTTTCGGAAGTTCTAATTCAATGCCATCCAGTTCTTTTGTTAGAATTATTTGACACCCCAATCGGGAATTTTCCCGTAGGAATGGCGCCATATCAAGTAAATCCTCTTCTTTTTCTTCTGCCTCTGGTAGTTTTTCTAGATAGACATCTTTAACATAAACATGACATGTAGTGCAAGCAAGAGATGCTTCACATGCTCCTATAAAATTTGAAATTTCAGACAAAGCAATACATTTTAAAATTCTTATCTTGAATACCTTCCATTTCAATTCCGTACCTATGAGCCAAGTATAAAACATTGTCACCTATTTTTCCTTTTACCGGAATTTTCTTTCCATCTTTATCAATATAAGTAATATTAACTCTAAACAAATTTCTACTTAATACTTTCAAAACTGAATGATAACAAAAATACTTACACCTCCTCGTCAGTCTTTGGTTCTTTCCACTCATATTCGCCATGTCGTAACTCTAGGAATTATATTTGAAGAATAGTTGCTTAAAATGCTGACGGATTTTATACATACCTGCAAAAAGCTTGAAATTTCGAATATTTGCTGGTAAATTAATATTTTGGAAAATTCCTGGTGCCCGGGAAAACCGTCCAAAAAGTAAACAAATCATTTTTGACAACCATCTGTTTGGAAATTTGATAACAGCTGCTGAATTGAAGTACGCTACCGCGTGCTCTTCTATTCAGATAAAGGTATTGCGTTGTGATGCGATGTGATTTCCGAATAGCAGTGCAGGGTGACTTAAACGTTGCAGTATGCTTCACTATTCGTTGACGAGAGCTACTCGAGGGAGGGATTTTTCCTTTGGAACGTTTAAGGTCGACCGATCAGAAATTTCACAATTTGCTTGGCCATAGCCCACATAGGGGAGGATATTGGCACTTTTTACGGGCGAGAAGTATTCGCGTAGTTCCTTATATCATTACCGAAATTAATTGTGTGCGTGCTTAATTAAGTCACACTTTTTGATATAAACAATAACTGTATCACAAATTCACAACACGTAATGATTATTAAATTATTATATTATCATCTTAAATCGCAGGTAAACATCTGTACAGCCGTCCGATCAGAAATTGCAGATATTTCGCAATTTCAAAATAGCCGGCTTGCTGTAGTATTGTATATAGTAGTTTAAAGAATAGCATGTAGAACAAATTTGGAAATTATAGCGTTTGAACAAAATACAAGCAACTTTTATATGAAAAACTCGTGCAGTAAGACAAGGCAAGAAGACTGGATGTCGCTTGCTGACCGGCCCGCTGCTCTCTCTTTTGACTTTGTTAATGCCTTGTATATTCAGGCAGGTCGAAGGACTTTCGTTTTCATGCGTCATCTTTAATTTGATGGTTGTAGCCGGAATGATAAAAAAATATACTTTCGATTCGATCGTCAGAACTAGCCCCAGGTATGTTTTTAATTTGCTGTTGATGGATTAGAGGTTATGGAGACGTCAAAAAATTGTGGATTATTTTTTCAGTCTTTGTGATTGCCTCTAATTTATTATTTAAGTCTCCTCAATTATAGAAAGAAAAATAAATAATGTACGTGTCCAGACTCCTGGGACCCCGTTCCGCACATGGATCATCTGTGAAAATCGGCTTACGACTGCAGTCCTTTTCATCTCAATCTGAAGAAAATATTGATGAAGGTTTTTATTTTTAAAGTTGTTGCTATTGCATTTCTTATTTATTTGTAATTCTTAGAATTTAGAGTCTTAAATCTACGCCCAGAACAGTCTCGCTCTATCAAACGTAAAATATATAAAAAGGAAGAACCCTCACCGCCAAGGTTAGTTCAACCAAAATCGTTTACTATTTATCATAAAATCTTTACATTTTTAGATCAAATAAAATGGCAGTAGATCAAGATTGGGGAGCAGTCTGGCCGGGTCCAAGATCTTTTCATCCTGCTACAGTTCCTTTACCTATTCGTCAAGGCTACACCGAAAAGGGTGCCCCACCTCCGGCTAAATATGCCAATGCTGAATTAATGAAAATTCCAAATTTTCTACATTTAACGCCTCCAGTAATAAAAAGGCAATGTGAAGCTTTAAAGAAATTCTGCACACCTTGGCCAAAAGGAATTGAGACTGAAGATAAGTGGCGTAAAATTTTTCCACTAGATGTTATCACAACAGATTATTGTCATGGGCTGCCTACTATTCGAAATCCTCTATCTCGGATTGTTTCCATCAAAATAAAACTTTCATCGTTAAAGCTTGATAATCATGCAAAAGATAAATTTCTTCGGTTAGTTGGTGATCGATATGATCCGGAAACAGATGTGCTAACCATAGTAGCAGATCGATGCCCTCTAAAAAAACAGAACTATAACTATTTGCAATATTTGTTAACTGCGTTGTATCATGAATCTTGGGTAACAGAACCTTGGGAAGCAACAAAATCTGAAGCGGATATGGAATATTATGATTTTAATAGGAATAAATCAAAGTTATCTGCGGAAGCTATTATTAACTGGGGGAAAACCAATGATGGTGTTGTACAAGTTGATGTAAAATTTGGAAAAACTGTGGAGAATTTAATCAATGAAGGAGAGAATGAGTATAATATCCAAAAGTATAAAGAAGCGGTTATTAAGCTATTGGGACTGAATAATGAATTGTTGATTAGATAAAAATAAAGTGAAACTAGTGTAATTTTATTTGTTTTTCTATTAAGAACTTGCAGGTTGAGTACAATTAAAATTAAAAAGAAGCTAAATTACCATCAATTTCCCAGAATGGTGCAATTTAAAAAAAAAAAACTTTGGGAACGTTTTCTGTATATGGAGTGCAACCTACTTAATTCTAACATTGTCGTTAGTTAATCCCCAAAAAAGAAATTATTGCATGGGGTACGTTATAAGTAGAAATCGTGGCAACACTATAGTCAAGAATATATCTAATGGCTTTAGTACACTATTTGCCATTGAGCAAATACGTCCCTGATATTAATTCAATATTCAAGTGAGCGCAAAAAAAGTAAGAGTTAATGTTTTGTAGCCAGCAGAAGATATTCTAATACAATCAATTACCAAAAGTATAATACAACTTATGGTTTCAGACGAAGAACTCGTCATTTTTGCAGTAATACCTGGAACTTTTGGATTTGTCTCAATTTTTTTTTTCTTTCTGTATTGTTATCGAGGTAAGTTAGCAAAATATGTTCTAATAACTGGGCCGATTAAGACAGGTAGCAGGCTTCGACAAAATAGCATAAAGATCTTGCTTCATAACCAGCTGTGAATGACTTTCCTCACTCGCTTTCCAGCCAAAAAGGCGCTGGTGTTATCGCAGTCCGGTAAAAAGCTATGTGATAAGGGCCTGTTCTTCAAAAAAATTGTATTAGAGGGGTCTACTATTTAAATTTCAAGCTAAAAAATAAAGCCCAATTATTGCTCACCCACAACACAAGAGACACCGTCTCTAATGCTTCAAGTTCAAGTTCAAGTTTATTGAGGCTAAATACAAAAATATACAGGTTTTTTTTTTATAAACATAACTTCTTAACTTAGATTTAGTATATATATGCCTGACTTACTGATATGCCTGGCTATAATGAAAGTGGATGTGTTAAGTAAGGGATGGAATTCCAACCTTAAAATTATTTTGTATGATAAGGTACAGAGTGTACAAGAAGGAACTGAGTATACTTGCTCCCGGTATACTGCACAATTATGTCTGAATGACCCTAAATCACCTTAAAACTAAATAACAATGAAAAACAACGGGCAAAAGGCCCAATAACCTAATAATAGGTATCTGAAATTAAATGGACGGGATATTCAGTTAATTACCCAAATTAATTTTAAAGTTATTTAATAAAGAGATACGAACCTAATAATAGTTCGGATTTATTGTAATATATCACATCGGTTGCAAAGGAGAAATGCTCCCAAAATTGTGAGGAATAGTGTTAACCCCTGTAGTTGGATGGAGACGTTTCAGTGTAAAATGGGATCCTAAATTGGTTAGGAGTGCTAGGAAAGAAGGAGTTGATGGAAGACTTGTGTAGAATGTTTATGGGTGAGAGATAGTAATTGTCATTCAAGGAGTCGTTTCTGTCTTCGGTGAAGACTGTATTGACCAGAGGATTTGGATGATGCTCAAATTTCTTTACCGCATTCTCGGCTAAACCAATTAGATAGATCATTAGCGGTGTTATGTTTGTAATGTTATAAATATAATTATTAGAGTACCATTTGTGACTGTCTGGTCTACGGAATTTGCCAACGCAATGCCTGAGGATTCTCCTTTCAAAGGTTTCTAGCTCCAGAGCGACATTCGGTGTTATTTGCATCCATGACATAGATCCGTAACCTAATATGGGGCGAATTAGGGTCTTGTATATTAGTAATTTGGAATCTGTCGATAAATGCTTTGTGTTAAGTAGAGGTCTGAGCATGGCTGCGGCCGTTTTACCTTTTTTTAGGGTCTTCCTTGCATGGGGATTGGCGCGCAATCTATTATTAAGGTAGATGCCAAGATATGATATCTCATCTTTGAGTGGGATTGGTCTATTGTTAATTTTCAGGTTTAATAATTTGCTTTCACGAACAGCCAAGTGATGCCCTTTACCACTCGCATTTCTAAAGCAGATAATTCCAGATTTGGATTCATTAATCTTTAAACCCCAATTGTTATAGTATTCTAACAGACTAGGTTTGAACTGGTGTATACTATTAAGCGCCGAATGGGGTCTCTCACCCTCAGCCAGGATGATGGTGTCATCAGCATATAGGATAGCGGACGGTACTTGGTTAAAATAACTTCTGAGAGGGAAGTCGTATAGGAAAATATTAAATAGGAGTGGGCCCAAAATAGACCCTTGGGGAACTCCAGAAAGAACCTGTATAGAGTCAGAAACCTGGTCAGCGATGGATATGAATACGAATCTATCTTCAAGGAAACTACTGATAGTCCTTATTATACTATTTGGGCAGTTTATTTCCAGCAGTTTGAATATAAGTCCCTTGTGCCAGACTGAGTCAAATGCTTTCTCAATATCGATATCAAGTCCTAAAGTGCATACTTTATTCTATATATTGGTTGTAATTTTATTAGTTAGTGACAGAATTGCTTGGGTTGTTGAGTGTTCTCTTCTAAATCCAAATTGATTGGGAGGGATTATCGAGTGATCTTCGCAGAAAGAATCTAATTTATCAGCAATTACTCTTTCAAGGAGCTTTCCCAGAGAGGACAATAAAGAGATGGGTCTGAAGTCTTCAATATGCTTAGAGTTTCTCACTTTCGCGATTGGGATCAACTTGGCTACCTTCCAGGGAGGAGGAAAAACCTCGTTGTTTATACAATGATTGAACAGTGATGTTAATTTATCATCAAGAATACTAGGGCATTTACGGATGATGTAGTTAGAGATGCCATCATGGCCAGACGATTTCTTATTCTTAATTTTTACTCTAATAGCTGCGACCTGATCCCTGGTTGAAAAGCACTCTGAATCTATGGTGGGCCCAGAGGCTACATGGATGACGAGAATTGGATCAGGCAACGACCCCGGTGATCGATATTGAAGCGGTTGATATTGTTTGACACCTGCCCCAATAAGTGACCATTCTGTATAGAAGTATTTTCTGAGTAAAAGCTATGAAAAGCTTCTAATTTCTCATCAGTGGTTACTAATTCGTCATTTAGATATGTGAGAGTGTTATTGGCTATATCTATGCCAAAGAATTTCCTACCGGTTATCTTGTCGATTTCTTTGAACGCGTGTGGTGAGGGAAAAATATTCTTAAGCCTGTTCTTAAACGCTACGTTCAACTCCATCTTCACCCTCTCTTTGATGATTTGGTTGAGGCACTTAATTCTGGCGTTTAATTCACTATAATCCGCATTCACTCTATTAGCAAATCTGTGGAAAATACGTTTTTGTTTCTTCAGCCAGGCTTTCCTAACCTTAATTAATTTTAAAGTCACCTTTGAAATGTGTTTAAACCTAGCGTTCGTAAAAATTGAAGCCATGAATTGCAGATAGGCTACTGCTTTCTCATCTTCAGACCCTATTGACTTATATTTAGGCCAAAAACCTCTGATCTTCCTGACCAGTTCAATGAGAGGCAATTTAAATATATTTTGCGCTTCGTTTAAAAATTCATTCAATATATTACTATCGGACTCCCTTTGGGACCCCCTGTGGGCAGTCTCCCCCCTTTTAAGCACGTCAGCATAAAATACTTGAGGTATTAGTTGGTTATTGATTTCATTATTTACCAGACCCTTACGAATAACCGTTTTTTTATTAATTTTAATTTTTAGTGTCTCTCTTTTAATTTTGTACTTATGGTATTCCGGACAACCCTTGCAACTCGCGGGGTGGCCCGAGGCCAGACAGTTAACACATTTGGGTGGAGGTCTTTTCTCTCTTTCAATTATGAAGCAAATTTCAGAGGCGTGGTTTTCCCCACAAATGACACATCTGGCATCATACCCACAGTAATCCCCAGTGTGTCCATACCTTTGACACCTGAAGCATCTGGTTAAGTTCTTTGACCTCTTCTTTTCCCACCTGTTCCTCTGCCTAAGAACAAATCTTAAGCTAATTAGTCTTTTCATGTCCTCACTTGAATCAGTCTGAATGACGAAGATATTCAGTGGCACGTCAATTTTTCGAGAGTTAGGGGTCGAGAAGCGATATATTTTATTTACTACAATGTCAGGAATCTGCTCGGCAATATCCGCTCTGATCCATTCCACATCAACGTCCCCATCCAAACCCATTAACAACATCGAGGGCTTTTTAGCATCTTTTGCGGTAAAAGAAAAGGCATTAATTGCCGAATCCCTGAAAAAGGCAACTAAATTCCTGTGCAAACCGACGTGATTCACAAAGATCTCAGTTTTTAGATAGTCAATATTGACAAAGTAAAAATCCACATTAGAAAGCCCTAGCTCATCTATTCTACTATTAATAGTAGATGTAAGTAAGTTCGAGTTAACCCCGAACACAAAAATTGGCGGGCAAAAGCTCTTGGGCTTTGCTCTATTATTATTAACACTAGTCTTAGTCTTATTCGAACCACTAATCCTATTTAAATCAATATTCTCAATAAAATTTCCGTTACTTAGCTTGTTTGCTGCCTGGTTTTTCTTGTTAAGGTGTATATCACCGATATTTAAAACAGTCGGCTCAATATCAGTCTCCATGATGTCTAAAGGTGCGAATCTGTTGTGGTTGATTCTCCCTAACTCCTCGTCTACGTTCTAGTTCCACAGGTTTCTTTTGTTTTATGTTGGGAGATACCCTTTGTGTTAGCTTTTTGTTGAATGTGCGACACATTTTGAGAATCAGCTTGTTTTGCTGTTCTTTTACGTTGCTGGGTGACGCCATTTGCAAACCAGAGATATTTTGAATTGAGATCCCTGAATTAGCCGAGAATGGGTTTGCTGCCGATGCAGTAAATTGACCAGAAGAGGCATCTTCTCCGTGCATAGCTGGATGAAGTGAAGCATCTGAACTGAGCGAAGAAGTTTGCTGAAGGGAGGCAACCGCCCCAACGGAGCCAGAAAGCGACGCCTGCCAGGCGTCATATTCGTTTTCAACTTTACTGTTAATCACATCTATATCTTCATTAGTAATCATCTTCGAAGGTAGGCGAAAGGCTGCCGGCGAAACATCAATATTCGTCATCTTGAAGAGCCGCAAGTATCACACAACAAAGAAAACGCGCCTCCCGGGGCCAAGCACGCTTGCCCCGGTCTGAATGCCAGAGATAAAAACACTTGTGAATCACTATTTCAACTCTTTTCCACGGAAAAAGACAATTAAAATACTAATTGAATATCCTCGAATACTTTATCGAACTTTACTACGCTTTAATATTATTTTAAACCAAAATTTTTTTATAAAACGCGACAAGGTGAAAAAACTCGACTTCTTTCTTCAGCTGTCAAAATCGAATCTCGTCTCTAATGCTTCAAGCCGAGTATCTGATGAACCTACCTCTCCAATGAACGTATTACGTAAATAGAGTTTTCAAAAAGGCTTATCGGCTCAAAATCAGACTAAATCGATAGAATTTTAGAGACGTCTTCTTAGGCCTCTTCCTTGCTAAATCAAACTTCCCAAATTGATGGTATCTTTCTAAACATAAATAAAAACAACATTTTCAACAAATAGTAAAATTTTATTTGAATAACAAAATAAAACTAAAAAACTTTATTGTCCACATTCAAAATGAAATTTGTTAAAAAAACAAGGCTTGTATAATTTCCTAATAATATTTATAATATTTACTAGAATCCCCAAAAGATTTAATTTTCCTGTCCTCTATCGCCCCATTTAAACAGATTTCGCCTTCAGTAAAATATTTGGTTTTTCAATATCATTTTTGCTTTGGATAAGCCTAAGTTCTCGTTCGTGTGTCTCCACTTTTCGTTTTCCATTTTTCACTTCTTCAGGCATAAAATCAATCGTTCTCTTGATAACGGCTTGCAAAGTTGCAGTTGTGTATTCTAAAGCTCTACTTATATCCTTGTTTATGTAACTGTGTGCTAAAAGTAGTGCAGCAAACAAGTCACCAGTGCCTGTAAAATTAATGCCATGGCCCTGTTTTGGAATATTTATGGTGCACTTAGTGGTGTTGTTATGACTAAGGAAACCCATTAGTACTCCTTCTGGTCCCAATTCTGTACTTGATAATGCAACGATTTTAACATTTTTTTCATGAAACCAATTCATAGCAGCCCAAGCATCATTCTCGTTTGTTATATTGCACCCAGTTATGAGTTCCACCTCGTACTGATTTGGGGTGACAATATCTGCTAATGGAATTATTTCGTCGCGATATATTGGTAGAAGTTCTTCAGGTACATACATTTTTCCATTGTCTCCCATTACAGGATCGCATACTGAAAAACAGTTTTTTTTGTACATACAGAGAAGTTAATAATTTTGTTTTATTTAAAATTCCTAGCGACTTTAATATAAAAAATGTAATGGCAGTTTGGAGAGATCATAGGAGAAAAAGAGTAACTTGACAATGTCTAAAGTAAGATGTCGCAGACTTAGAGATGATTATGCAAAAAAGTGTAATCAAATGATGTATTAGCTTAATTGGTGAAGACTGCATTAAGTATATTAAAAGCTCTGACGATAGAAACTCAATTATAGCAGAAATTAGAAATTAGCCGATCTATATAGAATTTAAATTTAAATTGATAAAGAACCGAAGAAGGAGTCAAACATCTACTTGCTTAATATTTAAGCGGTTTCAGAAGTATACATTCGTCCCATCTACTATAATCAAGCCTCTTCTCATTACTGCTAAAGCTACCAAGGAAATGAAAAGGACAGTAGAAAACATAGAGCAGGACATGAAATGATAGGGAAATATTCTAATTTTGTTAGATGCGTTTCTTTTAGATTTCCAAATTGATCCCATTCCGCAGATGTCTGTAATTTTGGTTTTGTATGGCGCCGCTAACACTGATTCCAGTCCGGTCCACTCACCTTCTTGTAGTATTTAAGCTATTTTGTGAAATAATCCGCTTATATCCTAAGGGCCCCTTTGATTGTAGAATTAAGTAGGTATGGATAAACTGAAGAAACTAAATTATGTTACAGTGTTTCGTGTAATGGCGACGTAGAACTGGCTACAAACGGTTTGAGAAATTGATTTAGCCAATTTTTATTTTCACTTGTAAGAGCACACGCGTTTGCTTCACTTGGTTTCCATAATTTCTGTATGCTTTAATTTTCGGGGTAGGGGGTTTGATAGATAATAATTCCGATTACATTTTAGTAATTCTTTGTGGGACGTAAAAGGTCCTATAATTACGCAGTTAAAACCATTCCCAAACGACTCGCGAATATCACCTAAAATTCAGCGAATGAAGGCGAGAGCACGGCATGTAAGTGATGCATGAAAACGATCCTATTCATCATATTCCAATATTTTTGTCTCGAGGCTACCGAATAATTCTATTGAATATTCACTTGAGACTTTCGGTGATATTCACGAGTCTTGTAAGACCGGCTTAACTACATAGATATAGAGATAGTTGCGAAATGTGGTGTAGGAGTAATTTGAATTGACTATTATTCCTCGACAGCAAGGTACTCTCGAACCATTTTGAAATAAATCTACAATATTCTAAAACTTTAAGCCATGAGTAATGAGTCGCAACTATCAAAGGTACTTTCAATATGGATCTTACAGGGACCGTAGAAAAAATCGCTACGAAGCTAAAGGCTTAGAAAGCGCCTCTAGTCTGTCTATTCATTTTCATATAAACTAATTGGTCACCGTCACAGCCAAGAGCTCTTCTATTTTACAATTATTATCTTTTAGACACAAACTATCTTTGTTACATAGTAATCAGTTTAAAATGCATTTTATTGCAACATTTTTATTAGCAAAATTCTTCATTACTTAGTTTCTTGAACTTGTGAATTTGTATTTTTTATTTCGTCTGGTACTCCATTATATATGGACACAGCTGTGTTTTAAACTCTAACATGTGTTGTTCTAACGTAAGGTATACATATATACATGTATACATTTTGGACTAATCTTGTGCCGCAGTTATGCGTTTCCTCCTCAATTAAATATATGTTCAACTTTATCATCTTATTTCTTATCTTATATATAATTTTAGCATTTTCCACGTAAATTAATTGTCTTAAGCTCAATAAAATTTATGGATTCATACAGTACATGGCTTGGTGTAAGTCTTTGTAAATATAGACTTTATTGCTTTCTTTAACACTTTGCGCATGCAGTTTAGTAAATCATTGCTACATTGTGAGCAGTTAATTATATTGTAAATAACTATTATCGCCTGGTAATTAAAAAATTAACTTCTCATGATTCCCATTTTTTTCCAATACAGTTATTCATCCATTATTTTCATTTTATGAAAGTATTATTATGGACAGTAACAGAAAGCAAAATCGAGCAACTCCTTCGTTGGACTTAACTTACAGCTTTCTTTCTAGTTCTAAGTTTTGCTTCGAACACGAATTTGTAGTTTATATTTAAGTAAAAAACGTCTGAAGTAAGGTAAGGCATATTTATTTTACATAGGAGGAAAATAAGTCAAATCATAAGCCAATCTATACCAAGAAACCATCCCGTAGGTTTTATGAACTATACTTTTTACATTAGGTTAATATTTACTAGTTCTTTGCTACTGTAACTGAAAGAGCTCGGATGGCCTCGTATTTATGGGCCAAATAACTTTACTGCAATAGGCCTAAGTTAATCTTAAGGTTATGCAATAAAGTAATTTAAATAAACAAGTCCATTTTACGTAGCTAGACTATTTCTCTCTACTATAGTAGACTGAAATCTACTATAGTAGACTGAAATTCACTGAAAATAATTTCAATAATTTTCAAAATGCATTGAAAATTCAGAAAAAATCCAACTTTTCGATACAGCGATCAAAGAGGTGCCATCAGTATGAGAAATCTTGAATTACAATACTTCCTTTTGATAAAAAGTATTTATATGGGCAATTGGGTGACCTCTATCACTGAACATCTGTAGTAGGCGATCAGAGATAACCATACTGATAGACCTCTCTGATCGCTGGGTCGAAAAGTTCGGTTTTTCTGCATTTTATTTAGGTACGATAAATAAGGTGTTAGGGCAGTAAAAATTGTTTTTTGGTTAATTCTTTTCGAGATGTCAGGGATTCGTCGGTTGCTATTGCATATTCAAAATAACATAATTTAATCTGCATTCAATTCTTTATATGATATTGGCACGAGACATGAAATGGAGTCACACGTTTGGTAATAACATGTGTGTCCTCCTCAATGAGTTTGGATGTAAGAGGCTGAAGGTTTTGTTCCTCAACTAATTGTTGTTTTGTGGCATGCTCATCTAAGAGTTTGAAATATACTACCTTTGAGGGGAATTTCAAGTATGATAAAGGCAGTTTAAAACAAAAAACTTCGAAAATGGTAACACCACATAATTCCTAAAATCAAAAATTTAAGTATAAAATCCTAAAGGCACTGATTCCCAACCCCAACAATCTTAATTTCTGCAATTAAGAAAAATAAAATTGAAAAAAGAGGCATAGAACCATAAGCATAAGTAATCTGCCACCACTTTCACGTTGTTGTTCTGGATAATGCCAATTGTGGGATCAGTTCAAAAGTTTTGAGACAACGTAACCTTTTTTAATTAGAAAACAGCACATAAAATTGATTACATTTAGTATTCTCTATTCTTCAGGATTCTATGGGTAACCCGTATAAGAGCATAGCTGATCTATACGAATATACGCTTGGCCAATAAGAGAAATCCTATAATGCTTTCCGCCAAAAGCATTACGGGACCTATTAATTAATTCAATGCGTTATTATTTAAAACTACATGACAGCGTGACAGAAGACTTGGGTTTCACCCTTTAAAGAGATCACACAGCTTTCACAGGAGCGAAAAATCAGCAAATTTTCAGTTTTGACCCTTCGAGACCTTGCACATCTCCTGAACAACTGTTTATTGGCCTTTGCACATATCCGTATGGGATGGAAAAAAGATATGATTTTAAAAGAACGTGCAGTGAGCGAATTTGCAATGAATATCGTAACCTATACATGGATGAATCTAGCAATATCACGAAATTATACAACAAAATAAATAGTGACTAAAGCGCGTAAAATGTAGTTACGATAACAAATTATTTTTGCGAACGTGCAAAAATCAAAGGTGTAGACAGCGTAAGATTTGAAAACTATTTTAATTGAGTTTTAATTTGATGCGACTGACTAAGCGTAGCAAGAGCTGTAGTAATCTGCGCGAAAAAAAGTTTATATAGCATCAATGCGGTAACGACAACAGAGACGACGATAAGCACATCTCAATTACTCACCATAAATTAAGTTTGGGTTATCTTCTCTCATTTTCTTTACGATCTTCGAAATTTGCCTCAAAAACGTTGCATTCCCGATGTAACCAGTGAGAAGATGTGAGTAATTTTCCAGAAGCTTATTCAAGCGAAGGCCTTCAAAGATATCAGCTAGAAAAACAATTTTTGTCATGTGAAAGCAGAGTAGAAAACAAGAAAAAAGCAAAGTAAACGACTTACCCAAGTCATTATCATTAAGAATTTGACCTTTAATGAATTGATATCCAGTGTGGTTGGAGAATTGAACGGAATTAATAGCGTCCACTTCAAAACCCAGGACCTGTTGCGACACTTTTGTAGTAAACACATGTTAAATTATAGGATTGTAATACTACCTGAAGAGGAAAAGTGGCACTTTTGTTGCCTACATATCCATGGACAACATGACTCTGGATCGAGAGCACCCGTTTACGTGGTGGAATCACAATTTTTGACGACATATTGCAAATCAAAAGCGGCCGGCCGTACAATTTAGATGTGATTCCGCGAACGTTCTTGCAGACACTGGCAAGAATCATTTACGTATTGCAGCAGTAGGAGCAATTAACTAGATTACAACAGAATTATTCGTCTGATAAAGCACATTCTCCAATCTATTCGCATCCAAGAGATAAAAGTGATTTGATTAACTTTGAGACATGACGGGTTTGTGCACCGTCAATAAATGCAAGCAAAATTCATATTCACAAGGGAAACTTTATTATATAATTTTTTTTCGATACCATCATTTATTAAAATCTTATAAAATAATTAAAGCTTAAAATAAAATTTACTAGCAATTTGCACACTAGCATTTTCTTCTTCCTAAATCATCTGATTCGTCTGACGTACTTTTGACAATTCAATTTTTTGGGCTGGCTAGATGGTTGCCGACAAGAGAAAGGCCTGTTTTTTTTTTTTTTTGATATATTTGTAGTTCTATTTAAAATAGTTTTTATCAGAATATAATTTTTTTTATTCAAATAAAAATAATAAAAAATAATTTAAAAAAAACTTGGTTCCTATTCAATTTAAAATTGAGATCATAGGTGGCAGCTCTGAGAAGAAAGTTATTGCTGAGGCGTACATGCTGCATTTTTTACGGATCAAATGCATTGGGCTAACCTACACGCTTCAGCAAGAAGAAGGAGAACTTTCCATCCCTTGTGCCTAGACGTAGCAGCACAATAATTTTGCTCTGCGATAGTTGCTTGACCACGCGCTTCTGTTTACTTTCGTTTTGCTCTGAAGAGATTAAGTGGAATGCTCTCATGCTGGTAAAATTGAGATTTTTTTTTACAGAAATTTTCTGCACCTTTGCCAAAGCGATATTTAAATTTTTCTTAAAAATATGAGTTATTGTGAACCCAAGGTGACAAGATATTCCCATTAAAGTTTTGACACATTGCTGCTGATAGCCTGTGACGAAATTCTGTGACTAATGTATATACACTTTTATAGGAAAGACAGCGAGAGGAGAGAGAGTATTGTGTTCTCAGTACCGTACTTTAATCTACATTTCACGATATTACGTCATCTAATGGTGGAATATGGTTCGTAATGGGAATGTTTTGTATTCTGTATATCTTGGTGTGATCCGATGAATAGTTATTGAAAGAATTTTGAAGATATTGAAAAAGATCCTTCGTTTTCCCAATTTTTATTTTTAACTCGTTGCCTCAGTCTCACTGCAATAATGCATAGCCTATTTCTTTCTTTCTTTCTTGAAAACAAGAAAAAATTTCTTTTTTTGTTAGGCTGCTTCTAAGGCCCAATTTAGAATCGGCGCAGCATGCATCATGATGCATGCTGCAAAGATTTTGCCGGCCAATTCACAATCGGCGCAGCAAACAGTGTAGGAAACTTCGAAATGCTAACTTTGTTTATAATTCACAATGATTTACAAACATAACACCTTAATACCGTGTTTTTATATTGTGCATAATTTTAATTTAGTCGTTTTTCTTAAAAAAAAATAGATCCGGAAGAAATAGGAAATATGAGATAAATAATATTTGAAATTTATTTTTTGCCTAAGTATGTTGGCAGAACTGTTGCAGCATGCATCAAATTTAAAAATTTTTCAAACTCATGATGCATGCTGCGCCGATTGCAATTTGCGCCATATGATCACATGATATCAAAAGCTGCTGCATGCTGCGTTGGTGCATGCTGCGCCTATTCTGAATTGGGCTTAAGGCGTGATTTACAATTACGACTGATAAGTCGACTACGACTTTGCCCAAATGGTATGCATGTGGCAAGATACAATTCCAACTTCGACTGCGACTACGACTGAAACTAAACTTTGCTCAAAGTGCAAAGTTGGTGTTGGTTGCGGCCAACTTAAGTTCAATCACAGAAGTCGGGACTTCTGGTTTGTTCAACAAGTTGAAGCTTTAATTTAATTACAAATTTCACCTCAGCGTCGACTTCGACTTAAAATCAAGTCGCAGTCGACAGATCAGTCGTAATTGTAATTCAGGCTTTACTTCTTGTTAGGTTAACTTTGTCTAGGGGCTACATCGACACCACTAACAGGAAGGGCATCGAGTGAATACAGTGAACTTGTACCACTCGTTGACACTCGGATTGAACTTATGTATTACGTAAACATTTCGGAGCTCCGGGAGTTCAGCGTCTTTTTCAAGTTTATTATGTATTATTAATAAACATTAATTTGAAATAATGTTGCTTCTAAAGCTTGAAGTGTATATTTTTATTCAATTTTAGTTTTTTGTAAAATTATTGCGCACTAATAGATTCAAAATTTCTGTCAGCGATTGGCTTAAATTCTCACTCGATATGCCGCTCCTTATTAATTCTTTATTCAATTCTCCAAAATTCAATTATTTCTTTTATTAAAATCTGGCAAATTAACGGACATAAACGGAATTTTGATATGAATGCACATTATGATATTTCTCTTCTTCGGGGCCAAATCATTTTAGCTCCTGTCATGCCTTCCCAATGAACAATTTATACTTTATAATGGCCACGGGAATATTCTCACAACTCTTTATAAAACACACTAGGGGTATTCACGCAACGTTGTATCAAAGAGTGTATCGTTGTAAAAGATGTATTTGATTACAACCCAGTAAAGTAATACAAGACCTATGCATATAAAATGCAATACAAGGGTCTTGTATTTTTACATTCACAAATTGGCAGTGTAAACCGACTTGTATAGTTGTTGGAGGTCAGATTGAATGTCAAATGTCCGGGTGTGCAGAGGGGGAGGGCACTGTCCTAGGAAAATTTCCAGTGCGCCAAATGAAAGATCCTTTTGAGGACTATCGACTGGTGCACTTATATTTTTTCTAGGTGGTACTGCGTTGATTTAGCAGGGTGTTCAACTTATACATCTACTCGCATCACGGTTGTGAACCCAAAACATAAGTAATGGCGCATCAAACCGCATGAAACTTTACGGAAAACTTAATGAAACATCACCGAAAAACAAATTGGTGTGATCGGTTTACTTTTTCGCCCCTAAATTACTTAATAATAGTATTTAAAGTTCAGAAATTTGCTTTAATTATTTTCAATATTCGAACCTTTTTTGCGGGAAGAGGGGGGCGGATCAAAAACCCAACTTTGGATTTGTCTTTAGTTCGATGAAGGGAATAAAGTTATGAAAAAAAGTTTGGGTGGGGTAATTTTAGGGGGGGTTGTTACTCCACCCCCTTAAGCCCCTAATATGGCATGTGGGGTGTCTAATTAAAGCCCCCGCCGATCTCTATCGAATGGCGTTTTTAAATTTTCAATCCGGTATACTTCGTAGTGTATTTTTTCCACCCTCTAACATTTAACCTGAAAGCCACTTTTTCCCTTTGTCGGACCCTGCATCATAACGGATGCCCCTGAGAAAAAGTTTGACATTCAAATTAAAGGAAACAAAATTCTCTATCTACTAGAATGTTTTTATTTTCAATTCGACACATTTTCTCACTGAGCATTTCCTCCCGAAGTTCAAAGTTTTTCCTCATCTGGGTCCCATATACCCCATTGCTACATATGAGTTATTTTTCAATTTTTTTTTCGATTATAGACATAAGTGTTCGATTACAAAACTTTTTTATTTTTTCAAAAAAATTCCTCAGAAGCACCGTTATTCCGTAAAGAGAAATTGTAAATTTTTACATCATCTCACGGCAAAAAGCGGCAAAAAGCGGCAAAAAGCCGTCGTAAATGGATTATTAAGTTTTCTCCTAAACTATCAGCCCGAGCGGAACACTAATTGGAAATAAACGTTCCAAACAAAACAGGCTTCATTTTATCAGCTGACATTATTTTTTTCTATAATAACTATGACTCCTGGGAATCTTGAGGATTTTTTCAATTTTTTCCGAGGCCGGGAGAGCTCCTACGGGGCCATTTTATCACCCTGCTACATTTCGAAGTAAGCTAAAGGCTAAAGGGTGTGTTCATTTTTTTTGTAAATTCTTGTTGTATTTTTACATCGGTTACACTGATACATTAAAGAGTGAATACCCCTACTGTTTTATAAGATTGTTGTTAAAAATGTTGTACGAACTTAAAAAAAACCCTTATAGAGCTAATTGGGCGCATTGTATAAGGGTTGTGGAAGCTAATTTATAAAGCAATAATAACAAATTTTAACAGTCTGCTAGAAAGTGTTTGAAACCCTTATAAAACCAGTTATATCCTACAACTTGGTTGCGGAGATATTTTATAGTAGTTGTGAAAACTTCCTTGCTGCAGTCATTTGTTAAAACTTATATGTATTTGTGTATTGTTGTCTTATTTTTTCTTTATGAAAAATGTATTACAAATTTCCTTCAGAAATGTGTGAGCAGGAAAAATAATATATGAATTCAGACTTTGTCATCCAACATAATTCCAAATACTAAAGCGTAATGCTTAAACATTAATTTTCGATTAATATTGAAATAAAATTTCATGCACCCTTAATTTTATTGTAAAAGTTAAACTTCTAGCTCGAGAAAATACAACGCGCCTGCGAAATTCTAAAAATAAATGAAATTAAACAAATATTTATTAATAAATATATTTTTAATGTTAAGTTCCAAATCGTTTAAAAAAATTTTAAATTAAGAGGGAAATCAGCAGTTTTTTTGTTTGTTTCACTCGCGTATTTTATTTTGCGTGTTAGCAAACGAAAAAGTTAAATGTTAAAATGTTCACTGCAATTTATTCACGTTTTTTTTATAAAATGGCCGAATGTTTTCACCTCACTTTACAACTCTTATAAAACATTTTAGATTCTTGTAAAATCTTCAGGATCGGAAATGTCAAAGTGCACTCCAATACCAGGCGCGTATCCAGACCTGCAGCTTGGGGGGGTCACAACTAAAATGTTCGAGGCGGGAGGAAGAACTCGGAAGTAGTCGCTTTTATTTTTTTTTGTTTTATCATATTGAAGTTAGATATCACAAAACCCAATTTTCGGTTTGATTTGGAAAACCTGTCGATAATATTATCCACATCAATGTCGATCTCAGAGTGGACAGACATTAAGGACTCATATCCAGATAATCTTTCTCGTGCAAAGATTATAGAAATAGATGAGACTCAACCGGGTGAAATAAATGACTGAGAGTGAGAGCTTGCACCTTTATTCACATTCAGAGGAATAGGAGTAGAAGTGCATGATATGTCACTGACTATTTCTTTTGATGGGAACTTAATTGATCTTGCTTTGTTCTGAAAAAAGTTATCAATGTGCTTAATCGCCAACTATAAATTAAAAGTAAACGTGAAGTTAAGTTAAACAACACTACCTGAATTCATACGAAAGTATAAGCAAAGCAACGGCAATTACCGCAGGCAGAGGAAAGCGAATGGTTTTTATTTTTATAGTCTTGCCGTAAAAATTGTGAAGAAAAATTGTAGAATTAATTTTAGTGGCATCAATCCAACCGGTCGTTTTCAGCAACCAATAGTGTATAAAAATTCGAAAGAAAAATGTTCAATAACATTTTTAAGAACAAAATGTATGGTTGCCAACGCTCATAAATATCTTTACCGACCCAGATCAGCCAAGACACCTGAATCAATATAACTCTTGACAATGGTTCCAATTGTCCGCCGCCATGAAAAATCTAACGAAAAATTTTCAGATTTTTCTAAGAAAACTGAATGCTTGTGTCCCTGTCGAAAGAGAGAACCACCAGAATCAATACACCAATTCGTTTGGACTTTTGTCGGTGAATAGTTAATCATTAAAATTCTTAAGAACAATTTGCAACTATATTTCTAAAGGTACGTGCACAACATGGCGAAGTGTGGCGAGGCTATATCAAGAGTTAAAGAAATAAAATGATTGCACGATGTACTATGAGAGAATTCATAAAAATGCTGTGGTAGCGTGCGATGTGCCGAAACACCTCGAGGTAAATCGCTCGAGAATTTTTTCGCGAGGTGCAGCGCACTAATTTTGATAGATGGCATATTTTTAAAGGTTTTTTTCTTTGATATAATCGAAGGAGTCTTTATTCATTCTCATATATTGGAAGAATCTATCAGGATCAGTCCGAAAATCTTCACATGGCAAGCAAAAGAGCGGAAAGTACACTTAGGTCAAAAATTCCATATAGCTGCACTACTTGACAAACACAAAATTTCTACTTCTGAATCTGATGACATAATTTATACTCTCACTTCACGATTTACCAAGAAACTGAACGCCTTGTTGTAAACAATACACCTCGAGATATATCTTCACCTCGCCTCGCCAAACTGCCTAGCCACGCATCACCTCGCCTCTCCTTGTTGTGCACGAACCCCAAGAAAAATTTAATGCTTCCCTACGAATGTAAATATTTTGAACAACTCAGGCTTGAATCAGTGCCGCTATGAAAAATCAATGGGTGGCAAGACGTTGATTCCATAACTCGGGTTCTACTGGAAGAACCGTAAAACAAAAATTTGTTAAGTCAAGGCTAAAATACAATTGTGACGGGCAACGGCAAATGACGAAAAAATGCTGCTGTCGAACTTCTAAAAGCATATCGTCTTATGCGAATGCCCAAATTACGACGGGCGACGGTCAGCGGTCGACGAAGTTGCCGTCGGGATTGATCAATTTTTAATTTTTTCGTCGTCGCTACAGTACTACCAACAAAATCAAACGAATGAACTTGTTGTGGCATTTATTTTTGTCAATGTTGTAGGATATCGCGGCAATTTTAAAATAATGAATTTTGATGAAAAATTGATTGAGGAATTGTGAAGTCATAAAATAATTTATGATATACAAGACAACCAGTATAGACGAGTTGACAAAAAAGACATGGTATGGATGGATATTTCGAGGCACTTTTTTACAAATGGTAAAATTGTGATATTTTTGGCATTTAGTTTGATTTAATTTAGTTAATTTCTTTCCGCACTTTGGTCCATTGCAATTCTTTCAAAATAATATAAAATATTTTCGATAAAATTTGTTTCAAAACGCTCAAATTTCAGTATCCTCTTCTTACACAATCGCCGCTTACTGCCTGTCATTGCGATTGTACTCCCAATTTTTCGTCTACCTTTTTTGATAGCGAATTTCCCGCTGCTGTCTACCATCGGAAAATCAGATAGGTAAAAAAAAATTATGATCTTTAACCAATTTTGTAGAAACAATAACACTTTCTAAACTTTTTAATTGGCGCAACAAAAATTAAAAAGCATCTACATAGCTGGGCTGCTAAGCATTACGTGCCATTTTCTAAAAAATCAAATACTAAAATAAATATGCATTCCAAAAGTACTTTACTATCCTGTGCTAGTTACGATAGATGACTTTTCGACACTAGATATATTAAAACCCAAGAAAATTCTAAAAAATGTGTACACCTTTAAAAGACGAAGAGCTACGAGAGAATGACTATTATACCCAATCCACTATTACTATTTATAAGAAGACAAACAAAGCATATCATACTAAAATCTTCCTGTTAAACTTTAACAGCTCGCTCTACAGTCCAGCGCCACATTCAATTCACCGCGAAGGTTAGGTAGCGCTTTGGGGGGGGGGGGTCATGACCCCTGATCAAGCATCTGTGAAAGCTTGATTTTTGAAGTGGTTTTTTGCATATATTTCTAGAACTGTTCGTCGGACAGTAAAAATGATTATAACCCGTTTCATAGGATTTCATATTCTGAATAACTTTTCAGTAAAATAAGAACGTCTAGGACTCGTAATTTTTACAGTATACGTAAAAAACTTAAATTTTTATATGGCAACACCAGGAATGGGTTGTCCGATTTTTACAATCGAAAGACAGTGTACATAATTTTAGCTCTCTACGTCGACGCGTTCTTAGGCAGTGTTCAAATATATAATGAAAAACGAAATTTTAGATTGTCAACGAAGGAGTTGCCCGAATCGACTCACAATTGAACGCAAATTGGATTTTTTTTAAAAAAATTTCTATACAAAATTTCAGCTCTCTACGTCCGTCGACGCGTTGTCAGGCACTCTTCAAATATATAGTAAAAGAACGAGATTTTTGTATGACAACCCTATGAAGGAGTTACCCGATTTGTCCCATTTTCGAATTTAAATTTATGTTTTTTTTTTTTTTAAAAAAGACGATAGAACGGACAGACGGCCATGCAAATATTAAAATAACTTTTAATATTATGCGTGGATGTCCAACTCATTTATATCTACTAGCATTATATTTAGGTGTTACAATGACGAACTTAGCATACCATTTAGATTTCATCTAGGGTATAATCATGTTATAAAGATTAACAAGGAATGGCGGACTTATCTGTCAATTGGTTGCCTGGCTCCTTTGGCGACAATTCTCACAAATTTCTTCGTCTCAATTTCAATCGTCCTTATCAAAGTGAAAAAAATTGTCTATTTGGAAATTACTTTGCTTTCCCACTAGGACATAATTATTGTTCCCGAAGTGATTTAAACGAAGAAAATAATATTTTGTTAAATATTTTAATATATTCCAAAGGTATTTCAGTCAATAAAATACGAAAAACTTAAAACAAATTCGCTGGAAATGACATCACCTCATGACGTGGCAACACAAAAAATCGACCATACCTTGTTATTTTTTAACATGGGGTATAATAATATGTGTAATAGATTTTATTTCTGATCTTAATGGATCCTATTATAAAAATAAGACCCGTGGGTTTAAGCTCTACTAGCTCCATACAGATACAGCCGCCACTGGTAATTTGACATAAAGCATACAATTTTTTAAAAATTAAATAGCGAAAATATGGAGCCTTAGGTTGTCAAAATTTACGACATTTTCTTTCTTTTTGGATAATCGTAATTCTAACATTTCTGGCCTTTATGTCGTAGAATATAAATTTAGACTTTAAGTCCAAACAATTACGGACTTAAAGTCGTAACAATTCCGTCCATCCGAACGATAACTTGATAACGGCCTTTAAAAAAGAAGTAAAATTAAGTTCGAAAATGGGACAAATCGGGTAACTCTTTCGTAGGGTTACCATACAAAAATGTAGTTTTTCACTACATATTTGGATACTACCTGAGAACGCGTCAATATCGTACATAGTATTTTCATAGAAATAGAAAATATAATTTCAAAATTGGACTAAATCGGGGAACCCCTTCTTGCTGTTGCCATATAAAAATTTAGGATTTTTACGTACACTGTAAAAACGATAAGTCCTATACAGTTTTAATGTACTGACAACTTCTTCAGAATATGAAATCCTATAAAATTGTTTATTATAATTTTTTCTGTCCGACGAACCGTTCTAGAAATATATGCGAAAAACTACTTCAAAAATCAAACTTGCACAGATGGGTGACCATACGAAATCATAAGATTTGGGGATTTGGGCTAAGACCAATTCTAGCTTTTTACTTGTTTTGTGATACATTCATTACTAAAATAGAGAAAAACTGGTAAATCAGGGTGTAAAGCATACCGACAAACCGTAACAATAAATGCATATGCAAGTACCTCAATAGTAAATATCGAAAACATAACAATAAAAAGGTAACATATAATAGCAAAAATAAACCAAATGATAAAAGAAATATGCTCAGTAATAGATAGCCACGAGCCATTCCACAATCCATTCATAAAATTACGCTAAGTGTATCAGAGTAAAGGCGGATTTCCATTACTGCGACATTTAAATTTTGCAGAGATTTAGAGCGAGATAGTGATATGTAAAACTATTCCAAGAGTGAAAGAATACGTTTTTATAGCTGAAACCTTATCCCCCACCAAAGTATACGATGTGTCACTTAAAAATCTTAAGTTTTCTAAGTGCGATACTGTTATATAATTAGAGATTCCATATAATTAAATTTATTAAGCATAAACAGTTTTTGACATTCACAACACCACATCACTGTTCTTCTAGATTTATTATTTGTAGTTGAATAGTGATAATGGCATACCCTTACCACTCTCCACGATTAGCTCTATAATTGTAATTTTGTTAGCAAAGCATTCAAGAATTCATGAAAAAGTTGAATGCTATACGTTTACAAGCAAGAAAATGAATGGCAGTCAATTAGTTCATGTAATAAATACTAATCTGTTAAAATCTTCAATCTCGCCTGAGTAAAATAATGAAAACAAATCAACATACTTCAAAAATATATTATAAAATAAAATATAAAATATGTTATAAAAATTGTAAGGTGTCTTTCAATATTTTAATTAATAATTAAGCAACTATTTCACCAGTCAAAAGCAAGAATCTTTCCGTAGAAGTCCCAGAAAGCAGTCGTATGGAAGGCCATGTTTGAAAATACGACGAAATATTAAAAAAAATAAGCAAACACACTGTAAACTAAAATTTTAAATCAATATTATAGATATCATCAGTCGAATATATTTTATCATATAATATCGAAATATATGTACCTACTCAGAAAGTTGGGATACACCGAATTTAGCTGTTGACAGCTTGATGAAATTCTTTTAGTAATCTCACCGAAACCTCTGTGTACATAGCTGGCTACTAGAGTCCCATATATTAGATCCCCAACGGGACATGAACTCTCTTGATTCTGCGCTTTAAATTAACACTGACGTTGCCTCCTACAATTACATAGTTTTGCATATCACTGCGTTATAATATATTTTATTTAAAGATCTAAAATTCGCTGGTATTAGCTTCATAATATTGAATTCGTTCAGTGAGAAATAGGTGAGACTCCAGGATGAATTTTTGAACAAAATATGAGGCATTACTTGTAAAGTCTTAAAACTAAAACTTAAACGAAAAATCATAATTGAAATGTATTCATACACATACATATGGCATGTGCCATGTGATTTCTCTCTATAACATCACAAATCAGTTTGCAAGAACCATTTAGCAAAAAAAAAAAAAAAAAACAGGACTGCAAGGACATCTCGATAAATTTTCACACATAAGGTCACGTTCACGTGTGTGACACGCGATCTAAGCTACTTGAAATGTATTTCTCGTTAGGGCAGACGCATAGATTATTACGAGTAGAAGGCGTGAAATTTATTCACAGCCTTAAAAAAACACTTTAATTGACCGCACACGCGTACGTACCACTTTGGGTATCATAATATCATCCGTTTGCATTATTGGATAATTGTTTTGTAAGTGGCCTATTATATTTTAACCAGTTGTTAAAGGTCACGTGCTGATATGATTAGTCTTCTGGGTAATTTGATAAGGGAAAGAACGGGAAACAATAGCTAATATTAACTCAATATATTATGCACGAGTTATTATATTAGAGATAATCCCTTATTAAAACGGAATTTTGTGTGTTGTGATTGTGAAATAGGTAAAACATGTGTGTGGGAAATTCTCAATGGGATATATTTTAAAGGCAACCATTGTGAGAGATTGTAGGTATAGGTATTTGAAAGAATTTAAAATGGACTAAATCGAGTTACTCCTTCTTGGTGTTGCCATACAAAACTTTGGTTTTTCTCTATATTTTGAACACTGAGCCACGCGTCGACGTAGAGAGTAGAAATTTTGTAGACGGGCCGTTTTTTTAAAAAAAAAGGAAATTTAAGTTCAAAAATAGCACCAATCGGGCAACTCCTTCTGCCATACAAAAATTTTGTTTTTACTATATATATGAGCACTGCTAACGCGTCGCCGTAGTGATGATACACTCTCCCACACATATGAACGTATGTATGCACGCACATAAACATTCATGCACACACAAATACCCATACAGACACGGAGTGTAGTCCTAGTACGGAATCGCGCGATCGAGTCAGATGATATCTATTATGCATCTCTAAGCACTCCACCACTTTCAACACCCCCCCCCCCCCCCCCCCCCCCAATTTAGGCATCTATATTATTGCCGGGCTACCCCCCTACTTTATAATATATTATATAGTATATATTTGCATGTGTGTAGATGAGTTGGGATGTAGCAAGATTACCAATAATCTAGAAGGGAAATTGAAAAAAATCGCGACAGTTACTGTAACTTTTTGAACTTTTCAAATACTCTGAAGCAATTGATGGGAAACACATATACATACCAATCAGGTGTCCAAATAACTGTGGTTAAATTTTTTTAAACTCTAAGACTTCTTTCCCAGCGGAAAAAATCCAAGTGCTTCAGAAAAAAACAGATTCGAAGCGGCTATTGATCGCTTTCAAAAAAGTGCTTCTCTAGAAGCAATCTGAAGCAATTTGGAAGTAATTTTTAAAATTCCAGCAAATTTAACGCGAACGTGATCATGCAAGTTTTCTTGTGTTGACGCCATACGTATCATTATGTTCGGAGGAGTGTTTCATAGCATTTCATTTGCTTTTTTAGATCAGTGAAATATTTGTTGATATAGAAAAGTAAAAAAGTCTGCAAATAAAATTATAAAGTATGCTGTTACATTACAGAGCGGCGACTGTTACGTAAAAATGTAATTTTCTGTAATTAAAAGCAACGCTAGCAAATACTTGTGGCCGACACGGCAGCTTCAACAATCTGCTTCCCACAAAGCTAAAAAGAAGTGCTTACTTCTGCGGACGTTTAATGTTAAAATTTATAGGAAACTGAATCGAACCGCTTTGTGCTTCCGTAGAATCGCTTTAAAAAGATCTTTTAGGGCCAGTTTCACAGTTCGAGTTTAAACCCAGGATTAGTTAAACTCCTTTCGTAGTTTAAACTGAGTTTGAACCAAAATGAGTTTCACAGTGTTCGACCTTTTATTAATATGGCAGCACTATGGAATTGTAAGCTAACAAGCAATTTTCTGTATAATTGTGAGATAGCAAACTATTGTGAGTCATTTACTGTCAAAATATTGCCGGCCAAATCGTTGTGACAAAAAAATTAATTAATTCAACCTACGAAAGTGAAAAAACATAAAATAAAAAAATAAAATAATTAAATTAAACCTACGAAAATGAGTAAAGACTCTTTTAAACTCACGAAATGTCACTTCATTCACATTTAAAGATTAACTGAGTTTAAACGCTCAATTTTGGTGGTTAAGTTTAAACGAGGTGTAACTTACCACTGTGAAACTGTGTTGAAGAGATAAACTGAGTTTAAACCATATTTTAAGTTTAAACTTGAACTGTGAAGCACGGAAGCACAAAGCGCTTCGATTGTGCTTCAGTTTCATATAAATTTTAACATTGATCTTTTAAAGCGCTTTTTTCCCGCTCGGTCGATATACTGCTTGGTCGATATACTGCATCGTTGCCTATGAACGGAAAGGCATGAAGGAGTTTACATGAAAATCAACGTGAGTGAAAACAGCTGATGGTGAATTTCCATTACATTCGAAAACTAGGCACATCAATTATACTACCGCATGCACTGAGAGGTTATCGAAGATGAAGCTTTCTTCCCATTAGCCGAACACATGCTAAAACATTTCGCGAAAAACCGGTCTTCTTGTGATGTTATAGAAGCAGTTTGCAATATATTAGATATTCAAGAACAAGAATAATTACCTGAAATTTTTTTCAAATCATCTTATTCGAGTTTTTTTACATATTAATAAGTTGAACACCTGGAGCACCTGCATTTTACATAATATGCTGCAAACTACATTTTTCTTTTCCG